>OX451740.1:501821766-503101676 GCA_948472305.1 Vicia faba
CTTCTCCATACGGGGAGTTGGCATTTCTTGTATAGCTTTTACCTTTGCAGGATCTACTTGGATGCCTTTGTCGCTGACAATGAAACCTAGAAGTTTACCAGACCTTACCCCGAAGATGCAATTGTTCGGATTCAACCTCAGCTTATATATCTTTAACTTGTCAAACAACTTTTGGAGATGATAAAGGTACTCTTCCTCAGTCTGAGACCTGGCTATCATGTCATCAACATAAACTTCGATCTCATGGTGAATCATATCATGGAATAAAGCGACCATGGCGCGCTGATAAGTTGCCCTAGCATTCTTCAACCCAAAAGGCATCACATTGTAGCAGAAGGTTCCCCACTGCGTGATGAAGGTTGTCTTCTCCATGTCTTCAGGAGCCATCTTGATCTGGTTGTAGCCATAGAAACCATCCATGAAGGAGAAGATTTTATGTTGGGCGGTGTTGTCGACTAGAACGTAAATGTGAGGAAGTGGGAAGTCATCCTTGGGGCTTTCCCTGTTCAGATCTCTGTAATCCACACACATCCGTACCTTACCGTCCTTCTTAGGTACCGGAACAACGTTAGCAACCCACTGTGGATACGAAGCGACAGCTAAGAACCCTGTGTCGAACTGTTTCACTACATCTGCCTTGATCTTCTCTTACATTTTGGGACGCATACGGTAGACCTTCTGTTTAACCGGAAGACAGTCTTCTTTAGTCGGCAGGCAATGTACCACGATATCAGTGTCCAAACCAGGCATGTCTTCATAGGACCAGGAAAAGATCTCAACATAGTCGTGCAACATATGTATCAACCTCTGTTTGATGCTAAGCTCTAGATTTGCACCTATTTTAACTTGTTTTCTGTCTTCCTCAATACCCAAATTCACTGTCTCAGCCGGCTCTTCATCAGGCTGTATGGCCCTTTCTTCCTGTTGTAATAGTCTAGTAAGTTCTCCGGAACCTCACAATCATTCTCACCTTCGTCTTCGGCTTGGTTGATCAGACTTTTAAAGTCATAACTGGCAATAGCAGTGTTGTTATCAATGGGATCCAGAGTGGATATGGATCTTCATTATGATACGTGAATGTGTGTAAGAGAATAGCTGTTTTAATAAAGTGAAAATAGAAAAGAAAAACAGAGAGCGCAAAATTTGTATGCAAGAAACGTCCAATGCTTTATTGATGACATGTGAAAATGACATATAATAGCCCTCGCAAATAGAACCATTGTGCCCTGGGTAAGACACGAGGCCATAAAGTTTAAATTGTTTATTGCAAATTCAGAAAACAAATAAGAAAATTACTGCAGAATGAAAGAAACCGGTATAAAATCTCTAGCCGTCCAATTACTAGGTCCACCATTGGTAGTCGGGTAGATCCAGCTATCAATGTCACAGTCTTCCTCGCTGTCTTCAATAGTGTTGACCCCACGATTTCTGATGTGTAGGGGAGGTCTTCCAGCCCGAGTGCGTCGAATAGCCCTTTGAGCCCCTGTAGTAAAGCCCAACCCAAATTTGTCAGTTTGGTGAGTAAAATCAGGGAGCTGACCCCAATTGGTACACCCATCTTCTTCAACTACATCCCTGGCATCCTTGAGAGAAGCCATCTTCAGAGGAGGTTTGTTGTTGGTGGTAGTTTTAGTTGATTCCAAGATCTGAGGGACCTCTTCGAAATTCTGACAAGGTGTCTCTATGAATTCCCCGTCCATCTCTACATACCTGAAGCAATTGAGGTGGCTCACCATATATTCCTCTTCACCACACACAATGATGATCTTCCCTTTTACCGGATACTTCAACATTTGGTGCAGTGTGGAAGTAACTGCCCCGGCCTCATGGATCCAAGGACGACCCAACAAACAAGAGTATGACGGCAAGATGTCCATCACACAGAAGGTGGACCCAAAAGTCTGAGAACCCACTTTAACAGGGATGTCCACCTCCCCGTGCACCATTCTTTTTGACCCGTCAAAAGCCCTCACCACAATGTTACTAGGCTTTAAGGTCAGACCCTCGCAATCCAACCGGTCCAACGCCTTTTTAGGCAGAACATTCAGCGAAGACCCAGTATCTACCAGCACGTGAGCCATAGTGGTGCCCCTGCATTCGATTGAGACATGAAGAGCATCATTATGCTTCCTTCCTTTCGGTGTTAAGTCGGCATCTAAAAAACCCATCACGTTTCCAGCAGTCAAACTGGCTACACAGTCTTTGAATTGGTCAGCTGAGGTTTCTTGCGGCACGTGTGCAGTCTTGAGAAATGTGATCAAAGCCTTTGCATGGGCTTCAGAACATAATAACAGAGACAACATGGATATCTTTCAGGGGGTCTGCCCCAGCTGCTCAACCATATTATAGTCGCTTTTCTTAATTATTTTCAGTATTTCCTCTATCTCTTGCTTAGAGGCTTCCACGACAATTTTTCTAGGTGCCTCTGTCCGGGCAGGCTCACCTATAACTTCTTTGCCCCGAGTCCCAGATGGCTCATCAGCAGGGGTAATAACTGGAGTAGGAACAGGAGAAATGACAGGAGTGCTGGTTGGAACAGCAGCTGGAATAACAGTATGCTTATTGACCGTCTTCGGGGAGATCTCGGGAGAGAAAACCCTTCCACTTCGGGTAACTTTGCTAGTCCTGACAATGTTACTGAGATCAGGATCATTCTCTTCATTCTTCAGATCTTGTTTGATGCCATGATAGTACACATCGAAACCATAATTCCAGGGGACAACCTTGTCCGAGGTATACGGGGTAGGTCCAGGAGATGTGATTATCAATGGAGCGCCTCTTTGAATAAATGTAATCCTAACAGGTCTTCTCGAGGAAACCTTGGAAGGATTGGCGAAAATGGTTATGATAGCAACTTCTTCAATTGGAACAACAAGAATTATAGTTTTTTCGAACAAAATCTCACTGCTATCCATCAGGCGCTGAATACCTGACTTCAGCAAATAGAAACCAGAAGGCAGAGATGAACACATGTTGTAACATTCACCACAACCCGGAAATAAACCGACCGACAACAAATTCTTCTTGACAGTCATGAGAGGAGTAGAAACTTCATCAACAGAGATAAGGAACAAATCAGTATCAACAACATTAATTCCACGACCGTGTTTAAGCATGGGAGCAGTTATGACATTTGGCTTCTCCGGAGCATCAAACTCTATTTCCTTGGCTTCAATCAAGTTGTGTACTTTGTTTCTCAGAGCCCAACAGTCATTTGTATCGTGTCCAGGACTCTCAGAATGGTAGGCACAACGGGCGTTTGGGTAATACCCAGGAGATGTGGTGTTTGGATTCTTAGGAGCCTCTTTCAAAGTTGTCAAGTTAGATCTCAACATATGGGGTAATACTTCATCCAACTTTATGTTGATTCGAGTAAACTGTCATTGTGGTCTTTCCACCCTTTGTTGATTGTTGCATTATGGAGCAACTGCAGGCCTAGGTATCATTACAGCACTTACTGTCTGACGGTGTTCAGCTCTGCTTTGGCCTCTCGGACTGTAGATTGCACTTGCTTCCTTCTTACCAGAAAAAGGATTCTTTACCAAACTCGAAGAGGCATCCTTCTGTATTTTACCGCTCCAAATCCCAGCTTCTACTCTCTCTCCATTTAGGATCAGCTCGGTGAAACCAACTGACGAGATGCTGATCAAATGATTGAAGAACGGACCAGACAGTGTCCACAGAAACATATCAACCAACTCCCTATCAGACAATGGGGGTTGGACTCTCCCAGCCAAGTCTCTCCACTTCTGTGCGTAGTCCTTAAAGCCTTCTCCTGCACCCATGGACATACTCTGGAGTTGAGTACGAGTGGGAGCAAGGTCGGCGTTGTATTGATACTGCTTATAAAAAGTAGCAGCCAGATCTTCCCAATTTCGGACATTGGCTCTCTCCAGTTGGTAAAACCATTCAAGCTGAGCCCCTAACAGATTGTCTTGAAAGAAATGAACCCACAAATTTCTATCAGCGGTGTGGGGCAGAATTTTCCTGACGTAGGAATGAAGATGGAGTTTTGGGCAGGACACCCTATCATACTTAGCAAAAACTGGAGCTTTGAACTTCTGCGGGATGACCACTCCCGACACCAATCCCAATTCTTCGAAATCCAGCCCAGGTATCCTCTAGACTTCCATGGAACTCAAACGATCTTCCAACTGCTTGTATTTATCCTCAGCAGGAGGATAGTTCTCATCATTGTAGTCGGTATCATTGTCAGAAACTGCAAGACTGGGGTCCTTCTCCCCTGTCTCTTCTTCTTGATTCTCCCCTTCCTTGGATGAAGAGGTCAGATCGACTTGTCGCTTCAACCGCTCTCCAAACCTTCTGCCCATATTCAGAATACCGGCAACCTTCTTCTTTTTCCTCATCTCTTTCAGGATGAGGGCTTTCAGATCCTCCTGCCCTTTTTCCAGACTTATGAACATTGGTTGGAACTGGGCGTTCTATGCCTGAAGGTCCTTGATGCTTTGTTCGGAAGACATTTCTGCTGAAATAAACAGCGAAGAAGATGAGAAACCTGTAATGGTACCTGTACATGCAATGTTATGAATGGGATGCGCATGCAATGATTTCAAAGACTTAAATTTAAATTTTCAAACCAAAATAAAACAAAGATTTTATTAGCTGAATTCAAAGTTCAAATGCCTTTTAGGCGTTACAATTAAAAATAAATCTAAAACTAGAAAAGAAATCAACATTCCCATGGATGCTTCCTCTTCCTCTTTGTGCCGAGATAATCATTGAGTCCTTTTTCCTCATGGAGCTGCTTTGTGAGCTCTAAAACCTTCCTCTCCTGAGCATGGAACTGATCCCTGTAAGTATCTCGCTCTTCTTTCAACTGAATCCATGACCTCTGTAACTCTCAAAGATCGGTGGTCATATAAGGATAGAGAACTGTGTAAGGAATACCCCCTTCCTTAGTGGGTTCCAATATCACTGGTAAAACGGCCACATAGGGAATCATAAGCTTCTGGGCGCGAGCTCGTACCCATTGGAGGTAAGGTTCCATAGGAATGGAAGCCTTTGGCCCCAAAGCCTTGGCGCCAGATCTGTTTACCATGCCCTAAGCTCGTATGAACCTCTGGCGATACTCTTGAACATCATCCTCATAGTTGAATACAATGCCCTAGATAAGTAACTCATGGGGACCATCTCTTCGAGCGTAACCAAATTTTCGCAGAGCTAAACAAGGATTGTAGGTTATACCCCCTCTGGTACCAAGTAATGGGACATTAGGGTACTCCCCGCAGCGGTCAATAATAGAAGTGTTTTTTATAGCTCGGGAACACTAGAGAATATCCATGTGAGCGAGTGACATCATCCTTTGTGACCAATCCAAACCTTCTTCATTCTTTAGTACGGACTTAGGGAGGTGAGAAATAAACCACCTCAACAGCAATGGTATGCAGCACATAAGAATCCCTCTTCTCTTCATGGTAAGAGTATGGAGAGTGTGCAAAATATCTCCGAGCAAGGTAGGCACAGGGTTGCGGGAGAGGAAGATCTTGATAGCATTCACATCTATGAATGAGTCCGGATTAGGGAATAGAACTAACCCATAGATAAGAAGAGCCAAAACCTCCTCAAAATCCTAAAAATCCATATCATCCCAAAACATATGGGCCTTGTCTATCAGAAACTTGGCTAGATAACCCTTGACTCCACTTCTTATTTCCTAATTGTATACCACGTCGGCCCATTTCAGATGCAAAGCTGAGGCAATGACTTCTGGCTTAGGAACTTCTTCCAGACCTGTGAAAGGCAACTTTTCAAGAATGGGTATATCCAACAGCTGAGAGAATTCTTCCAAGGTAGGCACTAACTAATAGTCTGGAAAGGTGAAGCAGTGGTGCTTGGGATCAAATAAATGAAAGAGTACACTCAACATCTTTTCATCAAAGTTTTAGTTAACCAGGTTGAGAAGTCGACCATGTCTCTTAGTGAACGCAGAAGTTTCTGAAACCCTTGATACTAGCTCTTTGAGTTGGGAAGGTATCTTCACAAAACTGATTCAGATAGTGTTTCTACAAACGGAAGCCATGATCTATAAAACAGAACAAAGATAAATTTCCTTTGTCTTTGAAATGGTTAGTGCAATAAGAATGGATGTTATGTTATGATGCATGATGTCATGATAAACCACAGGTATAGCAAACACAGACAAATCACACCAAGTCCTTAGGTTTAAGGTCTGCATGAGGTTAAAGGTCATACCCTCTTGAATTTTAGATGGTTTCAAACCTGTCTTAAAAGGTAACCGGGTTCTAAGGGATCTCAATATCATTGACCATCCTTTATCGGGCATTGTCTAGCTCAAGCAATCTTTTCTTGCGGCCGAAATATCCTAAAAGTCTGATCTCAATAAGTGTAGCATCGAGTATCAACCAATCCTCAGCTCTACACCGAGGTCGGCTATCTCACTACTTTCTAATGGCCAAGTTTTTCAACTAAAGTTCTAAGGTCCGTTAGTGCTTCACGACACCACGCGGCGGCCCCGTATTCTCCTCGTTTCCCCATGAAGGATACCGGTACCAACCAAAGCACCACACCAACACAGCCATCGCTTAAACCATATCGGTCTATGTCGTACAGTCTCCATGATCTATTGTTGTTTACCTAAAAAGTGCCCCCAAATCCGGGTGTAGGATCTATAGTAACTCAAGCAATGACCCTTTAAGAATAAAGCAAACAAACAAGAAAGTAATTTTTGAATGACCTAGATCCTAAGGTAAACCACACTTTTAATCAATCCCCAGCAGAGTCACCAGTTGTGATACGGTGGCAGAACCGACTGTTATACTGGTTTGCATTTTTTGTTCGCAAATGTCGCGGTAAGCAAGAGTCGCGACCGACTTTTATTTCATCCAATCATGGAAAAGGGAAAAGAACAGAAAAAACCTTTTTTCGAGATATTCTGAGTACGGGGGGTAGATTATAGAAAGGGAAGGTGCTAGCACCCTTTCTATCCATGGTTTTCCATGGGCTCTTAGGTACTTTCTCATCTTTTTAAAATTGCCTGTGTGTGTGCTTGTTTTAAAAATGTTTTACTTCATGATAACCCTTGTATCAATCCTCAAGGGTATGACGAAGTTGTTTTTGAAAATTTAATTTGAAAAGTATTGGTGTAAAAAAAAAATTTGAGCAAGTACTTAAGATTCTACCTACTCGATAAAAGATTATTCATTCTCGTTTCCTTTAGACAGCACTATCCTACTATTAAAGAGTAGGTAGCCCCATTGTTGGAGTTATTAAGGGACGTTCGAAAGGGACAAGTACAGTCACCTAAGCAATGGGTTGGAAACTATAGTAGTAACCCTAGAGTCCTAAAGATCTTTCTGAGGCAACATTTCCAAAGCAACATTCGAATGGGACATTTTATCTTTTAAACAGGGGGAAACCACTAAAACCTCCTATACTTAATGACTGTTTACCGAAGGCAACCGAAGTGAGGCAAACCCTACGAGTGAATATGTGCATGTGAATTTTTCAGTTAATTAGTCTTTGCACATTAGGTGATCTACTGTTTTAATTTTCAAGCATCTTTCCATACAATCCTATTTAGCCATGCATCTAACAGTTAAAGATTGCGGGAATTTAAAGCACGGGAAAATAAAACCTAGCTATTACAAGGCTTCGAGGAGGGGGATTAATTTACATAACCAAAACCCGGGGATTAAACAGTAAATAAAAACCCTAATTTAAAGCTATTACAAACCATCAACAGTTACAAAATAATGAAAAATAATTAACAAACGTGCGGCGAATTAAATGCGAGGACGATTAAAACTGACCTAAAAAACCTAATTGAGAAATTAGCTAGGTTATTTTTTAGAAAATAATTAATTTATGTACAAGGTTAACCCTAATTTCTAATCATTTTTAATTTATAAAAAAAAGAATTAAATTTCCCTAAGTTAATTAAATTAAATTAATTAAGAAATAAAAATATTTTTATTAAAAAAATATTTTTGTAGTTGTTGTGATTTTTTTATTAAATAAAAAAATAATTTTTGGGTTAATTAAGAAAAAAGAAAATAATTAAAGAAAATAAATAAAGAAATTAAAAAAGAAAAAATAGAAAAGAGAACAAACTAGGCTCGCTTGCTGAATGCCCCAGGGGGTGTATGTGGAATTACTTAGGCCCAAAGGTTGCTGAGCCCAATCCTAGCGCCTAGATCCAGTGTTGCTGCGTCTGAGGGTGCACCATGAGTCTCCTTGGACTGAGCGTTGGATCTGGGTAGAAGCGTATCCATTAGTTGGATGTTGGAAGTGCACGGTAGGCCTTTGGATGAGAACAACATATAATCTGCAGAAGGAAAAATAGAAAACAATGTTGCTGGGACCTGGGATCGAACCCAGGTCCTTATACTCACCACTAATGCTACGTTGCCAGCTGCGCTACGCGTCTCAATTGTTAATATAATACCAATAATCAATATCATGTAAAACAAGTGGAATAGGCTGAGTGGAACAAAGACGCGTGCTAACCATTAGAATGGACCAGTCGTATAACGCCAAGTCATCATCTCCTTCATGGAGATCGTCGTCTTAGGCATTACCTTTTAACTACAGACAAACGCCTGTAGCCATAACCTGTGTACTTCAAAAATCAACACAACGAAGGATAAATAAGATTAAAGACCATGGATCATCAGGATTTGGCCCTCTGATCATCATGGTGCCCTTCATTTAGGCTAATTACTCCTGTATTCAAAAACCCTAAAAATGCAAGGTGAACCCTAGCAATGGCAGATACGCGTACAGGCCTCAAAGCTTCAATTAAATCATCCAAACATGTCACAAATATGTGAATAATCATAAATACATCATCAAAATATGCTTATGGTGCAAGAATCGCTATAATCGATTTTGAAATAAAGGGCAAACCATATGAGTTACAACGCACGATTCTTGATGCTTCAGGCCTTGCAAATGATTGGGACAGGTTCGGTGCACGCCCAGGATGCGATTGCTGGCCTTAAATTGCTTTGAAAGGTCATGTGGAGTGAAATCTGATCCCTACTTTTTGATAACTTTTTTTAGTTTGTTCTTGCTCTTTCACGACTGCAAAAACCTTCTTTTATCCTTGGTTCTTGTTCATTATATATGCTAGAGCGAATTAGGGTTGCAAAAACAGATGATATCTTTGGAATTTTGGAAGATTTGATTTGATTTTTCATCCATATGCAAACCTTATATATTGAGCCAAATTATCCCATTTTTGTACCAATCATGCTTGATTCAATTTGGTCTTGATATCTCAGCATAATTTGATTGAGATCCTGTCCAAAATCATATCAAAACGTATCTTTGATATTATTTACCAATTATTTGATTTTATTCAATTTTTAATTAATAAAAAGTCAAAATAAAATGGAAAATGAAGCAAATGACATGTGGGTGGATTTTTGGGTCGTGGACCATGCTACAAGTGAGGTGCAATCATGAAATGCTAAGCCCATTGGGTAAAAAAATGCACTTTTGAGCATATTTGACTTTTTGGCGATTTTGCAAAAAGGTCAACTTTGACAAGGCATATCTCCTCCAATTTTAACCCTAGAGAGGTGTTCTTGGACTTTTTAAAAATCTTAGGATGTCTCCTAAGCAAACCTTTTGGTATCATTTGAATTGGGTCTTCCATGTTCATGTAAGAAGCTTTGACCCAAAAGGTGTTTTTATTGACTTTTCAAAAGGACCTATAATGTAGAAATTCATATCTTTTTATTAGTGCATATTTTGAAATTTTGAGATGAAGATGAATTATAGGGAATTTCATCCTCTTCAAAATGAGCCTTGGATGGAAATTTTATGATAAAGTATGAGGAAGTTATGCTTGGTCAAAGATTGGTTGACTTTTCCGGAGAAACCCTAATTTAGCAACTTGTGGGTTTTGATAAATTTGGAGCATTCCTTGAAGAATAATGATCAACCCTTGATCAAATGATGAAATTTACTTCAAAATGTTGATTTTGACCAAAAATATTGAGGTTTGACTGTATGTGGGCCACATTTGACTTTTGACCTAATACCGTCGATTCTCAAGCATCTGAGCAGTTAACTAAGCAAACTTCTTGTACAAGGCATGAAACTTGACATGGATGATATTATGAACATATTATTACCATGGAAAGCATTTTGGTCCTTTGTGTTTCACACATCTTGATGAAAAAGGAAACCCTAATTTGAGGTATACTGCCTTATGCGAGAGTTTGTCTGGTCAACTTTTGGGCTTCCTTGAGCAAATTGGGGACCTCAATTGACATGTGTTGAGTAAAATGAGAGGGAAAATTTTGGGGTACAACATTGAGCCTTGCACTTGTTCTTTTCTGATCATACATGTCTTATAACTCAAGAGAAGTTGATCTCAACACTTACAATCACTCAGCCCATGCTTGTAGTTCCTCTTAAAACTTATTTTCCCACTCTTCTTGAAAATCAAGTAACATAGCAACTAGATTGTAACTTGTACTTATGACTCTCCAAAGCACTCAAGACCTTTTGCTTATACATACACAAGTTATTTTCCACAAATCCCACGCATGCTTAAGCCCTAAAAACACCAAGAACACAGAATCACCAAAAACACCTCAAAACTTGCCATTTCTAAGTTTTGAATCCAATCTCCAAATTTGCTTGTGTGTTTCTTAGCATTTTACTTTCAAAAGCTTCTAAATAACATACACAAACAATTACAACACCTGCAAAACCACTGTAACACCTCCATCATCATCCACCATTTTCAAACACAGCACCTTGCACCTTGACTTCTCCAAAACTCCTCAGGTACTTCCTGAAGAAGTGAAAAACACAAGAAGGGGGGTTGAATTGTAAAACTTGAAATTAAATGCAGACAACACGTTATTTTTATCCTGGTTCGTTTGATCTCAAACTACTCCAGTCCACCCGTCAAGGTGATTTCTCCTCTCTCCAACGAGGTCTTAATCCACTATATTCAACTGAATATTACAACTGCTTTAACAACTGCTAAAGCCTTCTTGAGTCTAAACCACAGACCGGTTTCTCAAGGAAATTATTTCTTACAGATAAATGAAAACTATGTGTGAATGTTTTCTACAAAAAACTTTATATCACAACTGTGATAATACACAAATTAAGCTTATGTGAAACTAGGATGCTATAACTAGAGAGTAAGCAATTTGAGAGATATAGAAAACTTTTTGAGTGAGGATGAAAGTGATTTGCTTTATGCGTGTGAAGAGTTGTAGATCATTAGCCAATTCATTTTTCACTGACTTGTTTATATAGCATTTGGAAAAGGTACGTTGTAGTCAATTATGCCATTTCAATGTCCATTACGTTCTTTCCATATTGAGAAGATCTTTGTCTTGGAATACATCCGTTGGTAATAAAGTGTCTTGAATGCACAGTACCATTGTCACTTAAGCGTGTTGCTGGCTTTGGCTTATTCTGACGCTTCTAGCTGCTGATGATATTGTTTTGGTCTTGATCAGAGTTTAGAGTATGTTACGCGCATATCTGTTCATCAAGCTTCAGCGTAAGCACATGCTTTGATCTTCTGATGCTGGCATATGATATTTCATCTTCTGATGTTGATGTTGATATATCATCTTCTGATGCTGATGTTGACCTTCTTATGCTGGTATCCATTAGAGTTTTTGTAAATGTACAATATAATATTTAGGTAGCATATATGTCTCATCTGAATTATACAATTTATTTAATCTAGCATTTTGTTATCATCAAAACTTTAACTTGGGTTAGTAGATTCAAACTTTATTGTAACAATCTCCCCCTTTTTGATGATGACAAAAATCGGATATTTTCAATTGAAATTTAAAGAAAAAATATCAGAGATAACCAAATAACAAATTGTATCAGAGATAGACAGATAGGTATCAAAGATAAGGAGGAATGAAAAGGTGTCAGAGTTAAGAAGATAAGAAAAAGATATCAGAGTTATAATCAGAAAAGCTCCCCCTGAGTTTATTACTTCCCTTTTAATTCCACGAGTCCTTTAGCATTAGATCTTTATTGAACTTTCTTTGAGCATCAGATCTTTCCTTTACTAGAGCAGAGCTTCAGTGTATCAGAGATGATTAACTTCTTGTACCTGTAAGCTTATGCAGAACAAGGAAACATTCAAGTATATCAGAGTGTTAGAATGTTTGAGACTTTTGTCTCAGTAATCCGTTATTGAAAAATATCATTCTCTTTCTCCCCCTTTTTGTCAGCAATCAAAAAGTGCAAGTAATTGAAGTTAAAAACGATCAGTGCAGAAAAACGATTGTATTCAGTTCAGAGCTAAGAAAATATTACCGATAACATGTAAAGAAAACAGTGAAAACATCAAAAAATAAAATCTAAGGTTGGGGAGGAAGGCGTGTGAACAAAGCTTCTAGCATGTTCTTGATCTGATCAGAGGTTTCCTTTTGCTGATGCACCATGCTGACTACTGAGTCAATCTTACTATCCTGAACATCCATCCTTTCCTTCATTCGTTGATCATTCTCATCCATTCTTTTCTGCAGACGAATATCATTTTGCTTCAGCTCTTCAAGAGTCTGCCTGTCCAATGCAGCTTGAGAGACATCAGAATCAGGATGCTTCTGAGAGCTTTCTGCAACAACTTCTTCTTGACTAAAATCTTCAGCTGGAATCGTCTGATCTTCTGCTGGTTGAACTGTTGAAGCTGGACGCTTTTCAGACCAAGGCTCACTGTCCAGATGAAGCACTTCCTCCTTCAGCAGCTGACTCAAGACTGGACCTTCAACTTCTTTCAGCAGATTGCTGAAGTTCTGTTAAGCCTGTTCATAGTTTAGGTCTTGCAGCTTAAAGGTTTCAGCGTGTACCCATTCTCTGAATTATGTCCAGAGTTGGTCTGAAACAGCAGGATCAATCACTCCCGGACAAGCCTGCTTTAGAGAAGAAATCCAATTCTGCATGTCTGTTTCAAAATTCAAGATGATAGAACCAACATCTGGTTGTTTGGGTTTGGGAATGGCGGTTTTATTTTTAAGGGCAGCAAGGCGGTCAAAGGACTGTTAGATCAATGAAGGTCTTGATGTGGTCATTTGGATTTTGTTTGGGTGAGGGAGTAGGAGAATCAGAAATGATTATTGGACTGTGTGGAGTGTTAGGTGGAGTAGTTTCTGGTGAGGATGGTAGTTGAGGTATGTTTACAGTTGTACCACAAGGAAGTTGAATGTCCAAGGGTTGTGGTTCAGAGGATTCAGATGATTGAGGTTCAGGGGTTTGAGCCTCAGAGTGTTGAGACTCAGAGTGTTGAGATGGTTCGTGTTGAGGTGAAGGTGGATTAAGTTTTGGTTGTGGAGATGGAGGTTGTGGAATTTCTGGTTGTGGAGATGGAGGTTGTGGAATTTCTGGTTGTGGTGAATGTGGATCTTCTGGTATTGGTGAGAGTGTAGTTTCTGGTTAAAGTGAGTGAGAAGTTTCTGGTTGAGGATTTGGACTTTCTGTATTGGGAGCGGAAGAGTGTTGATCAATTTCTGAAAGAACTTTTTCAAGTTCTAGTTCTGTTGAGGTTGTAGGTTTGGCGCGGGATCTTCTGAGGGTTAATGACTCAGAAGGGTCAAACTCAGGTTCAGTATCATCAATGGTTGGAATTGGGATTTCAAATGAAGCTGGGGTTGGAATAAATGTTGGAACAGCAGATGAATTTAAAACATTAACAGAAGACAGATTACCTCTCTTCTTTGGGGTCTGTTGAGACGGTCCTTCTGATGCAGCCTTTCTCTTCTTAGTCTTCTTCAAAGTAACCTTTGGTGTTTGCTGGTGCAGATCTTTGATGTTCAGATCAGGATCTGTGCCATCAGCTTTACACGCATCCAAGTATCTGAGAACAATGACTGGTTTAGAGTCAATCTCATAGAACATAGGAAAGTCGTCCAGAGGGACTCTTCTGCTGGTGATTTCAGCATGAGGAGTGACGTTGGGCTCCTTCCTTATATTCTCTATCAGCTTCATCTTCTTCAGATTCTTGGCATTCAGCTGCTTGCCAACAGAAGGTTCTAGAGAGCTTATTTCCTGTGCTTCTGTCAGATGTTCAATCAGCTTATACTCTGTTAGAATATCTGATATCAATCTGCCGAAGGGTATCCAGTCCCTTTTAGTCCTTTCTTCCTCTCTCGTTTCCTTGACGCTTGTCTTTAGATGATTGAACAGAAGGTGAGCTAGGTTGATCTTGGACTTCTTGGCAATAAAATAAATCAGAAATTGTTGATCTATGTTTATATAGTCAGGAGAGCTTGTAGGCTTCCTGTGGTTGGAGCAGCCCAGAATGATCTTTGCCCAGATTCTGTGCTGATCTTTCAAGTCTCTGATTTTTCTAGAGGGAACCCCATGTGTGAAAATCTCTCTTGCAATTAGGGCAGAGTTTGCACATCTATCTGCCATGTCTATACAGCGGATACCACCACCATTGTATCCAATCAGCCTTGCAATGTGATCCTCAGTAATCAATATCTTCTTTCCCATGATATACGAAGTAACCTGATGAGTTGAGGCAGACGCATGAATCCAGAATTCTTTAACCAGAATTGGGAACATTGGACCCACCAACCTATCAAAGTACCTCTCCCAGCCTTGTGCCTTAATTTCTTCAGTCAAATCAAAGCCATTTTCCTTCAAGCTGTTGAAATCTACTATCAGTTCTAACAGAACTTCCAAGTTCTTGACCGGAGTAAGGAGCGTTCTGAAGGGAATCTGATAATGTTCAGAAGAAGCATCTTGTTGGGAACCTGCAGATGGAATGCTAGAAGATGCCATGTTCACACAAGGGTTTGAGAGAAAAAGTTTGAAAATGGTTTCTTTGAGGAAAAAGATGAACACACAGTAAAAAGTGAAAAACGCAGTAAGAATCACAGAAAAATGTTTGAAGATTTGTAAGTGACGGTAAAAAGGAATGAATGATGTTTAAGGCGTTTAAATAGGTTTCAAAAAGTGTTTTGAAAATATAAACGTTTTAAGAGAGAGAATTAAATCATGATTACTAGCATTTAATGTTGGCTGATTTTGGGGGATTTAGAAAGATATTTGGAACGGTTACCCATGACATGTGTCTCAATGCATCCAATCAGCGTTTTGCCTTCTTAGAAGCGTGCACGCGTGTTCTGCTTCAGAAATTAGCTGATGACTGGATGACACTTGTTTGATTTGGTGAACAGCACATCTATCCTTGAAATGAAACGCTCATATCTTTATGGATAGACTCTGATACAATCTGCATGTCTAACTTTCTGAAAGAAGATTGATCAGAAGTTCACAGTAAAAATGAAACACATTCTGAAGGTTAATATATAAAATTAAAACATTTTCACTCTGGGCAGAGCTTCATGCTGAGATGTTTCAGAATGAAGTTGAACCTATCTTCAGAAAGTGGTTTTGTGAAAATATCAGCCCATTGATGGTTTGTATCAATAAATTTTAAGTTTAAAATGCCTTTCTGAATATAGTCCCTAATGAAATGATGTTTTATTTCTATATGCTTAGCCCTAGAATGCAAAATAGGATTTTTACTTAAGCAAATGGCATAAGTGTTGTCACAGAGTATAGGAATGTTACTCTCAAATATCTGGAAGTCTTCAAGCTAACTTTTCATCCAGAGCATTTGTGTGCTGCATCCTGCTGCTGCTATGTATTCAGCTTCTGCTGTTGATAGCGCAATTATGGATTGCCTTTTGCTGGACCAAGAGATCAGATCTTCTCCCAGAAACTGGCAGCTTCTAGAAGTACTTTTACGCTCTACTCTGTCTCCAGCAAAGTCAGCATCACAGTAACCTACTAAGTTGTAATCACTAGATTTTCTATAAATTAAACCCAGATTAGTAATACCTTTCAGATACTTGAAAATTCGCTTAACAACTGTTAAGTGAGATTCTCTAGGATCTTATTGGAATCTTGCACAAATGCATACACTGAATAAAATATCAGGCCTTGAAGCCGTTAGATAAAGAAGAGAACCAATCATACCTCTGTAGACCTTCTGTTCTACCTTTTTGCTTACCTCTTCTCTTTCCAGAATGCACGTGGGATGCATTGGAATCTTTGATGACTTACATTCTGAGAGGTCAAATTTCTTCAGAAGTTCTCTGACATATTTGCTCTGATGAATGTAAGTTCCCTCTGGAGTTTGATTGATCTGAATTCCCAGAAAGAATTTCAGTTCCCCCATGAGGCTCATCTCAAATTCTTCCTGCATACACTTAGCAAATTTTCTTCCAAGAGAAGGATTAGTAGATACAAATATAATATCGTCAACATAAATCTGACACACTAAGATGTCATTCTTAATTGTCTTACAGAATAAGGTTGTGTCCACTTTCCCACTGGTGAATTCCTTTTCTAACAGAAAGTTACTTAGTCTTTCATACCAAGCTCTGGGAGCTTGTTTCATACCATACAGTGACTTCTTTAGTTTGAAAACATACTCTGGGTTTTTTGTACTTTCAAAACCAGGGGGTTGGTGCACATAAACCTCTTCTTCTATATAGCCATTTAAGAATGCACTCTTGACATCCATCTGATATAGAGTGATGCCTTTATTAACAGTAAAAGAAATTAAAAGTCTGATAGATTCTAACCTGGCGACTGGAGCAAAGGTTTCTGTATAGTGTATCCCCTCTTGCTGACTATAGCCTTGTACTACTAGTCGTGCTTTGTTTCTAATGACTTCACCTTGTTCGTTCGGTTTGTTTCTGAACACCCATTTTGTTCCAATGGCGTTGAATCCTTTTTGTCTGGGAACTAGACCCCACACGTCATTTCTGGTGAATTGATTCAGCTCTTCTTGCATTGCTAGAATCCAGTCGTTGTCCAAAAGTGCTTCATCAATTGAAGAAGGTTCAATCAGAGAAACAAGTCCCATGAGGGATTATTCAGAGTTTCTGAAGCTAGCTCTTGTTCTGATTGGATCTTCCTTTCTTCCTAAGATTGTTTCTTCTGGGTGATCCATGCTGCTTCTGGGTAGTCTTTTCTGAGGTTGATCAGCAGCTGTTGCTGGATTGCTTGCAGTGCCCCTTTCTGATGTTGAAGGAGTGTCTTTGTTGAGAGCTTCTGATGACTTGTCTTAAGAACCTGTGAATTCTACTTCCATACCTGCAAAGACTTCATTCTGCTTTGACTTTTCAGAGTCAAGCTTATCATCAAAATGAACACTGATTGATTCTCCCACAATCTGTGTTTCTGTATTGTATACTCTGTACCCTCTTGAGCGTTCAGAGTATCCTAACATAATACACTTCTGTGCTTTAGAGTCAAACTTGTTCAAATAATTTTTTGTATTTAACATAAAACAAGTACATCCAAATGGATGAAAATATGAAATGTTGGGCTTTCTGTTCTTCCATAATTCATATGGAGTCTTTTCCAGAATAGGTCTTATGGAGATTCTATTCTGAATGTAACACGCTGTGTTTATTGCCTCTGCCCAGAAGATCTTAGCAACGTTTGTCTCATTGATCATGGTTCTGGCCATTTCTTGCAATGTTCTGTTCTTTCGTTCTACAACTCCATTTTGTTGGGGAGTTCTAGGACAAGAGAAATCATGCAGAATGCCTTTGTCAGTAAAGAATGACTCAAAATCTTTGTTTTCAAATTCTCCACCATGATCACTTCTGACTTTAACGATTCTAAGATCCTTTTCATTCTGAACATGGTTACAGAAGGTGACAAACACAGAGTGTGACTCGTCCTTGTGTCTTAAGAACTTTACCCATGTCCATCTACTATAGTCATCTACGAGTACTAACCTGTATTTCTTGCCACTGACTGAAGCAGTTTTAACTGGTCTAAATAAGTCAATGTGCAGAAGTTCTAATGGCTTAGAGGTGGAAACAACGTTTTTAGATTTGAAAGCAGGTTTTGCAAACTTGCCTTTCTGACATGCTTCACACAGAGCATCTGAATTGAACTTGAGATTAGGAAGTTCTCTGACTAGATTGAGTTTGTTAATCTGAGATATTCTTCTCATACTAACATGCCCCAATCTTCTGTGCCAGATCCATTGCTCGTTGTTAACAGACAGAAGACACTTTACATTCTGACTTTTTAGTTCAGAAAGTTTGATTTTGTAAATGTTGTTTTTCCTCTTTCCATTAAATAGAAGAGTCCCATCTTTCTGACTAACAGCTTTACATGATTTTTGATTAAAGATTATATCATAACCGTTATCACTTAATTGACTTATGGATAACAGATTATGCATTAATCCATCTACTAATAGAACATTATTTATAGAGGGAAGATTTCCATTACCTACTGTTCCAGAGCCAATAATCTTTCCCCTCTGATTGCCTCCAAAGCCTATGTGGCCTCCAGGCTTAAGTTCCAGGCTTTGGAACATATGCCTTCTTCCCATCATGTGTCGTGAGCAGCCAGAGTCCAGGTACCATGACTGGTGTTTCTGATTTGCTGCTAAAGATATCTGCAACATGTATTATTTTATCCTTAGGTACCCATATTTTCTTGGGTCCTGATTTGTTAGCTTTACCAAAACTTTGGTTGAATTTTGGTTTCACAGAATACTTACTACTAGTATATTTAATGTCATGTGTGTGACCATACACAAAGTGTGAATTCAGAGGAGTGCGTTTAATAATTAAATCCATGGCATTCTTTGGTGTAGGTACCTTACCTTGGTATCCTATTCCCTTTCTGCCGTTTATGCTAACTCCATAGATCATTGAAGCCATTTTGCTTCTATCTATGCTTTTATCCAGGAACTTCTGAAAGCTGTGATCATACTACTTGATGATCTCATCAGCGCTGCTGGGAGTTTCAGAAATTGTTTCCTTCTGAGAGTTTTGTAAAAGATTTTCTAATTTTGAAATTTTATTTTTCAACTCAGAATTTTCCAATTTGAGACTCTCAGTTTTCTCAGAGTCAGAATCAAGATTCCTTTTCAGGTTTCTGAATTTAACTCTGATCTGCTGATATCTTTCCAGAATTTCGTTGAGGCTTTCAGCAAGTTCAGCCTTAGTAAAATTAATTGCAAAGTCAGGGAATACCTCTTCGGTGTCTGATTCAGAGTCTGATTCAGAAGCTTCACTGTCTTCTGATATGTTAGCCATGAGAGCTAAGTTTGCTCTCTCATCATCTGTTTCTGAGTCAGCTTCAGACGAGTCAGAGTCATCCCATGTAGCCATGAGACTCTTCTTCTTTTCCCTTCCAAACTTCTTTTTGGGCTTTTCCCTCTGAAGCTTTGGACAGTCACTCTTGTAGTGTCCTTGCTCATTACATTCATAGCAGATGATGTCCTTGGTGTTTGGCTTTCTTCTTCCTGAGGAGCCTTCAGATCTTCTGAATCCAGAAGAGGAGTCTGATCTTCTGTATCTGGAGGAGGACTCATTCTGATCGGATCTTCTGGTGTTCCTGAACTTTCTTTGCCTCTGCTTCCATAGTTGGTTCACTCTTCTGGAGAGGAGGGAAAGTTCATCTTCTTTTGATGAGGACCCATCAGAGGTTTCTTCAACAGCCTGCAAAACTTTGGAGTCAGATTTCTGTTAGACTTTAAAGCTAAAGGCTTACCTTGCTTCTGAGGTTCATCAGCTTCTAGCTCTATCTCGTGACTTCTGAGGGAGCTGATAAGTTCCTCCAGGGAAATTTTGTTCAGATGTTTAGCTAGCTTCAGCATTATAACCATTGGCCTCCACTGTTTAGGCAAGCTTCTGATGATCTTCTTGACATGATCAGCAGTAGAATACCCTTTGTCCAGAACTTTGAGACCAGCCACCAGAATTTGAAATCTTGAGAACATCGTTTCAATTGATTCACTTTCTTCCATTTTGAATGCCTCATACTTCTGAATGAGCGCAAGAGCTTTAGTTTCTTTGACCTGAATGTTGCCTTCATGCGTCATTCTGAGAGAGTCAAACATACTCTTTGCAGTGTCTCTGACAGATATCTTTTCATATTCAGCGTAAGAGATGGCGCTGAGAAGAATAGTTCTGGCCTTGTGGTGATTTTTGAAGTCACGCTTTTGTTGATCAGACATTGCCTTCCTGTCAATCTTCTGACCACTTGCATTCACTGGGTGCGTGTATCCATCTGTCACCATGTCCCACAGATCAGCATCATGTTCCAGAAAGAAGCTTTCAATTCTGTCTTTCCAGTAATCAAAATTCTCTCCATCAAAGAGTGGAGGTTTACTGCTGAATCTGTCTCTATCTTCATTGTTGTCATTGCTGGTGTGTTGATATGTTCCTGCCATTGTGTTTTTCTGACGTTGGATCTTGTACTGACACGGTTAACTATTTTAGCTCAGAACCAGGCGCTCTGATGCCAATTGAAGAAGTGAAAAACACAATAAGGGGGGTTGAATTGTAAAACTTGAAATTAAATGCAGACAACACGTTATTTTTATCCTGGTTCGTTTGATCTCAAACTACTCCAGTCCACCCCTCAAGGTGATTTCGCCTCTCTCCAACGAGGTCTTAATCCACTATATTCAATTGAATATTACAACTGCTTTAACAACTGCTAAAGCCTTCTTGAGTCTAAACCACAGACCGGTTTCTCAAGGAAATTCTTTCTTACAGATAAATGAAAACTATGTGTGAATGTTTTCTACAAAAAACTTTATATCACAACTGTGATAATACACAAATTAAGCTTATGTGAAACTAGGATGCTATAACTAGAGAGTAAGCAATTTGAGAGATATAGCAAACTTTTTGAGTGAGGATGAAAGTGATTTGCTTTATGCATGTGAAGAGTTGTAGAGCATTAGCCAATTCATTTTTCACTGACTTGTTTATATAGCATTTGGAAAAGGTACGTTGTAGTCAATTATGCCATTTCAATGTCCATTACGTTCTTTCCATATTGAGAAGATCTTTGTCTTGGAATACAGTCGTTGGTAATAAAGTGTCTTGAATGCACAGTACCGTTGTCACTTAAGCGTTTTGCTGGCTTTGGCTTATTCTGACGCTTCTAGCTGCTGATGATATTGTTTTGGTCTTGATCAGAGTTTAGAGTATGTTACGCGCATATTTGTTCATCAAGCTTCAGCATAAGCACATGCTTTGATCTTCTGATGTTGGCATATGATATTTCATCTTCTGATGCTGATGTTAATATATCATCTTCTAATGCTGATGTTGACCTTCTTATGCTGGTATCCATTAGAGTTTATGTAAATGTACAATATAATTTTTAGGTAGCATATATGTCTCATATGAATTATATAATTTATTTAATCTAGCATTTCGTTATCATCAAAACTTTAACTTGGGTTAGTAGATTCAAAAGTTGTTCTAACACTTTCAGCTCAAGCTAAGCATCACATTAGCTTCCTGGGAACTTGAGGAAGCTAATCAAATCATTGGAACTCACTAAAATATACTCAAACTCAAAACACGATACCCTCTTGTAAGGTAAGTTATCTCAACTTTGAACTTTTCATACAAGTATCGTTAATGGTTTATTTGTGAATGGAAAATGTAGATATCATTACCCTGAAGCTAACCATGTCTGTGATACGGTGGCATAACCGACTATCTGAAGTTGGTTTACATTTTTCGTTTTGTGTTTGCAAAATGTCGCAGTAAGCAAGAGTCGCCACCGACTTTTATTTCATCCAACCGGAAAGGAAAAAAGTACAGAAAAAATCCTTTTTCGAGATTTTGAGTACAGGGGGTAGATTATAGAAAGGGAAGGTGTTAGCACCCTTTCTATCCATGGTTTTCCATGGGCCCTTAGGTACTTGCTCATTTTTTAAATTGCTTGTGTGTGATATTCTTGAAAATGTTTTTACTTCGTGATAACCCTAGTATCAGTCCTCAAGGATGTGATGAAGTTTGTTTTTTAAAAAATTGCTTTGAAAAGTGTTTGTGTGAAAAGATTTGTTTTGAGCAAGTACCTACTAGCATCTACCTACTCGAAAAAAGATCGTTTATGTTCTATTTCCTTTAGACAGCGTTATCCTACTATTGAGAAATAGGTAGCACCATCGTTGGAGTTGTAAGGGTCAATTCGAAAGGGACGTACGATCACTAAAGCAATGTTAGGACATCTTAGTAATAACCCTAGAGTCTTAAGATCATATTTGAGACAATATTTCCGAGGCAATATTCGAATGGGACGTTAGATCTTTTTCAGATAGGAGGGCAACCACTAAGACACCCTATACTTAATGATCATTTACCGAAGGCAACCGAAGTGAGAGTATACCCTGAGAGTGATATGTGTGAGTGATTTGTTTCAGTTATTTGTCTTTGCACATTAGGGTTTTCTAACTGTATTAAATTTGTCATGCATTCTTGTCATACAATCCTATTAGCATACATCTAAACAGTTAAATATTTGCAGGAATTAAAAATGCGAGAAAGTGAATCTATGCTATTACAAGGCTTCGGGGAGGGGGGATTAATTACATAGCCAAAAAACCCGGGAAAAAAGCGATAAGTAAAAAGCCCTAGATTAAACTATTACAAACCATGAACAGTTAGTAAAATATTGGTAAAAATAATTAACACGCGTGCGATGAATTAAATACGAAGCGACTAGGGTTTTGACCCTTGACTAGAACATTCGCTATTAAAAAAATCTCATGTTTTTTTGTTATTTTAAGAAAATAATGAAAAAAATTAAATTAAAAAAAGAAAATCTTAAGTTCTAATTAATTTTAAATGAAAATAAATTAATTTATTCTAAAACCTATTTTTTATGTATTTGAGAAAAAGAGAAAATAAAATTAAATCAAGAGTTTTAACCTAATTTCTATTTGATTTTATTTGCAAAAATAAATTACAATTTCCCTAAGTTAAACTAAATTAAATTAATTTTGATAATAATAAAAAAACTAATCCTAATTTTTTTTATGAATTATTGATTATATGGTTTTTATGAAAAAAGATTAATTTGTGAATTAAGAGTAAATAAAATAAATAATAAAAGAAATAAATAAAATAAAATAAATAAGAAAGAATGATGGGCCTATGCTAGCAATTATGGGGGGTGCTATTGAAATTCTGGGCCCAAATGAATCTCAGCCCATTTTGACTTTGCTTGATTCAGTGCACATGTTGACTTGAGGCGCATGATGGACCTCTTGCTACTTGAGCGTTGGATCCAACTGGCTGATTGATCTGGTCGTGGAACATAAGAGCGTATGGTAGGCGTACACTACTGCGTTGCATGAGATCTGCCTGAAATAAGCAAGAAAATAATAAAATGCACACGCCTGGGATCGAACCCAGGACGTGTGCATCAAAGGCCTTCGCACTAGCCATATGAGATATTGTATTAACTTGTAAATAATATAAAACATAATATAATATGCAAAAACAGACTAGTGGAGCTAACCCAACGCGTGAAATTCAGATAAGTGAATCACACGTTTCCACGCCAACTTCTTCTTCCTCTCTTCGCCGCCTTAGCAAATCAAGATAAATGACCATATCCATCTCCAAAATTGCGTAGGCTCAAGATAAATGACCATGGCTGGTATCAATCAACTTGTATCATCCTCACGAGTATCATGGTACCAGAATCAACGTCCAATTTAACCTGTACTGCAAAGCCCTAAATCTAACCAAGAAACCCTAGCTATGGCAATTTTACATACAGTCATCAAAAATGCAATTGAATAGAATGATTAGCTTTCAAACTCAATAAGAAACAAGAATTTATATTCAAAATGTGCAAATGATGTATAAATCAATGAAAACGAAAACGAGTTTTTTAGGAAGACCGTGTGACTGCTATGGGTCGATTCTGGTCACGAGGAGGCTTGCAATTGATCCAGTTAGCTTCAGAGACGCTCCAAGACGCGATTAGGAGTGTTGGAAAGCTTTGAATCTTCCTCTAGGGTAGAGATCAGATCACCGCTTTTCTAACAAAAATTGAGTTTTTTTTCTTGGCTATGCACCACTGTTAACCCTCATTCTTGCTTTGGAAACGTTCAATATATATTATAGAATGCATTAGGGTTGTAAAACTGATCACATCTTTGGAAGTTTTTCAAGATTTGATTTTGTTTTCATGGCATATGTAATCTTTCCATATTTGGCCTAATCATGCTCTTTTTGTTCCAATTATCATTGATTCGAATTGGTCTTGCAAGCTCATCAAATATTGGTTGCTAACCTGTCAAAAAAACCAATCAAATCAAATATTTGATAATGTTCATCATTTATTTGATTTAATTCAATTTTCAATTAATGAAAAATCAAAATAAATTGAAAAATGAAGCAAAAAAATGGTGGAAAAGCGTTTGAGTCGTGGACCACATTATCATTGAGGTGCAAGCATAAAAAGCTGGGCCCATTTAGCAAAAAATGCAAATTTGAGCACATTTGACTTTTGGCAATCTTGCAAAAAAGGTCAACTTGGCCAATGCATAACTCTCTCAATTTTTACCCTAGAGAGGTATTCTTAGACTTTTTAGAAAGCTTATGATGTCCTCTAAGCAACCCTTTTGGTCACATCTCAATTGAGTCTTCTGTGTTCATGTATGAAGCTTTGACCCAAAAGGTGTTTTTGTTGACTTTCCAAAATGACCTATAATGTCAAAATTCATATCTTCTTGTGAGTGCATATTCTGAACTTGTGAGCTGAAGATGAATTATAGGTAATTGCATCCTCTCCAAAATGAGATTTGGATGGGAAATTTCTGATAAAGTATGAAGAAGTTATGCTTGGTCAAAGTTGGGTTGACTTTTCCTGAGAAACCCTAATTTAGCAACTTTTGGGCTTTGATGAATTTGGAACATCCTTGAGTAATCATGATCATTCCTTGATCAAATGATGGATAAAACTTAAAAATGTTGATGTTGACCAGGAATCTTGAGGTTTGACTGTATGTGGGCCACAGTTGACTTTAGCCCTAGTACAGTCGATTCTCAAGCATCTGAGCAGTTGACTGAGCAAACTTCTTATGCAAGGCTTGGAAATTGGCATGGATGATGTTGAGAACATATTAGGACAATGGTGAGAATTTGGGATCCTTTGAAATCCAGCATCTTGATGAAAAATGAAACCCTAATTTGAGGTATACTACCTTAGGAGAGAGTTTGTCTGGTCAACTCTTGGACTTTCTTGAGCAACTTGGGGACCTCAATTGCCATGTGTTGAGAAATATGGGAGAGAAAATTTTGGGGTACAACAGCTTCCCCTGTTCAATCTTCTTAAACCTGAGGATGTTGATTGGCTCTTCTGCCTTTCGTGATCTGAAGGTAGAAGATGATTGAACACTAGAGTGCCCAGAAATTTGCACTCGTATGAAGTGATTTGTGATATAGGGAATGGGCTTATAGATGGCATTTGGTAGCTGCTAGATAATTGTCAGAGATGGGCCTAAAGATGCCATCCAAAGAAGTGTCGATCGTATAAGAGATTCCTTTGCGAGATCCTGTATACCTGTTATTGAGGAGGACTTTGTTGGGGAATGCTGATCTTTGTCTTAAGAGAAATAGAGTTTTAGGAGCTTCTGTTGTCCGTTAATCTACTAGAGAATAGTTTCGGTTTAGGAAGCGGAAGTGAACCGTGTGTATGGTCGGGTTATATGTTGCATCGCGACTTTATGTGGAAATGTGAAACCAATCGTGTGTGATCGGCTCCCAGTCTTACAGTGTTGTGGACTGCTATCTGGGGATAAGAGAGGAAGAACCCGGATAGTAAGGTTATGAGAAGGAACCTGGATAGTAGGGTTACATCGATATGAAAGCCTGGATATTAGGGTTGTGAGAAGGAACCTGGATAGTAGGGTTACTTCGATATGAAAGCCTGGATAGTAGGGCTGCGAGAAGGAACCTGGATAGTAGGGTTACTTTGACATGAAAGCCTGGATAGTATGGATGTGAGAAGGAACCTGGATAGTAGGGTTACTTCGATATGAAAGCCTGGATAGTAGGGCTATGAGAAGGAACCTGGATAGTAGGGTTACTTCGATATGAAAGCCTGAATAGTAGGGTTACTTTGACATGAAAGCCTAGATAGTATGGCTGTGAGAAGGAACCTGGATAGTAGGGTCACTTTGATATGAAAGCCTGGATAGTAGGGCTGTGAGAAGGAACTTGGATAGTAGGGTTACTTCGAGATGAAAGCCTGGATAGTAGGGCTGTGAGAAGGAACCTGGATAGTAGGGTTACTTCGATATGGAAGCCTGGATAGTAGGGCTGTGAGAAGGAACCTAGATAGTAGGGTTACTTCGATATGAATATGGGTAAAACTGCAGAGGGAACCTGGGTAAGGTTGGTTTTGTCGCATCGATGATTACTCTGTTTAGCTTCGAGTGTTGATCATGGACATGCTGGAAATTGTTGGTAATAACCATCTTACCTGAAAGAAATGCATGGTTAATAATGTGCGATGCATGAGATGTATTGTATGATAATGTTCTCACAATAAATGAAACTATGTTATATGCGATGTATGCACATGTCATGATGTATGAACATGAACTGCGGACGTAATAGACTGAGTCCGGGAAATTAAATCCCTGACTGCTCTTTGGAGAGTATGAGAAATGGTATTCTTGACTGATGTAACAAATCATAGTTCCTCTGCTTCTGTTAGGGATGGTGAACAACGATGACTATGTTGGGGATTTTCCCCTTGTTTACGGATATTCTGCCGAGGAAAGACTCTGTCCAAGGATAACTATGCGGGGAATAACTCTGTTGGAAAGGAGATACCCTATTGATAGATCTGCTGTCTTGGAGAAATAACTTAGCTGGGGATGAATTTCCGTTGTTGGTAATAATGAATTCCATTGGAGATTGAATTTTTGCTTGTGAGAGAAATAAACTTTGCTTGGGGGAAAATTTACTGACTCGCTCGCGATTGTGAATCTCAATTGGGGAGAGTTGTGTCCTGTTCGGGAAATCTAACATCACTGTCTTTGGATACTTTTTACTTTGTGGGGAGTGTATGTACCACTACTCATGTTCTCAAGCTGGCTCTATCCCGGTACCTAATGGGCAGAGTAACTGTAAGGTTTGGGCACTTATTGTTTTCCCTGCTCCAGGAATTACGAGTAATTGTCTTTTGTTTTTCATTTAAACATTTATGAGCAACAATTATTGTCAAATGCATATATCAAAAATGAACCATTGGACGTTCTAGCAAAACAAAATAGGAAAAAGAAAATAAATCAAAACTTTGTGAAGACGACTTGTATTGATTTTGAAGTTGGCCTCTAATAGGCATTTTTGTACAAAGAGGCAGACGTCCTAGTAAGAGAACACCGCTGAAAGTCAAAAATTATACAATTTGTGTAAAAGAAAGAAAAACAGCTATGTGGAACGATCCCATAGGGTTTCAACTCTACTATCGCCTTTATATCTTCAAGCATCTCATCACTTTGCTGCTTGGTAGAAGATGGATCATATTCATTGACGCTGTTTAAGCTTGATATCCGGTACCGAGGTATGGTTGCAAGATTATCCAATGAGACATATGTTACGCTTCAATCCCTAAGTTTTGCCTGGACTGCCCTTTCGGGTTTTCAGTCCAACAGGATACCCTTTTTTTCCCAAGTCGCCTTTTCAGGTTTTCGACTTGTCGGGTGTATGGTTTTTTTCATTTTCATCCCTTACTTTTTCTCGAACCCTTTTGGTTCGCCGGGAAGCCCTTATTCTTGCCTAGGCCAGTCAACCTAACGGGTCTTTGACTATGCGTAGTATATTTTCACTATGTCTGCATTAACGGGGTGAGGAAGGTCGTCACCATCCATGGTGGTTAGAATCATAGCTCCTCCTGAGAAAATGTTCTTAACCACAAATGATCCTTCATATGTAGGGGTCCATTTGCCCCTGGGATCACCTTGCGGTAGTATGATGCGTTTGATCACTAAATCCCCGACTTGATATTCTTTACGTCTGAATTTCTTGTTAAAGGCCTTGATCATTCGCTTTTGATACGTCTGACCATGACAGATAGCAGTAAGTCTCTTTTCATCGATTAGATTCAGTTGATCAAGTCGGGTTTGGATCCATTCGTCTTCGTTCAAACCCGCATCCTTCATAATCCTGAGAGAGGGTATTTGGACCTCGATGGGTAGGACTGCCTCCATGCCATACACCAAAGAGTAGGGTGTTTCCCCTGTCGACGTCCGTGCTGAGGTACGGTACCCATGAAGAGTGAATGGTAACATCTCGTGTCAGTCTTTGTATGTCACCATCATCTTCTGCACAATCTTCTTGATGTTCTTGTTAGCCGCTTCGACAGCTCCATTCATCTTCGGCTGGTAGGGAGAAGAGTTATAGTGTTGTATCTTGAACTGTTTGCAGAGCTCAGTGATCATTTTATTGTTGATATTTATACCATTGTCAGTAATAATCCTCTCTGGTACACCATATCGACATATCAGATTGAGTCGGATAAACCGTGCCACGACGTTTTTGGTTACCGTAGCAAAGGAAGCTTCCTCAACCCACTTTGTAAAGTAATCAATTTCTACCTGAATGAAGCGATGTCCGTTAGATGCAGTAGGTCTGATCTCACCAATCATGTCGATGCCCCACATTGCAAAGGGCCAAAGAGCTGTCAAAACACTTAGGGGAACCAGAGGTATATGCACCTTATCAGCATAGACTTGGCACTTGTGAAAGGTTCGAGATTGCTGATAACAATCGGCTACCATAGTGGACCAATAATATCCAGCCCATAGAATTTTCTTCGCCATGGTGTGTCCACTGGAATGAGTTCCGAAGGTACCTTCATGTAACTATGCCATGATCATTTATGCCTCGCTCTTGTCCATGCATCGCAATAAGGTTGAATCATGGTTACACTTATAGAGGATTCCATTACTGATGAAGAACTTCGTAGCGAGCCTTCTCAGAAACTTCTTATCATTAACATATTCCCCCTCGGGGTATTCTTGAGCCTCAAGATACCTCTTTACCTCATGGAACCAGGGTTTATCTGCCACTTCTTTAGTCTCAATGTCATATCAATGTGCGGGTTCGTACAACCTCTCAATGGTAATCTGGGGAGCTTCATTGTCCCACCTAACTTTGAACATAGAAGACATGGTAGCTAGACCGTCCGCCAACTGATTCTCCTCTCTTGGGAAGTGTTCAAAGGTTATCTCTTCAAAGTGTGGGAGCAATGTCAATACATACTCTTTGTAAGGAATAAGATTCGGATGCTTCGTATCCCACTCGCCTTTGACCTGACTTATCACCAGAGCAGAATCCCTGAATACACTCAAGAATTTAATCCTCAGGTCAATAGCAGCTCGAAGACCCATGATACACGCTTCATACTCCGCCATATTGTTGGTGTAGTTAAAACATAATCGGGCGGTGAATGGAGTATGAAAGCCCTTAGAAGATATAATTACAACACCAATTCCATTACCCAACGCGTTCGAGGCTCCATCAAAATGCATAGACCATCGGGATCCCTCCTCGGTTACCAACATGATATTCTCATCTGGAAACTCGAAATTCATGGACTGGTAGTCATCCACAGCCTGATGCGCCAAATGATCCGCCAATACACTTCCCTTGATTGCTTTTTGGAATGTATATTGGATGTCGTACTCGGTTAAGATCATCTACCATCTTGCTATTCTTCTGGATAAGGCGGGCTTCACATAAATATACTTGATCGGATCCATCTTTGATATCAACAAGGTAGTGTGAGTCAGCATATACTGTCTCAGACGGTGAGCAGCCCATGCCAAAGCGCGACAAGTTTTCTCGAGCAATGAGTATCGGGTATCACAGTCGGTAAACTTTTTGCTAAGGTAGTAAGTTGCATGCTCTTTTCGACCAGACTCGTCATGTTGCCCCAGTACACACCCCATTGAATTGTCTAGCACTGTCAAGTATAAAATCAAAGGTCTTCCTTCAACTGGAGGCATCAGAATTGGCGGTTCTTGAAGGTATTCTTTGATTCTTTTGAAAGCAGTCTGGCACTCATCATTCCACTTTACCACTTGATCTTTCTTCAGCAGCTTGAAGATTGGCTCACAAGTAGCAGTCAGATGTGAAATGAACCTGGAGATGTAATTCAGGCGTCCCAAGAAACCTCTAACTTCTTTCTCTGTGCGGGGAGCCGGCATATCTTGTATGAATTTTACCTTTGCAGGGTCTACCTGAATACCTTTGTCACTGACAACAAAACCCAGAAGCTTACCAGACCTTACCCCAAAGGTACACTTGTTCGGATTCAACCTTAGCTTGTACGTTTTCAACCTTTCAAACAGTTTCTGGAGATGATCAAGATGCTCCTCCTTAGTCTGGGACCTGACTATCATGTCATTAACATAAACCTCAATCTCATGGTGAATCATAGCATGGAACAAAGCGACCATGGCGCACTGATAAGTTACCCCAACATTCTTCAACCCGAAAGGCATTACCTTATAACATAAGGTGCCCCACTGTGTAATGAAGGTTGTCTTCTCCATGTCCTCAGGAGACATCTTGATCTGGTTAGAGCCAGAAAAACCATCCATGAAGGAGAAGATCTTGTGATGCACGGTGTTATCGACTAGAACATCAATGTGAGGCAGTGGGAAGTCATCTTTTGGGCTTTCCCTGCTCAGATATCTGTAGTCCACACACATCCGTACCTTACCGTCCTTCTTAGGTACTGGAACGACGTTGGCAACCCACTGCGGATAAGAAGTGACAGCTAAGAATCCTGCGTCGAACTGTTTCATGACCTCTGCCTTGATTTTCTATGACATTTCAGGGCGCATACTGCGGACCTTCTACTTTGCCGGAGGGCAGTCTTCTTTAGTAGGCAGGCGATGTACCACAATATCAGTGTCCAAACCAGGCATGTCTTCATAGGACCAGGCGAAGATCTCAATGTAGTCGCGTAGCATTTGTATTAACCGTTGTTTGACACTAGGCTCCAGATTCGCAGCTATTTTAACCTCTTTCATGTCTTCCTTTGTACCTAAATTCAATGACTCAACTGGCTCTTCATGAGGCTGTATGGCCCTTTCTTCCTGCTGTAACAGTCTAGCAAGTTCTCCAGGAACCTCACAATCATCCTCACCTTCGTCCTCGGCTTGGTTGATCGGATTTTCGAACTCATAACTGGAAGTAGCAGAGTTGTTATCAATGGGACCCAGAGTGGATATGGATCTGCATTATGATACGTGAGTGTGTGTAAGAGCATAGCTGTTTTGATAAAGTGAGGGACAAAAAGAAAAACAAGGAGCGCAAAATTTGTATGTAAGAAATGTCCAATGCTTTATTAATGATATATGAAATGACAAATAATAAGCCCTCACAAGCAAAACCAACGTGCCTCGGTAAAGGCACCGGGCCGTAAAGTTTCAAACAGTTTATTACAAATCTTAAAACAAAAAGTCAATTACTGCGGAATAAAAGAAACAAGTATGAAGTCCTTCGCCGTCCAGTTATTTTATCCACCGTGGGTTGTCGGGTAGATCCATCTGTCAACATCCGGGTTCTCATCATCAGCATCTTCTGTGGCGGAGACAGCCTCAATAGCATTGATTCCCGAGCCATGCTTGGGCATGGGTGCAGTTATGACTTTGGGCTTCTCCAGAGCGTCAAACTCAATCTCTTTGGCTTCGATCAGGTCCTGCACCTTATTTTTCAGAGCCCAACAGTCGTTTGTATCATGACCTGGACTTTCATAGTGATAAGCGCAGCGGGCATTCGGGTTATAGCGGGGAGATGTGATGTTGGGGTTCTTCGGGGCTTCCCTCAGAGTTACCAGATTGGTCTTCAATAATTATGGTAAAATTTGAGAGAGTCATATTGAGCCAGGTGAACTGCCTCTGTGGTCTTTCTGCTCTTTATTGATTGTTGCATTGTGGAGCAACTGCGGGTCTTGATATCACTACAGCATTTACCGCGTGACGGTGTTCAGATCTGCTCTGGCCCCTCGGGCTATAGACTGCACTAGCTTCCTTCTTACCAGTGAAAGGCTTTTTTACCGAACTCGAAGAGGCATCCTTTTGTATTTTACCACTTCAAATGCCATCTTTCACTCTTTCTCCAATTAAAATTAACTCAGTGAAACCAAATGACGAGTTGTCGATCAAGTGATTGAAAAATGGACCAGATAGCGTCCCTAGAAACGTGTCAACCAACTCCCTATCAGACAAAGGGGGTTGAACTCTTCCAGCCAAGTCTCTCCACTTTTGAGCATGGTCGTTAAAACCATCACCTGTACCCATGGACATACCCTAGAGCTGAGTACGACTGGGGGCAAGGTCGGCGTTGTACTGATACTGCTTGTAAAAAGTAGTAGCAAGATCTTCCCAATTTCGGACATTGGCTCCCTCCAACTGGTAGAACCATTCAAGCTGAGTCCCTGACAGACTATCTTGAAATAAATGCACCCACAAATTTCTACCAGCAGTGTGGGGTTGGATTTTCCTGACATAAGAGCAGAGATGGAGCTTTAGGCAGGATACTCCATCATACTTGGCAAAAACCGGAGCTTTGAACTTATGAGGGATGACCACTCCCGATACCAGTCCCAATTCTCCGAAATCCAAACCAGGTATTTTATGAATCTCCATAGCACTCAGACGGTCTTCTAGCTGCTTGTACCTATCCTCAGCAGGAGGATATTGCTCATCGTCTTAATCAGTATCGTTGTTAGAAACTGCAGGACTGGGGTCCTTTGCCCTTTCTTGGTTCTCCCCGTCCTTGGATGAGGAGGTCAGATCAGTTTGTTGCCTCAATCTTTCTCCGAATCTTTTACCCATATTCAGAATTCTGACCTTCTTCTCTTTTAGAATAAGGGTCTTCAAATCCTCCTACCCTTTAGCCAGACTTATGAACATCTGTTGGAATTGGGTGTTCCGTGCCTGAAGATCTTTGACGGCTTGATCGGAAGACATTTCTACTAAAATAAACAGCGAAGAAGATGATAAACCTATAGGGGTACATGTAATGATGTGCATGATAATGGGATGCGCATGTAATGATTTCAAAGACTTTGGGAGATTTAAATTTGCAAACCAAAAATAAACAAACTTTATTATATTAACTTTGAAAGGTTCAACAATGCCTTTAAGGCCTTACAAAGAAATAAATAAAACAAATCTAAAACTAGAAAAAGCAAAATCAAAAATCCCATGGACGCTTCCTCTTTGTGCTGATGTAGTCATTGATCACTCTTTCTTCCTCGAGCTGCCTGGTGAGCTTCAAAATCTTCCTTTCTTTCTCATGGAATTGCTCCTGATAAGTATCCCGCTCATTCCTCAGTTGAATCCAAGACCTATGTAACTCCCCGGGATCAGTAGGCATGTAAGGATAGAGAACCGTGTAAGGAATACCTTCTTCTTTAGTGGGTTCCACAATCACTGGTAATACGGCCTCATAAGGCATCATGAGCTTCTGGGCACGAGCTCGGACCCATTGGAGATAAGGTTGCATAGAAAGGGAAGTCTTTGGTCCCAACTCTTCGGGATCAGATCTGTTTACCATGCCCCAAGCTCGTATGAACCTCTGGCGGTGCTCCTTAACATCCTCCTTATAGTCAAATACAATGTCCTCAAGAAGTAACTCATGGGGACCATCTCTTCGAGCACGACTAAATTGTCGTAAAGCTAGACAAGGATTGTAAGTTATACCTCCTATGATTCCAAGCAATGGGACATTAGGGTATCCCCCACAGCGGTCAATAACAACGGTATCTTCCATAGCCCGGGAACACCAAAGAATATATGTATAAGGAAGTGAAATTATTCTGTACGACCAACCTAAACCTTCTTCGTTCTTCAGCACAGACTTAGGGAGGTGCGAAATAAACCACATCGACAGCAACTGCATGCAGCACATGAGAGTCCCTCTTCTCCTCATAGTACGAGTATGGAGAGCATGCAAGATATCTCCAAGCAAGGTAGGCACAGGGTTGCGAGAAAGGAAAATCTTGACAGCATTCACATCTACAAAGGAGTCTGGATTAGGGAAGAGAACCAAACCATAGATAAGAAGAGCCAAGACATCTTCAAAAGCCTTAAAATCCAAATCATCCCAAAATAGTTGAGCCTGGTCTATCAGAAATTTGGCTAGAAAACCTCTGAATCTGCTTCGAGTTTCCCAATTGGATATTACATCAGCCCGTTTCAAATGCAGAGCTGAGGCAATGTCTTCTGGTCTAGGAACTTCTTCCATACTTGTGAAGGGTACCTGCTCAAGAATGGATATGCCCAATAGATGGGAAAATTCTTCCAAGGTGGGTACCAGATGATAATCTGGAAAGGTGAAGCAATGATGCACCGGATCAAAGAACTGAAATAGTACGCTCATCATCTGCTCATCAAGATTTGAAGTAACCAGGCTGAGAAGTTGACAGTGTCTCTTAATGAACATAGAAGTATTAGAAACTCTTGAGGCTAGCTCCTTAAGTTGGGCAGGTATCTGCACAAAGTTGACTCGGATGGTATTTCTACGCACGGAAGCCATGATATGCAAAACAGAACAAAGATAAATTTCCTTGGTCTTTGAAATGGTTAGTGTAATGAAGCATGAATGACATGTTATGATGCATGATGTCATGGTAAACCACGAGTATAGCAAACACATATATTGCAAACACGGTCAAATCACAAAAAACCCATAGGTTTAAGGCTTGCATGAGGTCAAAGGTAATACCCTCTTGAAGTTAAGTTGGTTCAAACTTGTCCTAGAAAAAGTAATCGGGTTCTAGAGGATCTCAATATCACTGACCATCCTCCATCAGTCATGGTTTCAGCTCACACAATCTTTTCTTGCGGCCGGAACTATCTCGAGAGTATGGTCTCAATGAGTGTAGCATCGAGTATCAACCAGTTCTCAGCTTTACACTGAGGCCGGCTATCTCACTACTTTCTAATGTCCAAGTTGGGCGATTAAAGGTTCTAAGGTCAGTTGATGCTTAACGAAACCATGCAGCGGCCCCATATTCTCCTCGTTTCTCCACAAGGGATACCGGTACCAACCAATGTGCCACATCAACGTAGCTACTGCTTCAACCGTATCGGTCTACGCCATACAGTTCCCTCACAGTCTATTGCTACTTACCTAAAAGGTATCCCTAGATCCGGGTTAGGATCTATAGTAACCCCGAACAAAACCCTTAAAAGTAAAGCAATCAAGAGAAGCAATTATGATGAACTAGATCCTAAGGTATACCCCACTTATTAATTCTCCAACAGAGTCTCTTATTCTGTGATACGGTGGCAGAACCGACTGTCTGAAGCTGGTTTGCATTTTGCGTTTTGTGTTTGCAAAATGTCGCGGTAAGCAAGAGTCGCCACCGACTTTTATTTCATCCAACTGGAAAGGAAAAAAGTATAGAAAAAAATCCTTTTTTGAGATTTTGAGTACGAGGGGTAGATTATAGAAAGGGAAGGTGTTAGCACCCTTTCTATCCATGGTTTTCCATGGGTTCTTAGGTACTTGCTCATTTTTTAAATTGCTTGTATGTGATTGTCTTGAAAATGTTTTTACTTCGTGATAAACCTTGTATCAGTCCTCAAGGATGTGACAAAGTTTGTTTTTAAAAAAATTGTTTTGAAAAGTGTTTGTGTGAAAAGATTTATTTTGAGCAAGTACCTACTAGCATCTACCTACTAAAAAAAAGATCGTTTATGTTCTATTTCCTTTAGACAACACTATCCTACTATTAAGAAATAGGTAGCACCATTGTTGGAGTTGTAAGGGTCAACTCGAAAGGGACGTACGATCACTAAAGCAATGTTAGGACATCTTAGTAATAACCCTAGAGTCTTAAGATCATATTCGAGGCAACATTTCTGAGGCAACATTTCTTAGGCAACATTTGAATGGGACGTTTGATCCTTTTCAGACAGGAGGGTAACCACTAAGACACCCTATACTTAATGATCGTTTACCGAAGGTAACCTAAGTGAGAGTATACCCTAAGAGTGATATGTGCGAGTGATTTGTTTCAGTTATTTGTCTTTGCACATTAGGGTTTTCTAACTGTATTAAATTTGTCATGCATTCTTGTCATACAATCCTATTAGCATACATCTAAACAGTTAAATATTTGCAGGAATTAAAAATGCGAGAAAGTGAATCTACGCTATTACAAGGCTTCGGGGAGGGGGGATTAATTACATAGCCAAAAAACCCGGGAAAAAAGCGATAAGTAAAAAGCCCTAGATTAAACTATTACAAACCATGAACAGTTACAAAAATATTGGTAAAAATAATTAACACGCGCGCGATGAATTAATTGCGAAGCGACTAGGGTTTTGACCCTTGACTAAACCTATTCGCTATTAAAAAAATGTTTTTGTCATGTTTATTTGTTGTTTTAAGAAAATAATGAAAAAATTAAATTAAAAAAAGAAAATCTTAGGTTCTAATTAATTTTAAATGAAAATACATTAATTTATTCTAAAACCTATTTTTTTTTTTTTTTATGTATTTGAGAAAAAGAGAAAATAAAATTAAATCAAGTGTTTTAACCTAATTTCTATTTGATTTTATTTTCAAAAATAAATTACAATTTCCCTAAGTTAAACTAAATTAAATTAATTTTGATAATAATAAAAAAACTAATCCTAATTTTTTTTATGAATTATTGATTTCATGGTTTTTATGAAAAAAGATTAATTTATGAATTAAGAGTAAATAAAATAAATAATAAAAGAAATAAATAAAATAAAAGAAATAAGAAAGAATGATGGATGTAACACCCCTTCTAAAATACCCCGAATAATATTAATTATATTAATGATTAAAGACATATTCCATCAGAGTTAACACGGAACAAGGGATGTCACAATTATAAAATAAATAAAACTTCCAATAAAACAGTAGGCATGCTACACTGAGGGTCATTATTCAAATAATTCAATCAAATTAAGACCATGTCTTACACAGCGGAAAAATACCATAACCAAAACGGAATAAACCAAAACATAATTATTCCCAATGAAATTCAAAGAAACAATTGAATAATAACTAATTCCTCAACTAAACGTTCCCCAGTGTTACAACCTATCAGAGCACGATACTGACACGCGGACTTAAAGTAACATAGCTCTAGAGCCATCCTCACCAACTCCTGAGCTGCTAACTTTAATCTGAAATTGTTAAAGTAAGGGTGAGATTTCTCATAATTAACATGCATTATAAGCTTCTCAATCAACATTATATTACAAGCATATTATTTCACCCATTTTAGCATAAATTCATATTCAACACGCAGTTCTAATCATACAAGTCATTATGCACAAATCAATAATCAACCAAAGAATTGTAATACTGGAAGACATCCTAACATGTTGCAATTCCATGCAAACACAAATGCAGACACAATGCATGTGGTACCAACACGTGACCAAGTCACCCAACACTGATCCATCATCAACCGGATACAGCAACCATCGATTCGTCCATAAACACCCGGACACGAATCCAGCCTAACCACCCATCATCACCCGGGTATCGGTTAACGGCAATACAAGTCAAATTCCACATAATGGGAATTAACTTCACCAAAACAATGCATATGCACGCACATCACTAGCATGCAACATCAAATCAGTCTATGAAATACATCAATTTATCATAACTGAACCAAAACCAAAAACATGATATCTCAACGATCATGCACACCATCATTAGCAACATAAACATGCCTTTCATTCACACAGTACTAATACATCCATCAATCACAGGTTCACTGCTACATACACACCCATGTGCGTTAGCCAATAATCACTTTTCCGGGATTTGACTCATTTTCAAAATAATTTCAGGTTTTAGGAAATCTTTTCATTTTATAAAATATAGCATTAAATTTAAGAAATAACGTCCAAAACGGCACTCAAAACGGACTTACAATTTGAAAGTTATGAATTTTCAAAGTTTAATATTTTTTAAAAGTTACAGCAGAACCCGATTCCTACATATGCAGGAACCGGTTCCTGCGAAGTTCAAAAATCACGCTTCTGGAAAAATTTATGGGAACCCGGTTCCTACCTATACAGGAACCGATTCCTACGTGCATTTTTTCCAGTTTTTATAAATTCACACAGTGGAACCCGGTTCCTCCCCACTGGGAACCGGTTCCCACGACCTGCAGAGTCAAATTCTACACTTTTGACAACATTTATTCATTCTAAACCAATTCCAAACATACCCATACGAATTGCAACATGAGAAACACCAAAACACATCCATTTTGCACCATTATAACATCAAACAACATTATTTCATCATTCCTTTTTATCATCTGACACCCTAATGGTTTTCAACCTACAATTCGACGCAATAGGGACAATTCTACGGAACCCTAGAATTACAAACCGGGATTCCCTAACATACTATGATCCATACTATTGAATATCTAAACCGATAATACGAATTAACTAATCGAAATCACCCCTTACCTTGTGGGTTCTTTGAATTCTGACGCTTCCGGTTTTCTCCTTCTTTTTCCTCTTCTCAAATGCACGTATGATGAATATTCCAAAATAACTCTCTTTCTCTTCTCTTTCCTTTTAATACTCCTTTTATTATTCCAATAAAATAATTAAATTAGTAATTAGTAAGAGTAGAGTATTTTACCCCTCACACCCTCTAATCACTCTTCACACCACCAATACTTCTTTCCTTTAATTAATTAAATTAATTCCAATAATCCAAAAATACCAATAATTAAATTTCCAATTAAATTAATAATTAAAAATTCTAATTATTTAATAATCGGATTATTTGGGGTGTCACAACTCTCCCTAACTAAAAGAGTTTTCGTCCTCGAAAACATACCTTAGACGAACAATTCGGGATACGAGTCCTTCATATGACTCTCCAGCTCCCAAGTGACATTTCCATCTGCTGGTCCTCCCCAAGCCACTCTTACCAACGTGATCTCCTTGCCTCGCAACTGTTTCAACTTCCGGTCCTTAATTCTTGCAGGTACCGCTTCCACAGTCAAATTCTCTTGTACCTGTATATCGTCTACCCGAATCTCATGAGACGGATCAGCAATGCACTTCCTAAGCTGAGATACATGAAAAACATCATGCAAATTTGCAAGTGACGGCGGCAAAGCAATCTGATAAGCAACTTCCCAACTCTCTTGGTAATCTGAAACGGACCAATAAAACATGGAGTCAACTTATTTGACTTCAAAGCTCGACCCATACCAGTCATCGGAGTAACTCGCATAAAAACATGTTCTCCTTCGCTAAACTCAAGATCTTTCCTCCTCTTATCGTGATAACTTTTCTTACGACTCTGAGAAGTCCTCATCTTCTCCTGAATCATCTTAATCTTTTCCAAAGTTTGTTGGACAATTTCCGGTCCAATCACAGCACTCTCTCCAGATTCATACTGTTGTACCCCAAAATTTTCCCTCCCATATGCTTCAAGAAATTGCCAAGTCATGCTTCAAAATTCCCCAAGGGTTGCACAGTGTAAGGGCCTCCTAAGCAGTCAAAATTAGGGTTTTGGTTCTGATCAAGAAAATGAAGTTTCAAAGGGCCCAATCAAGTCTCACATGCCTACAAATATGGTCAAGTGTCCTCATATCAAGTTTCAAGACTTTCAGCACAAAACTGCACAGTCAAAAACCCTAATTGCACTACAGTCAACTGTAGGGGCAAAATGGTCATTTGACAGTCAAAAGTTCAAATTTTTGATCAAACATCTCATTTTGAAGCCACAAACATCATTTTATCAATGCTTGATCATGATTCTCAAAGCTTGGCTCAAAAATCATCAAAATGCAAAAGTTTCCTTATTTGGACAGTTGAAAAAGTCAACTGTAAATTGACCAGGGCATAACTTTCACATGGATTATCAGAAAAATTCCATCCAATGCTCATTTTGAAGAGAAAGATATTTCCTACAACTCATCTTCATACTTCAAGTCCAATAAATGCTCTCACAAAAAGTTATCAATTTCAACATTATAGGTCATTTTCAAAAGTCAACAAAAAGGGACTTTAAGTCAAAGGCCATAACTTGAGATTGGTAAATCAAAATGACTTGGGACCAAAGGCATTGGTTAGAGGACTCAAAGACATTTCCAAAATGTCAAAGAACATGAGACAAGCTTAAAAATTGAGAAAGTTATGCCTTGTGGAAGTTGGGAAATTTTTGGATATTTTGAAAAGTCAACATTGATTCAAATGACCTAAAATTGCTAATGGGCCCATTTTTCTTCCACAATTCATTATCCCAAGCATGCACACGACCATTAGGCCCAAAGGGAAGTTTTTCTCCATTTTTATTTATTTATTTGGATTTTTTATCATTAATAATTCATTTAATTAAATAAAATGCATGAAAAATACAAAACTAATGAAATAAAATCTTTTTCTGCAGAAATTATTCTCATTGGACACTCAAATTCGTGCATGACCAATTAGGGAAGGATTGGATATGATTTGGTACAAAATAGCATGGAAAAAGATTGAAAAAGATCTTGAAGAAAATCAAATCTTTCAAGTCATGAATGCCAAGCTTTTTGTTTGATTTCTTTAACCTAATTCACTCAGTACATAAGCCTGATCAAACCCTTGTGCTCAAAAACCAAGAAGCTGCACTAGAAACCCTTGCACAAACTTGAAATTTTCTTTGAAAACTCAAATTCTGAAAACCCACTTGCAGGTCAATTCAAGCCTCCAAACTTGTTCCATTAGCTTGCCAGGGTTGTCAGGACACGATTCCAATCAAAAACTTGGCCCCATACTCAGAGAATTGGTAAATCGAGGGTGAACTGTATCACTCTTTTTGCATAATCGTATTCTATGATTTAGACCATATCATTGCATTTTGTTCATGATTTTGTACTAATTACTTTGTTCTGAAGCTAACCACATAACTTGATTGAAGTTTTGGGCGTTGTGTGCGAATCTGCCATTGATAATATTTAGGGTTCTTCAACCTTCAAATTAGGGTTTTTGAAATAAGGGAAAATTGGAGCACCAGACCCAGACTATCCTCATCAGGACCTTCATACAAACTCATTGATAGGGTCGCGCTCAATTTATGAGCATCCAATGGCTAATCGCTATTTTTTAGTAACTGGCCTAGGAGAACGCTAACAAAACCGTTGCCAATGTTTTATGTTTTCAGGAAAATTAAGCCAAATGAAGAAGACGCTTAAGTGGCAAGGTCTGATTGGTTAATTTGAATTTTTGCGCGAAAAAAGGCACTAACTCACGTTTTCCTTTATATTGATTGTTGATTATTATATATACAAAAGCGTGTTGGTGGTTCAGTGGCAAGTGCATGCGTTGGTAATCCTCATGACCTGGGTTCGAGACCCAGGTCCTCACCCTCTTTCATATTTTTCTTCATATAATGCTTCTATGCAGCTTCAACGTTGAAGACCATTGTACGCCTTCAAAAATCAAACGTCCACGCGTCTCATTGGATTCAATCAAGGGCTATGATCTGAGGAACGTGATGCACGTGGGTCAACGCTGATGCACGCTAGTGAGGAAAGTCTACCAGGCCTGAAGCATTGGGCTCAAATTGCCAAAAGTTTACCTCCCAAATCAGGGGCAGACCCCCTTAGGTTTGCATCTCTTTTCTTTTTTTTATATATTTTCTTTATTTTAATCAATTCTTTTAATTTAATTATTTTTTACAGTAATACATAAAACACATAAAAAATTAGAAAAACAATAAATATTTTATTTTTAGTATTTTCATAAATAAATTGTATATAATTAAATTTAGTTTTAAATTAGGTTTTAATTTTAATTCTCTTAATAAAAATCTAAAAAAAACATAGAACTAGGGTTTAATTAATCTTCATCTTTTTTTTAATAATTAAACATTAGATATTTATTTTTATAATTAAATTTGCATGTAAATTAATTAGGGTTAATTTTAGGTTAAAAACTTCAACATTTTTCTTAATAAATTAAAAATAATTAGAATTAGGGTTAGCATTTTCTTTTAATTTTAATTAATTCCTTTTTTCATTAACATAATAAAATACCAAAAAAAAAAACAATTTCCTTTCTTTTTTTAATTAATTAATGTCACCATTTAATTTAATTTTGCAAAAAGGGTCCAACGCCCTCATTTTTTTAATTTTTAATTCGCGTATTTATTTTATTTCGTTTAAATATTTATGTATCTCTCCCGAAGCCTTGTAATTAATTTCTCGCACTTTTAATTCTTTATTTTCTTTAATTCTTTATTTACTTTCCGTCAAATCGGGTCCTGGTTTAATTTTGGCGATGTGGACCCGCGCCTTTTGTAATAGCATAGAATTTTTACTTTCCCGCAATATTTTTAACTGTTAAATCAAGGCATGAAAGAATGTATGGACAAAAATAAAAACAAACGCTAGATCACAATGACATGACAAAAGACAAAAATATCTGAAAACGACACACAAATCACACACCACCCCTAGGGTACGCCTCACTGTTGCCTTGCCTCGAAAGGTGATCGTCGAGTAGAGGATGTCTTAGTAAGTCCTCATGATCCGGGAACCTGGCATGAGGGTAGCTTCTAAGGTATCTTCCTATTGCTCCGGTGATCACCATGTCCCTAAACTCGAATTGACCCGAACACCTCCAACGGTGGTGCTACCTACCTCTCAATGGTGGGATGGCACTACTTTAAAGGACATTTACACAGACGAATTCCTTAGGGTAGGTAGGTTCTCATGGATACTTGCTCTAAATTCAAAAAAAATTCAAAAATACTTTTCACACCGACACCTTTTCAAAAATCTTTCGAAAGCAATTTTTGAAACACTCTTGAGGACCGATACAAGAGTCGAACTGGAATTTTCAAAGAAACTTTTTAAAACCCACAGTTGAAAAGCAAACAAACCATTTTTGAAAACACAATGAGCAAGTATCTAAGAGCCCATGGATAACCATGGATAGAAAGGGTGCTAGCACCTTCCCTTTCTATAACCTACCTCCCGAACCGAGAGCAATCTCTTTAAGGAATTTTTCTGTGCTTTTATCCTTTCCATTTGGAGAAAATAAAAGACGGTGGCGACTCTTGCTTCCGCGACATTTCGCGAACCAGCGTTAAACAGTCAGTTCCAGATCCACCGATCACAGAACTGGCGACTCTGCTGGGGATAATCTTATAAAGTGAGGTGTACCTTAGGGCTAGTTCATAACTGTGTTTTCAATTGTTTTCCTTGTGTGCTTTAAATTGTGGGTTGCTTGGGAGTTCTATAGATCCTAACCCGGATCTGGGGGATACCTTCTTAGAAAGTAGCAACAAGGCTGTGAGGGAACTGTGCGGGGTATACCGACATGGTTGAAACAGTCTACTACATTGATGTGGCACTTTGGTGTGTACCGGTAACCCTTGAGTTCAGTCAAGGAGAGTATGGAGCCTCCGCGTGGTGTCGTGAAGCATCAACAGACCTTAGGAACCTTAATTGAACTATCTTGGCCTCTTTAGGGTAGTGAGATAACTGACTTTGGCGCAGTCCGAGGTTGGTTGATACTCGATACTACACTCAATTGAGGGTTACTTTCATGGAATATTTCGGTCGCCAGTTCAGTGGCTAAATCGAAACAATGAACAATGAAAGCAATCCAGTGATATTGGGACCCTTAGAACCCGGTTACTTCTAATAGGACAGGTCGAACCCACCAACTTCAAGAGGGTATTACCCAGACCCCATGCTGGCCTTAAACCCTAAGGGCTTATCTTGTGTGCCTTGTGTGCCTTACATGTTTGTCTTTGTAAATATCTGTGGTGTGTTTAATCATAGCATCATGACATCATCCAGCATCATAGGCATTGACTAACCATTTCAGGGGTTCGAATCTTCATCTTTGTTCTTTGTTTTGTAGGACATGGAAACTGTTCGCAGAAAGACAATTCAAGTCAGTCTTGTAAGGATCCCTCCTCAGCTTAAGGAGCTTATATCCAGGATTCCCGAGAACTCTTCGTTCAGTGAAAGACATGGAAGCCTCATCAGCTTGGTCAACACCAACATTAAGGAAGACATGATAAAGGTCCTGTTTCAATTCTTTGACCCTCTGCATCACTGTTTCACCTTCTTGGACTATCAGTTGGTACCTACATTGGAGGAGTTCTCCCGGCTCCTGAAGATCCCTATCCTTGATCAGCTACCCTTTAACGGTACGGAAAAGGAACCTAAGCTTGAAGAGATTGCTAAAGCCTTGCACCTACAGTCATCTGACCTCAAGGGACATTGGGAAGTTAGAAGTGGCATCAAAGGGTTCTTAGCCAGGTTTTTGTTTGAAAAGGCCCATGAATGTTGGAACTCCCTTGACTTGCAAGCTTTTGAAGAAGTGGTGGCCCTCCTTGTCTATGGTTTGGTGTTGTTCCCTAATCCAGATCAGCTTATAGATATCAGTGTTGTCCAGATCTTTATGTCCAGGAATCCTATACCTACGTTGCTGGGGGACATCCTTCACTCATGTTACACTCGAACCATGAGAAAAAGAGGTGTCCTTATGTGTTGCACTCCTCTCCTGGGAAGGTGGTTTATTTCGCACCTTCCACAATCAGTTTTGAAGAATGAGCGGGGTTTGAGATGGTCACAACGATTGATGACTCTTACACATGCGGATATACATTGGTGCCCTAGGTCCAGAGAAGATGTCACTATCATTGATCGTTGCGGGGAGTACCCTAATGTTCCTTTACTTGGAATCAGAGGAGGTATTACTTACAGCCCATGCCTGGCTTGGAGACAGTTTGGTTATGCTCAGAGGGATGGTCCTCATGACATGTTAATTCCTGACATAGTTTTTGACTTCGACAACGATACTCAAGGACTTCGCCAGAGATTTATCAGAGCCTGGAGGATGCCAAGTAGGATAGACAACAAGACACTGGGGTACAGGAACTCCATTCCGTTGGAACCTTATCTCAAGTGGGTACGCGCCCGCTCCCAGAAGTTAGTGATGCCTTATCCTCATATGCTCCCTGTGATCAAAGAACCGGTATTGGAAGGAGAAGTGTCCTACACTATTCAGCACCCTGATATGCCCACATCCTGGGAAGAGATGCAGAAGAGCTGGATCCAGCTTAAGGAAGAACGGAATTCTCTTGAGACCAGTCTACATGCCAGTGAAAAGAAGGTCTTGGAGCTCACCCGACTGTTGCATGAGGAGAGGAATCTCAACACTTACATAGCTCCAAAGAGGATGCGTAGCATATTTTGGGACTGATTTGACTTTTGTATTATTTTGCCCATGAGGCTTTGATGTACTAAACAATTATTTCCTTAATGATAACGTGTGTTCCTTTTTGTCTACAACGAAGTTGAATTTTCGAACCCTTGAATGCATTGCATAAACACATCTCATTCATCATGTGCATAGCAGGTTTTCCCTCTTTTTAGGTTGCTTACAGTTCTTCGCTGTTTATTTCAGCATCATGAATCCCGACTCATCATCAACTGAGACATCCATCAAGGCTCTTCAGGCACAGAATGCGCAATTCCAGGAGTTAATCAAGGGTTTGGCTCAAGGCCAAGAAGAGCTGAAGGCTCTGCTCCTAAAGAAGGAGAAGAAGAAGAAGAGAAGAACTGTTCTGTTCAACTCGGGCCGAAGGTTTGGCAATACTCTGCAGCATGAAGAGGCTGGTTCTTCTGTTGGCAAGGGTACTCCTCAAGAGGCAAGGGTTCCTAGTCCGGTAGTCTCCGACAACGAGACTGATTTTGATGAAGAGCAGTACCCTCCGGCAGAAGACCGTTACAAGCAGCTGGAGGATAGGCTGAATGCTATGGAGATACAACAGGTACCTGGGCTGGATTTTGGAGATCTGGGTTTGTCTACCGGTGTGATCATTCCTCGGAAGTTCAAAGCACCATCTTTCACTAAATATGACGGGGCGTCTTGTCCCAAGCTACATCTCAGGTCCTATGTTCGGAAAATCCAACCGTACTCAGCGGATAAGAATTTGTGGATCCACTTCTTCCAGGAGAGTCTTTCAGGGACTCATCTCGAATGGTTCTATCAGCTGGATGGGACCAAGGTTCGTAACTGGGAGGAGTTGGCTACTGCTTTCTATAATCAGTATCAATATAATGCCGACCTTGCCCCTACACGTACCCAACTCCAGGGTATGTCGTTAGGTTCAAGTGAAGGTTTTAAGGAGTACGCTCAGAAGTGGAGAGACCTGTCTGGCAGGGTGCAGCCTCCGTTGACCGATCGGGAGTTGGTAGACATGTTCTTGGGGACCCTATCTGGGCCATTTTTCAACCATCTTATCGGGAATTCGTCTGCAGGGTTCACTGATTTGATTCTGACTGGAGAGAGAATTGAGGCTGGGTTGAAGTCTGGAAAGATTCCGAAGGGTGCATCATCTAGTTCCGAGAAGAAACCCTTCAAGAAGGAGGCTAGTGTCGTATATGGCTCCCGAAGACAAGAGAAGCCTGAGCGCCGCCAATCTATCAACGCGGTGATGATTGCCAAGCCTGCTTCCGCTCCTCGGCCGACCAATCCTCAAAGGGCTGAAAGACCCCGAAGAGAGTTCACCCGCTTGAATATGACCTTGTCGCAGATCTTACCGCAGTTGCTCTCAACCAACTTAGTGACTGTCAGAGAGGCGCCGAAGTTCCCCAATACTGCATCTCCTAAGTACAACCCAAATGCTCGTTGTGCTTACCATTCAGATAGCCCGGGGCATTCTACTGATGACTGTTGGGCATTAAGAAGTAAGGTGCAAGACCTTATCGACGCGAAGGAGATACAGTTTGAAGCGCCTGAGAGGCCGAATGTAGTTACTGCTCCTATGCCTCAGCATGTGGTAAATGTTGTTGACGAAGATGTTTACGCTGTTTATGTGGATGATCTGGCCAACCCCTTGAAGACTGTCAAGAAGAACCTGCTGCTGGCCGGTTTATTTCCGGGTTGCAGTGAGGGTTGCCTGTTCTGTGCTGTGTCCCTATCTGGTTGTCCCTTGCTGAAGTTAGGCATCCAAAGCCTAATGGATAGCAAGGAGATTCTGTTTAAGAAGTCTTCTGTTCAGTTGGTTCCGGTGGAAGAAGTTTCTGTGGTTACCATATTCAATAATCCAATCTAGGTTCTCCCGAAGAAGCCTGTTCAAATCATGACCGTCGCACCTATTGTTATCACTGTTCCGGGGCCCCTGCCCTATGTATCTGATAAAGCTGTCCCCTGGCATTATGGGGCAGATGTGTATGTAAATGGGATTAAACAAGAGTCCAACGCTGGCGCCAGCATCTGTGATATCACTGGCCCAGCCAAAGTCACCCGCAGTGGCAGGCTCTTCTCGCCTGACATTGCACCGCCTGCTGCTCGAAGACCACTCCTCATAACTCCTACAAGTGTACCTGTTCCTATTGCTGACCAAGTTGTTTCTCCTGCTGCCGAGTCATCCAATGCTCGGGGCAAAGGAATTGAAGTTGAGCCTGCCCAGATGGAGGCACCCATACCTGTAACTGCTGAAGCCTCCCAACAAGAAATGGAGGAGATTCTAAAAATAATAAAGAAGAGTGACTTCAATGTTGTGGAACAGCTGGGGCACACGCCCTCCAAGATCTCCATGCTCTCTTTATTGCTGTGCTCCGAGGCCCATGCTAAGGCCTTAATCTCGTTCCTCAAGACGGCCCATGTGCCACATGAAACATCTGCAGTCCAGTTCACTGATTGCGTAGCAAATCTGACAGCAGACAATGGTTTGGGTTTCTCAGATGCTGACCTGACCACGAAGGGAAGAGACCACAATGATGCCCTGCATGTCTCTATCGAATGCAGGGGCACTACTCTGGCACATGTATTAGTGGATACTGGTTCTTCTTTGAATGTGCTGCCCAAGAAGGCTTTGGACCGTTTAGATTGTGAAGGCCTGGAATTGAAACCCAGCAATATCATCGTCAGGGCCTTTGACGGTTCAAAAAGGATGGTTCATGGAGAGGTTGACATTCCGATTCGTGTGGGCTCTCAGGTGTTTGACTCTACATTTTATGTGATGGATATCCGTCCATCTTACTCTTGTCTATTGGTCGACCTTGGATACATAAGGCTGGGGCAGTGACCTCTACCTTGCACCAGAAGCTGAAGTACCCCGTCAGAGGGAAGATCGTCACTGTGCAGGGGGAGGAGGAGTATATGGTAAGCCACCTGAACTCCTTCATATACATTGAGATGGACGGGGAGTTTATTGAAACCCCCTTTCAGCATTTCAAGGAGGTGCTTCCAATTGCAGCAGCAACAGAAACAGCAGCAGAAGAAATTGTTCCTTTGAAGATGGCTTCCCTGAAGGATGCCCGGGCTGTGGTTCAGAAAGGTGAAGGTGCTAACTGGGGCAGGCTTCCAGACTTTACACAGAAGACTGATAAGTTTGGGCTGGGCTTTACTGCAGAGGGTCAGAAAGCTATGCGGAAGGCGAAGATCAGAAGACCTCCTGTGTTCATTACAAATCCAGGAGTGAATGCTGTTGGAGAAGACAATGAAGTGGACGAAGCTGAATTCAATAGCTGGATCTATCCAACGACTGAAGGCGGATTGACCAATTGGATTGCCAAAGACCATACTCCTGTTACCTTTGTGACGCAGTAATAAATTTCTTTGTTTCGTTATTTTGCAATAAACAATAAATAAACTCTATGGCCCGGTGTCTTACCTGAGGCACCGTGGTTTCATTTGTGAGGGCATATAAATTGTCATTTCATATATCATGAATGAAAATCTTGGACGTTTTCTCGCATTGCAAAACTCTTATGCTCCTTTTCTGTCTTTCTTTCCTTTACATATTTTTCAAAACAGCTGTATTTACACACACACTCACTCATACAGGTTTCAATCCACTCTGGATCTCACTGATAACGACTCTGCTACTGCCAGTTATGACTTCGAAAATCCGATCAACTTAGCCGAAGACGAAGGTGAAGATGATTGCGAAGTGCCTGGCGAGCTTGCAAGACTGTTACTTCAGGAAGAGAGGGAAATTCAACCCCATGAAGAGCCAGTGGAAACAATAAACTTGGGTACTGAAGCAGACAGGAAAGAGGTAAAGATAGGTGCCAACCTAGAGCTCAGCGTGAAGCAACGGTTGACTCAGATGCTGCATGATTATGTGGAGATATTTGCCTGGTCCTACGAAGACATGCCCGGGTTGGATACCGATATTGTGGTCCATCACTTGCCTACTAAGGAAGACTGCCCTCCGGTAAAGCAAAAGGTCCGTCGGATGCGTCCAGAGATGTCTGAGAAGATTAAAGTCGAGGTCATGAAACAGTTTGATGCGGGGTTCCTTGCTGTAACTTCTTACCCTCAGTGGGTTGCTAATGTGGTGCCGGTACCTAAGAAGGACGGTAAGGTCAGAATGTGTGTCGACTACAGGGATCTGAACAGGGCCAGCCCCAAGGACGACTTCCCTTTACCTCACATTGATGTCCTTGTTGATAATACAGCTCAGCACAAGGTGTTCTCTTTCATGGATGGCTTTTCAGGTTACAATCAGATTAAGATGGCACCTGAAGACATGGAAAAGACTACATTCGTTACTCAGTGGGGCACCTTCTGTTACAAGGTCATGCCATTCGGGTTGAAGAATGCTGGGGAAACCTACCAACGTGCCATGGTTGCTTTATTTCATGACATGATCCATCATGAGATAGAAGTGTATGTTGATGACATGATCGCAAGGTCCCAGACTGAGGAAGAGCACCTAGATCATCTGCAGAAGTTGTTTGACCGGTTGAAACTGTACAAGCTGAGGTTGAACCCGAACAAGTGCACCTTCGGGGTAAGATCGGGAAAGTTGCTAGGCTTCGTGGTAAGTGACAAAGGTATTCAAGTGGACCCTGCCAAGGTCAAAGCTATTCAAGAGATGCCAGTTCCCAAGACAGAGAAAGAGGTCAGAGGCTTTTTAGGACGCCTGAATTAAATTGCTCGGTTCATCTCACACCTAACTGCTACTTGTGAACCAATCTTCAAGTTGCTGAAGAAAGATCAGGTAGTACGTTGGAACGATGAATGTCAGGCTGCTTTTGACAGAATCAAAGAGTATCTCCAAGAACCACCCATCCTTATGCCACCGGTTGAAGGGAGACCTCTGATACTATATCTAACAGTGCTTGACAACTCAATGGGGTGTGTGCTGGGGCAGCATGACGAGTCTGGCCGAAAAGAGCATGCCATTTATTACCTTAGCAAAAAGTTTACCGACTGTGAGACCCGATACTCACTGCTTGAGAAAACTTGCTGCGCTTTGGTATGGGATGCTCGCCGGCTGGGACAGTATATGCTGACTCACACTACCTTGTTGATCTCAAAGATGGATCCTATAAAGTACATATTCGAAAAGCCTGCTCTGTCTGGGAGAATTGCAAGATGGCAGATGATCTTGACGGAATATGACATTCAGTACACAACCCAAAAAGCCATCAAGGGGAGTGTATTGGCAGACCACTTGGCACATCAGGCCGTCGACGATTATCAGTCAATGAACTTCGAGTTTCCAGATGAAAGCATCATGATAGTGACAGATTGTGAAGTACCTGGACCGGATGAAGGACCTGAACCAGGATCCCGATGGTCTATGCACTTTGATGGAGCCTCCAATGCTTTGGGTAACGGTATCGGCGCTATAATCATATCACCTCAAGGTACTCATACTCCGCTCACTGCCCGGCTATGTTTCAACTGTACCAACAACATGGCGGAGTATGAGGCGTGCATCATGGGTCTTCAAGCTGCGATCGACTTAAGGATCAAGTTTCTAAGCGTCTTCGGAGATTCCGCTCTCGTGATCAATCATATCAAAGGATAGTGGGATATGAAACATCTAAACCTGATTCCTTACAGAGAATGTGTGTTGACCTTGATCCCCCACTTCACAGAGATAACCTTTGAACACTTTCCAAGAGAAGAGAATCAGTTGGCGGACGCGTTAGCCACAATGTCTTCTATGTTCAAGGTCAAATGGGATAATGAGGCTCCCCGGATCATCATCTGGAAACTGGACGAACCGGCATACTGTTGTGATCTCGAGACCGAATTGGTGACTGAGAAGCCTTGGTACCATGAGGTGAAGAGATATCTGGAAACTCAGGAGTACCCTGAAGGTGCCTCTATCAATGATAAGAAGTTCTTGAGGAGGTTCGCAGCGAAGTTCTTCCTTAGCAACGGCATCTTGTACAAGCGAAACCATGATTCAACCTTACTGCGTTGTGTGGATAAGACTGAAGCGGAAAAGATCATGGAAGAGCTACATGAAGGGACCTTTGGTACACATTCCAGTGGGCACACTATGGCTAAGAAAATCCTACGGGCAGGATATTACTGGTCCACAATGGAAGCTGACTGCTACCAACATTCCAGGACATGCCATAAGTGCCAGATTTATGCAGACAATGTGCATGTTCCTCCGGTTCCCCTGAATGTTCTGACTGCGCCTTGGCCATTTGCAATGTGGGGCATAGACATGATCGGTGAGATTAAACCTACGGCATCTAATGGGCATCGCTTCATCCTAGTGGCGATTGATTATTTTACGAAGTGGGTCGAAGCAGCTTCCTACGCTACGGTAACCAAGACTGTTGTGGCACGGTTCATTCGGCATAACCTGATCTGTCGGTACGGCGTCCCAGAGAGAATTATTACAGACAACGGTACCAATCTGAACAATAAGATGATCACTGAGCTCTACGAACAGTTCAAAATACAGCACCACAATTCTTCTCCTTACAGACCGAAGATGAATGGGGCTGTAGAAGCAGCAAATAAGAACATCAAGAAGATCGTGCAGAAGATGACAGTAACTTATAAGGATTGGCACGAGATGTTACCATTCGCTCTACACGGGTACCGTACCTCAGCCAGGACGTCAACCGGGGCAACTCCTTTCTCTCTGGTTTATGGCATGGAGGCAGCCTTAATGATCGAAGTACAAATACCCTCTCTCCGGATAATGAAGGATGCAAATCTGAGTGAAGATGATTGGATCCAGACACGACTTGATCAGCTAAACCTCATTGATGAAAAGAGACTTGCTGCTATCTGCCATGGTCAGACGTATCAGAAACGGATGATCAGGGCATTTAACAAAAAGGTCAGACCACAGGAATATCAAGTTGGGGATCTGGTAATCAAGAGAATCATCCTTCCTCGGAGTGATCCAAGGGGCAAATGGACCCCTACGTACGAAGGGCCATTTGTGGTTAAGCATGTGTTCTCAGGAGGAGCCATGATTTTAACCAACATGGATGGTGACGACCTTCCTCACCCCGCCAATGCAGACATAGTAAAAAAATACTACGCATGAAAAAGACCCGCTAGGCTGACATGCCTAGGCAAAAATTAGGGCTTCCCGTCGAACCAAAAGGGTTCGGGCAAAATGAAGGGATGAAATGAAAAAAATCTGTACACCCGGCAAGTCGAACACCTGAAAAGGCGGCTTGGGCAAAAATGGGTATCCCGGTGGACTGAAAACCCGAAAGGGCGGTCCAGGCAAAAATTAGGGATAAAGCGTAATACTATGTCTCATTGGATCACTTTGCATCCAGAATCCGGTATCTACATCAAGTTCAGACGGCATTGATCAGTCAGCTTCACCTTCGTTTAGGTCATCAAGTGATGAGACGCTCGGAGTTATAAAGGCAATAGCAGAGTTGAAAACCAGTGGGATCATTCATTTCACATAGCTGTTTTATTTTCTTTTGTACAAAACTTGTATAAACTCTCTTGTTCGGCGGCGTTCTCTTACTAGGACGTCAGCCTCTTGTACACAAAACGCCTATTTTCAGGCCATTCAAAATCAATACAAATATACTTCTCAGTTAAAAGTGCCACTTGCTTTTCCTTTTTCTGTTTTGTTTTGCGAAGAACGTCCAAGGTTCAATTTGTGATATATGCATTGACAATGATTTGCTAACTCATAAATATTTGCATACGAAACAAAGGATTAATTACAGGTAACATTAGAAACAGGGGCAATAAAGAGTTGTCTGAGCAATCTAATTGTTCCATCCTCCAAGGTACCAAGGTAGTTTCAGCTAAAGAACATGACCGGCATATCTCAATTCCCTAGAGAGTGAGCCAGTAAGTCAGTGCACTCTCCTCAAGCAAAGCAGTTATCAACCTTAAGGAAGTTGGGTATCCTCCAGCAGATATCAATACTTCCCCAGCAGCATACATATTCTTAACAAGCATCCCCGGCAGTCTTGGTCTAAAGATTGTTCCCTCGGCGGTATATCAACATTCAAAGGAATCATTTCCCCCGCATTCAAAACTTCCCCAAGAGAGTCCAATCCAGTTCCCCAGGAAAGTCGGAAGTCATCTCCCCAAGCAGTAAGCTTATCCCCAGTAGATTCTGGAAGCTTATCCCTCGCAGAGCACGAACGCGTCGCCCGGCTTTATTTAAAGAGTTATTTCCTTAACAGGATATAACTGGGTTATCCTCAGCCAAAAGCCACGGAAAGGTCGTTGTCGACACAGTCTTCTTACCCCCAGCGAAGTCTATTAACACTTCCAATACAACAAAGGTATCCCCAGCAAATTATTATCAACATTTCAGCAAGATACCTCTCTCCCCAGAGTATTGCTCCCCAGCAAGATCGTCAGGATACTTTTTCTCCCCGCAGAGTTATTCCATTCGCCAAGTTTATTCCCCAACGGAGTTATCTTCTCCTACCAGTATTCTTACAGTTATCATCCCCAGCAGGAGTAAAAGCTTATTCTTCAACATCAGCCCAGGAGTGACTTCCCGGCACCCGTCAAGGATTTATTTTCCTAGATGAAAAACACATTCATAAAACATCACATACATCATTATAGCATGCATAGACGCATCATATCATACAAATCTCATTTATGTTGAGAACATCATTGCTTGATTCATATCATGCATTGCATATGACTGACCTTTACCTTTCAGGAAAGATTCAGCTAAATTCTCCATCATATTTCAAGACCTAGACCGGTTCAGTTAATCGACTCCAAAGATTTCTTATCCAGTCCAAGGCCTTCTCTAGTCCATCTAAATCGACTCCCAACAGATTTTTCTGATGAAGACTCAGTAGAAGTTATCAAAGGTTTTTCTCAAACGTCCGCTTTTGAGATTATAATTTCCTATGGTTCTCTCCCCGATGGTGCGTGAGATGATAATTCCATTCCAGGTTTTTCTCAAACGTCCGCTTTTGAGATTATAATTTCCTATGGTTCTCTCCCCGACGGTGCGTGAGATGATAATTCCATTCCAGGTTTTTCTCAGACGTCCGCTTTTGAGATTATAATTTCCTATTGGTTCTCTCCCCGACGGTGCGTGAGATGATAATTCCAGCCCAGGTTTTTCTCAAACGTCCGCTTTTGAGATTATAATTTCCTATTGGTTCTCTCCCCGACGGTGCGTGAGATGATAATTCCAGCCTAGGTTTTTCTCAGACGTCCGCTTTTGAGATTATAATTTCCTATTGGTTCTCTCCCCGACGGTGCGTGAGATGATAATTCCAGCCCAGGTTTTTCTCAAGCGTCCGCTTTTGAGATTATAATTTCCTATGGTTCTCTCCCCGACGGTGCGTGAGATGATAATTCCATCCCAGGTTTTTCTCAAACGTCCGCTTTTGAGATTATAATTTCCTATGGTTCTCTCTCCGACGGTGCGTGAGATGATAATTCCATCCCAGGTTTTTCTCAAACGTCCGCTTTTGAGATTATAATTGCCTATGGTTCTCTTCTCGATACTGCGAAGATGGTAATTCCCACCAAGATTTTCTCAACGAGCGTTGTTGAAGTTAAAGTCACCCAAGGTTCTCTCACCGTTCCTATTGAGGTAGTAACTATCCCTGGTTCATTCATCATCTTGTGAAGCTCCAGATCCAGCTCTTGTAACCAGTCAGGACACATCTATATCAAGCATCTGAAAACCAGCTCCTGCAACATGTCAGGTATCATTTTTCTTTTGCAGGTATGCAGGTTCTCGCTAAGGAATCTCTTACGCGATCAATATCCAGATGGCATCTATAAGCCCATCATCATATTCATCAACCTCTAAATGGCATCTATAAGCCCATTCCATCATCACATTGCTACTATGTGAGCGCAAATTTCTGGGCACTCTAGTGTTCAATCATCTTCTACCCTCGGATTACGAAAGGCACGTCAGCCAATCTGCATCCTCAGGTCTAAGAAGATTGAACAGGGGCAACTGTTGTACCCCAAAATTTGCCCTCCCATATGCTTCAAGAAATTTCCAAGTCATGCTTCAAAATTCCCCAAGGGTTGTACAGTGTAAGGGCCTCCTAAGCAGTCAAAATTAGGGTTTTGGTTCTGATCAAGAAAATGAAGTTTCAAAGGGCCCAATCAAGTCTCACATGCCTACAAATATGGTCAAGTGTCCTCATATCAAGTTTCAAGACTTTCAGCACAAAACTGCACAGTCAAAAACCCTAATTGCACTACAGTCAACTGTAGGGGCAAAATGGTCATTTGACAGTCAAAAGTTCAAATTTTTGATCAAACATCTCATTTTGAAGCCACAAACATCATTTTATCAATGCTTGATCATGATTCTCAAAGCTTGGCTCAAAAATCATCAAAATGCAAAAGTTTCCTTATTTGGACAACTGAAAAAGTCAACTGTAAATTGACCAGGGCATAACTTTCACATGGATTATCAGAAAAATTCCATCCAATGCTCATTTTTAATAGAAAGACATTTCCTACAACTAATCTTCATACTTCAAGTCCAAGAAATGCTCTCACAAAAAGTTATCAATTTCAACATTATAGGTCATTTTCAAAAGTCAACAAAAAGGGACTTTAAGTCAAAGGCCATAACTTGAGATTTGTAAATCAAAATGACATGGGACCAAAGGCATTGGTTAGAGGACTCAAAGACCTTTCCAAAATGTCCAAGAACATGAGAAAATCTTAACAATTGAGCAAGTTATGCCTTGTGGAAGTTGGGAAACTTTTGGATATTTTGAAAAGTCAACATTGATTCAAATGACCTAAAATTGCTAATGGGCCCATTTTTATTCCACAATTCATTATCCCAAGCATGCACACGACCATTAGGCCCAAAGGGAAGTTTTTCTCCATTTTTATTTATTTATTTGGATTTTTTATCATTAATAATTCATTTAATTAAATAAAATGCATGAAAAATACAAAACTAATGAAATAAAATCTTTTTGTGCAGAAATTATTCTCATTGGACACTCAAATGCGTGCATGACCAATTAGGGAAGGATTGGATATGATTTGGTACAAAATAGCATGGAAAAAGATTGAAAAAGATCTTGAAGAAAATCAAATCTTTCAAGTCATGAATGCCAAGCTTTTTGTTTGATTTCTTTAACCTAATTCACTCAGTACATAAGCCTGATCAAACCCTTGTGCTCAAAAACCAAGAAGCTGCGCTAGAAACCCTTGCACAAACTTGAAATTTTCTTTGAAAACTCAAATTCTGAAAACCCACTTGCAGGTCAATTCAAGCCTCCAAACTTGTTCCATTAGCTTGCCAGGGTTGTCAGGACACGATTCCAATCAAAAACTTGGCCCCATACTCAGAGAATTGGTAAATCGAGGGTGAACTGTATCACTCTTTTTGCATAATCGTATTCTATTATTTAGACCATATCATTGCATTTTGTTCATGATTTTGTACTAATTACTTTGTTCTGAAGCTAACCACATAACTTGATTGAAGTTTTGGCCGTTGTGTGCGAATCTGCCATTGATAATATTTAGGGTTCTTCAACCTTCAAATTAGGGTTTTTGAAATAAGGGAAAATTGGAGCACCAGACCCAGACTATCCTCATCAGGACCTTCATACAAACTCATTGATAGGGTCGCGCTCAATTTATGAGCATCCAATGGCTAATCGCTATTTTTTAGTAACTGGCCTAGGAGAACACTAACAAAACTGTTGCCAATGTTTTATGTTTTCAGGAAAATTAAGCCAAACGAAGAAGACGCTTAAGTGGCAAGGTCTGATTGGTTAATTTGAATTTTTGCGCGAAAAAAGGCACTAACTCACGTTTTCCTTTATATTGATTGTTGATTATTATATATACAAAAGCGTGTTGGTGGTTCAGTGGCAAGTGCATGCGTTGGTAATCCTCATGACCTGGGTTCGAGACCCAGGTCCTCACCCTCTTTCATATTTTTCTTCATATAATGCTTCTATGCAGCTTCAACGTTGAAGACCATTGTACGCCTTCAAAAATCAAACGTCCACGCGTCTCATTGGATTCAATCAAGGGCTATGATCTGAGGAACGTGATGCACGTGGGTCAACGCTGATGCACGCTAGTGAGGAAAGTCTACCAGGCCTGAAGCATTGGGCTCAAATTGCCAAAAGTTTACCTCCCAAATCAGGGGCAGACCCCCTTAGGTTTGCATCTTTTTTTTTTTTTTTTTTATTTTCTTTATTTTAATCAATTCTTTTAATTTAATTATTTTTTACAGTAATACATAAAACACATAAAAAATTAGAAAAACAATAAATATTTTATTTTTAGTATTTTCATAAATAAATTGTATATAATTAAATTTAGTTTTAAATTAGGTTTTAATTTTAATTCTCTTAATAAAAATCTAAAAAAAACATAGAACTAGGGTTTAATTAATCTTCATCTTTTTTTTTAATAATTAAACATTAGATATTTATTTTTATAATTAAATTTGCATGTAAATTAATTAGGGTTAATTTTAGGTTAAAAACTTCAACATTTTTCTTAATAAATTAAAAATAATTAGAATTAGGATTAGCATTTTCTTTTAATTTTAATTAATTCCTTTTTTCATTAACATCATAAAATACCAAAAAAAACAATTTCCTTTGTTTTTTTAATTAATTAATGTCACCATTTAATTTAATTTTGCAAAAAGGGTCCAACGCCCTCATTTTTTTAATTTTTAATTCGCGTATTTATTTTATTTCGTTTAAATATTTATGTATCTCTCCCGAAGCCTTGTAATTAATTTCTCGCACTTTTAATTATTTATTTTCTTTAATTCTTTATTTACTTTCCGTCAAATCGGGTCCTGGTTTAATTTTGGTGATGTGGACCCGCGCCTTTTGTAATAGTTTAGAATTTTTACTTTCCCGCAATATTTTTAACTGTTAAATCAAGGCATGAAAGAATGTATGGACAAAAATAAAAACAAACGCTAGATCACAATGACATGACAAAAGACAAAAATATCTGAAAACGACACACAAATCACACACCACCCCTAGGGTACGCCTCACTGTTGCCTTGCCTCGAAAGGTGATCGTCGAGTAGAGGATGTCTTAGTAAGTCCTCATGATCCGGGAACCTGGCATGAGGGTAGCTTCTAAGGTATCTTCCTATTGCTCCGGTGATCACCATGTCCCCAAACTCGAATTGACCCGAACACCTCCAACGGTGGTGCTACCTACCTCTCAATGGTGGGATGGCACTACTTTAAAGGACATTTACACAGACGAATTCCTTAGGGTAGGTAGGTTCTCATGGATACTTGCTCTAAATTCAAAACAAATTCAAAAATACTTTTCACATCGACACCTTTTCAAAAAGCTTTCGAAAGCAATTTTTCAAACACTCTTGAGGACCGATACAAGAGTCGAACTGGAATTTTCAAAGAAACTTTTTAAAACCCACAGTTGAAAAGCAAACAAACCATTTTTGAAAACACAATGAGCAAGTATCTAAGAGCCCATGGATAACCATGGATAGAAAGGGTGCTAGCACCTTCCCTTTCTATAACCTACCTCCCGAACCGAGAGCAATCTCTTTAAGGAATTTTTCTGTGCTTTTGTCCTTTCCATTTGGAGAAAATAAAAGACGGTGGCGACTCTTGCTTCCGCGACATTTCGCGAACCAGCGTTAAACAGTCAGTTCCAGATCCACCGATCACACATACCAACACAACGGTGTCCGACACCTCCTACCATACAATGCCTCAAACGAAGCCATACCAATGCTCGAATGAAAACTATTGTTGTAGGTAAACTCAATCAATGGTAGATAACTATCCCAAGCTCCACCTTTCTCCAACACACAAGCTCTTAACAAATCTTCCAACGACTGAATCATTCTCTTTGTCTGACCATCTGTCTGTGGATGATAAGCGGAACTCAAACGCAACTTAGTACCCAAAGCTTCTTGCAATCTCGTCCTGAATTTAGATGTAAACCTCGGATCTCGATCCGACACAATACTAGAAGGAATACCGTGCAAACTCACAATCTTCTAAACATACAATTCTGCCAACCTTTCCATTGGATAATCTATTCTTATCGGAATAAAGTGAGCAGATTTCGTCAATCGATCAACAATAACCCAGATAGAATCACAATTCTTCGGTGTCCTTGGCAAACCAGACACAAAATACATAGAGATTCCATCCCATTTCCATTCCGGAACAAACAACGGTTCCATCAATCCTGACGGTTTTTGATGCTCAATCTTCGACTTCTGACAAACCAAATAAGCATACACAAACTTAGCAATTTCCTTTTTCATTCCCGGCCACCAAAACAACTTCTTCAAATCATGGTACATTTTAGTAACACCAGGATGAATACTCAATCCACTACGATGTCCTTCTTCCAAAATACTCTTCTTAATCTCTGCAACATCCGGAACACAGACCCTATTACCAAATCTCATAACACCATTCTCATCAATCCGGAACTCGCCTCCTTGACCTTGGTTGATCAATGTCAATTTATCAACTAACCCAACATCGGACTTCTGTCCATTCTGAATTTCTTCCAGAATACCACTAGTCAGTTTCAACATACCCAATTTCACACTATTCGGATTAGTTTCACATACCAAACTTAAATCTCTGAACTGCTCAACCAAATCTAACTCACGGACCATTAACATCGACATATGCAAGGACTTCCTACTCAAGGCATCCGCAACAACGTTTGCCTTACCAGGATGGTAATTCAAACCGAAATCATAATCCTTTAGAAATTCTAACCATCTCCTCTGCCTCATATTCAACTCTTTCTGATCAAAGAGATACCTCAGACTTTTGTGATCACTGAACACCTCAAACCGAGAACCATATAAATAATGCCTCCACAACTTCAAAACAAACACAACAGCTGCCAACTCCAAATCATGAGTCGGATAATTCCTTTCATGTACTTTCAATTGTCTCGAAGCATAAGCCACCACCTGCTTATCTTGCATCAACACACCACTTAATCCCATTAATGATGCGTCACAATACACAACAAAAGACTTAGTCGGATTTGGCAAAATCAAGATCGGAGCACTTGTTAACCTCCTCTTCAGCTCTTGAAATCCTTTCTCACATTCAACATCCCAAACAAACATCTGACCCTTCCTGGTCAACTTAGTCAACGGTAACGCTAATTTGGAAAATCCTTCTATAAACTTCCTGTAATAACCTGCAAGACCCAGAAAACTATGGATCTCAGAAGCATTCTTCGGCGCTTCCCACTGAGATACTGCTTCTACCTTCGTAGGATCCACAGCAATTCCATTCTTGGAAATTACATGGCCAAGAAAACTTACTTCACTTAACCAGAATTCACACTTGGACAACTTTGCATTAAGCTTCTTCTCTTTCAACAATTCCAACACAACTCTGAGATGTTCTGCATGCTCTTCATCGCTCTTCGAATAAATTAGAATATCATCAATGAACACCACCACAAACTTATCAATATACGGATGAAATATCCTGTTCATATACTCCATGAAAACACCAGGTGCATTAGTAACTCCAAACGGCATAACAGAATACTCGTAATGTCCATACCTCATTCTAAATGCAGTTTTCTGAATATCTTCTGACTTCACACGAATCTGATGGTATCTAGATCTCAAATCAATCTTACTAAATACACAAGCTCCAACTAGTTGATCCATCAAATCATCGATCCTCGGCAAAGGATACCGATTCTTGATTGTAACTTTATTCAGCTGTCTGTAATCAATACATAATCTCATTGAACCTTCTTTCTTCTTAACCAACAACACCGGAGCACCCCACGGCGAAACACTCGGACGAATAAACTTCTTCTCAAGTAACTCCTCCAACTGTTTCTTTAACTCCACTAATTCAGATGCCGACATACGGTAAGGCGCCATCGACACCGGACTAGTTCCAGGAATCAAATCTATAGTAAATTCTACCTCCCTCTCAGGTGGCAATTCACTAACGTCTTCTGGAAACACCTCTGGAAATTCATTCACCACTGGCAATCCATCACTCTTTGCTTTTCCCTCCGCTTCTATTGCAGAATACAACATAAATACCACAGCACCATCTTTCACAGCTAGGTTCATCTGTTTAACCGACATAGTCACATCTTCGACACCAACCTCTTCAGGAAAAATAACCGTCTTTGCAAAACAGTTGATATGAACCTGGTTGAATTCCAACCAGTTCATTCCAAGGATGATATCAAGTTGTTCTAACGGTAGGCACACTAAATCCATACCGAAACCCCTACCAAAAATCACAATAGGACAATTCCTACAAACATACAAAGTAGTCACTGAACCCGACGCAGGAGTATCAATAACCATACTTCCATCCATATTAAAAATTTCCAAATTCAATATTTTAGCACAATCCAAAGCAATAAAAGAATGCGTAGCTCCAGTATCAATAATCGCAATCAAAGGTATGTCATTAATAAAACATGTACCTTTAATCAGCCGATCATCTGGCTTAGTCTCTGACCCAAACAATGCAAACACTTTACCACCAGCTTTCTCCTTCTTGGGTTTTGTACACTGAGGACGAGTATGACCTTCTTCACCATAGTTGTAACAAGTCACCACTCTTACTCTACAATCATTGGCCACATGGCCGAGTTTCCCACACTTGAAACACTTCTTATCATTACTTTTGCAATCCACCATACGATGTCCTGTCTCACCATACTTGTAGCACTTAATGGAAGAACTAGAATCTCCTCCACCAAACTTCTTCCAACCACCGGGTCTCTGATTACTTCTATCATAAGGCTTACCACGATCCATCTGTTGCTTACCCTTCCTATCAACATACCCTCGAGCATTCGACTTAGTGCTAGAAAGATCCTCCTCTAAAATCCTACTACAGTCAACCAGATCAGGAAATCTTCGGATACGCTGATACCGAATACCATGCTTAATCTCATCACGAAGACCATTCTCAAACTTGATACATTTGGAAAATTCTCCATCTGCATCGTTAGTATAATGAGCATAATACTTCGCTAACTCAGTAAACTTCGAAGCATACTCACTGACAGTCTTGTTACCCTGCTTGAGTTCCAGAAACTCAATCTCCTTCTTGCCTCTGATGTCCTCAGGAAAGTACCTCCTCAGAAAATCCCTCCTGAACAAAGCCCAAGTCAACGCAATACCATCTTCTTCCATTTCAGTTCTGGTAGCAACCCACCAGTCATCAACTTCCTCTGCTAACATGTGAGTTATGTATCTCACCTTCAGCCCTTCAGCACAGTCAATTACTCTGAATATCCTCTCGATCTCCTTCAACCACTTCTGAGCACCTTCGGGATCATGTGCACCCTTGAACAACGGAGGATTATTCCTCTAAAAATTCCCCAATTGTCGGTCAGCACCAATCACAGCTCCCTGCTGGTTCCCTCCGAGTACTCCAGCCAACATTCCCAATGCTTCAGCAATAGCATCGTCGTTTCTTCCGTTACCTCTTTCGGCCATTGTTATGTAACATTACAAAACAACCTCATCAGCACACAAGTATCGACAGTGTCATCTTACACTAGTCGCATACAAAAGGGATAACGACACAAGACAAGACCGACTATGCTCTGATACCACTATTGTAACACCCCTTCTAAAATACCCCAAATAATATTAATTATATTAATGATTAAAGACATATTCCATCAGAGTTAACACGGAACAAGGGATGTCACAATTATGAAATAAATAAAACTTCCAATAAAACAGTAGCCATGCTACACTGAGGGTCATTATTCAAATAATTCAATCAAATTAAGACCATGTCTTACACAGCGGAAAAATACCATAACCAAAACGGAATAAACCAAAACATAATTATTCCCAATGAAATTCAAAGAAACAATTGAATAATAACTAATTCCTCAACTAAACATTCTCCAGTGTTACAACCTATCAGAGCACGACACTGACACGCGGACTTAAAGTAACATAGCTCTAGAGCCATCCTCACCAACTCCTGAGCTGCTAACTTTAATCTGAAATTGTTAAAGTAAGGGTGAGATTTCTCATAATTAACATGCATTATAAGCTTCTCAATCAACATTATATCACAAGTATATTATTTCACCCATTTTAGCATAAATTCATATTCAACACGCAGTTCCAATCATACAAGTCATTATGCACAAATCAATAATCAACCAAAGAATTATAACACTGGAAGACATCCTAACATGTTACAATTCCATGCAAACACAAATGTAGACACAATGCATGTGGTACCAACACGTGACCAAGTCACCCAACACTGATCCATCATCAACCGGATACAACAACCATCGATTCGTCCATAAACACCCGGACACGAATCCAGCCTAACCACCATCATCACCCGGGTATCGGTTAACGGCAATACAAGTCAAATTCCACACAATTGGAATTAACTTCCCCAAAACAATGCATATGCACGCACATCACTAGCATGCAACATCAAATCAGTCTATGAAATACATCAATTTATCATAACTGAACCAAAACCAAAAACATGATATCTCAACGATCATGCACACCATCATTAGCAACATAAACATGCCTTTCATTCACACAGTACTAATACATCCATCCATCACAGGTTCACTGCTACATACACACCCATGTGCGTTAGCCAATAATCACTTATTCCGGGATTTGACTCATTTTCAAAATAATTTCAGGTTTTAGGAAATCTTTTCATTTTATAAAATAGAGCATTAAATTTAAGAAATAACGTCCAAAACGGCACTCAAAACGGACTTACGGTTTGAAAGTTATGAATTTTCAAAGTTTAATATTTTTCAAAAGTTACAGCAGAACCCGGTTCCTACATATGCAGGAACCGGTTCCTGCGAAGCTCAAAAATCACGCTTCTGGAAAAATTTATGGGAACCCGGTTCCTACCTATACAGGAACCGGTTCCTACGTGCATTTTTGCCAGTTTTTATAAATTCACACAGTGGAACCCGGTTCCTCCCCACTGGGAACCGGTTCCCACGACCTGCAGAGTCAAATTCTGCACTTTTGACAGCATTTATTCATTCTAAACCAATTCCAAACATACCCATACAAATTGCAACATGAGAAACACCAAAACACATCTATTTTGCACCATTATAACATCAAACAACATTATTTCATCATTCCTTTTTATCATCTGACACCCTAATGGTTTTCAACCTACAATTCGACGCAATAGGGACAATTCTATGGAACCCTAGAATTACAAACCAGGATTACCTAACATACTATGATCCATACTATTTAATATCTAAACCGATAATACGAATTAACTAATCGAAATCACCCCTTACCTTGTGGGTTCTTCGAATTCTGACGCTTCCGGTTTTCTCCTTCTTTTTCCTCTTCTCAAATGCACGTATGATGAATATTCCAAAATAACTCTCTTTCTCTTCTTTTTCCTTTTAATACTCCTTTTATTATTCCAATAAAATAATTAAATTAGTAATTAGTAAGAGTAGAGTATTTTACCCCTCACACCCTCTAATCACTCTTCACACCACCAATACTTCTTTCCTTTAATTAATTAAATTAATTCCAATAATCCAAAAATACCAATAATTAAATTTCCAATTAAATTAATAATTAAAAATTCTAATTATTTAATAATCGGATTATTTGGGGTGTCACAATGGGCATGTGCTAGCAATTATGGGGGGTGTTATTGAAATTCTGGGCCCAAATGAATCTCAGCCTGTTTTGACTTTGCCTGATTCAGTGCACATGTTCACTTGAGGCGCATGATGGACCTCTTGCTACTTGAGCATTGGATCCAACTAGCTGATTGATCTGATGGTGGAACATAAGAGCGTATGGTAGGCGTACACTACTGCATTGCATGAGATCTACCAGAAGTAAGCAAGAAAATAATAAAATGCACACGTCTGGGATCGAACCCAGGACGTGTGCATCTAAGGCCTTCGCCCCAGCCATCTGAGCTATTGTTTTAACTTGTAAATAATATAAACCATAATATAATATGCAAAAACAGACTAGTGGAGCCAGCCCAACGCGCGAAATTCAAATAAGCGAATCACACGTTGCCACGCCAGCTTCTTCTTCCTCTCTCTGTCGCCTTAGCAAGTCAAGCTTTTAACTACAAACGCTTGCTGTAGGTATAACCCTGTCCATCTCCAAAATTGTGTAGGCTCAAGATAAATGACCATGGTTGGTATCAATCAACTCGTATCATCCTCACGAGTATCATGGTACCAGAATCAACATCCAATTTAACCTATACTACAAAGCCCTAAAACTAACCAAGAAACCCTAGCTATGGCAGTTTTACATACAGTCATCAAAAATGAAATTGAATAGAATGATTAGCTTGCAAACTCAATAAGGAACAAGAATATATAATCAAAATGTACAAATGATGTATAAATCAATGAAAATGAAAATGAGTTTTTTAGGCAAACCGTGTGACTGCTATGGGTCGATTCTGGGCACGAGGAGGCTTGCAATTGATCCAGTTAGCTTCAGAGACGCTCCAAGACACGATTAGGAGTGTTGGAAAGCTTTGAGTCTTCCTCTAGGGTGGAGATTAGATCACCACTTTTCTAACAAAAATTGAGTTTTTGTTCTTGGCTATGCACCACTGTTAACCCTCATTATTGCTTTGGAAATGTTCAATATATATTATAGAATGCATTAGGGTTGTAAAACTAATCACATCTTTGGAAGTTTTTCAAGATTTGATTTTGTTTTCATGGCATATGTAATCTTTCTAAATTTGGCCTAATCATGCTCTTTTTGTTCCAATTATCATTGATTCGAATTGGTCTTGCAAGCTCATCAAATCTTGGTTACTAACCTGTCAAAAAAACCAATCAAATCAAATCTTTGATAATGTTCATCATTTATTTGATTTAATTCAATTTTTAATTAATGAAAAATCAAAATAAATTGAAAAATGAAGCAAACAAATTATGGATAAGCGTTTGAGTCGTGGACCACATTGTCATTGAGGTGCAAGCATAAAAAGTTGGGCCCATTTAGCAAAAAATGCAAATTTGAGCACATTTGACTTTTGGCAATTTTGCAAAAAAAGGTCAACTTGGCCAATGCATAACTCTTTCAAATTTGACCCTAGAGAGGTATTCTTGGACTTTTTAGAAAGCTTAGGATGTCCTATAAGCAACCTTTTGGTCTTATCTCAATTGATTCTTACATGTTCATGTATGAAGCTTTGACCCAAAAGGTGTTTTTGTTGACTTTCCAAAATGACCTATAATGTCAAAATTCATATCTTCTTGTGAGTGCATATTATGAACTTGTGAGCTGAAGATGAATTGTAGGGAATTGCATCCTCTCCAAAATGAGATTTGGATGGAAAATTTATGATAAAGTATGAAGAAGTTATGCTTGGTCAAAGTTGGGTTGACTTTTACTAAGAAACCCTAATTTAGCAACTTTTGGGTTTTGATGAATTTGGAGAATTCCTTGAGGAATCATGATCATCCCTTGATCAAATGATGGATAACACTTCAAAATGTTGATGTTGGCCAGAAATATTGAGGTTTGACTGTATGTGGGCCACAGTTGACTTTAGCCCTAGTACGGTCGTTTCTCAAGCATCTGAGCAGTTGACTGAGAAAACTTCTTATGCAAGGCTTGAAACTTGGCATGGATGATCTTGAGAACATATTAGGACAATGGTGAGAATTTGGGATCCTTTTAACTACAGCATCTTGATGAAAAATGAAACCCTAATTTGAGGTATATCGTCTTTGGAGAGAGTTTGTCTGGTCAACTCTTGGACTTCCTTGAGCAACTTGGGGGCCTCAATTGCAATGTGTTGAGAAATATGGGAGGGCAAATTTTGGGGTACAACAATGTCCATAGTTTAAATTTATATTGCTTGAGCTTAGAGAATTTTAAGATTGAAGTTTCTGAAATTTTTAGGGATCAGATTAGGGCCATTAAAATTCGTGCTTGTCTTTGATCTATAATTTTATTGCTTTCCATTTCTGAAATCGTGAGGAAATTTCTACAAGATTCATGTTTACATTTTTACAAATGGATGAGAGATGAACAAGATGCAGGTACTCTGGATGGGCATGAGGTTGAAGATGAAGTTCAGGCCATGGACTTGTTTTCTATCATATATTTGTTGTTTTGTTTATATGACGGATGTATAGCCACCCCAGTGGTAGAAGCGCGCGCCTGTGACTATTGGGACCTGGGTTCGAGCCCCAGTGGTACCCTTTTAGGATTATTTTTTTCATATTTCTCATATTTTCTGACCTTTTTTGGCAGCGTTGGGCCTCATCCTCTTGGGCCTCTTGTTTTTTTTACTTCTGACCCCCTGGCTGGCTATTCACACCCTGGCCCATTTTATTTTCTTTTTCTCATTTTTATTTATTTATTTTCTTAAATACTTTATCTAATAACTAAAAAATCAGAAGAAAAAAATATAAAAACATTAAACTTATATTTTGATATAGTTTACTTATTTTTACACAAAAAATTATTTTATTTAATCATACTTTATTTATTTTACTAATTGATTTGTAAATTTAATTAGAAACTAGGTTTTAGTTATTTTATTTTACACAATTTAAATATACTATTTTAAAATGTGAAAAGACCAAAAATATTCTATAATATTATAAATTATTTTTAAGGCAAAAAATATCAAAAATATTCTTCTTATAAACTTAATTTATTTTTTAATCAATTAATAGATTAGGGTTTTATTTAAATTCTTTTCCTAGTAAACTTAGGTTTTTATTTTTACTAATTTAATTAATTATTTTTCTTTTAGTTAATTAGGTTAAAACAAAACCCCTTTTCCCTAAAAAATCCAAATAAAAGTCCATTTTCTTTCCATTTTACATTCTTGTATATTTATTCATTTTTGTACATTATTTATCCAAATTCAATATGGTTGTAATAGATAATTAGGCTTTATTTTCTTCCAATCCCCATTTATAATTTGTACACCCCCCTCCCACAAGTATTGTAATAGTGTAGTAATTTTAAATTCCGCAATTTATCGCTTTATACAAATGCTAGTAATTAGGGTTTGTATGGAAAGGCTAAAACCAATCAATTAGAAAACCCTAATCAAAGACAAAACCAAGCATGAAAAACAATACACTTGCGCACAAGCACCCCTAGGATAAATCCACTTGGTTGCCTTACAAAATGGCCATATTACGCATCTGAGGTATCTTAGCAAAAATATAAGATCATAGTCCCTCGATGACTCTATCCATGTTTCCTTTCAAATGATCTTAGTCCCTAAAGAGAATGCTAAGATACCTTGCAACATTATTAATCATGGTTATACGATGACCCACGACCGTCCCATTTACATCCAAAGATAGGATTACTTACCAAATCAATGGTAAGATAAAAATGCCAAAGGAAAGAGGAAATGAACATGAAAGACTTTAGAGTAGGTAGAATGCCTCTAGTTGCTTTCTCACTTTCAAAACAAAACATCCTTGATATTTTCAAAACAAACACCAACACTTTCAAAACATCTTTCAAAACTTGAAAATATTTTCAAAAGATCAACATCTTTGTATACGTTCTTACGAACGAGAATCATTACAAAGTTTGCCTAAACAGTGGCCTCTTTACAAAATACTTTCAAAAACCACGCAAAGCACAATTTCAAACAAAAGCAAGTGATCTAGCAAGTAAATAAGAGCCCATGGAAAACCATGGATGAAAAGGGTGTTAATACCTTCCCTTTTCATAATCTACCCCCCCCCCCCCCCCCCCCGAACTCAAGAAATAATCTCAAAGGTCTTTCCTGTGCTTTTTCACCTTTCCTTTTAGATAAAAGAAAAGTCAGTTGCGACTCTTGCTAACCACAACATTTGCGATAAAACGCAAAACACCCAAGTCAATTCTCCCACTGTATCACAGAACTGGCGACTCTGCTGAGGAAATTATAAAAAGTGGGGTTACCTTAGGGCTAGGTCACATTTATTTTCTTTCTTTGTTTGACTTGTATGCTTTAAATTATGGTTCTTTTTTTGGGTTTGAATCCTCTACCCGGATTTGGGATACCTTATAGGTAAATATCAATAAGTTATAGAAATTGTGCGGGGTATACCGACATGGTCTAAGCAATAGCTATGTTAGTGCGACATATTTGTGGGTACTGGTAGCCCTTGAGTTAATCAAGGAGAATACAGGGCCACTGAGTGATGTCATAAAGCACTAATGAACTTTTAGAACCTTTACTTGACCAACTTGGCCATTAGGACGTAGTGAGATGACCGGCTTTGGTGCAGTCCGAAGTTGGTATATACTACACTCATTGAGGTTTGGTTTTTAGGATATTTCGGTCGTTATTAAAGAGGCTTGTGCTGAAACAATGACCAAGGAAACAAATCAATGATATTGAGCTCCTTAGAACCCGACTATTATTGCTAGGACAGGTTTTGAGCTAACTAAACTTCAAGAGGGTACTTACCTACAAGACTCCATGCAAGCCTAAGCCTAAGGACTTGTTTTCTTTGTTTGTATATATTTACTTGTACATAACATCATGAACATCATAACATCATACTCATTCACTAACCATTTTAAGGATCTTGGGATTTATCTTTGTTCTGTTTTATAGGACATGGATTTTGTTCGCAGGAAAACTATTCAAGTCAATCTTGTAAGGATCCCTCCTCAACTTAACGAGCTAGCATCATGGATTCCTGAAAATTCTCCATTTACCGAAAGACATGGTCGCCTACTAAACTTGGTCACCTAAAACACTGGTGAAGATATTATGAAGGTGCTCTTTCAGTTCTTTGATCCTTTACACTATTGCTTCACATTCCCTGATTATCAACTTGTGCCAACTTTGGAAGAATTCTCTCAACTCTTGAGGATTCCTATTCTCAATCAACCACCTTTCAACGATATGGAAAGAGATCCAAAGCCAGAAGATATTGCTCAAGCTCTACACTTGCAATCATCTGATATCACAACTAATTGGGAAACAAGGAGTGGTGTCAAAGGCTTCCAAGCAAAGTTCTTGTTTGACAAAGCCCGAAACTGTTGGAACTCTTTGGATTTGAAAGCTTTTGAGGAAATTGTGGCTCTCCTCATCTATGGGATGGTTTTGTTTCCAAATCCTGACTAACTCATAGATGTGAACACCGTCAAAATCTTCATATCCCGCAACCCGGTGCCTACTTTGCTAGGGGACATCCTACATTCTTTTCACACTCCCACTATGAGGAAAAGAGGTATCCTTATGTGTTGTACTTCTCTTTTGGCAAGATGGTTTATTTCGCATCTTCCCCAATCTGTATTGAAGAACGATCAAGGTTCAAGGTGGTCACAAAGGTTGATGGCGTTCAAACATTCAGACATTCATTCGTGTTCCCGATCCATAGAGAATGTTACTATTGTCGAACGTTGTGGAGAATTCCCTAATGTCCCTTTACTTGGCATTAGGGGAGGTATCACCTACAACCCCTGCTTAGCCTTAAGACAGTTTGGTTACGCCCTAAGGGATGGCCCACATGAGATGCTCATTCAAGGTTTGGTATTTGACTACGAGAGCGACGATCAAGGTCATCGCCAAATATTTATCCGAGCTTGGAGGATTTTGAACAAGGTAGATAGCAAGACATTGGGGCATAATAATTCCATCCCTCTTGAGCCTTACCTCAAATAGGTACGAGCTCGTACTCAAAGTATTATGATGCCTTACCCCTCCACTCTCCCGGTAATCATAGAGCTTGTTGTGGAAGGAGATGTTCCGTACACTATCCTGCATCCTGACATGCCCACCTCTCTTGAAGACTTACAAAGGGATTGGATACAGCTTAAGGGGGAGCGAGACACCTTCGAGGCCCGGTTCTACGCCAACAAGAAGAAGAATCTGGAGCTCACCAAGCAACTTCATAAGGAGCGGACTCGAAACGTCTACATCGCACCAAAGAGGATGCGCACAACCTTTTTATCTTAGAGTTTTTATTTCTGTGTAAGCCTAAAGAGGCACTGATTTACTCAAGCTTTAATTTATTAATATAACGTGTGTTTCCTTTTTTGTCTAAAACAAATTTGAATCTTTAAAATCCTTGAAATCATTGCATATGCATTTACCCTTCATCATAACATAAGCAGGTTTCTTGCAACATGTCTCCTCATCTTTCTACTGTTTATTTCAATAAGATGGATCTCGAGCAGACAATGAAGGACCTCCAAGCACAAAATGCTATGTTTCAATAGATGTTCTTAACTCTAGCCAAAGGACAAGAAGAGTTGAAGACCTTGCTGGTTGAAGAGAAAAATAAGAAAACAAAGTAAATAACCGGAGTTCTAAATATGGGAAGAAGATTCCAAGGACAAGCAAGAAGGACCCTAGACTTTGCAACGTCATCTGGTGAGAAAGACAATCAAGATGGGAAAGGCAAAGAAGTAGTTGCCCATCCAGATTCAGAAGAGGAAGAGGAAGAAGAAGATTATTCTGAAGAACAATATCCTCCGGCCGACGACAAGTATAAGCATTTGGAAGAACGGTTAAGCGCAATGGAAATTCAAAAAGTGCCTGGACTGGACATTGAGGAGTTGGAGTTAGTATCTGGGATTTTCATTCCTCCAAAATTTAAGGCACCGGTGTTCGCCAAATACGACGGAGTTTCGTGTCCCAAAATGCATCTTCGGTCCTATGTGAGGAAAATACAACCTCATACTGCTGATAGGGATTTATGGGTACACTTCTTTCAAGACAGTCTGTCTGGAACTCAACTTGATTGGTTTTATCAACTAGAAAGAGCCAACGTTCATAATTGGGAAGATCTTGTTGCTGCCTTTTACAAACAATACCAATACAACGCAGACCTTGCTCCCACCCGTACTCAACTCCATAGTATGGCCATGGTTTCAAGTGAAGGCTTCAAATACTATGCTTAAAAATGGAGGTACTTAGCAGGAAGAGTCCAGCCTCCCATATCTGAAAGAGAGTTAGTAGACATGTTTTTGGGCACCCTGTCCGGTCCTTTCTTTAATAACTTAATTGGGAGTTCCTCGGCAGGTTCTACCGAATTGATATTGACCGGAGAAAGAGTGGAAGCCGGGATAAATAATGGAAATATTCAAAAAGACACATCCTTTGTTGCAGTAAGAAAACCATTTATTGGAAAAAAGGAAGTCGTTGTTGTATATCCTCAGAGAAATCAAGATAGGACTGAATGCCGTCCAATGGTGGGGGTTGTCATGATTCTTAAACCTACACCTGCTCAGCAAAGAAGAAACCAGCCAAGAACAGAAAGACCAGTCAGAAAGTTCACCCGAATTAATATGACACTGTCCCAAGTATTACCACATATGTTAAAATCCAATCTAGTGACCTTGAAAGAAGCTCCAGAGAATCCTAACACAACCTCTCCTTATTATCATCCTAATGCCTGCTGTGCATACCATTCTGAGAGTACCGGCCATGACCCTAACAACTGTTGGGCTCTGAAAAACAAAGTACAAGACCTTCTTGAAGCCAAAGAGATTGAATTCGATGCGCCAGAAACTCCCAATGTTATCACTGCCCCTATGCCCAAGCACGGCCGTGATGTCAACACCGTTGAGGAAGATATGTTTGTTACTTTGGTTGATGAACTTGTAACCCCACTCCTTAATATCAAAAAGAACTTGTTGAATGCCGGTGTATTCCCTGGTTGTGATGAAAGCTGTCATTTCTGTTTATCCTCACCAACCAGCTGTCATTTGTTAAAAGCAGACGTTCAATTCCTAACAGATGACAAGGAGATTTTGTTCGAGAAGACTTATATTCCAACTGTTTCATATAATGATGCTTCCATAGTGACCATTTCCGCCAATTCTTTCAGGATCTCCACCAAAAGTAGTTTCGTTGATAATTACAATGCCTGGACCAATCCCGTATTCGTCAGACAAAACCGTCCCATGGAATTATGGAGGTGATGTCTACTATCACGGTATCAAGCAAGATTGGCCAGCTCCTGAAAATTCAAGTTCTGAGAAAGTTGACTCCGATATCAGTAACATCGCAGGGACTAGCAAGCTAACCCGAAGTGGAAGGGTATTCTCTCCAGAAATTGCGCCTCCAAAAACTATTTATGGACCTGTAATCATTCATGTTGTTGTTGCTCTTCCAAAGGCTATTCCCAGTCCTGTAATCATCTCTGCTAATAATCATGTTGACAAAACTGTTGCAGTCCCTGTTATCACCCCTACTGACATTCCCACTGCCGAGTCAACCAAGACTCGAGGCAAATGTATTCTGGTTGAGCCTGTCTGGACGAAGGAACAATCAGTAGCTATCCTTGAGACCTCCCAAAGAGAGATGGAGGAAATTCTAAAGATTATAAAAAGAAGCGACTACAAAGAACAACTGGGGAAAACTCCATCAAAAATTTCCATGCTGGATTTATTGTTATGTTCCGAGGCTCATGCAAAGGCCTTGGTAAGATTCCTTAAAACTGCCCATGTACCCCAAGAAACATATGTTGATCAGTTCCAAGACTACGTAGCCAGCTTGACCGCAGATAATGGTTTAGGTTTTTCGGATGCTGATTTAACGCCAAGGGGGAGGAAGCATAACGAGGCATTACATGTCAATTTGGACATTATAGGTCATTTTGAAAAGTCAACAAAAACACCTTTTGGGTCAAAGCTTCATACATGAACATGGAAGACTCAATTGACATGAGAAAAAAAAGGGTTGCTTAGAGGACATCTTAAGCTTTCTAAAAAGTCCAAGAACACCTCTCTAGGGTCAAAATTGAGAGAGATATGCATTGGCCAAGTTTACCCTTTTTGCAAAATTGCCAAAAGTCAAATGTGTCCAAAATTGCATTTTTTGCTAAATAGGCCCAACATTTTATGCTTGCACTGAGTTTGTAATGTGATCCATGACCCATGAACCCTTCCACTTGTCATTCTTTTATTTTTGTTATTTATTTTCATGATTAGGTTCATTATACAGCTGGACACAAGATCAAATCGTGCAAGGCTTCATATGGACAGAAAAAGATTGAAATTGCTTGTTTTGGAAAGATTTGTGCAAGGATTAAATCATGGATCAATCTTCATAATTGGAAAAGATTTGATACAAACTTTAAACCCAATGCACTCTAGTATACATAAGGAAAAAAGGCAGACCAAAGAGAGAGGCGGGAGGCGTGCAAAGGCAGAGAACCAATTGCAAAAATTCAAGAAAAAAGTGCAAACCAAATTCTAATATGCAGGCCATCTCAAGCCGTTATAACCATACCAATAATTTGTTGGACGTCCCAGGATCGTGTTTCAATCGTTAGCAAGCCTCCCCGCGCTTAGAATCACCTTGTAAGGTTCACACAGTTTGCCTCTTTTCTTGAATTCGAATATATTGATTCTGGCATATTTAGCATGATTGATTGGAATATTTATAATCTTTGAGATGTTTGCAAGCTATTGACTATATTCAATTGCATTTTTATTGACTGTACATGAAACTGCCATGGCTAGGGTTTGTTCTTCGTTTTTAGGGGTTTCTTATACAGGAAAAATTGGGCATTGATAATGGTACCATGATGCTCGTGGGGTGGAAACGAGTTGATTGGTACCATTGGTTTTCATTTATCATGCGCGTATAGGATTTTGGAATGAACAGGGGATATACCTACGCTTGATATCCGTAGGTAAAAGTCCTCTTACCTAAAACAACGGAATCAGTGGAGAAGAAGATGGCGTGGTAGTGTGGGAATGGCTCGTTTGAATTTTCGCGCGTTTTGGGAGGCGTGGCACGTTGTTTGCATTATATTTTATTTGTTTCATTATTATCACAACTAACATGTTAGCGCAGATGGTGAGGATGTTGGCCTTTGATGCACACGTCCTGGGTTCGATCCCAGGCGTGTGCATTTTATTATTTTCTCAACAAATACAGGTCAATCCAGTGCTTCATACTCTCAAGCGTATTCCATACACTCTCAAACATCAGCCATTTGATGTGCTCCTGGCTAGATCCAATGTGTCCACAATGAAGGGACCACCATGCGCCCCAGTCAAACGTGCACGTAGGATGGAGCAAAGCCAAAAGGCCTGAGCTAGTTGGGCCAAGAGATTCCAAGCAACACCCCCTCTTTTGCTAATGCTATCAGGCCCATTCTTTTTTCTTTTCTCTAATTTATTTCTTTTATTTAATTTAATTTTCTTAATTATTTTTAACAAAATTAATCCTTTTTTTCACAAAATCATAAAATCAAGAGTTTACAAAAAAAATTAGAATTAGTTTGTTTTCTTTTTAAATTTAATTTAATTTAGTTTAATTTAATTTAGGGAAATTCTAACTTTTTTTATATAATTAAAACTAATTAGAAAAATTAGGGTTAGGATTTTGATTTAATATTCATTTCTTTCTTAAAAATAAATACAAAAAAATAGGTTAATTTAATTATTTTTCTTAAATTAAAATTAATTAGTAATTAGGTTTTTTTTATTATTATTATTCAATTGAGCTTTATTTTCTCAAATAACACAAAAACGACAAAAAATGATTTTACCTTTCAATTACAATTAGATATAGTTGGGGTCAAAACCCTAATTATTTTGCATTCGATTCATCGCGCGTGTTTATTATTTTTGCAATATTGATGTAACTGCCCACGGTATGTAATAGTTTAATCTAGGACTTTCTTTTAATTATCGTCTTTTGCGGGTTTTTTGGCTATGTAAGTAATCCCTATCCCGAAGCCTTGTAATAGCGTAGGTTTATTTTTTCGCATTTTAATTCTCGCAGATGTTAACTGTTTAGATGTATGTTGATAGGATTGTATGACAAGATTGCATGATAATTTAAAACGGCTAGAAAACCCTAAATGTGCAAAGATAATAACTGAAATCAAATCACTCGCACATGTGTACTCCTAGGGTATACTCTCACTTCGGTTGCCTTCGGTAAACGATCATTAAGTATAGGGTGACTTAGTGATTGCCCTTCTGTCTAAACAAAGATCAAAGTCCCGTTCGTAAATGTTGCCTCGAAAACGTCGCCTCGGAAATGTTGCCTCGAATATGATCTTAAGACTTTAGGGTTATTACTAAGACTTCCTAACATTGCTTTAGTGATCGTACGTCCCTTACGAATTGACCCTTACAACTCCAACGAAGGTGCTTCCTATTTCTCAATAATAGGATAACATTGTCTAAAGGAAACAAGAATAGAAACAATCCTTTTTCGAGTAGGTAGATGCTAGTAGGTACTTGCTCAAATCAAACTTTTCACACTTACACTTTTCAAAACAAATTTTCAAAACAAACTTCGTCACACCCTTGAGGACTGATACAAGGGTTATCACGAAGCAAAACATTTTCAAAGCAAGCACGCACACAAGCAATTTTAAAAAGATGAGCAAGTACCTAAGAGCCCATGGAAAACCATAGATAGAAAGGGTGCTAATACCTTCCCTTTCTATAATCTACCCCCCGTACTCAGAATATCTCGAAAAAGGATTTTTTTTCTGTACTTTTTTCCTTTCCGGTTGGATGAAATAAAAGTCGGTGGCGACTCTTGCTTACCGCGACATTTTACGAATACAAAACGCAAAACACAAACCAGCATTTTCAAAATAGTTGGTTCTTCCACCGTATCACAGAACTGGCGACTCTGCTGGGGACGTAATAAGTGGGGTATACCTTAGGATCTAGCTCATCATGATTGCTTCTCTTGATTGTTTTGTTTGCTTTACTTTTAAGGGTTTTGTTTGGGAGTTACTATAGATCCTAACCCGGATCTGCGGACACCTTTTAGGTAAGTAGCAATAGACTGTGAGGGAACTGTACAACATAGACCGATACGGTTGAAGCAGTAGCTACGTTGATGTGGCACATTGGTTGGTACCAGTATCCCTTGTGGAGAAACAAGGAGAATACGGGGCCGTTGCATGGTGTCATTAAGCATCAACTGACCTTAGAACCTTTAATCGACCAACTTGGCCATTAGAAAGTAGTGAGATAGCCGGCCTCGATGTAAAGCTGAGAACTGGTTGATACTCGATGCTACACTCATTGAGACCATACTCTCGAGATAGTTTCGGCCGCAAGAAAAGATTGCGTGAGATGAAACCATGACCGATGGAGGATGGTCAATGATATTGAGATCCTCTAGAACCCAGTTACTTTTGCTAGGACAGGTTGAAACCAACTGAACTTCAAGAGGGTACTACCTTTGACCTCATGCAAGCCTTAAACTTAAGGGCTTTGTGTGACTTGTTTTCCTTTGCCATGCCTGTTATCTGCTATACATGTTGTTTTTTTTATCATGACATCATTCATCATAACATGGCATTCATACTTCATTATACTAACCATTTCAAAGACCAAGGGAATTTATCTTTGTTCTATTTTGCAGATTATGGCTTCCGTGCGCAGAAATACCATCTGAGTTAACTTTGTGCAAATACCTGCTCAACTTAAATAGTTAGCCTCAAGATTTTATGAGACTTCTATGTTAATTAAGAGACATGGTCAGCTTCTTAGCTTGGTCACCTCAAATCTTGATGAGCAGATGATGAGTGTAATTTTCCAGTTCTTCGATCATGTGCATCATTGCTTCACCTTTCCAGATTACCAGCTGGTTCCCACTTTGGAAGAGTTCTCTCACTTATTGAGCATATCCATCCTTGGAAAGGTACCCTTCACAAGTATGGAAGAGGCTCCTAGACCAGAAGACATTGGCTCAGCTCTGCATATGAAATGGACTGATGTAGTATCCAATTGGGAAACACGAAGCGGGGTTAAAGGTTTCCTAGCCAAATTTTTGATAGACCAGGCTCAACTATTCTAGGATAATTTGGATTTTCAGGCTTTTGAAGATATCTTGGCTCTCCTTATCTATGGGTTGGTCCTCTTCCCGAATCCAGATTCCTTTATAGATGTGAATGTTGTCAAGATTTTCCTTTCTCGCAATCTTGTGCCTACTCTACTGGGTGATATCCTGCATGCCCTCTACACTCGTACCGTGCGAAGAAGAGGGACTCTTATGTATTGCATGTCGTTGCTGTCGAGGTGGTTTATTTTGCACCTCCCTAAGTCTGTGTTGAAGAACGAAGAAGGTTTGGGATGGTCCTACAGAATAATGTCACTTGCTCATACAAACATTCTTTGGTGTTCCCGGGCTATGGAAGACACTGCTGTTATTGACCGTTGTGGGGGGTATCCTAATGTCCCATTGCTTGGAATCAGAGGGGTATAACCTACAACCCTTGTCTAGCTTTGCGACAATTTGGTCGTGCTCGGAGAGATGGTCCCCATGAGCTACTTCTTGAAGATATTTCATTTGACTATAAGGAGGACGTTGAGGAGCACCTCCGGAGGTTTATACGAGCTTGGGGCATGGTGAACAGATCTGACCCCCATGAGTTGGGACCAAGGACTTCCCTTCCTATGCAGCCTTACCTCTAATGGGTCTGATCTCGTGCCCAGAAGCTTGGGATGCCCTATGAAGCCGTATTTCTAGTGATTGTGGAACCCATTAATGAAGAAGGTGTTCCTTACACAGTTCCTTATCCTTACATGCCCACTGATCCTGGGGAGTTATAGAGGTCTTGGATTCAGCTGAAAGAGGAGAGGGATGCTTACCGGGAGAAGTACCATGAGAAAGAAAGGAAGATTTTGAAGCTCACCAGGCAGCTCGAGGAAGAAAGAGTGATCAATGGCTACATCAGCACAAAGAGGAAGCGTCCATGGGACTTTTGATTTTGCTTTTTCTAGTTTAGATTTTTTTTTTCCATTTACTTCTTTGTAACGCCTCAAAGGCATTGTTGAACCTTTTACAAGTTAATCTAATAAAGTTTGTTTATTTTTGGTTAGCAAATTTAAATTTCCCAAAGTATTTGAAATCATTACATGCGCATCCCATTATCATGCACACCATTACAAGTACCATTACAAGTTTCTCATCTTCTTCGCTGTTTATTTCAGCAGAAATGTCTTCTGATCAAGCCATCAAAGATCTTCAGGCACAAAACACCTAATTCCATTAGATGTTCTTAAGCTTGGCTAAAGGTCAAGAGGATTTGAAGACCCTGATTTTGAAAGAGAAGAAGAAGAAGAAGAAGAAGGTTGGTATTCTGAACATGGGTAGAAGATTTGGAGAAAGGATAAGACAATCAGCTGATCTGACCTCCTCATCCAAGGACGGGGAGAACCAAGAAAGCGTAAAGGACCCTAGTCCTGCAGTTTCCGACAATGATACAGATTACGACGATGAGCAATATCCTCCTGCTAAGGATAGGTACAAGCAGCTAGAAGACCGTCTGAGTGCTATAGAGATTCAGAAGATCCCTGGTTTGGATTTTGGAGAACTGGGATTGGTATCGAGAGTGGTGATCCTTCATAAGTTCAAAGCTCCGATTTTTGCCAAGTATGATGGAGTGTCCTGCCCAAAGCTCCATCTCCGCTCTTGTGTCAGAAAAATCCAACCCCACACTGCTGATATAAATTTGTGGGTACACTTCTTTCAAGATATTCTGTCAGGGACTCAGCTTGAATGGTTTTATCAGTTGGAAGGAGCCAGTGTCCAAAACTGGGAAGACCTTGTTGCTGCTTTTTACAGGCAGTATCAGTATAACACCGACCTTGCTCCCACTCGTACTCAGCTCCAGGGTATGTCTATGGGTGCAAGTGAAGGTTTTAAGGACTATGCTCAAAAGTGGAGAGACTTGGCTGGAAGAGTCCAACCCCCTTTGTCTGATGGGGAGTCGGTTGACATGTTTTTAGGGATGCTATCTGGTCCATTTTTCAATCATCTGATCGGAAGTTCGTCATCTGGGTTTGCTGAGTTTATTTTGACTGGAGACAGTAGAAGTTGGCATTCGAAGTGGTAAGATACAGAAGGATGCTTCGTCAAGTGCAGTAAAAAAGCCTTTCACCGGTAAGAAGGAAGCTAGCGCAGTCTATGGCCCGAGGGGCCAAAGCAGACCTGAACACCGTCAAACGGTAAATGCTGTAGTAATATCAAGACCAATTGTTGCTCCATAATGCACCAATCAGCAAAGGGTAGAAAGACCACAATGGCAGTTTACCCGCATCAATGTGACTTTGGATGAAGTTCTGCCTCATCTGTTAAAGTCCAACTTGGCAACCTTGAAAGAGGCTCCTAAGAATCCCAACACTGCTTCTCCCAGATACAATCCCGACACGCGGTGCGCCTACCATTCAGAGAGTCCTGGCCATGATATGAATGATTGCTGGGCTCTTAGGAATAAAGTGCAAGAATTGCTAGAAGCTAAAGAGATTGAGTTTGATGCTCCGGAAAATCCCAACGTTATAACTTCTCATATGCCTAAGCATGGTCGCGGAGTCAATGCGGTGGATACCGATATGTTTTTAACCTCTATGGAAGAAAGATCTACTCCTTTGATGACGGTTAAGAAGAATTTGTTGTTGGCCGGTTTATTTCCGGGTTGTGGCGAAGGTTGCCCCATATGTTCAGTTCTACCTTCCGGTTGTTGCTTATTGATGTCAGGTGTTCAGTGCCTAATGGATAATAAGGAAATTTTGTTTAAGAATACTACAATTCCGTTTGAAGATGTTGCCATTATCACCATTTCCGCCAACCCTTCCAAGGTTTCCTCGAGAAAACCTGTTAGGGTTACACCCGTTCCAAGAATTGCTCCGTTAATAATCACCGCTCTGGGTCCCATCCCATATACCTCAGATAAGGCTATCCCATGGCATTACGGTGCTGATGTATATTACCATGGTGTTAAACAAGATTTAAGGGTTGAAGAAGCCGATATGGACATCAGTAATATTGTTGGGACAAGTAAGGTCACCAGAAGTGGAAGACTCTTTTCTCCCGAGATTTCCCCTCCGACTGTTCACAAACCTGTTGTTATTCCATCTGCTATTACATCAAACTATTGTCCCAGTTATCACCCCTGCCACTGAGCCATTTGGGACTCGGGGCAAAGAAATCATAAGTGATCCTGCCCAGACGGAGGCACCTAAGAAGATCATTGTAGAAACCTCGAAACAAGAGATAGAGGAAATTTTGAAAATAATCAGGAAAAGCGACTACAACGTAGTCGAGCAGCTGGGGCAGACCCCATCAAAAATCTCTATGTTGTCCTTGTTGTTGTGTTCTGAAGCCCATGCAAAGGCTCTAATTGCATTCCTCAAAACTATGCATGTGCCGCAGGAAACTTCAGCCGATCAATTCAAAGATTGCATAGCTAGCCTGACTGCCGACAATGGGTTGGATTTCTCAGATGCAGATCTGACCGCTAAGGGGAGAAATCATAATGATGCTCTGCGCGTCTCGATCGAGTGCAGGGGCACTACTATGGCCCGTGTACTGGTGGATATTGGGTCCTCATTGAATGTTTTGCCAAAGAAAGCGTTAGACCGTCTGGACTGTGAAGGTTTGATTCTAAAGCCGAGCAATATTGTGGTCAAGGCTTTCGACTGGTCAAAGAGAATGGTGCACGGGGAGGTGGACATCCCTGTTAAAGTTGTCTCTCAGACTTTTTCATCCACCTTCTATGTGATGGATATCCGACCATCATATTCTTATTTGTTGGGTCGTCCGTGGATCCATAGGGCTGGGGCGGTTACCTCCATGCTCCATCAAATGCTGAAATACCCGGTGAAAAGAAAGATTGTCATGGTACAAGGTGAAGAGGAGTATATGGTGAGTCATCTCAATTCTTTCCGCTATGTAGAGATGGATGGGGAATTCATAGAAACCCCTTTTAGAACTTTGAATAGGTCCCTCAGACTTTAGCGTCAACTGAAGTTACTACCGACAAACCTCTGATGAAGATGGCTTCCCTCAAGGATGCCAGGGCTGTAGTTGAAGAAGGTGGGTGTGCCAATTGGGGTCGGCTCCATGATTTTACTCACAAAATTGACAAATTTGGTTTGGGCTTTACTACAGGGGCTCAAAGGGCTGTTAGGCATGCACGGATCGGAAGACCTCCTTTGTACATCAGCAATCAGGGAGTTAATGCAATTGAAGATGGTGAAGAGGATTCATATATCGACAACTGGATCTACCCTACAACCAATGGTGGACTAAACAACTGGACGGCGAAGGACTTCATACCTGTTTCTTTTATTCCGCAGTAATTGACTCTTTGTTTTAAATATTTGTAATAAACAATTTGAAATTTTACGGCCCGATGCTTTTCCCGAAGCACCTTGGCTTTGCTTGTGAGGGCTTATTATTTGTCATTTCATATATCATTAATAAAACATTGGACGTTTCTTGCATTACAAATTTTGCGCTCCTTGTTTTTCTTTTTCTGTCTCTCGCTTTATCAAAAACAGTTATTCTCTTACACACACTCACGTATCATAATGCAGATCCATATCCACTCTGGATCCCATTGATAACAACTCTGCTACTGCCAGTTATGAGTTCGAAAATCCGATCAACCAAGCCGAGGACGAAGGTGAGAATGATTGTGAGGTGCCTGGAGAACTTGCTAGACTGTTACTGCGGGAAGAAAGGGCCATACAGCCTCATGAAGAGCCAGTTGAGTCAGTGAATTTGGGTTCAGAGGAAGATAGGAAAGAGGTTAAGATAGGTGCGAATCTGGAGCTTAGTATCAAGAAACGGTTGATACAAATGCTACGCGACTATGTTGAGATCTTCTTCTGGTCCTATTAAGATATGCCTGGTTTGGACACTGATATTGTGGTTCACCGCCTGCCGGCTAAAGAAGATTGCCCTCCAGTAAAGCAGAAGGTCCGCCATATGAGCCCTGAGATGTCAGAGAAAATCAAAGTTGAGATGATGAAACAGTTCGACGCGGGATTTTTAGCTGTCACTTCTTATCCGCAGTGGGTTGCCAACGTTGTTTCGGTGCCTAAGAAGGATGGTAAGGTACGGATGTGTGTGGACTATAGAGATCTGAATAGGGTAATCCCCAAGGATGATTTCCCACTTCCTCACATTGATGTTCTGGTCGACAACATCGTGCAGCATAAGATCTTCTCCTTCATGGATGGTTTTTCCGGCTACAACCAGATCAAGATGGCTCTTGAGGACATGGAGAAGACAACCTTCGTTACACAGTGGGGAACCTTCTGTTACAAGGTAATTCCTTTTGGGTTGAAGAATGCTAGGGTAACTTATCAGCACGCCATGGTCGCTTTGTTCCACGACATGATTCACCATGAGATCGAGGTTTATGTTGATGATATGATAGCCAGGTCCCAGACTGAGGAAGAGCACCTAGATCATCTCTAGAAATTGTTTGACAGGTTGAAGACGTACAAGCTGAGATTGAACCCGAACAAGTGTACCTTCGGAGTAAGGTCTGGTAAGTTGTTGGGTTTTGTTGTCAGTGATAAAGGTATTCAGGTGTACCCTGCAAAGGTAAAAGCCATACAAGAGATGTTGGCTCCCCGCATAGAAAAAGAGATTAGAGGCTTCTTGGGACGTCTAAATTACATCGCCAGGTTCATTTCACACCTGACTGCTACCTGTGAGCCAGTCTTCAAGCTGTTGAAGAAAGATTATGTGGTAAAATGGAATGATGAATGTCAGGCCACTTTCGAAAGAATCAAGGAATACCTCCAAGAGCCACCAATTTTGATGCCTCCAGTTGAAGGAATACCTTTGATCCTATACTTGACAGTGCTGGATAATTCAATGGGGTGCGTGTTGGGGCAGCATGACGAGTCTGGTCGAAAAGAGCATGCTATTTACTACCTTAGCAAAAAGTTTACCGACTGTGAGACCCGATACTCATTGATCGAGAAAACTTGTTGCACTTTGGCATAGGCTGCTCGCCGACTGAGACAGTATATGCTGACTCACACCACCTTATTGATATCAAAGATGGATCCGATCAAGTATATCTTTGAAAAGCCCGCCCTGTCCGGAAGAATAACGAGATGGCAGATGATCCTAACCGAGTACGACATCCAATACACCACTCAAAAAGCAATCAATGGGAGTGTATTGGCGGATCATTTGGCGCATCAGGCCATGGATGACTACCAATCCATGAATTTCGAGTTCCCAGATGATAACATCATGTTGATGACCGACTGTGAAGAACCTGGCCCGGATGAAGGACCTGAGGAAGGATCCTGATGGTCTATGTATTTTGATGGAGCCTCGAACGCGTTAGGTAATGGCATTGGCGCTGTAATTATATCTCCTGAGGGCTGTCATACTCCATTCACCGCCCGATTATGTTTTAGTTGCACCAACAATATGGCGGAGTATGAAGCATGTATCCTGGATCTTCGAGTTGCTATTGACCTGAGGATTAAGTTCTTGAGTGTATTCGGAGATTTTGCCCTGGTGATCAGTCATATCAAAGGCGAGTGGGATACGAAGCACCCAAATCTTATTCCTTATAAGGAATATGTACTGACATTACTCCCACACTTTGAGGAGATAACCTTTGAACACTTCCCGAGAGAGGAGAACCAGTTAGCGGACGCGCTAGCTACCTTGTCTTCTATGTTCAAAGTCAGGTGGGATAATGAAGCTCCCCATATTACCATCGAGAGGTTGGACGAGCCCGCGCATTGCTGTCACATTGAGATTGAAGAAGTAGCAGATAAACCCTGGTTTCACGAGGTAAAGAGGTATCTTGAGACTCAAGAATACCCCGAGGGGGCATCTGTTAATGATAAGAAATTTCTGAGAAGGTTCGCTGCAAAGTTCTTCGTCAGTAATGGTGTCCTCTATAAGCGTAACCATGATTCGACCTTAATGTGGTGCATAGACAAGAGCGAGGTAGAAAGGATCATGGCAGAGTTACATGAAGGTACCTTCGGAACTCATTCCAGTGGACATACCATGGCAAAGAAAATCCTACGGGCAGGATATTACTGGTCTACTATGGAAGCCGATTGTTATCAGCATTCTCGAACCTATCATAAGTGCCAAGTATATGCTGATAAGGTGCATGTACCTCCAGTTCCTTAGAATGTTTTGACAGCTCCTTGGCCTTTCGCAATGTGGGGCATCGACATGATCGGCGAGATCAGACCTACTGCGTCTAACGGGCATCGCTTCATTCTGGTGGCTATTGATTACTTTACAAAGTGGGTTGAGGCAACTTCCTTTCTACAGTAACCAAGAATGTCGTGGCGCGGTTTATCTGACACAATTTGATCTGTCGATATGGTGTACCAGAAAGGATCATTATGGACAATGGTACAAATCTCAACAATACAATGATCACCGAGCTCTGTAGGCAGTTCAAGATTCAGCATCATAATTCTTCTCCCTACCGGCCGAAGATGAATGGGGCTGTTGAAGCGGCTAACAAGAACATCAAGAAGATTGTGAAGAAGATGATGGTGACATACAAAGACTGGCATGAGATGTTACCATTCGCTCTTCATGGGTACCGTACCTCAGCACGGACGTCGACAGGGGCAACACCCTACTCCTTGGTATACGGCATGGAGGCAGTCCTACCCATCGAAGTTCAGATACCCTCTCTTAGTATTATGAAGGATGCAGGTTTGAACAAGGACGACTGGATCCAAACCCGTCTTGATCAGCTGAATTTAATCGATGAAAAGATACTTACTGCTATCTGTCATGGTCAGACGTATCAAAAGAGAATGATCAAGGCTTTTAACAAGAAGGTCATACGGAAAGAATATCAAGTCGGGGATCTAGTGATCAAACACATCATACTACCTCAAGGTGATCCCAGGGGCAAATGGACCCCCACATACGAAGGGCCATTTGTGGTTAAGAACATTTTCTCGGGAGGAGCTATGATTCTAACCACCATGGATGGTGACGACCTTCCTCACCCTGTCAATGCAGACATAGTGAAAAGATACTACGCATAATCAAAGACCCGCTAGGTCGACTGGCCTAGGAAAAAATAAGGGCTTCCCAGCGAACCAAAAGGGTACGAGAAAAAGTAAGGGTTGAAAATGAAAAAACTGTACACCCAGCAAGTCGAAAACCTGAAAAGGCGGCTTGGGAAAAAAAGGGTATCCCGGTGGATTGAAAACCCGAAAGGGTGGTCCAGGAAAAAATTAGGGATTAAAGCGTAACATTATGTCTCATTGGATCATCTTGTAACCAGACTTCGGTATCGACTATCAAGCCTGGATGGCACCAATCAATCTGATCTACCTTCGACCAAGCGGAAAAGTGATGAGAGGCTTGAAGATATAAAGGCAATAGCAGAGTTGGAACCCAATGGGATTGTTTCACATAGCTGTTTTTCTTTATTTTTCACAATTGTATAATTTCTATCTTTCGGTGGTGTTCTCTTACTAGGACGTCAGCCTCTTGTACAAAACGCCTATTATGGGCCAACTTCAAAATCAATACAATTCATTTTACAAGAAATTTTGATTTGTTTTTCGTTTTCTGTTTTGTTTTGCAAAGAACGTCCAATGATTCATTATTGATATATGCATTTGAGAATAATTGCTGCTCATAAATGTTTACATGAAGAAAAAAATTACTCATAATTCCAGGAACAGGGAAAACAAGAAGTGCCCAAACCTTACAGTTTCTCTACCCATCAGGTACCAGGATAGAGCCAGCTTGAGAACATGAGAAGTGGTACATACACTCCCCACAAGGTAGAGAGTACCCAAAGACGGTGATGTTAGCTTCCCCAAGCAGGACGTGATTCTCCCCAACTAAGGTTCACAATCGTGAACGAGTCAGTAAATTTTTCCCCAAGCAGGGTTTATTTCTCTCACAAGCAGGAATTCAGTCTCTAACGAAATTCATTATCACCCGCAACGGTAATTCATACCTGTTGTACCCCAAAATTTTCCCTCCCATGTTCTTCAAAATTTGCCAAGTCAATGCCTCAAAATCTCCCCAAGGGTTGCACAGTTCAAGGGCCTCCTAACAGTCAAAAATTAGGGTTTTGGTTCTGACAAAGAAAATGAAGTTTCCAAGGGTCCAATCAAGTCCCACATGCCTATAAACATGGTCAAGCATCCTCATACCAAGTTTCAAGACTTACAGCACAAAATTGCACAGTCAAAAACCCTAATTGCACTACAGTCAACTGTAGGGGCAAAATGGTCATTTGACAGTCAAAAGTCCAAAATTTTGGTCAAAATTTCATTTTGAAGCCACAAACATCATTTGATCAATGCTTGATCATGATTCTCAAAGCTTGGCTCAAAAAGTCTCAAGATGCAAAAGTTTCCATATTTGGACAGTTGAAAAAGGCAACTGTAACTTGACCAAGGCATAACTTCCACATGGATTATCAGAAAAATTCCATCCAAAGCTCATTTTGAAGAGAATCACATTTCCTACAACTCATCTTCATACTTCAAGTCCAAGAAATTCTCTCACAAAAAGTTATCAATTTCAACATTATAGGTCATTTTCAAAAGTCAACAAAAAGGGACTTTAATTCAAAGACCATAACTTGAGATTGGTAAATCAAAATGACATGGAACAAAGGCATTGGTTAGAGGAATTCAAGAAATTTCCAAAATGTCCAAGAACATGAGCAAAGCTTAAAAATTGAGCAAGATATGCCTTGTGGAAGTTGGGAAGTTTTTGGGTATTTTGAAAAGTCAACATTGCTTCAAATGCCTTAAAAATGCTAATGGGCCACATTTTCTTCCAAGAATCATCATCCAAAGCATGTGCACGACCATTTGGCCCAAAGGGAAGTTTTTCATCATTTTTATTTATTTATTTGAATTTTTAATTGCCAATAATTCATTTAATTAAAATAAATATGTGGAAAATACCAAACCAATGCAATCAAATCTTTTTATACATGAAATAGCCTCAAGATTTCGTGCATGATCAGATTTGGAAAGAATCATGGTAATTGGACATGATTTGAAGCAAATATGCATGAAAAAGATTGAAAAAGTATGGCTTGAAAATCAAATATCCTCTCCATCAATTCATTGATTCTTTGGACCAAAAACCTTACCCTAATCATTCACACATATATACTAATGAAAACCCTAATGCCAATAACCTCTGAGCTGCGCCAGAATTGAAGAAACACTTTTGCATTTTTTGTGAAAAACTCAAGAACTGAAATCACGATTGCAAGGCTTTTCAAGATCAAATAACCACTCCATTAGCTTGCCAAGGTTACCAGGAGACTATTCCAATCAAGAACATTGTCCCATACTCAAGGAATTGGTATATCAGAGTCAAACTTTTCACGAAAATATCCATAATCGTATCATGAATTTTATGCATTTTTCATGTGTTTTCTTTACTGATTTACACTAATTGATTGATTCTGAAGCTAACCCTATAGTTTGATTGAGTTTTTATGCATTGTACGTGATTTCACCATTAAAGCCAGCTAGGGTTCTTCAAACTTGAAATTGGGCGTTTCTGAATACTGTAAAATTAGAACACCTTAATACCATGGTTGAAATCAGGGAGCTTGGACGAATATAATACACCCCTCGCGCCTAATTTATGTGGTCATCTGGGCTATTCGCTATTATTGAAAAGTGCATATTTTGGGAGGGTTCAAAACCCCCTCTAACTCTTTTATGTTTCAGGCAAAAACACAAACGAGGAAGAAGAAGATGAGGTGTAAGGCGTTGGTTGGTTCATTTGAATTTCGCGCGGAAAAAGGGCACTAACGTTTGTTTTATTTTATAATGTTTATTGGTTATATAATATACAAAGGAACACAGCAGCGCGGTTGGCAGGCATGTGCATTGGTAATCTCTAGGACCTGGGTTCGATCCCCAGGTCCCCCTTTCCATTCCATGTTATTTTTCTAATAATGATCCTATGCAGTTCAAGCTTCAGTGTCCACCATGCAACTCACAATCCAGGCATGCCACGCATCTCATGATCCCAATCAAAAGGTGGAGATTTGAAGAACATGATGTGCCTCAGTCAATGCACCCACACGCTCTCAAAAAAGTCAAACAAAGACCATAAGCATTGGGCCCAAATTGCTTGGATAAAACCTCCACTTGGGGTCAGCACCCCCTAGGGTTTGTGTTCACTTTCTTTTTTCTATTATTTTTATTATTTGTTTAATTTAATTAATTTCCATTTTAATCTTTAAATTAATTTAGTTTCAAAAATATAAAATAACAAAAAAATCAAAAAAGACAAAAACAAATATATTTTATTTAACTAATATTTTTGTAAATAAATCTCATTAATTTAATTTAGCTTTTTTTGAAATTTAGGTTTAATTCAAATATTTTTCTTAATAAATTAAAAAAGTGTAGAATTAGGGTTTCGAGTATTTTTCCATTCTTTTTCTTTTTCTCTCACCATAATTAATTATTTAATATCATTTTTATAAATCAAATTGCATTAATTAATTAGGTTTAATTTTAGGTAATTTTCATATTTTCTTGATAAATTAAAAATGGCTAGAATTAGGTTTAAACTTCATTTAATTCACATAAAAAACCATAAATACAAAAAAACCTCAAAAATAATTTCTTTTTCATTTTAATTTTAATTAATTTGTTAATAATAATTTAATTTCATAACAAAGGGTCCAACGCCCTCGCTTTCAATTTTAATTTAATTCGCGCATTTATTTCTTTTCTTTTAAATATTAATGTAATTCTCCCAAAGCCTTGTAAATTTAATTTCTCACACTCTATTTCTTTATTTTCTGTCAAATCGGGTCCTGGTTTTAAGTTGGCGATGTGGACCCGCGCCTTTGTAATAGCTTAGGAACTTTATCTTTCCGCACTTTTTCAACTGTTAATAATGGCATGCAAGAATGAATGACAAAATAAAAACAAAAGCGTAGATCACCCATGACATGACAAGAGACAAAAATATCTGAAAACGACATACAAATCACACACCACCCCTAGGGTACGCCTCATTGTTGCCTTGCCTCGAAAGGTGATCGTCGAGTAGAGGATGTCTTAGTAAGTCCTCATGATCCGGGAACCTGGCATGAGGGTAGCTTCTAAGGTATCTTCCTATTGCTTCGGTGATCACCATGTCCCGAACCTTCGAATTGACCCGAACACCTCCAACGGTGGTGCTACCTACCTCTCAATGGTGGGATGGCACTACTTTAAAGGACATCTACACAGACGAATTCCTTAGGGTAGGTAGACGACTCTAGATACTTGCTCTAAATTTCAAAACAAATTCAAAAATACTTTTCACACCGACACCTTTTCAAAAAGCTTTCGAAAGCAACTTTTCAAACACTCTTGAGGACCGATACAAGAGTCGAACTGAAATTTTCAAAGAAACTTTTTTAACCCACAATTGAAAAGCAAACAAACCGTTTTTGAAAACACAAATGAGCAAGTATCTAAGAGACCATGGATAACCATGGATAGAAAGGGTGCTAACACCTTCCCTTTCTATAACCTACCTCCCGAACCAAGAGCAATCTCTTTAAGGAATTTTTCTGTGCTTTTGTCCTTTCCATTTGGAGAAAATAAAAGACGGTGGCGACTCTTGCTTCCGCGACATTTCGCGAACCAGCGTTAAACAGTCAGTTCCCGATCCACCGATCACAGAACTGGCGACTCTGCTGGGGACTTAAACTTAAAGTGAGGTGTACCTTAGGGTTAGTTCATAACTGTGTTTTCAATTGTATTGACTTGTCTGCTTTAAATTTGTGGGTTGCATGGGAGTTACATAGATCCTAACCCGGATCTGGGGACACCCTGTTTAGGTAGCATAAGCTGTGAGGGACCTGTCCGGCATAGACCGACACGGGTGAAACAGTGGCTTCGTTGGTGTCGCACCTTGGTCTGTACCGATATCCCTTGTGTTGCAACGAGGAAAATATGGGTCTTCCGAGGAGTCATTAAGCACCAACAACCTTAGAACCTTAAATGACACAACTTGGCCATTAGAACAGTAGTAGTATGCTACGCCCATTGAGGCTAAACTCTCGTGATGGTTTTGGCTGCAAGAAAAGATTGCGATGCTGGAGTTATGACCGATTGAGGGTAGTCAATGATATTGGGATCCTCTAAGAACCCGGTTACTTTGATAGGACAGGTATGAACCAACAAACTGAAAGAGGGTAGTACCTAGACCTCATGCTGGCCTAAACTTTAAGGGTCTGTCTTGTGTGACTTGTGTGCCTTACCATGTTTGCCTTTTGATCTATTTGTGGTGTGTTTTATCATAACATCATAACATCATGAGCATTGCATGCATCCTGCATAAGGACTGACTATTTCAAAGACAAGAGGGTTTCACCTTTGCTCTGTTTTGTAGGACATCATGATGCCTGTATGAAGGAATACTATCCAGTTCAACTTTGTTCACTCACCTGAGTTGCTTGAAGAGTTGGTTAGCAGAAATCCAAATACCACTTCCTTCATTCAGAGACATGGTTCTCTTCTCAGTTTAGTCACTGCAAAGCGGGATCAACAGTTGATGAGTGTTCTGACCCAGTTCTATGACCCTCTGTACCAGTGCTTCACCTTTCAAGACTTCCAGCTGGTCCCTACCCTGGAAGAGTTCTCTGATTTGCTTGGTATCCCTATCTTGGATCAGACTCCCTTTACTGGCTGGGAAAAGACCCTCAGGCTTGAGGAGGTTGCTGCAGCTCTTCCCTTGACACATCAAGAGGTAATGGACAACTGGGTAACTAGAAGCGGAGTTAAGGGTTTCTTGGCCAAGTTTCTGATTGGTAAAGCTAACAGTTTCTGGAACGACCTGTACTTTAGGGCATATGAAGACATCTTGGATCTCTTAATCTACGGGTTAGTCTTGTTTCCTAATCCTGACAACTTCATCAATGTCACTACCATAAGGATCTTTATGTCTCAGAATCCGGTACCCACTCTCTTGGGTGACATCCTGCAACAACTTCATGCTCGTACTGCCCGAAGACGAGGAACTTTATGGTGTTGTATCCCTTTGTTGGTGAGGTGGTTTATTTCGCACCTCCCTAAGTTCGTACTGAAGAACCAAGAAGGAAGAGGTTGGGCTCATAGGTTAATGTCTCTCACTGATAAAGACATCATTTGTACTTGCAGAGGTTTGGATGAGATAGCTATTATTGATCGATGCGGGGAATACCCTAATGTTCCTCTGATTGGTACCCAAGGAGGAATCTCTTACAATCCATGTCTAGCACTCCGTCAGTTTGGAAGAGCCAGAAGAGCAGGACCCCATGAGATGTTGGTGCCTCACATCAGCTTTGAGTTTCAAGTGGATAGTGATGAGCTGCGTCGTAGGTTCATCAAGGCTTGGGACAAAGTTCATAAAGTTGACCCACAAGAGTTGGGGCCAAAAACTTCTTTACCTATGGAAGCCTACTACAAATGGGTTCGCATCCGTGCTCAGAAGTTAGGTATGCCATACGAAGCCGTCAGACCTATCATTCTTGAGTATCCTGACAAAGATGGTGTTCCTCCAACTGTCCTTCCTCCTCAGATACCCACTGATTATGAGACATTAAAGAGGTCTTGGTCGCAACTGCGAGAAGAGCGGGATTCTTATCGGGGAAAGTTCAACGAGCAGGAGTTGAAGATCCAGAAGCTGACAAAGAAATTGGAGAATGAGCGAGCTCTAAATGATTACATCCGTACTGAGAAGAGGAGACCATGGGATCAATAAGGAGCTCTGGATATTCTTTTACAGTTTTATTTCCTTTTTCAGTATTTCCTTTCATGTAACGCGTAAGGGCAACCTGTTGAACAATTTAAGTTTCAAAGTTGAATCTAATGAAGTGTGTTCCTTTTTGTTTACAAAGTTGATTCCCGATTGTCTTTGAAAACATAAATCATACGCATTCCATTCATCATGTGCATAGCAGGTTTTCTTCTTTTCAGGTTGCTTACCGTTCTTCGCTGTTTATTTCAGCATCATGAATCCTGACTCATCATCAACTGAGATGTCCATCAAGGCTCTTCAGGCGCAGAATGCGCAATTTCAGGAACTAATCATGGGTTTGGCTCAGGGCCAAGAAGAGCTGAAGGCTCTGCTCCTGAAGAAGGAGAAGAAGAAGAAGAGAAGAACTGTTCTTTTCAACTCGGGCCGAAGGTTTGGCAACACTCTGCAGAATGAAGAGGTTGGTTCTTCTATAGGCAAGGGTAGTCCTCAAGAGGGAAAAGGTCCTAGTCTGGTAGTCTCTGACAACGAGACTGATTTTGATGAGGAACAATATCCTCCTGCAGAAGACAGGTACAAGCAACTGGAGGACAGACTGAATGCTATGGAGATCCAACAGGTGCCTGGGCTGGATTTTGGAGATTTGGGTTTGTCTACTAGTGTGATCATTCCTCATAAGTTCAAAGCACCATCCTTTACAAAGTATGATGGGGCATCCTGTCCTAGGCTACACCTCAGGTCGTATGTGCGGAAGATTCAACCGTACTCAGTGGACAAAAACTTGTGGATCCACTTCTTCCAGGAGAGTCTTTCAGGGACTCATCTCGAATGGTTCTATCAGCTGGATGGGACCAAGGTTCGTAACTGGGAGGAGTTGGCTACTGCTTTTTACAAGCAGTATCAATATAATACCGACCTTGCCCCTACACGTACCCAACTCCAGCGTATGTCGCTAGGTTCAAGTGAAGGTTTTAAAGAGTACGCACAGAAGTGGAGGGATCTGGCTGGCAGGGTGCAGCCTCCGTTGACTGACCGGGAGTTGGTAGACATGTTCTTGGGGACCCTATCTGGGCCGTTTTTCAATCATCTTATTGGTAAATCATCTGCAGGGTTTACTGATCTTATTCTGACCGGAGAGAGAATAGAGGCTGGGCTGAAGTCTGGTAAGATTCAGAAGGGTGCATCGTCAAGTTCTGAGAAGAAACCCTTCAAAAAATAGGCCAGTGCTGTATACGGGTCCAGAAGACAAGAGAAATCTGAGCGCCGCCAATCTGTCAACGCGGTGATGATTGCCAAGCCTGCTGCCGCTCCTCGGCAAACCAATCCACCAAGGGCTGAAAGACCCCGGAGAGAGTTCACCCGCTTGAGTATGACTCTATCACAAATCTTGCCGCAGTTGCTATCCACCAATCTAGTGACTGTCAGAGAGGCCCCAAAGGTTGTGAACACTGCCTCTCCGAAATACAATCCAAATGCTCGCTGTGCTTATCACTCCGATAGCCCGGGGCATTCCACTGATGACTGTTGGGCCTTAAGGAACAAGCTGTAGGATCTTATTGACGCCAAGGAGGTACAGTTTGAGGCATCTGAGAAGCCTAATGTAGTGACAGCTCCCCTGCCTGCTCATGGAGTGAATGCTATTAGGGACGAAGATGAAGTGGATGAAGCTGAGTTTGATAGCTGGATCTACCCGGCAACCGACAGTGGAGCTAACAATTGGAGTGCAAAGGACAATCTACCTGTTTCTCTTGTTACTGAGTAATGAATTCCTATGTTTTGTTATTTGTAATAAACAATAAATTAAAACTCTATGGCCCGGTGTCTTACCCGAGGCACCGTTGGCTTCATTTGTGAGGGCATATAAATTGTCATTTCATATATCATGAATAAAGATCTTGGACGTTTTCTCGCATTTCAAATCTTATGCTCCTTTTCTTTCTTTTCTTCCTTTATATATTTCAAAAAAACAGCTGTATTTACACACACTCACTCATACAGGTTTCAATCCACTCTGGATCTCACTGGTAACGACTCTGCTACTGCCAGTTATGACTTCGAAAATCCGATCAACTTAGCCGAAGACGAAGGTGAAGATGATTGCGAAGTGCCTGGCGAGCTTGCAAGACTGTTACTCCAGGAAGAGAGGGTAATTCAGCCACATGAAGAGCCAGTGGAAATAATAAACTTGGGTACTGAGACAGATAGGAAGGAGGTTAAGATTGGTGCCAACCTAGAGCTCAGCGTGAAGCAACGGTTGACTCAGATGTTACATGATTATATGGAGATCTTTGCCTAGTCCTACGAAGACATGCCCGGGTTGGATACCGATATCGTGGTCCATCACCTGCCTACTAAGGAAGACTGCCCTCCGGTCAAGAAAAAGGTCCGCCGTATGCGTCCAGAGATGTCTGAGAAGATCAAAGCCGAGGTTATGAAACAGTTTGATGATGGGTTCCTTGCAGTGACTTCTTACCCTCAGTGGGTTGCTAATGTGGTGTCGGTACCTAAGAAAGATGGAAAAGTCAGAATGTGTGTTGACTACAGGGATCTGAACAGGGCCAGTCCCAAGGATGACTTCCCCCTACCTCACATTGATGTCCTTGTTGACAATACTGCTCAGCATAAGGTGTTCTCTTTCATGGACGGTTTTTCAGGTTACAATCAGATCAAGATGGCTCCTGAAGACATGGAGAAGACTACCTTTATTACTCAGTGGGGCACCTTCTGCTACAAGGTCATGTCATTCGGGTTGAAAAATGCTGGGGCAACCTACCAACGTGCCATGGTTGCTTTGTTTCATGACATGATCCATCATGAAATAGAAGTGTATGTTGACAACATGATTGCAAGGTCTCAGACTGAGGAAGAGCACCTAGATCATCTGCAGAAACTGTTTGACCGGTTGAAATTATACAAGCTGAGGTTGAACCCGAACAAGTGCACCTTCGGGGTAAGATCTGGAAAGTTGTTAGGCTTCGTTGTAAGTGATAAGGGTATTCAAGTGGACCCTGCCAAGGTTAAAGCTATTCAAGAGATGCCAATTCCTAAAACAGAGAAAGAGGTCAGAGGCTTTTTAGGACGCCTAAATTACATCGCTCGGTTCATCTCGCACCTAACTGCTACCTGTGAGCCAATCTTCAAGCTGCTGAAGAAAGATCAGGTAGTACGTTGGAATGATGAATGTCAGGCTGCGTTTGACAGAATCAAAGAGTATCTCCAAGAGCCACCCATACTTATGCCACCGGTTGAAGGGAGACCTCTGATACTATACCTGACGGTACTTGACAACTCAATGGGGTGTGTGTTGGGGCAGCATGACGAGTCTGGCCAAAAAGAGCATGCCATTTATTAACTTAGCAAAAAGTTTACCGACTGTGAGACCCGATACTCACTGCTTGAGAAAACTTGCTGCGCTTTGGTATGGGTCGCTCGCCGGCTGAGACAGTATATGCTGACTCACACTACTTTGTTGATCTCAAAGATGGATCCTATAAAGTACATATTCGAAAAGCCTGCTCTGTCTGGGAGAATAGCAAGATGGCAGATGATCTTGACAGAATACGACATCCAATATACAACCCAGAAAGCTATCAAGGGAAGTGTATTGGCAGACCACTTGGCACATCAGGCAGTAGACGACTATCAGTCAATGAACTTCGAGTTTCCGGATGAGAGCATCATGATTGTGACTGATTGTGAAGTACCTGGACCGGATGAAGGACCTGAGGAAGGATCCCGATGGTCTATGCACTTTGACGGAGCCTCCAATGCTTTGGGTAACGGTATCGGCGCTATAATCATATCCCCTCAAGGCACTCATACTCCACTCACTGCCCGGCTATGTTTCAACTGCACCAACAACATGGCGGAGTATGAGGCATGCATCATGGGTCTCCAAGCTGCGATCGACTTAAGGATCAAGTTTCTGAGTGTCTTCGGAGATTCCGCTCTCGTGATCAATCAGATCAAAGGAGAGTGGGATACGAAACATCCGAATCTTATTCCTTACAGAGAATGTGTGTTGACCTTGATCCCCCACTTCACAGAGATAACCTTTGAACACTTCCCAAGAGAGGAGAATCAGCTGGCAGACGCGTTAGCTACGATGTCTTCTATGTTCAAGGTCAAATGGGATAATGAGGCTCCCCGGATCATCATCTGGAAACTGGACGAACCGGCATACTGTTGTGATCTCGAGACTGAGTTGGTAACTGAGAATCCTTGGTACCATGAGGTGAAGAGATACTTGGAAGCTCAAGAATACCCTGAAGGTGCATCTGTCAACAATAAGAAGTTTCTGAGAAGGTTCGCAGCAAAGTTCTTCCTTAGCAACGGCATCTTGTACAAGCGAAACCATGATTCAACCTTACTGCGTTGTGTGGATAAGACTGAAGCAGAAAGGATCATGGAAGAGCTACATGAAGGGACCTTTGGTACACATTCCAGTGGACACACTATGGCAAAGAAGATCCTTCGGGCAGGGTATTTCTGGTCCACCATGGAAGCTGACTGCTACCAGCATTCTCGGACATGCCATAAATGCCAGATATATGCATACAAGGTGCATGTTCCTCCTGTTCCTCTGAATGTTCTGACTGCGCCTTGGCCGTTTGCAATGTGGGGCATAGACATGATCGGTGAGATTAAAACTACGGCATTTAATGGGCATCGCTTCATCCTGGTAGCGATTGATTACTTCACGAAGTGGGTTGAAGCAGCTTCCTACGCTACGGTAACCAAGACTGTTGTGGCACGGTTCATTCGGCATAACCTGATCTGCCGATACGGCGTCCCCGAAAGAATTATTACAGACAACGGTACCAATCTTAATAACAAGATGATCACTGAGCTCTGCGAACAGTTTAAGATACAGCACCACAACTCTTCTCCTTACAGACCGAAGATGAATGGGGTTGTAGAAGCGGCAAATAAAAATATCAAGAAAATCGTGCAGAAGATGACTGTGACTTATAAAGATTGGCACGAGATGTTACCGTTCGCTCTACATGGGTACCGTACCTCAGCCAGGACGTCAACCGGGGCAACTCCTTTCTCCTTGGTCTACGGTATGGAGGCAGTCTTACCGATCGAAGTGCAAATACCCTCTCTCCGGATAATGAAGGATGCAAATCTGAACGAAGATGATTGGATCCAGACACGACTTGATCAACTAAACCTTATTGACGAAAAGAGACTGGCTGCTATCTGTCATGGTCAGACGTATCAGAAACGGATGATCAGGGCATTTAACAAAAAGGTCAGACCGCAAGAATATCAAGTCGGGGATCTAGTAATCAAGCGAATCATCCTTCCTCAGAGTGATCCAAGGGGCAAATGGACCCCTACGTACGAAGGGCCATTTGTGGTTAAACATGTGTTCTCAGGAGGAGCCATGATTCTAACCAACATGGATGGTGACGACCTTCCTCACCCCGCCAATGCAGACATAGTAAAAAGATACTACGCATGAAAAAAGACCCGCTAGGCTGACATGCCTAGGCAAAAATTAGGGCTTCCCGGCGAACCAAAAGGGTTCGGGCAAAATGAAGGGATGAAATGAAAAAATCTGTACACCCGGTAAGTCGAAAACCTGAAAAGGCGGCTTGGGCAAAAATGGGTATCCCGGTGGACTGAAAACCCGAAAGGGCGGTCCAGGCAAAAGTTAGGGATAAAGCGTAATACTATGTCTCATTGGATCACTTTGCATCCAGATTCCGGTATCTACACTGAGTTCAGACGGCATCGATCAGTCAGCTTCATCTTCAACCAAGGTCATCAAGTGATGAGACGCTCGGAGATATAAGGGCAATAGCAGAGTTGAAACCCAGTGGGATCATTCATTTCACACAGCTGTTTTATTTTCTTTTGTACAAATTGTATAAACTCTTTTTTTCGGCGGCGTTCTCTTACTAGGACGTCAGCCTCTTGTATATAAACGCCTATTTACAGGCAATTCAAAATCAATACAAAAATCACTTTTCAGTTAAAATTGCCAATTGTTTTTTCCTTTTCTGTTTTGTTTTGCGAAGAACGTCCAAGGTTCAATTTGTGATATATGCATTGACAATAATTTGTTAACTCATGAATATTTGCATACGAAACAAAGGATTAATTACAGGTGACATTAGAAACAGGGGCAACAAAGAGTTGTCTAAGCAATCTAATTGTTCTGTCCTCCAAGGTACCAAGGTAGGTTCAGCTAAAGAACACAACCAGATATCTTAATCCCCCAGAGAGTGAGCCAACAAATCAATGCACTCTCCTCAAGTAAAATTACAATCAAACCTTAAGGAAGTTGGGTATTCTCCCGCAGAGCTCAATATTCCCCAAACAACATACAGGTATTCTTAACAAGCATCCCCGGCAATCTTGGTCTAAAGATTGTTCCCCGGCGGTATATCAAACATTCAATGGAGTTACTTCCGATACATTTCAAAACTTCCCCGGGAGAGTCCAAATCAGCTTCCCCAGAAAAGTTGGAACCCATCTCCCCAAGCAGTAAGCTTATCCCCAGTAGATTCTGGAAGCTTATCCACGCAGAACACGAACGCGTCTCCCGGCTTTATTCAAAGAGTTATTTCCTTACCAGGGTATAACTGGGTTATCCTCAGCCAAAAGCCACGGAAAGAGTGTCCTCGACGAAGTCTTCTTATCCCCAGCGAAGTCTATTAACACTTCCAACACAACAAGGGTATCCCCAGCAAGTTACTATCAACAACTCAACAAAGCATCTCTCTCCCCACAGAGTATTGCTTCCCAGGAAGATCGTTAGAGTACTTTTCTCCCCGCAGAGTAATTCATTCGCCAAGTTTATCCCCAACGGAGTTATCTTCTCCTACCGGTATTCTTGCAACTATCATCCCCAGCGGAAGCAAAAATCTATTCTCCAACATCAGCCCAGGAGTGACTTCCTGGCACCCGTCAAGGATTTATTTTCCTAAGACGAAAGCATACATTCATAAGCATCACATTTTCATACATTATAGCATGCATATACGCATCACATCTTACAAATCTCATTTATGTTGAGAACATCATTGCTTGATCTATATCATGCATTGCATATGACTGACCTTTACCTTTCAGGAAAAAGCCAGTTAAAGTTCTCAGCTATATTTCAAGACCTAGACCGGTTCAGTTAAATCGACCCTAAGATTTTTCTGTTTCTTATCCAGTCCAAGGCCTTTTCTGGTTCAGTCAGATCGACCCTAAGATCTCCTTGTTTCTTATCCAGTTGAAGATGTCAAGACCTAGACCGGTTCAGTTAAATCGACCCTAAGATTTTCCTGTTTCTTATCCAGTCAAAGGCCTTCTCTAGTCCAGCTAAATCGACCCCTAACAGATTTTCCTGATAAAGACTCAGTAGAAGATATCCAAGATTCTCTCAATGATACTGTTGAGGTTGTAGTCGCCTGTGGTTCTCTCCCCGTTACTGCGGAGGTAGTAATCGCCCCAAGATTCTCTCAGCGTTACTGTTGAAGTAGAAGATACCCAAGATTCTCTCAATGATTACTGTTGAGGTTGAAGTCGCCTATGGTTCTCTCCCCGGTACTGCGGAGGTAGTAATCATCCCCAGATTCTCTCAGCGTTACTGTTGAGGTTGAAGTCGTCCAAGATTCTCTCAATGATTACTATTGAGGTTGAAGTCGTCCCCAGGTTCTCTCAGCGTTTCTGTTGAGGTAGTAACCATCCCTGGTTCATTCATCACCTTTTGAAGATCCAGATTCAGCTCCTGTAACCAGTCAGGACACATCTATACAAAGAATTTGAAGACCAGCTCCTGTAACAGGTCATGTAATCATTTTTCTTTTGCAGGTACGTAAGTTCTCGCTAAGGAATCTCTTACGCGATCAACATCCATATGGCATCTATAAGCCCATCCACCATCCATAATCTTAGCATGGCATCTATAAGCCCATCATCCTATCCATCAATCTCCAAATGGCATCTATAAGCCCATTCCCCACATCACACTACTATGTGAGCGCAAATTTCTGGGCACTCTAGTGTTCAATCATCTTCCACCTTCGGATTATGAAAGGCACGTCAGCCAATCTGCATCCTCAGGTTTAAGAAGATTGAACAGGGGCAACTGTTGTACCCCAAAATTTGCCCTCCCATGTTCTTCAAAATTTGCCAAGTCAATGCCTCAAAATCTCCCCAAGGGTTGCACAGTTCAAGGGCCTCCTAACAGTCAAAAATTAGGGTTTTGGTTCTGACAAAGAAAATGAAGTTTCCAAGGGTCCAATCAAGTCCCACATGCCTATAAACATGGTCAAGCATCCTCATACCAAGTTTCAAGACTTACATCACAAAAATGCACAGTCAAAAACCCTAATTGCACTACAGTCAACTGTAGGGGCAAAATGGTCATTTGACAGTCAAAAGTCCAAAATTTTGGTCAACATCTCATTTTGAAGCCACAAACATCATTTGATCAATGCTTGATCATCATTCTCAAAGCTTGGCTCAAAAAGTCTCAAGATGCAAAAGTTTCCATATTTGGACAGTTGAAAAAGTCAACTGTAACTTGACCAAGGCATAACATCCACATGGATTATCAGAAAAATTCCATCCAAAGCTCATTTTGAAGATAATCACATTTCCTACAACTCATCTTCATACTTCAAGTCCAAGAAATGCTCTCACAAAAAGTTATCAATTTCAACATTATAGGTCATTTTCAAAAGTCAACAAAAAGGGACTTTAAGTCAAAGACCATAACTTGAGATTGGTAAATCAAAATGACATGGGACAAAGGCATTGGTTATAGGACTTCAAGACCTTTCCAAAATGTCCAAGAACATGAGCAAAGCTTAAAAATTGAGCAAGATATGCCTTGTGGAAGTTGGGAAATTTTTGGGTATTTTGAAAAGTCAACATTGCTTCAAATGCCTTAAAAATGCTAATGGGCCACATTTTCTTCCAAGAATCATCATCCAAAGCATGTGCACGACCATTTGGCCCAAAGGGAAGTTTTTCATCATTTTTATTTATTTATTTGAATTTTTAATTGCCAATAATTCATTTAATTAAAATAAATATGTGGAAAATACCAAACCAATGCAATCAAATCTTTTTATACATGAAATAGCCTCAAGATTTCGTGCATGATCAGATTTGGAAAGAATCATGGTAATTGGACATGATTTGAAGCAAATATGCATGAAAAAGATTGAAAAATTATGGCTTGAAAATCAAATATCCTCTCCATCAATTCATTGATTCTTTGGACCAAAAACCTTACCCTAATCATTCACACATATATACTAATGAAAACCCTAATGCCAACAACCTCTGAGCTGCGCCAGAATTGAAGAAACACTTTTGCATTTTTTGTGAAAAACTCAAGAACTGAAATCACGATTGCAAGGCTTTTCAAGATCAAATAACCACTCCATTAGCTTGCCAAGGTTACCAGGAGACTATTCCAATCAAGAACATTTTCCCATACTCAACGAATTGGTATATCAGAGTCAAACTTTTCACGAAAATATCCATAATCGTATCATGAATTTTATGCATTTTTCATGTGTTTTCTTTACTGATTTACACTAATTGATTGATTCTGAAGCTAACCCTATAGTTTGATTGAGTTTTTATGCATTGTACGTGATTTCACCATTAAAGCCAGCTAGGGTTCTTCAAACTTGAAATTGGGCGTTTCTGAATACTGTAAAATTAGAACACCTTAATACCATGGTTGAAATCAGGGAGCTTGGACGAATATAATACACCCCTCGCGCCTAATTTATGTGGTCATCTGGGCTATTCGCTATTATTGAAAAGTGCATATTTTGGGAGGGTTCAAAACCCCCGCTAACTCTTTTATGTTTCAGGCAAAAACACAAACGAGGAAGAAGAAGATGAGGTGTAAGGCATTGGTTGGTTCATTTGAATTTCGCGCGGAAAAAGGGCACTAACGTTTGTTTTATTTTATAATGTTTATTGGTTATATAATATACAAAGGAACACAGCAGCGCGGTTGGCAGGCATGTGCATTGGTAATCTCTAGGACCTGGGTTCGATCCCCAGGTCCCCCTTTCCATTCCATGTTATTTTTCTAATAATGATCCTATGCAGTTCAAGCTTCAGTGTCCACCATGCAACTCACAATCCAGGCATGCCACGCATCTCATGATCCCAATCAAAAGGTGGAGATTTGAAGAACATGATGTGCCTCAGTCAATGCACCCACACGCTCTCAAAAAAGTCAAACAAAGACCATAAGCATTGGGCCCAAATTGCTGGGATAAAACCTCCACTTGGGGTCAGCACCCCCTAGGGTTTGTGTTCACTTTCTTTTTTCTATTATTTTTATTATTTGTTTAATTTAATTAATTTCCATTTTAATCTTTAAATTAATTTAGTTTCAAAAATATAAAATAACAAAAAAATCAAAAAAGACAAAAACAAATATATTTTATTTAACTAATATTTTTGTAAATAAATCTCATTAATTTAATTTAGCTTTTTTTTAAATTTAGGTTTAATTCAAATATTTTTCTTAATAAATTAAAAAAGTGTAGAATTAGGGTTTCGAGTATTTTTCCATTCTTTTTCTTTTTCTCTCACCATAATTAATTATTTAATATCATTTTTATAAATCAAATTGCATTAATTAATTAGGTTTAATTTTAGGTAATTTTCATATTTTCTTGATAAATTAAAAATGGCTAGAATTAGGTTTAAACTTCATTTAATTCACATAAAAAACCATAAATACAAAAAAACCTCAAAAATAATTTCTTTTTCATTTTAATTTTAATTAATTTGTTAATAATAATTTAATTTCATAACAAAGGGTCCAACGCCCTCGCTTTCAATTTTAATTTAATTCGCGCATTTATTTCTTTTCTTTTAAATATTAATGTAATTCTCCCAAAGCCTTGTAAATTTAATTTCTCGCACTCTATTTCTTTATTTTCTGTCAAATCGGGTCCTGGTTTTAAGTTGGCGATGTGGACCCGCGCCTTTGTAATAGCTTAGGAACTTTATCTTTCCGCACTTTTTCAACTGTTAATAATGGCATGCAAGAATGAATGACAAAATAAAAACAAAAGCGTAGATCACCCATGACATGACAAGAGACAAAAATATCTGAAAACGACATACAAATCACACACCACCCCTAGGGTACGCCTCACTGTTGCCTTGCCTCGAAAGGTGATCGTCGAGTAGAGGATGTCTTAGTAAGTCCTCATGATCCGGGAACCTGGCATGAGGGTAGCTTCTAAGGTATCTTCCTATTGCTCCGGTGATCACCATGTCCCGAACCTTCGAATTGACCCGAACACCTCCAACGGTGGTGCTACCTACCTCTCAATGGTGGGATGGCACTACTTTAAAGGACATCTACACAGACGAATTCCTTAGGGTAGGTAGACGACTCTAGATACTTGCTCTAAATTTCAAAACAAATTCAAAAATACTTTTCACACCGACACCTTTTCAAAAAGCTTTCGAAAGCAACTTTTCAAACACTCTTGAGGACTGATACAAGAGTCGAACTGAAATTTTCAAAGAAACTTTTTTAACCCACAATTGAAAAGCAAACAAACCATTTTTGAAAACACAAATGAGCAAGTATCTAAGAGCCCATAGATAACCATGGATAGAAAGGGTGCTAACACCTTCCCTTTCTATAACCTACCTCCCGAACCGAGAGCAATCTCTTTAAGGAATTTTTCTGTGCTTTTGTCCTTTCCATTTGGAGAAAATAAAAGACGGTGGCGACTCTTGCTTCCGCGGCATTTCACGAACCAGCGTTAAACTGTCAGTTCCCGATCCACCGATCACAATACCCAGCTGAGTTGTTTCTCCAAGTCAGCAGATCTATCAACAGAGTATCTCCTCTCCAACAGAGTTATTCCCCGCAGAGTTATTTTCAAACAGGGTCTCTTCTGGCAGAATATTTACCAGCCAAGGGGAAAATCCCCAGCACGGTCATCTTTATTCACCATCCCCAACAGAGGTGGAGGAACTATGGTTTTCATGGCAATAAGGGATTTATTTTCCCCGATTCTGATTATCACGTCAGCATTTCATGTTCATATATCATGACATATGCATACACCACACATAAGATGGTCTCATTTATTTTGATAACGTCAACACACAATGCATCTCATGCATCACATATAACTAACCCTGTATTTATTTCAGGAAAGAAATTATTCTTAATAATTTCCAGCAAACCCATGATCGACACTCGAAGATAAACAGAGTAATCATCGGCGCAACAAGAGCAGCCCTACTACCCAGGATCTCATATCGAAGTAACCATACTATCCAGGTTCCTCCTCACAGCCCTACTATCCAGGCTCTCATATCGAAGTAATCCTACTATCCAGGTTCCTTCTCACAGCCCTACTATCCAGGCTCTCATATCAAAGTAACCCTACTATCCAAGTTCCTTCTCACAACCTTACTATCCAGGCTCTCATATCGAAGTAACCCTACTATCCTGGTTCCTTCTTACAGCCTTACTATCCAGGCTCTCATATTGAAGAAACCCTATTATCCAGGTTCCTTCTCACAACCCTACTATCCAGGCTCTCATATCGAAGAAACCCTACTATCCAGGTTCCTTCTCACATCCCTACTATACAGGCTCTCATATCGAAGAAACCCTACTATCCAGGTTCCTTCTCACAAACCTACTATCCAGGCTCTCATATCAAAGAAACCCTACTATCCAGGTTCCTTCTTACAGCCTTACTATCCAGGCTCTCATATCGAAGTAACCCTACTATCCAGGTTCCTTCCCATACCCTTACTATCCGGGTTTTCTTCCTCTATTATCCCTAGACAGCATTCCACAACATTTTAAGACCGGGACCCGATCAAACACAATTGATTTCACATTTCCCCAGAAAGTCGTGGTGCAACATATACCCTGACCCAGCATACAATTCACTTCCGCTTCCCAAACCAGAATTGTTCCCTAGTAGAGTAACGAACAACTGAAGCTCCTAAAACTCTATTTCTCTCAAGACAGAGACCAACATTCCCCAACGAAGTCCTCCTTAACAACAGGTACACGGGTTCTCACAAAGGAATCTCTTATGCGATCGACACTTCTTTATATGGCATCTTTAAGCCCATCTCTGACAATTCACTAGCAACTTCTAAATGGCATCTATAAGCCCATTCCTGATATCATAAATCAAGTATCACTTCATGCGAGTGCAAATTTCTGGGCACTCTAGTGTTCAATCATCTTCAACCTTCAGATCACAAAAGGCAGACAAGCCAATCTACATCCTCAGGTTTAAGAAGATTGAACAGGGGCAGCTGTTATACCCCAAAATTTTCCCTCCCATATTTCTCAATACATGTCAAGTGAGGTCCTCAAATTGCTCAAGGAAGTCCAAGAGTTGACCAGACAAACTCTCTCCTAAGGCAGTCTATCTCAAATTAGGGTTTCATTTCACATCAAGATGCTTGAGTCCAAAAGGTCCAAAAATGCTCACCATTGTCCTAATATGTTCTCAAGATCATAAATGTCAAGTTTCAAGCCTTGAAGAGGAAGTTTGCTCAGCCAATTGCTCAAATACCTAGAAATCGACTGTGCTAGGGCAAAAGTCAATTGTGGCCCACATACAGTCAAACTTCAAGATTTTTGGCCAACATTCTCATTTTGAAGTATTATTCATCATTTGATCAAGGGTTTATCATGATTCCTCAAGTATTGCTCATAATTCATCAAAACCCAAAAGTTGCTAAATTAGGGTTTTGCAGGAAAAGTCAACTCAACTTTGACCAAGCATAACTTTCTCATAATTTATCAAACATGACCCATCCAAAGCTCATTTTTAAGAGGATGTAATTCCCTACAATTCATCTTCATCTCCCAAGTTCAAAATATGCACTCACAAGAGGATATCAATTTGGACATTATAGGTCCTTTTGAAAAGTCAACAAAAACACCTTTTGGGTCAAAGCTTCATACATGAACATGGAAGACTCAATTGAGATGAGAAAAAAAAGGTCTGCTTAGAGGACATCTTAAGCTTTCTTAAAAGTCCAAGAACACCTCTCTAGGGTCAAAATTGAGAGAGTTATGCATTGGCCAAGTTGACCCTTTTTGCAAAATTGCCAAAAGTCAAATGTGTCCAAAATTGCATTTTTGCTAAATGGGCCCAACTTTTTATGCTTGCACTGAGTTTGTAATGTGATCCACGACCCATGAGCCCTTCCACTTGTCATTCTTTTATTTTTGTTATTTATTTTGATTTTATTTCATTTAAATCAAATAAAATCAATATAAAATAATGAAGATATCAAAAATCAATAAAACCTTGAGATTTTATGCATGATTAGGTTCATTATACAGCTGGAGACAAGATCAAATCGTGCAAGGCTTCATATGGACAGAAAAAGATTGAAATTGCTTATTTTGGAGAGATTTGGTGCAAGGATTAAATCATGGATCAATCTTCATAATTGGAAAAGATTTGATACAAACTTTAACCCTAATGTACTCTAGTATACATAAGGAGAAAAGGCAGACCAAAGAGAGAGGCGAGAGGCGTGCAAAGGCAGAGAACCAATTGCAAAAATTCAAGAAAAAAGTGCAAAACAAATTCCAAGTTACAGGCCATCTCAAGCCGTTCTAACCATACCAATCATTTGTTGGACGTCCCAGGATCGTGTTTCAATCGTTAGCAAGCCTCCCCACGCTTAGAATCACCCTGTAAGGTTCACACGGTTTGCCTCTTTTCTTGAATTCGAATATATTGATTCTGGCATATTTAGCATGATTGATTGGCATATTTATAATCTTTGAGATGTTTGCAAGCTATTGACTATATTCAATTGCATTTTTATTGATTGTACATGAAAGTGCCATGGCTAGGGTTTGTTCTTCATTTTTAGGGGTTTCTTATACAGGAAAAATTGGGCATTGATAATGGTACCATGATGCTCGTGGGGTGGAAACGAGTTGATTGGTACCATTGGTTTTCATTTATCATGCACGTACAAGATTTTGGAATGAACAGGGGCTATACCTACGCTTGATGTCCGTAGGTAAAAGTCCTCTTACCTAAAACGACGGAATCAGTGGAGAAGACGATGGTGTGGCAGTGTGGGAATGGCTCGTTTGAATTTCCGTGCGTTTTGGGAGGCGTGGCACGTTGTTTGCATTATATTTTATTTGTTTCATTATTATCACAACTAACATGTTAGCGCAGATGGTGAGGATGCTGGCCTTTGATGCACACGTCCTGGGTTTGATCCCAGGCGTGTGCATTTTATTATTTTCTCAACAAATGCAGGTCAATCCAATGCTTCATACTCTCAAGCGTATTCCATACACTCTCAAACATCAGCCATTTGATGTGCTCCTGGCCAGATCCAATGTGTCCACAATGAAGGGACCACCATGTGCCCCAGTCAAACGTGCACGTAGGATGGAGCAAAGTCAAAAGGTCTGAGCTTGTTGGGCCAAGAGATTCCAAACAACACCCCCTCTTTTGCTAATGCTATCAGGCCCATTCTTTTTTCTTTTCTCTAATTTATTTCTTTTATTTAATTTAATTTGCTTAATTATTTTTAACAAAATTAATCCTTTTTTTCACAAAATCACAAAATCAAGAGTTTACAAAAAAAATTAGAATTAGTTTGTTTTTTTTTTAATTTAATTTAATTTAGTTTAATTTAATTTAGGGAAATTCTAACTTTTTTTATATAATTAAAAGCAATTAGAAAAATTAGGGTTAGGCTTTTGATTTAATATTCATTTCTTTATTAAAAATAAATACAAAAAAATAGGTTAATTTAATTATTTTTCTTAAATTAAAATTAATTAGTAATTAGGTTTTTTTTATTATTATTATTCAATTGAGCTTTATTTTCTCAAATAACACAAAAACGACAAAAAAATGATTTTACCTTTCAATTACAATTAGATATAGTTGGGGTCAAAACCCTAATTATTTTGCATTCGATTCAACGCGCGTGTTTATTATTTTTGCAATATTGATGTAACTGCCCATGTTATGTAATAGTTTAATCTAGGACTTTCTTTTAATTATCGTCTTTTGCGGGTTTTTTGGCTATGTAATTAATCGCTATATCGAAGCCTTGTAATAGCGTAGGTTTATTTTCTCGCATTTTAATTCTCGCGGATGTTAACTGTTTAGATGTATGTTGATAGGATTGTATGACAAGATTGCATGATAATTTAAAACGGCTAGAAAACCCTAAATGCGCAAAGATAATAACTGAAATCAAATCACTCGCACATGTGTACTCCTAGGGTATACTCTCACTTCGGTTGCCTTCGGTAAACGATCATTAAGTATAGGGTGTCTTAGTGATTGCCCTTCTGTCTAAACAAAGATCAAAGTCCCGTTCGGAAATTTTGCCTCGGAAACGTCGCCTCGTAAATGTTGCCTCGAATATGATCTTAAGACTTTAGGGTTATTACTAAGACGTCCTAACATTGCTTTAGTGATCGTACGTCCCTTAAGAATTGACCCTTACAAATTCCAACGACGGTGCTACCTATTTCTCAATAGTAGGATAGTATTGTCTAAAGGAAACAAGAATAGAAACAATCCTTTTTCGAGTAGGTAGATGCTAGTAGGTACTTGCTCAAATAAAACTTTTCACACTTACACTTTTCAAAACAAATTTTCAAAACAAACTTCGTCACACCCTTGAGGACTGATACAAGGGTTATCACGAAGCAAAACATTTTCAAAGTAAGCACGCACACAAGCAATTTTAAAAAGATGAGCAAGTACCTAAGAGCCCATGGAAAACCATGGATACAAAGGGTGCTAATACCTTCCCTTTCTATAATCTACCCCCCGTACTCAGAATATCTCGAAAAAGGATTTTTTCTGTACTTTTTTCCTTTCCGGTTGGATGAAATAAAAGTCGGTGGCGACTCTTGCTTACCGCGACATTTTGCGAATACAAAACGCAAAACGCAAACCAGCATTTTCAAAACAGTCGGTTCTGCCACCGTCTCACACCTGCTTATTAGGCCGACCGTGGATTCACAATGCTGGTGTCGTTACCTCTACGTTGCATCAAATGCTGAAATATCCAATTCAGGGGAAAATCATCACCGTTCATGGAGAAGAAGAGTATATGGTCAGTCATCTAAATTCCTTCAGATATGTGGAATTAGATGGTGAATTTATTGAAATTCCATTTCAGCACTTTGAAGAAGTCCCGTAAATTTGGCAGTAACCAAGGTTGTTTCCCAAGTCCCAAAGATTACAAGGCCTCCACTCAAGATGTCGTCTTTGAAAGATGCCAAGGCAGTGATCGAAGAAAGAGCCCAGAAAGTTGTACGTTGTGCTCGTGCCGGAGGACCACCCTTGAAGATCAACAACCGCGAAGTCAACGTAGTGGAGGATGATGAAGACAACTATAACCTGGAGGATTGGATTTTCCCAACTGTTAGTGGAGGGCTCAATAACTGGGAAGCTAGAGATTTTTGTCCCAATCACTTTTATCCAACAGTAATTTGTCTTTAAATTTTGTCGGATCTGTAATATTAAACAATTCAGACTCTTAAAACCTTGTGTCTTACCCGAGGCACAATGGTCCATTTTTAAGGGTTATTATCTTATTTCCATATGACATCAATGAATCATGGAAGTTTTTTCATACAAAACTTTGTGCTCATCGTTTTTCTTTTTACATTTTTTTCTTTCAAAGATAGCTATACTCTTACAAAACTTTGTGCTCATCAGTTGCTACATGATTATGTTGAGGTCTTTGCCTGGTCGTATGAAGACATGCCAGGACTTGATGCAGACATCGTGGTACATTATCTACCAACAAAAGAAGACGGCCCACCGGTAAAACAAAAGGTCTGTCGCATGCGACCAGACATGTCAGAGAAGATCAAGGCGGAAGTCATGAAATAATTCAATGTCGGATTCTTGGCCGTCACCTCCTATCCATAATGGGTTGCCAATGTTGTTACCGTGCCTAAAAAGGACGGCAAGGTACGAATATGCATGGACTACAGAGATTTGAATAGGGCAAGCCCTAAGGATGATTTCCCACTTCCCCACATTGATATTTTAGTTGATAATACAACATAACATAAGGTGTTTTCCTTCATGGAGGGTTTCTCAGGCTACAATCAAATCAAAATGGTGCTTGAGGACATGGAGAAAACAACCTTTGTCACACAATAGGGCATATTCTACTACAAGGTTATGCCATTCGGGTTGAAGAATGCTGGGGAAACCAATCAGCGTGCCATGGTAGCCTTATTTCACGACATGATACATCATGAAATAGAGGTCTATAGGACGACATGATAGCTAGATCTCAAACAGAAGAAGAGCATCTTGGTCATTTGCATAAATTATTTGAGAGGCTAAAGAAATACAAACTGAGGTTGAATCCAAATAAATGCACGTTTGGAGTGAGGTCCGGTAAACGCTTAGGCTTTGTCGTCAGCGATAAAGGTATTGAATTAGATCCTGCCAAGGTGAAAGAAATACAAGAAATTCCTGCTCCTCGTACCGAGAAGGAAGTCAGAGGATTCTTGGGACAGTTAAACTACATTACCAGATTCATTTCTCACCTGACAACTACTTGTGAACCAATCTTCAAATTACTGAAGCAAGATCAAGTAGTCAAATGGAATGATGAATGTCAGACTGCCTTCGACAAGATCAAATAATACCTTCAAGAGCCTCCAGTTTTTATGCCACCAGTCGAGGGAAGACCCTTGATCATGTATCTAATTGTTTTAGAAAATTCAATGGAGTGTGTGCTAGGGCAGCATGACGAGTCTAGCCAAAAAGAGCATGTTATTTATTACCTGAGCAAAAAGTTTACCGACTGTGAAATCAGATATTCACTGCTCAAGAAAACTTGTTGCGCTCTAGCATGGGATGCTCGCCGGCTAAGATAGTATATGTTGACCCATACTACCTTATTGATATCTAAAATGGATCCAATAAAATACATCTTCGAAAAATCTTCCCTCTCTGGGAGAATAGCGAGATGGCAGATGATCCTGACAGAATATGACATACAGTATAATACCCAGAAAGAAATAAAAGGAAGTGTACTAGCTGATCACCTTGCTCATCAAGCTGTGGATGACTATCAGTCCATGAAGTTCGAATTCCCAGATGAAGACATCATGATGGTAAACAACTGTGAAGATTTCAGACCATATGACAGACCTGAACAAGGATCCCGATGGACCCTGTTTTTTAATGGGGCGTCCAACGCACTCGGAAATGGTATAGGTGTTGTACTCATATCTCCTGAAGGATGTCATACTCCCTTTATGGCAAGACTCTGCTTCAATTTTACAAATAACATGGCAGAGTATGAAGCATGCATTTTTGGTCTCAAAGTTGCCATAGATTTGGGGATCAAATCCTTAAATGTATTCGTAGATTCAGCTTTGGTTATCAGCCAGATCAATGGGGAATGGGACACCAAACACCCTAACCTTATCCCCTACAAAGAACATGTGCTGACATTGATCCCACATTTTGAGAAGATTACCTTCAAGCATTTCCCGCGAGAAGAAAATCAGCTAGCAGACGCACTAGCCATAATGTCATCCATGTTTAAACTTAAATGGGATAACGAGGCTCCCCAGATCACCATTGAACGAATGGATGAAGTAGCTCACTGTTACGAGATTAATACTGAAGAAGTAGTGGACCGGCCTTGGTTTCACGAAGTCAAGAGGTATCTCGAGGCTCAAGAATATCTGAAAGGAGCTTCAGTCAATGATAAGAAGTTCTTAAGGAGATTCTCTGCTAAGTTCTTCCTTAGTAATGGCGTTCTCTACAAACGCAACCATGACTCTGTTTTGCTCCATTGCATAGACAAGGTTGAGGCAGAAAATATCATGGCTGAGTTACATGAGGGCACTTTTGGCACCCATTCCGGTGGGAAAATGATGGCAAAGAAGATCCTACGGGCAGGTTATTACTGGTCTACCATGGAAGCAGATTGTTATCAACACTCTCGAACCTGCCACAAGTGTCAGATTTATGCTGACAAGATGCACGCACCTCGGGTTCCTTTGAATATCGTGACGGATCCTTGGCCCTTTTTTATGTGGGGGCATCGATATGATTGGGGAAATCAAACCAACTGCCTCTAATGGACACCGCTTCATCTTAGTGGCGATTGACTATTTTACAAAATGGGTTGAGGCGGCCTCTTTCGCTTCCGTTACCAAGAATGTTGTAGTCTGGTTCATTAAGCAAAATATCATTTGTCGGTACAGTATCCCAGAGAGGATCATCACAGACAATGGTACGAATCTTAACAATACTATGATCACCACCCTGTGCAAGCAATTCAAGATCTAGCATCAGAAAGATCATATAGAAAATGACAGTCACGTACAAAGACTGGCATGAGATGCTACCATTCGCTCTCCACGGTTATCGTACCACAGCACGCACATCAACCGGGGAAACACCTTGCTCTTTGGTATACGGCATGGAAGTTGTCTTGCCTATTGAGGTCCATATCCCCTTCTTTGAGAATTATGAAGGATGCAGGTTTGAATGAAGATGACTGGATCCAAACTCGACTTGATCAACTGAACTTGATTGATGAGAAAAGACTTACTATTGTTTGTCATGGTCAAATGTATCTGTTGTATCCCAAAATTTTCCCTCTCACTTATCAAGATTTTTTCTCACAAGATCTCCTTGGGCTCAAGAATGCACTAGGGTTTGATCAGCTCAAGACACCTCCTTATGCACTGATGACCCAAAACTAGGGTTTGAGTTTCCACAAGGACATTTTAACTTCCAATGCCCCATATGACTTTAATGGATCATTATGGACCCCAAAGATCACTCATGTCAAGTTTCAAGCCTTGGATCACATTTTTGCTCAGTCAATTGAGCAGTTGACCTAAAAATCAGTTGTATTGGGGAAAAAGTCAACTATGGCCAATTTACAGTCAAACTTTTTAATTTTTGATCCATACCAACATTTTAAACTTATATGTATCATTTGATCAAGTTTGGACCACAACTCCTCAAGAAATTTGATCAAATCCCCAAAAAGGGCAAAATGGTCAAAATTAGGGTTTTGACTAAGAAGGGGAAATTTCTGATTTTTGACCTAGAAAATAATCAATTGGTTTAAGGCATGATATAAAGAGTCCAATTTCATCATTTTGACCTAATGGCATGGTTCAAAACATTGCAAGTCCATTGGATTGACAGATGAATTTTCCAGTCAACTGATCAAAAGTCAATTGTATACTGAAAAGTCAAACTTTAACTTTTTGGTCAAATTCAAGTGCCAAAGATCATAATTCATCAAAACATGTCAAAATATGAAACTTATTCATCAAGAAATCAAAAAGTCAAGATTTCATTTTGAAAAGTCAAAATTTCTAAACTTAGAAATTTTTCTAAGTGTTGGAAATTTCATGTTTTTTTCATAACTTTGAACAAAATTTTCACCATGATGCAAGATGATTCAAGAGAAACTTCCAACATGAAAGTTGTAGATATCCATGAAATCTACAACTTTTCTATACACAATTACTTTTCAAAAATGATTGTATCTCAAGTTATAATTTTATGAACATGTGGTCATGAAACTAAACACTTAGTGAAATTTTGCCCTAATTTGGTCAGGATTTTGACCTAAGTTCATGGCACTTTTTCATTTAGTTACAAGGGGAATCTTAAAAATCAATTCAAAGATTGGTTTTAGATCACATTGCAAGCTTTCCAAAATGTTCAAGAACTCCTTGAGATCATTCTCGAGTAGGGAGAATCGTAGAGATGAAGTTAGGGTTTTGTCACTTGAATTACAAGTCATTTTTGATGAACACATGAACCAAATCCATAGCCAGACTGCATAATCCTCACTTTGCAGGACTCAAACTTGTTTTTCACTCCATAATTAATGGTTTACACAACTGATTATGCCCTTATCCAAGTGTTTCAAGCTTTGTCCAAATCAATTTTCCATTTTAGGGAGAAAGTAACGTATCCATTCTTGTAAAGCAAGCTTTATGCACAAGTCTGCTTCTTGAGCTCCCAACTTGTTTTCCTTGATTACAATCCATCCACAAAGTCAGAAGTATTGTGTTTAAAGTGGTTAACAACTCTAGGAACCAAGTACAAGGCATGGAAACTTGAATTTCTCAAAAATCACATGTTATGCATAAACTTGTGATTTTAAATTCTGATCAACAAGAGGTCTCCAAACTTGTTGCTTATAAATAGAGTCATTATTTGTGAGGTAGAGGATGAGCTTGAACACCCTGAAATACACAAAAACTCTCTCAAATCAGAAATTGCACAAAAACTCCATTGTTGCACAGTTTCTGACCTTGAACATCAAACTCACATTTCCCTCGTGTGTTTCTTGGCCTCTTAGTTTCTAAAGCTTCCTTACATCAAGTGTAACCTATCCTTGTCCCTGTTTCATTACTGTAACACCATTTACCATATCCTCTATAACCAAAAACAGAGCATTGCACATTGACTTCTCCAAGTCATTTCAGCCACTCTCAACTCAAGCAAACCATTGCATTAGCTTTCTAGGACCTCAAGGAAGCTAACCTGATCATCACCACTGCTTGAAACAAGCTCAAACTCCAAACATGATTTCCATTTTTAAGGTAAGTTTTCTCAACTTGGAACTCTTCATACATGTATAATCAATAGTTTATTTGTGAACAAAACATGTAGATATCATTGCCCTGAAGCTAACCATGTCCATAGTTTACATTAATTTTGCTTGAGCTTAGAGAATTTTGAAACTGAAACTTTTGAAATTTTTAGGGTTCAAATTAGGGCCATTAAAATTCATGCTTATCTTTTATCTATAGTTTTAATACTTTACATTTCTGGAATCGTGAGAAAATTTTCTACCAGTGTTGTGATACGGTGGGAGAACTGACTTGGGTGTTTTGTGTTTTATCTCAAATGTTGCGGTTTAGCAAGAGTCGCCATCGACTTTTCTTTTATCCAAAAGGAAATGTGAAAAAGCACAGGAAAGACCTTTGTGATTGTTTCTTGAGTTCGGGGGATAGATTATGAAAAGGGAAGGTATTAGCACCCTTTTCATCCATGGTTTTCCATAGGCTCTTACTTACTTGCTAGATCACTTACTTTTACTTGAAATTGTGCTTTGTGTGGTTTTTCAAAGTATTTTGTAAAGAGGTCATTGTTTAGGAAAACTTTGTAATGATTCTCGTTCGTAAGAATGTATACAAAGTGTTTGATCTTTTGACAATGTTTTTCAAGTTTTGTAAGATGTTTTGAAAGTTTGGGTGTTTGTTTTGAAAATAGCAAGGATGTTTTGTTTTGAAATTGAGCAAGTAATTAGGAGCATTCTACCTACTCAAAAGTCTTTCATGTTCATTTCCTTTTTCCTTTAACATTGTTATCTCACTATTGATTTGGTAAGTAACCCTATCTTTGGATGTAAACGGGACGGGCGAGGGTCATCGTATAACCATGATTAGCAATGTTGCAAGGTATCTTAGCATTCTCTTTTAGGGACTAAGATCATTTGAAAGGCAACATGGATAGCGTCATCGAGGGACTATGATCTTGTATTTTGCTTGTTTTTGCTAAGATACCTCACATGCGTAATATGGCTATTTAGTAAGGCAACCAAGTGGATTTACCATAGGGGTACTTGTGTGAAAGTGTATTGTTTTCATGCTTGGTCTTGTCTTTGATTAGGGGTTTCTAATTGATTGGTTTTAGTCTTTCCATACAAACCCTAATTACTAGCATTTGATTATAAAGCGATAAATTGCAGAATTTAAAATTACTACGCTATTACAATACTTGTGGGAGGGGGTACAAATTATAAATGGGGATTGCAAGAAAATAAAGTCTAATTATTTATTACAACCATATTGAATTTGTATAAGAATTGAAATAAATAATGTACCAAATGAATAAATATACAAGGATGTGAATGTAAAATAAATGGATATTTTGTTTGGATTTTTTAGGAAAAGGGGTTTTGTTTTAACCTAATTAACTAAAAGAAAAATAATTAATTAAAAGTAAAACCTAAATTTACTAGGAAAAGAAATTAAATAAAACCCTTAATCTATTAATTGATTAAAAAGAAACTAAGTTTATAAGAAAAGTGTATTTTTGGTATTTTTGTCTTAAAAATAATTTATAGTATTATAAAATATTTTTGGTCTTTTTTGGTTTTAAAAAATATATATTTGAATGGTGTAAAAGAAAATAAATAAAACCCTAGTTTTTTAATTAAATTTACAAAACAATTAGTCAAAATAAATAAAGTATGATTAAATAAAATAATTTTTTGTGTGAGAAAAAATCAATAAACTATGTCAAAATGTATATCTAATATTTTTATATTTTTTATGATTTTTTTTAGTATTAGAAAAATATTTAAGAAAACAATTAAATAAAAATAAGAAAAGAAAAAATAAAAATGGGCCAGGGTGTAAATAGCATACATGGGGGCTAGAGGTAAGAAAAAAACAAAAGGCCCAAAGGAGGCCCAGCGTCTGTCCAAAAAAAGTCAGAATGTATGCAAAATATGTAAAAAAAAATCCAAAAGGGTACCACTGGGGCTCGAACCCAGGTCCCCCCAATCACAGGTGCACGCTTCTACCACTGGGGTGGCTATACATCCGTTTATATAATCAAAACAATAAATATATGACACAGAGTGCACCCTGAATACACTTCATCTTCAACTTCCAGCCAAAGGACCTGTATCTTCTTCATTTCTCAACAAAAATGAAAAGTTCAAACATGAAAGTTGTAGCATTCCTTCCCACGAATCCAACCATGTAAATAATTTAAACTAACAACCAAAGATGAAGGAGAATTTCTCTGGCCCTAATTAAAAACCTAAAAATTTTAGGACACTTCAACTTTAAAATTCTCTAAGCTCGGGCCATATAAATGCAAACTATGGATATGTACAGTTTCGTGGCAAAGTTATCTACATTTTATCTTCCCAAATCAAGACCTAACAATGCCTAAATAATGAGATGAAAAGTCATAAAACTCACCTTACAGCTGAAGATCGTGTTTTGAGTTAGAGATACTTTCAAAGTGTTTTAATGATTGGGTGAGCTTCCTTGCACCTCCAGGAAGCTATTGCAAGGCTTACTTTGTGCTAAGAGTTCTTGAATCAAGCTGAAGAAGTCAATGTGCAATGCCCTATTTTTGAAAATAGAGAATGGTGTAAATGGTATTACAGTTTGAAAAAAGGAGTTGAGATAGTTTCTATATGTGTATTAGAAGCTTTGTGGATGGTTTGGCCAAGAAACGCACGAGGGGATTTGGAGGTTGGGTTCAAAAATCAGAAAGGACAAGTTTTTGTGCTTGTATGGAAGTTTCTGGTTTTCGGGAGTTTTAGGACTTGTTCAATCGTGTGTTGGATTGCAATTCATTTGTATAATTATATTGAAGAGGTTAGAGGACTTGAGGAGGTCAAAAAACAAAGATCACATGTTATGAGTTTTTGACTTGTTTTTGAAGTTATCTTAAAAAACATGGTTTCAATGCAAGGTACATGTCTTGTAGGGTGGCTTGCAACTTTAAAAATGTTTGTTGTGAGTTTATAAAGCATGTTTGTGCAGAAAGAACAGGTGCAAAGCTCCATACAAGTTGACTTTGTAATTAAAGTCACTTTTCCAAAATGGAAGTGTGAACTTTGTTCCATTAATGGAAAATTTACTTGGACAAAGCTTGAATCAAGTGGATAATAGATCAAAAGCAAGTGTAATATTCTGATTATAGATAGATCTTGAGGTTTAGAGGCCTGCAAAACTAAATTGTGCAGCATAGGTTTGAAATTGAATTCTTGTTCATCACAAAATGACTTGTAATTCAAGTGATAAAACCCTAACTTCATCTCTTCGATTCTCCCTACTCAAAAATGATCTCAAGGAGTTCTTGGATATTTTGGAAATCTTGCAATGTGCTATACAACCCATCTTTGAATCAATTTTGAAAATTCCCCTTGGAACTATATTAAAAAGTGCCATGAAATTAGGTCAAAATCCTGACCAAATTAGGGCAAAATTTCACTAAGTGTTTTTGTTTCATGACCATGTATTCTTAAAATTATAACTTGAGATACAAGCACTTTTGGAAGGAGTTGTGTGAATAAAATTTGTAGATTTAATGGAGATCTACAACTTTCATGTTGGAAATTTCTTTTGAATCGTCTTGTATCATGGTGAAAATTTTGCTCAAAGTTAAGAAAAAACATGAAGTTTAAACACTTAGAAAACTTTGACTTTTCAAAATGAAATCTTGACTTTTTGATTTCTTGATGAATATGTTTCATATTTTGACATGTTTTTATGAATTGTGATCTTTGACATTGAATTTTGACCAAAAAGTCAAAGTTTGACTTTTCAGTGTATAATTGACTTTTTGATCAGTTGATTGAAAATTCACTATCAATCCAATTGATCTTGAGAAATGTTTTAGGTCATGCCATTAGGTAAAAATGATGCAATTAGACTCTTGATATCATTCTTCAAACCAATTTATCATTTTCTATGTCAAAAATCAGAAATTGCCCCTTCTCAGTCAAAACCCTAATTTTGACCATTTTGCCCTTTTGATGATTTGATCAAATTTCTTGAGGAATTATGGTCCAAACTTGATAAAATTATACATATGAGTTTATAATGTTCATGTGGATCAAAAATTATGAAGTTTTACTGCTAATTGGCCATAGTTGACTTTTTCCCCAATACAGCTGATTTTTAGGTCAACTGCCCAATTGATTGAGCAAAAGTGTGATCCAAGGCTTGAAACTTGACATGAGTAATATTTGGGGTCCATAATGATCCATGAATATCATATGAAGCATTGAAAGTTCAATTATCCTTGTGCAATCTCAAACTCTAATTTTGGTCATCGGTGCTTAAGGATGTGTCTTGAGCTGATCAACCCTAATGAAGTCTTGAGCAAATTCTTGATAAATGAGAAGGAAAATTTTGGGGTACAACAGTGAGTATGGAGATGGTTTTAGTTTGTGAGCAAGAATCTACGAGCTTCCTACCTACTCAAAAGGTCTGTGTTCTTTTCCTCCTCCTTTAGATATTGCTATCTTACCATTAATTGATAAGAAGCCCTATCTTGGGATATAAAGGGACGGGCGTGGGTCAATCGTATAGTCATAGAAGGCAACTTATGAGACGCTTTAGCAATTTTTGTAGGGACTAAGATTGTTTTACCGAAGGCAACATCAAAGGGTCATCGATGGACTACGATCTCTTTATCGAGGGCATTTTCTAAAATGTCCTATATTCGAGGGACATAACTATTTTCCGATGCAACAAGCGAGGTTACCCTAGAGGTCCGCGTGTGTGAATTATGTTTCAATTGCATGAATTTTTGTCTTTGAGATTAGGGTATTATAATGGTTGATTTTATCTTGCCATACACACCCTAATTACTAACAATTATATTAAAGCGGTGAATTGCGGAAATTAAAATCCTAAGTGTGATCCTGTGGCAGAACCGACTATTAATACTGGTTTGCGTTTTTTGTTTACAAATGTCGCGGTAAGTAAGAGTCGCCACCAAATTTTCTTTTATCCATCAAAGGAAAGGGTGAAAAAACAGAAAAAGACATTTTTCCAGATTTTGAGTAAGGGGGGTAGATTATGGAAAGGGAAGGTGTTAGCACCCTTTCCATCTGTAGTTTTCTACGGGCTCTTAGATGCTTAGCTCATGTTTTGAAAATTGCTTGTGCTTTGTGTGTTTTGAAAAAAAATTGAAAATGCCTTAGTGCGGTAATTCGCTTTTTGATAACTCTTGTATCAGTCATCAAGAGTGTTGACAAGGCGAATGTTTTTGAAAGTGTTTTTGAAAATATTTTTGTATAGGTGCAAAAAGTTGTTTTTAGCAAGCATCTAAGAACTTATCTACTTATACTCAAAAAGGACGTTCTTTTCCTCTTAACCTTTAGATAGTGATATCCTACTATTAGTGAGTAGGTAGCCCTATCGTTGGATGTGTGAGGGACAGGTGTGTGTCATCGTTGTGGTCATAGAAGGCAACATATAGGGATACCTTAGCAGTTCGAAGGGACTATCATCATATATTCGTAGGCAACATCGAGGGATAAGATCATTTCTTGTAGGCAACTCGAGGGACATTGAGGGACTATGATCTTTATGATGACTTTAACTGAGGATCTTTGCTAAGGGTATCCCTACGTTCGAGGGACATGACCATTGTTTTTCCGAATGCAACAATTGAGGTTACCCTAGAGGTGCGAGTATGCAAATGATTCACTTCGGCTATTTATCTTGAAATTAGGGTTTTCTATCGTTCATTTTTATCTTTCCATACAATCCTATTAATCTAAGCATTGCATAAAGTATAGTAGCTGAAGGTAAAGGCGGAAATATAAACCTAGGCTATTAGAGAGCTTTTGGGCAGTTACATAATAATGAAGAGTGCGGAAAAGAAATCCTAAAATTATTACATCCCGGAAGCAATTACATGATAATGATAAAAAATGCGGGAAAAATAAAGCTATGTTATTACAATTGAACGCGCTCTATACACTTTATCTAGGAAAATAAAAATAAGATGAAAATAGCAGAGAAAATGTTTTGGTGATTTTTTATGAAAAAATGATTTATGATAATTAATTAAATAAACCTAAAAAACCTAATTAATTTTAATTAATAAAAAATGTTAATTTTGAAAAAAAGTTAATTAAAATACCTAATCCTAATTAGTTTTAATTAATAATAGAAAAAGCTTAATTTTGAAAAGAAAAAAAGTTAATTAAAAAAAATCTAAAACCTAATTAATTTTAATTAAAAAAAGGTTAATTTTCAAAAAAAGGTTAATTAAAAAAACCTAAAACCTAATTAATTTTAATTAATAAAAAATGGTTTTAAAAAAAAGTTTATGTTTAATTATTAACAAAAAAGGATTAAGTTTGCCAAAAAATAGATAGAGGAAGAAACATCAATGGAAAATAGGGTTAGAAAATACAAATAATGCAAATGTCAGGGGTGGGTGTTGAATCAAAAATTAATTTAAAACCTAAAATTAAATTAAAAAAACCTAATATTAATTATTCGAGTTTATTATGAAAAATCAAAGTTTTGGGAAAAATGTTAGGTTTTATGAAAAAGGTTTTAAACAGAAAGAATGAAAATAGGTAAAAGGATAAATAGAAAAGAAGAAAACCAAAACCAATAGGGGTGGATGTTTAACCCACTCCTTTAGCCTCCTCAGGATGTCTGTCTTGCCATGCTTTGGTTGTTGTTATGATCTGGCCTCAGTGTTTTGTAATAACCCTGCATGGGACCATGTCTAAATCTGCAGCGTTGAATCTCATGAACACATTAAATAAATTAGTATATCATGAAATACAAAGAAAGCAAATATATGAAATTTTGTAATGTTAAAACCGATATGGAATGTATGAATATTTCTACACCCTTTTGATCATGGAGATCAAACTAACCTTACCCTTACTGGAGAAGTAGTGAGATGGGGGTTTGTAACAAAGATGGCTTGTTTGTAGTGAGATGGGGGTTTGTAACAAGGATTTCAAGATTTTTAGGATTCTTGAAAGAATTTGATATTTTGACAGGGTTGTGGAAAAAGTTTTTTTTGTGTTGGTTGTGTGAAAACAATGAGATTATATAATGGAAATTAGAGAAAAGATTTGGGCTTTGGATGTGCCATTGGGTCTCCAATAACCACAAGCAATAGTGCAGATTTTTATTACTTGAATTAGACACGTTCCAGGCTAAATCGCAGGGACTTAAATGCAATTTTTGAAGTTAAAATGTAAAACAAAATGTATTCGACATCGAGAACAAACTCTTATCTGAAAATGGGCTCAATCGGGTAAACGGTGAATTAGTTATGAATTTTTGAAGTTTCGCCTCAGACAAACTTATTTTGGGCTCCAGTGTTAACTCTGACACGTTCTTCAATTAAAAAAATGGTATTGATCGGAGCAGAACCCGGTCTTGACTTTGAAAGTAAAGTTATAGATATCTGAGTCAGTGACCTTATGTAAAAAGATGGGCCCAATCCGATAAAAATTGACCGAGTTATGAATTTTCGAAGTTTCAACCCAAATGAAATAATATTCAGCATTTAGGATTTTCGGCTCGTCGCGCGCACTCTGGACAAAAAACGAAGGACTTTTAGATACCGTTCGAACTCGATACCTCATGCGAAAAGGTATCTAACTCAATTTTTGAAATTTTTGTGCCGGAACCAGCTCAATACAATGAAAATTGACCAAGTTATGATTTTCTGAACATGAGGCAAATAAACTCCTGTCACAAATTTTCTGTACAAAAATACTTGATAAATTCGTATTTTTGAAGACCTTCTGATTGAAATTGGCTTCCAACCATGAGAGATGAAAACATAGATAACATCAAAACGGAATTTTGGCCATCATAACGGGTTCAAAACGAGCCACGATCTTCAAGTTATCAATTTTTTAGTGCGTAAAAACTACACATTCAACACACTTTTTAACCATATTTCTTCGAGAAAAAATCGCACATTCGGAGACCTTCTTTAAAGAATTGGCTCTCGAGCCTAACCTGAATTTGAGAATAAGTTATCAAGGATATCTTGGCGAAAGAACACTTGAATATGACGCGTCGGGTTGGACTTGTGAATCTTTGAACTCCGAATCATTGCGAAACAACGAACCGATCTTCAGCACGGAAAATACACTGAGAACATCCATTGGCGAAATAAACGTCACTTGTAACCTGAAGAAGCTTGCTAAATATACCTTGATTCCATAACCAAAAAACCAATGATATGAGTGTATGTAATAATGAAAATAAAGAGGGTAAATTTTGGGGTACAACTGCTGCCCCTGTTCAATCTTCTTAAACCTGAGGATTTAGATTGGCTTGTCTTCCTTTCGTGATCTAAAGGTGGAAGAGGATTGAATACTAGAGTGTCCAGAAATTTGCACTCACATGAAGTAACATTGTTGGTCGATGCTAATCGAGAATGGGCTTACAGATGCCATTTGGAGAAGATGACTGAAAGTCGTCGGAGATGGGCTTAAAGATGCCATCCAGAGAATATGACGGAGAGTTGTCGGAGATAGGCTTAAAGATGCCGTCTAGAGTATATGCTGACTTCATAAGAGGTCTCTTTGTGGGGATTCATGTTCCTGTTGTCTGTAGAGGAGTCCACTGGGGGATGTTGGTCCTTGTCTTGGGAAATAGAGCTTAGGGGCTTCAGTTATCCATTACTCTACTGGGAAGAGACGGAAGTGAACTACTATCTGGTCAGGATCCAGGCTTCACAGTGACTTGCTGAGGATAATAAGGTTGACTGCTATCTGGTCGTATCCCAGGCTTCACAGTGATCTATTGGGGAATATGAAATTAAACTATTATTTGGCCGTACTCCAGGCTTTACAGTAACTCAAACTGTTATCTGGTTGGAATCCAGGCTTCAATGACTTGAACTGTTATCTGGTCGTGTCCAGGCTTCAGTGATTTGAATAGATTAAGCTGTTATGTGGTCGGATCCAGGCTTCAACTTGAATTTGAGGTATACTATTATCTGGTCGAGTCCAGGCATCATACTAACTGATAGAGTAAACTGCTATCTGGTCAGATTACATACTTCACAGCACCTTATACTGTTATCTGGTCGGACTCCAGGCTTCGTAGTGTCTGAAGAAGTTAACTGTTATTTGGTCGTATTTCAGGCTTCGCATCAACTTAAACTGTTATCTTGTCGAAATCCAGGCTTCAAAATAATTGAAGAATTGAACTACTATATGGTCGGATTTCAGGCTTCGCAACACCTTATACTGTTATATGGTCGGATTCCAGAGTTCACGGTGTCTTGAATTGTTGATTGACTATTATTCGGTTGGATTCCGGGCTTCAGCAATGATGTTAATTGTTATATGGTCTGGTCCATGCTTCATAGTGTGGAGAAATTAACTACTCTCTGGTCGGATTCCAGGATTCGTAGCAACTTACTGGGGAAACGTGAAATTAACTATTATCTGGTTGGACTCCAGGCTTTGCAGTTTCTTTAACTGGAATAGAAATCAGAAAAATCTTAGTGTCGATTTAACTGAACCAGAGAAATGTCTTTAATTAACTTTAGCTGGAATGAAAATCAGAGGAATCTTAGTATCGATCCAACTGAACTAGATAAAAGTCTTGGAATATCTTCAACTGGAATAGAAATCAGAGAGATCTTAGTATCGATCTAACTGAACCAGAGAAGGTCTTGAATTAGCTTTGACTGGAATGGAAATCAGGAAAATCTTAGTATTGATTTAACTGAACCAGACAAAAGTCTTGGAATATCTTCAACTGGAATAGAAATCAGAGAGATCTTAGTATCGATCTAACTGAACCAAAGAAGGTATTAAATTAACTTTGACAGGAATGAAAATTAGAAGAATCTTAGTATCGATTCAACTAAACCAGACAAAAGTCTTGGAATATCTTCAACTGGAACAGAAATCAGAGAGATCTTAGTATCGATCTAACTGAACTAGAGAAGGTCTTGAATTAACTTTGACTGGAATGGAAATCAGGAAAATCTTATTATCGATTTAACTGAACCAGACAAAAGTCTTGGAATATCTTCAACTGGAATAGAAATCATAGATATCTTAGTATCGATCTAACTGAACCAGAGAAGGTCTTGAATTAACTTTGACTGGAATGGAAATCAGGAAAATCTTAGTATTGATTTAACTGAACTACACAACAGTCTTGGAATATCTTCAACTGGAATAGAAATCATAGAGATCTTAGTATCAATCTAACTGAACCAGAGAAGGTCTTGAATTATATTTCTGAGGAAAATGTTGAAATAGCCCTTCATCAGACGTAACTTTTGAGAAGACTACCTAATCACATAAGTAGTCAACGGTGTTTCTTGATTTGATCTTTCCTGAAAACAGTAAAAAGTTAGTCGTATGCAATGTCATGATGTATGAAATAAATTGTGATGATGGTCTAAAAATAAATGAGACTATGTTGTATGCGATGTGTATGTGCATGTCATGATGTATGAATATGGGATGCTGTTGTGACATTTCTTAGTCTGGGAAAGTAAATTCAGGATTACAGCTGAAGAGTATTGGGAAGATGTATCTTTTATTTCGGCTGGGGATGATGAATGGAGATGATTTGATGGGGATTTCCTCTTTTCGTTTGAGGATAATCTGTCGGGGAATTCTTGCCTAAGAATAACTCTGTAGGGGAAGGATGCTCTGTTGGAAGATTTTTCTGATGTAGTGAAATAAACTCTGTTGGGGAATAGACATCCGCATTTTGAGAAAAAAACTCTACCCGGGGAGGAGGTTTTGTAAACTGTTTAAGGTTATAAAGCTTGGCTGGGGAACACAGATTTCATCTCTCTGAATAAACTTTGCTGGATGAAGTAATTCCTGCTCGGGGAAGAAGAGATCAAAACTTTGGTTGTTTCTACTCTGTGGGGAACATAGGTGTCATGGGGTCGTATGTGAGGAAGTAGCGATGACTTTGCATCAGGACATTTCTTCCCCTGTACCTGCAAGAGAATGTACCTGCGGAGACTTTATGGATGGTTTGAGTGTCATCCCAACTCATGGGGCACTTGGTAAATGCTGATCAGGATGATAAGTCTTCTACTGATGGGAAGTGACAAGATGACGGGACATAGTTGTACGCTTTAAATCCCTAACTTTTCCCTAGACCGCCCTTTCGGGTTTTCAGTCCACCGGGATACCCTTTTTGCTCAAGCTGCCTTTTCAGGTTTTCGACTTGCTGGGTGCATAATTTTAATTTTTGCTCGAACTCTTTTGGTTCGCCTGGATGCCCTTATTTTTTTCCTAGGCCTATCAACCTAGTGGGTCTTTTTCATGCGTAGTCTTTTCTGACTATGTCCACGTACACCGGGTGCAGAGAATTGTCATTGTCCTTAGTAGTAAGTGTTGTCGCACTTCCAGAAGGTGTTTGTTTGATCGTACAGGATTCGTTGCTGGAATTCATGTCCAATGCCCCAAGTGATTCAGATGGAGTTTTGCCCCTGACTATTTGGCATTTTTGAGAGATTCCTTGAACCTTGACTTGACTGCCCCAGATCAGCTGAACACCATGCTATGCCCCTTGATTATGAATGGCCTATCACTGGAATGTATTTCCATCTGAGGTGATTCTATCCACAGAGAGGATTTATGTTCATCGAATATCCGTCGTGCGAATTTCTCTGCTGTTGAACAAATAGTCATATGCAAATAATGGTATTTTAAGAATGCAAAACTTATGTCTGTCTTGAAGTTTGAAAATTCATTTTTTAGTAAAACAAACAAATTTTTAAAAGTGTGACGTCAGCTCAGGATTTATAGCGAACCCTACAGGAGTCAGGATACCTTTCGTAACAGTATGCTTTTGAACTAACTTGTGCTTCAGCTAGGACTTTTAAGGGTTATAACATGGCCTGGTTCATGGTTTAAGAAACAAAGGGTAAAGGCTCAAAGTTTATTTGTACCCACCCGTTCTTTGTGATGTTCTTTTATCTTATGCTCAGTTAATTGTGCGTTCAGATCCCAATTGAGTCTGGCATCTTGTCCTTGATGTTCCGTTGATGGTTCGGATACTGAAAGTTTATTTTGAAGAGACAGTCATTTTTGTAATCTTCTTTTTGTTGAGGATTTTTAGCGACCTCTTTTTTTTATTATCCCTGCTTTTGCCTGAACTGGTTCTTTTATGATTACAGTCAGCGGGATGCCCCCGTTTTTTTCTTAAGTCTCCTTCATAAGTTTTGACTTAGCGGGATTTTATTTTGAGAGATAATGACTGTCGGCTTTAATAATTATGCGGAATCATCACCATCTTCTGATTTGGAAGGACGTCTTTGATGTCATTCATTATGTATGAAGTGAAAGATTGCGACTGAATACGCATCTGAATTAATTGAGAAAATTACCCTACCCTAGGTTATGATTAAGGGTTTTAATTTGTGTGAAAATAAAAACTCCTACTTCTTAGGCTCAAAGGGGTTGACTAGGGATTATCTTCCTTATAACTCCGCTGTTTGGAATTTGAAACAACGCTTGTACATCGTCAGCGGGGTCTGTTCAAAATCACACTGTAGAGATTGTGGTATCATTTTTGTCATCCTCCCTCTAAAGGCTCAGAGCTTTTGATCGAGAGTTGAATATCACAAAAAGGAAAGAATTTTAAATATAGTGAATAGAAATGAATTGATTCAAAACAGGCATATTCAATGCGTTGATAAAGTAACAAAGTTTAATGTGAATAAATGTTCGAACAATCAAAAGAAAATTACAAATTGAAAATTCTAATGAACAAAAGCCTCTTCATCTGATCTTGTCACTTCATATGACGTGCCTTGGAGGGATGGCAGAAGAACTCAGCCTGACCATCTTGTGTAAACTTCAGCACTCCTTCATCAATCAAGTTTTGAATTTTATATTTCAACATCCAACAATCACCAGTATCATGCCCCAGACTGTTGGAGTAATATGCACACCTTACATAAGGATTGTAGTTAGGGGAAGAAGTCTTGGGATTCGGATGAGGCCCTATCAACGTAACCAGATTCATCCTTAACATGTGTTGTAAAGCTTGAGACAGTGGCATGTTGAGTTTGGTAAACTGCCTCTTGGGTGTATCCGGCTTACTCTGATTAACCCGTTATTTTTGGCGAGGTTGTTGTTGGACCCATGATGTAGTAGCAATTTGGAAAGGTCCACTCTTCACCAAACCAACCTCTTGTCTTCTCAGAGGTTGCTCAATGACTTGGTCCCCAACCTCGACTGTTTGCTTCACACGGTTGCATCCGTCTTGATGAAGTTTGTTGATAATGGCTCTCAGCTTATCTTGTCCCCGGGCTAGGCCTTGGATAAGAGCCATCTGCCCCAACATCTGGGTTCTCATTGTTTCAACCTCAGCTTGCAGTTGTTCCAACCGTTCGTCCTTATTATCTTCAGGATTTTTCTTGGCCAGGTTCTCAGCGAAGAGTGCTTTCAACTCTTGTTACCCCTTGGATAGGTTTAGGAACATTTCTATGAACTGAGCCTCTTGAATTTGGAGATCTCTATTGTCTTGTTTGAGAGCCACTGCTGAAATAAACAGCGAGAACATGAGAGACCTGTTATGAAACCTGCTTATGCATTGATATGTATGATATATGTATGCAATGTTTTCAAAGATTTCTAAGACTAAAAATTGCTTAAACAGAAAGAGAACAAACGTTAGTTGCATTAAGAAGTTTTATCGATCACAATGATGCCTCTTGGGCTTACAAAGGAGATAACAAAGCAAAAATAACTCTCTAAGCAAAGAGACTCAAGCTTCCCACTAGCGCATCCTCTTTGGTGCAATGTAAGCGTTTATACTCTTCTCTTCGTGAAATAACCTGGTGAGCTCTAAAACCTTTTTCTCGCTGGCGTAGAATTGGGTTTCAAAGGTATCCCGTTATTCTTTGGGTTGGATCCAGGATTTCCGTAGCTCCTCAAAATCAGTTGGCATGTCAGGATGACGAACAGTGTAAGGAGTGTCTCCCTCAGCAATTGGCTCCATAATCACAGGTAAGATGGCGAGGTAAGGCCTCATAAGATGTTGAGCACGAGCTCGCACCCATTTGAGGTAAGGCTCAAGAGGGATGGAATTCTTGTTACCCAGTATCTTGCTATCAATTCTGTTTATCATTCCCCAAGCTCGAATGAACCTTTTACGATAACCCTGAACATCATTCTCATAGTCAAATGTGATTCCTTGGACGAGTGTGTTGTGAGGACCATCCCTTCTAGCATAACCAAACTGTTGCAACGCCAAAAAAGGATTATAAGTGATTCCTCCCCTAATGCCTAAGAGAGGGACATTAGGGAATTCCCCACGGCGATCAATGATGGTAACATTCTCCAAGGATCGAGAACACCAATGAATATCTGAATGTGTAAGGGACATCAACCTATGAGACCATCTCATACCCTGCTCATTTCTCAAAATAGACCGAGGTAGGTGCAAAATAAACCACCTAGCCAATAGAGGAGTGAAACACAGAAGGGTCCCTCTTCTTTTTAGAGTGCGAGTATGCAGAGAGTGTAGAATATCCCCAAGTGAAGTAGGCACCGGATTATGAGACAGAAAAACCTTAACCGCATTCACATCTATGAGTTGGTCCGTGTTAGGGAATAGTACCATCCCATAGATGAGAAGAGCCAACACTTCTTCAAAAGCTTGTAAATTCAGGTTATCCAAAAAATAATGAGCTTTCTCAAATAGAAACTTAACTGGAAATCCTTGGACACCTCTTCCGGTTTCCCAATTTTCCACTACATCAGACCGTTGTAAAGATAGAACTTGAGCAATCTCTTCAGGTTTTGGGTCTCTTTCCAGACCGTTGAATGGTAGCTGATTAAGGATAGGTACCCCCCAATAACTAAGAAAACTCCTCCATAGTAGGCATTAACTGGTAATCAGGAAAAGTGAAGTAGTGGTGCAACGGGTCGAAGAACTAAAAGAGCGCCTTTAACATTTCTTTATCAGGGTTTGAAGTGACCAAGTTGAAAAGTCGACCATGTTTTTCAGTGAAGGGAGATCTTTCAGGAACCCTTGATGCTAAGTCCTTGAGTTGAGTAGGTACTTTCACAAGATTGACTTGGATAGTGTTCCTGCGAGCGGATGTCATGTCCTACAAAACAAGACAAAGATAAGCCCTAGAAAATCCTTGAAATGGTTAGTATGATATGCCATGTTATGATGTCATGATTATGCTAAGAAATCACAGATATGGCAAGCACGAGCAAATCATATAAAGGCCTTAGGTTTAAGGCTTGCATGGGTTTAAGGTAATACCCTCTTGAAGTTTGGATTGGTTCAACCTGTCCTATAAATAGTAACCGGGTTCTAAGGGATCTCAATATCACTGATCTTTCCCACAAGTTTTGTTCTGATAGACAACTTACTTGCAACCAAACAAAACTCGGGAGTCAAATCTCAACGAGTGTAGCATCGAGTATCTACCGACTTTGGGAATACACCAAAGACGGCCATCTCACTACGTCCTAATGGTCAAGTTGTTCAATTAAAGGTTCTAAGGTCAGTTGACGCTTCATGACACCACGCAGCGGCCCCGTATTCTCCTTGATTAACTCAAGGGCTACCGGTACCAACCAAAGTGTCGCATCAACGTAGCCATCGATTCAACTGTGTCGGTATACCCCGCACAATTTCCATGATCTATTGCTAGTTACCTAAATGGTTTCCACAGATCTGGGTGTAGGATCTATAGTAACCTAAACAGTACCCTTAAAAGTAAATTAAACAAACAGTCAAATAAGCAAAATGATCTAGACCCTAAAGTAAACCCCACTTTATAACCTCCCCAGCTAAGTCGCCAGTTCTGTGATACGGTGGCAGAACTGACTGTTATACTGGTTTGCGTTTTTTGTTCGCAAATGTCGCGGTAAGCAATAGTCACCATCGACTTTTCTTTTATCCAACAAAGGAAAAGGTGAAAATAAAAAGACCTTTTTCGAGATTTTCTGAGTAAGGGGGTGGATTATGGAAAGGGAAGGTGTTAGCACCCTTTCCATCCATAGTTTTCTACGGGCTCTTATATGCTTAGCTCATGTTTTGAAAGTTGCGTGTGCTTTGTGTGTTTTGAAAATTGTTTTGAAAATGTCTTAGTGCAGCGATTCGCTTTGTGATAACTCTTGTATCAGTCCTCAAGAGTGTTGACAAGGCGAATATTTTTGAAAGTGTTTTTGAAAATATTTTTGTATAGGTGCAAAAAGTTATTTTGAGCAAGCATCTAAGAACTTATCTACTTATACTCGAAAAGGTCGTCCTTTTCCTCCTAACCTTTAGACAGTGCTATCCTACTATTAGTGAGTAGGTAGCCCTATTCTTGGATGTGTGAGGGGCAGGCGCGGGTCATTGTTATGGTCATAGAAGGCAGCATATAGGGATACCTTAGCAGTTCGAAGGGACTGTCATCATATATTCGTAGGCAACATCGAGGGACAAGATCATTTCTCGTAGGCAACTCGAGGGACATTGCGGGACTATGATCTTTATGATGACTTTAACTAAGGGTATTTGCTAAGGGTATCCCTACATTCGAGGGACATGACCATTATTTTTCCGAAGGCAACAAGTGAGGTTACCATAGAGGTGCGAGTGTGCAAATGGTTCAGTTTGGTTATTTATCTTAAAATTAGGGTTTTCTATCGTTCATTTTTATCTTTCCATACAATCCTATTAATCTAAGCATTGCATAAAGTATAATAGCTGAAGGTAAAGGTGGAAATGTAAACATGGGCTATTACAGAGCTTTGAGGCAGTTACATAATACTGAAGAGTGCGGAAAAGAAATCTTAAAACTATTACATCCCGAAAGCAATTACATGATAATGATAAAAAAATGCGGGAAAAATAAAGCTCCGCTATTACAATTGAACGCGCCCTATACACTTTATCTAGGAAAATAAAAATAAGATGAAAATAACAAAGAAAATATTTTGGTGATTTTTTATGAAAAAATTATTTATGATAATTAATTAAATAAACCTAAAAAACCTAATTAATTTTAATTAATAAAAAATGTTAATTTTGAAAAAAGTTAATTAAAATATCTAAATCCTAATTTGTTTTAATTAATAATAAAAAAAGGTTAATTTTGAAGAAAAAAAAGGTTAATTAAAAAAAACTAAAACCTAATTAATTTTAATTAGAAAAGGTTAATTATGAAAAAAAAAAGTTTAATTAAAAAAACCTAAAATCTAATTAATTTTAATTAATAAAAAAATAGTTTTAAAAAAAAGTTTATGTTTAATGATTAACAAAAAAGGGTTAAGCTTACCAAAAAAATAAATAGAGTAAGAAGAATCAATGGAAAATAGGGTTAGAAAATATAAATAATGCAAATGTCAGGGGTGAGTGTTGAACCAAAAATTAATTTAAAACCTAAAATTAAATTAAAAAAACTAAAAATTAATTATTCGAGTTTATTATAAAAAATCAAAGGTTTGTGAAAAATGTTAGGTTTTATGAAAAATGTTTTAAACAGAAAGAATGAAAATAGGTAAAAGGATAAATAGAAAGGAAGAAAACCAAAACCAATAGGGGTGGGTGTTGAACTCACGCCCTTAGCCTCCTCAAGATGTCTGCCTTGCCATGAATTAGTTGTTGTTATGATCCGGCCTCAGTGTTTTGTAATAACCCTGAATGGGACTATGTCTAAATCTGCAGCGTTGAATCTCATGAACATATTAAATAAATTATTATATCATGAAATGCAAAGAAAGCAAATATATGAAATTTTGTAATGTTAAAATCGATATGGCATGTATGAATGCTTTTATACCCTTTTGATCATGGAGATCAAACCAGCCTTATCCTTACTGGAGAAGTAGTGAGATGGGGGGTTTGTAACAAGGATGGCTTATTTGTAGTGAGATGAGGATTTGTAACAAGGATGGCTTGTTTGTAGTGAGATGGGGTTATGTAGCAAGGTGTTGTACCCCAATTTTCCCCCTAAGATCCCTTCATCATACCATATTGATTCAATCACAAGAAGATCACATAGGGTTCTTGGTTCTCCTCCCTACCTTTAGCTTTGCTCTTTGAGGAATCACCAAGCACCTTGACTTGTTTGCTTTTGTGATCATGAATATTTTGTCTTGATTTTTCCTTTCAATTAATAAAATGCAATGTTGTTTTGTCTTGCTTGTTACTAATGTAGGTAAAGGCAATGAGATTTAGCTAGTTGCTTCATGGGTTCATGAGTTTATTTCCATGCCCTAGGATAAAGCTTGAGAAGTCCAAACCTCACCATTGAAGTTGTTTTGGAAGGGATGGCATGGCAAGGTTTATTTTGGTTCATTACATTCCCAAGATATCAAGATTGGTTCCAAAGTGCAAGGGATTGATTGAAGAAGTTGTCATGGTTTGACAAAGTCTTGTTCCCAATGATTACAAGTGCATATTTCTCTCAATTCTCAAGAATATGGAAGTAGTTTTGGTGGCTATGAGTTCTAATTTCATCCTCAACAACTTTTATTTACAAAGCAGTTGTGTTTTTGAGTGATTCCAAAGACATCCTTATCTTCAAAGGGTTATCAACAAATCACTTCAAAAGTTTCAAGGAGTTTTCATGTGGAAGAAACTTGATGATGAAGAAAGATTACAAGTCCTCCAGATGAACCCCCATTTCCCCATATGTGACTTCAAATGATCATAACTTGGTCAATTTTTATCACCTTGAGCCCACTCTTTTTCCACAATGATTTTGAGGATGTGAAATTTATGCCTTCTTTTATGTGAAAAGTATGGAAGATGCCCTAAGGATACAAAAGATTATAGGTCATTTCATGATTTTTTGCCAACTTCAATAATTCATAACTCTCTTAATTTTTGGAGATTTTGAATGGTTCAAGTTTCAAAATATCATTCAAAAGGTCTATTTCATGCCATCTTTTTTGGTCAAGAGCAAATTCCAAGTGGAAGGCCATGTTTGGGTGCAAAATATTATAGGTCACTTTTGAAGAAAAATTTGAAATATTTCTAAGTATGGAAAGTCAATCTTTTTTCCCAAACGTTGACTCAATGCAACTTTCAGATCAAGCATCCATTTGATTCCATTCTTTTTCCATTGCAAAGCTTGTAACCTCATCTTTCTAAAGCATCAAGAATCATGCCTTAAGACCCCTTGAGCAGAGAATGCCATTGAATTCAACTTGGTAACTTGGAATTGAAGTTTCTTCATAAGTCAGAATTTGAAATTCATGTTTTGGCTTCTAAACATCAAATTAGCACACGTTTGTGATCTAAACATGTTTAACCAAGTTTCCAAAGTGGATTAGAGCCTTAAAACGCAAGGATTGGATAAGTTTTGATGCAAATTAGATCACAATTTTCTCGTGCATAAGGTTCACATGGTTTCCCTTCAAACTTCATTATTTCACACGCTTGAACATTCCATTTGATTCCCTATAAATAGAGGGCCATCCCCCATTCATTTCCTCAAGCTTTGAGAGCCAAAAACACTCTGTCAAAACCTCATGCGAACTTCAAATTTTTAAAATCAGTTTCTGAGATTCCAGCCTTTTCTTCCAAAATTATTTGCATATTCATCTTCCTTAAGCATCATACAAACACTCCAGCACTTAAACCAAGCAAAACGAGATATAATTTAAGCTACAGAAGTCCAGTTTTAGAGCTTCTTTCTTGAACTTCGAAAAAGTAGAATTCTCCACCATTTAGATCGAAATAAAGCACTAACATGTTCTACTCCTTCTCCTTATTCTAGTGCTTCTTACAATTTTTAAATCCATTGAGAATTGAGAGAGAAATCTCAAATTGAAGGTGCTCGCTATTTTCCGGGTTTTTTATTCATATCTCTTTGTATACTTTATATAAATTTGGCGCGATGGTGGTGTTAGGATCATCTTGAAGAGACGAATTCAATGATACTGGTCTGGGATCCTAATTTTTTTGTTTGAAAGATCTCACAAAATCTCCATTGCAGGGTGGCTGGAGGTTGAAGACGATGACATGTCTCGTCTCAGCCAATGATAGTGTGTCAAACATTTTAATTTCATTGGTTGCCTTTTTCTGATTCCCTGCGCATCTTACTAATGTCCATATCAAGCACAACACGTCTGGTTCGTTAGATTAGCTTACTAACGCGTTTTGACTATGATCGGATGGCCCATATCTTTTTGGTTTTATTTTATTTTTCTGATTTTTATATTTTAATTGATTTAATTTTCAAAAATTCATAACTCTTTTATTTTTTATCCAAAAATTATGAAAAATTCACAAAAATACTTTGAATTATTTCTGATCTCATGAATATTTTTTCATATTTTTATTTTGACAATTGATATTTTTTATATTTTTTGCATTGTTTGCTTTGTTTTAATTACCTTAAAAATACTTTTTGACTTTTCTTAATTATAAAAAACTTCATAAATATCATTTTGCATATTTCTGACTTTTTGATAATTTTATGGAATTTTATATTGATGTTTACTATTTTTTATCTATTTTCTATTTGTTTGAACAATTTTAATTATTTTTAAAATAGTTTCTGACTTTTAAAAATAGCCAAAAAGTTTATAAAAATATTTAAGTCCTTTTCTGATTTTTCTATGGTCTTACTTAATTGTTCTTGATTAATTTGAATATAGTTGATATTTTTCTTTCTTATTTCCATTTTAAAACATTTTTAAAACCTTTTTTTTAATATATATATTAAATGCAATATTATTTTGTGATTATTTTCTGGCTGAACTTGGGTTGAATTTTGATCATGAACTTTATTAACATCATTGGATCCATGGTGTTGAGTCTAACTCCATAAAAATGGATGAATGATTTTAATAATAGTTTGATTTAAATTTAATTCAAATGTGGTTTATATATTATTTCCCACTCCTCTTCATCTTGTCCCTTTCTCATTGCACTAAGTGTTATTGGAGCATGATCTCTATATCATGTCTCAAAACAAATGGTGCATAGATTGCTATTGACCGGCCTCAAAATAGGTGCGACTTCTATATAAGTTCACTTACGATTTCTTAACATAGCGCTAAATTTTATCCTGATTCGAATAAATGATCATTCATGGCCCAAACCTATGTTTGCAAGCCCAAGTATGTTAATTTGATCCTTTTGATCCAATAACCTTGAGATTCATTGTGTGGAGGCTTTGGTTCTATCAATCCTCTAATGGATCTACAATACTTTTGGTCAACGCGGATCACTTAAACATCGTTGATCATTAAATGGTACTTTTGAGGATTCCAAATAGATGATATACTTAACAAAAAGCAAATGCAACATGTTGTGTGGAGGCTTTGGTTCTACCAATCCTCTAATGAGTTTCAAATGCGAGTTTCAAGATGGTCATCCAACTAGCCACTAATTATTAAATTGATTTTACTTTATGCCCTTTTAATTTGTATGCTTTATGTACCATTTACTTTAAGCATTACATTTCATGTCATTTTTATTTTTCTCACTTGAGCCTTTTCTTTTCTCTCCTAAGACACCTAATAATCAACATGAACCATAAAAATCTTTAAAATACTTGGACTATTTGGTTACTATCCTTGGCATTATGGAGTATTGGACTTCTTGCTTAGGATTAGAAACCTTGGCCTATATTGGAGACCTTGTGACCTTAATTGATATTTTGTCTAGAGTTCTTGAGGTTTACCTCAAGACATTGGGTTGTTTGTTTATTTTGTGTGCAGGTTATTGTGATTACATTTTTTGTTTGTAATCTGGAATTCACCCGTATGTAACTGTTACTCTGCCCAATTTTTGTGAAGACTTAATACACTTGAAGTTTAGTTCTCTCAAGAGGTCTAGTATTTTTGCTTGCTTGGTTTCAATTCAAAGAATGAGAATTTTATCTTGACTCATAATGTCAAGTATTGACTTCTTGTTGGTTAGTTGGTTCTTCTCCCTAGGTTTTACCATATGCTTTAGGATAGTCTCTTCTTCTCTTCCCATCTTCTTTAATTTCAAAAATCGTCTCTCTCCTTTTGAAAACACTTCTTGTTTTCTAAACTTGAACCACTTTCATAATAAACTTGGACTTAGGTTCATGCATTTTCAAAACCTTTTCACAAATAAACTTCAAGCAACTTAATAATACCTTGACATTTTTTGTGAGAAAGACTAAAAGTCAATCAATCTCATTTCAAACCATTTTGGATTTTTACTTTAAAACTTTTCTCAAAAGATTTGACTCTTGTCAATCCTTGTAGTGATGCAAACAACTATACTTCCACAATATATAGTGAAGTCAGATATTTTCCACTTGGGTGTTGAGTGAGGCATTGTTGATTTTAAGATCCAAGCCATGTCCTCCACTTTGAGATGATACAAATTCTCCTTTCTCATGATTGTGGGTAGTAAGTATGTTTTCCACACGGACAATGACGGTGATGTCTCATCTCATAAAATTAACTAACACATTTGTGTTTTAAAAATCTTTAAAAGAGGAACTACGTGTACCCTGATCCCCTATTGCACAAAAAGGTGGTACGTAGGCACTAAAGATTCGCAACCGCGGCGGGTGCAAAAACCATAAAAATATATTTCTTTTCTCACCTCCACCATCCATTTTTATACAACATTTTATAGCCAAAATATACAAATTTTACAAAGAGGTTCCTGTGGAGTACCGTAGATGCTTAGAGTGCTAATACCTTCCCTTTGCATAATCAACTCTCTTACCTTGAATATTTCCCCCTCTTTTGGGGTTATTCACTCTTTTCCCATTCCTTTGGAAACAATAAAGCGCGATGGCGATTTTCATTTTTGATTTGTATAAGTCTAGTCAATCCAATGACTTAGTCGTAAACATTTCTACCGCTACACAAGGATTTCAAGATTTTAAAGGTTCTTGAAAGAATTTGATAATTTGACAGGGTTGTGGCAAAAGTTATTTTCGTGTTGTTTGTGTGAAAAGAATGATATTATATAATAAAAATTAGAGCAAAAATTTGGGCTTTGGATATGCAATTGGGCCTCCAATAACCACAAGCAATAGTGCAGATTTTTATTACTTGAGTCTGACACGTTCCAGGCTAAATCGCAGGGACTTAAATGCAATTTTTGAAGTTGAAATGTGAAAAAAAATGTAGAGGACACCGATAACAAACTCCTATTCTAAAATGGGGTCAATCGGATAAACTGTGAATTAGTTATAAATTTTTGAAGTTTAGCCTCAGACAAATTTATTTTGGGCTCCAGTGTTAACTCTGACTCGTTCTTTAATAAAAAACTGGTATTGATCAGAGCAGAAATCGGTCTCGACTTTGGAATAAAAGTTGTAGATCTCTGAGTCAGTGACCTTGTGTAAAAATATGGGTCTGGTCCGATAAAAATTGACCGAGTTATGAATTTCTGAAGTTTCGACCTAAATGAAATAATATTCAGCATTCAAGATATTCGGCGCGTCACGCGCGCTCTGGGCAAAAAATGAAGGCCTTTTGGATACCAATGGAACTCGATACCTCCTAAGAAAAGGTAGCCAACTCAATTTTTGAAATTTTGGCGCCAGAACCAGCTCAATACGATGAAAATCGACCAAGTTATGATTTTCTGAACATGAGGAAAATAAACTTCTGTCACAAATTTTTTGTACGAAAATACTTGATAAATCCACATTTCTGAAGACCTTTTGATCGAAATTGGCTTCCAGCTGTGAGAGATGAAAATGTAGATTACGTCAAGACGGAATTTTGGCCACTGGAACGGGTTCAAAACGAGCCACGATCTTCAAGTTATGAATTTTTTAGTGCATAAAAACTACACTTTCAGCACACTTTTTCACCATATTTCTTCGAGAAAAAATTGCACATTCGAAGACCTTCTTTAAAGAATTGGCTCTAGATCCGAGCCTGAATTTGAGAATATGATATCAAAGATATCTTGGCGAAAGAACACCTGAATATGACGCGCCGGGTTGGACTTGTGAATCTTTGAACCCCGAATCGTTGCGAAACGGCGAACCGATCTTCAGCACAGAAAATACTCTGAGAACATCTATTGGCGAAATAAACGTCACTTGTAACCTGACGAAGCTTTCTAAATATACCTTGATTCCATAACCATAAAACCAATGATATGCGTGTATGTAATAATGAAAATAAAGAGGGTAAATTTTGGGGTACAACACTAAGTTATTACATCACTTGGAGGATGGGGATACAATTTACAAATGGGGATGAAGTATAGGCCTAATTAAATTATTACAACCATATTGAATAAAATAAATAGCATTAAAAAGTATAAAAGAAAAATATTGTACAAAGAAAGTAAAACAAACTTTATGTATTGACACATAGCTGCATGCATCGACACATGCCATTTCCTGTTTCTGAAAAAACCAAATTGACTCAGTATGAGTCGATGCATAGTGGGATGTGTCGACTCATTCCACTTCCTGTTTCTGAAAAATCCCAAATCAACTCAGTATGAGTCGATGCATAATGGGATGTATCGACTTATTTCTTGTTTGTGTCGACACATTCGTGTTTTGTGTCGACTCATGCACCTTTTGTCTTTCTGTTTTAGATCTGGATAGCAGTATGTATTGACACATAAGGCTTTGTGTCAACTCATACCCTGTTTTTTCACTAAAATGAGTCGACTCATGTGGGTATGTGTCAACTCATGATGCAGTTTTTTGCCTTAAATATTGTTTTATTGTCTGTACTGGTCATCTCACAGCATATGATTGATAAAAATGAACAGCAAGTAAATGGTTAGCTTAAAAGAAAATGATTACTACATTTTATCCTCAAAAGTGAATCATTAATGATGCTTGAAATGAAAGGTCCAATAGTAAAGAGGACTTACCTTGAGACTGTAATTTGTTTTGATGTCTAAACCTCTTTCCAGAGGTTGTTATGGCTTCACTGAACCTCTAGGATACTGCTCCAGTCCTCCCCCTATATTGGAAGTTGCTGGACCACTCTCCAACTCAGTCAAGTTATACAATACTATCTTTTGTTTGTGTTTGAAAGGTGATGATAATGGCACTACAGAAATTGTTCTTGTGTTTGAATAATCTTTATGTGATATGGAGTGTTTGGATGGATGGTTTATGGGAGAGCTTCCAAGGTGGAACAGTGGGTTGAGGGTTTTATTTCTGTTTAGTGAATGAAAAAAGAGAATAGTTTTTTGAATGAACAAAAGGTTACAAAGACTTCTATTTTTTCTCTTCTCTCTTTTCTCTCTAAAAGCCAACCCTTTTATGTGTTGTGAAAACAGTTTATTTATAGATGAAGTTTGGCTGAGATTTGGGGGGGGGGACAAATAAGTTTTTGAACTGTTTGGTATGCTATCTCATTGCCTTGTAGATGCAGCTCTCATATGCAAATTTGGTGAAAACGTGGGACTGATATGGTGCAGACCTTTCAAGGCAGTATTGCAGGTTTTGGAGCAGACTGTGATAGTGTTTAGAGGCAGCATAGCAGGACTGGTTTTGCATAGACTATTTTGTGTAGGAACAATAGGTTTTAGACTGATATGCTTGGACTGGTTGGTGCAAACTTTGGACTTTATTCAGTAGTAATTTGGACAGCATTGCTTGTAGCATGACACAAGTTTGGTTTTATGGACAGCATAGTGGCAAGGTTTGAGTCAAAGGGAAAAGTTCAACCAAGAGAAAGTTTAGGATTTGTAATTTTAACTTAAAAATTCAGGTTGGTTGTTTATTTGAAAATTTGAATTATCTTGAATTGTGGTGATTGAGAAGGAATCCGTGTATGATTGCTTCGGGATGAGTTCGTGTAAAACTGCATCTGGAAATGTACGAGAATGAGCCTGTGTATGGATTCTTCGGGATGAGTCCATATGAAACTGCAACTGGAAATGTATAAGAATGAGCCTGTTTGGGGCTGCTTCGGGATGAGTCCATGTGAAACTGCATCTAGAAATTAGAAGAAACCCGTGTAAGATTGCTTCATGATGAGCCCATGTGAAGCTGCATCTGGAAATTAGAAGGAACCCGTGTAGGATTGCTTCATGATGAGCCCGTGTGAAGCTGCATCTGGAAATTAGAAGGAACCCGTGTAAGATTGCTTCATAATGAGCCCATGTGAAGCTGCATCTGGAAAATAGAAGGAACATGTGTAGGATTGCTTCATGATGAGCCCGTGTGAAGTTGCGTCTGGAAATTAGAAGGAACCCGTGTAAGATTGCTTCTTGATGAGCTCGTGTGAAGCTGCATCTGGAAATTAGAAGGAACTCGTGTGAGATTGCTTCATGATGAGCCCGTGCGAAGTTGTATCTGGAAATTAGAAGGAACTCGTGTAGGATTGCTTCATGATGAGCCCGTGTGAAGCTACATCTGGTCGCATAGATTGTTGCTCTGTCTTGCTTCAGGAACTAATCTTAGACCTGTTGAAAATTGTTGATGATAATTATCTGTTGATTGATCTTTCCTGAAAAGGTAAAGAGTCTGTTGTATGCAATGTCATGATGTATGAAATGCATTGTGTAATGATATTCTCAAAAATGATGTTGTGTTATATGCGTTTCGCATGCATATGCTATGAATGTTGTTGAAATGTATCTTTGTCTTGGAAAATAAATCCTTGACAAATGCTGGGGAGCCTTGGGAAGTTAAATCCTGGACTGTTGTTGGAGATGAAGAGTATGCACATCTTTAGACCTTGTTTAGAATGTTTTCACTGAGGATTCTTGTTTTGTTGTTTAAGGAGAACTCCGCTGGGGAATATTAACTTTGCTTTAGGGAAACTCTATGGAGAGTGTTGATTTCTGCTTGAGGGAAAGAGTTCAGGAGTTTTAGTCATCCTTTTCTCTACTGGGGAGTTATCTCTTGATTGGAGAGAAAGGAAATTAACTGTTATCTGGTCGGATCCAGTCTTCACAACAACTTGTTGGAGATAAAGTAGTTAACTGTTATCTAGTCGAATTCCAGGATTTGCAGCAACTCACTAGGGATAGTGATAAATTCTAATGAGGAAGTGGAGTTTTGTTAGTGATTTGAAGAAGTTAAACTATTATCTGGTCGGGTCCAGGTTTTGTAGTAACTCAAAGTGTTATCTGGTTAGGTCCAGGTTTCAGCAACTCGAACTGTTACCTGGTCGGGTCCAGGTTTCAGTGATTGGATCTTGAGGTTAACTAGTATCTGGTCGGGTCCAGGTTTCAGCAACTCAAACTGTTATCTGGTCGGGTCCAGGTTTCAGCAAATTGATCTTGAGGTTAACTGGTATCTGGTCGGGTCCAGGTTTCAGCAACTCGAACTGTTATCTGGTCGAGTCCAAGTTTCAGCAATTTGATCTTGAGGTTAACTGGTATCTGGTCGGGTCCAGGTTTTAGCAACTCGAACTGTTATCTGGTCGGGTCTAGGTTTTAGCAATTTGATCGTGAGGTTAACTGGTATCTAATCGGTTCCAGGTTTCAGCAACTCGAACTGTTATCTGGTCGGGTCCAGGTTTCAGCAATTTAAAATGTTAAACTATTATCTGGTCGGGTCCAGGCTTTAGTAACTTTAATTTGAGATTTATCGTTATCTGGTTGGGTCCAGGTTTTAGCAACTCAAATTGTTATCTGGTCGGGTCCAGGCTTTACAGTAAATTGAATCAACTGTTATCTGGTCAGGTCTAGATTTCACAATAATTTGTTTAGAGAAATGAAGTTGAACTAGTATCTGGTCGGGTCCAGGCTTCATAGTAACTTGCGGTGATAGTAACGACTCTGTTGAGGATTGTAATGATTTTTTCAGGGATTATGGGTTTTGGTCCCTTGATATTAGTCTGGGGAATTTGCAGTTTATTAGGGAAATAAACCCTATTGAAGAGAAAATTTGACGACCTGCTGGAGAGGTGTTTCCTTTAGGGAGAAATTCATAAGGCCCTTTCTTTAGACCAACCCAGCTAGGGAATGTCAGAAATAAATTCGAGCCTTGATTGTATCTGAAGAGGTATTGGACGAATATCAGAATGATATCCACATTCGAACCGTATCGGGAAGAAAATTTGGAATAAGTGTCAGAATGAATCTGCATGTAGATTGTTTCTGAACTGTATCTAATAAGATGCATTTTGAATAAGTATCTGAATGGATCTTTGTCTGGATCATATCGGTATTATATCTTCAAGAGAATCTGGAATGAGTATCAGAATGAACCTGTATTTAGATTGTATATGTACTGTATCTAGAAGATGGTAAACTGTTGGCAATCTCCTTCTGTTTGGGAGCTGGTGTGATGTGCGTTCTCTGGGAGAATATCAAACTCCTATGTTCGCTGGTGGGTTTGACTATGTCATCGGCTGGAGGATGCCCCACTTTTGTTTTAAGAGGCTTCTACACTTGTCAGGGATTGCCTTGTAGAGGTGGCTCTGGCGACTTCACCGTGGATCACTTTATGAAAGGGACTTTGTGGGGATTTGTCGTTGTCCATAGTAGCAATTGTTGTAACATTGTCAGAAAATGTTTGCTAGGTCGTACATGACCCTTTAAACGAATTCATGTTCAATTCCCTAAGTGGTTCCGATGGAGACCTGCCCCTGGCTATTCAGGACTTTACGAGAGATTTCTTGGAATCTTGACTTGACTTCCACTAATGAGTTGGACAATAACATGTCATGCCCTCTTGATTATGATATATTTGTCACTGGAAGTGTCTTCCCATTTGAAGTGATTCTGTTTCTTGAGAGAATTTTCCGTTCATTGAATATTCATTGTGCAAATTTCTCTGTTGTTGATCAATTGGCCATATGAAAACAATGGTATTCAAACAATGCAAAGTTCTATGTTTGTCTTAAAATTTTTGAAAATGCATTTTTGGAAAATCAAAGAATTTTATAAGAATATGAATTCAACTCAGGATTTACAGTAAGCCTTACAGGAGTCAAGATACCTTTTGTAACAATATGCTTTCGAACTAACCCATGCTTCACTTTGGACTTTTAAAAGGTTGTAACGTAGTCTGGTTCACGGTTTAAGAAACAAAGGATAAGGATCAAAGTTTATTTGTACCCACTCGTTCTTCATGATGTTCTACAGTCCTAAACTCAATTAATTGTACGTTTGAACTCCTATTGAATCTGAAATGATATTTTGGTGAGGGCTCGAATACTGGAAGTTTATTTGAGAAGGCAGTCAATTTTACAACATCTTTCCGTTGTCGAGGTTTTATAGCGACCTATTTTTGATTTATTATCCCTGATTTTTTCCCGACTATTTTTTTTATTTGAGACTACGGTCAGCGGGATGCCCCAGTTTTTCTTAAGTCTCCTTCGTAGGTTTTGACTCAGTGGGTTTTTTCTTTTGAGAGATAATGACTGCCTATTTTACGGGGAACCATCGTCATCTTTTGATTCAGAAGGATGTTTTTGATGTCATTCATTGTGTATAAAGTGAAAGCTTACGATTGAACGCGCATTTGAATTAACTGAGAAACTACCCTGCCCCAGGTTCTGATTAAAAGTTTCAGTTTGTTTGAAAAAGAAAACTCCTACTTCTTTGGCTCAAAGGGGTTGACTAGGGATTATCTTCCTTATAACTCCACTATTTAGGAATTGAAAGAACGCTTGTACATCATCAGCAAAGTCTACCCAAAAGCATATTGTATGAGATTATGGTATTATTTTTGTCGTCCTCCCTCTAAAGGCTTAAGACTTGTAGTTAAGAGTTAAATATCATACAAAAAGCATAATTTCAGTATAGTGAAAATGAAAGGATTAACTCAAGACAAACATATGTAATGCATTAATGAGAATAACCAAAGTCTGATATAAGGATAAATGTTTAAGCAAACAAAGAAATTACAACTGAAAATTCAAATAAACAAAAGTTTCTCTGCCTAAACTTCTCGCTTCAAATGGTGTGTCTTTGAGAGGTGACAGAAAAACTCCAGTTGACCATCTTGTGTAAATTCCAACATTCCTTCGTCAATCATGTCTTGAATCTTGTTTTTTAATGCCCAGCAGTGGTTAGTGTCGTGTCCCCAATTGTTGGAGTGGTATGCGCACTTTTCATTGTGTTTGTAGCAACGTGAAGAAGTATTAGGTTTTTGAGGAGGCTCCCTCATTGTAACCAGCTCGGCTTCCAACATATGATGCAGTGCTTGAGTCAAGGACATGTTGATCTCAGTAAATTGTCTTTTGGGAATATCTTGCTTATGCTGACCACCCTGTCATGGTTGGCGAGGTCGTTGTTGGACCCTTGGTGTAGTAGCCATTTTGAAAGGTGTTCTCTCAACCAAACCAACTTCTTATCTCATCGGAGGCTGGTTAATGACTTGATCCCCAATCTTAACTGTTTGTTTCATATGGTTGAGACCATCTTGATGAAGCTTGTTGACGATAATTCTTAACTCTTCTTGTCCCCGAGCTATGTTTTGGATAAGAGCCATCTTACCTACCATCTGACTCATCATCTGGATTTTCATTGTTGCTATTTCAGTTTGCAACCGTTCCAATTGGTCATCCCTGTTGTCCTCAGGATTATTTTTAGTCACGCTTTTAGTGAGGAGTGCTTTTACTTTTTCTTGCCCCTTGGACAGGTTCAAGAACACTTCTTGAAGCTGAGCATTTTGGGTCTGAAGATCCTTGATAGTCTGTTCTAAATCCATTTCTACTGAAATAAACAGTAAGAAGATGAGAAAATCTGTATGGGGAAAACCTGACATGATATGATACATGGTATGTGGATGCAATGTTTTCAAGGATCTCGCAGGGTAAACACAATAAAATGTTAGAAGTTGGACTTTGATCACATCTTTGAGTGAAGAGCTTTGTATTGTTGAATGTCCTTCCACGAGAATCAAGCTCACCATGTCGAGTAGGTCATAGCCCTTGATTCAAGTTATTGTGCTTTAGTCTTTGACATCATTTGGCTAGTGGAAAATAAATCCTCTTGCCCCTTGATAGACGTCTGGTTCAATATAACCCTTCATCACAAACCCTTGAGACCCTTGAAATGGTCAATGAAAATGCTATGGTATGATGTCATGATGTTATGTACAAGTAAACATACACAAGAAAAGAAAACAAGTCCTTAGGTTTAGGCTTGCATGAAGTTTCATTAGTAAGTACCCTCTTGAATTTAAGTTGGTTCAACCAGTCCTAGAAAGTAACCGGGTTCTAGGGAATATCAAAATAACTGAACTTTTTTCATCAGGCATTGTTTCAACGCAAGCCTCTTTATTGGCGACCGAAATATCCTGAAAATCCTATCTCAATGAGTGTAGTATCGAGTATCAACCAACTTTGAAATGCACCAAAGCTGGCTATCTCACTACTTCCTAATGGCCAAGTTGTTCAATTAAAGGTTCTAAGGTCAGTTAGTGCTTCATGACACCACACAGCAGCCCTGTATTCTCATTGACTAAACTCAAGGGCCACCGATACCAACAAATGTGTCACACTAACGTAGCTATCGCTTCATCATGTCGGTATACCCCACACAGTCCCCATGATTTATTGCTGCTTACCTAATAATGTTCCCTTATCCGGGTGGAGGATCAATAAAAACCCAAACAAGGACCCATAAATGTAAAGCAAATAAATCAAACAAGGAAAGAATTTTAAAGGTGATCTAGCTCTAAGGTAACCCCACTTTTAAGTAACTCCCCAACATAGTCGCCAGTTCTATAATACCGTGGGAGAACTGACTTGGGTGATTTGCGTTTTATCGTAATTATTGCAGATAGCAAAAGTCGCCACCGACTTTTCTTTTATCCAATAAAGGAAAGGGTGAAAAGAGAAGGAAAGACCTTTCGAGATACTTTCTTGAGTTCAGGGGGTAGATTATGAAAAGGGAAGGTGTTAGCACCCTTTTCATCTGTAGTTATCTATGGGCTCTTAGTTACTTGATCAATTTGAAAATGCTTTGTTTGAAATATGTTTGTGATTAGTGTAAGTTTGAAAATATTTTGAAAACGCATTTGTTTCGGCAAACTTTGTAATGATTCTCGTCTCTATAAGAATGTATATAAAGTGTTGGTTTTGAAAATAGTTCAAAGAGATGTTTTGAAAGTGTGAGTATGAAGATGGTTTTAGTTTGTGAGCAAGCAACTACGACTGTCCTACCTACTCAAAAGGTCTTTGTTCTTTTCCTCCTCCTTTAGATATTTCTACCTTACCATTGATTGATAAGAAACTCTATCTTTGGATATGAAGGGCCGGGTGTGGGTCAATCGTATAGTCATAGAAGGCAACTTATGAGACGCTTTAGCAATTTTCGTAGGGACTAAGATCATTTTACCGAAGGCAACATCGAAGGGTCGTCAAGGGACTACAATCTCTTTATCAAGGGCCTTTGCTAAAATGTCCCATATTCGAGGGACATGACTATTTTCCGAGGCAACAAGTAAGGTTACCCTAGAGGTGCGTGTGTGTGAATTGTATTTCAATTGAATGAATTTTTGTCTTTGAGATTAGGGTGTTCTAACGGTTGATTTTATCTTTCCATCACACCTTAATTACTAATAATTATATTAAAGCGGTAAATTGCGGAAATTAAAATACTAATTTATTACATCACTTGGGGGATGGGGGTACAATTTACAAATGGGGATGAAGCATAGGCCTAATTAAATTATTACAATCATATTGAATAAAATAAATAGCACTAAAAAATATAAAAGAAAAATAGTGTACAAAGAAAGTAAAACAAACTTTATGTATTAACACATAGTTGCATGCATCGACACATGCCATTTCCTATCCTGAAAAATACAAATTGACTCAGTATGAGTCGATGCATAGTGGATGTGTCGACTCATTCCACTTCCTGTTTCTGAAAAATTCCAAATCAACTCTGTCATACGGTGGGAGAACTGACTTGAGGTTTTGTGTTTGTGTTTGCAAATGTTTCGGTTTAGCAAGAGTCGCCACCGACTTTTTATTTTATCCTAAGGAAAGGTTAAAAAGCACAGTAAAGACCTTTGAGATGTTTTCTTGGGTTCGGGGAGTAGATTATGAAAAGGGAAGGTGAAAGCACCCTTTTCATCCATGGTTATCCATGGGCTCTTAGTTACTTGTTTAGATCACTTGCATTTGCTTTTCAATTGTTTGAAATGATGCTTTGTGTGTGGTTTTCAAAATGCTTTGAAAAAGAGGCCTTGTCTAGGCAACCTTTGTAATGATTCTTGTTTGAATATATACAAAGGTGTGAGTCTTTTTGAAAAGATATTTCAATGTTTTGAAAGTTGTTTTTGAAATTGTGTGGTGAGGTGTGTTTGAAAATAGCAAGGATGTTTTGCAAGCTTTTGATCAAGTAACTAAGAGTTGTCTACCCTATTTTACTCAAAGATCTCTCTTATGCTTTTAACCCTTTTGACCGTGTTGTTTCACCATTGCATTTGGTGAACAACCTTGTGTTAGGAAGTTAAACGGGACAGGCACGGGTCATCGTATAGATCATGATACCAATTGTGTCAAGTATCTTTGGCAATTTTCTTGAGGGACTTGATCATTTTTTGTTTAGGCAACCAAGATAGCATCATCGAGGGACTATGATCTTTTGTTTTGTTTTTGTTTTGCCAAAGTACTCAACATGCATACCATGGCCCATTTTTGAAGGCAACAAGTGGATTGTAATCCTAGGGGTGCAAGTGTGCATTGTGTTTGATTTTCATGCATTTTTGTCTTTGATTAGGTCAAACTATTTGTTAATTTGGATTTTTGCATACAAACCCTAACTCTCTAATCATGGCATAATTGAAAGCGTAAAATGCGAGAACGTAAAGTTCTAAGCTATTACAACATGATTATGGGGATGGGGGTACAATTTTGAATGGGGGTATTTGACAAGAAATTATAAACCCTAGTTTACTATTATATCCAAATTGAATTCTTTGTGCAAATAAATAAATGGGCAATATTTAATTAAACAAGATAAATAAATATTAAATAAAATGTATTATGCAAAAAAAAAGAATTTTTATTTTTTCATGTATGCAAAGTATTTTCAATATAACAAGTATGAAGAAATAAATAAAGAAAAATTAATTTTATTTGTTTTAGGGTAAAACCCTAATTTCTTTAAGAAAATAGATATAATATATTATTTATGTACAAAAATATATTAATATGTGTAAAAAATGAAATATATCTAAAAAAGGTATTTTTTAGTATAAATAATAATAAAAATAAAAATGTAATATTTTTGTATTTTTATTCTAAGTATTTAATAAAATAAAAGTATATATGTTTATTATGTGTATATTAATCAAATTAAATATGTACAAAATAAAATAAAATATGTACAAAAAAAAATTATATTTTAAATAATATTTTCAGTGTGAATAAAAAATAAGAAATGAAAATAAAAGTATTATTTACATTATTTTTTCAAGTTAAAATAAATTACAAAAGTATTCTAAATGTTTTTATGTTATAAAATCAAATAAAATGCCAAATAAAATGTAAAAAATTATGAAAATATTTTTTTAGCATTTATTATATTTGGAAATAAAATAACAAAGTCAGAAAAGAAAACAAAAATTCAAAAATGCAAAAATATAAGAAATTAGGCCAGGGGGTGTGAAACTGAAAAAGGGGTGTTAGAAGCAAAACTGGCCAGGCCCAGCCCAAGCCAACTTCATCTTCTTCCTCCAGACAAAAAAACGCGCGCCTGTTGTACAAACTTGAACATCCTGGAAACGTGATCTTTTACCAAAACTCACAACATCAAACTTGTAGAGAATTTTAATACGATTCTAACCATATAAAGCATTAATCCTAACTCTCAAAGACCAGAGAGAATTTCTCTGGCCCCAAAATCTGACCTAACTTTTTCAGCATGTTCATGGATGAAATTCTCCTAGCACACTTAATATAAATGAAAACTAAGCATATGTACAGCTTCATGGCATTGAATACTACATTTCTTACTTACAAACCTAAGGCTAAATGTTCCTAAATAGAGAGATAGAAAGTGATGAAAAACCTGTTTCAGTTGGATTCGAGTAGGACAATGCAGAGCTTCTCAATAAGTTTTGAGGTGTCTGGTAGCTTGCCTGAACTTCACTTGATCTTTTCCAATAGTTAGCTTGCCTTGAATGTCCCTGAATCAGCCTCTAGAACTCAACCTGCACAAGCTTGAAATGAAAATGGTGATCACTGTAAATGGAGTTACAGTTGGTAATGGAGGTTTGGGATAGCTTGAGTGAGTTGAATGGAAGGTGTTTGAAGCAAAAAGGAGCAAAACGCACGAGCCAAATGAGCTGTGGCAATCAAGTTACAACACCTGCCCTGTTTTGCCAAAGAAGAGTGATTTCTGGCTATGGGAGGTTTTGAGGCTCAAGCGCTCGTGTTTCTTGCTCAAAGGGTTGTGTGAAATATGTTCGCAATGTTTGTCTAAGCTAACAATGGTTGGTTTTCAAGTTGGGAGGATTTTGACAAGTTTCTTCTTTGTGAAGCAAGAATGTGTATGTTGGTATCACAGGCCTGTACAAGCCATATAACATGCTGCATACAATCCTCTTGATACTTTCAATTTATGGATTTGATTTTGCTTCTGAGATCTTGGCCCTATGCTTCAAAGATCATGTTTTGACATAAAGCATACCTTTTCCAAAATGGAAATGTACCTTTTTCTAATTAAGGCTTAGTTTTGTGTACAATGCCCAAATGGTCAAAACAAATGCTTAGACTGATGGATTTGCATTTAATTAAGGAGTGTGAATGCGTTTAGAGGCCTGAAAACTAGTACAAAGCATGCTGGTTTGAAAATGCCACTTGAGTGAACATGTATTGGCCATGGATACAAAGTGAGTTTTTGCCAACTTCAAACATTCGATTCTCCCTAACCACAAATGTGTTTGGGGAGTTCTTTGACAATTTGGAAAGCTTGCAACAAGCACTATAATCCATATTTGAAATGAAACTTGAGACTCCAAGTGGAACTATGTGAAAAATGGCCAAGAAGATGGGTCAAAATCCTACCTAAACTAGGGCAAAATTTCTCTAAGTTAAAAGTTTTAGGGACCCTTGTTCCAAAAATCATAACTTGAGATCCAAGCTTCTTTTGAGAAAATTTTATGAATCAAAGTTGTAGACTTTGTGGAGGAATACAACTTTCATGTTGTAAGTTTTGTTTGAATTCATTTGCATCATGGTGAAAATGTGGGACAAAGTTAGGAAAAATTAAGAAAATTTTATAACTTAGAAAAATTCTAAGTTATGAAATTTTTCAATTTCAAACCCTAATTTGAAATTTTGGGTTTCTTGATGAACAAGTTTCATAATTTGACACATCTTGATGAAAAATAACCCTTGGCACTTGATTTTGACCAAAAAGTCAAAGTTTGACTTTTCAATGTACAATCAAATTTTGATCAGTTGACTGAAAAATTCATTTGTCAATCCTATGCATTTGAGATATTTTGAACTTGTTGAATAGGTCAAGATGATTTCATTGAGTCCTTGAGTCCATGGTTGAGCTTGATTTGCCATTGGCTAGGTCAAACAGTCAAAAATTTCCTTTGTACAATCAAAACCCTAAAAATGACCATTTTGTCCTTTTGGTGATCTGATCAAATTTCTTGTGGAATTGTGGTCCAAACTTGATTAAATGGTTCATATGAGTTCATAATGTGATGTGGGTCAAAATTCATGAGGTTTGACTGTAAATTAGCCACAGTTGACTTTTTCCCCAATACAGCTGATTTCTAGGCCAACTGTCCAATTGACTGGGCAAAAATTTGATCCAAGGCTTGAAACTTGGTATGGGCAAACTTATGAGTCCAACATGAAGTATGAAAGTCAATTTGAGCATTGAAGGTCCAAAAAATCATGTGCAAACTCAAACCCTAATTTAGGTCAACAATGCAAGGAGGTGTCTTGAGCAGAGCAAACCCTAGCTTGATCTTGAGTTCCAAGAGCCTTGTGATGAGAAATATTGATAAAATGAGAGGGCAAATTTTTGGGTACAACAGTTGCCCCTGTTCAATCTTCTTGAACCTGAAGAGTTAGATTGGCAAGTTTTCCTTTCGTGACTCGAAGGTAAAAGAGGATTGGACACTAGAGTGCCCGTAAATTTGCACTCGTCAAAATGTAGCTAAGGGAATGGGCTTAAAGACGTAATTTAGAGATGGTAGAATCTTGCTGGAGATGGGCTTAGAGATTCCATCCAAAACTTGTTTGTTGAAAATCAATAGAATGAACATCAGAAAGGTATTCGTATTTGGAACGTATCTGAGCCGTATCTGGAGATTGGGTTTGTATGAGCAAGGGAATGGCGTCTGTGTCTAGAGCATATCCGAGATGCAACTGTATTTGATTCTTGAATGGATATCAGAATGACTGTCGTGTCTGGAGTGTATCCATACTGTATCTGAAATCTCTGAATAGTTGTTAACAATAGCTTTTTAATCTTATCCTGAAAAAGATAGAATGTTAGCTAAAGCACAAAGTTATGTTGCATGATATGTATGATGCAATAAAACGTGCTTCATCAATGTTTATGATATATGAATGTAATGGATGTGAATGTAAGTTGATTAGCTGTCTTGCTAAGGAAAATAAATCCTTGATAACTGGAGATAATGAAATTTTTGACCGCTGCCGGGGAAAATAAATCCTTGACTGCTGCTGGGGATTGAAAATCCTTTGATCGTTGAGAATGAGAAGTCCTGGGACCACTGCTGGGGATTGAAACTCCTGGGAGGCTTCAACTTGAAAAAGTGAGAACAAGAATCTTTGTTCTACTAGGAAATAACTATGTGGGGAATTGAGAATGAGAATCTTCATTCTGCCAGGGGGATTTGTGTTGAGGATCCAAGAACGAGAATCTTCGATCTGCAGGGGATTAAAAATTCTGACAGATTCATGCTGAGAGTAAAGAAAGCTCTGGAGAATCAAGGATGAGAATCTTGATTTCGTTGGGGAGTAAGAATTCTGTGGGGAGTAGTTGTACTGCTGAAGAGTAGCTATCCTGTTGGAGAGTAAAACTCAGGACTCTGGGAAAAGCTTATTCTTGTTTTCAGAAGTTAAGTCGTATGCCACTTTGAGAATGAGAATCTTCATTATGTCGGGACTATCGGGGATTCAAGTTATATACCACTTTGAGAATCTTCATTCTGTCGGGAATATCGAGAGTTTAAGTTATATACCACTTTTAGAATGAGAATCTTCATTTTGTCGGGAATATCAGGAGGTTGGGTGTATGTCAATCTACTAGGGAAGCAAGAATGAGAATCGTCATTCAGGCGTTTGGGTCAGAAGGTTGGGTGTATGCCAATCTACTGGGGATGCAAGAATGAGAATCTTCATTCAGGCGTTTGGGTCAGAAGGTTGGGTGTATGCCAATCTACTAGGGAAGCAAGAATTAGAATCTTCATTCAGGCGTTTGGGTCAGAAGGTCGGGTGTATGTCAATCTACTGGGGAAGCAAGAATGAGAATCGTCATTCAGGCGTTTGGGTCAGAAGGTTGGGTGTATGCTAATCTACTGGGGATGCAAGAATGAGAATCTTCATTCAGGCGTTTGGGTCAGAAGGTTGGGAGTATACCAATCTTCTGAGGTTTCAAGGATGAGAATCTTCATTCTTGAGAAATAGCATTTTAGGAGCTTCAGTTGTCCGTTATTCTGCTGGTGGGTTGTTTCTGCTGAGATTTAAGAACTTGTCCATAATTCAACTGAAGTAAAAGCTTTGTCGCTCGAATTTGATTGTTCATTTCCTGAAAGGTAAAGGTTAGTGGCATATATCAATCAATGATGTTCTCAAAATAAATGAGATTGCGTTGCATAATGTCCTGATGCACGGAGGTGTAATGTTTTTCAAGACGACCTTTCGCTGGGGAAAATAAATCTCGAGCTGGTGAAGGAGAAAAGAGTTGGATTCTTCATCTCTGATAGTGAAGAAAATCAGAATAAATCGCTGAGAGATTTATCTGAAATATCAAAAACCCGGAATATCTTCCACTAGCATAAGAATCAGGGATATCTTAGTGTCAATCTGACTAAAACAGAGAGGGTCTTGGGTTAACTTTGATTCAACCGGATGATGGTGGAATCCTTGACGACTGTAATCCAACAGGTGATGAAGGAATCTTTAATGACCGTGACTTCCAACAGGTGATGAAGGAATCTTCGACAACCGTAACTTCCAACAGGTGATGAAGGATTCTTCGACGACCGTAACTTCCAACGGATGATGAAGGAATCTTCGACGACCGTAACTTCCAACAAGTGATGAAGGAATCCTCGACGACCGATCAATCTACGTATGTTGTTGAAATGTAATTTCATTTTAGAGAATAAATCCTTGACAAATGTTGGGGAAATAAACCCATGACTGATGGTCTGCTAGAGAGGTGATGAACTTCTCGAGGATGCTTGAATTTCTTTTCAGAAAGATTTTGGAGAGATTCGTCACTGCCCCTAGTATCAAATGTTTGTGGCATTGCCAGGAAACTTGGACTGTATGTAACCCTTTGATGAGATTGACGTTTTAATGCCCCAAGTGATGGTGATGGAGACTTGCCCCAGGTTAATCTGCAATTGAGAGATTTCTTGAAATCTTGACTGGACTGCCCCAGGTTAACTGGACTTGAGAGATTTATTGAAATCTTGACTGGACTGCCCTAGGTTAACTGGACAATACCAAGTCCCCCTTTGTTGATAGGAGATTTTTGCAACGGGAGTGTCATCCTACTTGAAGTGATTTTATTCACTGAGAGAGCTTTCGTTCATCCGAACATTCACTGTATGAATTTCTTCGTTGTCAAACAAATAACCATGTGCAAACAAAGATATTCAAATAACGCAAAGTTTATGCTTGTCTCGAAGTTTTGACAAATGCGTTTTTTAGCAGAAAACTTTTATAAGACAAATTCAGCTCAAGATTTAGAGCAAAGCCTTACAGGAGTCAGGATACCTTTTGTAACAGTATGCTTTCGAACGAACCCATGCTTCAATTAGGACTTTTGAAGGGTTGTAACGTGGCTTGGTTCACGGTTTAAGAAACAAGGGATAAAGGCTCAAAGTATATTTGTACCCACCCGCTCTTCGTAATGTTCTTCAATCCTGACTCAGTTAATTGTGCGTCGAACTCTATTCGAGTTTGGAATGACGTTTTTGGTGATGGTTCACACAAGTTGAATTTGTTGGAAGGCAGTCATTTTTTGCAACACTTTTCATGTTGTTGAGGATTTTTAATGACCTCTTTCTTTTGATTCATTATCCCTAATTTTTGCCTGACTGTTCTTATTTTTGAGATTTACAGTCAGCGGGATGCCCCAACTTTCTTAAGCCTCCTTTGTAGGTTTTGGCTCAGTGGGCTTTTTTTTCTTTTTTTTTTGAGAGATAATGACTGCCTATGTGATAGGGAACCATCACCGTCTTTTGATTCCAGAGGAATGTTTTTGATGTCATTCATTGTATTATGAACTGAGAGTTTGCGACTTCAACGCGCATTTTGAATTAACTGAAAGACTACCCTGCCCCAGGTTTGATCAAAGGTTTCAATTTGTGTTAAAACGGAAAACTTCTACTTCTTTGGCTCGAAGGGGTTGACTAGGAATTATCTTCCTTATAACTCCGGTGTTTAGGATTTGAAGGAAACGCCTGTACATCGTCAGCAAGGTCTGTCCAAAAGCATATTGTATGAGATTATGGCATTTTTTTATCATCCTCCCTCTAAAGACTTGTAACTTTTAGCAAGAGTTAAATATCATAAAGAAAGTAGGAAGCATAATTCAAGAATAGTGAAAACGAATGGATGAATTCAAGACAAACATATGCAATGCATTAATGAAACAGAGTTTGACATCAACAGATAATTGTTTGAATAACAAAAGAAATTACAACTTGAAAATTCCAATGAAACAAAAGTCTCTTAGTTTGAACTTGTCATTTCATGTGGAGAACCCTCAGCGGAAGATTTTCATCTCACCATCCGGCATGAATTTCAGCACTCCTCTGTCAATCAAATCTTGGATTTTGTTTTTCAAAGCCCAACAGTCGTCGGTGTCATGTCCAGGACTATAGGAGTGGTATACACAAAATGCGTTGGGGTGATAGCCAGGAGCAGAGGTATTGGGATTCCGAAGAGGATCCTTTAAAGTAGTCAGATTGACCTCCAACAAGCGTTCCAGTATTAGAGATAATGGTATGTCAGTCTCAGTGAAATGTCTTCCAGATGTATTTTGCTTACGCCGATTACCCCGTTGACGCTGGCGAGGTTGTTGTTGGGCTTGTGACCCTGAAGCAAGCTGGGGAGCCTTTCCCTTGTCTTCTTGTCTCAAAGGAGGTTGAATTATGACTTGATCTTCAACCCTAGTTGTTTTCCCCACTTGGTTATCTTGAATCAGTTTGTTGATGAGGACCCTGAGCTCCTCTTATCTTTGAGCCAGGTCTTGAATGAGAGCCATCTGGCCCACCAGTTGTCCCATCATCTGGATCTTCATTGTTGCCAGCTCATTCTGTAGCCCTTCCAATTGATCATTCCTGATGCCACCTGGACTTCCTTGGACCATGCCCCTTGTGAGGAGAGCTTTCACTTCTTCTTGCCCCTGGGACATATTCAAGAACATTTCTTGAAGTTGAGCATTTTGAGCCTGGATATCTTTGAAAGTCCTCTCTAGAGCCATCTCTACTGAAATAAACAGTAGGAGAATAAGGAAACATGAAAGGGAAACCCTGTCATGATACAATTCATGATATGTGGATGCATGTTTTCAAGAATCTCGCGGGGTAAACACAAGAAAATGTTAGAGATTGAACTTCGATCAACATCTTTGATTGGAGAACTTTTGTATTGGGGGATGTCTTTCGACGAGAATTAAGCTCACCATGTCAAGTGGGTTATAGCCCTCGATTCAAGTTGTTGTACTTGATCTTTAATGGCATTTGTTTAGAGGAAGATGAATCCTCTTGCCCTTTGGTAGACGTCTGGTTCAACGTGACCCTGCATCAAAGACCCTCGAGATCCTTGAAATGGTTATTGAAAATGCTATGGTATGATGTTATGATGATATGTAAAAGTATGAAAAAATAAGCAAGTGTATATACAGGTTGTAGGTGTTTAGGTATTGGCTTGCATTTTTGGTAAATCCCAAGTGTATGTGTGAATGTCATGACTGATGTCATAACATTCTAGTTCAGTTTGTACTGACTCATTAGGTACCTTTGCAGAAAAATATTGTAATTCAAGTACTGATGTTTATAAGTGTGTATCTGAGCATTTTGCAAAATGATCACATTTTGCTAAATCAGTAGACAGGTTTTCTCAGATGTCATAACAGATGTTATGACATCCTGTTCTGAACTAACAGGTTTGCAGGTTGGATAAGTCTGAGTTTTTTCAGGAAAATAACTCAGTCTTTCCTGAACAGAATCCTGCGTTTTCTGAGGGGTAACATAGCTCAACCCTAACCTGGTTAATAAAGCCCTGTGACCTGGTCTTTAGGTAAAACGGAATTAACCCTAGGTTTTTGTGGAAACCCTAACTGAAGTTGCAGCTGCTATATATTCAACAGAGCTGCTGTTTTTCAAGGCATCCCTTTTATTGATCAGAAGATCATTTGTAATCTGTATAGATTTGATTATTGTACTCCAAGCAATTATCATTGTGATAAGTGCCTTGGAATAGGTTTCTAATTGTAAGGGCTGTGTAGCACTCAAAGCTTTGACGCAAGAGTGTTTGAATGTTCCTTGACTAAAGCTGTGAAGCAGAGTCAAGTTAGTTGTGTGCATCACTCAAAGCTGTGAAGCACGAGTGATTGTGTTGCTTGATTAAAAAGCTGTGAAGCTTAATCAAGTGTTTGTTTTTGAAGAGTGTCTTCATCAATTTTTAAGTCAAATTGGTTTATGTATCACTGCTGTGATTGAGGGGGAGTGAGTAGGAACTCAGGTTTAAGTTGTACTTAGATTGGAATTGCATTGGGTAGGTCTTAAGTGAAGGAGATAAATTGGTTGGTTTATTCCTGAATTAACATCTCTTATAGTGGATTTCCTCCCAGGCTTGGTAGCCCCCAGAGTAGGTGTTGTTGCACACTGAACTGGGTAAACAATTGACTGTGTTCTTTATTGCTTTTGTATTTACTGTCATATAGTAAGTCAGATACGGTGTCATAACATTAAACGTGACATTGAGTATCTGCAGCCAGAATTTCAATTGGCATCAGAGCGGGCACCCTGCCTGTATTACTGGGTGAGATCTAGGGATATCACTTTCTGGCACTATGGACAAAGAAGGAGTTTTTGGAAATAGACCACCCATTCTGGATGGAACTAACTATGACTACTGGAAACCTCGTATGATTTCCTTCCTAAAATCTCTGGACAAAAAGGCTTGGAGAGCTGCTGACAAAGGATGGATTCATCCCACCATAACTGAGAAAGATGGGACAATCAGTCTGAAGCCTGAGGAAGATTGGAGTAAAGAAGAAGATGAGTTAGCTCTGGGAAATTCAAAAGCTTTAAATGCCTTGTTCAATGGAATTGATAGAAACATTTTCAGACTAGTACATCAATATGAACTGGCCAAGGAAGTTTGGGACACTCTCAAAACTACTCATGAGGGCACTTCCAAAGTAAAAATGTCAAGGCTTCAGATGTTGACCACCAAGTTTGAGAATCTAAAAATGATGGAAGATGAAACCATTCATGAGTTTCACATGAACATCTTGGAGATTGCCAACACCTCAGGAGCACTGGGAGAAAAGATGTCAGAAGAAAAACTGGTGAGGAAGATTCTCAGATCCTTGCCTAAAAGATTTGCAATGAAGGTAACTGCCATAGAGGAAGCCCAGGACATTAGCAAGTTGAAAGTGAATGAACTTATTGGGTCTCTTCAGACTTTTGAGATGGGAATCACTGATAATGGTGTCAAGAAGAACAAGAGCATAGCACTTATGTCCAACACTGATGTTGAAGAAAACATTTCAGAAGCTATAGCCATGCTTGGAAGACAGTTCAACAAACTCATCAAAAGAATAGATCCAAAGTCAAGGTCTAATGTTCATAACATTCCCTCTAACATTGACAGTTCCAGCAGAAGACCAAGGTCAGAAGAGAAGGGAATTCAAGGCAGAGGAATTCAATGCCATGGTTGTGAAGGATATGGGCATATTCGAGCTGAATGTCCTACCTTGCTTAAGAAACAAAAAGGAATGACAGTTACTTGGTCTGACTGTGATTCAGAAAGTAATTCTGAAGAAGAGACTGCCAAACGAGTTACTGCTTTAACTGGTGTTTGTACCTCTGAAAGTGACATCAGTGATGAAGAGGTGACTTTTGAAGAACTGGCTGATACTTACAAGGAATTGTGTATCAGAAGTACTGAAGTCTGTGTGCAGAATGAGAAACAATCAAAACTCATTATAAAGCTGGAGGCTGAAAAAAGGGCAAACCTTGAAACTATAAGTCATCTAGAAGGAGAAGTTCAATTGCTGAACTCACAACTGAATCAAATGACCAAATCTGTCAAGATGTTGACAAATGGAACAGACAAATTGGAAGAGATCCTTCAGGTTGGACAAAATGTGGGAAATAAATCTGGACTAGGATTTATGGAAGCAACGAAATCTGGTTCTGGTAAGCAAATGTCAAAACAAATGTCTCAACACAACTCTCGACATCAGGAACAGAGACATATGAGGAAAAGGTACCAAAGATGGAAATGTCATCATTGTGGGAGATATGGCCACATAAAGCCCTTCTGCTTCAGATTACATGGATACCCTAATCAGAACTCAGGTGTCAAACCTAAGTCTAAAAAGGTATCACATGCTCCTCAATGGAAGAGAAAGGCTACTGCACTGATAGCTCACACTTCCCTGAGGGTCTCTGCAAAGGAAGACTGGTACTTTTACAGTGGATGTTCCAGACACATGACTGGAATCAAGAACCTCCTCAATAATGTTAAGCCTCACACCACCAGTTTTGTGACCTTTGGAGATGGGGCTAAAGGTGAAATTAAAGGAGTTGGTGATTTGGACTGCCCTGGAGTTCCAAGTCTGAATGAAGTACTGCTGGTGAAAGGGCTGACCGCTAATCTCATTAGTATCAGTCAACTGTGTGATCTAGGATTCAAGGTTAATTTCTCAAAATCTGAATGCCTTGTAATCAATGACAAACAAGAGATAGTAATGAAAGGAGTCAGATCCAAAGACAATTGTTACTTGTGGGAGCCTGAGAACACTAATTTCTCATATGTGTGTTCCATTGTAAAAGAAGAAAAAGAGGTGAAACTGTGGCACCAAAAACTTGGCCATCTTCATCTAAGGGGTATGAAGAGGATAATCTCCATGGAGGCAGTCAGAGGGATTCCAAAACTGCAAATTGATGAAGGAAGAGTTTGTGGTGAATGTCAGGTTGGTAAGCAGACTAGGATGTCACATCCAAAGTCAAGACATCTGACCACCTCTAAGGTTCTAGAACTCCTCCATATGGATCTGATGGGACCAATGCAAGTAGAGAGTCTTGGTGGTAAAAGATATGCCTATGTGGTTGTGGATGATTTTTCCAGATTCACCTGGATTAATTTCATTAGGGAAAAATCAGATGCATTTGAAGTTTTTAGAGAACTGTGCAAGAGAATTCAAAGAGAGAAGGAAGGATGTATTGTCAGAATCAGAAGTGATCATGGCAAGGAATTTGAAAACAGCAAGTTTGATGACTTCTGTTCTTCAGAAGGAATCAGTCATGAGTTTTCTTCTCCTATAACACCTCAGCAAAATGGAGTTGTGGAAAGAAAAAACAGGACCATACAAGAATCTGCCAGAGCAATGTTACATGCCAAAAGACTTCCTATGTATTTTTGGGCTGAAGCTATGAATACAGCTTGCTATGTTCATAACAGGGTCACCTTGAGAAAGGGAACCTCATCCACCATATATGAACTCTGGAAAGGAAGAAAACCAACTGTGAAGTACTTCCATGTGTTTGGCAGCAAATGCTATATTCTGTCTGATCGTGAACAAAGAAGAAAACTGGACTCCAAAAGTGATGAAGGCATATTTCTAGGATACTCCTCAAACAGCAGAGCTTATAGAGTATTCAACTCCAGAACCAAAACCATGATGGAATCAATAAATGTTATAATTGATGACTATCATGAAGAAATAGATGTTCCTTGTACTGTTGAGACATTCTTTGAGACTTCAACCCAACAGAATGACCTACCCAACTCCACCACAACAGAATCTGAATCAAAGGAAGCTAGCAAGATCCCTTCCATCAGAATTCAGAAGGATCATCCAAAAGAGCTCATCATAGGAGATCCCAATAGTGGAGTCATCACAAGATCTAGAGAAATCATCTCAAACTCTTGTTTTGTGTCCAAAATGGAACCAAGAAATGTCAAGGAAGCCTTAACTGATGAATATTGGATTGGTGCAATGCAAGATGAACTGAACCAATTCAAGCAACATGAAGTTTGGGAACTGGTTCCTAGACCTGAAGGAACTAACATCATTGGGACAAAATGGATATTCAAGAACAAGTCAGATGCTGAAGGAGTTGTCACCAGAAATAAGGCAAGACTTGTTGCTCAAGGATACACCCAGGTTGAAGGGGTTGATTTTGATGAAACCTTTGCACCTGTAGCCAGGCTGGAATCAATCAGACTCTTGTTGTCAATTGCTTGTCTTCTGAAGTTCAAGTTATTTCAGATGGATGTGAAAAGTGCCTTTCTAAATGGGTACTTAAATGAGGAAGCTTATGTGGAACAACCTAAAGGTTTTGTGGATCCAACCCACCCTGATCATGTCTACAAATTGAGAAAAGCTCTATATGGCCTGAAACAAGCTCCTAGAGCATGGTATGACAGGTTAACAAAGTTTCTCTCAGACAAAGGCTACAGAAAAGGAGGTTTGGACAAAACTCTCTTTGTCAAAACTGAAGGAGGGAAGTTGATGGTTGCCCAAATATATGTTGATGACATAGTGTTTGGAGGAATGTCAGAACATATGGTTAAACACTTTGCTGACCAGATGCAGGCTGAGTTTGAAATGAGTCTCATGGGAGAACTAACTTATTTTCTTTGACTAAAAGTCTCACAGATGGAGGACTCAATCTTCTTATCTCAAAGCAAGTATGCTAAGAATATTGTAAAGAAGTTTGGTATGGAGAATGCAAGTCACAAAAGGACTCCTACTCCTACTCATCTAAAGCTTTCCAAAGATTCAAGTGGGGTCAAGGTGGATCAAAGTCTGTACAGAAGCATGATAGGAAGCTTGTTGTACTTAACTGCCAGCAGACCTGATATTACCTTTGCAGTTGGAGTTTGTGCTAGATACCAAGCTGATCCCAAAGTCAGTCATATCAATCTAGTGAAGAGAATTTTGAAGTATGTAAGTGGTACTTACAACTATGGATTGATGTATACTCATGGTTGTGAACCAGCTCTGACTGGCTACTGTGATGCTGATTGGGCTGGTAGTGCTGATGATAGAAAAAGCACCTTTGGAGGATGTTTCTTCTTGGGAAGTAATCTGGTTTCCTGGTTCAGCAAGAAACAGAATTGTGTGTCTCTTTCGACTGCTGAAGCTGAATACATTGCAGCTGGTAGTAGCTGCTCTCAAATGATATGGATGAAACAGATGCTCACTGAGTATAATGTCACACAAGATGTTATGACATTGTACTGTGACAATCTGAGTACAATCAACATATCCAAGAATCCCATTCAGCATAGCAGGACCAAACATATTGACATACGACATCACTTTATCAGAGACCTTGTAGAAGAGAAGACAATCAAGTTGGAACATGTTGCCACTGAGCTACAGCTGGCTGACATTTTTACCAAGGCTCTGGATGCAAATCAATTTGAAAACTTAAGGGGTAAGCTGGGTATTTGCCAACATGAGGAATTGTAGCAATTAATTTTGCTTAAAACAAGGATCAAAGGAGTTATGCCTGTTCTGATTGGTTTAAAATTGTATTTTCTCATTTCCTACAATTCTTTTAAGAAGTTGAATAGACACTCCCTTGCTTCCTTCCCCTCTCGTCTCCTCATCAAAACCCAGTCTCTCAATCAGAAATTTCTCCTCAGTTGCTGTTGGTCCTCTAAGACTGTCAAAATGTCTCAAACACCATCATCATCCAATACGACTATTTCAACCTCTTCCTCTGATCAAGATTCTAGGACAATCTCTTCTTGTCTGGACTCTGACGTTCTGGAGATCTCTTCTCGTAGAAAAGTGGGAACTAACCCCACCAAGGTCAAAGAGTTGAGAACAAGACATGCAGGAAAGCCCCAAGCTTCTGCCTCTGGTAATCCATCTCATCCTTCTTCTTCAGTTCCCCCTGAAATTGCAAATAGGGAAGGGACAGCCTATGTTAATCAAGCAATAGCAAAAATTGTTTCAAGAATTCTGAACGAGAACCACTCAGTTCGTGGCATTTCTGTTCCTCTGAACCAAGAAAGCTCAAATGCTGAAACAAATCCAGATGTCTCTAAGAATGTTGAGACATCAAACAAAGAGAAGAATGCTGACATTGCTCACAAGAAAAGAAAGAAGCTCGAATCCTCTGGATCTGATGACAGTGCTTGAAGGTTGGTTGCTGTTTGGTGGTGTTGCTGGTTGGTGCTGATATCTGGTGGAGTTTGGAAGTGTGTTCAGTTTTTTTTGCTGCTGCTCTTATTAATTGTTCTTGGATATCTGTATAATCATTATGAACATGTATCTTTGGCCCTTTTGTGGCTAAAGAGGGGGAGAATATTTTGGTACTTACTTAATTAGTACTTGACATTCTATTTTTCTGCTGTCACTTATTTCTGCTGCTATCTATCTCTGATTGCTTAGGGTCTTTAGCCAAAAATCTGCCAAAGGGGGAGTTTGTAGGTGTTTAGGTATTGGCTTGCATTTTTGGTAAATCCCAAGTGTATGTGTGAATGTCATGACTGATGTCATAACATTCTAGTTCAGTTTGTACTGACTCATTAGGTACCTTTGCAGAAAAATATTGTAATTCAAGTACTGATGTTTATAAGTGTGTATCTGAGCATTTTGCAAAATGATCACATTTTGCTAAATCAGTAGACAGGTTTTCTCAGATGTCATAACAGATGTTATGACATCCTGTTCTGAACTAACGGGTTTGCAGGTTGGATAAGTCTGAGTTTTTTCAGGAAAATAACTCAGTCTTTCCTGAACAGAATCCTGCGTTTTCTGAGGGGTAACCTAGCTCAACCCTAACCTGGTTAATAAAGCCCTGTGACCTGGTCTTTAGGTAAAACGGAATTAACCCTAGGTTTTTGTGGAAACCCTAACTGAAGTTGCAGCTGCTATATATTCAACAGAGCTGCTGTTTTTCAAGGCATCCCTTTTATTGATCAGAAGATCATTTGTAATCTGTATAGATTTGATTATTGTACTCCAAGCAATTATCATTGTGATAAGTGCCTTGGAATAGGTTTCTAATTGTAAGGGCTGTGTAGCACTCAAAGCTTGGACGCAAGAGTGTTTGAATGTTCCTTGACTAAAGCTGTGAAGCAGAGTCAAGTTAGTTGTGTGCATCACTCAAAGCTGTGAAGCACGAGTGATTGTGTTGCTTGATTAAAAAGCTGTGAAGCTTAATCAAGTGTTTGTTTTTGAAGAGTGTCTTCATCAATTTTTAAGTCAAATTGGTTTATGTATCACTGCTGTGATTGAGGGGGAGTGAGTAGGAACTCAGGTTTAAGTTGTACTTAGATTGGAATTGCATTGGGTAGGTCTTAAGTGAAGGAGATAAACTGGTTGGTTTATTCCTGAATTAACATCTCTTATAGTGGATTTCCTCCCTGGCTTGGTAGCCCCCAGATTAGGTGTTGTTGCACACTGAACTGGGTAAACAATTGACTGTGTTCTTTATTGCTTTTGTATTTACTGTCATATAGTAAGTCAGATACGGTGTCATAACATTGAACGTGACATTGAGTATCTGCAGCCAGAATTTCACAGGTAATCACATTCACACGAAGCAAACAAGTCCTTAGGTTTAGGCTTGCATGGAGTAGGTAAGTACCCTCTTGAAGTTAGTTGGCTCTACCTGTCCTATAAATAGTAACCGGGTTCTAAGGAGCTCAATATCACTGGATTATTTTCTGTGTTCATTGTTTCAGTTTAGCCACTTTACTGGAGACCGAAATATTCCAAGAAAACAACCCTCAATGAGTGTAGTATCGAGTATCTACCAACTTCGGACTGCACCAAAGGCGGTCACCTCACTACCCCTAAAAAGGCCAAGATGGTCAAGTAAGGTTCTAAGAGTTCGTTAGTGCTTCATGACATCACTCAGCGGCCCCATATTCTCTTTGATTGACTCAAAGGCTACCGGTACCCATAAATATGTCGCACTAACGTAGCCACTGCTTCAACCATGTCGGTATACCCCGCACAGTTCCCTCGCAGTTTATTGCTACTTACCTAAAAGGTGTCCCCAAATCCGGGTGTAGGATTTAAAACAAACCCAAGCAAGGAACCCAACATGTAAAGCAATCAAGGCAAACAAGATAAGCATGCAAAGGTGATCTAAAACCCTAAGGTAACCCCACTTTTAGAAAGGTCCCCAGCAGAGTCGCCAGTTCTGTGATACGGTGGGAGAACTGACTTAAGGTTTTGTGTTTGTGTTCGCAAATGTTACGGTTTAGCAAGAGTCGCCACCGACTTTTTATTTTATCCTAAGGAAAGGTCAAAAAGCACAGGAAAGACCTTTGAGATGTTTTCTTGGGTTCGGGGAGTATATTATGAAAAGGGAAGGTGCAAGCACCCTTTTCATCCATGGTTATCCATGGGCTCTTAGTTACTTGTTTAGATCACTTGCCTTTGCTTTTCAATTATTTGAAATGATGTTTTGTGTGTGGTTTTGAAAATGCTTTAAAAAAAGGCCTTGTCTAGGTAACCTTTGTAATGATTCTTGTTTGAATATATACAAAGGTGTGAGTCTTTTTGAAAAGATATTTCAATGTTTTGAAAGTTGTTTTTGAAATTGTGTGGTGAGGTGTGTTTGAAAATAGCAAGGATGTTTTGCAAGCTTTTGATCAAGTAACTAAGAGTTGTCTACCCTATTTTACTCAAAGATCTCTCTTATGTTTTTAACCCTTTTGACAGTGTTGTTTCACCATTGCATTTGGTGAACAACCTTGTGTTAGGATGTTAAACGGGACAGACGCGGGTCTTCGTATAGACCATGATAGCAATTAGGTCAAGTATCTTTGGCAATTTTCTTGAGGGACTTGATCATTTTTTGTTTAGGCAACCAAGATAGCGTCATCGAGGGACTATGATCTTTTGTTTTGTTTTTGTTTTTCCAAAGTACTCAACATGCATACCATGACCCATTTTTGAAGGCAACAAGTGGATTGTAACCCTAGGGGTGCAAGTGTGCATTGTGTTTGATTTTCATGCACTTTTGTCTTTGATTAGGTCAAACTATTTGTTAATTTGTATTTTTGCATACAAACCCTAATTCTCTAATCATGGCATAATTGAAAGCGTAAAATGCGAGAACGTAAAGTTCTAAGCTATTACAACATGATTATGGGAATGGGGGTACAATTTTGAATGGGGGTATTTGACAAGAAATTATAAACCCTAGTTTACTATTACATCCAAATTGAATTCTTTGTGCAAATAAATAAATGGGCTATATTTAATTAAACAAGATAAATAAATATTAAATAAAATGTATTATGCAAAAAAAAAAAATTTTTATTTGTTCATGTATGCAAAGTATTTTCAATATAACAAGTATGAAGAAATAAATAAAGAAAAATTAATTTTATTTGTTTTAGGGTAAAACCCTAATTTCTTTAAGAAAATAGATATAATATATTATTTATGTACAAAAATATATTAATATGTGTAAAAAATGAAATATATCTACAAAAAGGTATTTTTTAGTATAAATAATAATAAAAATAAAAATGTAATATTTTTGTATTTTTATTCTAAGTATTTAATAAAATAAAAGTATATATGTTTATTATGTGTATATTAATCAAATTAAATATGTACAAAATAAAATAAAATATGTACAAAAAAAACTTATATTTTAAATAATATTTTCAGTGTGAATAAAAAATAAGAAATGAAAATAAAAGTATTATTTACATTATTTTTTCAAGTTAAAATAAATTACAAAAGTATTCTAAATGTTTTTATGTTATAAAATCAAATAAAATGCCAAATAAAATGTAAAAAATTATGAAAATATTTTTTGAGCATTTATTATATTTGGAAATAAAATAACAAAGTCAGAAAAGAAAACAAAAATTCAAAAATGCAAAAATATAAGAAATTAGGCCAGGGGGTGTGAAACTGAAAAAGGGGTGTTAGAAGCAAAACTGGCCATGCCCAGCCCAAGCCAACTTCATCTTCTTCCTCCAGACAAAAAAACGCGCGCCTGTTGTACAAACTTGAACATCCTGGAAACGTGATCTTTTGCCAAAACTCACAACATCAAACTTGTAGAGAATTTTAATACGATTATAACCATATAAAGCATTAATCCTAACTCTCAAAGACCAGAGAGAATTTCTCTGGCCCCAAAATCTGACCTAACTTTTTCAGCATGTTCATTGATGAAATTCTCCTAGCACACTTAATATAAATGAAAACTAAGCATATGTACAGCTTCATGGCATTGAATACTACATTTCTTATTCACAAACATAAGGCTAAATGTTCCTAAATAGAGAGATAGAAAGTGATGAAAAACCTGTTTCAGTTGGATTCGAGTAGGACAATGCAGAGCTTCTCAACAAGTTTTGAGGTGTCTGGTAGCTTGCCTGAACTTCACTTGATCTTTTCCAATAGCTAGCTTGCCTTGAATGTCCTTGAATCAGCCTCTAGAACTCAAATGCACAAGCTTCAAATGAAAATGGTGATCACTGTAAATGGAGTTACAGTTGGCAATGGAGGTTTGGGATAGCTTGAGTGAGTTGAATGGAAGGTGTTTGAAGCAAAAGGGAGCAAAACGCACGAGCCAAATGAGTTGTGGCACTCAAGTTGCAGCACCTGCCCTGTTTTGCCAAAGAAGAGTGATTTCTGGCTATGGGAGGTTTTGAGGCTCAAGCCCTCGTGTTTCTTGCTCAAAGGGTTGTGTGAAATATGTTTGCAATGTTTGTCTAAGCTAACAATGGTTGGTTTTCAAGTTGGGAGGATTTTGACAAGTTTCTTATTTGTGAAGCAAGAATGTGTATGTTGGTATCACAGGCTTGTACAAGCCATATAACATGCTGCATACAATCCTATTGATACTTGCAATTTGTGGATTTGATTTGGCTTCTGAGATCTTGGCCATATGCTTCAAAGATCATGTTTTGACATAAAGCATACCTTTTCCAAAATGGGAATGTACCTTTTTCTAATTAAGGCTTAGTTTTGTGTATTATGCCCAAATGGCCAAAACAAAGTCTTAGACTGATGGATTTGCATTTAATTAAGAAGTGTGAATTGGTTTAGAGGCCTGAAAACTAGTACAAAGCATGCTGTTTTGAAAATGCCACTTGAGTGAACATGTATTGGCCTTGGATACAAAGTGAGTTTTTGCCAACTTCAAACATTCGATTCTCCCTAAACACAAACGTGTTTGGGGAGTTCTTTGACAATTTGGAAAGCTTGAAACAACCACTATAATCCATATTTGAAATGCAACTTGAGACTCAAAGTGGAACTATGTGAAAAATGGCCAAGAAGATGGGTTAAAATCCTGCCTAAACTAGGGCAAAATTTCTCTAAGTTAAAAGTTTTAGGGACCCTTGTTCCAAAAATCATAACTTGAGATCCAAGCTTATTTTGAGAAAACTTTGTGAATAAAAGTTGTAGACTTTGTGGAGGAATACAACTTTCATGTTGTAAGTTTTGTTTGAATCCATTTGCATCATGGTGAAAATGTGGGACAAAGTTAGGAAAAATTAAGAAAATTTTATAACTTAGAAAAATTCTAAGTTATGAAATTTTTAAATTTCAAACCCTAATTTGCAATTTTGGGTTTCTTGATGAACAAGTTTCATAATTTGACACATCTTGATGAAAAATGACCCTTGGCACTTGATTTTGACCAAAAAGTCAAAGTTTGACTTTTCAGTGTACAGTCAAATTTTGATCAGTTGACTGCAAAATTCATCTGTCAATCCTATGCATTTGAGATCTTTTGAACTTGTTGAATAGGTCAAGATGATTTCATTGAGTCCTTGAGTCCATGGTTGAGCTTGATTTGCCATTGGCTAGGTCAAACAGTCAAAAATTGCCTTTGTACAGTCAAAACCCTAAAAATGACCATTTTGCCCTTTTGGTGATCTGATCAAATTTCTTGTGGAATTGTGGTCCAAACTTTATTAAATGGTTCATATGAGTTCATAATGTTGATGTGGGTCAAAATTCATGAGGTTTGACTGTAAATTGGCCACAGTTGACTTTTTCCCAAATACAACTGATTTATAGGCCAACTGTCCAATTGACTGGGCAAAAATTTGATCCAAGGCTTGAAACTTGGTATGGGTAAACTTATGAGTCCAACATGAAGTATTAAAGTCAATTTGAGCATTGAAGGTCCAAAAAATCCTTTGCAAACTCAAACCCTAATTTAGGTCAACAGTTCAAGGAGGTGTCTTGAGCAGAGCAAACCCTAGCTTGATCTTGAGTTCCAAGAGCCTTGTGATGAGAAATGTTGATAAAATGAGAGGGAAAATTTTGGGGTACAACAATCTCAGTATGAGTCGATGCATAATGGGATATGTCGACTCATTTCTTGTTTGTGTCGACACATTCGTGTTTTGTGTCAACTCGTGCACCTTTTGTCTTTCTGTTTTGGGTCTGGATAGCAGTATTGTTGTACCCCAAAATTTTACCTCTCACTTATCAAGAATTTTCTCACAAGATCTCCTTGGACTCAAGACTGCATTAGGGTTTGGTCAGCTCAAGACACCTCCTTAGGCACTGATGACCAAAATTAGGGTTTGAGTTTGCACAAGGATTTTTGAACTATCAATGCTTCATATGACTTTCATGGACCATTATGGACCCCCAAGAATACTCATGTCAAGTTTCAAGCCTTGGATCAGACTTTTGATTAGTCAATTGAACAATTGACCTAAAAATCAATTGTATTGGGAAAAAATCAACCATGACCAATTTACAGGCAAGCCTCGTAATTTTTTATCCATATCAACATTTTAAACCCATATGTATCATTTGATCAAGTTTGGACCATAATTCCTCACAAAGTTTAATCAAATCTCCAAAAGGGCAAAATGGTCAAAATTAGGGTTTTGACTGGAAAAGGGCAATTTCTGATTTTTGACCTAACAAATGATCAATTGGTTTAAGGCATGATCTCAAGAGTCCAATTGCATCATTTTTACCTAATGGCATGGTTTCAAACACTGCAAGTCCATTGGATTGACAGATGAATTTTGCAGTCAACTGATCAAAAGTCAACTGTATACTGAAAAGTCAAACTTTGACTTTTTGGTCAAATTCAAATGCCAAAGATCACAATTCATCAAAGCATGTCAAAATATGAAACTTATTCATCAAGAAATCAAAAATTCAAGATTTCATTTTTGAAAAGTCAAAATTTCTTAACTTAGAAAATTTTCTAAGTGTTGAAAATTCATGTTTTTTCATAACTTTGAGCCAAATTTTCACCATGATTCAAGATGATTCAAAAGAAACTTCCAACATGAAAGTTGTATATCTCCATGAAACCTACAACTTTTAATCACACAACTTCTTCCAAAAGTGCTTGGATCTCAAGTTATAATTTCAAGAACATAGGGTCATGAAACTAAACACTTAGTGAAATTTTGCCCTAATTTGGTCAGGATTTTGACTCAACTTCATGGAACTTTTTCATATAGTTCCAAGGGGAATCTTCAAAATCAATCCAAATATGGATTGTAAATCACATTGCAAGCTTTCTAAAATGTCCAATAACTCTTTGAGATCATTCTTGAGTAGGGAGAATCGAAGAGATGAAGTTGGTGTTTTGTCACTTGAATTACAAGGCATTTTGTGATGAACAAGAATCCAATTTCAAACCTATGCTGCACAATCTTGTTTTTCAGGCTTCTAAACCTTAATATCTCTCCATAATCATAAGATTACACTTGCTTTTGAGCTATTATCCAAGTGTTCCAAGCATTGTCCAAGCCAATTTGCCATTTTTGGAAGAAAGTTACCATTCCATTCTTGAAAAGTTGCTTTAATCACAAAGTCAACTTGTCTTGAGCTTCTAACTTGTTCTTTCTGCACACACAACCCCTATAATACAAAAGCAAGGTGTCTAAGACCTGAAGAATCTTAGGACATGCTTGTACAACATTTGAGATTTATCATTTCACTTTTCTACAAAAGCAAGTTATAGAGCCATAACCCTATAACTTAGAAGCTTGGAATGATTTTGTGCTGAGATCTTTTTCATACATATTAACAAGTCAATTGCAACACAAAACACGATTTCAAGCATCCTAAAACTCTCCCAAACACCCTTGCTGCACAAGACTTCTCAACTTGACAGTTTTGAGCCAAAAATTCTCCATCTCCATTTTCACTCGTGTGTTTTGATTCTTAATCATTCAAACAACTTACATACATTATACACAAGTGATCCAAGCCCCTGATTCAAGAATTTAACCCCTCTATCACTATTCACCATTTTCAAACATCAAGCTTGTAGGTTGACTTGAGTAGGGAGATTCAGGGACTTTAAAAGCAAAGTAAGAGTTGGAATACACTCAAGGAGGTCCAGGCAATCTAAACAGATTCTTAGGGCACCTCAAAGCTTAATCAAACTCCATACGCAAATCCATCTGCAAGAGGTAAGTTTTCTAACTTCAATATCTTGATACAAGCATCATCTGTGCATACACTCTGAAGTAAAAATATAGATATCATTGCTTTAAAGCTAACCATGTCCATGGTTTTCATTTATATTGACAGTGTGTAGAGAATTTTAGATTTGAACTTTTTTAAAAAATTAGGTTTCAATTTAGGGCCAGCAAAATTAATCTTCATCTTTGACTTTTAGCTTACATAAGTTATATGGTTGGATTCGTGAGGAAAAATAACACAACTATCATGTTTGTATTTTCCATTTTTATTGAGAAATGAATGAGATACATGTGGTCCAGCTGGCTGAAGGTTGAAGACGAAGTACAGGTCATAGAGGCGTTTTACCTTATGTATTATGTATTTATTCTTTCATTTAAGTTAACGGATGTACAGCCACCCCAGTGGTAAGGTAGCGCGCGTTATTGGTGGAGGTCATCGGTTCGAACCTCAGCGCTGCCTTTTTGCAATTTTTTACATTTTTTGTCTTTCTTTTTGTTCCTTCCAGCGCATGGGCCTTCCACCTTCTGGGCCTGACTTTTTTCTAACTTTCCCCCCCTGTTTCATATTTGCACCCTAGCCGAATTTTATTTTATTTCTTCATTTTATATTTTTTTTATTTTCTCAAATATATTTTCTAAATACTAAAAAATGATAAAAAAATACAAAAAATGATATTTTATATTTTGACTTATTTTATTTTATTTTTTCCATAAATAAAAATATTTTTTATTCTTCATACTTTATTTATTTATTTAAATAAATCTTATAAAATTAATTAATATTGTATTATTTATTTATTTTTCTTCACACCATTTAAAATATATTATTTTAATACCAAAAAGACTAAAAAATATTTTATAATGCTATAAATATTTTCAAGATAAAAAATGCCAAAAAAAAATAATACTTTTCTTAAGCTTATTTTCTTTTGATTAATAGAATTAGGGTTTTCACCTAAAATCTTTTCTCAACAATTTCAAACTTAATAAATTATTTTCTTTATTTTATTAGGTTAAGGTAAAATTTCTTTTCATAAAACATGAAACAAAATATCCATTTTTTTCACATTTATCTTCTTGTATATTTAAATCATTTTGTGCATTATTTATTTCAATTCTTGTATAAATTAAATTTAGTTGTAATAGACTAATTAGGGTTTTAATTTCTTGCAATCCCCATCTACAAATTGTATACCCCCTCCCACAAATGTTGTAATAGCGTAGTAACTCTAAATTCCGCAATTTATCGCTTTATATATAATTGCTAGTAATTAGAGTTTGTATGGAAAGACTAAAATCAACACTTAGAAAACCCTAATTCAAGACAAAAACAAGCATGAAAACAACACACTTGCACACAAGCACCCCTAGGGTTATCTCACTTGGTTGCCTTATACAAAATGACCATATTACGCATGTAAGATATCTTAGCAAAAGCAAGAAAACACAAGATAATAGTCCCTCGATGACGCTATCTAAGTTGCCTTACAAATGATCTTAGTCCCTCAAAAAATAATGCTAAGATACTTTGTAACATTGCTAATCATGGTCATACAATGACCCACGCCCGTCCCATTCACATCCAAAGATAGGGTTGCTTACCAAATCAATGGTAAGACAACAATGTCAAAGGAAAAGAAAATGAACAAGAAAGACATTTGAGTAGGTAGATTTCTCCTAATTACTTGCTCCTTTTCAAAACAAACATCCTTGCTATTTTCAAAACAATCACATACACTTTCAAACATCTTACAAAATTGAAAACCACATACACTTTCAAACATCTTACAAAATTGAAAACATTTCCAAAAGATCAAACATCTTTGTATACATTCTTACGAACGAGAATCATTAAAAAGATTGCCTAAACAATGACCTCTTTACAAAATACTTTCAAAAACCACACAAAGCACAATTTTAAACAAAAAAGCAAGTGATCTAGCAAGTAACTAAGAGCCCATGGAAAAACCATGGATGAAAAGGGTGCTAATACCTTCCCTTTTCATAATCTACCCCCTGAACTCAAGAAATAATCTCAAAGGTCTTTCCTGTGCTTTTTCACCTTTCCTTTTTGGATAAAAGAAAAGTCGGTGGCGACTCTTGCTAACCGCAACATTTGCAATCAAATGCAAAACATCCAAGTCAGTTCTCCTATCGTATCACAGGTATGTATCAACACATAAGGCTTTATGTCGACTCATACCCTATTTTGTCACTAAAATGAGTCGACTCATGTGGGTATGTGTCGACTCATGTTGCAGTTTTTTTCCTTAAACATTATTCTATTGTCTGTACAGGTCAGTTCACAGCATATGATTGATAAAAATGAACCACAAGTAAATGATTAGCTTCAAAAGACAATGATTACTACATTTTATCCTCAAAATGAATCATTAATGATGCTTGTAATGAAAGGTTCAATAGTCAAGAGGACTTACCTTGAGACTGCAATTTGTTTTGATGTCTAAACCTTTTTCCATATGTTGTGATGGATTCAGTGAACCTCTAGGATACTGCTCCAGTCCTCCCTCTATATTGGAAGCTGCTGGACCACTCTCCAACTCACTCAAGTTATACAATACTGTCTTTTGTTTATTCGAAAGGTGATGATAATGGCACTACAAAAACTGTTCTGGTGTTTGAATAATCTCTATGTGATATAAAGTGTTTGGATGGCTGGTTTATGGGAGAGCTTCCAAGGTGGCACAGTGGGTTGAGGGTTTTTTTTTGTTTAGTGAATGAAAATAGAGCATAGTTTTTTGAACGAATAAAGGTTGCAAATACTTCTGTTTTTTCTCTTCTCTCTTTTCTCTCTAAAAGCTAGCCCCTTTATGTGTTGTGAAAACCATTTATTTATAGATGAAGTTTGGATGAGATTTGGGGGGAAACAAATAAGTTTTTGAACTAATTGGGTATGTTGTCTCATTGCCTTTTAGATGTAGCTCTCATATGCAAATTTGGTGCAAACATGGGATTGATATGAAGCAGACCTTTCAAGGCAGCATTGCAGGTTTTGAAGCAGACTGTGACAGTGTTTAGAGGCAGCATAGCAGGACTGTTTTTGCATAGACTGTTCTGTGTAGGAACAACAGGTTTTATACTGATATGCTTGGACTGGTTGGTGCAAACTTTGGACTTTATTCAGCAGTAATTTGGACAGCATTGTTTGTAGCATGGCACGAGTTTGGTTTTGTGGACAGCATAGTGGCAAGGTTTGAGTCAAAGGGAAAAGTTCAACCAAGACAAAGTTTAAGATTTGTAATTTTAACTTAAAAATGCAGCTTTGTTGTTTATTTGAAAATTTGAATTATCTTGAATTGTGGTGAAGAAAAATGTCCTGAGGTAATGAAATTAATCATGTATAGAAAATACTTAGAAAAAATTTCCAAGTCTTGCAAAGTTTGATTTTTGACTTTCTTGAGTTTTATGATCGAATTCCATATTTTGAATTGTCTTAATGAAATGTGATTTTTGAAACTCAAATTCGACCAAAAGTCAAAAGTTTGACTTTTCAGTGTACAATTGACTTTTTCATTAGCTGACCAAATTTCATCGGTCAATTGGGGGATGAATTGAAATATTCAATTAGGTCAAAATGATTTACTTGAATCCTTGAGATCATATTTCGAACCAATAAGTCATGTACTAGGTCAAAAGTCAAAGATTGGTCATTTTTAGTCAAAACCCTAATTTGGGGTCCCGGCGCTTCGGAGATGATTTTGTATGATCAATTACTTGAGAATCCTTGAAAAAGAGAGGGAAAATTTTGGGGTACAATAGTGTCCATTTACCACATGAATCGAAGCGAGGTAGAAGAATCTTCTTGAGCACCATATCCCCTTCTTTGAACACTCGGGGGTGGACTTTCTTGTTGAATGATTTCTTCATCTGCTTGTGATATAACTGGTCGTGACACAAAGTTGTCAAGTGTTTCTCTTCATTGAGGTTGAGCTGATCAAGACGGGTATGCACCCACTCTGCTTCTTCGAGCTTTATTTCCATTAGAACTCGAAGTGATTGAATTTTATATTTCAACCGGGAGTACTGCCTCCATGCCATATGCTAGAGAGAAAGGAGTTTCACTTTTTGATGTGCACACAAAAGTATGATGGCCATGTAGAGCAAAGGGAAGTATTTCATGCAATCTTTGTATGTCTTCACCATTTTTCTGAATGATTTTCTTGATGCTTTTATTGGCAGCTTCAATGGCCCCGCTCATCTTGGGCCGATATGGTGAGGAATTATGATGCTCGATCTTGAAAATATCGCATAACTCCTTCATCATTTTGTTGTTCAGATTGGACCCATTGTTTATGATGATTCTGCTAGGAATCCTGTATCTGCATACGAGATTTTGCTTGATGAATCGAGTAACCACTTGACTTGTCACATTCGCGTAGGATGCCACTTCTACCCATTTGGTGAAGTAATCAATGGTAACCAGTATGAATCGATATCTGTTAGATGCTTTAGGTTTGATCATGCATATCATATCAATTCTCCACATAAAAAATGGACAAGGAGAGCTCATGACATTCAAAGGAGTTGGTGGCACATTCATTTTGTTGGCGTAGATTTGGCATTTGTGACATAGTTTTGTATAATGGTAGCAGTCGGCTTCTGTGATCGGTGGAAATAGAACTGACTGTTTTAAAGCTGGTTCGCAAAATGTCGCGGTAAGCAAGAGTCGCCACCGTCTTTTATGTTCTCCAACATGGAAAGGACAAAAGCACAGCAAAATTCCTTCTTTGAGAATGTTTCTCGGTTCGGGAGGTAGATTTATAGAAAGGGAAGGTGTTAGCACCCTTTCTATCCGTGGTTATCCACGGGCTCTTAGGTACTTGCTCACTCTATGTTTTCAAAAATGGTTTGCTTTTCAAGTGTGTGTGGGTTTTGAAAAAAGTTTAGTTTGAAATATTTCTAAGTAACTCTTGTATCTGTCCTCAAGAGTGTATGAAAAATTGGTTTGAAAACTTTTTGAAAGTGTCAGTGCGAAAAGTTATTTTGTTTGTTTGAAAGAGCAAGTACCCACGAGAATCTACCTACTCTAAGGAATTAGGTTGTGTAAGAGTCCTTTAGACAGTGCTATCCCACCATTGAGAGGTAGGTAGCACCGTCGTTGGAGGTATTCGGGTCAATTCGATTATAAGGGACATGTGTGGTCACCGAAGCAATAGTAGGACACCTTAGAAGTAACCCTAATGTCCTAGATCCTTTTTTATCCGAGGCAACCGTTTCGAGGCAACTGGATCTTAGACATAAGGGCGACCTCTAAAACACCCTATACTTGACGACCACGTTCGAGGCAACCAGTGAGGCGTACCCTAGGAGTGGCATGTGCATGTGTGTTGTTTTTCAGTTATGTTTATCTTTGAACATGTCATTTGTGATCTACGAGTTGTTTTTAATTTTCATCCAAGTCTTGCATGCATATTAACAGTTAAGAGTGCGGAAAATAAAGTGCGGAAAGGTAAATCTACGCTATTACAAGGCGCGGGTCCATACATCGCCCAAAAACATAACCCGTTTTGGAAAATAAATGCGGAAAGTAAAGAAAGCAATAAAATCCTAATTAACTATTACATCCTCGGAAACAGATACATCAATAATCAAAATAAATAATAATGCGCGAATAGAAATTTAATCGGGACGTCCTTAGGGTTTTGACCCTTTTTGAGAAAAGAATTTAAGTTTTGTCCTTTTTTGCAATTTAATTAAAATATTAAACCTAGTACTAATTAATTATTTAATTAAAAAGAAAAAAAATGTTTTTTTGTGTTTTTTTAAGTCTTTAATGAAAATAAAAAGAAAAGGAATTAAAAAGTTAGTAAACAAAACCCTAATTCTAAACTAATTTTATTTATTGTAAAAAGATTAAAGTGAACCTAATTTAACTAAATTAATTAATTTACATTTATTTACAAAAATAATAATAATTAGTAAAAATAATGAATAATAAAAATATTATAAATATTATAAATATTTAAGTTTCTGAATTTAATATAAAAAGTAATTTGTTTATGAATTAATAATAATAATAATAATAATTAAAAGAATTAAAAGGAAAAGAAAATAAGAAAAAGAATAGTAAACCAGGGGGGTTGATGGACCCAATTAGGAGGTTTTGTTAGAACTTTTGGCCCATTTGCTTAAGCCTTTGTTGACTTCTGGGAATTGACTAGGGTGTGCTTTGACTTGGAGCATGGTGTTCTTCACTCTTTGACCAATGGATTGAGGATAATGGCCACATGGCGCCTGATCATTGAAGGTTCATGATGGAACATATTGGCAAGGCCTGCATAGGAATATGTTAGAAAAAATAGAAAGAAGCGTTTGGGGGGACCTGGGAATCGAACCCAAGTCCCAATGGTGACCAGCCACCTCATCCTCCACTAAGCCAAGCGCATGTCTTTGTTATTATAATGGGCAATAAACATAATATATGAAAACAACGCCTATGCTGGAAATTAACAAAAACGCGCGCTATATTTGAATTGCCCAATGATACAGCACCACGTCCTCGTCTTCTTCATGAAACCTGCAGAAAAAGAGTTAGATAACGGGGGTTTTTAACCCCCACAACATGGAAGCACAATTAATAGCGATTAGGTCTATATGCAATATAAATTACGCGCGGAGGTAGCTTTGTGTTTGTCTCGTTCCAGCGATCTCAACCATAGGCGTTGGAGGTTCTAATTGTACCTATATAGCAAAGCCCCAAGTCAAAAGCTTGGAAACCCTAGAATTCTCCAATGGTGATTTGCGTTTCAGGGCACCATAAGACAATTAACCAATACCAAAAGCTTCAGAAAGGTTAGAGCAATGCAAAGCAATGATTATAACATGATAATGATGCATAAAATGTGAGTTACGATTATGGCAAAATTATTCAAACCGTGAAACTGTTCTGGACGTTTCCTTGAGGTAAAACACTTGATTTCGATTGCAAATTGTTTCTGAGTATGCTAGCAATGTGTTTGAATCAAGAAAAGGCTTTGAATTGGCCTGGAAGTGAGAAAACAATTTGGAAATTTTCTTGAAAAAAACTCAATATGGTTATGGCTTCTGCAACAGTTTTTGCACGTTCACAGCATTAGGGTTGAGTTATGCACTTATAGTAGAATGGTTTTAGGTCATGTTTTGATCCAAAAATCCATGGAATAAAGTTTTCAATATTTGATTTTCAATCAAATATTTTTCAATCTTTTTGATTGAAAAACCTTGCCAAATTGGGTGATTCTTGTCTCTTTTATGGATGCACGAAATTGCCAGCTTGCTCTGAGCCTATTTGCATCACAAAAAGATTTGAAAACCATATCTTGGTATTTTCCTACAATTAAATCAATTAAATGAATTAATATTAATAAAAAATTCAATTAATTAATTAAAAATAAGAAAATAAATCAATTTAAGCTCAATGGGTCGTGCATAGGCTTTGGACAAAGATTCAAGAATAAATTTGAGGCCCATTAGCAAAAACAAGGTGTTTTAGGCAAAATTGACTTTTGAAAATTCCCAAAAATTTCCCAACTTCTCCAATGCATATCTTGCTCAATTTTGATCATATGAACATGTTCTTGGACATTTTGGAAAGTTCTTGAAGTCCTATAACCAATGCCTTTGGTCCCATGTCATTTTGATTTACCAATCTCAAGTTATGGTCTTTGACTTAAAGTGCCTTTTTGTTGACTTTTGAAATTGACCTATAATGTAGAAATTGAGAACTTTTTGTGAGAGCATTTCTTGGTCTTGGAATGTGAAGATGAGTTGTAGGAAATGTCATCCCCTTCAAAATGAGCATTGGATGGGATTTTTATGATGAAACATGAAAAAGTTATGCCTTGGTCAAGTTACAGTTGACTTTTCAGCTGTCCAAAAATAGAAACTTTTGCATCTTGATGATTTTTGAGCCATGCTTGAGGAATCATGATCAAGACTTGATCAAATGATGATTGTGGCTTCAAAATAAGATGTTGACCAAAAATTATGACTTTTGACTGCCAAATGACCATTTTACCCCTGCAGTTGACTGTGAAGCAAATGAAGCTTTTGATTATGCAATTTGATGTTGTGAGACTTGAAACTTGATATGTAGATGCTTGGCAATGCTTATAAGCATATGAGACTTGATTGGACCATTGGAAACCTCAAATTCCTGGCAATAACCAAAACCCTAATTTCAGCTGGCTTAGGAGGCTATTTGACTGGGCAACCCCTTGATTCATTTGAAGATTGATCTTGACAAATCTTGAAGAATATGGGAGGGCAAATTTTGGGGTACAACAGTTGCCCCTGTTCAATCTTCTTAGACCTGAGGATGTAGATGGGCTTGCGTGCCTTTCGTGATCCGAAGGTGGAAGATGATTGAACACTAAAGTGCCCAAAAATTTGCACTCGCATAGTGGAATATCAGCAATGTGATGTCGGGAATGGGCTTACAGATGCCATTTGGAAATGTGGTGGATAGGAGTGGAGATGGGCTTAAAGATGCCATCCGGAGGTGTCGATCGCGTAAGAGATTCCTTAGCGAGAACTTGCGTACTTGAGAAAGAAAGATGGTTTCCTGGCCTGTTATAGGTGTTGATCTTCAAACTCTTCATGCAGATATGCCCTGGCTAGATACAGGTATCGAATCTACAATTAATCACTCACAGATATGCCCTGGCTAGATACAGGAATCGAATCCAGAATTGGTCGTCTACAGATATGTCCTGGCTGGATACAGGAATTGAATCTCTAAACTCTTCATGCAGACATGCCCTGGCTGGATACAGGCATCGAATCTACAATCAGTTACTCACGGATATGCCCTGGCTAGATACAGGAATCGAATCTGGAATTGGTCGTCTACAGATATGCCCTGGCTAGATACAGGAATCGAATCTCTAAACTCTTCATGCAGACATGCCCTGGCTGGATACAGGTATCGAATCTACAATCAAATACTCACAGATATGCCCTGGCTAGATACAGGAGTCGAATCTGGAATTCGTCTACAGATATGCCCTGGCTGGATACAGGTATCGAATCTCTAAACTCTTCATGCAGATATGCCCTGGCTGGGTACAGGTATCGAATCTACAATCAAATACTCACAGATATGCCCTGGCTAGATACAGGAATCGAATCTGGAATTGGTCGTCTATAGATATGCCCTGGCTGGATACAGGAATCGAATCTCTAAACTCTTCATGCAGATATGCCCTGGCTGGATACAGGTATCGAATCTACAATCAGTTACTCACAGATATGCCCTGGCTAGATACAGGAATCGAATCTGGAATTTGTCATCTACAGATATGCCCTGGCTGGATACAGGTATCGAATCTCTAAACTCTTCATGCAGATATGCCCTGGCTGGATACAGGTATCGAATCTACAATCAGTCACTCACAGATATGCCCTGGCTAGATACAGGAATCAAATCTGGAATTGGTCGTCTACAGATATGCCCTGGCTGGATACAGGAATTGAATCTCTAAACTCTTCATGCAGACATGCCCTGGCTGGATACATGTATCGAATCTACAATCAGTTACTCACAGATATGCCCTGGCTATATACAGGAATCGAATCTGGAATTGGTCGTCTACAGATATGCCCTGGCTGGATACAGGAATCGAATCTCTAAACTCTTCATGCAGACATGCCCTGGCTAGATACAGGTATCGAATCTACAATCAGTTACCCACAGATATGCCCTGGCTAGATACAGGAATCGAATATGGAATTTGTCGTCTACAGATATTCCCTGGCTGGATACAGGTATCGAATCTCTAAACTCTTCATGCAGATATGCCCTATCTAGATACAGGTATCGAATCTACAATCAGTCACTCACAGATATGCCCTGGCTAGATACAGGAATCGAATCTGGGACTGGTCGTCTACAAATATGCCCTGGCTAGATACAGGAATCGAATCTCTAAACTCTTCATGCAGACATGCCCTGGATGGATACAGGTATCGAATCTACAATCAATCACACAGATATGCCCTGGCTAGATACAGGAATCGAATCTGGAACTGCGACAGTTGATAGTAATCATCTTTGGATTGACCTTTTCCTGAAAAGGCAAAGCATTAGTTGTATGCAATGTCATGATGTATAAGATGCATGATGTCATGATGTTCTCAAGAATAAGATGAGATTGTGTCGTATGCACTTTATCATGTATGTAAGGAGGATGTATGAAATGTGATATGTTTATGGATGTATTTTCGTCTGGGAAAATAAATCCTTGACGAATGCCGGGAAGTTAAATCCAGGGTTGATGCTGAAGAGTAGAGTTCTTCGTTTCCGCTGGGGATGATGGTTGCAAGAATAAACCGGTAGGAGAAGATGACTCCGTTGGGGAATAAACTTATTGGAGAGGTTACTCTGCGGGGAATTACTCTGTGGGAAGAGATACTTCGCTGAGATTTTGGTGATAACTCCGATGGGGATTCCATTGATAAGTTATGTTGGGGAATTTGATGAACTCCGCTGGAGGATAGGAAGAACTTCGCCGAGGACGATCTTTCCGTTGCAATTAGCTGAGGATAACCCAGTTATAGGCTCTGGTGGAGAATAACCTTCTGAATATGGCCGGGGAGAGATGTATGTACTCTGCAGGGGACCAGCTTCCAGAATCTACTAGGGATAAACTTCCAAAATCTACTAGGGATAAGCTTCTAGAATCTACTGGGGAGGATGATTCAACTCTCCTGGGGAAACTTTTGGACTGTACTGGGGAAGTGGCTCCACTGGGTGTCTGTATTCCATCGGGGAACAATCTTATATTAAGACTGTCGGGGATGCTTGCTTAGGAACATCTGTATACTCCGCTGGGGGAATATTGAGATTTACTGGGGGTACCCAACTTCCTTAAGGCTGACAGTAGATTAACTCTGCTTGGGGAGAGTATCGCTGACTTGCTGGAGATACTGTGCCTTTATAGGGCTTATGGGGGACCAACTCTGCTCGGAGGAGAGTATTGTTGAACCTGTCCTTACTCTGCGGGGAGTGGAGGTAACTTGGTTATGTTCTTCATCTGAATCTAACTCGTACCTTGAGGACAGAGCAGCTTGTACAGTTCGGACCATTCTTATTGCCCCAGCTTTCTGTGGGAGAAGGTACCTGTGGAGGTGCTTGATCATTGCCGATTGACACGTCTTCTTCTGGTAGGCAAGTGGCGAGATGCCGGGACATAGTCGTACGCTTTTTTATCCCTGATTTTTGCCTGGACCGCCCTTTCGGGTTTTCAGTCCACCGGGATGCCCATTTTTGCCCAAGCCGCCTTTTCAGGTTTTCGACTTGCCGGGTGTACAGATTTTTCTTTTTTTTCATCCCTTATCTTGCCCGAACCCTTTTGGTTCGCCGGGAAGCCCTTATTTTTGCCTAGGTGTGTCAACCTAGCGGGTCTTTGATTATGCATAGTATTTTTTCGACTATGTCTATGCTCTCAGGATGCAGGGAGTTGTCACTGTCAGTAGTGTTGCGTCGCCATACTACCAGAAGATGTCTGATCGTGCAAGATTCGTCGCTGGACTTCATGTCCAATGCCCCAAGTGACTCAGGTGGAGATTTGCCCCTGGCTGTTTGGCATCTGAGAGATTCTCTGAATCTTAACTTGACTGCCCCCGATGATAGACAATGATCATGCCGTGCCCCTTGATTGGAAGTGCTTTTGTTCATTAGATGTTCTTCGTGCGAATTTCTCTGATGTTCGAACAAAAAGTCATATGCAAACAATGTTATTTTAAGAATGCAAAGCTTATGCTTGTCTTGAAGTTTTTTGAAAATGCATTTTTTTAAGCAAATTTTGTAAAATGTGATGTCAACTCAAGATTTTACGGCGAGCCTTAAGGAGTCAGGATACCTTTGGTAACAGTATGCTTTCGAACTAACCCATGCTTCAGCTAGGACTTTTAAGGGTTGTATCGTGGCCTGGTTCACGGTTTTGAAAAACAAAGGATAAAGGCTCAAATTATATTTGTACCCACCCGCTCTTCGTGATGTTATTCAAACCTAAACTCAGTTGATCGTGCGTTAGACCTTGTTTGAGTCTTTGTCCTGATATTCCAATGATGGTTCGGATATTGACAGTTTATTTTGAATAGGCAGTCATTCCTTTTTTTTGGTTGAGGGTTTGTAGGACCTCTTTCTTTTTTTGATTTTGTTATCACTATTTTTTGCCTGAACTGTTTCTTTGTGGTTACAGTCAGCGGGATGCCCCAGTTTTGTAAGTCTCCTTCATAGGTTTTGACTTGTTGGGCTTTAGTTTTTTTTGTTTTGTTGGTAATGACTGCCTGTCTTTATGATTATTCGGAACCATCATTGTCTTTTGTTTCGTAAGGACTTCTTTGGTGCCATTCGTTCCGCACTTGGATCAACTGAGAGAACTACCCTGCCCCAGGTTATGATTAAGGGTTTTAATTTTCGAAAAGAAAAACTCCTACTTCTTTGGCTCAAAGGGGTTGACGAGGGATTATCTTCCTTATAACTCCAGTGTTTAGGAATTAAAACAATGCCTATACCTCATCAGTGGGGTCTGTTCAAAAGCATACTGTAGATTGTGGTATCGTTTTCGTCATCCTCCCTCAAGAGGCTTAGAATTATTAATTGAGAGTTTGATCATCACAAAAAATGAAAGCAGTTTTAAGCATAGTAAACATAATTACTTCAAAACAGACACGTGTAATGCATTAATGAAATAAGATAGTTTGAGATGAATAAAATGTTTGAACAATCAAAGAAAAATACAACTTGAACATTTGAATGAACAAAAGTTTTCTCAATCCTAGCCATGTTTTGGCAAGGGAGCAGTGATCACATTAGGAGTCTCAGCAGGTTCGAATTCGATCTCCTTAGCATCGATCATATTCTGGATCTTGTATTTCAGCGCCAAACAATCCTCAGTATCGTGCCCCAGGCTACCGGAATGATAAGCACACCTCGCATCTGGGTTGTAATTTGGAGAAGAGGTCTTGGGATTTGCAGGAGGGTTGATCACCGCAATCAGATTCATCTTCAACATGTGCTGCAATGCTTGTGACAATGGCATGTTGATGTTGGTGAACTGTCTTTTAGGCTCGTCTGGCCTTTGCTGATTTCCCTTTTGTGGTTGTCGGCGTGATGCAGAACCAGAGATCATGACTGCCCCTGCATGTTGGTCACGACGACTCTTTTGGCTATATGCAGCATTGGACTCTTTCTTCCCCGTGTAAGGCTTTTTATGAGTATCAGGAGGTGTGGCCTCTTGAATCTTCTCACTTTTGATGCCCGCTTCGATTATTTCCCCAGTCAAGATCAGATCTGTAAACCCAGCAGAAGAATTTCCAATCAGATGGTTGAAGAACGGCCCAGACAGGGTCCCCAAGAACATGTCAACGAGTTCCCGGTCAGTCAGAGGTGGTTGCACCCTTCCAGCAAGGTCTCTCCACTTTTGTGCATATTCCTTGAATCCTTCACCCGTCCCTAGTGACATACCCTGGAGTTGGGTACGCGTAGGAGCGAGGTCGGAATTGTACTGATACTGCCTGTAGAATGCAGTAGCCAAGTCCTCCTAGTTACGAATACTGGCTCCATCCAGCTGATAGAACCATTCGAGTTGAGTCCCTGAAAGACTTTCCTGGAAGAAATGGATCCATAGATTCTTGTCAACAGTGTAAGGTTGGATCTTCCTTACATAGGATCTGAGATGCAGCTTAGGACAGGAAGCCCCCGTCGTACTTTAAAAAAGTCGGTGCCTTGAATTTGTGAGGGATCACCACCCCAGAGGATAGACCTAGATCTTCGAAGTCCAGGCCAGGCACTTTCTGTATCTCCATAGCACTTAATCGGTCTTCTAGTTGTTTGTACCTATCCTCGGCAGGAGGATACTGTTCATCATTGAAATCTGTCTCGTTGTCGGAGACCACAGGACTAGGAACCCTTCTCTCTTGGGGATTGTCTTTGCCCACAGATGAGGTAGCCAGCTCAGCCTCATTTTGTGATCCATTCCCAGATCTGCGTCTAGGATTGAACAAAACAGTCCTCTTCTTCTTCTTCTTCTTCTGTATCATAGTCTTCAACTCCTGTTGACCCTGGGCTAGGCTCATCACCAACTCTTGGAACTGGGCGTTCTGGGCCTGGAGGGCCTTGATAGCTTGTTCATTGGATGATTCAGGATTCATGATGATTGCTGAAATAAACAGCGAAGAAGATAAGTGACCTGTAAAAAGGGTACCTGTAATGCAATGATGTGTATGTATGCATGTAATGTTTCCAAGGATCTCGCGGGGTAAACAAGAAAATTGTTAGAATTGGAATCTGGTATCTTGATTGAAGGAACTTCGTGTTGCTGGGAGCCCTTCTTCAAGAGTCAAGGCTCACCATATCTAGTGGGTCATAGCCCCTGACTCAAGTCATCAACCTGGCTAGAGGAAAATAAAATCCCCTTTGCCCCTTGCTAGACATTTTGGTTCATCATGACCTGCATCACAAACCCTTGAGATCCTTGAAACGGATTAGTCCTTATGTAGGATGCATGCAATGGTATGATGGTATGATGTTATGATAAAGCACACCACAAATATTCACATAAGGCACACATGATAAGGCACACAAGTCACACGAGACAGCCCTTAGAGTTTAGGCCGGCATGAAGTTTAGGTACTACCCTCTTTCAGTTTCGTTGGTTAAGACCTGTCCTATCAAAAGTAACCGGGTTCTAGAGGATCTCAATATCATCGACTACCCTCGATCGGTCATAACTCCAGCATCACAATCTTTTCTTGCGGCCAGAACCATCGCGAGAGTTTAGCCTCAATGAGTGTAGCATACTGCTACTATTCTATGGCCAAGTTGGGTCCATTTAGGGTTCTAAGGTCGGTTGGTGCTTAATGACTCCTCGGAAGACCCATATTCTCCTCGTTACAACACAAGGGATATCGGTACAGACCAAGGTGCCACACCAACGTAGCCACTGCTTCACCCGTGTCGGTCTATGCCGGACAGGTCCCTCACAGCTTATGCTATCTAAAAGGGTATCCCCAGATCCGGGTTAGGATCCATGAAACTCCGATGCAATGCCCACAAATATAAAGCAATCAAAGCAAGCAATTGAAAACATAAGTATGATCTAATCCTAAGGTACACCTCACTTATCAAAATCCCCAGCAGAGTCGCCAGTTCTGTGATCGGTGGAAATAGAACTGACTGTTTTAAAGATGGTTCGCGAAATGTCGCGGTAAGCAAGAGTCGCCACCGTCTTTTATGTTCTCCAACATGGAAAGGACAAAAGCACAGCAAAATTCCTTCTTTGAGAATGTTTCTCGGTTCGGGAGGTAGATTTATAGAAAGGGAAGGTGTTAGCACCCTTTCTATCCGTGGTTATCCACGGGCTCTTAGGTACTTGCTCACTCTATGTTTTCAAAAATGGTTTTCTTTTCAAGTGTGTGTGGGTTTTGAAAAAAGTTTCGTTTGAAAGATTTCTAAGTAACTCTTGTATCTGTCCTCAAGAGTGTATGAAAAATTGGTTTGAAAACTTTTTGAAAGTGTCAGTGCGAAAAGTTGTTTTGTTTGTTTGAAAGAGCAAGTACCCACGAGAATCTACCTACTCTAAGGAATTAGGCTGTGTAAGAGTCCTTTAGACAGTGTTATCCCACCATTGAGAGGTAGGTAGCACCGTCGTTGGAGGTATTCGGGTCAATTCGATTATAAGGGACATGTGTGGTCACCGAAGCAATAGTAGGACACCTTAGAAGTAACCATAATGTCCTAGATCCTTTTTTATCCGAGGCAACCGTTTCGAGGCAACAGGATCTTTAGACAGGAGGGCGACCTCTAAAACACCCTATACTTGACGACCACGTTCGAGGCAACCAGTGAGGCGTACCCTAGGAGTGGCATGTGCATGTGTGTTGTTTTTCAGTTATGTTTATCTTTGAACATGTCATTTGTGATCTACGAGTTGTTTTTAATTTTCATCCAAGTCTTGCATGCATATTAACAGTTAAGAGTGCAGAAAATAAAGTGCAGAAAGGTAAATCTATGCTATTACAAGGCGCGGGTCCATACATCGCCCAAAAACATAACCCGTTTTGGAAAATAAATGCGGAAAGTAAAGAAAGCAATAAAATCCTAATTAACTATTACATCCTCGGAAACAGATACATCAATAATCAAAATAAATAATAATGCGCGAATAGAAATTTAATCAGGACGTCCTTAGGGTTTTGACCCTTTTTGAGAAAAGAATTTAAGTTTTATCCTTTTTTGCAATTTAATTAAAATATTAAACCTAGTACTAATTAATTATTTAATTAAAAAGAAAAAAATGTTTTTTTGTGTTTTTTTAAGTCTTTAATGAAAATAAAAAGAAAAGGAATTAAAAAGTTAGTAAACAAAACCCTAATTCTAAACTAATTTTATTTATTGTAAAAAGATTAAAGTGAACCTAATTTAACTAAATTAATTAATTTACATTTATTTACAAAAATAATAATAATTAGTAAAAATAATGAATAATAAAAATATTATAAATATTATAAATATTTAAGTTTCTGAATTTAATATGAAAAATAATTTGTTTATGAATTAATAATAATAATTATAATAATTAAAAGAATTAAAAGGAAAAGAAAATAAGAAAAAGAATAGTAAACCAGGGGGGTTGATGGACCCAATTAGGAGGTTTTGTTAGAACTTCTGGCCCATTTGCTTAAGCCTTTGTTGACTTCTGGGAATTGACTAGGGCGTGCTTTGACTTGGAGCATGGTGTTCTCCACTCTTTGACCAGTGGATTGAGGATAATGGCCACATGGCGCCTGATCATTGAAGGTTCATGATGGAACATATTGGCAAGTCCTGCATAGGAATATGTTAGAAAAAATAGAAAGAAGCGTTTGGGGGGACCTGGGAATCGAACCCAGGTCCCAATGGTGACCAGCCACCTCATCCTCCACTAAGCCAAGCGCCTGTCTTTGTTATTATAATGGGCAATAAACATAATATATGAAAACAACGCCTATGTTGGAAATTAATAAAAACGCGCGCTATATTTGAATTGCCTAATGATACAGCACCACGTCCTCGTCTTCTTCATGAAACCTGCAGAAAAAGAGTTAGATAGCGGGGGTTTTTAACCCCCACAACATGGAAGCACAATTAATAGCGATTAGGTCTATATGCAATATAAATTGAGCGCGAGGGTAGCTTTGTGTTTGTCTCGTTCCAGCGATCTCAACCATAGGTGTTGGAGGTTCTAATTTTACCTATATAGCAAAGCCCCAAATCAAGAGCTTGGAAACCCTAGAATTCTCCAATGGTGATTTGCGTTTCAGGGCACCATAAGGCAATTAACCAATACCAAAAGCTTCAGAAAGGTTAGAGCAATGCAAAGCAATGATTATAACATGATAATGATGCATAAAATGTGAGTTACGATTATGGCAAAATTATTCAAACCGTGAAACTGTTCTGGACGTTTCCTTGAGGTAAAACACTTGATTTCGATTGCAAATTGTTTCTGAGTATGCTAGCAATGTGTTTGAATCAAGAAAAGGCTTTGAATTGGCCTGGAAGTGAGAAAACGATTTGGCAATTTTCTTGAAAAAAACTCAATATGGTTATGGCTTCTGCAGCAGTTTTTGCACGTTCACAGCATTAGGGTTGAGTTATGCACTTATAGTAGAATGGTTTTAGGTCAAGTTTTGATCCAAAAATCCATGGAATAAAGTTTTCAATATTTGATTTTCAATCAAATATTTTTAATCTTTTTGATTGAAAAACCTTGCCAAATTGGGTGATTCTTGTCTCTTTGATGGATGCACGAAATTGCCAGCTTGCCCTGAGCCTATTTGCATCACAAAAAGATTTGAAAACCATATCTTGGTATTTTCCTACAATTAAATCAATTAAATGAATTAATATTAATAAAAAATTCAATTAGTTAATTAAAAATAAGAAAATAAATCAATTTAAGCTCAATGGGTCGTGCATAGGCTTTGGACAAAGATTCAAGAATAAATTTGAGGCCCATTAGCAAAAACAAGGTGTTTTAGGCAAAATTGACTTTTGAAAATTCCCAAAAATTTCCCAACTTCTCCAATGCATATCTTGCTCAATTTTGATCATATGAACATGTTCTTGGACATTTTGGAAAGGTCTTGAAGTCCAGTAACCAATGCCTTTGGTTCCATGTCATTTTGATTTACCAATCGCAAGTTATGGTCTTTGACTTAAAGTGCCTTTTTGTTGACTTTTGAAATTGACCTATAATGTAGAAATTGATAACTTTTTGTGAGAGCATTTCTTGGTCTTGGAATGTGAAGATGAGTTGTAGGAAATGTCATCCCCTTCAAAATGAGCATTGGATGGGATTTTTATGATGAACCATGAAAAAGTTATGCCTTGGTCAAGTTACAGTTGACTTTTCAACTGTCCAAAAATAGAAACTTTTGCATCTTGATAATTTTTTAGCCATGCTTGAGGAATCATGATCAAGACTTGATCAAATGATGATTGTGGCTTCAAAATAAGATGTTGACCAAAAATTCTGACTTTTGACTGCCAAATGACCATTTTACCCCTGTAGTTGACTATGAAGCAAATGAAGCTTTTGACTGTGCAATTTGATGCTGTGAGACTTGAAACTTGATATGTAGATGCTTGGCAATGCTTATAAGCATATGAGACTTGATTGGACCATTGGAAACCTCAAATTTCCGGCAATAACCAAAACCCTAATTTCAGCTGGCTTTGGAGGCTATTTGACTGGGTAACCCCTTAATTCATTTGAAGATTGATCTTGACAAATCTTGAAGAATATGGGAGGGCAAATTTTGGGGTACAACAGCTTCCATCATTAATCATTAATAACCCGCTCGCAGGATTTTCCTAGTCATGGCATGTCTAATTATATGAGTTCCAAAAGTACCTTCATGAATTTCTCTCATAAGCGTACCCACTTCTTATTTCTCCACACACCTGAGTAACACCGTATCATAGTTTCTTTTGTATAACACATCACCACTCAGAAATAACTTTGAGGCTAGCTTCCGCAGAGTTCGTTTGTCAATGATAGAGGCATTTTCTGGATATTCTTGTTTCTCAAGGTACCTCTTGATGTCATTGAACTAGGGCTTGTCATCCGGTCCCTCTTCAATTGCAAGACAATGTGCAGGCTCTTTCAAATGTCTGATTGTAATGCGCGGTTCATGGATTGGCGAAGTTACTTTGAACATGGCAGATAAAGTTGCCAAGGCGTCTGCCATCTGATTTTCTTCTTGTCGTATATAACTAAAAGTGATCTCAGTGAATTCAGTAGCTAACTTTAAAACATGATCCTGATATGGAATCAATTTGGGATGTTTAGTGTCCCATTCGTTGTTTACTTGGCATATGACTAGCACAGAGTCTCCAAATACTTCGATAAGTTTGATTCTTAGATCGATGGCAGCTTCTAGACCCAGGATACAAGCTTCATATTCGATGATATTTTTGGTGCAATCAAAACATAACCCCGCGTTATAAGGCTTGCGATAATTTTTCAGAGAAGTCAAAACTACCCCAATGCCATGCTCTAGTGTATTTGAAGCCCTGTTGAACATGAGTGCCCAATGTTCCCCTGGTTCAGGTCCTTCGTCGGGTCCAGATATTTCGTAGTCACCTATAACCATGACATCTTCATCCAAAAAGTCGAACTTCATTGGTTGATACTCTGGTAATGGCTGATGATCTAGATGGTTGGCTAGTACACTACCCTTGATGGCCTTTTGGATAACATATTGGATGTCATACTCTGATAGTAACATCTACCATCGAGAAATCCTTCTTGTAAGAGCTGGTTTTTAAAACACATACTTTAAAGGATCCATTCTTGCTATTAACCACGTGGTGTGAGTTAACATGTATTGCCTCAATCTTTTAGTAGCCCAAGCCAATGCACAACAACTTTTCTCGAGAAGTGAGTACCTGGTTTTATAGTTAGTAAATTTCTTGCTGAGGTAGTAGATTACATGCTCTTTTCTACATGTTTCATCGTGTTGTCCCAATACACATCCCATTGATCCTTCAAACACTATTAGATACATGATGAGTGGTCTTCCAGGAACTGGTGGCATTAGGATCGGTGGCTCTTGTAAATATTGCTTTACTATCTCAAAGGTTGTTTGACAACCATTATTCCATACCACCGTCTGATCTTTTCGTTGTAATTTGAATATAGGCTCCCACATAGCTGTTAGGCGAGATATGAACCTTGAAATGTAATTAAATCATCCTAAGAAACCACAAACCTCTTTCTTTGTCCTCGGAGCTGGAATTTCTTGTATGGATTTTACCTTGTCGGGGTCTACCTCAATACCACGCTGACTTACAATAAAACCAAGTAACTCGCCTGATCTAACGCCAAATTTACACTTGTTCGGATTCAACCTTAGTTTGAACCTGCGCAGACGCTCAAATAGATTTTGTAAATGTATGATGTGATCCTCCTCCGTATGGGATTTGGCAATCATACCATCTAGGTATACCTCCACTTTTTTGTGAATCATATCATAGAATAGTGTGACAATAGCCCGTTGATAAGTTGCCTCTGTGTTCTTCAAACCGAATGGCATTACCTTGTAACAGAAAGTGTCCCAAGGTGTCATGAAAGTAGTTTTTCCCATATCTTTGGGTTCCATTTTAATTTGATTATAGTCTGAGAAACCATCCATGAACGAGAATACCGAAGCTTGAGTTGTATTGTCCACCAAAACATTTATGTAAGGTAAAGGGAAATCGTCTTTGGGGCTTGCTTTATTCAGGTCTCAATTATCTACACACATGTGTACTTTACCATCCTTCTTGGGTAATGGCATGATGTTAGCTATCCAAGGTGGATAATCTACCACTGCTAAGAACCCTGCATCAAATTTTTTAAGGACCTCTTCTTGAATCTTGTTGGACATGTTTGGACGAGTTCTTATGAGCTTCTACCTAACTGGAGAGCAACCTTCCTTGAGAGGTAGTCTGTGCACCACAATATCTGTATCCAATCCTGGCATATCTCTGAAAGACTAGGCGAATATATCCACATACTCATATAACAACTTGATCAGCCTTTCCTTGATGCTTTTCTCCAATGTTGCCCCTAGCTTGATCTCTCTCGGATCTTCCTCTGTGCCAAGGTTAATGTCTCAATAGATTCCCGGTATGGTTGTATATTATCGTCTTTTTTCTCTATCTCCCTCGCTAATTATTTAGAAAGTTCAAGATCTTCATCATCTTCCTCTTCAGATTGTTTGATGGGTGCATCAAAATTATATTGAATAGCAGCAGTAACATTATCGGTGATTTTGGGCATGGGTCTGCATATTTATCATGTTTTGGTGCAGTTTTTTAATATGTGAATTTGAAAAATGCATATGAAGGAAAGTATTGCCATTTTTAAATGTAAGAGATAAATGCAAGAGAAATACAGAGATCTTAATTGAATGCAAAATATAACTTTTATTAATCATGAATACTGCCTGAAACAAATTGGGGGAACCTTACAACATTAAATATCTTTACTTTGATTAGGGTTCTCTTCAGGTATGGTATTATTCTGAGAGTCATAGTTTTTCTTGATGTAAGATGAGATGTTCTTGACATCTGGTCTGCCTCTTCGATCCATTCTCTTCAGCATTCTGTTGAATTGCTTTCCAAGTAACACAATGGTGTTGGACAACGCTTATTCAGTTCTAGGTCATCTTGATATTCTTCACTTTCAGCATTGGATACAAAAGCTATGATCTTGTTCTTTTTCTCAAACTTGTCACTAATAGTTAATTCAAAAGTTTGGAGTGACCCAACAAGTTCATAAACTCTCATCTTGCTGGTGTCATGAGCTTCTTCAATAGTTGTTACCTTCATGCCAAATATCCTAGGTAAAGACCTAAGAATCTTTCTAACCAGATTTTCTTCTGACATCTTCTCTCTCAAAGAACTTGATGCATTTTCAATTTCAAGAACCTTCATCTAGTATTCCAGAATAATCTCATCATCATCATTCATCTTTAAATTTTCAAATTTTGAAGTGAGAAGCTGAAGCCTTGACATTTTTACTTTTGATGTACCTTCATGAGTTGTTCTGAGAATTTCTCAAGCCACCTTGGCTACAGTACATGTATTAATCAACCTGAAAACATTCTTGTCTACTCTATTGAACAGAGCATTTAAAGCCTTAGAATTTCCAAGAGCATCTTTATCATCCTCATCATACCAATCTTCTTCTGGTTTTAAGGACTCTTTCCCATATATGTCCTTCACAACAGGATGATCCCGTCCTTTCAAAACAACTTTCCATGCTTTGTTGTTCCAAAACAACTGCAAGATCTCTTCATAAAAATAGGAACAAGTCTTTTTAAATCTTCCTAAAAAGTCTCCAAGTTCCTCTTTAAGAAATTCAATGAAATTTGCACTTTGTTCCTAAATAATCTCCTTTACATGCGCATAATGATGAGGAATATCCAAAAGGATCTCATCAAATCAAATTAAAATTTCCAAGAGATATACAACAATAGCGCTTGTTGTACACATTCCAGGATGTCATGACATATGTCTTCGACATCTCGATGAAAACACATAACGGCTGAATTGTCATGATAGTTGATGAAGATGTTACAACATCTTGCTCAACATCAGTATAGAACCATGTTTTACCAAAATTTAGTCAATCATAAAACCATAGAACTAACAAAAATGATTTAAAAAATACTAAAAATAATTTTAAAATTCTGGAAAAAAAATATATAAAGTAGAAAATAATTTTAGAAAATTATAGGAAAAAATGAAGTGAAAAAAGTTAAGGCAACTATTTTTTTATGAATTTTTAAAGAAAAGGAAATAAAAAATGAAAAAAATTAAAATGCTACGACTAGTACGCGTGTTGGCTTATCATTGGATGAAGATTTGAAATTCGCTCCAGAAGGCATGAAACACTTCATCTTCAACCTCTAGAAACCCTCGTTTCAGGAAGTCATGAATTGTAATTTTAAGTTTAACTACACACACGGTTAACTTTGTTTTACTTCATCATCCAAGTCACCATGCTCAAGATCAATTTATTTGATCTGAGCAAAGAGAATTTGTAGAAATTTATAAAAACCCTAGCAACTTAAAAGTAAAATTAAATTCCAAAGATCAAAGATAAATTACAGTTAGGTTAGGGAAAATACACAATAGAACAAGACAAAGAGGATGGTAACTTGTTTGAGTGAAAAAGAAACTCGTATCTACCTTTCCCAATTGAGCTTTAAAGCATGAAAATGGAGGAATAAATTTAAGTGTTTCACGGGAATCTGAACCGTCAAGATGAAGATAACTGTGCAGAACACAAGGATAGCGATGTAGGAACTTCACTGAGTTTCGCACTTCAGGATTCAACATTCTTGAAGCAATTGTTAACACTCTTTTTAATATTGTTCACAAGTCAAAGGAAAATGATTTTGTAATTTTCAAAAACATGTTTATTAAGCTTTTTGTTTCAAAAATTACTATAAAGAATAAATGAAATTTTGCAAAAGAAACAAATATAAAATACTTGAAATCAATTTGGACAAAGACTCAAAATTTTATTAATAGGATGGTAATTCACAATGGCGTAACTCCATAGATTATTACAAAGTTTTGAAAATGGTAAATAGAAAAATGCTACATTGAAATATAATGACCACAATTCTCCCTAACAACTTTGAATTCATGTACTCAAGCTTCTATTGAGAATGATCAAATTGAGGATCCCTGATCAATGAGAGTTGTTGCTTCGGATGATCAAGTCTTGTCTGATGTAGTTACTTTTCATAATTTCTAACATTTGCCTAGATTGTCCCTTCAGGTTTTCAATCTACCGGGATAATTTATTTCTATTTATGTCTCTATTTTTTTCCTGGACCTCCCTTTCGGATTTTCAGCCTACTGAGACGCTTATTTTTGCCTAAGTCGCCTTTCGAGTTTTCAACTTTGCGATTATTATTTTGTTTATTTAGGCTAAGTATTTCTTGACTGCATCGCATTCACCAGACGTGGGAACTCCTCATCATCCATAGTTGTAAGAGTCATAGCACCGCCAGAGAAGGCTTTCTCAACAACATATGAGCCTTCATAATTAAGAGTCCACTTGCCACAAGAATAATTGTGTGGAGACAAGATCCTTTTGAGCACGAGGTCGCATTCTCTAAATTCACGAGGACGAGTCTTCTTATCAAATGCATGTTTCATTCTTTTTTGATACAACTGACCATGACATAAAGATGTCATCATTTTCTCTTCAATTAATTTCAATTGATCATATATATTCTTATACCACTCAACCTCTGTCAACTTAGCTTCCATCAAGACTCGCATTAATGGGATCTCAACCTCTATGAAGAACACTGCTTCCATGTGTCATACTCTAATTTTCCTAGACACTTGACCTTCATATATTTTTTAATGTCATTTTATTTCAAATAAATTAATTGGCACAATTGATAACGAGACAATTCTTGCAAATATAATATCACAGATTTGAATCCCATTTTTCTAGATTTTAGCTTTTTTTTTTTTAATCTATTTTTGTTCTTAACAACTTTAATTCCATTTATATTTCTATTTTTCTCAAAAAAAGAATCACAAAAATATTATATTTTATTTTAATTTTCGTTTTTTTATTTAACCATTTTTTAAAATACTATTTTTTTTACAAGTCATAGCTCATATTCAAAAACATCACACTCATGTTTGAGAATAAACCTAAGTCGCGTTGTATATTATGCTTAGACCTCAAATCTTTTGATCATGTGAGATTTAAACATTACAAATCCTAGCTCGATCCATTTTTTCACCATTAATAAAAGATAAACTTAACACTCAATTTTCAAACAACCCAGGCCTGAAGAATAAGAGAACTTCCTCTCTTTTTTTGCCTCGTGTTTTAATTATGAACTATGATAAAGACTTGAAAATCGAAACTTCAAAATAAGTTGCAAATGAAACACCTTGCTTGCTTTGATTGTAATACATAGTCGGCAAATGAGAGATAACGTGTCAAAAAGAACTTAAGGTTGAAGGCAAAGCGATGTAACGATTTCCATGAGTGTCTTTTGGCAAATAGAACCATAGAATAGTCCAAACTTTTGACTAGACAATTTTAATTATAAAATAAAAATAATATTTAAGGAATGAAAGAAAAAGGGAAAGTGAGAGGAAAGAAAGATGATTTTTTATTGTTTGGTATTAATGAAAGTGAAAAGAATGATGTATATTTATGAAATTACATAAATATCCTCATCATAAAACAAATGATATATTTATTAATTATTGTTCAATAATATATTTTTAATAATATATAAATGCATCATGGTTAATATTTTAATATAAATACATGAAAATAAATAATAATATATATAAATATAAATATTTGACACTATCATGTTTAATAAAAAATTATTTTATAATTGTTTAATATAAATTTTATGTACACACAAGGGTAAAAATGGATAAACATAAAAATCAACACTTTCCACTCATGTATGGGCGGAAACATTTTAACGCATGAGTCCCACAAAATTTTCTTCCTTTTATCATGATTCTCTTGAAACAAACAGAAGAAAATGTTTTGCTTTCCATCCATATACTTTCTTTCTTTCATCTTTCATGTAAACAAACATATAGTACTAAATTACAAAATCAAGAATAGGTCAAATATTTTTATCAAAAATAATAAGTTCCAATTTTATACAGTGGCCGAAAAAGGAAAGATATAAAATCTATTTATTATTAATAATAAGAATAACTACTAAAATGGTCTATGACTTTTGACATTTATATTCAATATTTTTTTTTTGTTTTATCAATATTTAAAAACATTATTAATCAATTTAATCTTATCTCGAGTTTAAATCAAATCAATGTTATATATTCTATCTTATTAAGTAAAGATTTTTTTAAAAAATTTATTAAATAATTTATATATGCGATTTCTATGTTGATTAGATATATCAATTATTTAATAAATTTTAAAAAAAAAATACTTATAATAATGTTTGGAAGAAATAATATTTTGTAAAGGAGAAAGACCAACAAATTATTAATATAGTATTAATACTCTATACGCGTATGACTCACACAAAGATTTAGATTATGTATAACATAAAAATTAATTTATTTTGGATTATATGACAAAGTGTAATACCTTATTAGTATTCAACTATATTAACGGTGGAAAAATATGGTCGTGTTTAATCGGGTCAAGTGACTTTTGATCATTACAGAGAAGATATATTATTATTATTTAATTTAGATGGCTATGATTAATTACTGGTTACCCCCTACCCACTATTTGTTTCAATTCATTTATCAAAATTAATTAATTAATTTTGTTAATATTTAAATATTTTTTCCTGATAGTTATGTTTGCAATGACATGCATACTGTAATCTTAACACCTATTGACACATGTTGTGCAAAATGATGACACATGTTGTGCATTTTGTTTTCAATAATTAATTTTGTAAGTGACATTTGAGAAGAGAAAAAATTTAATATTTTTCATTTTCATCTTCCTCCGTGTGTTTTCTTTCTCTCTCAATATTAGTGAAAGATGCAATCAATAAACCGTGGAGCTTAAAACAAATTAAAAGTAGTAAAAGATCAATTGGGAAATCCATTTCCCAATTTATCATCACATATCTTCTAGCGTAGTTTAACCGCAACGAATTTAGTTCTGACCCCTGCCGTAGAGAAGACCATTTTAATGTGAGATATTTCATCTTTGCACAAAGAGCCATTTGTACTTGTAAGGCCAACAAAATAAGTGACCATAGAAACTCTGTTCCAAAACTCAATAACAATCCTTCAAATTCAACCCAAAATTCAGTTACTTGCATCTATAAACTCTCGATTCAAAAACAAGAACTTCACATCAGTTACATGGACCAAGAAACTCATTCGTCAAGGTTTCATCATAAACATCGATTCTGATTCTAATTTTGTTAATGTTATCTCAAGAAACAGAGGAGTTGAAACGTTTCAGTTTCAACCGTTTAAAGTTAAACTCATATGGGATCTTTCCACTGCCAAATACGACGAAGGGTCAGAACCGATTAACGGTTTTTACATCGTTGTTTTTGTTAACTCTGAATTGGGTCATTTCCTCGGCGACAAAGATGAATTATCATTACAAGAGAAGAAAACACACGGAGCGAAAATTTCAATGGTTTCAAGAATCAACTACATTCTTGTAATTTTATTTATTAATTTATTATCATGACCCACTTAATTGGAGTGTAGAAGTATGCTTTAGTATGAGGACGTGTTTTAGTTCAAAAACGTAAAAACAAGTGAAATATCTATTTATTATTGACACAATTTTTTTAATAAATGTGTAGAAATTCTCAAAGAACATCGATAATCATGCTCTAAAGGCGAAATTTTCTGAAAATTTTGTGAAACGGGGATATTGCACATTGATAAATTGCGGTGTATAAGATGGATCAAAGAGTAACATATTGTGTTTGAAATCATAGAGAAGTTATACACTTTCTAATCAATGTTATAAGCAAAAAAAAAAAAATTAATTCATTAAATAATTAATGCAACTAATATATAATAATAATTAAATAATATTATTTATTTAATAATTTAAAAAATATCTTTTTATTTATAATAATGACCTGATAGTGTATATTCAATAGTAGGCCTGCCTAAATACCTTAATTAAATAGGGAAATAGAGAGCACCATAGTGATGTGCACTTGTGAGAGGACTTCAATAAAATGCAACCAAAACCACCGAATAATTTGGTTATGTCACACACACAGCTAGATTCGTTTAAGGCCTAAACAGATACCTAAACCATCTCTTCACAAGTATAGATCGTCATTTTCCTTAACTTGTAATTGTGATCATATCCTTTTTATATAATTAATTTAAAAATTTGTATATTTTTTAATCATGCTTACCTAATGATACCGATATTTGGAAGAAAAAAAACAGTAAGATAATTTTGAGGAAAATAATTCATGCAAATTTGAAAATTTTATTCAAGGTCAAAATATTGATATTCTAAAACGTATAAGGAGACCTATTCAATTCAAATTCCCATAAGCCCTTGGTACTCATCAAACATCATATTCATTTCCCAAATCTCTAGTCAACATCATTGAATAAAATGCCAATTTAGTTCTTAAATTATCATCCTCTAAACTTATTAAAATTAAATAAAAATCTCTAAACTACTAATTCCCCTAAACTATTTACTACAATTTAGTTCATTGCAACATCACTACTTGACAACATTGTGTTCAACATAATTCAAGAACCTACATAAAGTTTCTAGAAAAACACTAGACAAACTTTTAACAAAGGTATAATCGATTCCTACACAACACAGTCCACTTTACAATAAAAACTCATACACCATTTTTTTTATAGACGTAATGATAATAATCATGAAAAACTCACATAAGTGTAGTATCAGAGTTACAACTTAAGATAATGGCATCAAATCTAGTAATATCAACAAAAATTGAACTCATACATGATATTAAAGATATTATAATTAAAAAAATTTAAATATAATTAAACATAATAAAATCATATTTAAAATTTTAAAACATTAAATACTTGTACTCTAATAAAATAATTCTACAAATAACTTATTAACTTATCCAATAATTCTACAAATAACTTATTAACTTGTCCAATTGAGATTAGCTTTTTCCTTGTTTTAATTCTACCTATTCTATAATTAGAACACTTTTCTATTCAATAATTAATAATTCTTCTATTTACCAAATACTTTGACATCAATAAGAGTAATAAACCATGAAACGCAGAAAATTCAGTAAACGTAGTCATACATCAAAGCGCCTCCATTTCGGCCAAACATTAGTTTTGTTAACTTTTTCCATAACAGCGAAAAACTGAAAGCGGTTATTAATATTTTATTCCTATTTCGTCAAAAATTAAATTAAAAAATAAAACAATAAAATCGGAATTGAACACATCGTTACAGTTATCACAGTAAAGAGAAACTGTAACTGTAACCGTTACTCAGGGATGGTGAAAAGTACCGGTCGCCAAGCTCTTCTCAGTAACCTATATCGGAACGCCGACGATACCGGCCGGAGAGCTGCAACTGCGGAAGATCTACGAAAAGGAGATCCGGTTCGGAATCTGACACCGACGGTGGAGCCATAGAGGAGACCATCTTTCTGAACGAACTGCTGATTTTGCTGTTGGCAGATATTGTTCTTGTCTTGGAGTGGAGGAGATGGAGATGGAGACGGAGAGGAGACGAATAGGTCTTTGAGTTTGTGACGAACTTTGACTTCGTCGGAGGAAGAGGAAGTTTCCGGGGGATCTAGAGGAGGCGGATGGAAACGGCGACGGTCGTTAGGGCGGGTAAGGAACATGCGGAGGGTTTTGCGGCGGCGGAGGTGGATAACGGGACTGGTGGTTGGACTGCGGGCGGGACTGCCGGCGATGGCGCATTGTGTGGCTAGGAGCTTAAATTTGTGGAGATTGGGCATCGTGAGTGCATTTAGAGAGAGAGAAAATGAATATAAATATGTGAATATTTGTTTTATTTGTGAAGAGAAGGTTAGATCTGAGAAGGATGGGATGGAGTTGGAATTAGAAAATAGAATGAGAATGATTGGGTAGAGTAATGAAAGGGCGTTATATTATCGGGGATATTAAATGGGTCTTTTCTCTTGGCCCTACTTGGAAACCCGTCCTAATCCTTTATCTTTTTTATAATCACTAGACCTAATCCTACTTGGTAATTTCGTAGTCACAGTTCATGTGATTTTTTTTTTTTAGTTTGATTAAGATGAAAATATTTTATTATTTATATCTTTAAATTTTGAAATTAAGTTTTGAAAATAGATAATAAATACAAAAAATATTTATCAATGGTTGGCCAAGAGAGATGAGATGCTTGAGCTATGGTTGGTGGGTGCTCAATTTATTGCTCCAATTATATTCAACACTGTATATTTCATATTGAGATTTTTAAAGAAAAGTAATAGAGCCTTACAATGCGATGTAGGTGTGTTATATGTGTATTTTATGTGTTACCAAAAAAAAGTTTCAAATTTTAATTTTTGGATTAACTCCATGACAGTATTTTCCACCCTTGAACAGTAAATTAAAAGAAATTTCAACATTTTTTTAATAAATCTTATATTATTTATAAATCAATTCTAAAATAAATCATACACATTTGTTATTCAATAATAAGATCAAATATTTTAAAAAAATTGGTAAACCATACACTAGTGCTCATAAAATACAATAAATCATAGTACAACATGTCAAAATATTATTAAAATACAAAGTAAAAGATAACTAATGTGTATATCTAACTCATTTGCTCTCTTCGATCTCATGTACGGTAACATATGTGGTTCCTCAAATAAGATGGCATGTATAGTGGTCATCTAAGGAGTGTATTCCTTAAACTTATCCTAGTTATAACCTCTCCCTCCCAACAACCACCATAATACAGTGACATATTGATAACACATCAATGATATGTTTCACCCTTTTCCAACTCCTCTTCTAATATATCTTGATAAGTTAGCCTATGGGGATCCCCTTCTACATCTGGTGTCATGTAAAGACATGACACTATAAACTATTGGATGTAGATGTATGTCGTACTTCATGGACGAGGAGCAAGCATATGACGTACATCCTCTAGAACCAGATGGTCATAGTACTCCACAAATATTTCATCAACATCTTTGTGAATTACAATGACATGAGCAACAACGATATGATCTCTAAGTATATCCCACATATACCTAAATTGTCGCTTAACTCACTCAAGTAGATGAGGATACATAAGTCAAGACCCACAAGTCAATCATCTAGAGTACAAGGATATTATCTCCAAAGGTCTTGTCTCACAGTGATCAGTGTATGACATAAAACAAATATCATCCGGCATGATGCAGTCAAGAGAAACTCAGAACGAATCAGACGCTTGATTCCCTCTGAGTGGGAAGATCGAGCACGCATGTGGCAAAGCCTCTGAGTAGTTATCCACATATTCCCAGCCGGAGAGACGTGGAAAATGTTGGTGGATCCATGCTTAAAAATAGTTCAGATGAATCAAATGAAATATTAGTAATAGTGTAGTACAAGTAGAAGTTGTTTTCGATCAACTGTCTCATCTACTATAAACTATCTTCAACTAACTTGGAGTAAGGTACACCAAGCAAGAAGCTCCCAGTTGTACTCATGAATTCTCTCCAAGTCAATTAAGTATCTAAAGTAGATAATAAATCACACTTTTGTCCATAAATATGGATGTGCCGACCAAAATCATGAGGTATGACCTCAATGCATATGCTCTATGATATGCAACTCGTGTATCATCACTATCACCATCCACAACTACATCCAGGTGGATTTCATACAGATTCATCAAAAATGAAAATCTAGCATGACATCCTCTGGTGTCATCTATCTCTTGTTGAGCATTCTCGGCTCAGCTTCCAAATATGTCATTGTCATGTCTAGTGTCTCATGCTTATTGGTTCTGGAATAATTTAATAATTTTTCTATCTTCGAAAGATGTAGGAGTCATGATACATCTTCAAGTGTCATGGATATCTCACCAATCAAAAGATGAAATGATGACACCTATGCATGCTATTTCTTCATAAAAACAGATAATAAATCATTATTAATATTGAATCCTGCACAAATCTTACAATCATGAATCTTGCATAAATTTGCAACCTACATAGTTGCATAAGTAGTGTAAATATGTGGATAAACTTTTTTTCTTATAACTTAATCATGAAAAAATGAGGTCATATTTTAGTACACCCTCAATGACGTTTTTATTTTCATATACTCTAATTGTTTTGTTAATCCTTCAATTATAAATAAATAAAAAATAAAAAACGGAATAATATAGAATAGAAAATAAATATAATTATTTAAATTAAGAATCGAACTCATATACATCAAATAGTTATAATTTAAGTTCACCCACCTAATACAAAATACTCTAGTTATTGGGACAAGAACAAGATTGTCTCGGGATAAATTTTCACTTGAGGAAGTGTAGTGAAAATCCTGATCAACAAATTATTTTTTAAATAGATTAATTAGAATACATTCTAAAATAGTCTACATTATTATCCAGTTAAAATTAATTATTTTAACATATAAATATAAAATTAAAAATAAATAAAAAGTTATAATTAAGTCATTTTAATAACTATTATTTTCATGTTTTTCTCTTTTTTTTAGAATGATTAATTTTAATGAGATGAAAGTGTAGAGTGGCTTTACTACGTATTTTTTTAAAATTGAATTAATTGCATGTTTCTAGAAAGAAAGGACTGGGATTGTCACTTAAATTATGTATGTTTGATTGGTTTTTGGAAAGGTCAAAAAGTAATTAGAGATGTAAAATTGATTTTGAAATATTTAATTAGAAAAAAATAAAATTGATTTTGTCATTAGAATTGATTTTACATAAAGTTAGAATTTATAGTTTCTACCTTTAGAATTGATTTTAAATAATTTTTAAACTAACATTTATTGTTGAAATCACTTTTATATAAAATATATTTAAAATAAATCAATTATATTAAATTCAATTCTAATAAAATCAATTTTATTAAACTTAATTTTATTATAATCAATATGTATGTCATGAATTTAATCACACCATTAATTTCATCATCCACCATATAATTATTATTAGTATGTTGAAATTTGAGAAAGAAGACTTGAAGGTGTAAAGATGAGGTTATGATGATAATGATTGTGTGATTGGATTTGATGTATAAGAACTCTCACTCTAAATTTTAGCAAACATCATATTTCTTATTTACTACTACTAGTATGTGTTAATTGTTGTTCACCGTCTTATTTGAATTCGTGGCCAATAAAAATGTCCTTTCTCCATTCTTCTCTTCACCAATTCCAAACTCATTTTTCTTATTCTCAATCTCATTCATCAAAACATCTAACCTTTAACCATAACCCTCTTAGAAGAAAAATAGATTTTAGGACTTTAAAAATTTAATCACTCTTTTTGTAAGATACATGTGAACTTGAATTTTTGTAATCATTTGAATTTGAACTTTGAAACTTGTAACAATTTATGGGATGTATCTTGAACAATGTATGGTTTTGATTTGAGAATGGTAAGACAAAATTGTAGAAGTTGTTTGATTTAAATGAAAGAATTAAAAAGAAAGAATGATATGGGCTTTGATCCTTTGAATTTAGAATTACAAACTCTAGAACTTTTAATGGATTGTGAACATGAGATAGTGAACTTGAAATGGTGTAATAAATGCCACAAACTATGAATTCCACGAAACTTTACGCAATGAATCTTAATATTGTTCGTTCTTGAATTAACGAGCTTGAATCCTACAAAAATTGCACATCTTAAGTTCCTTGAATTATTTTTGGTGTCCAACATGTATCTCAAGAAAAATCTCATAACCAAAGCACATAGAAGAATATATTTCACATAAACCAAATTTGATCAATGACTCTTAACCTCAACATAATCGATTAACCCAACTCTTCTCACGTTTGAAAAACCAATTCAATAGATGAAAAACTTGACGAGACCTTAATCCCTAGCTCAATCTGTAAGGATATCCTTAAGAATAAAGATAAACTTAAAGGATGGAGAAATCTTGACACGGAACACTAGACAAACTCTTGTTGATAAATCAAAAGACTCGTTCTCCATAGATGAGAAACTTGATCCACTTAGCGCCATAAACCAAAGTTAATAAGGAACTAGTTGATCCGAACTTGAGCCAAAATGAGAGCCATTGCCAACCATGACGTCCCAAACTTGAAACCCTAATTTCATGAGGGAGAAACCCTTGAGCAAAGATGAAAAGAAGATAAAGGTTCATGACTCTTAATCACAACAGGTGTCACACACTCAAAAGTAAAAACCCTAGTACAAAACCAGTGGACAAGAGAAACTTTGAGCATTTTGCGAACTCGAGCCGTTGACGAATTAATTAACATGTTTGGAGGTTTGAAAAGCTTTGGACATCTTGAAAAACCCTAGAAGAGACATTTTAAAGGAAAGGGAGGGTAAATTTTGGGGTACAATAAATGGCAATAGCAGAATTATTGTCAATGAAATCTGGATTGGCTGTGGATCTGCATGTGTGTGTGTGCATGTAAAGTCACATGGCTATTTTGAAAATGTAGTAAAGTAAAGGAAAGACAAGGAGTGCAAAATTTAAATGCAAAATCATCCAACATTTTCATTAAATGAGCATATGATATATGAAATGACAAACCCTTAACAAATGGACCATTGTGGCCCGGCAAGGACATGGTTTAGAGTCATTATTTTGAAGGAAATTATATAGACAAATTTCATAAAGCAATAAAAAAATATGGAATAGAAATTACTCCTGGTTGAATGAGATTTAGATAAAGTCTTTGGCTTTCCAGTTGTTAAGTCCACCATCAGCAGTCGGGAAGATTCAGTCGTCTAGGTCACCATTGCTATCAGTGTCTTCTAATGCATTGACTTCATTGTTGCTAATAGAGAGGTGGTTTCCCAGCACGAGCACGTCAAACCTCTTTTTGCGCATTTGAAGTGAAATTCAACCCAAACTTGTCAGATTTATTGGGAATGTTGGGAAGTTGTCCCCAGATAGTGCAACCTCCATCTTCTACAACAGCTCTAGCATCCTTTAGGGAGGTCATCCTTGATGTATCCTTGATAATCTTGGGAGCAGCAGGAATAGCATTAGAAACAACAATCGTTGGAGGATTACTTAGAATGCTTGGCAGGGGGTTTCAATGAATTCTCCATCCATTTCAATGTATTTGAAAGAATTCAAGTGACTGACCATAAATTCTTCCTCTCCACAGACTGTGACAATCTTCCCTTTGATTGGGTATTTCAGCTTTTGATGCAATGTGGAGGTGACCACGCCTGCCCTATGAATCCACAGGCGTCCTAGAAAGCAAGAGTAGGAGGGGAGGATATCCATTACATAAAATGTTGAGTTAAAGACTTGAGACCCCACCTTGATCGGGAGATCAACCTCTCTGTGGACCATTATTTTTCTAACCATCAAAGGCCCTTACTACAATATCATTGGGTTTCAACACCAGCCCATCACAGTCCCTTCTATCCAAAGCTCCTTTAGGTAAGACATTGAGGGAGGATACAGTATCTACTAACACATGCTCCAGGGTGGTGCATTTGCATTCAATAGAGATGTGGAGAGATTTATTGTGATTCTTCCCCGCTGAAGTTAAATCTGCATCAGAAAATCCTAAGCCATTGTCAGCAGTTAGGCTTGCTACACAATTTTCAAATTGATCGGTAGTGGTTTCTTGAGGTACATGGGCATTTTTCAGAAACTTTAACAGAGCTTGGGCATGTGCTTCAGAGCACAATAACAAGGACAACATAGATATCTTTGAAGGTGTCTGCCCCAATTGTTCCACTATCTTGTAGTCACTTTTTTGGATGATCTTTATAATTTCTTCCATCTCTTGTCTAGATGGGTCTTTGTAATACGGTGGGAGAACTGACTTGGAATTTGCGTTTGTTTTCGCACTTGTTCGGTTTAGCAAGAGTCGCCACCGACTTTTTATTTTATCCTAAGGAAAGGTCAAAAAGCACAGGAAAGACCTTTGAGATGTTTTCGTGGGTTCGGGGGGTAGATTATGAAAAGGGGATGTGCTATCACCCTTTTCATCCATGGTTATCCGTGGGCTCTTGGTTACTTGTTTTAGATCACTTGCCTTTGCTTTTCAATTGTTTGAAATGGTGCTTTGTGTGTGTGGTTTTGAAAATGTTTTGAAAAAAGATGCCTTGTCTAGGCAACCTTTGTAACAATTCTTGTTTGAATGTTTTACAAAGGTGTTTGTCTTTTTGAAAAGATGTTTTAATGTTTTTGAAAGTTTGTTTTGAAATTGTGTTGAGATGTGTGTTTGAAAAATGGCAAGGATGTTTTGCAAGTTTGATCAAGTAACTAAGAGCTATCTACACTAATTTTACTCAAAGATTTTTCTCATGTTTTTAACCCTTTTAACAGTGTTGTTTCACCATTGTGTTTGGTGAACAACCTTGCGTTAGGATGTTAAACGGGACGGGCATGAGACGTTTGTATAGTCATAGAAGGCAACATATGGGAAGTTTTAGCAATGTCGTTTTAGGGACTAGATCATTAACCGAAGGCAACATCGAGGGTCATCGAGGGACTACGATCTTTTATCGAGGGTCTTTGCTAAAACGCCCATGCTCGAGGGACATGACTATTTTCCGAGGCAACAAGTGAGATTACCCTAAGGGTGCATGTGTGCAAAATGTGTTTTATTGCATGCATTTGTCTTTGATTTTTAGGTTGTCTACTTGTTGGTTTTATCTTGACATACACACCTAGTTACTAGCATTTGTACAAAAGTAATAAAAAGTGCAAAAAATAAATCCTACACTATTACAACCATATTGAAGTGCATAGAAATGTAAAGGAAAAAATAAGAAAAAAAAGAAGTAAAAAAGAGATCCTTCGATTTGGGCAGGAGCAGCCTTCGATTTGCATTCTGTTGGCCTCCTTCGATTGGGAGTTCGAACCAGTGAGGTTGTGATCGGTGGATCTGGAACTGACTGTTTAACGCTGGTTCGCGAAATGTCGCGGAAGCAAGAGTCGCCACCGTCTTTTATTTTCTCCAATATGGAAAGGACAAAAGCACAGAAAAATTCCTTATAGAGATTGCTCTCGGTTCGGGAGGTAGATTTATAGAAAGGGAAGGTGTTAGCACCCTTTCTATCCATGGTTATCCATGGGCTCTTAGATACTTTCTCATTTGTGTTTTCAAAATTGTTTGTTTGCTTTTCAACTATGGGTTTAAAAAAAGTTTCTTTGAAAATTTCAGTTCGACTCTTGTATCAGTCCTCAAGAGTGTTTGAAAAATTGCTTTTGAAAGCTTTTTGAAAGGTGTCGGTGTGAAAAGAAGTTTTTGATTTGTTTTGAAATTAGAGCAAGTATCTACGAGTCGTCTACCTACCCTAAGGAATTAGTCTGTGTAAATGTCCTTAAAGCAGTGTTATCCCACCATTGAGAGGTAGGTAACACCACCATTGGAGGTGTTCGGGTCAATTCGAGGGTTCGGGACATTGTGGTCACCAGAGCAATGGGAAGACACCTTAGAAGCTACCCTCATGCCATGTTCATGGACATGAGGACTTACTAAAACGTCCTCTACTCGACGACCACTTTTCGAGGGGCAAGGCAACAGTGAGACGTACCCTAGGGGTGGTGTGTGATTTGTGTGTCATTTTCAATTATGTTTATCTTGTCATGCATTGGTGATCTACGCTTTGTTTTTATTTTGGCATTCATTCTTTCATGCAAGTTATTAACAGTTAAAAGATGCGAGAAGGTAAAAGTCCTACACTATTACAAAGGCGCGGGTCTACATCGCCAAATTAATCCAAAACCCGATTTGAAATAAAATAAAATGCGGAAAGAATAAATATCCTAATTAATCTATTACAAGGCTTTGGAGTAATTACATGAAATTTACAAAAAGAAACAAAATAAGCGCGCGAAACGAAATTATAATCGAAAGCGAGGGCGTTGGACCCTTTTAAAGAAATTGAATTGAAATTAATAAATTAATTAAGTTTAAATAAAAAGAAAGAATTTTTTTTGGAGTTTTTGTATTTATGGAGTTTAATGAGAAAATTAAATTGGAAATAAAAAATTTAATTAACCCTAGTTCTAAGTTGTTTTTAATTTATTAAAAAATATTTTTTAGTTTGACCTAATTTACATTAATTATTTACATGGCGTATTTATTTATAAAAAATAATTAATATTTAATAATGGTAAAAGAAAAGAAAAAGAATAAAAGTATTTAAAACCCTAATTCTACATTTTTTAGTTTATTAAAAAAAACATTAAAATTAAACCTAGAATTAAAACTAAATTAATTAATAAAATTTATTTACAAAAAAAACCATTTAAATAAAATATATTTATATTTTTTGTCTTTCTGATTTTTTGTTATTTTTTATGTTGTAAAATTATTTTTTGTGAATTTATTAAAATAGTTAAAACAAAATAAAAAAAGGAATTAAAATAAAAGAAGAAATTTAGAAAGAAATATACAAACAGGGGGGTTATCTGGCCCTTTTGAAGGTATCATTGTAACAATCAGGCCCACTTCAAATAGGCCCCATTGACTTTCCACGTTCGTATGCATATGGTTGACTGAGGGTATATGGTGTACTGTCCATCCTGGCCACTAGATGGATCTTCATGGCCACTTGGCAATCCCTTGATGAGAGCGCATGGTAGACTTCTGGGCGCGTTGATCACATGAACATGGAAATATGAAAAACATAGAGAAATAGGGGGGACCTGGGATTCGAACCCAGGTCCCAAGGCTTGCCAACACCACTTTCCAACAACTGAGCTGTTTAGCCACTTTGATATTATAATGGAAAAGAATTAATATATAAGAAAACTGCACTAATGCTGTTAACACAAAAAAAAGCGCGCTGAAACTTGAATGGTCCAACCATGCCATGCCACGCAAGCGTCTTCTTCATTGCAAACCTGTAAAAAAACAACTAAATAGCGGGGGTTTTAAACCCCCACAAATTGAAACCTGGAAAATAGCGAATAACTCAGATACAAATATAAATAGGGCGCGACTAGTGAGTTTGAATCATCCAGATGCACTGAGTTCAATGGTATAGGTCTTATGGCTTAATTTTTCCAGAGGAGCAAAGCCCTCTTTTAAAGTCTCTGCAACCCTAAAGGGCTCCCATGGTGGATTCGTGCACAGGCCTTAAAAACTCAATTGAATAATACTGTTAGCTTTAGAATGATTCAATTAGTACAAATCAAGCATTAGAAATCAAAAATATGGCATGAATTATGAGACACGATTATGCAAAAAGTTTGAGAAAGTTGGACTTTGTTCTACCACTTCTTGATGCGTGGGGACTGGAAAAAGATTCAGTTAGGTTCAGGGAGACCTCAGCAAGCTTTTTGGATGGATTATAGGCTTTGAATCACGCCCTATGAGTGTTTTCAGTTTTGGAATTTTTGACAAAAATTGCAAAGTTTGTATTTGGTTTTAGGCGCAGCTTGAAAATTCCTAGCATTAGGGTTGTGTTTGAGTATGTATATGGAACGAATTAGGGTAAGAATTTGAGTCCATAACCCTTTGCATTGATGAATCAAATATTTGATTTCCATGGAATCTTTTCCAATCTTTTCCTCATGAAGAACATGCCAATTTGCACAAAATCTTTCCTTTTTTGATGTGCACGAGATCTTGAGTGAATAATGAGGGCATATGCTGCATAAAAGGATTCAAAAACATTTGTTTAGTATTTTTGTCATATTTTATTTAATTAAATGAATTAATGGTGATAAAAATTCAAATAAATAATAAAAAATGATGAAATAAATCCCCTTTGGGTCAAATGTGAAGGGGTGAAAAACACAAGAAGGGGGGGGGGGGGGGGGGGGGGGGGGTTGAATTGTAAAACTGAAATCTTAAAGCAATTGACAAGATATTTTTATCCTGGTTCGTTTGATCTCAAACTACTCCAGTCCACCCGTCAAGGTGATTTCGCCTCTCTCCAACGAGGTCTTAATTCACTATATTCAACTGAATATTACAGACTGCTTTAACAACTGCTAAAGCCTTCTTGATTCAAACCACAATCCGGTTTGTCAAGGCAACACTTTCTTACAAAGGTATAAAACAATGTGTGTGAATGTTTTCTACAAAACTTTATCACAACTGTGATGTATACACAAATGAAGCTTAGAAACTAGATTGCTAAACACTAATGAAGTATCAGAGTTTGTGGTTTAGCAAAACTGGTAGATGAAGATTATTGTTCAGCTTTGTGCGTGTAGAGATTTGGAGAGCATTAGCCATTATAATCTTCGAAGCCTTGTTTATATAGCACTTGAGAAGATGAACGTTGAATGCAATATTCTTGATTCAATGCTAATAACAAGCTTTCCTTTTTGAGCAGATCTTGTCTAGAATGAGGCCGTTGGGATTAATTAGCTTTCAATGCACAGTACCGTTGCTTCTTCAATGCACGTTCTGGCTTGGCTCATTCTGATTCTGCTTCGCTGCTGATGAACTATTGTGTTTCTGTATCAGAGTGTTTACGCGCAGTTCTGTTCATCAAGCTTCAGCATGTACGTGAGTTGATCATCTGATCTTGACGTTCTGATTCAGCAACTTCTGATGCTGGTGTATGAAATCAAATTCTGATGCTGAATGAGTGATCTTGCTTATTTTAATCAGCGTATCTGCAAGTCAGAGCATAGTAATTTTAGGCAGCATATAGTTCAAACATGAAACATATAAATACTATATCTTTTCACTTTGTTATCATCAAAACTCAAATATAGGGTAGTAGATTCAAACATTGTTCTAACAATCTCCCCCTTTTTGATGATGACAAAAACTAGATATTTTAAATGAAAAATAACGTGAAAAGGTATCTGGGAAATGTTTCAGAGTTAAGAAGTAAGGAGAAATCAGAGTTAAGAGATACTCCCCCTGAGTTTGTTACTTCCCTTTGATATACGTGTTCTTCAGGATCAGATCTTTTTCTTTCTTTGAACATCAGATTATAAGAGTCTTTGACTTATCAGAGAGCAGAGCTTCAGAGCTTTTCCTGTCAGAGCTTTGCTTTGGATCAGAGTATTAGGTCGATCAGAACTTCATATTTGATCAGAGCAACATTGATCAGAGCTTCTAAATTTTGATTAGAGCTTCTAGTCTTCATAGTGTTCAGGAGCTTCCTTGTGCCTGTAGACTTAAAACAAAACAGAAAAATATTTCAAGTAATAGAGTTAGAATGTTTGAGAATTTCTGTCTAGTTAGCCGTTATTGATTTTTAAATAATATTCTTGTTCTCCCCCTTTTTGTCAGCAATCAAAAAGTGTTGGTGATGTGCTAAAACAATTTAGATCAGAAAAACTAATCATATTAATAGTTCAGAATCAGAGCAAAAGAACCTTACAAAACATAGTCAAAACAGGACATCAGAAAATCAAGAAAACATAAAAAGGTTATGCATGAAAAAGATTTAAGGTTGAGGGGGCATGCGTGAGAACAGGCTCTCCAGCATCGCTTGAATCTTTTCAGAAGTTTCATTCTGCTTCTGAACCATGTTGACAACAGTGTCAATTTTGCTGTCCTGTACATCCATTCTTGCCTTCATCTTCTGATCATTGTCGTCCATCCGCTGCTGTAGACGTAAGTCATTCAGCCTTAGTTCTTCCAGAGCCTGCCTGTCCAAGACAGCTTGAGAACTTTCAGAAGGAGGAGGCTTCTCAGAACTTTCAGCTACATCTTCTGCTTGACTTTCAGCCTGAATGGTCTTGTCTTCTGATGGTTGCACCTGTGCAGCTTGCTGTTTCTCAGACCAAGATTCACTGTCCAGAGGGAGCACAACTTCTTGAGGCAGCTGACTTTCAACTTCCTTCAGCAGCTTGCTGAAGTTCTGTTGAGCCTGCTCATAGTTGACATCCTGCAACTTGAGGGCTTCAGCACGTACCCATAATCTGAACTGTGACCAGAGCTGATCAGAAGCAGCTGGGTCAATCATCCCAGGACAGACTTGCTTCAAAGAGGCAATCCATTGCAGCACACCTGTTTCAAATGGCAATTTTGTGTCTTAAATCAGCAAGACGTTCAAGACTTGTTAAGTCAATGAAAGTTCTGCTGGGGTTTTCAGAGGTTTGCTGCGAGGCTGTTTGTTTTAGAGGAAGGGTATCAGAATCAGAGTCAGATATTTCGATTGGAGTGGATGGAGGTTTGGGAGTATTTGGAGGTGTTGATTCTTCTGAAGATGGTAACTGGGGCATGACAATGGTGGTTCCACATGGCAACTGGATTGCCAGCGGTGAAGGTTGAGGTGAGTGATGGTCAGATTTATGAGGAGAGGGGGTTTTGGAATGGTGAAACTCTGTTTGTGGTGAAGGTGGATTATTTTCTGGTTGAGGAGGTGGAATCTCTGATTGCTCAGGGATCAGAGGTTCTTCTGTGAGAGGTTGTGGTTGTTGTGGTTCTGGTTCTGGTTGTTGTTCTGGTTGTGGAGGAGGAATATTTGGTGGTTCAGAATTTGGTTGAGCAGAAGCATGTTCACGCTCAATATCAGCTAGCACTCGATCAAGTGCTGGTGTTGTTGAAACTGTTGGTTGTTTGGGAATTTTGATTCTGGGTCTTCTGAGTAGTAATGCCTCAGAAGGGTCTTCTGGTATGGTTTCATCAATAGTAGGGATTGGGATTGATATTCTATGAGAGGTTTGAGGAGGGGCAGCGGATGTTGGAATAGTAGATGAAATTAAAACAGGGGCAGCAGATGAAATACCTCTTTTCTTTGGAGTCTGCTGAGACGATCCTTCTGCTGGTGCTTTCCTCTTCTTTGTCTTCTTCTGAGTCACTTCAGGTTGGGGTTGACTCAGATCTTTGATCTTCAGCTTTGAACCTGTATCTTCTGCCTTGTGCGCATCAGGGTACCTGAGAAACATCTCTGGTTTGGATTCCATTTCAGAAAATATTGGAAAATCACTCAGAGGCACTCTTCTGCTGGAGATGTCAGCAGTTGAAGTAGCTCTGGGTTCCTTCTGAATATTTTCTATCAGCTTCATCTTTTTCAGATTCTTAGCATTCAGCGGTTTCCCAATAGTTGGTTCAATAGTGCTCATCTCCTGAGCTTCGATCAGATGTTCAATCAGCCTATTCTCTGTCAGAATATCTGATATGAGTCTTCCAAACGGTATCCAGTCCCTCTTGGTCCTTTCTTCTTCTCTTGTTTCTTTGACACTGGTCTTGAGATGGTTGAACAGGAAGTGTTCCAGATTGATCTTCACCCTCTGATCAATAAAGTAGATCAGAAATTGCTGATCCACGTTTATATAATCAGGAGAACTTGTTGGTTTCCTGTGATTGAAGCAGCCCAGAACAATCTTGGCCCATACTCTGCAGTGATCCTTCAGATCCTTAATTTTGCTGTTGGGCATTCCAAGAGTGAAAATTCTGTTGGCTACCACACCTATATCAGGGCATCTTTCAGCCATGTCCACACAACGGACTCCACCACCACTTTGACCGATTAGCTTTGCAATGAGGTCTTCAGAAATTACAATCTTCTTTCCCATGACAGAGGAGATGACTAGATGTTTGGAAACCTTGGCGTGAATCCAAAATTCCTTGACAAGCGCTGGGAATGTTGGTCCAACCAACCTATCGAAATACCTCTCCCACTTTTGAGCCCTAATTTCTTCAGTTAGGTCAAATCCATTATCCTTCAAACTTTCAAAGTCGATGATTAACTCAGAGAGAACTTCAAGGTTCTTTACCGGTGTGAGAAGAGTTCTGAGGGGCACCTGATATTGCTCAGAAGTTGCTTTCTTCTGATTGCCTGCAGAAATGCTGGAGGATGCCATTGTTCACACTAAAAAAAAGCTTTGAGAATGATTTGAGAGAAAAAGGTTTGTAGGAGATAAACTCAGAAATATGCAGAAAATGCTTGAATGATTATGAGAAAGCGTAAAGAATAAGAATGAAGAATTAATGTGCTTAAATAGAGTTTTCAAAAATTATTTTGAAAAATTAAACGTTTTTAAGAGAGAGAAAAAATAATGATTGCCATTAACAAGCGTGATTACTTTTCATTAAATGCTTGCTGATTTTGGGGGATTTGAGAAAGATACTTAAAAACGGTTACCAGACATGTGTCTCAATGCACCCAATCAGCGCTTTGCCTTCTCAGAAGCGTGCACGCGTTCTGCTTCAGAGATTTGCTGATGATTGGATGACACTTGTTTGATGTAGTGATCAGCACGTCTGTTTTTGAGATTAGACTCTCAGATCTTTAGACTTGCATCTGATACGATCTGCATGTTCTATCTTTCTGAAAGGAGATTGATCAGAAGTTCACAGTAAAGTAATTACATTCTGAAAGTAAATATATGGAATTAAAACATTTTCACTCTGGGCATACTTTCATGCTGAGATGTTTCAGAATGAAATTAAACCTATCTTCTGAAAGGGGTTTAGTAAAGATATCAGCCCATTGATGGTCTGTATCTATAAATTTTAAGTTTAAAATACCTTTCTGAATATAGTCCCTAATGAAGTGATGTTTTATTTCTATATGCTTAGCTCTAGAATGTAAAATAGGATTCTTACTTAAGCAAATAGCAGAAGTATTATCACAAAGTATAGGAATGTTACTCTCAAAAATCTGGAAGTCTTCAAGCTGACTTTTCATCCAGAGCATTTGTGTGCTACATCCTGCTGCTGCTATGTACTCAGCTTCTGCTGTTGACAGAGCAATTGTTGATTGCCTTTTGCTGGACCACGAGATCAGATTTTCTCCCAGAAACTGGCAGCTTCCAGAAGTACTTTTACGTTCCACTCTGTCTCCAGCAAAATCAGCATCACAGTAGCCTACTAAGCTGTAATCACTAGATTTTCTATAAAACAAACCCAGATTAGTAGTACCTTTCAGATACTTGAAAATTCGCTTAACAGCTGTTAAGTGAGATTCTCTAGGATCTGATTGGAATCTAGCACAAATACATACGCTGAATAAGATATCAGGTCTTGAAGCTGTCAGATAAAGGAGAGAACCAATCATACCTCTGTAGACTTTCTGTTCTACACTTTTGCTTACCTCTTCTCTTTCCAGAATGCAAGTAGGATGCATTGGAATCTTTGATGGCTTACATTCTGAGAGGTCAAATTTTTCAGAAGATCTCTGATGTATTTGCTCTGATGAATGTAAGTTCCTTCTGGAGTTTGATTGATCTGAATTCCTAGAAAGAATTTCAGTTCCCCCATGAGGCTCATCTCAAATTCTGCCTGCATACACTTAGCAAATTTTCTTCCAAGAGAAGGATTAGTAGAACCAAAAATGATATCATCAACATAAATTTGACAGACTAAAATGTCACTCTTAACTGTTTTACAGAATAGAGTAGTGTCCACTTTCCCTCTGGTGAATTCATTTTCAAGCAGAAAGTTACTTAGCCTTTCATACCAAGCTCTGGGAGCTTGTTTCAGACCATACAGTGACTTCTTTAGTTTGAAAACATGTTCTGGATGTTTTGTATTTTCAAAACCTGGGGGTTGGTGAACATAAACTTCTTCTTCTATATAACCATTTAAGAATGCACTTTTGACATCCATCTGATACAGAGTGATGCCTTTATTAACAGCAAATGAAATCAAAAGTCTGATAGATTCTAACCTGGCGACTGGGGCAAAGGTTTCTGTATAGTCTATCCCCTCTTGCTGACTATAACCTTGTGCAACCAGTCGTGCCTTGTTTCTGATGACTTCACCTTGTTCATTTAACTTGTTTCTGAACACACATCTTGTTCCAATGACGTTGAATCCTTTTGGTCTGGGAACGAGATCCCATACGTCGTTTCTGGTGAATTGATTCAGCTCTTCTTGCATTGCCAGAATCCAGTCATTATCCAGAAGTGCTTCATCAATAGAAGAAGGTTCAATCAGAGACACAAGTCCCATAAGAGTTTCTTCAGAGTTTCTGAAGCTTGCTCTTGTTCTGATTGGATCTTCCTTTCTTCCTAGGATAGTCTCTTCTGGGTGATCCAAACTGCTTCTGGGTAATCTCTTCTGAGGTTGATCAGTAGCAGTTGTAGGATTTCTAGCATTGCTCCTTTCAGACGTTGAAAGAGTGTCTGTGTTGAGAGCTTCTGATGACTTGTCTTCAGAACCTGTAAATTCAATTTCTATACCTGCAAAAATTTCATTCTGCTTTGACTTTTCAGAGTCAAGCTTATCATCAAAACGAACACTGATTGATTCTTCCACAATATGTGTTTCTGTATTGTATACTCTGTACCCTCTTGAGCGTTCAGAGTATCCTAACATAATACACTTATGTGCCTTAGAATCAAACTTGTTCAAATAATTCTTCGTATTCAATATAAAGCAAGTACATCCAAATGGATGAAAATACGAAATGTTGGGCTTTCTGTTCTTCCACAATTCATATGGAGTCTTTTCCAGAATAGGTCTTATTGAGATTCTATTCTGAATGTAGCACGCTGTGTTTATTGCCTCTGCCCAGAAAGTCTTAGCAACGTTTGTCTCATTGATCATGGTTCTGGCCATTTCTTGCAATGTTCTGTTCTTTCGTTCTACAACTCCATTTTGTTGGGGAGTTCTAGGACAAGAGAAATCATGCAGAATGCCTCTGTCATTAAAGAATGACTCAAAATCTTTATTTTCAAATTCTCCACCATGATCACTTCTGACTTTAACGATTCTAAGATCTTTTTCATTCTGAACTTGGTTACAGAAGGTAACAAACACAGAGTGTGACTCGTCCTTGTGTCTTAAGAACTTTACCCATGTCCATCTGCTATAGTCATCTACGATTACTAACCCATACTTCTTACCACTGACTGAAGCAGTTTTAACTGGTCCAAATAAGTCAATGTGCAGAAGTTCTAATGGCTTAGAGGTGGAAACAACATTTTTGGATTTAAAAGAAGGTTTTGCAAATTTGCCTTTCTGACATGCTTCACACAGAGCATCTGAATTGAACTTCAAATTAGGAAGTCCTCTGACCAGATTGAGTTTGTTAATCTGAGATATTCTTCTCATACTAACATGCCCCAATCTTCTGTGCCAGATCCACTGCTCGTTGTTAACAGACAGAAGACATTTTACATTCTGACTCTTTAGTTCAGAAAGTTTGATTTTGTAAATGTTGTTTTTCCTCTTACCATTAAACAGGATAGTCCCATCTTTCTGACTAACAGCTTTACATGATTTTTGATTAAAGATTATATCATAACCGTTATCACTTAATTGACTTATGGATAACAGATTATGCATCAATCCATCTACTAGCAGAACATTATTAATAGAGGGAAGATTTCCATTACCTACAGTTCCAGAGCCAATTATCTTTCCCCTCTGATTGCCTCCAAAGCCAACGTGGCCTCCAGGCTTAAGTTCCAGGCTTTGGAACATATGCCTTCTTCCCGTCATGTGTCGTGAGCAGCCAGAGTCCAGGTACCATGACTGGTGTTTCTGACTTGCTGCTAAAGATATCTGCAACATGTATTATTTTATCCTTAGGTACCCAGATCTTCTTGGGTCCTGATTTGTTAGTTTTACCAAAACTCTGGTTGAATTTTGGTTTCACAGAGTGCTTACTGCTAGTATATTTGATATCGTGTGTGTGACCATACACAAAGTGTGAATTTAGAGGAGTGTGTTTAATGGTCAAGTCCATGACATTCTTTGGTGTAGGAACCTTACCTAGGTATCCTATTCCTTTCCTGCCGTTTCTGCTAACTCCATAGATCATTGAAGCCATTCTGCTTCTATCTATGCTTTTAGCAAGGAACTTCTGGAAACTGTGATCATACTCCTTGATGATCTCATCAGCGTTGCTGGGAGTTTCAGAAATTGGTTCCTTCTGAGAGTTTTGTAAAGAGTTTTCTAATTTTGAAATTTTATCTCTCAGCTCAGAGTTTTCCAATTTGAGACTCTCAGACTTATTAGAGTCAGATTCAAGATTCCTTTTCAGGTCTCTGAATTTAGCTCTAATCTGCTGATAACGTTCCAGAATTTCATTGAGGCTTTCAGCAAGTTCAGCCTTTGTAAAATTAACAGCGAAGTTAGGGAATACCTCTTCTGTGTCTGATTCTGAGTCTGATTCAGAAGCTTCACTGTCATCTGGAATGTTAGCCATGAGCGCTATGTTTGCCCTTTCATCATCTGATTCTGAGTCAGCTTCAGACGAGTCAGAGTCATCCCATGTGGCCATGAGACTTTTCTTCTTCTCTCTTCCAAACTTCTTTTTGGGCTTTTCCCTCTGAAGCTTTGGGCAGTCACTCTTGTAGTGTCCTTGCTCATTGCACTCGTAGCAGATGATGTCTTTTGTGTTTGGCTTCTTGCTACTGGAGGAGCCTTCAGATCTTCTGTATCCAGAGGAAGAATCTGTCCTTTTGTATCTGGAAGAAGACTCGTTCTGATCAGATCTTCTGGGATTCCTGAACTTCCTTTGTCTTTGCTTCCACAGTTGATTTACTCTTCTGGAGAGAAGGGAAAGTTCGTCTTCTTCTGATGAGGATCCATCAGATGTTTCTTCAACTGCCTGCAAAACTTTAGACTCAAATTTTTTGTTAGATTTTAATGCTAAAGGCTTACCTTTCTTCTGAGGCTCATCAGCTTCTAGCTCTATCTCATGACTTCTGAGGGAGCTTATAAGTTCCTCCAGAGTGATTTTGTTGAGATCTTTCGCTAGCTTCAGAGCAGTAACCATAGGCCTCCACTGCTTGGGTAAACTTCTGATTATCTTCTTGACATGGTCAGCAGTAGAGTATCCTTTGTCCAGAACTTTGAGACCAGCTACCAGAATCTGGAATCTAGAGAACATAGTTTCAATGGATTCAGATTCTTCCATTTTGAACGCCTCATACTTCTGAATGAGCGCCAGAGCTTTTGTTTCTTTGACTTGAACGTTGCCCTCATGCGTCATTCTGAGAGAATCAAAGATGTTCTTAGCTGTGTCTCTGTTGGAGATCTTTTCATACTCAGTATAGGAGATGGCACTGAGGAGGATGGTTCTGGCCTTATGGTGATTCTTGAAGTCACGCTTTTGTTGATCAGTCATTGATTTTCTATCAATCTTCTGACCAGTTGCATTCACAGGGTGCGTGTATCCATTTGTCACCATATCCCACAGATCAGCATCATGTGCTAGAAAGAAGCTTTCAATTCTGTCTTTCCAGTAATCAAAGTTTTCTCCATCAAAGACTGGAGGTTTGCCGCTAAATCTGTCTCTGTCCTTGTTATTGTCATTGCTGAAGTAAGAATTGTTTCCTGCCATTGTGTTTTTCTGACGCTGGATCTTGTACTGACACGGTTAAGTGTTTTAGCTCAGAACCAGGCGCTCTGATACCAATTGAAGGGGTGAAAAACACAAGAAGGGGGGGGGGGGGTTGAATTGTAAAACTGAAATCGTAAAGCAATTGACAAGATATTTTTATCCTGGTTCGTTTGATCTCAAACTACTCCAGTCCACCCGTCAAGGTGATTTCGCCTCTCTCCAACGAGGTCTTAATTCACTATATTCAACTGAATATTACAGACTGCTTTAACAACTGCTAAAGCCTTCTTGATTCAAACCACAATCCGGTTTGTCAAGGCAACACTTTCTTACAAAGGTATAAAACAATGTGTGTGAATGTTTTCTACAAAACTTTATCACAACTGTGATGTATACACAAATGAAGCTTAGAAACTAGATTGCTAAACACTAATGAAGTATCAGAGTTTGTGGTTTAGCAAAACTGGTAGATGAAGATTATTGTTCAGCTTTGTGCGTGTAGAGATTTGGAGAGCATTAGCCATTATAATCTTCGAAGCCTTGTTTATATAGCACTTGAGAAGATGAACGTTGAATGCAATATTCTTGATTCAATGCTAATAACAAGCTTTCCTTTTTGAGCAGATCTTGTCTAGAATGAGGCCGTTGGGATTAATTAGCTTTCAATGCACAGTACCGTTGCTTCTTCAATGCACGTTCTGGCTTGGCTCATTCTGATTCTGCTTCGCTGCTGATGAACTATTGTGTTTCTGTATCAGAGTGTTTACACGCAGTTCTGTTCATCAAGCTTCAGCATGTACGTGAGTTGATCATCTGATCTTGACGTTCTGATTCAGCAACTTCTGATGCTGGTGTATGAAATCAAATTCTGATGCTGAATGAGTGATCTTGCTTATTTTAATCAGCGTATCTGCAAGTCAGAGCATAGTAATTTTAGGCAGCATATAGTTCAAACATGAAACATATAAATACTATATCTTTTCACTTTGTTATCATCAAAACTCAAATATAGGGTAGTAGATTCAAACATTGTTCTAACAAAATGGTCGTGCATATCCTTTGGATAATGATTCTTGGAAGAAAATGTGGCCCATTAGCAATTTTGAGGCATTTGAAGCAAAGTTGACTTTTCAAAATTCCCAAAAATTTCCCAACTACCACAAAGCATATCTTGCTCAATTTTTAGGCTTTGATCATGTTCTTGGACATTTTGGAAAGGTCTTAAAGTCCTATAACCAATGCCTTTGGTCCCATGTCATTTTGATTTACAAATCTCAAGTTATGGTCTTTGACTTAAAGTCCCTTTTTGTTGACTTTTGAAAATGACCTATAATGTTGAAATTGATAACTTTTTGTGAGAGCATTTCTTGGACTTGAAGTGTGAAGAGGAGTTGTAGGAAATGTCATTCTCTTCAAAATGAGCTTTGGATGGAATTTTTCTGATAAACCATGTGGAAGTTATGCCCTGGTCAAGTTACAGTTGACTTTTTCAACTGCCCAAATATGGAAACTTTTGCATCTTGAGACTTTTTGAGCCATGCTTTGAGAATCATGATCAAGAATTGATCCAATGATGTTTGTGGCTTCAAAATGAGATGTTGACCAAAAATTTGAACTTTTGACTGTCAAATGCCCATTTTACCCCTACAGTTGACTGCTGAGCAATTAGGGTTTTTGACTGTGCAATTTTGTGCTGTGAGTCTTGAAACTTGACATGAGGATGCTTGACAATGTTTATAGACATGTGGGGCTTGTTTGGACCCTTGGAAACTTCAATTTCTTTGTCAGAACCAAAACCCTAGTTTTTGACTGTTAGGAGGCCCTTGAACTGTGCAACCCTTGAGGAGATTTTGAAGCATGCTCTTTGCAAATCTTGAAGAATATGGGAGGGAAAATTTTGGGGTACAACAGAGGTCATGGCCTTCGATTGGGATTTGGCACCAGTCAGGTCATGTACTTCGATTGGAGGCTGGCACCAGCATGGGAGTGCCTTTCGTCTGAGCCTGGACTTAGTGCAAGTGTGCCTCTGGCTGGGCCTTTCTGCCTTGTTGCCTTCTTCGATTGGGCCAGTGAAATCAGTGTGAGCGTGTCTCTGGCTGGGCTTGGAAGTCAGTGTGGAAACCAAAGGCTTCGTTTCATACTCCTGTCTCCTGTTTCTTTCATTTCAAGCATTAAATGGCAACATGGCCTGAGGCCATGCTAGTATTTGTCTTGTAAACAGTTTAATAGTTAAAGCAAGTTCAGGTAAACAGAAAGCAAAACGAAAGGCTCAGCTCTAAAAAATATGTTAAAAAGGGTGGAAACGAAAGGAATAGTGGTATGTACATGTTTGAAACGAACGAAAAGATTATTTACATGCCATGAAACGAAAATTTCAAAGGTAAGAATAACTTACCTTACTTCAGGCCTTGAATGGATGTGGGACCTTGTGTGGAGGCCCGGGGTTCTGGATTTGAAAGAGGGGGCCAACAGTTGTGCTTGCAATGTTGGATTCGAAGGAAAGAAAGAAATAAGTCTTATGTTTCTTTCCAAACTGAATTCGAAGGATACTGAAGATACTTGTTCTTTAGAATCGAAGGAAGTAAGTATGTGATTCTGGGTTTGTTCTCACAAGTGTTGAAGGGACTTGAGAGATTTGTTGTGTTTGAGAAAATTTGGGAGATTCGTTCCTCTGGTCCAAAGATCCTCCCTTAGCTTTGTAAATGTTCCTCTATTTATAGAGAAAGAAAGGACATGTTGTCCAAAGCCAGCCTTGCAAATAAATGATAAAATAATGTAACGTGACAGTACATGTGGGGGGCCTCCTGGCAGTTGGGGTGCAGAAGATGTGACTTATGCTTCTGACATTGCTTGTGCTCAGACCAAATTCAGGTTGGAAGCTGCTTTTGTGATAAAAGTACTCTCTATGAAAAGAAAGAGTACGTAGCCTTTAACCAAGAATAGTAGTATCCAAAAGGTAAAGTTTAAAACCCTTGTACAAGCTTCTGACTATGTAAAGATTTGGACGCAACATAGCCTGGCAAACGAGATTTGGTCTTGAGTCAAATGCAAGAATGAGATCGAAGCGCACTTGTTCAAAGGAAGCCTTTGCCTCAGTCAAAGCTTGTGGTCGAAACAAGCTTACTCGAAGGAAGCTAATGCCCTGTCGAAGCTTGGATCGAAACAAACATAAAGGGAGTCATTGCCTTTTAGCGTGAGGGAAGTTCCTGGCTTCTGAATAGAATGATGTTCCTTCAAGGGAAGCAAGAACTTAGTCGAATCTTGTATGAAGATATCTCTTGGCTCAAACAAAACTTGTGAGAGGCAAAGTCTTCAAGAGGCCCTTGGTGCAAGTGGATTCGAAGAATGCATAGAGATGGTTACCTTGTCCCATCGAAACTTGTCCAAACAAAGCAAGCATGCAGGCAGCAAACTTGTCCAGTCGAAGCAGGCTTGTAGGCAGTAAACTTGTCCAAATCGAAGTAGGCTTGCAGGCAGCACGCTTGGTGAATCGAAAAGGTTTCCTTACAGGGGGCATGTGTGGCCAACATGTCATGGCCTTCAATTGCAAGCACGCATGTAGCAAAAGGCACAAACAAAACCTGCAACGAGAAGTTACAGGCCCAGGCGAAAGAGGCACGCTAGTAGCCATTTTGAGCAATCGAAGGAGGCTCTTGCTCAAAACGAAGGATGTAATCCAAGTTGCATTCGAAGGAGGTTTCCAATCCAAACGAAGGATGTACCCAAGTTGCATTCGAAGGAGGCCAAGAGTCAATCGAAGAGTGCTGAATCGAAAGAGACCTGTTTTCCTCCAAATTTTTCAAAATGTTATTTTTATCTGTTTTCTCCCTTTTTTGACAGTTTCCTTTTAATTTTGGTATTGGAAAATCCAAATGCACTTGTTCAAGCTTGAACCTTGAAAATCCTTGTAAGAAAGGTCTTGAGAATTGAGAGGGCAAATTTTGGGGTACAATAGTCTTCAATTGTAATCTCTTTCGGGGATGCCTCCGTCAGGGAAGGCTCAGTAACTTTCTCTTTACCTTGATTGTCAACAGTTGGTCTAGCAACAGAAATGCAAACAGGTGTTGTAGTAGTTGTTGGGGAGAGATCTCCGGAGAGAAGACCCTTCATGTCCTTGTGACCTTACTAGTTCCTACAATGTTTGTAATTTCAGCATCTTCATTTTCATAATCCACGGCTCTTGCTTAATGACATGATAATAAACTTCTGCTCCATAGTTCCAGGGCACAACTTTGTCAAAGGTATAGGGGAATGGCCCCAGTGTAGTAATGATCAAGGGAGCTAATACGGGCTCAACAAAAATCCTTATACGTCTGTGATACGGTGGGAGAACTGACTTGAGGTTTTGCGTTTGTATTCACAAATGTTTCGGTTGAGCAAGAGTCGCCACCGACTTTTTATTTTATCCTAAGGAAAGGTTAAAAAGCACAGCAAAAACCTTTGAGATGTTTTCTTGGGTTCGGGGAGTAGATTATAGAAAGGGAAGGTATTAGCACCCTTTCTATCCATGGTTATCCATGGGCTCTTAGTCACTTGCTTAGATCAACTTGCCTTAATTTTCAATTGTTTGAAATGGTGCTTTGTGTGTGTGGATTTGAAAAATGTTTTGAAAAGAAGCCAATGTAGTGGCAACCTTTGTAATGATCCATGTTGGGATGTATACAAAGGTGTATGTCTTTTGAAAAGGTTTTCATTGTTTTTGAAAGTTGTTTTGAAAGTGTAGTGATGTGTGGTTTGAAAAATAGGCAAGTGTTTTGTTTTGCAAGTTGGCAAGTAACCAAGAGCTATCTACCCTATATCTCTCAAAGATCTTTGCTATGTTTTAACCCGTTTAACAATTTTGTTCCACCATTGTATTTGGTGGACAATCTTGTGTTAGGATGTGAAAGGGACGGGCGCGGGTCATCGTTTAGACCATAATTGCAATGGTGCCAAGTATCTTTGGGCAATTTTTCCTTTAAGGGACTTGATCATTTTTAGGCAACTTTTGAAAGCGTCATCGAGGGACTATGATCATTTGAATTGTTTTGTTTTACCCAAAGAGACCTAACATGCAATATGGCCCATTATTGAAGGCAACAAGTGGAATACCCTAGGGGTGCAAGTGTGATTAGTGTTGTCCATTTTCATGCTTGATTATCTTCGAAGTTAGGTCAAACTATTTTGGTTAATTGATTTGCATACAACCCTAATTCTAGCATGGCATATTTAGAAAGCTTGTAAATGCGAAAAATAAAGTTCCTAAGTTATTACAACACAATATATGGGATGGGGGGTACAAATGTTCAAATGGGGGTATTTTGACAAGAATTAAAACCCTAGACTATTACATCAAATTGGAATTATACAAATTATTTAATATGCAATAATTAAATAAAATAAGATAAATATGCAAGATGCAAAAATGATTTTTTATGTGTATGTAAAAAGTGTTTTTTTATGTGTCAAGGAAACAAAAATAAAAGTATTAATTTTTGGGTATTTTTCATGTTTAGGGCAAAAACCCTAATTTTACTAAATAAAAGGTATTAATTTTTTATTATGTATTATATACAATATTTACTAATTATATACAAAAAATAAATAAAAGAGAAGTATATTTGTCAAAAAAGATATTTTTAATGTTAAATATTAATAAAAATAAAAATATATATTTTTGGTATTTTTATCCTAAATATCCTAATAAATATGTAAATATTTATATTATATGATAAATATATTAAATATGTATAAAAATAAAATATTTAATATTTACAAAAAAAGTCTATTTTCATAAAATATTTTCAAAAGATAAAATAAAATAAAAATCAGAAAATAAAATGTATTGGTATTAATTTTAGTATTTTTAAATAAAGATATTATGTATTATTTATGTACAAACATCAATTTAAACAAATAAATACCTAATAAATACAAAAATAGTGTGAAAAATATTTTTTATATTTTTAATATTATGAGAAAAAATAAATAAGTCAGAAATAAAAAGAAAAGTCAAGAAAATGTTTCAAATAAGCACAAAGGGCCAAGGGGGTTCAAAAGTAACAAAAGGGTGCAAATAAGAAAAATGAAACAAAGCCCAGCCCAAAAGACCTTCTTCAACCTCTGGCCAGAATTTGTCAAAAAACGCGCGCCTCCTACACTGATTCAAACATCTGGATTCCTGGACTTTTAGCACAAACTTACAACATGAAAAATGTTAAGCATCAAGCCACGATTCTGGACATATAAAGAACTCATCCTAACTCTCAGAAATGAGAGAGAATTTCTCTATTCCCAATTCCTGACCTAGTTTTTGTTCCATGTTCAGACATCAAATTCTCATAGCACACATAACATAAATGAAAACTAATTATATGGGCATGTTCAGGGCCATGAATGTGACATAATCTCTTCACAAATCTAAACCTAACAATGCCTGGATAGAGAGATAAGAGTTCATGAACTTACCTGTTCAGTTGGAATCGTATCTGGTGATGGAGGTGTTTTCAATGCAAGGTGATGATTGGTATAGCTTCCTTGATGTCCAGGGATGCTATTCCAAGCTTTAGTTTGCTTTGAAACCAAGTGAATCGTGTTATGGCACTTCAACTGCAAAACAGAAAAATGAAAATGGTGATGTTGATTAGGAGTGTTACAGTCTGCTTCTAATGCTTTGGACAGTTTGTATGGATGGTAGGGAAAGTGTTTGAACTAGTTTGGATGAAAGTGCACGATGGAAATGAGCTATGGGATTCAAAATGCAGCTTATGCCCTATTTTTGCAGTTTTATGGTGATTCTGTGTTAGAGAGGGCAATGGAGATGGTTAGCTCGTGTTTCAGGTCAGGGTGATTGTTTAGAATGTGTGTAATAAGTTTGCTTAAGTTGGTTTTTGCTGAGATGAGAGTTGTGTGTTGTTATGCAAGCTTTCTTCACACTTAAGCAAGAAATGTCAACTTGGTTTTTTAGACCTGTGCAGGCCCCCAATCTATGCTGCATACCTTAGCCTTGATCAGTGTGATTAGTTCACAAACTTGTGCCAAAAGGATTTGCATTGTACTTGCTTGGATTTGCATTTGACATAAAGTTCAACTTTTCTAAAATGGCTAATTTGCTTTTTCTATTTAAGGGTTAAACTTCCATGTAATGACCAAATTCATAGAACAACACCTTGACACAAAGGATTAGCATTAAATTATGGAGTGTAGATGAGATAAAAGACCTGTAATCTAGCTTAAGGCATGCTGAGTTCAAAAATGCAAGGTTATGGACATGTAACTTGGTCATGAACAAAGTGAGTTTTTCCCAACTTGCCAAATTCGATTCTCCCTAACCATGAGGTTGTTTGATGAGTTCTTGGACATTTTGGAAAGCTTGGAATGTGTACTACAATCCATCTTTGAAATGCAAATTGAAATTCCAAGTGGAAGCATGTGAAAAGTGGTCTTGAAGTTAGGCAAAAATCCTGCCTAAAATGGTTCAAAATTTCTCTAAGTTAAGAATGGTTTAGTACCCTTGTTCCAAAAATTGTAACTTGAGCTACAAGCTTCTTTTGAGGAAACTTTGTGAATCAAAGTTGTAGATTTTGCAATGGACTACAACTTTCATGTTTTGACTTTTCCTTGAATCCAAATGCATCTTGATGAGAAAGTGGGACAAAGTTAGGAAAAAATTAGGGTTTTTCATAACTTAGAAAAATTCTAAGTTATGAAAAATCTTCATTTCAAACCCTAATTTGTGATTTTGGATTTCTTGATGAACAAGTTTCATGATTTGGCATGTTTTGATGAAAAATGAATCTTGACACTTGATTTTGACCAAAAAGTCAAAGTTTGACTTTTCAGTATACAGTCAAAATTGATCAATTGACTGGGAAATTCAACTGTCAATCTTGTGCATTTGGGATCTTTTGGACTTGTTGAGTATGTCAAGACAATTCCATGGGGCCCTTGAGTCCATATGTGAGATTGGTTTACCATTGGCTAGGTCAAACAGTCAAAAATTGCCTTTGTGCAGTCAAAACCCTAAAAATGACCATTTTGCCCTTTTGGTGATCTGATCAAATTTCTTGTGGAATTGTGATCCAAACTTGATCAAATGGTCCATATGAGTTCATAATGTTGATGTGGGTCAATTTCCATGAGGTTTGACTGTTAATTGGCCACAGTTGACTTTTTTCCCCAATACAGCTGATTTCTAGGTCAACTGTCCAATTGATTGGGCAAAGGTTGGAATCAAAGCTTGAAACTTGGTATGGATAAACTTGGGAGTCCAACATGAAGCATGAAAGTATTCTTAGGCATTTTAGGTCAAAATATCTTTGTGCAAATACAAACCCTAATTTGGGTCAACAGTGCCAGGAGAAGTCTTGCAGAGGAAACCCTAACTGGATCTTGAGCTCCAAGGACCTTGTGATGAGAAAAATATTGAGGAAATGGGAGGGCAAATTTTGGGGTACAACAACGTCCTTTTGAGGTGATCCTAATAGGAGTATTTGAAATGATGATTATGGAAATATCTTAAGGTGTACTTGCAGGTAAACTCTTCATGGATGGATTCTTTTCGAACAAAATTCCGCGGCTATCAATCAAGCGTTGGATGCCTTTCTGCAGCCATACACAACCATTAACTTCGGAAGCACAAAGGTAAAAATTTTCAAGGCAGTTAGGGAATAAACTGGATCTCAGTAAGTTCTTCTTAACAGTCAATGAGGGAGTAGTCAAATCACTGATGGTGGAGACAAAGGAGACGTCTTCAATGACATTGACATTTTTACCATGACTGGGCATGGGAGAAGTAATGACATTAGGGGTCAGTGGAGGGTCAAACTCAATCACTTTGTTATCAATCAAATCTTGGATTTTATTCTTCAATGTCCAAGAGTTGTTTGTGTCATGGCCAAGACTATTTGAGTGGTAAGCGCATTTCACATTCAGATTATATTTGGGAGAGGAAATATTGGGATTTGGAGGAGGATTTCACAGAGTTACCAAATCCTCCTTCAATAGATGTTGTAAAGCTTGAGATTGTGGCATTTTGATTCTAGTTAATTCCCTTCTTGGGGCATCTGTCCTTTGTTGATTGTTTGATTGTTGTGGTCGTTGAACTGGGGTCGAGTTTGAAATCAATACATCTCCTACCGACTGATGACGATCATTATTGACACAAAGCCTTTGTCCATAAACAACATTAGTTTCCTTCTTACCAATAAATGATTTTTTCCACATTATTAGAGGTTGAGGCCATTGGGATCTTCCCGCTTTTGATTCCACTTTCTACTTGTTCACCAGTCAAAATCAACTCAATAAACCCAGATGATGAACTCCCAATCAGTAAATTGAAAAATGGACCAGTCAAGGTGCCCATGAACATGTCTACTAATTCTATGTTAGTCAATGGGGGTTTCACCCTTCCAGCCAGGTCCCTCCACTTTTGAGCATACTCTTTAAAACCTTCATTTGAACTCATAGTCATATTCTGCAACTGCATACGAGTTGGTGCAAGACCAGTGTTGTATTGGTATTGTTTATAGAAGGCAGTATTTATATCCTCCTAGGTGTGGATATTAGTCACCTCAAGTTGATAGAACCATTCCAATTGCGTTCTAGATAAGCTTTCTTGGAAAAAGTGAACTCACAACTTCTGATCAGTGGTATGTGGTTGAATTTTGCGGACATAAGATCTCATATGCATCTTAGGACAGGAGACCTCATCATACTTGGTGAAGACATGGACCTTGAATTTGTGCGGAATAACCACCCCAGGGACCAACCCTAAATCTCCAAAGTCCATACCAGGTACTTTTTGAATTTCTACATCCTTGAGTTTGTCTTCAAGTTGTTTGTATTTCTCGTCCTCCGGTGGGTATTGCTCTTCGAAATAGTCTTCGTCCTCAGTATCTTGGTGGTTTCCACCCCCAGCCCTAGTTCTTCAAACATCATCGTCTTGATTGTCATCCTCCTCAGAGGAAACCTCTTCAGCTCGAGCCTGTCGGACAGGGCCTTTGAACCTCATTCCCATGTTGATAACAGCCTTTTTCTTGGTCTTCTTCTTTGTGACGAGAAGCACCATCATCTCTTGTTGACCCTTAGCTAAGTTGAGGAGAGTTTCTTGGAACTGAGCGTGTTGAGCCTGCAGATCCTTGACGGTTTATTCTAGAGCCATCTTATACTGAAATAAACAATAAGAATATTAGGAAACCTGTGTCGGTAAAACCTGCTTATGATATGATGCATGTTATGCAGATGCAATTTTTTCAAGGACTTTAAGGAATTTAAATTTGCTAGACAAAGAGAAGACAAAAACATTAATTGCATTAATAAGTTCGAGAACTACAAATGCTTCTTGGGATTAAAATGGAAAAGGCAAAAAGGTCTCAAAGAGATGACAAAATAAACTCCTAAAAAAAGACTCAAGTCTCCCATAGGCGCATCCTCTTTGGTGCAATGTAAGCATTCAGACTTTGCTCCTCGTGAAGTTTCCTTGTGAGCTCCAACACTTTCTTCTCACTTGCATAAAATTGAGCTTCAAAGGTATCTAGTTCCCCCTTGAGTTGAATCCACGATCTCTGCAATTCCTCGAGGTTGGTAGGCATGTCAGGATGGAGAATGGTATAAGGAACATCCCCCTCCGCAATGGGCTCCATAATCACAGGTAAGATGGCTGGATATGGTATCATGAGACTTTGAGCACGAGTTCGTACCCATTTGAGATAAGGCTCCAAAAGAATGGAGTTCTTGTGCCCCAAAGTCTTGCTATCAACCTTGTTCACCATGCCCTAAGCTCGTACAAACCTTTGACGATACCCTTGGACATTGTTCTTATAGTCGAACATAATACCATGGATAAGGGCATCATGAGGACCATCTCTTCGAGCATACCCAAATTGTCGTAATGAAAGAGAAGGATTATAAGTAATACCTCCTCTAATGCCCAAGAGTGGAACATTAGGGAACTCTCCACAATGGTCAATGATAGTAACATCCTCCAGAGATCGGGAACACCAACAAATATCCGAATAAGAAAGTGACATCAACCTTTGAGACCACGTCAAGCCTTATTCATTCTCCAATATTGATCGAGAAAGGTGTGAAATAAACCACCTAGACAACAACGATATTCAAAACATAAGGGCTCCTCGTTTCCTCACGATGCGAGTGTGAAGACAATGTAGAATGTCTCCAAGCAAAGTAGCCATGGGATTATAAGAAAGAAAAATCTTAACAGTATTCATGTCTATGAGTTGGTCTGGATTAGGGAATAAAACCAAACCATAGATTAGAAGAGCCAAGACATCTTCTAAAGCTTGAAAATCCATATCTTCCTAAAATAATAGAGCCTTCTCTAATAGAAACTTGGCTAGAAAACCCTCCACTCCACTCCTTGTTTCCCAATTAGTTACAACGTCAGATCTCTTCAAATGTAAATCCTTGGCAATAACTTCAAGCTTTGGATCTTCCTCTAGACCGGTGAGTGGTATTTGATCAAGCACATGCATCCTAATAGTTGAGAGAATTCTTCCAATATGGGCACCAATTGGTAATTGGGAAAGTTGAAGCAATAATGCACCAGATCGAAGAACTGAAAGAGCACACACCTCATTTCTTCTTGAAAGCTTGAGGTAGCCAAAACGAGAAGTCGACCATATCTTTTGGTGAAGGGAGAATCTTTAGGAACCCTTGATGCTAACTCGTTAAGTTGAGGAGACACTTTTACGAAGCTGACTCGGATGGTATTTCTGTGAGTGGGAGCCATATCCTACAAAATAGAACAAAGATAAATTCCTAGATCCTTGAAATGGTTAGTGAGAATTCTATGACATGACGTCATAATGTTTATGATGTCAGGAATAATTAATCACAAACAAAGCACACAAAGACCTTAGGTTTAGGCTTGCGTGGGGTTTATAGGTAAGTACCCTCTTGAAGTTTAGTTGGTTCAACCTGTCCTAAAATAAAATAATCGGGTTCTAAGGAATCTTAATATCATTGATCTTTCTTCATCGGACATTGTTTCAGCACAATCAATTTTTCTTGCGGCCAAAATATCCTGAAAGTCCGATCTCAATTAGTGTAGTATCGAGTATCAACCAATCTTCAGTTTTGCACCAAATCCAGCTATCTCACTATTTTATAATGGCCAAGTTCTTCAACTAAGGCTCTACGATCAGTTAGTGCTTCATGACACCACACACCGGCCCCGTATTCTCCTTGATTCAACACAAGGGACACTGATACCAACAAATGTGTCACACTAACGAAGCCATCGCTTCAACCATATCGGTTTATGCCATACAATTTCCACGATCTGTTGCTACTTACCTATAATGCCCCTAAATCTGGGTATAGGATTTTTACAAGTAATAACTCAAGCATAACCCACAAATGTAAAGCAAATAAATCAATAAAGTAAAGTAAATAAAGGTAATCTAGCTCTTAAGTTAACCCCACTTTTAGTTTAAGTCCCCAACAGAGTCGCCAGTTCTGTGATACGGTGGGAGAACTGACTTGGTGTTTTGTGTTTTATCGTAAATGTTGTGGATAACAAGAGTCACACCGACTTTTCTTTTATCTGATAAAGGAAAGGGTGAAAAGAACATGAAAGACCTTTTGATAATTTTCTTGAGTTGGGGGGTAGTTTATGAAAAGGGAAGGTGTTATCACCCTTTTCATCTATAGTTATCTACGGGCTTTTAATTGCTAGCTCACTTTTGAAATGCTTTTGTGAATATGTTTGTTTGAAAATATTTTGAAAAGTTATGTAGTTGGGCAAACCTTGTAATGATTCTCGTCTCTATAAGAATGCATACAAAGTGTTGACTTTGAAAATATTTCAAGAAAGTGTTGGTGTGTTGAAAGTTGTTGGTTTTGAAATGTTTGTGAGCAAGCAATTACGAGAAATCTACCTACTAAAAAAGTATTTGTTCTTCTCCTCATCCTTTAGATAATGCTTGTCTACCATTGATTGGTAGAGAGCCTTATCATTGGATGTGAGGGACAGGCGTGGGTCGTCGTACACTCATAGAAGGCAACTTGTAAGATGTTTTAGCAATTGTCATAAGGGACTAAGATCATTTACCGAAGGCAACATCAAAGGGTTGTCGAAGGACTACAATCTTTTAATCGAGGGTCTTTGCTAAAACAATCCCACGTTCGAGGGATATGATTGTTTATATCTGAGGCAACAAGTGTGGGTTACTGTAATACGGTGGGAGAACTGACTTGGTGTTTTGCATTTGATCGCAATTGTTGCAGATAGCAAGAGTCATCACCAACTTTTCTTTTATCCAAAAGGAAAGGTTGAAAAGAACAGGAAAGACCTTTCGAGATTATTTCTTGAGTTCAAGGGGTAGGTTATGAAAAGGGAAGGTATTAACACCCTTTCCATCCGTAGTTACCTACGGGCTCTTAGTTGCTTGCTAGATCACTTGCTTTTGTTTGAAAATGTGCTTGTGGTGTGGGTTTTGAAAGTATTTTAAAAACGTCTTTGTAATGGTTCTTGTTTCTATAAGAACGCGTACAAAGTGTTGGTTTTGAAAATAGTTTAAAGAGGTGTTTGTGAAATGTGTTTTTGAAAGTGATTTTGAAAAGGTGTCTTTGTAATGGTTCTCGTTTCTATAAGAATGCGTACAAAGTGTTTTAACTTTTGAAAATATTTCAAATGAAAGTGTTGGTGTATAAAATGTTTTTTATTGTGAGCAAGCGAGCAACTAGGAGCATCCTACCTACTCAAAAGGTCTAATGTTCTTTTCCTCCTCCTTTAGATTTTTCTATCTTACCATTGATTTGGTAAGAAGCCCCGTCATTGGATGTGAAGGGACGGGCGTGGGACGTTTGTATAGTCATAGAAAGCAACCTATGAGGCATTTTAGCAATTTTCATTTAGGGACTAGATCGTTTATCGAAGGCATCATTAAGGGTCATCGAGGGACTACGATCTTTTATCGAGGGTCTTTGCTAAAACACCCATATTCGAGGGACATGACTATTTTTCCGAGGCAACAAGTGAAATTACCCTAGGGGTGCATGTGTGTGAATAGTGTGTTTGATTGCATGCATTTTGTCTTTTGAGTTTTAGATTATCTACTTGTTATTTTTATCTTGCCATACATCCTAATTACTAACATTTATACAAAAGCAATAAAAAATTCAAAAACAAATCTTACACTATTACAACCTGTTGTACCCCAAAATTTTCCCTCCCATATTTCTCAAGACATGTCAAGAATAATCTCCAAGTGACTCAAGTTGGCTCAAGAATTGGACAATCAAATCATCTCCTAAGGCAGTCAATTCAAAATTAGGGTTTTGTGTTGTATCAAGGTCCTTGAATCCAAATGGCCTAAAATGCTCCCCAATTTCATAATATGTTCTCAAGATCATCCATGTCAAATTTTAAGCCTTACAGAGGAAGTTTGGTCAGCCAATTGCTCAAAAGGTCCAAAAGTCGACTGTGCTAGGGCAAAAGTCAACTGTGACCTACAAATAGTCAAACCTCAAAATTTTTTGTCAACATTATCATTTTGAAGGATAATTCATCATTTGATCAAGGGTTGATCATGATTCATCAAGGATTGCTCAAGATTCAAAAGATGCTAAATTAGGGTTTTGGAGGAAAAGTCAACTCAACTTTGACTAAGCATAACTTTCTCATACTTTATGAGAAATGACCCATACAAAGCTCATTTTTAAGAGGATGCAATTTCCTACAATCCATCTTCACACCCCAAGATCAATAAATGCACTCACAAAAAGTTACAAATTTGGACATTATAGGTCATTTTTGAAAGTCAACAAAAACACCTTTTTTGCCAAAGCTTATAATTTGAGAATGGAAGATCAAATTGAGATGAGACCAAAAGGGTTGGTTATAGGTCATCTCAAGGTTTATAAAAAGTCAAAGAACACCTCCAAAAGTTCAAAATTGAAGAAGTTATGCATTGTTGAAGTTGGGCATTTTTCCAAAAGTGCCAAAAGTCAACTATCCCCAAAACTCCAATTTTTGACAAAAGGGACCATTTTTTTCCACTTGATTTGTCTTGTCACACCACACACGTGTCTTATATTCAATTTCATGTCAATTCATTAATTTTTCTATTTTATTTGATTTTTATTGAATTAATTCATTTTAAATCAATATTAATTCAAATAAAATCCAAAAATTGATGGAATAGAATCTTTTTGATTGATATAGGCTTCAAGTATCATCATGGACCAAATCAAATCCGAATCATGCCATGTTATGTACAAAATATTTGATTTGAGACAAATATGGAAGCTTTGTTAATGGTGATCAAATCAAATCTCAAATCTTCAATGCACATGGATTCAAGGCCCAAGGTTTAACCTAATTGCTTCCCATATACTCACACAAGCTGGACATACAAAGGACACGACCTGAAAGTTGCAAAAACGGCCAAACAAAACTTGAAAAAAAGCTAGAAAATATTAAAACTGAAATTATACTTAGAGGTCGATTCAATCCAAAATCTCAACGTGGTGTTCTTGTTTGCAATCCACTGAAGCTATAGGAATCAGAACCAAGCCCTCCCATTGCCTGAAACGCCCTGTAAGTCATCCTGAACATAGCTCTGAACATGAAATCGTGAATCCATGTTCTTGCATCTTTTTGCCAATTTTTTTTGTATAATCATGCTTGCCATTCAATTTCTGAACTTTCTGTATCATTTAATTTCGTTTTCATGGCCTTTAACGTAATACCTGAACCTAGGGTTTCCATTCCTTGTTTTTAGGAATTTTTGATACAGGCAAAATCAAGACAAACGATGACCATGGTTGTATTCAGGGAGGAGAGACGAACACGTTGATGTTTTTAGTTTGTATTTAGATGGCTTGGAATTCATGTTAGAAGCAAGCCACGGATTTTGTTACGAACCCAAATCCGCAGGAAAAAATACAGGTTCTGTTGAAGAAGACGAAGACGTGGCTTGTCTTCATTGGTCCGTTCAAATTAAATCTTATGCGTTTTTGATTTTCCAGTATATTATTGGCTTTTCTCTTATAATTTTATTTGTCCATTATAATAACAAACATGCGCGTTAGTAGGGTTGGTAAGCATGTTAGTGGATTGTCCATTGGGACCTGGGTTCGAATCCTAGGTCCCCCAATACATTTATGTATTTTTTCTCCAGGCAATTACATGTGCTCTCCAAAGCGTTGGTCCACCATATTCCTCATCCCATCAGGCGCCAAATGGCTTTAGATCAAGTCCAATGGCCAAGATTGAGCGCCTACCATGAACTCTATTCAACAGGCGCGCATGAGATCCTGGAAAGTCAAACAAGGCTAGCTTGATTTGGGCCTCAGAATTGCAGATTTCACCCCCTTTCCAGGCCCAACACCCCCATTGGTTTATTCCTTTTCTTTTATATTTCTTATTATTTATTTGATTTTAGTTATTATTTTTATTGTTTAAATCAACCAATTAAAAATCATTTTCCTTAATAAAATCAAAACCACAAAAAATATTATTTTTATTAATTTCATTATTTTTGTAAATAAATATTAATTAATTAACTTAGTCTTAAATAGGTTTAAACATTTAATATTTTTTGCAATAAATTAAAAATCAATTTAGAATATTAGGTTTTTACTAACTTTTAATCATTTTTTATTTTATTTCCTTAAATAAAAAAAATCAAAAATATTTTTATTAATTAATTAATTAAGTTTGACCTAATTTAATTTCCATTTAATTCAAAAAATAACAAAAAACATGTTTTCTTTTCAAAAAGGGTCAAAACCCTAAAAAAGGCGCCGATTTAATTTTCTCGCACGCATATCATTTTATCTAATATTGTAATTGCTTCCGGTATGTAACAGTTTTTTAGGACTTTAATTTTTTATCGCTTTATTTTACTTTCCGCAATTTAAATTAAAGGGTTTGTTTTTGGCGATGTAAATACCCGACGCCTTGTAATAGTTTAGATTTAATTTCCGCAAATTTAATTTCCGCAACTATACAATGTTAGATGTTTGATAATAGGGAATGCATGACAAGATCCAATGTATGAACTTAAAATCAACATAGCTCACCCATGACATGTACAAAGATAAAATTAATTGAACTAACACACTCGCACATGCCACTCTTAGGGTACACCTCACTTGGTTGCCTCGAACGTGGTCATTGAGTATAGGAAGTTTTAGAGGTCGTCCTCTTGTCCAAAGATCATAGTTGCCTCGAAACGGTTGCCTCAGATAAAATGATCTAAGACATTAGGGTTACCGCTAAGGCATCCTAACATTGCTTTAGTGACCACACGTCCCTTCATCGAATTGACCCTTAAACTCCAACGACGATGCTACCTACTCCTCAATAGTGGGATAGCATTGTCTAAAGGACATTTGTGCAGATTAATTCCTTTTTCGAGTAGGTAGATGGTTCTTAAGTACTTGCTCATTTTAAAACAAAACAAAACTTTTCGCACTTACACTCTCTTCAAAAACTTCTTTCAAACCCACAAACACAAAGGAAAGCAAATTTTTGAAAACATAATGAGCAAGTACCTAAGAGCCCGTGGATAACCACGGATAGAAAGGGTGCTAACACCTTCCCTTTCTATAATCTACCTCCTGAACCCGAGAAATATATCAAAAAGGAATTTTTCTGTGCTTTTGTCCTTTCCTTGTTGGATAAAATAAAAGACGGTGGTGACTCTTGCTTACCGCGACATTTTGCGAAAACAAACGCAAACGCAAACCAACATTCCAAAAACAGTCAGTTCTATTCCCACCGATCACAGAACTGGTGATTCTGCTGGGGATATTTAATAAGTAAGGTGTACCTTAGGATTAGATCATTGTGTTTTCAATTGTATGCTTTGTATGCTTTAATTTTGTGGGCTTGTATCGGAGTTTCTATAGATCCTAACCCAGATCTGAGGGCACCCTTTAGGTAAGTAGCAATAAACTGTGAGGGAACTGTCCGGCGTGGACCAACATGGTTGAATCAGTAGCTACGTTGGTGTAGCACTTTAGTCTGTACTGATATCCCTTATGTTGGAACGAGGAGAATATGGGTCTTCTAAGGGGTCATTAAGCACTAACTAACCTGAGAACCTTTAAATTGACCAACTTGGCCATAGAACAATAGCAGTATGCTACACTCATTGAGACTAAACTCTCGTGATGGTTCCGTCTGCAAGAAAAGGTTGTTAAACTGGAATTATGACCGATTGAGGGTAGCCAGTGATATTGAGATCCTCTAGAACCCGGTTAATATTTTTAGGATAGGTTTAAACCAACTGAATTGAAAGAGGGTAGTACCTAAGCTCCATGCTAGCCTGAAATCTAAGGGCTCTTCAGTGTGACTTGTGTGCCTTTACCATGTTTGCTTTTTGTGGATACTTGTGGTGTGCTTACTATCATGACATCATGACATCATAACATTGCATACATCTTGCATAAGGACTAACCTATTTCAAAGACAGGAGGGATTCATCTTTGTTCTGTTTTATAGGTCATCATGATGCCCATGCGTAAGAATACCATCCGGATCAACTTTGTCCAAGTCCCTACCTTGCTTAAAGAGTTGGTTTCCAAGATGCCTGACACTACTTCCTTCATCAGGAGGCATGGTTCTCTTCTCAGTTTGGTCACCTCCAAATTGGACGAACAGATGATGAGTGTCCTGGTCCAATTCTATGATCTGTTGTACCATTGTTTTACTTTCCAGGACTTCCAGCTGGTTCCTACCCTAGAAGAGTTCTCTGAGCTGCTCGATATCTCTGTTCTGGAGTAGACCCCATTTACTGGTTGGGAAAAGACCCTTAGGCCCGAAGAGATTGTTGCAACCCTTCATTTGACCAAAGAGGAGGTAATGGCTAATTGGGAGACTAGGAGTGGAGCAAAAGGTTTTCTGACTAAGTTCTTGGTTGGCAAGGCTAACTACTTCTGGGTGGTCTAGACTTCAAGGCCTTCGAGGATATTCTGGCTCTTCTGATTTATGGCTTGGTATTGTTTCCGAATCCTGACACTTTTGTTGATGTGAATGCGATAAATATCTTCATCTCTCAGAACCCTGTACCCACTCTCTTGGGTGACATTCTTCATCAGCTCTATACTCGTACTGCCTGAAAGTGGGGAACCTTGATGTGTTGTTCTCCTTTATTGTCGAGGTGGTTTATTTCGCACCTCCCTAAGTCAGTGTTGAAGAAAAAAGAAGGAATGGGCTGGGCTTATAGGGTGATGTCTCTCTCTCATAACGACATCATCTGGACTCTCAAAGGTATGGATGAGGTGACTATCATTGATCGCTGTGGAGAGTATCCTAATGTTCCATTGATAGGAACCCATGGAGGGATTTCTTATAACCCATGCTTAGCTCTCCGTCAGTTTGGAAGAGCCAGAAGAGAAGGACCTCATGAGATGCTAATGCCTCATATCATCTTTGATTTTCAAGGGGATAGCGACGAGCAACGTCGTAGATTCATAAGGGCTTGGGACAGAGTTCACCAATCTGATCCACATGAGCTGGGCCCAAAGAATTCTCTTCCAATGGAGCCATATCTCAGATGGGTCCGCATCCGTGCCCAGAAGCTAGGTATGCCATATGAAGCTGTTCGGCCTGTCACTCTTGAAGTTGCTAATGAAGAAGGGGTTCTTCCAACCATTCTCCATCCTTATATGCCCACTGACATTGGGGCACTGAAGAGGTCTTGGATGCAGTTGAGGGATGAACGGGATTCTTACCGAGAGAAGTTCAACGAGCAAGAACAGAAGATCCAGAGGTTGACTAGGCAGTTAGAGAATGAGCGGATTCTCAACGACTATGTCCGCACTGATAAGAAGAGACCATGGGAGCATTGATGGGACTTTGATGATTTCCTTTCCAGTTTTATTTTTACTTTTCAGTATTTCCATTCTTGTAACGCCTTAAGGGCAATTTGTTGAACAATTTGAATTACAAAGTTATCTAATAAAGTGTGTTTCCTTTCTTGTTTACAAATTTGAATCTCAATTGTCTTTGAAATCATAATCATACGCATTTCATCCCGTGCACTTCATAAACAGGTACCCTTTACAGGTCTCTTATCTTCTTCGCTGTTTATTTCAGCGCTCATCATGTCTATTGAACCTTCAACTGAGCAAGCTATTAAGGCCCTCCAGGCCCAGAATTCCCAATTTCAAGAGCTGATCATGAGTCTAGCTAAGGGTCAGCAAGACCTGAAGACCCTGATGCTGAAAGAGAAGAAGAAGAAGAAGAAGAGGACCATCCTGTTCAACACTGGACACAGGTTTGGGAACAGGCTTCAGAATGAAGTTGATCTGACCACCTCATATGGAGGGAAAGATAGTCCACAAGAAAGGAGGGCTCCTAGCCCTGTGGTCTCCGACAACGAGACAGACTATGATGAAGAACAATACCCTCCTGCTGAGGATAGGTACAAACAACTGGAAGACCGGTTGATTTCTATGGAGGTTCAAAAGGTGCCTGGTCTGGACTTCGGTGATCTAGGTCTATCATCTGGGGTAGTGATTCCCCATAAATTCAAGGCGCCAACCTTTGCTAAGTATGACGGAGTTTCTTGTCCAAAGCTGCACCTTCGGTCATATGTGAGGAAGATTCAACATTACACTGCTGATAAGAACCTATGGGTCCATTTCTTTCAAGACAGTCTCTCAGGGACTCAGCTTGAGTGGTTCTATCAGTTAGACGGAGCGAGTATCCGCAGCTGGGAAGATTTGGCTACTGCGTTAGTATCAGTACAACTCTGACCTTGCTCCCACGCGTACCCAACTCCAGGGTATGTCAATGGGAACGGGTGAGGGATTCAAAGATTATGCTCAGAAGTGGAGGGACCTCGCCGGAAGAGTACAACCACCCTTAGCTGATCGGGAACTTGTTGATATGTTACTGGGGACCCTGTCTGGTCCATTTTTTAACCACTTGATTGGAAGCTCTTCATCTGGGTTTACAGATCTTATTTTGACTGGTGAGAGGATTGAGGCTGGGAAGATACAGAAGGGTGCCTCATCAAGCACCGAGAAGAAGCCGTTTAAGAAAGAGTCCAGTGTTGTCTACAGTTCGAGAAGACAGAATAGACCTGAACACCGCCAAGCTGTGAATACAGTTGTTATTTCAAAACCTGTTGGTGCTCCTCAGCACAACAATCAACAGAAGGACGAGAGACCTCGAAGGAAATTCACTCGTCTTAGCATGACTTTGTCTCAGATTCTGCCACAATTGCTGAAGACTAATCTGGTGGTTCTAAAGGAAGCCCCGAAGATTCCAAATACCACATCACCGAGGTATAACCCTAATGCCCACTGTGCTTTTCACTCTGATAGCCCGGGGCATAATACAGATGATTGTTGGGTTTTGAAGAACAGGGTACAAGACTTAATTGATGCGAAGGAGATTGAGTTTGAGGTGCCTGAAAGGCCTAATGTTGTGACTGCTCCTATGCCCAAGCATGGAGTAAATGCTATAGAAGAAGATTTGTTCGTGATTTCTGTGGATGATATTGTTACCCCTTTGATGAATGTAAAGAAGAATCTTTTGCTAGCCGGTTTATTTCCGGGCTGTGACGAAGGTTGCCATATGTGTTCTGTTTTACCTACCCGTTGCCTATTCTTGAAGTCAGGTATCCAAAACTTGATGGATAATAAGGAGATCCTGTTTGAAAAGACTATTGTTCCTTCCCTTCCTACTGAAGAAGTCGCCATCATTACCATTTTCGACAATTCTTCCAAGGCCCCCTCGAGGAAGCCTGTTAGAATTACATTTGTTCCGAAGATCGCACCTGTGATCATCACTGTTCTGGGGCCCATCCCCTACACCTCTGATAAATCTGTCCCTTGGCACTATGGGGCTGATGTTTATTTTCATGGAGTTAAGCAAGAGTTGGATGCTGATACTGACATCAGCAACATTACTGGACCTGCTAAAGTCACCCGCAGCAGAAGACTTTTCTCACCTGATATTGCTCCACCAACTGTCCGAAGACCCATTGTTATTACACCTGCCAGTGTACCTGCCACTATCCCTGATCAAGTTCCTATTCTTACCCCTGCCATCGAGTCATCTGACGCTCGGGGCAAAGGGATCACCACTGATGTGCCTCCCCAGACGGAGGCACCGAAGACAATTACTATTGAAGCTTATAAGCAAGAGATGGAAGAGATTCTGAAGATTATTAAGAAGAGTGATTATAATGTAGTTGAGCAGCTGGGGCAAACCCCATCCAAGATTTCTATGTTGTCACTGTTGTTATGCTCAGAGGCCCATTCCAAGGCCCTGATTACCTTCTTGAAGACTGCCCATGTACCACAAGAGACATCAGCTGATCAGTTTACAGATTGCATGGCCAATTTAACTACTGATAATGGTTTGATTTTCTCTGACGCCGATTTGACTGCTAAGGGGAAGAATCACAATGATGCCTTACATGTCTCCATTGAATGCAGGGGCACTACTCTTGCACATGTATTGGTGGATACTGGTTCCTCGTTGAATGTTTTGCCGAAGAAAGCTCTAGACAGGCTGGACTGTGAAGGGTTGGAGCTGAAACCAAGTAACATTATTGTCAGGGCCTTTGATGGGTCTAAAAGGATGGTGCATGGAGAGGTTGATATCCCGATCAAGGTTGGTTCTCAGGTCTTCAACTCTACGTTCTATGTGATAGACATTCAACCATCTTATTCTTGTTTGCTGGGTCGTCCATGGATCCACAAAGTTGGGGCCGTAACCTCAACGCTCCACCAGAAGTTGAAGTACCCGGTCAAAGGGAAGATTGTGACAGTACAAGGGGAGGAAGAGTATATGGTCAGCCACCTCAACTCGTTCCAATATGTAGAAATGGATGGGGAGTTCATTGAGACCCCATTTCAGCACTTTGAAGAGGTTCCCAGACACTGGCATCAACTGAGACTGTGGTTGAAGATTCTCCTATGAAAATGGCTTCCTTAAAATATGCCCGGGCGGTTATTGAGAAGGAAGCTCAAAGGGTTGTTCAAAGTGCAAGGATCGGAAGACCTCCTGTGTTCATCAGCAACTCGGGAGTGAATGCCATTGAAGATTATGTAGAAGAGTCTGAATTCGACAACTGGATCTATCCTACTACCGACGGTGGACCAAGCAACTGGACAACAAAGGACTTCATCCCTATTACTTTTGTTACCCAGTAATGAAACTTTTGTTTTGAATTTGTAATAGACAATGTTTTAAACTTTATGGCCCGGTGTCTTACCCGGGGCACTGTGGCTTCATTTGTGAGGGCTTTTATGTGTCATTTTCATATATCATTAATAAAAGCATTGGACGTTCTTGCATTTCAAATCTTGCGCTCCTTGTTTTTCTTTATTATATATTGCAAAAACAGCTATTTTACACACACTCACGTATACAGGTCCACATCCACTCTGGATCTCACTGGTAACGACTCTGCTACTTCCAGTTATGACTTCAAAAATCCGATCAACTTAGCCGAAGACGAAGGTGAAGATGATTGCGAAGTGCCTGGTGAACTTGCAAGACTGTTACTCCAGGAAGAGAGGGTTATTCAGCCACATGAAGAGCCGGTGGAATCAGTGAATCTGGGTACTGAGATAGACAAGAAGGAAGTCAAGGTTGGTGCAAATCTGGAGCTTAGTGTGAAGCAACGGTTGATTCAGATGCTGCGTGACTATGTTGAGATCTTTGCCTGGTCTTACGAAGATATGCCTGGTTTGGATACTGATGTTGTGGTTCATCGCCTGCCTACCAAGGAAGACTGCCCTCCAGTAAAACAGAAGGTCCGCCGAATGTGCCCAGAGATGTCTGAGAAAATCAAGGCTGAAGTTATGAAACAGTTTGACGCCGGTTTTCTAGCAGTTACTTCTTACCCTCAGTGGGTGGCCAATGTGGTTCCTGTACCAAAGAAGGATGGTAAGGTCCAAATGTGTGTTAACTACAGGGATTTGAACACGGCGAGCCCTAAGGATGACTTCCCTCTACCTCATATCGACGTTCTGGTTGACAACACCACACAACATAAAGTCTTCTCCTTTATGGATGGTTTCTCTGGTTATAACCAGATTAAAATGGCTCCCGAAGACATGGAGAAGACAACTTTTGTTACTCAGTGGGGTACCTTTTGCTACAAGGTCATGCCTTTTGGGTTGAAGAATGCTGGGGCAACGTATCAGCGGGCCATGGTTGCTTTGTTTCATGATATGATCCATCACGAGATTGAGGTATATGTCGATGATATGATTGCAAGGTCCCATACTGAGGAAGAACACCTTGACCATCTGCAGAAGTTGTTTGACAGACTGAAGTTGTACAAGCTGAGGTTGAACCAAAACAAGTGCACCTTCGAGGTGAGATCTGGTAAGCTACTGGGTTTCATCGTGAGCGACAAAGGTATTCAAGTAGATCCGGAAAAAGTGAAAGCTATACAGGAGATGCCAGCTCCCAGAACAGAGAAAGAAGTCAGAGGCTTCCTAGGACGACTGAATTATATTTCCCGATTCATCTCGCACCTAACTACTACTTGTGAGCCAATCTTCAAGCTGCTGAAGAAAGATCAAGTAGTACGTTGGAACGATGAATGTCAGGCCGCTTTTGAAAGGATCAAAGAGTATCTCCAAGAGTCACCTATTCTGATACCACCATTTGAAGGGAGACCTTTGATCTTATACTTGACAGTACTCGATAACTCAATGGGGGTGTGTGCTGGGGAAACATGACGAGTCTGGCCGAAAAGAGCATGCAATTTACTACCTTAGCAAATAGTTTACCGACTGTGAGACCCGATACTCACTGCTCGAGAAAAATTGCCGCACTTTGGCATGGGCTGCTCGCCGGCTGAGACAGTATATGTTAACTCACACCACTTTGTTGATATCAAAGATGGATCCAATCAAGTATATCTTCGAAAAGCCTGACTTGTCTGGAAGAATAGCAAGATGGCAGATGATCTTGACTGAGTATGACATCCAATACACGAATCAAAAGGCAATCAAAGGAAGTGAGTTGGCAGACCATTTGGCACATTAGGCAGTGGATGATTACCAGTCTATGAACTTTGAATTTTCGGACGAGAATATCATGTTGATAACTGATTGTGAGACACCTGGACCGGATGAAGGACCTGAGGAGGGATCCCGATGGTCCATGTACTTTGATGGAGCTTCGAAGCTTTGGGTAATGGCATTGGCACCATGATCATATCTCCTAAAGGCTCTCATACTCCATTTACCGCCCGACTATGTTTCAACTGCACCAACAATATGGCGGAGTATGAGGCGTGCATTATGGGTCTTCGAGCAGCTATTGACCTAAGGATTAAGTTTCTAAGTGTCTTCGGAGATTCCTCTCTCGTGATCAGTCAGATCAAAGGTGAGTGGGATACGAAACACCCAAATCTTATTCCTTACAAGGAGTATGTGTTGACGTTGCTTCCCCATTTCGAGGAGATACACTTTGAACACTTCCCTAGAGAGGAGAATCAATTAGCAGACGCGCTGGCTACAATGTCTTCTATGTTCAAAGTCAATTGGGACAACGAGGCTCCCCAGATCATTATTGAAAGATTAGACGAGCCTGCACATTGTTGTGATCTTGAGACTGAAGAGGTAACAGAAAAACCCTAGTATCATGAGATGAAAATGTATCTTGAAGCTCAGGAGTACCCCGAGGGCGCATCTGTTAATGACAAGAAGTTTCTGAGGAGGTTCGCGGCGAAGTTCTTCATCAGCAATGATATCCTTTACAAGTGTAACCATGATTCAACCTTACTGCATTGTGTGGATAAGAATGAAGCAGAAAGGATCATGACGGAGTTACATGAAGGTACTTTCGGAACTCATTCCAGTGGACACACCATGGTAAAGAAGATCCTTCGGGCAGGATATTTTTGGTCCACAATGGAAGCCGACTGTTATCAGCATTCTCGGACATGTCATAAGTTCCAAGTCTATGCTGATAAGGTGCACATACCTCCAGTTCCTCTTAACGTCTTGACGACACCTTGGCCTTTTGTAATGTGGGGCATTGATATGATCAGAGAGATCAGACCTACGGCATCTAACGGGCATCATTTCATCCTGGTAGCAATTGATTATTTTACGAAGTGGGTTGAAGCATCTTCCTTTGCTACTGTAACCAAGAACATCGTGGCACGATTCATTCGGCATAATTTGATCTATCGATACGGTGTACCGGAGAGGATCATTATGGACAACGATACCAATCTCAACAACAAAATGATCACTGAGCTCTGCGAGCAATTCAAGATACAGCGTCATAATTCTTCTCCCTACCGGCCGAAGATGAATGGGGCTGTCGAAGCAGCTAATAAGAACATTAAGAAGATTGTGCAGAAGATGACAGTGACATACAAAGATTGGCACGAGATGTTACCATTCGCTCTTCATGGGTACCGTACCTCAGCACGGACGTTAACAGGGGAAACACCCTATTCCTTGGTATATGGCATGGAGGCAGTCTTGCCCATTGAAGTTCAGATACCCTCTCTCCGAATCAAGAAGGATGCAGGTTTGAGTGAAGATGACTGGATTCAGACCCGACTTGATCAACTGAACCTAATCGACAAAAAGAGACTGACTGCTATTTGTCATGGTTAGGCGTACCAAAAACGGATGATCAAGGCATTTAACAAGAAAGTTAGACAACAAGAGTATCAAGTTGGGGACCTGGTAATCAAGCGCATTATCTTACCTCAAGGTGATCCCAGGGGAAAATGGACCCCTACTTACGAAGGGCCATTTGTGGTTAAGAACATTTTCTCAGGAGGAGCTATGATTCTAACCACCATGGATGGTGACGACCTTCCTCACCCCGTCAATGCAGACATAGTGAAAAGATACTACGCATAATCAAAGACCCGCTAGGTTGACTGGCCTAGGCAAAAATAAGGGCTTCTCGGCGAACCAAAAGGGTTCGGGCAAAAATAAGGGATGAAAATGAAAAATCTGTACACCCGGCAAGTCGAAAACCTAAAAAGGCGGCTTGGGAAAAAATGGGTATCCCGGTGGACTGAAAACCCGAAAGGGCGGTCCAGGCAAAAATTAGGGATTAAAGCGTAACACTATGTCTCATTGGATCACCTTGCATCCGGACTCCGGTATCGACTATCAAGCTCAGACGACACTAATCAACCTGATTCATCTTCAACTAGTAGCAAAGTGATGAGATGCTTGAGGACATAAAGGCAATAGCAGAGTTGGAACCCAGTGGAATCATTCACATAGCTGTTTTGTTTCTTTTTACAAATTGTGTAAATTCTATTTATTCGACGACGTTCTCTTACTAGGACGTCAACCTCTTGTACAAAAACGCCTATTTACATGCCAAACTTCAAAATCAATACAAATCCATTTTCAAAGAAATTTCAAACTGTTTCCCTTTATCTGTTTTATTTTGCAAAGAACGTCCAAAGTTCATTTTTGATATATGCATTTGACATTAATTGCTGATCATAAATATTTACATGCGAAACAAAGATGAATTACTGGTAATATCAGAAACAGGGGCAATAAGAATTGTCCGAGTTGTATGGTTGCTCGGTCCACCAGGTACCAAGGTAGATTCAATTGAAGAATGTGACCAAGATACCTTCACTCCCCGCAGAGTAAGACAAGCAATGGTAGCTCTCCCCTAGCTGAGACTTGTAACCATGAACGAATCAACAATACTCTCCTCAAGCAGAGTTAATCCACCATCAAGCACTAAAAAGGTTTGGTATCCCCAGAAGGTCTTAATATTCCCCAACGGAGTATAAAGATATTCTCTGGCAAGCATAAGAGTATCCCCGGCAGTCTTAATATTCCTCAACGGAATATAAGAATGTTCCCCGACAAAATACAAGATACCCCAGTGGAGCCATTTCCCCAGCGCAGTCTGAAAAAAGCTTTCCCAACGGAATCGAATCAGCATCCCCAGTAGATTCTGGAAGCTTATCCCCTGCAGAACGCAAATAAATCTCCCCAGCAAAATTCAGAGGGTTATCCCCACAAGAGTCTAACAGGATTATCCCTAGCAAGTCACAACTGAAAGAGCATCCCCAGCGAAGTTCTTTCTTTCCCCGAACAAGAGTTCAATCCTCAACAAATTCAATATCACCAGCAACGGTAATCCATCCCCAGCGGAGTTCATCATTAAAATCCCCAACAGAGCTTATCAGCGGAATCCCCAACGGAGTTTATCGTTAAAATCTTCAGCAGAACATCAATTCCCCACAGAGTAATTCCCCACAGAGTAATTCCCCTCGGAGTAATCTATTCATCAGTTTATTCCCCAACGGAGTTCTTTTCTCCTGCAGGTTTATTCTCATAAATCATCTTCGTCCATCATCCCCATCAGAAATGAAGAACCCAACTCTGTTCTCCTACAGCTCCGAGATTTATTTTCCCCAGCTAAAACATCACATTTTCATACATCATGATACATGCATATACGTATCATACCATAAAATATCATTTATGATGATAACATCATTGCTTGATCCATCTCATGCATTGCATATGACTGACCTTTACCTTTCAGGAAAGATGCAGTTAAGTTCTCAGCTTAGTCGAAGACCTGACCAGTTCTTAAATCTCAATTGAATTATCCTTGGTTGAATTTCAGATAAGGTTCTCAATCTCGACAGTTTCCCTACGTCAAAGTATGGACGAGTTCTCTAACCTCAACGGTATACTACGTTGAGCACCAGATAGTTCCTAGATCTTGATGAAGATGTTTCCATACCTCAAAGTGTATACGAGTGCTATAACCTCAACGGTATACTACGTTGAGCACTAGTCAGTTCCTAGATCTTGATGTTTTCCTCCGTCATAGTGTGGACGAGTTCTCTAATTTCGATGGTATACTCCGTTGAACACCAGACAGTTCGTAGATCTTGATGAAGATGTCTCCCTACGTCATAGTGTGGACGAGTGCTATAACCTCAACGGTATACTACGTTGAGAACTAGTCAGTTCTTAGATCTTGATGTTTTCCTCCGTCATAGTGTGGATGAGTTCTCTAACCTCAACGGTATACTACGTTTAGCACCAGACAGTTCCTAGATCTTGATGAAGATGTTTCCCTACGTCATAGTGTGGATGAGTGCTATAACCTCAACGATATACTACGTTGAGCACTAGTCAGTTCCTAGATCTTGATGTTTTCCTCCGTCACAGTGTGGACGAGTTCTCTAACCTCAACGGTATACTACGTTGAGCACTAGACAGTTCCTAGATCTTGATGAAGATGTTTCCCTATGTCATAGTGTGGACGAGTGTTATAACCTCAATGGTATACTACTTTGAGCACTAGTCAGTTCCTAGATCTTGATGTTTTCCTCCATCACAGTGTGGACGAGTTCTCTAACCTCAACGGTATACTACGTTGAGCACCAGATAGTTCCTAGATCTTAATGAAGATGTTTCCCTATGTCATAGTATGGACGAGTGCTATAACCTCAATGGTATACTACGTTGAGCACTAGTCAGTTCCTAGATCTTGATGTTTTCCTCCGTCATAGTGTGGACGAGTTCTCTAATTTCAACGGTATACTACGTTGAAGACCAGACAGTTCCTAGATCTTGATGAAGATGTTTCCCCCCAATTGAATTATGGACAGGTTCTTAAGATTCAGCTGAGGCATTCTCTCAGTTGAAGTACAGGCAAGTTCCTAAATCTCAACAAAAGTTAGGCTTCCCCAGCAAAATATTCTACAACAACAGGTATGCAAGTTCTCGCTAAGGAATCTCTTATGCGATCGACACTCCTGCAGATGGCATCTGTAAGCCCATTCTCCTACCAACAATCTCCAAATGGCATCTGTAAGCCCATTCCCGACATCACAATGCTGATACTACACCATGCGAGTGCAAATTTCTGAACACTCTAGTGTTCAATTATCTTCCACCTTTGGATCACGAAAGGCTCGAAATCCAATCTATATCCTCAGGTTTAAGAAAATTGAACAGGGGCAACTGTTGTACCCCAAAATTTGCGCTCCCATATTTCTCAAGACATGTCAAGAATAATCTCCAAGTGACTCAAGTTGGCTCAAGAATTGGACAATCAAATCATCTCCTAAGGCAGTCAATTCAAAATTAGGGTTTTGTGTTGCATCAAGGTCCTTGCATCCAAATGGACTCAAGTTCTACCCAATGTCCTAATATGTTCTAAAGATCATCCATGTCAAATTTCAAGCCTTGCAGAGGAAGTTTGGTCAGCCAATTGCTCAAAAGGTCTAAAAGTCGACTATGCTAGGGCAAAAGTCAACTGTGACCTACAAATAGTCAAACCTCAAGATTTTTTGTCAAAATTCTCATTTTGAAGGATAATTCATCATTTGATAAAGGGTTGATCATGATTCATCAAGGATTGCTCAAGATTCATCAAGATTCAAAAGTTGCTAAATTAGGGTTTTGTAGGAAAAGTCAACTAAACTTTGACCAAGCATAACTTTCTCATACTTTATTAGAAATGATCCATACAAAGCTCATTTTGAATAGGATGCAATTTCCTACAATCCATATTCACACCCCAAGATCAAGAAATGCACTCACAAAAAGTTACAAATTTGGACATTATAGGTCATTTTTTAAAGTCAACAAAAATACCTTTTTACCAAAGCTTATAACTTGAGCATGGAAGATCAAATTGATATGATACCAAAAGGGTTGGTTAGAGGACATATCAAGGTTTCTAAAAAGTCCAAGAAAACCTCTAAAAGTTCAAAATTGAAGAAGTTATGCATTGTTGAAGTTGGGCATTTTTCCAAAAGTGCCAAAAGTCAACTATCCCCAAAACTCCAATTTTTGACAAAAGGGCCCACTTTTTCCCACTTGATTTGATCTTGTCACACCACACACGTGTCCTATCTTCAATTTCATGTCCATTCATTAATTTTTCTATTTTATTTTATTTTTATTGAATTAATTCATTTTAAATCAATATTAATTCAAATAAAATCCAAAAATTGATGGAATAGAATCTTTTTGATTGATATAGGCTTCAAGTATCATCATGGACCAAATCAAATCCGAATCATGCCATGTTATGTACAAAATATTTGATTTGAGACAAATATGGAAGCTTTGTTAATGGTGATCAAATCAAATCTCAAATCTTCAATGCACATGGATTCAAGGCCCAAGGTTTAACCTAATTGCTTCCCATATACTCACACAAGCTGGACATACAAAGGACAGGACCTGAAAGTTGCAAAAACGGCCAAACAAAACTTGAAAAAAAGCTAGAAAATCTTGAAACTGAAATCATACTTAGAGGTCGATTCAATCCAAAATCTCAACATGGTTTTCTTGTTTGCAATCCACTGAAGCTATAGGAATCAGAACCAAGCCCTCTCATTGCCTGAAATGCCCTGTAAGTCGTCCTAAACATAGCTCTGAACATGAAATCGTGAATCCACGTTCTTGCATCTTTTTGCCAATTTTTTGTATAATCATGCTTGCCATTCAATTTCTGAATTTTATGTATCATTTAATTTCGTTTTCATGGCCTTTAACGTAATACCCGAACCTAGGGTTTCCATTCCTTGTTTTTAGGCATTTCTGATACAGGAAAAATCAAGACAAACGATGACCATGGTTGTGTTCATGGAGGAGAGACGAACACGTTGATGTTTTTAGTTTGTATTTAGATGGCCTGGAATTCATGTTAGAAGCAAGCCACAGATTTTGTTACGAACCCAAATCCGTAGGAAAAAATACAGGTTCTGTTGAAGAAGACGAAGACGTGGCTTGTCTTCATTGGTCCGTTCAAATTAAATCTCGCGCGTTTTTGATTTTCCAATATATTATTGGCTTTTCTCTTATAATTTTATTTGTCCATTATAATAACAAACAGGCGCGTTAGTAGGATTGGTAAGCATGTTAGTGGATTGTCCATTGGGACCTGGGTTCGACTCCCAGGTCCCCCAATACATTTGTGTATTTTTTCTCCAGGCAATTGCATGTGCTCTCCAAAGCGTTGGTCCACCATATTCCTCATCCCATCAGGCGCCAGATGGCTTCAGATCAAGTCCAATGGCCAAGATTGAGCGCCTACCATGAACTCTAGACAACAGGCGCGCGTGAGATCCTGGAAAGTCAAACAAGGCTAGCTTGATTTGGGCCTCAGAATTGCAGATTTCACCCCCTTTCCAGGCCCAGCACCCTTATTGGTTTATTCCTTTTCTTTTATATTTCTTATTATTTATTTGATTTTAGTTATTATTTTTATTGTTTAAATCAACCAATTAAAAATCATTTTCCTTAATAAAATCAAAACCACAAAAAATATTATTTTTATTAATTTCATTATTTTTGTAAATAAATATTAATTAATTAACTTAGTCTTAAATAGGTTTAAACATTTAATATTTTTTGCAATAAATTAAAAATCAATTTAGAATATTAGGTTTTTACTAACTTTTAATCATTTTTTATTTTATTTCCTTAAATACAAAAAAAATCAAAAATATTTTTATTAATTAATTAATTAAGTTTGACCTAATTTAATTTCCATTTAATTCAAAAAATAACAAAAAACATGCTTTCTTTTCAAAAAGGGTCAAAACCCTAAAAAATGCGCCGATTTAATTTTCTCGCACGCGTATCCAATATTGTAATTGCTTCCGGTATGTAACCGTTTTTTAGGACTTTAATTTTTTATCGCTTTATTTTACTTTCCGCAATTTAAATTAAAGGGTTTGTTTTTGGCGATGTAAATACTCGACGCCTTGTAATAGTTTAGATTTAATTTCCACAAATTTAATTTCCGCAACTATACAATGTTAGATATTTGATAATAGGGAATGCATGACAAGATCCAATGTATGAACTTAAAATCAACATAGCTCACCCATGACATGTACAAAGATAAAATTAATCGAACTAACACACTCGCACATGCCACTCTTAGAGTACACCTCACTTGGTTGCCTCGAACGTGGTCATTGAGTATAGGAAGTTTTAGAGGTCGTCCTCTTGTCCAAAGATCATAGTTGCCTCGAAACGGTTGCCTCAGATAAAATGATCTAAGACATTTGGGTTACCGTTAAGGCGTCCTAACACTGCTTTAGTGTCCACACGTCCCTTCATCGAATTGTCCCTTAAACTCCAACGACGATGCTACCTACTCCTCAATAGTGGGATAGCATTGTCTAAAGGACATTTGTACATATTAATTCCTTTTTCGAGTAGGTAGATGGTTCTTAAGTACTTGCTCATTTTAAAACAAAACAAAACTTTTTGCACTTACACTCTCTTCAAAAACTTCTTTCAAACCCACAAACACAAAGAAAAGCAAATTTTTGAAAACACAATGAGCAAGTACCTAAGAGCCCGTGGATAACCACGGATAGAAAGGGTGCTAACACCTTCCCTTTCTATAATCTACCTCCCGAACCCGAGAAATATCTCAAAAAGGAATTTTTCTGTGCTTTTGTCCTTTCCTTGTTGGATAAAATAAAAGACGGTGGCGACTCTTGCTTACCGCGACATTTTGCGAAAACAAACGCAAACGCAAACCAGCATTCCAAAAACAGTCAGTTCTATTCCCACCGATCACACAACCATATTGAAATAGCAAGAAAATATAAAGAAAAAAATAAAAATAAAAAGAAGAAAAATGAGCTCTTTCGATTCAGGCAGAAGCATCCTTCGATTCTACACTTTTTGACCTCTTTCGATTTGGGCCTGGAGTCAACAAGGTTCTGTCCTTCAATTGGGAGCTGGAAGTCAGCAAGGTTCTGTCCTTCAATTGGGAGCTGGAAGTCAGCAAGGCCACCTTTCTGGTTACTTCCTTCGTTTGAGGCTTGGAGTCAGTGTGAGAGGCATTCTACTGGCTACTTCCTTTGTTTGAGGCTTGGAGTCAGTGTGAGAGGAATTCTACTGGCTACTTCCTTTATTTGAGGCTTGGAGTCAGTGTGAGGTGCATTCTTTGCCTCAGGCTCCTTGCTGACTCCTTCGACTGTAAGCATGCTAGGCCCTCAGGTTGAGATTCGAAAGGCTTGAGTGGTTAGCCAATCGAAGGGTATAGTGAACCTATTTTAAATTCTTAAAATGCAACATTTAAGTGTAATTACAGGCCATGGGTTAACACAAAATTATTGGGTCTCAAAGTCCAAAGCCTAACTAGTCAGAGTTGAGATTTTCAGCATATGGGCAGTCAGAATCGAAGATTATAACATGGTTAAGCTCCCTATATGAAATATCTACATTTCTCTTTATTGGCATGTGCACATGATATTTAAATAAAATAGATTCAAGTTCAAAGGGAACTTACCTCTTGAAGTTCTTAAATTGAAGGAAACTGCAAGTGTCTTCCTTGGTGGTGTATGGAAGTTCGTTGGGGCCTTCTTGAGACTAATCCAGTTACTACTTTGTGCGAGCAGTTACTGAATCGAAGGAGGGTGTGTGAGTGGATCGAAGGTTATTTTTATAACAAGTAATAGAATGAATCAAAGGGTTACTGTATTATAGTTGGGGAAGTGGGTCGAAGGCTAGTTAGATGGTCACTTGAGGGGTGAATCGAAGGATTCACTTTGTGTACAAAAAGTGTTGAGTTTTTTATGAGTGTTGGGAATTTTTAAAGAAAAGCGTAGGATGGATGTTTGTGAGTTTGGGGAATTTTCACAAGAGTCTCTTGCAACTCTTCTGGGGCCCCTAACATGTGTGGTGGAGGCCCATATTTATATATGGCCCTGGCTGATGTTTTAGGAGGGAAAACATAAAGTTTAAACAAAAAAGGCATGCTGTGTTTGTAGCTTTCGAGGGACAGTGTTTGTATGCCATTTTGGTGCAAGGAATAAGGCAGTGTTGCAGGACTGATGTGCAACAGTTTTGGAGTTTTATGGCCAGTGTATCAGGCCTGATCCTGGCAGCGCATGGGACTTGGTCAACAAGTACCTTTTGGCATCTCAACCTTTTGTCTTGACCCCCTAGCCCTATCCTTCAACCAGACTCTTCAGCAATCATTTCTTTTTTCAAATCGAAGTGTCCTTCGAATGGCTCATGTGGGTATCCTTTGAAGGGGCCCAAATAAGTGTCTTTCGACCAGGCCCTTCAAGGGTTCCTTTGAATGGTCGAAATACATGCTCCTGGGGTGGGTCAGTAAAACATGTCATTCGATTGGGACATTCAGACATGTTTGGCAAGTCCTTCGAATGTTCCATCATGGTACTTCTTTCGCATGAGACAATGGCATAGTGTAGAATTTGTGTGTTGAAGCAAACTGTTTCCAAGGGAGATACTGCCCACTCAAACTTGCCTACAAGGGATCATATGGGCAAACGAAAGGGTGTATGTAGGAGATCCCTGTTTGTGACTTCATGCAAAATGCAAGAGATAATTGCTCAAACGAAAGCTTGCATGAAGGGAACCATATTCCCAAACGAAAGGTGTGACCAAAAGCTTGTACTGAAGGATTCACACGCCTCAAACGAAGAACACATGAGAAGCTGAAAGGCACAATCAAAGCTTGCAACACAGGGAAGGCAATATGCCCCAAACGAAGGAGGCCTGCAGGAGGCAAGATGTGTAATATAAAGATAGCAGAAGAGAGGCTTTTGCCTCCTGAATCGAAGGACATCATTAGGAGGTTTTTTTCTTTGTGAATTGAATCTAGTTGAAGATTAGTGTTGCCCCGTCGAAGCTTGTAACAAGTTGTTTCAAAGGGTGACTTTGGCCTTGTGCATGCTAGCATGGCAAGGAATTCTGCCTTGTAAATCTTGGCTAACACGCAGGAAATATGCTATATGGCCAAACGAAAGATTTGCACTAAGAGAATAAAAAGTTCAAACGAATTTTAGTGCCCAAACGAAGCAGGAAATAAACTTTCCCAAAAGGAGTCCAGCGCCCAAACGAAGCAGGAAATGAACTTGCCCAAAAGGAGTCCAGCGTCCAAACGAAGGATGCAACCAAAGCCTACATCGAAGGAGCCAAAGTACCCAATCTAAGGACATAAAATCGAAGAGAACTTGTTTTTTTCTTCAATTTTGTCAAAAAGAGTATTTTCATCTATTTTGCCCTTTTTAGCAATTTCCTCTTTAATCTTGTTGCTGAAAAATCCAAATATATTTGTGTAAGCTTGAATTTTTGGGAGCCCCTTATGAGAAATGCCTTGAGAAATGAGAGGGAAAATTTTGGGGTACAACAGTTACCCTAGAGGTGCATGTGTGCAAAGTGTGTTTGATTCAATTATTTTATCTTGTATTAGGGTTATCTAATGTATGATTTTAAGGTCTTGCCATACAAACCCTAATTACTAACAATAATATGGAAAGCGATAAATTACAGAATTTAAATCTCCTATGCTATTACAATACTTTAGGGATGGGAATAAAAACTTATGAATGAGGATAACAAGTAAAAATAAACCCTAATTACTATTACAAGGCTTTATCAATTACATAATTTATAATGCAAAATAGTAAAATGCGCAAGAAAATGTAGTGAAAGAAAATTATTTTTTATGGGTTTTTTGATAGAAAAAGTTTAATCGTTGACCTAAGAAAATTAATTAGTTTTAATTAAAAAAAAGTTAACTAATTATTTTAAACAAAAAACCTTAAAAAAACTAAGTTAATTGAATTTTAAGGAAGTTAAAATAAAACCCAAGTCTAATGGTTTTTAATTGTATTTTTAGAAAACAATTTGGATGTTAATGAAAAATTTCCGGTGTACCCTTAATGGTCCAAAATTATAACCAAAATCTCAAAAAACCAGGATTTTCTAATGCCTAGGCTGACACGGGCACCCGTGTCAGGATCTGCCCTTGCTCTTACACATTTTCCATGTCCCAGCTGAGTTGACACGGGCCGTGTCGTGTGACACGGGCACCCGTGTCAACCCCTGTCCTGCCTGTTTTGCCAAATTTCCAACCCAACTGAATTGACACGGGTCGTGTCATGTGACACGGGAGCCCATGTTAGCCCTTGTCCTGCCTTTTTACTAAGTTTTCTCTCTGATATGTCATGTTGTATCCTTTTGAAAACGAAAGCAAATGATGTATGGATAAAGATATTACAGTTTGAGAAAATTTACCTCTTGAAGTAAAAACTTTAGAACACGTATAGATGTTTCTGGGTGCAAAGTAGTGATTGATTGAGCTTCTTTGGACCTCCCTGAGGTTGTTCCAATCCTTACTTTATGCTGAAAGCTGATGAGTCACTCCAACAAAGTCAAGTTGCAAGGTACTGTTTTTTGAGTTTGGAAGATGGTGATAATGATGTTACGGAAGTTGTTATTGTGTTTGAACAACATCTATATGATGTATGCGAAAATGGAGGTTTTTGGACAATTTTGGTTTTTTTTAGAGTAAAGGGGTTTTGGGGGCTTGTTCATCTCATTCTATCTTGCAAATGATCTCTCTATTTATAGCCAAGAGGTTTTAAGACAAGGGTTGATCAGATTTGCAAGATCACATGTTGTGGTTAGGTTGGATTGTAAATGAAGCAAGCTTGAAGATCATAGTTCCAATGCTTTGTACTTGGCTTCATAGAGTTGTTGGATACTTTAAGCACACTTATCTGATTTTATATGTTTAGTGTGTGTAGAGGGAACAAGTTAGAGGCTCAAGAGAGCTGACTTTGTGATTAAAGTTAGTTTGCAAGAATGTCAATGTTAACTTTGTGCCAAAAATGGAAAAATCATTTGGACAATGCTTAAATCAAATGGACCATAGCTCAAAAGTTTATGTAAACATAAAATTATGGTGAGATTTGTAAGTTAGAAGGCGTGCAAAGCAATATTATGTAACATATCATGTAGATTGGGTTATGTGATCTTCACCAAAATGACTTGTAGTTCAAGAATGGATGCCCAACTTCATGCCTTTGAATCTCCTAGATAAAGTATGATAAATTCATGGTCTTAGATGTTTTGGAAAGCTTGAAACACTTTCTACAACTTTCATGTTGACCACTTTGGCTAAATCAAATTGGAACTGGTGAAAATTGGCCAAGAAGTTGAGACAAAAATCTGACCAAACTTGTTGAAAATTTCTCTAAATGTTTATATAAAAATGTCATGACTTCATGAGCCTGTATCTTCAAATCTAAGCATCTTTTGGATATCAACCCTCTAATACAAAGTTGTATAATTCATCAAGATCTAAACCTTTCATGTTGAAAGTTTTCTTTGAATCATCTTGCACCTTGGTGAAAAAATGTCATGAAGTAATGAAATTATCAAGGATGAAAACACTTAGAATTTTTCTAAGTCTTGGAAATCTTGACTTTTTGTTGACTTTCTTGACTTTCTTGATTTTTGATGATAAAGTTTGATATTTTTGAATGTATTGATGAATTTTTATCTTTGGGATATAATGTTAACCAAAACGTCAAAGTTTGACTTTTGTGTATCAGTTGACTTTCCATCAGTTGGTCCAAGGTTCAACTATCAATCCATTGATCTTGAGAAGTGATTTGAGTCATGAAATTAGGTCAACATGTTGTGATTTAGTCCTGAGAATATGTTTCAAAAAATTAGATTATGTATTAGGTCAAAAGTCAATGATCAGTCAACTTTAGTCAAAACCCTAATTTGTGATCTCAGTGCTTAGGAGGTGGATTTATCTGATCAAACCCTTGAGAACCCTTGAGAAATGTCTTGAGAAAAGAGAGGGAAAATTTTGGGGTACAACACCAGTAATTGAGATAACTCCTCTATAGTGGGTACCAACTGATAATCGGGAAAGATAAAGCAGTGATATGTAGGGTCAAAGAACTGGAAGAGAACACTCATCATGTCTTCACCAAAACATGGAGTATCCAAACTGAGCATTCGACCATGCCTTTTGATAAATGAAGAACTTTCGGGAACCCTTGAGACTAACTCGTTAAGTTGAAAGGGTGCTCTTACAAAGTTGATCCGAATAGTGTTTCTGCGAGCATAGGCCATAATCTACAAAACAGAACAAAGATAAATTCTCTGGTCCTTGAAATGGTTAGTATAAATGGAATGGTATGAATGTTATAATGCATGATGTTATGTTCGAACAATTTAATCATAAGCAAAACACATAAGGCCTTATGTTAAAGCTTATGCGGAGTTGTAGGTAAGTACCCTCTTGAAGTTTTAGTTGGCTCAACCTGTCCTAAAAGAAAGTAATCGGGTTCTAGGAGTCTTAATATCACCAATCTTTCTCTCGGGCATTGTTTCAGCTCAAGTATCTGATTTGCGACTGAAATATCCCGAGATTCCGACCTCAATGAGTGCAGCATCGAGTATCATCTAACTTCAGTCTGCACCAAAGCTGGCTATCTCGCTACCTTCTAATGGCTAAGTTGTGTCAACCAAGGTTCTACAGTCAGTTAGTGCTTTATGACACCACACGGTAACCTAGCATTCTCCTTAACTTAACTCAAGGGACACCGGTACCAACCAATGTGTCGCACTAATATAACCATCGCTTCAACCGTATCGGTGTACGCCGTACGATTTTCACGGTCTATTGCTACTTACCTAAATACCCCAGATCTGGGTATATGATCTATACAAGAATAATCCAAACAAACCCTTAAAAGTAAAGCATGCAATTCAAACAATGAAAGCATTTAAATGTGAACTATCTCTAAGGTAACCCCACTTTTAGTGTTATATTCCCCAACAGAGTCGCCAATTCTGTAATACGGTGGGAGATTTGACTTTACTGGTTTTGCATTTTATTGCAAATGTTGCGATTAGCAAGAGTCTCCACCGACTTTTCTTTTATCCAATAAAGGAAAGGGTGAAAAGAACAGGAAAGACCTTTTGAAAATTTTTCTGAGTAAGAGGGGGAAGGTTATGAAAAGGGAAGGTGTTAGCACCTTTTTCATCTATAGTTATCTACGGGCTCTTAGTTGCTAGCTCACTTTTGAAAATTCTTTTCGTGTCAGTGTGTTTTGAAAATATTTTGAAAAGATGCCTTAGTTCGAAAAACTTTGTAATGATCCTCGTATTGTTGAGAATGAATACAAAGTGTTTTGTCTTGGAAAATATTTAGAAAAGAGAGTGGATGTGTGGAAATTTGTTTTGTTTTGTGAGCAATCAACTACAAGTTGTCTACCTACTCGAAAGATCTTTGTTATTTTCCTCTTTTCCTTTAGATAGTGTTATCCTACCATTAGTTGGTAGGTATCCTCATCATTGGATGTTTTGAGAAACATGCGCGGGTCATCGTACACTCACAAATGCAACTCGTAAGATATTTTAGCAATTATCCTAAGGTACCAAGATCATTTATCGAGGTAGCATCAAAGGGTCATCGAGGGACTATAATCTTTTAACCAAAGGGTCTTTGCTAAAACTTCTCACGTTCGAGAGACATGACTGTTTTTTTTCCGAAGGCAACAAGTGGAGGTACCTTAGAGGTGCGCATGTGCAAAGTGTGTTGTGTTTCAGTTGTTTTTATCTTGGATGTTAGGTTGTCTAGCGTTTGCTTTTAAGTCTTATCATACATGCCTAATTAATCTAGCAGTTATATATATATATATATATATATATATATATATATATATATATATATATATATATATATATATATATATATATATATATATATATATATATATATATATATATATATATATATATATATATATATATATATATATATATATATATATATATATATATATATATATATATATATATATATATATATATATATATATATATATATATATATATATATATATATATATATATATATATATATATATATATATATATATATATATATATATATATATATATATATATATATATATATATATATAAGGGCATAAAATAAAAATGCGGGAAGTAAACTACGTTATTACATCGCTTTGGGGATGGGGGGATACAAAACAAAAAATTGGGGATAAAAATGTAAAAGGGTCCTAATTAGCTATTACAAACTTTGGACAGTTACAAAATTATGGAAAATTGTAATGCGGAAATAAATAAATACGCGGAGATGGAAGAGAAAAAAGATATCTAAAACCCTAATTAATTTTTATTTTGTGAAAATTAAATTTATTAATCAACCTAAATCTAATCTTTTTTTGATTTTTTATGATTTAAAAAAAGAAGTGATTAAAAAAGAAAAGAAATAAATTAAAACATAATAATAATTAAAAAAACTATGGGCCGGTACTGTAAAAGCAGATTGGAGGGTGTGAGGAAAGCAAAAAAACGTTAGGCCCAAAAATTAATGAGTTCAGAAGTCTGTTTTGGATCCAGTGGGAAACATTCCTTGGAGTGCATCGTGGTCATGATTATTTTGGAGCGCTGGATATTGAGAATTTGAGATCTTATGGCCCAGATTGGAGACGTACCACGCGCGTGCTAGCCTTTGCATGCATTGAATCTGTAATGGAAATCAAGAAAAAATAAAATGTCTCGCGCCTGGCTCGAACCCAGGACCAGGCGCATATGAGACTTTAAATGCATGTGTGTTGCCACTGGGGTGACGTGATTCATCCGGTAGTGAAATCAAGCAATAACATTATAACGTAAAACACACGCTAATGCCAGATAAGCCAAACGCGCGCGCTCAAGTGGGCCATTATCATTTGAATCAACCAATCGAACTACTCCAATGTGCCACGCGATTCTCAGGCGAGTCAGACCACCTCTTAGGGTGGTTGTTGTACCCCAAAATTTGCCCTCGCATTTTTCCACAAGAAATCTCAGCTTCAGGCATTTCCTGATCTTTTCAAACTGGCTCAAGAATCGGACAAACGGACTTTTCTCGTCAGTCAAACAAAAATTAGGGTTTTATTGATTTTTAGGACTCTGGATTGCTTCAAACAGTTGGCTTAGGGTTTTGGTTGATTCTGGCTCAATTGTGATCAGGCGAATGTTCGTTGGCATTTAATCAGGAATTAAGGTGTTATGGGCATATTCTCAGAAGGATTTAAATTCCACAGCACTTTGCAAGTTATTCTGAGATTCGGTTTGAATTCACATTAGCTAGTTTGAGCCAGTCAAAAGAAGTATGCAGTATTGGATTCACAGTGTTTGCTGAAAATCAGTGAAGAGGGAAGGCGCATGTTTGGTTTGTTTCGGTTAACTGTTACTTTGCTTTGAATATTGGAAAAGCCAGGATTAACTGATCAATTACCAAGACATTGTTTTATTTAAATTATTTATTATTCTAAATTAAGTGATTGAAATTTATTTTTCAATTATTTTAATTCAAAGAGTTTTAAATAAATAAATAAACAATAAGGAGAGAAAACAGAATTAAACTGGATAATGGAAACTTTTATTTATCTTTAAATTAACTGTACAATTGATGTTTGGAATTTAATTACAAATATTGATTTTACATTGATTTAAATTTAAATAAAAAAAGAAAACTATCCTATTTATTTCTAATTCTTCATGCTTCACTTTATTCCTCTCCATCCAATTATTCACCTGCAAAAGAAAAGGAAAAGTCAAATAACAGTTCAATTGAAAAGACAGATTAAATTTGCAGTCATCATTAAAGGCCACTGATGGGGATCAGTTAACCCTCTCTGCAAATCACGGGATCGCTCCCGGTTCACAAAGAGGGACGAGTTTTATTTGCTAAAGTATGAATGCACAAAGTGTCAAACTGCATAAATTCAAAGTCTCAAACTCCAAGTTCAAACCCAACTAAAAATCAAAGTACAACTTTCTGCCAAAAAATATAAAGCATACTGTCACAAAGATATCAAAAGATCCAAAGTGTAAGAAGCTGGCCAAAGAAGATATGCAGAGAAAATGGGATATGCAACAACTACACTTTCATCATTTCCCCATGTGACCTTTTCAGAAAAGTACAGAAATAAAGCATAGTTTAATATTTAAACTGTACTGAGAGAGAGAAAAAGAAGAGATAAGATGCAGGTTTTCAGGCTTAGGCAGGATAGATAGAGAGAAAGATATACAAGAAGAACAACACAGTTCAAGAAGGGAGGCAAAACTTTTTACCAAAGCAAAAGAAATATACAAACTGTCAGCATTAAACCACATACTGAAGCAAACACAAAGCTCAGAAACCAGCAATACATGGCCTAAAAACCTCATAACCATACAAACCTGCAATGGCCTGATAAACCATTAACCTGTCAAGCCCAAGCATTCAACCCAAAGCCTGAAGCACAGCTTGCCTACTACTTAACCCAAAACCTGGCCAAGACCATTCAAAATCTGGCCTAAACCACTCAAAAACCTGCTACCAAGTCCTAACCTGCAAGCATACCTGCCTGAGACCTCACAAGCTTAAACCTGTGAAACCTCAAAGGGCCACAAACCTGTATACCCTGTCAAACATAAAAACTTGTCCTAACCATTACCTAAACCAACAAAACTGCCTCAGCACCATACCTGCTAAAACCTTAAACCAGTTCAAACCTTAAAACCGACCATACCTGCTAAAACCTTAAACCAGTTCAAACCTTAAAACCAATCGTACCTGCCTGAAGCTTTGCAACAAAAACCAGTTCACCAAGCATCAAAACCCTCAGTAAAGAAACATCATCGAGCAAAAACAAGCATTCAAAAGCATGTTGATACCAAAGCATTCAAAAGCATATTGATACCAAAGCATTCAAAAACATACTGATACCAAGGCATTCAGAAGCACGTGTACAAGGCCCTCAGAACTCAGAGTTCATCATAGGGCAACATAAGCAAGCATCACATTTCAACCAACACAAAGGGGCAAAATCAGAAGAAGAAGGAAAAGGCGTACAAAGCATCAAAGTCTCAGAGAAAGCAATATATTCAAAGGCAACATAAAAGCCTCAGGCAATTAACATCATAGGCAAACACGTACAAGGCAACCAGCAATTCAAAGGCAAAGAAAAGAGATAAAAAAAACGAAATTTAAACCTTGAATGAATCGTCACGCGCTTAACCTTAGAGAGAAGGTGTTGGTGGCGTTGGTGGCCTGAGCGAGTGAGACTCGGGAGCATTTGGGCATGAGAAAGACGAACAAAGAAGACGAAGAAGAAAAGTACGAACGGTGCGCTGTACACAAACCCTAAAGCCTTTGTCTCCAAATGAAAACGCCAAATGAAACCCTAAAATGTTTTGAATCCAAACGGGCCTTGCCCGTTCTGCATGCCCCAAGCCCATTAAGATGTTTACTTTTTTAACAAAACATTTTATTTAACACTAACTTCTCTTTTTTTTTATTTTTTATTATATTATAAACAATATTTTCTTTTTTTCTTTTTATTTATTCTTTACAAAATCATGTTAATAATAAAATACATTTTCTACATTTTTTAATATACACAATATAATTGAAAACGTTCTTCTTTTCATTTAATTAAAACATTATGTTTTTTGTACATAACAATTAAAAATACATTTCTTTTTTTTTAATATACATAATTCAATTCATAACAAATGAAAAATACTTTTTGTATATATAATTAAAATTTAGAAATATTTTCTTTTCTTAAAACATCATTTTATACACAATTTAATTAGAACTTGAACATTCAATTAAAACATTTCTTTTGTACATATTAAAAATATACAAATCAAAGATTCATCGAACACATATTTAGGTCAACGAATACCCTAATACACATTAATTTCACATTATACACTTACACAATACAAACACGTTCACATTGCCCTATACACATTTGTTTATCTTGTATTTGTATATTCGATATTTACATTTGATCGCAAATTCGATTTGGTTGTAACTTATTGGATACTATAAGTCTCATCCCCATTCATACACATGTACCCCCACTCCCGGATACTTATTTTGTAATAGCGTAGATTTTACATTTCCGCAATTTACAGTTTTCCAATTATACCATGGTTAGACCTAGGGTTTGCATGTACATAAAATCAAACGCTAGATAACCTAATACAAGACAAATACATGAAATTAATACACAATCACACTTGCACCCTCTAGGGTAATCCCACATGTTGCCTTCCAAAATGGGCCATGCTTGCACGTCGAGAATCTTTGGCAAAACAAAATCAAAATGATCATAAGTCCCTCAAAATGTTGCCTAAACGGAATGATCATAGTCCCTTCAAAGCAAATTGCCAAAGACACTTGGCACCATTGCATTCATGGTCCATACGATGACCCGCGCCCGTCCCGAATAAACTTCCTAAATGCAAGATTGTCCACCAAATTCAATGGTGGAACAAAATTGTTAAAAAGGGTTAAAACATAACAAAAACCTTTGAGTACAATAGGGTAGATAAAACTCTTAGTTACTTGAGATTGACTTGCAAAAAACACTTGCCTTCTTTTCAAAAACCACAATCCATAACACTTTCAAACAAACTCTCAAAAACATTTGAAACATCTTTTCGAAAAGACCCACACTTTTGTAAAACACTCAAACACGAGTCAAATACATTGGTCGCCTAAGACAAGGCATCTTCTTCAAAAACATTTTTCAAAACACACACACACACACACCATTTTCAAGCAATCGAAAATCAAGGCAAGTGATCTAAAAAACCAAGTAACTAAGAGCCCATGGATAACCATGGATGAAGAGGGTGCTAATACCTTCCCTTTTTATAATCTACCCCCCGAACCCACGAAATATCTCAAAAGGTTTTTGCTGTGCTTTTTTAACCTTTCCTTTAGGATAAAATAAAAAGTCGGTGGCGACTCTTGCTCAACCGCACAAGTGCGAATACGAACGCAAAACACTGGTCAGTTCTTCCACCGTATCACAGAACTGGCGACTCTGCTGGGGATTATTTTTAAAGTGGGGTTACCTTAGGGTTTAGATCACCTTTATTTTCAATTGATTGTTTTGTTTGCTTTACGTTTGTGGGCTTTGTATCGGAGTTTCATAGATCCTAACCCGGATATGGGGGAAACCTTTTAGGTAGCATAATCTGCGAGGGACCTGTCCGGGGTATACCGACATGGGTGAAGCAGTGGCTACGTTGGTGTGGCGTCTTGGTCTGTACCGATATCCCTCGTGTTGAAACGGGGAGAATATGGGTCTTCCAAGGAGTCATTAAGCACCAACCGACCTTAGAACCCTAAATTGACCAACTTGGCCATTAGAACAGTAGCAGTATGCTACGCTCATTGAGGCTAAACTCTCGCGATGGTTCCGGCCGCGAGAAAAGGTTGCGATGCTGGAGTTATGACCGATTGAGGGTAGCCAATGATATGAGATTCTCTAGAACCCGGTTACTTTTGATAGGACAGGTTTTAACCAACGAACTGAAAGAGGGTAGTACCTGAACCCCATGCAAGCCTAAACCTAAGAACTTGTTTGCTTTGTGTGAATATGTTTGCCTGTATATACACTCACTTGCTTGTGCATACATGTACATAACATCATGACATCATACCATAGCATTTTCAATAACCATTTTAAGGATCTCGAGGGTTATTTTGATGCAGGGTTACGTTGAACCGGACATCTACCAAGGGGCAAGAGGTTTCTCTTCTAACCAATGCCAATCAAAGTTCAAGAACAACAACTTGAATCAGTGGCTATGACCCACTCGACATGGTGAGCTTGATTCTCGTGGAAAGACATCCACCGATATAAAGTTCTCCGATCAAAGATCAAGTGCAACAACTTGAATCAGTGGCTATGACCCACTCGACATCGTGAGCTTGATTCTCGTGGAAAGACATCCACCGGTGCGAAGTTCTCCAATCCAAGAGCAGAGTTCAACCTCTAACATTTTCTTGTGTTTACCCCAAGAGATCCTTGAAAGAATGCATCCACATATCATGCATTGCATTTTGACAATCTTTCCTTTTTCAGGTTTCCTTACTCTCATACTGTTTATTTCAGTAAGAGATGTCTCTAGAAAGGTCTGTCAAAGACATCCAAGACCAGACTACTCAGCTGCAGGAGATGTTCCTGAACTTGTCTCTGGGGCAAGAAGATATGAAAGCTCTCCTCACCAAGGGCTTGGGGAATTCCAACAATGCCAGGAGTGATCAGCTTGCGGAGCTGCAGTTTGATCTAACAACACTGAGGACCCAAGTGATGGGACAGTTGGTGGGCCAGATGGCTCTCATCCAAGACCTATCCCAAAGACAAGAGGAACTCAGAGTTCTTGTCCTCCAACTGCTTCCAGACAACCAACTGGGGAAAACATCTGAGGTCGAAGAACAAGTCACCTCTCAGCCTCCATCCACTCAAGAAGACAAGGGGAAAGCTCCTTTGCTTGCTTCAGGGTCACAAGCCCATCAACAACCTCGCCAGCGTCAACGGGGTAATCGGCGTAAGCAAGAAAAGTCGGGAAGACAGTTTACAGAGACTGAAATACCATCTTTCTTCATACTGAAGCGTCTGATGGAGGTCAACTTGCTTACCTTGAAGGACCCTCCTCAGAAGCCCAATATCTCCTCTCCTCACTATCATCCCGACGCATTCTGTGTTTACCATTCCTACAGCCCGGGACACGACACCAACGACTGTTGGGCCTTGAAGAACAAGATTCAAGATCTGATCGACATTGGGGTGCTGGAATTCATGCCAGACGGCGAGATGAAAATCTTCCGTTAAAGGGTTCTCCAATTGAAGTAATGAAGCTCGAGCTGAAAGACTTTTGCTTCTTTTTGAATTTTCAAAGTTGTAATTTCTTTTGCTGTCAAACAATTATTTGTTGATGTTAAACTTTGTTTTCATTAATGCGTTGCATATGTTTGTCTTGAATTCATCCATTCGTTTCACTACTCTTATGCTTTTCTTTATGATATTTGACTCTTGATAAAAATCTGTAAGCCTTTAGAGGGAGGATGACGAAACAATACCATGATCTTATACAGTATGCTTTTGAATAGACCTTGCTGATGATGTACAGGCTTTTCTTTCAATCCCCAAACACTGGAGTTATAAGGAAGTTAATCCCTAGTCAACCCCTTTGAGCCAAAGAAGTAGGAGTTTTCTGTTCTAAACAATCAAAACCTTTGGTATAAACCCGGGGCAGGGTAGTTTCTCAGTTAATTCAAAAGAAAATGCGCATTAAAGTCGCAAACTCTCAGTTTGTAATACAACGAACGATGTCAAAAAAAAGAAGAAGGAAAGCATTCCTTTGGAATCAAAAGACAAGGGTGGTTCCCTATCACATAGACAGTCAATCTCTCAAAAGAGAAAAGCCCGCCAAGCCAAAACCTATAAAGGAGGCTTAAGAAAGCTGGGGCATCCCGCTGACTGTAATCCCGGAAAACGGTAACAGTCAGGCAAAAGTTAGGGATAACAAATCAAAATCAAAATAGTGAGGTCATTACAAAATCCTCAACAACATGAAAAGTGTTGAAAAAGAAAAAGGAGATGATGATTGTCTCCCCAAAATTCAAACTGGTGAACCATCGCCCAAAAGTCGTTCCAAACTCAAAATAGAGTATGACGCAATTAACTGAGCTTAGGTTGGAGAACATCACGAAGAGCGGGTGGGTACAAATATACTTTGAGCCTTTATCCATTGTTTCTTAAACCGTGAACCAGGCCATGTTACAACCCTTCAAAAGCCCTAATTGAAGCATGGGTTAGTTCGAAAGCATACTGTCACAAAAGGTATCCTGACTCCTGTAGGGCTTTGCTCTAAATCTTGTGTTAACTTGTCTTATGAAAAGTTTTCTGCTAAAAACGCATTTTTCAAAATTTCGAGACAAACATAAACTTTGCATTGCTTGAATATCACTGTCTGCATTTGGCTTTTTGTTTGACAGCGAAGAATTTCATACCACGAATGTTCGGAGGAACGCAAACTCTCTCAGTAAGTAAAAAATCACTTCAAGAGGATAACACTTCCGTCAAATCTCCTATCAACAAGGGGCATGACCTGTCACAATTCAATTAACCTGGGGCAGTCCAGTCAAGGTCCAACAGATCTTTCGAAGTTCAGTTAACCTGGGGCAGTCCAGTCAAGGTCCAACAGATCTTTCGAAGTTCAGTTAACCTGGGGCAGTCCAGTCAAGATTTCAAGAAATCTCTCAATACGCAGAGTAATCTGATTCAAGACTCCTTCTTCACCACTTGGGGCATTCGAATGTCAAAAGTGTTCAACAAATCAACTATCTCAATTCCATATTCGACTTCTGTATCCAGCCAGGGCATATATGTTGACCACATTTCCAGACTCGATTCCTGTATCTAGCCAGGGCACGTCTGAAGAGTTTAAAGATTCGATTCCTGTATCCAGCCAGGGCATATCTGTTGAGCACATTTCCAGACTCGATTCCTGTATCTAGCCAGGGCACGTCTGAAGAGTTCAAAGATTCGACTCCTGTATCCAGCCAGGGCATATCCGTTAACTACAACATTTCCAGATTCGACTCCTGTATCCAGCCAGGGCATATCTGTTGACCACATTTCCAGATTCGACTCCTGTATCCAGCTAGAGCATATCTGTTGACCACATTTCCAGACTCGATTCCTGTATCTAGCCAGGGCACGTCTGAAGGGTTTGAAGATTCGATTCCTGTATCCAGCCAGGGCATATCTATCAACTATCACCTTTCCAGATTCGATTCCTGTATCCAGCCAGGGCATGTCTGAAGAATTCCAGATCAACACCTGTAACAACCCAGGAAAACATCTGTGAACGACCGATTGTAGACCAACACCTGTAATAAGCCAGGAATTTATCTACATCACCACTTGGGGCATTCGAATGTCAAAAGTGTTCAAAACCCGATGCAGTTTTACACAAGCTCATCTTCAGGAAGCCCTACACCGGTTCCTCTTCAAGACTTCTGAAAACAGTTTATGGATTCTTCCCAACAACGGATGTTAATCTATCAACTTGTTCAGAAGCAACCTTTGAAATTAGTTTACGGACGCTTCCCAACAACGGACGCGGCTCTATTGCTGATTCAACTTCAAGATTTCTGAAAACAGTTCACGGGTTCTCCAAGTAAACGGATGTTAACCTATCACTTGATCAGATTCTTCTTCAAGACTTCTGAAAACAGTTTATGGATTCTTCCCAACAACGGATGTTAATCTATCAGCTTGTTCAGATGCAACCTTTGAAAACAGTTTACGGACGCTTCCCAACAACTGATGCTGCTCTATTGCTTATTCAATTTCAAGATTTCTGAAAACAGTTCACGGGTTCTCCAAGTAAACGGATGTTAACCTATCGCTTGTTCAGATTCTTCTCAAGCTAGCTCCACTCAGAGTCAAGCTTCATTATCCCCAGCGGAGCCAAACCATTGAACCTTCTCCCCACAGAGTTTTGGGAGGACAAATCTTGAGTTCCCCGGTGAAGTCGCCAGAGTTACTTCCCACCAAGCTGAAGATTCTCAATCTTACCTCCCCAGCATGAGTCTACTAGTTTGGAACTCCCCAGTAGAGGTCATCAGGAATTCTCTTCCCCAGCAGCAGCCAAGGATTTATTTTCCCCGGCAGCAGTCAAGATGCTTTTATCTTCAGCCATCTCGGATTCATTTATCCTCAGCAAGATTAGCTCATCAGCTTACATGCGCATTCATCACATTCATTGATGTTGCATACATTGCATCATGCATCATAACATTGCATACGGCTAACCCTTTACTTTTCAGGTAAGAGCAGTTGTCAGACACAAATCATCTCCCGAGATTCATCCAGAAATAGTTCAGAGGTGACCCGGACACGACGACATTCTGATACTTATTCCGGATCCATCCAAACGCATCATCAGGAAACCCTACACCGTTTCCTCTTCAACTTCAAGACTTCTGAAAACAATTTACAGATTCTTCCCTACAACGGATGTCAATCTACCAACTTGTTCAGACTCTTCTCAAAACAGTTTACAGATTCTTCCCTACAACGGATGTCAATCTACCAACTTATTCAGGCGCAACTTTTGAAAACAGTTTACGGACGCTTCTCAACAACGGATGCTGCTCTATTGCTTATTCAATCCCAACTCCTGAAAATAGTTTACGGATTCTCCGAAACATGGACGTCAATCTGTTGCTTGCTCGGACCCCGATTCAGAGATGTTCCAAAACATGGGTGGCTTTCTGATACTTGTCCACTCACCATTGACATACGGTTCAACATGTCCAAATGGCATCTTTAAGCCCATTCTCATATGGCATCTCTAAGCCCATCCCCCGACAAGACTCTATCGTACCAGGTGGCATCTTTAAGCCCATCACCAAATGGCATCTATAAGCCCATTCACCTCTACCATCATATCGCCGAGTGCAAATTTTCTGGGCACTTTAGTGTCCAATCTCCTTTTACCCTCAAGTCGCGAAAGGCAAACTTGCCAATCTAACTCTTCAGGTCCAAGAAGATTGAACAGGGGCAACTGTTGTACCCCAAAATTTGCCCTCGCATTTTTCCACAAGAAATCTCAGCTTCAGGCGTTTCCTGATCTTTTCAAACTGGCTCAAGAATCAGACAAACGGACTTTTCTCGTCAGTCAAACAAAAATTAGGGTTTTATTGATTTTTAGGACTCTGGATTGCTTCAAACAGTTGGCTTAGGGTTTTGGTTGATTCTGGCTCAATTGTGATCAGGCGAATGTTCGTTGGCATTTAATCAGGAATTAAGGTGTTATGGGCATATTCTCAGAAGGATTTAAATTCCACAGCACTTTGCAAGTTATTCCGAGATTCAGTTTGAATTCACATTAGCTAGTTTGAGCCAGTCAAAAGAAGTATGCAGTATTGGATTCACAGTGTTTGTTGAAAATCAGTGAAGAGGGAAGGCGCCTGTTTGGTTTGTTTCGGTTAACTGTTACTTTGCTTTGAATATTGGAAAAGCCAGGATTAACTGATCAATTACCAAGACATTGTTTTATTTAAATTATTTATTATTCTAAATTAAGTGATTGAAATTTATTTTTCAATTATTTTAATTCAAAGAGTTTTAAATAAATAAATAAACAATAAGGAGAGAAAACATAATTAAACTGGATAATGGAAACTTTTATTTATCTTTAAATTAACTGTACAATTGATGTTTGGAATTTAATTACAAATATTGGTTTTACATTGATTTAAATTTAAATAAAAAAAAGAAAACTATCCTATTTATTTCTAATTCTTCATGCTTCACTTTATTCCTCTCCATCCAATTATTCACCTGCAAAAGAAAAGGAAAAGTCAAATAACAGTTCAATTGAAAAGACAGATTAAATTTGCAGTCATCATTAAAGGCCACTGATGGGGATCAGTTAACCCTCTCTGCAAATCACGGGATCGCTCCCGGTTCACAAAGAGGGACGAGTTTTATTTGCTAAAGTATGAATGCATAAAGTGTCAAACTGCATAAATTCAAAGTCTCAAACTCCAAGTTCAAACCCAACTAAAAATCAAAGTACAACTTTCTGCCAAAAAATATAAAGCATACTGTCACAAAGATATCAAAAGATCCAAAGTGTAAGAAGCTGGCCAAAGAAGATATGCAGAGAAAATGGGATATGCAACAACTACACTTTCATCATTTCCCCATGTGACCTTTTCAGAAAAGTACAGAAATAAAGCATAGTTTAATATTTAAACTGTACTGAGAGAGAGAAAAAGAAGAGATAAGATGCAGGTTTTCAGGCTTAGGCAGGATAGATAGAGAGAAAGATATACAAGAAGAACAACACAATTCAAGAAGGGAGGCAGAACTTTTTACCAAAGCAAAAGAAATATACAAACTGTCAGCATTAAACCACATACTGAAGCAAACACAAAGCTCAGAAACCAGCAATACATGGCCTAAAAACCTCATAACTATACAAACCTGCAATGGCCTGATAAACCATTAACCTGTCAAGCCCAAGCATTCAACCCAAAGCCTGAAGCACAGCTTGCCTACTACTTAACCCAAAACCTGGCCAAGACCATTCAAAACCTGGCCTAAACCACTCAAAAACCTGCTACCAAGTCCTAACCTGCAAGCATACCTGCCTGAGACCTCACAAGCTTAAACCTGTGAAAACTCAAAGGGCCACAAACCTGTATACCCTGTCAAACATAAAAACTTGTCCTAACCATTACCTAAACCAGCAAAACTGCCTCAGCACCATACCTGCTAAAACCTTAAACCAGTTCAAACCTTAAAACCGACCATACCTGCTAAAACCTTAAACCAGTTCAAACCTTAAAACCAATCGTACCTGCCTGAAGCTTTGCAACAAAAACCAGTTCACCAAGCATCAAAACCCTCAGTAAAGAAACATCATCGAGCAAAAACAAGCATTCAAAAGCATGCTGATACCAAAGCATTCAAAAGCATATTGATACCAAAGCATTCAAAAATATACTGATACCAAGGCATTCAGAAGCACGTGTACAAGGCCCTCAGAACTCAGAGTTCATCATAGGGCAACATAAGCAAGCATCACATTTCAACCAACACAAAGGGGCAAAATCAGAAGAAGAAGGAAAAGGCGTACAAAGCATCAAAGTCTCAGAGAAAGCAATATATTCAAAGGCAACATAAAAGCCTCAGGCAATTAACATCATAGGCAAACACGTACAAGGCAACCAGCAATTCAAAGGCAAAGAAAAGAGATAAAAAAAAACGAAATTTAAACCTTGAATGAATCGTCACGCGCTTAACCTTGGAGAGAAGGTGTTGGTGGCATTGGTGGCCTGAGCGAGTGAGACTCAGGAGCATTTGGGCATGAGAAAGACGAACAAAGAAGACGAAGAAGAAAAGTACGAACGGTGCGCTGTACACAAACCCTAAAGCCTTTGTCTCCAAATGAAAACGCCAAATGAAACCCTAAAATGTTTTGAATCCAAACGGGCCTTGCCCGTTCTGCATGCCCCAAGCCCATTAAGATGTTTACTTTTTTAACAAAACATTTTATTTAACACTAACTTCTCTTTTTTTTTTTATATTATAAACAATATTTTCTTTTTTTCTTTTTATTTATTCTTTACAAAATCATATTAATAATAAAATACATTTTCTACATTTTTTAATATACACAATATAATTGAAAACGTTCTTCTTTTCATTTAATTAAAACATTATGTTTTTTGTACATAACAATTAAAAATACATTTCTTTTTTTTTTAATATACATAATTCAATTCATAACAAATGAAAAATACTTTTTGTATATATAATTAAAATTTAGAAATATTTTCTTTTCTTAAAACATCATTTTATACACAATTTAATTAGAACTTGAACATTCAATTAAAACATTTCTTTTGTACATATTAAAAATATACAAATCAAAGATTCATCGAACACATATTTAGGTCAACGAATACCCTAATACACATTAATTTCACATTATACACTTACACAATACAAACACGTTCACATTGCCCTATACACATTTGTTTATCTTATATTTGTATATTCGATATTTACATTTGATCGCAAATTCGATTTGGTTGTAACTTATTGGATACTATAAGTCTCATCCCCATTCATACACATGTACCCCCACTCCCGGATACTTATTTTGTAATAGCGTAGATTTTACATTTCCGCAATTTACAGTTTTCCAATTATACCATGGTTAGACCTAGGGTTTGCATGTACATAAAATCAAACGCTAGATAACCTAATACAAGACAAATACATGAAATTAATACACAATCACACTTGCACCCTCTAGGGTAATCCCACATGTTGCCTTCCAAAATGGGCCATGCTTGCACGTCGAGAATCTTTGGCAAAACAAAATCAAAATGATCATAAGTCCCTCAAAATGTTGCCTAAACGGAATGATCATAGTCCCTTCAAAGCAAATTGCCAAAGACACTTGGCACCATTGCATTCATGGTCCATACGATGACCCGCGCCCGTCCCGAATAAACTTCCTAAATGCAAGATTGTCCACCAAATTCAATGGTGGAACAAAATTGTTAAAAAGGGTTAAAACATAACAAAAACCTTTGAGTACAATAGGGTAGATAAAACTCTTAGTTACTTGAGATTGACTTGCAAAAAACACTTGCCTTCTTTTCAAAAACCACAATCCATAACACTTTCAAACAAACTCTCAAAAACATTTGAAACATCTTTTCGAAAAGACCCACACTTTTGTAAAACACTCAAACACGAGTCAAATACATTGGTCGCCTAAGACAAGGCATCTTCTTCAAAAACATTTTTCAAAACACACACACACACACACACCATTTTCAAGCAATCAAAAATCAAGGCAAGTGATCTAAAAAACCAAGTAACTAAGAGCCCATGGATAACCATGGATGAAGAGGGTGCTAATACCTTCCCTTTTTATAATCTACCCCCCGAACCCACGAAATATCTCAAAAGGTTTTTGCTGTGCTTTTTTAACCTTTCCTTTAGGATAAAATAAAAAGTCGGTGGCGACTCTTGCTCAACCGCACAAGTGCGAATACGAACGCAAAACACTGGTCAGTTCTCCCACCGTATCACACTGGTCAACTCTTTCTTCTCCGGTGGCCAAAAATTCAAAACCTGTAAAAGAGACAAGATCAAAGCCCAAGGTTCAAGCTACCCCCCCCTAAACCAGGGGCTGCCAATCCAACGGTGCCATCCATTTCTCCTGAAAATGCATGTCCGCGGAGATACGAAGGGCACAACCCTTCGTGCCCTTACTATGGTGTTTTTGGATTCAGGCCCCTAAGCTCACATGTAACACGTTAGATTTACTCAAAATATCAATAGTAATATGAACACATGCATAAAACGGATTTAAATCACACGATTATAGAGTTTGAGATTCAAAGTTTTACCAAAATTGGTGAGACGGGATGAAGAGGTTCTGGGATGCTTAGGGCTTGAATCTGGACTCTGGAAGACTCTTGGGGATCTCAGGAAAGTATTGATGACCTTGGTTTGGATTGATATGGACTGGAATGTGAGATATACTTTTCACCAATTCTTTGAATTTTTGGAGAATTTTTTAGAGAGCTTTTGTATGCAGTGTTTTGTGTCCTTTGGTCTTCTTTGGCTTGCATTATATAGAGTGAGTGAATGACCTTCTAAACATGGCAATGAATCAAGCCATGAAGGCTCTCATCAAACAATATCAAAACTTTGAAATATTTCCAAACTTGCAATATTTCTTGCCATTTTCACCTTTGCACGAATTTGGAAAGATTTATAGGCTGTAATGAGCTATGTGGGCCTGAAAAATGGCTCATCACATGCTTGGCCCATTTGTTTCATATTTTATTTATTTATTTTAAGTTTATTTGAATAAAAATAAAATAAAATAAAAATAAAATAATGAGAAAATATAGGGCAAGGTGTGAGTGAGTTTAAGAGTCTCTCTTAAGGTCATGAGCATGTATGAAGCTAAAAAAGTTAGGCCATAAATTCAAAATCTCAAGTTTGTTCATTTTGCATTTCATGAATTTCCTCAAAGTTTCCCAAATTGTGTAACCCATAACTTGCTCAATTTTCATCTTTTGAAGATGATCTTAGATTTTTTGAAACGCTCAAGATATCCTTTACACTTTCTCTTTTAATTATTTTTGCATTTGGAGACATTATCTTGATGTAAGTTGCCTTGACAAAAAGTGTCTTTTGTTGATCTTTGAAAATGACCTATAATGTATTAGCTCATATCTTTCAAATGGAACATTTTTTGGACTTGAGAATAAAAACAAAGTTGTAGAGAATTGAATTTTCTTCAAAATGAGATTTGGTTGGGGAAAAGTTGATGAAACATGTGAAAGTTATACTTGGTCAAAGTTCAGTTGACTTCTCCTAAGGAAACCCTAATTTGACCATTTTGACTTTTGATGATTTGAGGGATTTCCTTGGGAAATCATGACCAACCCTTGATCAAATAATGAATATCAATGCAAAATGTTGATGTTGACAAAAAAATCTTGAATTTTGACTGTATGTTTACCATAGTTGACTTTTTACCCAATACAATTGATTTTCAATCATCTGAGCCATTGACTGAGCAAACTTGTAATGCAAGATTTGAAACTTGACATGAACCTTGTTGAGCACCTATGAAGAACCATGGAAATAATTTGATACATTTGCAAACCAAATTTTCTTAAGAAACTCAAAACCCTAATTGTAGACCTTTGGCTTAGGAGGTGAGTTGACTGGTTATCCCTTAATATTCTTTAGTATTTTGGGAAGCTTTGAAGAATGTCTTGAATAAAATGGGAGGGAAAATTTTATGGTACAACACATACGAAACGCATATAACACAGTCTCATTTATTTTGAGAACATCATTACGCAATTCATTCTCATACATCATGACATTGCATACAGTTAACTCTTTACCTTTTCAGGAAAGATCAATCAAGAGACAAACATCATCAACTACTTATATGACCCGATAGTCTTCTCCAAGGCTACATCTGACAAAGGGTTATTTCAACAATTTCCTCAGAGGATCATTCTCAAAAAAACATCTTTTGGCTCAGATTAAATCGACCATAAATTTATTCTGATACTTCTTCCAGTATAGGCCTCTTCCGGCTCAGATTAAATCGACCATAGATTTATTCTGATACTTCTTCCAGTTGAAGATGGTCGTAGATAGCTTCTGGCTCAGATTAAATCGACCATAGATTTATTCTGACACTTCTTCCAGTAGACATTTTCTGGCTCAAATTAAATCAACCATAGATTTATTTTGATTCTTTTCCAAGTTAAAGACAGATGAAGTCATCTTCTGGCTCAGATTAAATCAAGCATAGATTTATTATAATACTTCTTCCAGTAGACATTTTCTGGATCAGGTTAAATAGATCATAAATTTATTCTAATACTTCTCCCAGTCAAAGACGGACGCAGACATCTTCTGGCTCATATTAAATTGACCATAGATTTACTCGGATACTTCTCCCAATAGACATTTCCTGGCTCGGATTAAATCGATCATAGATTTATTTTGATACTTCTTCCAGTAGACATTTTCTGGCCCAGATTAAATCAACCATAGATTTATTCTGATGCTTCTTCCAGTTAAAGACAAAAAGACCTTTTCTGGCTCAGATTAAATCGAGTGAAGGTTTATTCTGATACTTCTTCCAGTTAAAGACAGGCGTAGACATCTTCTAGCTTAGATTAAACCAAGTTTAGATTTATTATGGTACTTCTTCCAGTAGACATCCTCTGGCTCAAATTAAATCAAGCGTAGATTTATTCTGATACTTCTTCCAGTTGAAGTCGAACGTAGACATAGTCTAATTTCTACCAACAGTTACTTTAGATTACATCTATAAGCCCATCTTCGATGACTCATCATCACATCTCCAAATGGCATCTTTAAGCCCATTCCCAGTATAATCAACCAACGGAGTTACTTCGTACACCAGCGAGTGCAAATTTCTGGACACATAAGTGTTCAATCATCTCTTACCTTCAAGTCACGAATGGCCGACATGCCAATCTAACTCTTCAGGTTTAAGAAGATTGAACAGGGGAAGCTGTTGTACCCCAAAATTTTCCCTCATATTTTCTTTAAAAAAAAACAACATATTCACAAAGGTCTTAAATACTCAAAGCTACTCAAGAGTTGACTGGTCAAACCTCATTCTAAGCAAGAGTCTACAACTAGGGTTTGATGCTTCTCAAAGAAGATTGGGTTGCAAGGGTCTCAAATGACTTTCATGGTTCATCATAAGTCCTCAATAATACTTATTTAAAGTTTCAAGTCTTGCATCACATGTTTGCTCAATCAATGGCTCAGATGATTGAAAATCAAATGTATTGGGTAAAAAGTCAACCGAGGTCAACATTTAGTCAAACTTCAATATTTTTTGTCAACATCAATATTTTGAAGTTATATTCATCATTTGATCAAGGTTTGATCATGATTCCTCAAGGAAAGCCCTAAAATCATCAAAGGTCGAAAAATTGTCAAATTAGGGTTTTGATTAAAGATGATTGATCACTGACTTTTGGTCTAGTGCATGACCTAATAGCTTAAAGCATGATATCAAGGTCTCAAATACAACATCTTGACCTAATTACATGGCTCAATATATCTCCAAAGATACAAGTGATTGATAGTTAAAGAATTGAATCCATTGAATGAAAAGTCAACAGTCACAAAAAAGTCAAACTTTGACTTTTTGGTTAACATTGGAATTCAAAAATCAAGGATCATCAAAACATTCAAAACTATCAAACTTTGTCATCAAGAATCAAGAGAATCAAGAAAGTCAACAAAAGTCAAAATTGAAGATTTTCAAACACTTAGAAAAATTCAAGTGTTTTGTGCCTATAAAACCTAACTTCACAAGCAAGTTTCCTCAAGATACAAGTTGATTCAAGGAAAACTTTCAACATGAAAGTTGTAGGAGCTAATGAATTCTACAACTTTTAATGTGGGATGATCCTCAAAAAGTGCTTGGATTATGAGATATGGGCTCATGAAGTTCTGATATTTTTACCCAACACTTAGAAATATTTTGGATTAGCTTTTTATCTCAACTTCTTGGCCAATTTTCACCAATTTCCTTTTTTAATTAGCCAAAGTGGTCAACTTGAAATTTGTAGATCTTGTTCTAATATTTTCAAAATGTTCAAGAAAAAGAAAAGATCATGTTTGAGCTGAGAGTTTCGAAAAATTGAAGTTGGACATTTCTACTTGATTTAAAGGTCATTTCTTTGGTGGCTATAAGATCAAATCTCATAACATGCCTAGATATCTCACTTTGCAGGCCTCTAAACCCACAAATCTCTCCATAATCAGTTGATTTCACTTGTGAATAAGTAGTGTGCAAAAAATCAGCTCAAAAGAGTTAAATTTGGTTGCAAAAAGAAATGATTGAATATGATGAAAATTAAGTGGAAAAAAGAAGTTAAAAATGAGGAAAATGTGGAAAGGGGTACCACTGGAGCTCGAACCCAGGTCCCTCTAGTTATACGCGCGCATGGTTTACCACTGGGGTGGCTGTTTCATCCGGTTATGAAACGCCACCCATTAAATATAATATGAAACAAGTTTGAAAATTTTGAAAATCTGGTGCCATGGCCTTCTTCTTCTTCGTGACGAAGAACAACAACTCTTCCATTATCAATTTTGTAAATCCTTCATTTCTCAACCAAATCGAAAGTTATAAAGACCAAACTTGCTTGATTTTTAACGAGAAATTTAACCATATAATTTTCAAAAGCTATAGATTAAAGATTGGAACAAATTTTCTTTGGTACCAAACTGAAACTCTAACATTTCAGAAAACTCAATTCCAAAATTCTCATCACACATTCAATTAAAATGAAATTAAAGGACATGGATAACTTCAGTAACATGATGTCTACATTTTATCTTTAGAAAAAAATGCCAATGATGCTTGTATCAAGATTTCAAGGTTGGAGAAACTTACCTCTTGATGAAAAATCCAATGCCCTCTACACGACTTCCAGAAGCAATGTGATGCTTGCTTTAGCTTCCTGGGACCTTGGTGAGTATGTTGCAACTCTTGCTTTTCCTTGAGAGTGTCTAGATCGGTCTACTCAAGTTAAGTTGTAAAGTTGGATTTTGAAAATGGTGGATGTTGATAATGGAGTTACAGTGGAAAAACAAGGGTTTAGATCACTTATACATGATGTGTATGAAGTGTTTGGATGATTTGTTTGGAAAAAAGTTGTAAGGTTTGAGAGTTTCAATGGATTTTGAAAACTCAAGAAATGAGTTTTATGGCCAATTCGGGTTTGAGAGTGTATGAGAGGTTTAAAGGGCTTGTCAATTCGTGTTTTAGAACGCAAATGAAACCTATATCTATAGGCAAAGGTTAGAGGGATTGTACTGGTTGCAATCTGAAGATGTCAAGTTATGGCTTGGTTGGAAGTGAAATATCAAGTTATGGTGAAAATGGTGGTCTCAAGGATCAAGTATAAGTGTGCTCTAATGTTTGTTGGGTGAAGGGAGGTTGCTTCTTCTCTTTAGGATGAAGTATGATCAGAGGAAACAAATGAGGAGCTTAAAGCATTGACTTTTGCAAAAAGCTTTCATTATGTGAATGACAATGGTGCCTTTGTGCCATTAATGGAAAATTATCTTGGATAAAGCTTGAATCAAGTGGATAATAGTCATAAAGCAAGTGAAATCAACTAGTTATGAAGATATTTGTGGGTTTAGAAGCCTACAAAGTGAGATATCTAGACATGGTTATGAGATTTGATCTTATAGCCACCAAAGAAATGACCTCTAAATCAAGTAGAAATGTCCAACTTCAATTTTTCGAAACTCTCAGCTCAAACATGATCTTTTCTTGTTCTTGAACATTTTGAAAAGAGTAGAACAAGATCTAAAAATTTCATGTTGACCACTTTGGCTAATTAAAAAAGTAAATTGGTGAAAATTGGCCAAGAAGTTGAGATAAAAAGCTAATCCAAAATATTTCTAAGTGTTGGGTAAAAATATCAGAACTTCATGGGCCCATATCTCTTAATCCAAGCACTTTTTAAGGATCATCCCACATTAACAAAGTTGTAGAATTCATTAATCCCTACAACTTTCATGTTGAAAGTTTTCCTTGAATCAATTTGTATCTTGAGGAAACTTGCTTGTGAAGTTAGGGTTTTCTAAACACAAAATACTTGAATTTTTTATAAGTGTTTGAAAATCTTTAATTTTGACTTTTGTTGACTTTCTTGATTCTCTTGATTCTTGATGATAAAGTTTGATAGTTTTGAATGTTTTAATGGTTCTTGATTTTTGAATTCCAATGTTGACCATAAAGTCAAAGTTTGACTATTGTGTGATTGTTGACTTTTTATCAATTGATTTAATTCTTCAACTATCAATCACTTGTATCTTTGGAAATGTCTTGAGCTATGTAATTAGGTCAAGATGTTGTATTTGAGCCCTTGAGATCATGCTTTAAGCCATTAGGTCATGCACTAGGCCAAAAGTCAATGATCAGTCATCTTCAATCAAAATCCTAATTTGGCAGTTTTTGACATTTGATGATTTGAGGGCTTTCCTTGAGGAATCATGGTCAACCCTTGATCAAATGATGAATATCACCTCAAAATGTTGATGTTGACAAAAAATCATGAAGTTTGACTGTATGTTGACCATAGTTGACTTTTTACCTAATACAGTTGACTTTCAATCTTCTGAGCCATTGACTAAGCAAACATGTGATGCAAGACTTGAAGCTTGACATAAGCATTATTGAGGACCCATGATAAACCATGAAAGTCATTTGAGACCCTTGCAAACCAATCTTCCTTGAGAAGCACAAAACCCTAGCTGTAGACCCTTGCTTAGGAGGAGGTTTGACCAGTCAACTCTTGAGTAGCTTTGAGTATTTGAGACCTTTGTGAGCACGTTTTGAAGAAAATAGGAGGGCAAATTTTGTGGTACAACACATGTAAATCAATGATATATCATAAGCATCCATAATTCAGAACACTTTCAGAAAATCATAAATTTTGCATTTCAGGTTGCGCTAAACGACCACACGCGCGCTAAGCGGACTCTACGAAATGGAGAAATTTTTTGCTATGGACAGCTTCTGCCTCCTACGAATTTGTCCATCCAAATCTCATCCAAGCACATATATTTCACCAATTAAATGTATTATAACTTATATCTAACATATAGCATCAAATACAAACATCAAAACAGGAAATAGATTCCACATTCAAACCCTAACATGTCAAAATCTAGAAATTGAAGAATAAATCCCTAATTCATGTTGCTATCCATCAGTTATTATTACATACACTCATAAATCAATGAATATTCACCCTTACCTTAGATGTAGGTACTCTAGGGTTCTATCCTCTTCTCTTCTCCTTTTCTCCTCTCTTGTTTTCTTCACTTTCTCTTTCTAATTCTATATTTTCCTTATTTCGTTCAACTCTTACTAACTCTAAATGGGCTTAACTTCACTCCCCCACTCAAATGTAACATAAGGCCCAAATATGTATTTTGTTATTCTCACACTGAATAACATATAATACACACTTATTCCAATTAAATCAATTATTCACATAATCACACAAAAACAAATAATTAAATAATTAACAATCCAAATAATGATTAACATAACAATTAAACAATAAAATAATTAATAAAAGAAAATCAGAATATTACATATTGCATCGTGATAAAAAAGAAGAAAGATAATATTCAATTATAGAAAACCTATTGCTATGATTTTCTTTTATTGGTGTGTGGACCTATAGCTATGATTGTCCTTTGTTTCTTACTACTGTGCGTTTTAGAATGAAAGTTGGTTTTTTCTTGGGGTAAACTACCCACTAAAGTGCACATTATGGTAAATGCCAATACACATAACATCATCTTCCAAATTTTATCCCTCTATTTAAATAAGTGTCCACTTAGATATCAATATCAATTCTATACTAAATTATGTAATCAATTTTTACTGACAAAATAATAAAATGATAATAACACCTATTTCAACTAAGTATGATCAGCAAGAGGCTCTGTATTGTATAGTAATTAGTACAAGTGTATAACTGTACAAGATTGCTGAATAACATAACATTGTCCAAAATATTCACCACTTGATGCATGTGGATATGTATCAAATACAGTATCATACAAAATTCACCAGCCAAAGTATAACTGAATTCTGAACAACAACTCTAACCATGCACATGTGTAATCAACCTGTTCATCTTAACATCCCCCTTTTCTGCAACAAGATAATGGAAATTAGAAGTTGTCAATTTGTCATGCACTCACTTAGTTCATTATTTTTCTATATATAGTCCCTTCGTTTCAATCCTAATGTATATAGATATATAAACACATCAAACCAACAAAGATAAGGGAATATCTACATGCAAATTTATATTATTTCTAAGTTTGGCCTAAATATGATATAGAAACTTTCAGATATTAATACATGTCTTGACACCAGACACATCTTCAATCAAAAGTTTCAGACACTAATACATGTCAGATACCAGACACACCTTCAATCTGAGGTGTATGTGTTCTAGATTTACCACCAATATTATTAGCATACATGCAAAAAATGATACTGTAGCTTTTATAGAAAAGTTATTTGAAGGCCCAAATGACTTCTAAACTAGCTCATTGACACCAACGCATAAGTTTTACTTTTACCATCTAAAAATCTAAGTCCTCACCGAAACAAAAGGAAAATCTTAGAACCTATGAAGAAGTAGATGTAGAAGAACCGCTAACCCATTTGTCAGCAACAGAATCTGGTGAGCCTGGATAAGGACCCTTCTTCAAGAGTACAAGTTCATCTGTTCTAACAACAACATCGAATACTCTTGATTCCCGTGTTTCAAGTCCATCACTCTTGATTGCTCTTAATACCTCCACGACCTCATCCATTGAAGGTCTCATGTCTCTTTGCTGCTGCAAACATCTAAATGCCAATTCACCAACTGCTGTTGTCATCTTCCTCACAGCACTGTCTTTTTCATATCCAAGAAATGGATCAACTAACTCATGCAATTCTTGGCCCTGAATCTTGTTGACAGCCATATTCGCCAAGTTCACGTCGCTGCGGTGCCTGGTAATATCAACAGCTTGTAACGACGATATAAGCTCGGCTAAGATTACGCCAAAGCTATAAACATCACTCTTGTCAGTGAGTTGGTAAGTTTGATAATACTCAGGATCAACATAACCAGGTGTTCCTTGTGGAGCTGTTGATACATGCGTGACATCGCTCGGAAGCCACCTTGACAGACCGAAATCAGCAACCTTAACATGAAATTTTTCATCTAGGAGAATGTTGTTGGATTTAACGTCACGGTGTATGACATCGGATGCATGGAGATAGGCTAGTGCTTCAGCTGTTTCTAGTGCAATGTTCAATCTTACGGACCAAGGAAGTAAATATGAACTTGATTGCTTCCCGTGAATATGATCAGCTACTGTTCCATTTGGTATGTACTCATAAACAAGGAGAAGCTCTCTGCTGTGTTTAGAGGAGCATCCATAGAGTGTAACCAGGTTCTTGTGCCTTAACTTCGCTAGAATCTCAACTTCATTCATGAACTGCGCCACACGCTTATAATTGCTTTCGTAATGGCGTTTCACTGCAACCACACGTCCATCTTTGAGATCACCTGATCAAAAGTCAGAATATATATAGTTTAGAAAGAAAATCCGAAAGCAAGAGGAAATCTGTTATTTGAGAAAATGTTAATTACCTTTGTAAACTGTGCCAAAACCTCCATCTCCAAGTTCTTTAGAGGCGTCGAAATTGTTGGTAGCTTCTTCTAGCTCATCATAGGTAAATACCTGAACACCAAAGTAGAAACTCTTGGGCATTGCGTCCAATTTGGAAGAGGGGTAAGAAGGAAAACTCTGAGACGAATTTGTAGTGGAGGTTAGAGTGCCGGTGCCAGTGCCACTGCTTGAAGAAGGCATGAAGGGGACCCTGCTTCTAGATTTCTCAAGATTTTTCTTTCTTCTCCGCACCACTAAGCATGCAAAGCCAAGAATGCAAACAACGGCTGCAACTCCTGCAACTATGCCGCCTGAAGATAACACTAGACATCAGTAAAATTTTACTTCTAAAATCTAAACTCAATACATTTATCAGCTAAATGGGGATTACCTATTACAGGGCCTTTAATAGAGCTTTGACCTGCAACATAAAAAAATTGATGTCAGAACAAAGAATCAGACAAGAATAGAAAAGGCGTCGAAAAAAACTAGCGAGCAAGTTTCATGTTCTATTGTTCCAATAACAATAGAAAAACATCTTAAGTCTAACTAGTCCATACTACTAACAACACAATATCTTAAGTTTTCGTTATTAGAACAAATCATCTTTAAGATCATGGTTTTAAATTGAAGTATACAACTTGAAGGTAAAGATTCAAATGCAATTTTTCACAATGCAAACAAGACTAACACAAGAATCATTCTTAAAACCATTAGTTTTACATGACATATGAATCATCATCAAACACCGAACACAAGAATCAACCAAAAAGAAAACCTAGAATACCTGGAGGACACAACTCATTACCACAAATACAAATGGATTCATTATCATCAGAATCAAACCCGCATTCTTGGCCACCAGAATCAATACATTCAAAACAATCATCATCAAAGGGATTGCTATAACTCACATTAAACCCTTTCATCAAAACCTCCCTAAGCAAAGAGCGATTTCCTATAAACCTATTAGCCTGCTCTTCAAGAATTGGCACACCAACACCTTCATCACATTCAACAAAACTAAGAACTGGGTCCAAAGGAAATGGACCAATCAAAGAATATGAATTATTCTTATACCCATTACTTTCACAGTAAAACAAATTCTGCGGCGTTTTGGTAAATTCCGAAGTGGGTTTGCACCCATAAAACAAAGTAAGGTTACGGTTTCCCGAACCGTAGCTAAAGCTAGTTCCATCAAAAGTCGAGTTAATATAATTTTGGGTACATGTTTCGTTCCAAAGGTCTAATCTAGCTAAGATGAGAGAATGAGTTACCGAGTTAATTTGAAGAACTCGGTAACTCAATGAAGAAATGTTCAACTCTGAAACATTGTTTTGGCAGTTCAAGTGAAACTGTGGCGGCCCACAGAAGGAAGGACGATCACCTCCAGTGAAAGGGTAGGAAAGGTTGGTTATGGTTCCGCAGTTGAAGGTTGTATTGTTGCAGCTAGAAAGTGATGCATAAGAGGGTAACGACGCTGTATGGTGGAGAAAAAAGATGAAGAAGAAGATGATGATGGTGGTGGGGGTGACAGGAGAGGAGATGGACAAGGACAACATAGTTTGTTGTTCCTTAATTTGTGTTTTGATGAAATTCGCAACCATAGAAGAGTTGTTATTACTTGTTGGCTTTAGAGTTATCATGATTATGATATGAGTAATGAAAAAAGAAAAGAAAAACATGAAGATGAATTTTGTTGACTAAGATGTCATGTGAACAATAATATATTATCTCTAGATTGAGATATTTAAGCTTAATTTAGCAGCCAGATTAGTGTTTTTCTTATATTATTCTATGGTCAAATAACAGTAACTGTACTCATTTAGTTGAATGGAGGCTATTCAAAATCTAGAACTATTTGGTTGAATGGTATTGGTCAATATAGAACACATAGTTTGGAAGTTTTGGCAGGTTCACATGATGGAACTGGCTGCTTGATTTTTACTTTTTTTCTATATTAAGGAACAATTTGACATATTACTAATCTTAATTCTGATACTATCGACAACAACACGAAATTTAAGATGTAGTTTTGTAAGAAAATATTTCATGTGACTATACTACATGTACTCACCTGATCTACTACATGAATGTGGAAAGGATCCATCTTTACAAAAGCATGTGAAATCCTTTGAGATTGGATCATAACCACAGTGTCCACTAGAGCTTTGACACTCATGACACAAACTATTATTTGCATTCCATTCCACTTCAAAACCATTATCAATAGCAGCCTTTAAATTTTCCACACTTGAATCTGTCACTACCTTTTCAGCTTCTGACTCCGAAATTGGAACAATCACTCTAGATTTGCATGTTCCAATTGATTCAGAAACCGAACCCTCGCTGTTCTCAAGATTACTCTCCAACAAAAAATAGTTAATCATTTGAGTTCCGTTTATGCTACAATTAAACTGGGGAGAAAAACTATCTGGTATAGGAAATGGAGTGTAAGGACAATCATAGTAGAGTATCAGGTTCCGGGAATCCGAACCGTAATCGAAGAAAGTTCGTCCTAAAGTCGCGTTCTTAGGATTGGTTGGACAGACGTTGTTCCAATAATCAGTTCTTACAATTTTGAGTCTATGAACAGAATCAAAGACTTCAAGAATTCTATAACTTTGTGACATAATGGTAAGGGTTGCAAATTCATCTTTGCATTGTAGCTCAAAAGTTGGGTGGCCACAGTACTGCGGTCTACTTGACCTCCAGAAAGGATACGTCAAGTTTTTTAGATTTGCACAATCAAAAGAAGAACTGCATTTTTTGTACTGCTGTAAATCATCAGCATAAGATGTTGCGATTTGATTTAGGATGATTGTTAAGAACAAGAGTGAGAAAAATATGCTTGGACGAAGTAGTTGCATCTTGAGGAAAACCCAGAAAATTTTGAGGTAAGTTGATGTGAGATTATGATAAGTTTTAATGTGTACTAGTAGTATTGATGCAAATGAAAATTTAGGTCACCTATATAGTAATAGTACGTGTATTTTTTTTACCTAACACTGATGGAAATGAGAGAAATTGTATGAGTGGATGGGTGGAGTAAAACAATTAAGTTTAGAAAATTGTAAAGTTGGTGTTTAACTACTCTAAACTACTCAAGCCTACTTAATGATTATGATTCATGAATTGATCAAAAGTCAAAAGTGGAGTGATATGTTTCAACTTTCAACCAACAATAAAATAAAAGTGGCAAAATAATATTTGTGATCAATTTCTTTGATACTGGTGGTGACAAAAATAATAAAAGAATGACTAAGTATTGGAATTGGACCGAGTAAAAGTCTAGGCTTTGTACAAAGATGTGAAAAGGCAATGGCTAGGTCAAAAAACTACTATGTAGGAAATGGTCAAAGAGGAGAACTTGTACGTATCTGAAAAGATCAAACAACTCTTTTCTGTTGCAACTCGGAGAACAATTGGATTATATTTAACTTGGTAATTGGATTAATGCAAATCACACACTAGTTTGAAGGAACAATCAAGTTAAATGCTTATATTTTTAATGGCAAACCTCAAATATATGAACTAAATCCGATGTAATTAGATAGGTTCAAATGTGATGTAAATTTGTTTGGAAGTTATCGAGCCAAATCAACTCTCGAAATCCAACTCATTTAAACTTTGTAAAAAAACATGAGCGAAGAAAGTGATATTTTAGACATACTTGAGGGTGAGAGCACTTGTGAAAGGCATGAAGTTGCATGAATTCCATCAGGGCAGAAACATCTGAATAGAGTGTTTCCTTCATTCCCACATGCTCCACCTGAAGTAACGCACCTCTCACATTCCCCATAGTTTCCGCTCCATTTCAACTCAAAACCGCTTTGTAATGATTTTTTTAATACATTGCTCAGTAGTCCATTGCCAGATCCCAGTTGTTGAGCTAGGCTTTCCAAAATTGGAATCACGACAGTATGAGTCGGAGCACAGAAGGCAGAGAATGAATCAGAATAAACAACGGTGTAGACAATATATTTACTTTTGCCACAGTCAATATCATAAAATGGAGGCAGTACATTTATAGCTCCAACATTGCAACCGTACAAGAGAGTTACGTTAGCAACATCATTGTAACGTTGAAATTTAGTACTGTTATCAAATGTGCTGTTCTGGCCATTGTTATTCCCAGCACAGACATCACCATCTGAATAATCGTCTCTAGCCACTGTGAGTATCTGTGTTTTATTGTCCCATCCAAGAATACGATATTTAAGGTTATTGATTGTGATCTTTGAAACTTTATTTTCGCATGTAAGCTTCGTAGTAATAGAATCAGCAGCAACACCACCACAATAACTTTCTCTGCTTTCTCCCCAGAACGGATACTTGAGGTCTTTGATATTGTCTTCGCAGGAAAAAGCGGTGTTACAGTTTGTGTACTCATCATCCTCGCATAGACACGTTGGAATATTGATGAGGAAGATCATCAAAAGTACCGCATAGAAAAAGCAAAAAGAAGATGGATGAAACAGAGGTTTCATTATCGCAGCCGAAGAAAAAGAGAATGAAAGAAAATGAGTAGAAGAATGAAATAGGCTTGGTTGAAATGAAGCAAAGCAAACAGGGATATAAATTAAAGAATGAAATAAGCAAACTACTTGTTGATAGACGGAAAAGATTGAGTATATATTGAATAATAACCAAGTCGTGTGTTTCACTTTCAAAAGGTGGAAAATTTTAATTTAAAGAGTTCATTCAACTTCTAGGAAACAGCAAATGCAGAATTTTTATTACCTCAGCACAGACCAGTATTCTATATTTCATGTTTGTCAGATTTCAAACTTCCATGCTTCCAGAAGGATAGTGGCCCATTGTTGACTACGTTTTTATTAGTCTCTTGAGAAATTGATCAAAACCGTGGAATACGTGTTTACTTCATTAAATACCTTAACACTTCATATAGATTTATAAAAAAAGTTTTATAGACACCAATTTTCTCCACACCTCACATATAATAAAAAGAGCCATGATGCTAACACAAAACAAAAATGCCGCAATTGCTTGGACACCTATATCATTCTGCCAAAAGTTTATAAATTCAGTTTTGCACTATTTAAATGTAGATTCAAAATATTAAAGAATAACTCCAACAAAAAAAAGAAAAAGAATAATCTCACTTTTTTACATATCATTTTCTGACTACAAATCAATAAATTTATATTTTTATATTCCTTTTTATTTTTCTATAATATTTTCCATTATTTATGAGTTGAAAGATAGTGCATTGACTATTCAAATAATTTTATACTGTCATCCAATTAAAATTCATCATTTAGTCCTGTTATATAATTTATTTAAAAATAACAATATGATTTGTCACTTAATATGATTGTCATTAGTTGACAGTATAAAATTATTTTACACTGTCAATACATATCTATTTTTCTCTTTATTTATTATTTTATTTTATTTTATTTTATTTATTTATTTTTCTTTGATAAATAATTAAAAATATATAATTTTTTTTATTTAATTTTAAAAAGAACTAATAAATAAAATCAAATTTTTCTGTTAATACTACAAATAAAATAAAAAAGGTGAAGCAGTAGTTTTGTAGATCCACTTAAAATTATGAAATTAAAATAGCTCATTATGGTTGCTATAGCAATTTTGAAATGTAGTCAACTTAGGCGGTCTACTCTAAAACTTGGGTATAGACAAACAAAAGGAATTATCACTACGCCTTCCTTTTTAAAATGAATATTATTTTAGAGAAAAAAATCATTTTAAAATGAATTTTATTCTCACTCTTCAATATAGAAGTAATTATTATTTTTTCAATTGTGTTATTTAATTATTATTATATATATTATTTCTAATACATTAATAAAATTAATTTAATAAAAATACAATATTTTATGACATTATCATTATATTCTTTAATCTATGTGTAAAAATATTAAGCAACACTCATTTTAAAACGGAAAAATATTTATTTTTCATTAAATAAATGTGCAGAATAGAAGTTAAAAAGACTTCAAATTAAACAACTTATAAATACGGTATAAAAAAACATCATCTATAACTATTAATTTAACATAAAAAGAGAGAAAAAAAACTAATTAAAAATTGAAACCGTACATACACCCTATACAAATAGGGTGTTGGACACCTAAAATGAGTGTCAACCTAACATTTCTCAAAAACTAGAGACAATAATATCAACAAACAACAACAAAAAAAAAATTAAAAAAGACAAAGGAGTTACTCTCTCTAGTCTGTATTATGAAAAAATATTTAGATTCTATAAACTATGAATACTTTTGATTTGTTTTTTTTAATATATCTTTAACAAGATAAAGATGAAAGTTAATCACAACTGTTTATTATATAATCGCAACTTATTGATTTATATACTTTCTCCTTTCAATGAGCATGACTACGTACTTTCTTTAGCTAAGAAAAGGAAATTCTCTATCTTTCAGGAAAACCAACAACACACAAGTTTTCAATTTTATTGACTGCAACAAAAAATCTAGCCGTAGTTAATGAAACTTGTATTCAACGTAACATTTTAGACTCATACCGCAAAACGAGGGCAGAGTACATTCAAGTCTAGCATCTATGATAACAGTAACATCATTTACACAGGGTGACCACCATGTATATGGAATTTGACCATAAAAATGATACATGGGAGTTTTATTCTAGCAAGCACCTTTGTAGACAAGAGTGATACCTAAAAATTGTTCAAAATATCATCATCCAAAATAGAAACTCATTTCTCTTTATCTTAATGACTCAAACTATGGATGGCATGAAAAAAATATTACTCCCTCTGTCCTAAATATAGAGGTCTTTTCATCTCATTTTTTTCTTCCCTCTAGATTTCTGTATTCCAAAATCTTTCTCCTTTCTCTAGTCTCTCTATAGTCTCTGCTTCATCTAAAAATTTCTTTTTGTATTTTATTTTTGAGTGCCTTCTTCGCATCATCTGCGACTGAATAAAAATCGGATAATAAAAGTAGTATTTATATTTTATTTGACTGATCATAGTGCCACCAGAGAGTGTAATTATAAGTCAATTACATATCGTGCAAATAATAATCGTACAGTATAAAATTGAACTATTTTATCCTGGAGGCATCGTGGTGAAGTGACTGCTTTAAACAATTTTAAGATGTATCACGAAACGTCTTAAAAAGAACAACCTAATTCACGACTTGACCCGATATTTTCTCTAATGACAATTTTTTTCAAAACCATAAAATAACAAATAGTATTTAAATAATATTTAAATAAGAAAAAGACTAATAATTAATGTTACTTTTCATACAACTTCAGACTTCACAAATATCAAAATTAGTCAAGAAGACTTTTTTTTCTCTTTACAAATTTTCAATTTTCTCATCAATACATAAATGGCTCTTTCAAGTTTTTTGTTGGTATATGTTATGAGAAAGAGAATGTTCAACCACGGAATTAAGGGGATATATTTTTTAAGTTTGAAAGAAAAACGAGGTTCTGCCACACATTTGTGGAATGACTTGACATCACAACTCACCTATTGGGACGACAGAGTGTGGAAAAAAATATCTATTCCATCCATCTCTTTCCATGCAATTTCATCTCAACATAATTTCATTTTCTCTAAAAATTTATTAGCTTTTGATCTTTAGACTAACTATTCAACTATTAAATATGTCATTTTAACAAGAAAAAAAATGTCTTTAGTTTCAAAGCTACACAAAAGCCAGAATCCAAAGGGACAACCTTAACCTATTATTTGAATTGGCCAACTGATAAGTAATTTGGGTTTGGATTTCGGTCAAACTGAATAAACAAATACAAATGGTTTTGGCACTAAAAAACTGTTAAGTGCTTATGAACAAGGATCAAGTTGCTTCCTATCAAGATCAAACGACTCAAATTTCAATCATGTTTTTTTACAGTTGATGTGCGAGCTGTCCGATCTTGATCAGACACTTTGCAATACGTGATCATGGAAATCCACTTCACTAAGAAAACTATAATGTAAACAAGTTATGGAGAACAAGAAATGTAATTAGCATTTAGTAAAAAATCTTTTGACATACCTGAAGGCGGAAGAGATTCCTGAGACTGTCGAGGTGGACTAGCATCAGGTACAAAATTAGAACAAGATTGACCTCTGCAGTAGCAGGTTGGTTGATTTGAAGTAGGATTATAACCACAAAATTGACCTGATTTTAGACACTTCTTACAATATTCAATACCTGCTACCCATTTCACCACAAATCCATCTTCAATGGCCCTTTGTATTTTAATGAAATCCTGAACATCATTAAATAGAGTAGAAACTGGAACAACCATACTTTCTTTGCATGGGAAAGCTTGAACACCAATATTAGAACCAAACCAAGTATAAACATATTCATCAGGAAAACCATTTGAGAGACATGAAAAGCGTCCACTTCGAGAAGGGAAGGCAATTGAAGGTAGACAATCATAGAAGAAGGTAAGATTATTGTATTTAGAACCATAAACAAAGATCTTAGTGTTTAATGTTGTGCTGACATGTTTTGCTGGACACGGACCTTGCAAATAGTCCTCTCTGGTGATTCTTAAAGTATGTTCATTGGGCTTGGCTTCTAAAATATGATACTTGACATCATTGATTGTTATGTAACTGATGTTGTTTATGCAAGTGAGTTGCAACAAAGGGTAGCCACACTTTTCTGGTCGCTCCTCTCCCCAGAAAGGAAAACCAATTTGTGTTATATTTCCACAAGTAAACAGATTTTCACAACCTTCACCAGAGCTCAAGTACAAAGGTATCTGAATCAGTTTCAAGAGAATTATGAATTGAAGGATGTGGAGGATATTAAACAGAGAAGCCATTCTGAGAGAGAAAAGAACTAAAATATCTGCAACCACAAAGTTGAATGTGCATAGAGTATAAGAATCAAATGAAGGATGTAGTACAAAATGTCAACAAAAAAAATGCGTTTAAGAAAATTCATAGTGACCAACTTGTAGAAAAAATCCGGTCATGTAGTTGACTTATGCAGCGCATTCAATTAATTAGAAAAAGACCAGCTAGTTTCCCTAGATAATTGATTTTTTTATGTGGGATAGATGCCCTTATACTATGTGAAGAAAGCTATTCTTAATTCTCAGCTACTTATTACAACTAATTGACCAAATCAAATCTTTAATATCAAGAGCGTAGAGTGCAAACATCTAAAAAAAAATCATAAGTTTATATCGTTTAGAAGCATGCTTTCCGAATATACACTTCCGAAATAATGGATGATGATTTTAGAAATGTGGAGAGTGGAGTGTTTGAAAAGTAGCCTCTATCAATATCAATCTCTTTAATATGCACAATTCTTCTAACTCGGAGTTTAACTTTGCTCCGGACCAACTTATAACTCGTGGGCATGAACATCCATGAGTAAGACAACCGTTGATTCTTTATACCCAAATAAGAACTGTAATTGAGATAAAGAGGAATACACATTAATGTCAAGAACCATATATAGCAAACATTGACTTTCCATAGCCTAAAAGATTGTAAGATTCCAAATTTCATAACATGATTATATATCAAACTCTCATTCAATATATAAACCGAAAAATGATCCTAAATGGGATTAAGTCTCACAAAGCATTAAGAAGGGTGATGAATATCAAATAACAAAATAAAGTAAATCGAGTCAAGAAATACAAAAATAAATTGAAACTCACTCAACCTAACAAAGGGAGTTTAGTTCAAAATCATAGCAACATAAAGCACAAAGAAAGTAAAGATAAGGGCAAAGAAATTCATGCACGAACTAGTCAAGCTTCCGCTAATCCTCTCTTTTTGTTCGTCAAGATCTTTTGGTGGGATTTGTAAAATGTATTTGAATAGTCTTGATAAACAAAATAAAAACATAACTCGTAGATGACCTTGGATGCTAGGCAACGCAACTTATAGGCCTCAATGTAGCCACCTAGTGGTCAATTTGGAGGCCTTGCCTGTGAGTGTGGCTGCATAGCAATGATCAAGACAGCTTTCTCCACTTCATTCGGTCCTTTCACTCTTCAACTTTTGAATTTCAATTGAGCTCTTTATTCCCCTGAAAGCATAAATACAATAAATGAGACTCAAAACCATTTAAATATAACATGTACTGAAGAAATCAGTTTACACCATCAAAAGAAATCTAAGACTTCCTAAAGGAAAAAACAATGTTAAAAGTTGGGAGATTAAATTAAAAACCACTCTAGTAGCAAAAGAAAACTGATAATCTGATGAATAACTGCCACTCTAATCTTAAAACTTTGTTTGTCCTCAAGTAAAAAAGAATTGTTGCTCTAGAGAATAATCAACAGCTCAAGGAAACAAAAATGAACGAGTCATATGTTTCCTACCAGAGTGACACTCTTGGTTTTAGGCGTGTATGTGTATGTTTAATACGTGTTGGACACTGACAGTTTTCAAACATCTCATGTCTAAAAAACTTTTTTTTTTTGCTTTGACACACCTCAGACATTCTTCGAACATAACTACGTATTTTATTTATTAGGAAATTGATAATTTATTGCATATGCATGTCTTCTAACATACACAAGTCTTCTTCATTCTTTCCTGGTTTCTCTTTTTTGGTCTCCTATTTTGTCTATGATGACCCTCTTGATTCTCAGCTTAGATATTTTATACATGAAGCCCATATTTATTTTTATTAATTAATATATATATGGACATTAAGAGTTTCCAAGTGCTCGTGTTTGTGTCATGTTACAAGTACGTGTCTGTGCTTTCTGAAAAAATAATCACCCATGCATTCTTAAGAGCCTTACCTTTAACTGTGTAACCTGAATTTAAAAGAGAACTAGAAGCAAGAATCGTAACAGCTACTCACTAATTAATCACGACTTTTAAGAGTTAAAGAACTTGACTCAGAATATATAGCAATTGGTATCAAGAACATTTTTTTAGGAAAAATTAACTCTTTCGCTCTAGAGTTTGTGTTCCACTTAGTCAGCACTACGATTTCCACACTCCAAAATTTGAATTTTCTTTTTTCTTTAATCACAGACATTCATGCACAAACCTTCATTAACAAAAGAACCAAGAGGGTCTAACACAAACTAAAAATGGAATTGAAATATAAGAGAATTAGGTATACTCAAGAATGAATGGGATACACACGTTCTTACTGTTACACACAGATGGGTTACACGCATTCTTACTGTTACAGAATTGAAAGATTACAGACTTCAATAAAGGCAAGACACATTACACACAAGTATACACACATTCTTACTGTTACAGAATTGAAAGATTATACAGACTTCAATAAATGCAAGAGACAGTTCTACAAAGTTTTGAGAGCTTGGTTCTCTCCCACCCAATTAACCACTTACTAATTTCTGGATAAATCTGTAGTTCTGATATTTCTTTATTTATTTCTAGTAGAAACCGAATTATGGCTTACAAATAATTGCTTACAAAAATCAGAAACTATCACAGACAGTTATGGCCGGTCAGTTACAACCTCTCCTCTTATAACAATTATTAATAAGAGGTCTAACAGAATGATCAGAACTTCACTCTTTTTTTCAGCTCTTTTTCATTCCCTTTTTGTATTATTCCCGTTTTGCAAATAGAAGCTGAGGGAGGGCATCATTTCTATAATATGAGGTGGGATACCAAGAAGAATGTAATGGAAGTATGAAGCAGTTGTAAGTCTTCTGAAAAAACCGTAAGTATATTTATGTCCCACCTACTAACTTAAAATTGCCTTTTATGGTGCCTTGCATTCAGGGCTTTAAGTGGTGGGATATTATTCGTTATACCAGTTAACTTTTCCCGTAACAGATTTGACGCTCCTAGCTATAAGTTTAAATGATGTTTCTATCTTGCTTGGATTTAGGACTTTTTCCCCCTCTCCCCCCCCCCCCCTGCCACTCTTTTGTATTTCTTTTTTATTATATTAAATATTTTGTTGCCTAGCTATAGATGATTTTCTATAGCGAAGGTGCCAACCTAGTTAAGAACTTTCCTATCTTAGTGATGCCTTTACGCTTCAACGTTTGCATAAAAAAATTCCCCACCTACCAATTTCAAAATAACATACTTCAACAACTTGTTAATTGGATACTAAGCAACTTTAGGCCTGGACCAAGCAAGGACAAGAACAAGTCAGTAGACAGAAGCTGACTTTGTTTGCATGCCCAATTAAATAAAACTAAAACTACACTTTCTATTGTCTACACTGGTTTAATTCAAATCTAAACAAAATAAATCACTGCATCTAAATATTTATTTGAACATTTTTAATTGTTGTGAAAGTAATCTAGTTTTCCGTTGTACTATTTTTTACTTCCCATGAGTGCACTTGCTTAATTGTATTGCCGCCTTGGTTTTCATTCTGGTGCCTTTCAATCACCTAGCCTCTCATGACCACTTTGTTATTTTTTATCATATATTCCCAAAATCTTGCCATTATGCTCCAAGTCCAACGATGACACCTTTAACATAACACGACGTACAAAGATCTATCAAGCAAATAAAGTTTAAAAACTTAAATTGTTTACCTGTCTATCTTTTGGGGTAGACCTTCTCCTTGCATGCCGACATGTTTCTTGATCTGAAGAAACAAATTTTGCTTTGTCGAGCTCGAGCAGTCCCTGTTATTCACATATTAATCACTAATGAAATGAATAAATAAATAAATAAATAAATAAATAAATAAATAAATAGATAGATAGATAGATAGATAAAAAAGACTAAGCTTTTACACAATCTAAAAATAGATTATAGAGTGAACACAGAAATACTTGAAGCATAACGACTAGGAACAAACAAAAATAACAAAAGAAGTTAGAATATCTTTATATTTAATACTTCAAGTTCAGAAATTATTGAAAAATACATACAAGCAACATAGTTATTAACTGTAAAAGTGCTCACTTCAGTAATATCTAACTGTATTATAGAACTGCTAACCAACCAATACCTGGTGAAGAAAAGCTTTGGACGAACATAGAATAAACAAAAGCTTGAGATACCATCAGTGATGTAAATCAAACCTCCAGCAACGTTTACTGAATAAGAATGTGCTTAAACAACGTGAAATTAGTCTACATGAGGATTATTTTATACTGTATGTGATATTCATCGTATTCTCGCTCATGCCAGCCTCAAGGTGACATTAGTTTATATCAGTATCAAGTGCCGATAAAGTCTTTTCCCTTTATTTCCAATATGGTAATTGTTTGTCATCCTTTAAGGATGAATGAATGGATAGAAGTCAAATGGGTAAGGTTTCACTTTGTCAAAGGAACAGAATCCATATCATGCTTTCTTAAGTTTCTCTTCCATCACTCCACATAAATGTCTATTTTTCTGCAATAATTTCGGTCCTGACAAGAGCAAGGAGCATTGGCAGATTTTCAACATAAATTTCGCACAGTCTATATTGCTTTGCATTGCTTCTAGAGTTTCTTGTGATCCATGAATAATATTTCACTGACCAGAATATATCTTTTCCTCTGTTTCCACCCCTACCAAATATTCTAGTCAATGCTGGAAATGCTACAAAGCCCTGACATAAAATTTCATTATGAAAACCAAATATTTTCCTCCTCAGACATCTTAAAATGAAGGCTTAAGCCACTCATGTGGTCTACAAGATTTTCCATCATCAAAAGAATGTCATTCATTCTACTGTTTGACTTATCTTGCGCTTCAAATCTGTGGACTTTGTTCTTTACTTCAATCCAACTACAACCAGGATTTGGCTTTAGACCTTTGTCTTTCATCAATTTCCGCACTCGAGCTACATGAGTCCACCAACCAACACTTGCATACAGATTTGCCAGCTGTAGAAGTGTCGCTGCGCACCCTGGTTCCAACGATAACCTGCTTTCCGCTGCTCGGATGCCAATCCAAACACTTCCATGAAGTCTAGAGGAAGAAAGCAAGGAACCCCATATCACAGCGTTAGGACAGACAGGCATATTTTTTATGAAATCAAGAGCCTCAAGAAGCAAACCAGCCCGACCAAGAAGATCTACAATACAAGAATAGTGATCTAGCTCTGGCTGCAAACCATGATCAACCATGGAACTAAAGTAAAATTGACCTTCTCTAACAAGACCTCCATGCCGACACGAGGATAAGATACCAAGGAAAGTTACCGCATCTGGATTAACACCTTGCTTGGTCATCTCGTCAAAGAGACATATTGCCTCTGGTGCAAGCCCATGGTGTGCATACCCAACAATCATAGAGTTCCATGTTACAACATCCTTATTCACCATGTTTTCAAATATATACAATGCATCATCAATTGCCCCACATTTAGAATACATAGCAACAAGAGCATTGTCAACATGAAGATAACAAAGAAAACCCACTCGAATTATTTGACAGTGAATACCCTTCCCATGACCAAGTGCTCCACTGCTCATACAAGCACTAAGCAGACTAGTGTAAGTAAAATAATTAGGTTCCAATTCCAAACTCCTCATCTGACGAAAGAGCTCCAAACACATATCAACCCGCCATTCTTGCGCAAACCCAGCAATGATCGCCGTCCACGAAACTACATTTCTCTCAGACATTTCATCAAACACGCAATATGCATCCCTTAACAAACCACATCTACCATACAAACTTATCAAAGAGCTTCCAACATAAACATTAGCAATAAACCCAGTTGTGATCGCCAAACAGTGATATTGAATTCCTCCATAAAGATCACGTTTGTACCCACATGAACTCAAAGCATGGGACAAAAAACATACATCAATTCCCAATCCTTGTTCCATATCTAGAACTGAGGACTCAACAGTGGGTTGAGTAACAGTTTTTAAAATAACTGAATTATCATCACCAAGAGAATTTATGGCAGTGTTGTCTAAAATGTCTTCAACTAGCCTAAGATGGCTTCGACGATTTTCAATATCAGTGACAGTTATTTTGGGTGATACGAGTTTGAGAACTCTTAGAGCGTTGGTTAACACTTTGTTTGGTTTTTTGGGTCCTGATTTGTGGAAAGAGAAAGGCCTAAAAACTTGATTTTTGTGGTAAAGTGTTGGGATTGTGTTCCTTGCTAGGAATGACAGTGATTTTGCCATTCTTATGGGATACATAGAGCATGCCTGAGTGAAACTTGAGACACAGACAAACCACGACGTTAAGTTTGATTCAAATAGTGGACATTCATTCGGACATTTTGGTTGGAGGGAGGAATGATTTGCTTTTGTCAACGAAAAAAATATATTGTATACTTGTAAATATATTTTCTATACTTTTTTTAAATTAATTTTCATTTTATTTACTAACAAAGAGAAAATACTTACCTCAACACAAATTTAATAAATGGATTCAGAGAAATAACCAATCATAACTTTTTTATTAATTAAAAAATAAAATAAGTTTTTTCTCTCCTTTCTTATCACAATCACTATGTAATTTCAATTAAAAAATAAATTAAATTTAAAAATAAATTTAAAATTTTTTCTCTCTTTATTGATTAATTGTTCTTAAAAATATAAATTTATGTACATTTTCATACAAGTAGTTTTTCCATCAAAGTTAATAATAATGGTTTTCAATATTTTTGAAAATACATCATTGTCATCTACTTCTCCCATTTTTAATATAAATAGTTTTTATATATTTTGAATATGAAAGAGTATAATAATTATTGTATAAAAAGCTAAGAAGAATTTTATAAAATTATTCTTTATTACTAATTCTATTAAAAAGATAAATTACAATAAAGTAAATTATTTGGTATCAATAACTATAAGTTTTAGTTGGGAACTAATAATTTTAATGAAAATTAATTTAAATCTTATTTATTTTAAAATAAAATAAATAAAAAAGTATGTGATATTAAATAATATTGTTTTTCACTGTATCAAAAAAATTTGATTAACTTATGTTTTTATTTCTTTAATTTATAAATTAAATGATTTATCTCTTCGGTTTTTTTAATAATTGAAAGATAAAATAAATAGATTTTATTATAAAAGTATTTGTTAAGTAAATTTTACTCTAAATCTAGTTTATATGTTGCTGTTCTAAAATTTATTCTTGAACAAAATATTTTTTATGCTTTTGCAATCTATCTCAAGTGCAGAAAAAACATCTTTCAATGTTTGAAACAAATAATTTTTTAGAAGTTGGATGCATCTAAACCATTGAGCTTAAAAAGAATGCACATAAAATCAAGATTACAACAAAGATTTGTTGTTATAAATAACAACAACGATGATAAATCTGGATTTATTGTAATCAATGTATTTTAACATTCTGTATAAACAAAGTAAATTAAAAAAAAGAAGATATTCACCTTGACTTTCTACTGAAACCGAGGGGTTAACATATTTTATCTCGGTTTTTGTCAAAATCAAAGGGATAATTTAGTGTGATTATTGAGGAAATAGATCAACATCCTTAAACAAATCTTTGTCGTTCATTTCATGACTATCAACACTCAAGACACTACTATTACTGATCCACGTGAAACATAAAAAACTTTCATTATAAAAATATTATGAATATTAAAATTTTATAATGAAACATCATGAAGCGCTTGAAACTATCTACATCCACCACTTTAAGGTTTGCAAGAGTATTTGCCAAGAAGACTTATCTATGATGGATTGCAAGAGCAGAAAATTATTTAATTTTAAGGTTTGACTTCTTAAATATTTATTTGAGTAGAAAATATTTTATTTATCTAACCTTTTTTTTTGTTTATATCAGAAACAAATGCAAGAAAAAGAAATTGAAAATATAATGGCACCCATCATTTGATGTTGTCCATAATATCAAGCATCTGAAGATCCAACATATGTTCTTCATGGACAAATTAATTTTTATTTTATTATTTTGTGTAAATAATGTAATATTCTGGGTAAACATTGTAGTTTGTAAACAAATTATTTTATCAATATTATGTGTAAACAATATAACAAGTTGTAAAAGAAAATATATCTTACCCATGGTTTTACTAATAAACCGATATGTTTGATCCACTAGTTTTGAAAATAATAAAAGTGTAGAAGCTAGGGTTCAAACCCTGCACAGATAACCTTACCCTTTGGTTTTTAAAACACCGAGGTATAAAATGACAGTTTTTCATGACGCTCTTCGTTACCTCGCTTCTGTAGCTGAGGTTAAATGTATTTCGCGTCCAAGGGGAAATGTATTATTTGTAGTAGTGTATGAGAGGTGGATTACACAAATGAATGTCATATTTATATTTCAAGATGTGGTTAAAATTGTGTGTGATGGACTATCTGCATTGGAGACAAATGCAAATGATGCTCAAAAGGATGCACATAACAAACAAAAGAAGAAAGATATGAAATCTCTCTTCTTGATTTATCAGTGCGTGGATCTGAATTTTTTTAGAAGATCATCGAAGAAGAAACGATCAAGGAAGCATGGGAAATCAACGCACAACCTCATGCTACCATTTTTCTTCTTGACCAACAACATCGACACTTCCCATAACGAAACACTCGGTCCAACAAACTTTTTCTCAAGCAACTCTTCTAATTGTTCCTTCAACTCTCCCAACTCTGATGTTGATATACGATATGAAGCCATCAACAGAGGTCTAGTACCAGGTACTAAATCTATGAAGAATTCAGCTTCACGATCTGGAGGTAAGTCACAAATATCTTCAAGAAAAAACATCAGGAAATTCTCACACCATCGACATCTCTCTATCCTCCACATTGTTCACCATTCTCAGAGAAACGATCATCACAAATACCTGGTCTTTCTCCATCAAAGACATCTCAACTTGAACGACAAACAAGAATCTCAAATCTATATTCTCCTTGGGTTTGAGAAACAACACAGTCTCAACAACATTTGAACTCTTGCAATCAGCGGCACGCTAATCCAACCCTCTACACCTAAAACATCTTAGAGAAGTGCAAACTTCTCCCCCACTTGTTTCAATCATGTTCCTATTGGAAAGCGGTTAGAAAAACAAACGATCACCGACAGTGTTTCACACACATGTCACATACTGAGAAACAACCAAAATTACACAACCTGGATGGATGGACCAACCTGCTCTGATACCACTATGTAACACTCTAAACCCCAAAATTATATAAAAAAAATTAATCGACAATTTAGGATGCTACTTGTCATACCCCAAATTTGTATTACCCTTTTGCTTTTGTCTAGCTTAGACTTTGCATTTTATTTGCATCATTTTCACTATGTCATTCTCATATCATTCCTCCATTCAATAAGGCATTGGTTCAAAGCATCAGTTGGTTGTGCCAGATAGGGTTTAATATTGGTTTGAGGCTTATATACTCAATAAGGTTGATTTCTCTGGTTCCTCTTTGAGCAGTGGGATGTGGATTAGGTTTTGAGGTATGGTTTCTATTTGTTTCTCCTTCTTCAAGTTACATGACTATTTTTCCATCAAGATTTCATAAAGATCAAATGCATCGAGGTTTTAACTTATGGTGTTTATATTTCATCATGTTTCAATTGAGGATTAGGGTTTTCATCTTGGTCTTCTTTGTTGCAAGTATCATTTCTCAAGGGTTCTTCAAGTCATTGCTTAAGATCATCAAGTAAAGAATAATTTTGTTAAGACAAAATACTTGTGGATTAAATTGAATCATGATACAAAAGTTGGAATTGTGAGTTCATTGTAATCAATGCATTCTTTCTCCCTCAAGTACTCGTTGCTCCCAATGCAAGAGGATTATGGTTTCTCATTTTTTCGTGAATAGGTTTGTTGATTCATCAAGAGCAAGTGGCTTAGGATTTTCATTTGTGTGAGTAATGGTTTGGTTCCTCATCAACTTCCCAAGTCATTTCTTCATCCTTGAGTATCCAAAATTAGAGGATTAAGGTACGTCTCATCATGTTTGATTTTGCTAATTCAATTGAGGTTCATTACCGTATGCATCTTCAATGCATTATTTTTGTGGTGGATTGAAGTATAAGTGCAATGGCATAAGAGATTTAACTGTAGACTTATCTTGATCAATACAATTTTTGGTTCTCCTTAAATACTTATTACTTCAATTGCAAGTTAATTTGAATTTTGAGAATTTAAGTTAGGGGTTCATTAAGATGTAATATTTGTCATTGTAATTTGGAGGTGAAGAATTATCAAGTGAACCAAGGTTTCTTAAAATGCAAGTAATTCATTCATGGTTCATTTTGTATTCAAGGAACAAGTTACATTCATCAAAATAATTCAAGGCTTTATTCAAGCATCTTTCAAGTGCTCCATTCAAAATTCAAAATCATATTATTCATCATCCATTACAAAATAAAATCAAGTTCATTAAAATTCATATCCAAAATTTATTCAAGTTCACAAGTTATATCCAAACATCATTCATTATTACATCCATGATTCATTACAAGGTTACAAAGACATTCATTGGTTCATACATCTTTGTGTTCATAAAATCATCATTATTTCAAGTTCACTCAACATTATGAAAGATACTATATCATTTGGAAAGCCTTGAATAAGAGAGAAGAATGTTACAATATTAAGATTACAACATTTGAACCATGTTTACCATTACACTAAGAGCTACAAAGAAAACTACACAGATTTTCTCACACTTATCCTAAGTCTAAGTCTAGAAAATTCAAGCTTCAATAATTCCATTTGCTCTAAGCTTTAAACCATGCCACAATCCATATCTTGCACTAACCAAACCAATTCATGATTTAAATCTACACCAAGATAATATCATAATGCCATAATCATAATCTTCATGACCAAGTTGTTGGAATGTAAATTTGTCCAAGAATGCACCCCAATATCATCCAACTTTGGTACAACAAATCTATCCAAACAAACCAGTCCAACACCTACTATGCTGTCTCTGCCTTGTCCCAATCCACTTTCTAACTTGCAGCCACCAAAACCTGGACAAAACCTATCCAACTTGCAGCCACCAAAACAACAACAAAAAACCAAGATGCTGCCTTATGCTTATGCTGCCTACAATAGTCCAAATTTTGCACGAAAATGGCAAAAACAGAAACCTGCAAGGAAAAAGCAATGAAACAGTATATCAAAACCAAATTTTCAACACTAAAAAATCCCTCCCAATTGATCAAATTTCCCCCTCAAATATTTGAACCCTCTCACTATATATACATGCTTCATTCACAGTAGAAATGGAGGAGGGATGAAGAGAGAGAAAATTTTCAAAAGAAAACCAACAATAAGCATAAAAGCCCCTCTGCTGCCAACAATCTGATATCTCAATCAATCTCAAATATCTGTCTCATTTCACTACCTTACAAAAACCTCACTGCAACTCTTATCCATAATCTCAACCTCACAACATTCATCTCCAACCTACACTCATCTGCACTTACATCATCATCTTCATTTCTCAATCACCATAACCATACAATTTTCACCTTAATACTATTTCAACCACTACTTTGACACCATACCATCAAAAATGTTACATCACCATCGTCCCACAACATAAATCAAATCACCACCCTACACCACCAACTTCGCGTTTTCCCTTTGTTTCTTCTAAGATGAAACACCACAAACTCACAAATTCATAACAGAGCAACTCAACAAAACTCCTTCATTCAAAACCTCAAAATAAGAACGTGTAACACACACGACACAAAGAACCCAACAACAAAGACACAATAACACCGAAAATGCATAAACAAAAAGCAAGAAAGATAAGAATCATAACAACACTTATTTTCCAAAAGCAACAGAAAAAGAGAAAAGTTTAGTTTACCTTCGTCGACGCCGGAACCCTCAGACTAGCTCCGAGCTTGTAAGTTCTTTCCTCTTTTCCTCAAAATTGATATGTTGTCATTGTTTTTTGTTGCTCAAATAGATTGCTGGTGTAGCATTGGGTTTTCAAAACTTCCCTTTTAAAACTATTTGATAAAACTATGAAAGAATATAGAATGCTAGAAATATAAAGAGACACGTTCAGTTTATCCAAGTTCACCTTTAACTAGGCTACATCTTGTCCACCCTCCTTAAGTGATTTTTCCTTCAACAAGGACTTAATCCACTATAACCAAATTGATTTGAATTTCACGGGCTACCCTCCGGTGACTAACAACCACACAATTACCCACAACCATTTTCATCTTGACTCTTCTGACCAACACTAGTCACTCAAGGAATAACAATGATACATTCAGTGATCTCCACGAGATATAATGATTATTGACCCTATAAGAAATCTGACCAACCTGGTCTTTCTAAACGGGATTTCTCACAATGATACTCGGCTAGTGATCTCTTAAGAATTTTGACATTCCTAGTTCCCTAAGAGATATGGCAATCATTAACCCTATAAGAATCAACCAATCATGGTCTTTTAACAGGATTTCATCTACAATGACCTGCAACCATTGTCTTCTCAAGTATACATATCTTCACTTGATCACTTGAGGAACCACCAATTCTAAACAAAATTATTTTTCTGGAGATTACAAAAGTGCTTCTTAACAAGCAGATTACTCCTAGTTTAAGTACATATTACTTAACATAATTATGAGCAACAACTCTTGTTTTCAAACAATTTACATGAATAATTAAAACTATAACACAATATGAGCATTAACTCTTGTGTCTTTTACATTGATCTACACATATGTATTTGATTAGCAGTTGAGTAGCATCTTATAGTATTCTTCTTTTTCATCTTCTTCGTTGAGCAAGTTATGAGCAACAAATCCTTGCTTCTTTATATTTCTACCAAGACGTATATGATGAGAATTTGTGTAGCATCTTGTAGAATTATTCTTTCTTCTTCTTTCTTTCTCTTCTTTATGGTTGGCTTCGGTATGTTCAGCGTAACAGCTTCAACAACATCTACATCCACGACTTTCCAGTAAATTTACTTCATTTTGTTGATCTTATTTTATAACCTTAAAAAATAGTGTTGTAAGGATAGTGTGATACGGTGGGAGAACTGACTTGGGATTTTGCGTTTGTGTTCGCAAATGTTTCGGTTTAGCAAGAGTCGCCACCGACTTTTTATTTTATCCAAAGGAAAGGTCAAAAAGCACAGGAAAGACCTTTGAGATGTTTTCTTGGGTTCGGGGGGTAGATTATGAAAAGGGAAGGTGCAAGCACCCTTTTCATCCATGGTTGTCCATGGGCTCTTAGTTACTTGTTTAGATCACTTGCTTTTGCTTTTCAATTGTTTGAAATGGTGATTTGCGTGTGGTTTTGAAAGATGTTTTGAAAAGAGGCCATCGTTATGGCAACCTTTGTAATGATTCTTGTTTGAATATATACAAAGGTGTATTGTCTTTTGAAAAGATGTTTGAATGTTTGAATGTTTGAAAGTTTGTTTTTGGGAAATGTTTTGAAATTGTGTTGTGAGGTGTATTTGAAAATAGCAAGGATGTTTTTTGCAAGTTTTGATCAAGTAACTAAGAGTTGTCTACCCTATTTTACTCAAAGATCTTTTCTACACATTTTTAACCCTTTTGACAGTGTTGTTTTACCATTGCATTTGGTAAACAACCTTATATTAGGATGTTAAACGGGACAGGCGCGGGTCATCGTATTGACCATGATAGCAATATTGCCAAGTATCTTTAGCAATTTTTTTGAGGGACCAGATCATTTTGTATAGGCAACCAAGATAGCGTCATCGAGGGACTATGATCTTTTGTTTTATTTTTGTTTTGCCAAAGTACTCAACATGCATAACATGGCCATTTTAAAGGCAACAAGTGGATGAAACCCTAGGGGTGCATGTGTGCATTGTGTTGTCATTTTCATGCTTCTTTGTCTTTGTATTAGTCAAGCTATTTGTTTGATTTTGGATTTTTGCATACAAACCCTAATCTCTAACATGGCATATTTTTAAAGCATAAAGTGTGCAAAAATAAATCTACACTATTACAACATTGATATGGGGAGAGGGATACAATTTTTGAATGGGGATTATTTTGCAAGAAATTAAAACCCTAATATTTACTATTACATCCAAATTGAATAAATAGTACAAATAAATAAATAGGCAAGTATTTAAATGGTCAATTGAATAAATATGCAAAATATTATGAATATGCAAAAATGTTTTTGTTTATTTTTATGTATGTAAAAATAAAATATTTGATGAATTAAAAAGGTTATTATTTTTATTAAGGGTAAAAACCCTAATTTTCTTTTAAGAAGATATATATATATATATATATATATATATATATATATATATATATATATATATATATATATATATATATATATATATATATATATATATATATATATATATATATATATATATATATATATATATATATATATATATATATATATATATATATATATATATATATATATATATATATATATATATATATATATATATATATATATATATATATATATATATATATATATATATATATATATATTATATACAATAAAATAAAAATAAATGAAATATATACAAATTTCAAAAAATGAAAATATATTAGAAAAATATTATTTTTTAATAAGGATGGAAACCCTAGTTTTTGTTTTAAGATAATATATATTATGTTAATTATTTTATGTACAAGAAAATAAATATAAATATATACAAAGATATTTAAGAAATAAAAACATGTGGAAAAATATTATTTTATATGTATAAATAATAAAATAAAAATATATAATATCTCTAAAATATTTATTTGTTTTTATTAAAGAGAAATAAAAATATATACTAATTCAAAATTATTTTCATGTTAGAAAAATAAAATAAAAATACAAAAATAAATGTGAAAATTTATAAAATATTTTTGGTGTTTTTTATGTTTAGAAAATATAAAATAAAATCAGAAATAAAAAATAAAATGAAAAATATAAAAATATAGAGAAAATGGGCCAGGGGGTGCAATAAGCAATGCAGGGGGTGCAAAAAGTGAGCCAGAACCAAGCCCAGCCCACTGAACTTCATCTTCAACCTTTGTCAAAACAAAAACGCGCGCCCTGTACCAATGTGCAGATCCTGCATACGTGCTCTAATGCAAAAACTCATAACATCAAAGTTGTAGCATTTTTCAAGACGAATTCAACCATATAAGAAACTTAACCTAACTTTCAAAGACCAGAGAGAATTTCTCTGACCCTAATTTCTAACCTAATTTTTTCAGGAAGTTCATGGATCAAATCCTCTTAACACGTTTAACTTAAATGAAAACTGAGCATATGTACAACTTCAGGGCTATGAATACTACACTTTTTATTCACAAACCTAAGCCTAATGATTCCTAAATAGAGAGATAGGAAGTTGACAAAAACCTGTTTCAGTTGAAATTGTGTATGGCAATGTGGAGCTTTTCAGTGAGGCCTGAGATATTTGAGAGCTTGCTTGAACTTCCTCTGACCTTCCCCAATGCCTAGTTTGCCTTGAATGTGCTTGAACAAGCTTGTAGAACTCAACCTGCACAAGTTGAAAACATAAATGGTGAAGCTTGCAAATGGAGTTACAGTTCAAGGCCAATGGTTGGGATAGCTTGGATAGGTTATATGGAAGGTGTTTGAACAGGTTTGGGGCAAAACGCACGAGGGGTTTTTGCTATGGAACTCCAAGTGCAGGAACTGCCCTATTTTTGCAAGAGGAAGGTAATTTGATGTTCAAGAGTGTTTGATGGATCAAAGACTCGTGTTTCAGACTCAATGCAATGTCAATAACTTGTTTCAAATTCTTGCTAAGCTTGGTTCTATCAGATGTTCCAGTTGTGGTGTATTTGACAAGTTTCTTGTATTTTAAGCAAAAGTGAGAGATGATGCAAGACATGCCTGTACAGGCTATCTACCAGCTTGCACACTATGCTCTTGGCCCCTCAAGTTTGTGGATATTGTTTGCTGCACAAGATATGATCCAAGGCTCAAGGATGCAATTTGACATAAAGCAAGATTTTGACAAAAATGACCATATTGCCTTTTACTATTTTTGGATTAATCTATTGTATAATCCTCTAATGAACAGAACAAAGCCTTAAGCCAATGAATTTGCATTTAATTATTGAGTATGAGAGGGTTTTGGGACCTGTAATCAAGTACCAACAAGGCTTATTAGAGTTTACAACTTGTATCACTAAGAAAATGCCATGGATCAAAAGTGAGTTTTTGCCAACTTCAAGCCTTCTATTCTCCCTAACCACAAATGATTTTGGAGAGTTCTTGGACATTTTGGAAAGCTTGTAACATGCTTTACAATCCATCTTTGAAATTCATTTTGAGATTCCAAGTGGAACTATGTGAAAAATGGTCATGAAGATAGGTCAAAATCCTGCCTAAACTAGGGCAAAATTTCACTAAGTTAAAAGTTTCATGGACCCTTATTCCAAAAATCATAACTTGAGATCCAAGCTTCTTTTGAGAAAACTTTGTGAGTAAAAGTTGTAGATTTTGTGGAGGACTACAACTTTCATGTTTGAAGTTTTGTTTGAATCCAATTGTATCATGGTGAAAATGTTGGGCAAAGTTGGGAAAAATTAAGAAAATTTCATAACTTAGAAAAATTCTAAGTTATGAAAATTTTCAAACTTAAACCCTAATTTGCAAAATTGGGTTTCTTGATGAACACGTTTCATGTTTTGACACATCTTGATGAAAAATGACCCATGACACTTGATTTTGACCAAAAAGTCAAAGTTTGACTTTTCAGTGTACAGTCAAATTTTAATCAGTTGACTGAAAAATTCATCTGTCAATCCAATGCATTTGAGATCTTTTGAACCTTGTGAATAGGTCAAGATGATGCCATTGAGTCCTTGAATCCATGCTTGAAACCAATTTGCCATTGGCTAGGTGAAAAATCAGAAATTCCCCTTGTACAGTCAAAACCCTAAAAATGACCATTTTGCCCTTTTGATGATCTGATAAAATTTCTTGAGGAGTTATGGTCCAAACTTGATCAAATGGTTCATATGAGCCTATAATATTGATGTGAATAAAAAATTGTGAGGTTTGATTGTAAATTGGCCACAATTGACTTTTTCCTCAATACAACTGATTTCTAGGTCAACTGTCCAATTGACTGGGCAAGAATTTGATTCAAGGCTTGAAACTTGGTAGAGGTAATCCTATAAGTCCAACATGAAGTATGAAAATCATTTTGAGCATTGAAAGTCCAAAAATCCATGTGCAAACTCAAACCCTAATTTAGGTCATCAGTGCAAGGAGATGTCTTGAGCAGAGCAAACCCTAATCTTGTCTGGAGTTCAAAGAGTCTTGTGAGGGGAAAATCTTGATAAAATGAGAGGGAAAATTTTGGGGTACAAAAGCTTCCCTTGTTCAATCTTCTTGAACCTGAAGAGTTATATTGGCGAGTTTGCCTTTCGTGACTCAAAGGTGAAAGAGGATTGGACACTAGAGTGCCCGTAAGTTTGCACTCGTCAAAATGTAGCTGAGGGAATGGGCTTAAAGATGCCATTTGGAGATGGTAGAACCTTGATGGATATGGGCTTAAAGATGCCATCCAAAATTGTTTGTTGAAAATCAGGAGAATGAACACCAGATTGGTATCCGTATCTAGAACGTATCTGAATCATATCTGGAGATTGGATTTGTATGAGCAAAGGAATGGCGTCCGCATCTGGGGCGTATCCAAGCTGTAACTGTATTTGATTCTTGAATGAATATCAAAATGACCACCGTGTCTGGAGTGTATTCTGTATTGTATCGGAATTCTGAATGGGCGACAGAGAAACATCCATGTATGGAGCATCTCTGGGCTGAGGATAAATTCCGAATGAGTGATAGAATGGCAACCGTGTCTGGAGCGTATCTGGACTGTATCTGAAGTTGGGATCTGTATGAGTAGCAGAATGACTTTCGTGTCTGGAGTGTATATGAACTTGAAGTTGATAGTTGAATTTGAATGAGCAATAGAATGGCTTCCGTGTCTGGAGCGTATCTAGTCTGTATCTGATTGCTGAAGTCTGAATGAGTAGTAGAACGACCGTCGTGTCTGGGGTGTATCCATACTGTATCTTGACCTGAAATTCTGAATGAGTAGTAGAATGACTGCCATGTCTGGGGTGTATCCATACTGTATCTAAATAAGAGATCCGAATGAGCAACATAATGACTTCCATGTCTTGGAGTGTATCCGTAATGTATCTGAAATCTTTGAATATTTGTTAAAGATAGCTTTTAATCTCGTCCTGAAAAGGGTAAAATGTTATCTAAAACACAAAGTTATGTTGCATGACATGTATGATGCAATAAAATGTGCTTTATCAATGTTTATGATATATGAATGTAATGGATGCGTGTGATCGGTGGAAATAGAACTGGCTGTTTTGGAATGCTGGTTCGCGTTTGCGTTTCGCAAAATGTCGCGGTAAGCAAGAGTCGCCACCGTCTTTTATTTTCTCCGACAAGGAAAGGACAAAAGCACAGCAAAATTCCTTTTCGAGATGTTTCTCGGGTTCGGGAGGTAGATTATAGAAAAGGAAGGTGTTAGCACCCTTTCTATCCGTGGTTATCCACGGGCTCTTAGGTACTTGCTCACTATGTTTTCAAAAAGTTTTGCTTTTCTCATGTTTGTGGGTTTTGAAAAAGTTTTGTTTTGAAAACTTCGATTTAACTCTTGTATCCGTCCTCAAGAGTGTATGAAGTGTTTGTTTGAAAACTTTGTTTGAAAAAAGTGTAAGTGCGAAAAGTATTTTTGTTTTGAAAGAGAAAGTATCTAAGAACCTCTACCTACTCAAAAGAAATTAAGCCGTGTAAATGTCCTTTAGACAGTACTATCCCACTATTGAGAAGTAGGTAGCACTGTCGTTGGAGCTTTCGGGTCAATTTGATTAAGGGACATGTATGGTCACTAAAGCAATAGTAGGACGCCTTAGCGGTAACCCTAATGTCTTAGATCGTTTTTTATCGAGGCAACCGTTTCGAGGCAACTTTGATCTTTAGACAGGAGGGCGACCTCTAAAACACCCTATACTCAATGACCACGTCGAGGCAACCAAGTGAGGCGTACCTTAAGAGTGGCATGTGCGAGTGTGTCAGGTTTCAGTTGTGTTATCTTTGTACATGTTATGATGAGCTACGATTGATTTTAATTTAAGATAAGTCTTGTCATGCATAGCCTAGTTAGCATACATCTAGCAGTTAATGGTTGCGGAAAATAAAGCTAAACTATTACAAGGCGTCGGGTATTTACATCGCCAAAAACAAACCCTTGAAAAGTAAATTGCGGGAAATTAAATGAAAGCGATAAAAAAGGGTCCTAATTAAAGCTATTACATCCTCGGAGCAAATATAATTATATGGATCAAAATATGAATCAGAAATAGTATGCGCGAGGGAAAAATTGAATCGGAGAGTTTTTAGGGTTTTGACTCTTTTTTGAGAAAGAAAGAGATTTTTTTTGTTATTTTGGAATTTAAGAATTAAATTAAACCTAAACTAATTAATTAATAAAAAGAAATATTTTTTTTGGTTTTTTGATGTTTAAGAAAAATAGGTCAAAAGTTATTAAAAACCCTAGTTCTATATTAATTTTAAATTATTGCAAAAAAGGTTAAAATTAACCTAATTAAGACTAAATTAATTAATTACTTATTTATTTACAAAATAACTAATTAAATTTAATAAAAAAATATATTATATTTTTTATGTTTTCTGAATTTATTATGAAAAAATTAATTTGGTTAATTAAGTAATAATAATAATAGTTAATAATAAAACAATTAAATGAAAAATATAAAAGAAGAAAAAAAGGAATAAACCCAGGGGGTGATGGGCCCAAAGAGGAGGGAGGATCAGCAATTCTGAAGCCCACTATGCTTCCAGCCTCGTTTGACCTTTGAGATTATCCACGCGTGTGTTGACTAGGGACTATGGTAGTCATCATCTTTGGCCACTGGATCTTGGCCTGAAGCCACATGGCGCGCTGGGATTTGTAGCATATGGTGGTCTTCATACCTGGAAATCTATTGGAATATGCACAAGAAAATAATAATAAGAATTTTGGGGGACCTGGGATTTAAACCCAGGTCCCAAGGGATAATGCTTCAATGCCTTTGCCAACTGAACTGGGACGCGCGTTTGTTAAATGGATAGATAATGAATATTATATACAAAAACAAATATTATGCTGTAAAACAAAAAAATAACGCGCGTTTTTTCAAGTAAGCCAACCAGATGCCAACACCTCATCATCTTCTTCGTTTGTCCTGCATAAATAATATCAAATAGCGGGGTTTTTTAACCCCCACTAACTCCTGCAAGGAAAAATAGCGAATAGCACCACAATACATATAAATATTTCTCTAGGTATGGATTGTGTTCGTCTTGGTCTCACGATTTCAGTCATGTATCTTACTGGTCCCAATTTTTCCTGGATTGAAAAGCCCTGATTTAAAGCTCAAGAACCCTAGAAATTTGATCATGGTATCTTTCGATTCAGGGCATTATAGTTCAATTAAATTATTCCATCAGCTTTGTATGATCCCTAATAATGCAAAACCATCACAAAAACATGTTAAATGAGCATGGATTGAGAGATACGATTATGAAATATAAGGGCAAACCGTGGGACTATGTATTGTGATTCTTTGAGCTTTGATGCTTGAATTTGATTGCAAAACGTTCCTGGGACCTCCTGCAATATGTTTGAATGAATAGAAACCCTTGAATCGACCTAAAATGCAAGAACATGTTTTCACTTTTCTTGGAAATTCTTGAATTTTCTATGGCCGTTTCTGCAGCTTTCAATCGTGTGCTAGGGTATGATTAGCTTGCATACATATAGGAGAATCAAATTAGGTCAAAGTTTTGGATCCAATCCATGTGCATTGATGTTTAAATCTTTGATTGAAAATCAAATATTCTTGATTTTTCATGATTGAACAATGTTTCCAAATTTGGAATTTTTTCTATCTTTGACTTATGCACGAATTTGCCAGCATGTCTTGATCATATTTGCTTCACAAATTGATTTAAAAAACAAATCTTCTATTTTCTTATAATTTAAATTAATTAAATGGATTAATATTAATTAAAAATCCAATTAATCAATAAAAATAAGAAAATAAATCCAATTAAGCTTGTTGGGTTGTGCATAGGTCATGGGTGAAGTTTCAAGAAGAGATTTGAGGCCCATTAGCAAAAATAAGGTGTTTTGAGCAAAGTTGACTTTTGCAAATTCATGAAAATTTCCCAACTTCTCCAATACACAACTTGCTCAATTTTGATCATATGACCATGTTCTTGGACATTTTGGAAAGCTCTTGAAGTCCTCTAACCAATGCCTTTGGTCCCATGTCATTTGGGTTTACCAATCTCAAGTTATGGCCTTTGACTCAAAGTGTACTTTGGTTGACTTTTGAAATTGACCTATAATGTAAAAATTGGTAACTTCTTGTGAGAGCATTTCTTGAACTTGGAGTGTGAAGATGGATTGTAGAAAATTGCATCTTCTTCAAAATGAGATTTGGATGGAATTTTTCTGACAAACCATGAAAAAGTTATGCCCTGGTCAAGATACAGTTGACTTTTCTACTGTCCAAAAATAGTAACTTTTTGCATCTTGATGATTTTTGAGCTATTCTTGTGGAATCATGATCAAGACTTGATCAAATGATGATTGTGAACTCAAAATAAGATGTAGACCAAAAATTCTGACTTTTGACTGCAAAATGACCATTTTGCCCTTGTAGTTAACTGTAGATCAAATGAGGCTTTTGACTGTGCAAATTAGCATTGTGAGTCTTGCAACTTAGCATGTAGGTGCTTGGGAATGTATATAGGCCTATGAGACTTGATTGAACCATTGAAAGCCCCAAATTCCTTGAAAGAACCAAAACCCTAATTTCAGCTGTCTTAGGAGGTGATTTGACTGTACAACCCTTGAGCAATCTTGAGCAATTTGAAGATCATTCTTGACAAATCTTGAGGAATATGGGAGGGAAAATTTTGATGTACAACAGTTGCCCCTGTTCAATCTTCTTAAACCTGAGTATGTAGATTGGCTTGTGTGCCTTTCGTGATCCAAAGGTGGAAGATGATTGAACACTAAAGTGCCCAGAAATTTGCACTCGCATGGTGTAGTATCAGCAATGTGATGTCGGGAATGGGCTTACAGATGCCATTTGGAGAGATGATGGGTAGGAGGATGGGCTTATAGATGCCACCTGGAGATTGTTGGTAGGTAGTTTTGTCTTCGTTGACGGGTTGTCTTCATTGAGGGGTTGTCTCCATTGACGGGTTGTCTCCATTGACGGGTTGTCTCTATTGACGGGTTGTCTCTATTGACGGGCTTCAGAAAAATCTTTAGGAATTGATTTTACTGGTTTTGTCTCCATTGACTGGCTTCAGAAAAATCTTTAGGAATCAATTTAACTGGTTTTGTCTCCATTGACTGAATTCAGAAAAATCTTTAGGAATCGATTTTACTAGTTTTGTCTCCATTGACTGGCTTTGCCTCAGAACAATCTTTAGGAATCGATTTAACTGATTTTGTCTCCATTGACTGGCGTCAGAAAAATCTTTAGGAATCGATTTAACTGGTTTTGTCTCCATTGACTGAATTTGTCTCTTTTGACTGGATTTGTCTCCTTTGACTGGATTTGTCTCCTTTGACTGTATTAGCATCAGAAAAATCTTTTAGGAATCGATTTATCTGGTTTTGTCTCCTTTGACATAGCTGAGAATTTAACTGCATCTTTCCTGAAAGGTAAAGGTCAGTCATATGCAATGCATGATATGGATCAAGCAATAATGTTCTCAACATAAATGAGATCGCATGATATGATGCGTATGTACATGTATCATGATGTATGAAAATATGATGTTTTTGCTGGGGGAAAATAAATCCCGGATAGCTGCTGGAGAATGATGTTGAATTCTTTGCTTCCACTGGGGATAATGAACAAAGATGATTGCAAGAATAAACCTGTAGGAGAAGATGACTCCGTTGGGGAATAAAATGGCGAAGAAATTACTCTGCGGGGAACTACTCTGTGGGGAGGAGATGCTTTGCTGAGATTTTAACGATGACTCCACTGGGGATTCCGTTGATAAGCCCTATTGGGGATTTTGATGATGAACTCTGCTGGGGATAGAAAGAACTTCGCTGAGGATGATCTTTCCGTTGCAACTTGCTGAGGATAACCCAGTTAGACTCTTGTGGGGATAACCTTCCAGAATCTACTGGGGAAGATGATTCAACTCTGGCGGGGAAGCTTTTTAGACTGCGCTGGGAAATGGCTCCACTGGGGGTATCTTGTATTCTGCCGGGGAACATTCTTATACTTCGTTGAGGAATATTAAGACTATCGGGGATGCTTGCTGAGGAATATCTGTATACTCCGCTGGGGAATATTAAGATCTACTGGGGATACCCAACCTTTTTAGGGCTGATGGTAGACCAACTCTGCTTGGGTAGAGTATTTTCTGGATCCTTCGTAGTTGCAAGTCTCAGTGGGGAGAGCTACCATTATTGTCTTATTCTGTGGGGAGTGACGGTATCTTGGTTACATTCTTCGGCCGAACTTACCTTGGTACCTGGTGGACAAAGCAACTAGATCGCTTAGACAATTCTTATTGCCCCTACTTCCGATGTTACCCGTAATTAGTCCTTTGTTTCGCATGCAAATATTTGTGATCAGCAATTAATGTCAAATGCATATATCAAAAATGAACATTGGATGTTCTTTTCAAAACAAAACAGATAAAGGAAAAAACAATTTGCAATTTGTCTGAAAAATGAATTTGTATTGATTTTGAAGTTTGCCCGTAAATAGGCGTTTTTGTACAGGAGGCTGACGTCCTAGTAAGAGAACGCCGCCGAACAAATATAGTTTATACAATTTGTAAAAAGAAAAACAAAATAGCTATGTGAAAAAAATCCACTGGGTTCCAACTCTGCTATTGCCTTTATATCTTCAAGCATCTCATCACTTTGCTGCTTAGTTAGAGATGAATCTGATTGACCGGTGTCGTCCGAGCCTGATAGTTGATACCAAAGTCTGGATGCAAGGTGATCCAATGAGACATAGTGTTACGCTTATCCCTAATTTTTTCCTGGACCGCCCTTTCGAGTTTTCAGTCCACCGGGATACCCATTTTTGCCCAAGCCGCCTTTTCAGGTTTTCGACTTGTCGGGTGTACATATTTTTTTCTTTTCATCCCTTATTTTTGCCCGAACCGTTTTGGTTCGCCGGGAAGCCCTTATTTTTGCCTAGGCCAGTCGACCTAGCGGGTCTTTAATCATGCATAGTATCTTTTTACTATGTCTGCATTGACGGGGTGAGGAAGGTCGTCACCGTCCATGGTGGTTAGAATCATCGCTCCTCCTAAGAAGATGTTCTTAACCACAAATGGCCCTTCGTACGTAGGGGTCCATTTGCCCCTGGGATCACCTTGAGGTAGGATGATGCGCTTGATTACCAGGTCCCCAACTTGATACTCTTATCGTCTGACTTTCTTGTTAAATGCCTTGATCATCCGTTTTTGGTACGTCTGACCATGACAAATAGCAGTGAGTCTCTTTTCGTCGATTAGGTTTAGTTGATCAAACCGGGTCTGGATCCAGTCATCCTCGCTTAAACCCGCATCCTTCATTGATTCGGAGAGAGGGTATCTGAACTTCAATGGGCAGGACTGCCTCCATGCCATATACCAAGGAATAGGGTGTTGCCCCTGTTGACGTCCGTGTTGAGGTACGGTACCCATGAAGAGCAAATGGTAACATCTCGTGCCAATCTTTGTAGGTCATTGTCATCTTCTGCACAATTTTCTTAATGTTCTTATTAGCTGCTTCTACAGCCTCATTCATCTTCGTCCGGTAGGGAGAAGAGTTGTGGTGCTGTATCTTGAATTGCTCACAGAGCTCAGTGATCATCTTGTTGTTAAGATTGGTACCATTATCCGTAATGATACTCTCTGGTACACCGTATCGACAGATCAAGTTGTGCCGAATGAACCGTGCCACGACATTCTTGGTTACGGTGGCAAAGGAAGCTGCTTCAACCCACTTCGTGAAGTAATCAATCGCTACCAGGATGAAGTGATGCCCGTTGGATGCCGTAGGTCTGATTTCACCGATCATATCAATGCCCCATATTGCAAAATTCCAAGGTGTTGTCAAGACGTTCAAAGGAACCGGAGGAATGTGCACCTTATCTGCATAGATCTGGCATTTGTGACACGTCCGAGAATGTTGATAACAGTTGGCTTCCATTGTGGACCAGTAATATCCTGCCCGAAGGATTTTCTTTGCCATGGTATGTCCACTGGAATGAGTTCCGAAGGTACCTTCATGCAGCTCTGCCATGATCCTTTCTGCTTCGATCTTATCCACACAACGCTATCCACACAACGCAGTAAGGTTGAATCATGGTTTCGTTTGTAAAGAATGCCATTGCTGAGGAAGAACTTTGCCGTGAATCTTCTCAGAAACTTCTTGTCATTAACAGATGCACCCTCGGGGTATTCTTGAGCCTCAAGGTACCTCTTTACTTCATGATACCAAGGTTTTTCTGTTGCCTCTTCGGTCTCAAGATCACAACAATGTGCAGGTTCATCCAATTTCCAAATAATGATCCGGGGAGCCTCGTCGTCCCATTTGACTTTGAACATGGAAGACATCGTAGCTAGCGCGTCCTCCAACTGATTCTCCTCTCTTGGGAAATGTTCAAAGGTTATCTCCTCGAAATGGGGAATCAACGTCAATACATACTCCTTGTAAGGAATAAGATTTGGGTGTTTCGTATCCCACTCGCCTTTGATCTGAATGATCACGAGAGCGGAATCTCCGAAGACACTCAGAAACTTGATCCTTAGGTCAATTGCAGCTCGAAGACCCATGATGCAGGCTTCATACTCTGCCATGTTGTTGGTGCAGTTGAAACATAGTCGGGCGGTGAGCAGAGTATGAGAGCCTTTAGGAGATATGATCACAGCGCCAATACCGTTACCCAAAGCGTTTGAGGCTCCGTCAAAGTTCATAGACCATCGGGATCCTTCGTCAGGTCCTTCATCCGGTCCAGGTATTTCACAATCAGTTACTACCATGATATTCTCGTCAGGAAATTCGAAGTTCATGGACTGGTAATCATCCACTGCCTGATGTGCCAAATGGTCTGCCAATACACTCCCCTTGATTGCTTTTTGAGTCGTATACTGGATGTCATATTCCGTCAAGATCATCTGCCATCTTGCTATTCTTCTGGACAAGGCAGGCTTTTCGAAGATATACTTGATTGGATCCATTTTTAAAATCAAAAGAGTAGTGTGAGTCAACATATACTGTCTTAGCCAGCGAGCAGCCCATACCAAAGCACATCAAGTTTTCTCGAGCAGTGAGTATCAGGTCTCACAGTCGGTAAACTTTTTGCTAAGGTAATAAATAACATGCTCTTTTCGGCCAGACTCGTCATGCTGACCTAGCACACACCCCCATTGAGTTGTCCAGTACTGTCAAGTATAAGATTAGAGGTCTCCCTTCCACCGGTGGCATAAGAATGGGTGGCTCTTGGAGATACTCTTTGATTCTTTCGAAAGCGGCCTGACATTCATCGTACCAACGTACCACTTGATCTTTCTTCAGTAGCTTGAAGATTAGTTCACAAGTAACAGTTAGGTGTGAGATGAATCGGGCAATGTAGTTCAGCCGCCCTAGGAAGCCTCTGACTTCTTTCTCTGTCTTGGGAGTTGGCATCTCTTGTATGGCTTTCACTTTGGCAGGGTCCACTTGAATACCTTTGTCACTTACAACGAAACCCAGTAGTTTTCCAGATCTCACCCCGAAGGTGCACTTGTTCGGGTTTAATCTCAGCTTGTACAACTTCAACCGGTCAAACAGCTTCTGTAAATGGTCAAAGTGTTCCTCCTCAGTTTGGGACCTCACGATCATATCGTCGACGTATACTTCAATCTCATGATGGATCATGTCATGAAACAAAGCAACCATAGCACACTGATATGTTGCCCCAGCATTTTTCAACCCAAAAGGCATGACCTTGTAGCAAAAGGTGCCCCACTGAGTGACAAAAGTGGTCTTCTCCATGTCTTCGGGAGCCATCTTTATCTGATTATAACCGGAGAAACCGTACATGAAGGAGAATACCTTATGCTGAGCAGTGTTGTCAACCAGAACGTCGATGTGAGGCAGCGGGAAATCATCCTTAGGGCTCGCCCTGTTCAAATCCCTGTAGTCAACACACATTCGGACTTTACCATCTTTCTTCAGCACTGGAACCACATTGGCAACCCACTGAGGGTAAGAAGTTACTGCTAGAAAACCGACGTCAAATTTTTTCATAACCTCAACCTTGATTTTCTCGGACATCTCTAGACGCATACGGCGAACCTTTTGTTTTACCGGAGGGCATTCTTCCTTGGTAGGCAGGTGATGAACTACAATGTCGGTATCCAACCTAGGCATATCTTCGTAAGACCAGGCAAAGATTTCCACGTAGTCATGCAGCATCTGAATCAACCGTTGTTTCACACTAAGCTCCAGATTTGCACCGATCTTGACTTCCTTCCTGTCTGTCTCAGTACCCAGATTTACCGTTTCCACTAGCTCTTCATGTGGCTGAATGGCCCTCTCTTCCTGGAGTAACAGTCTTGCAAGCTCACCAGGCACTTCTCAATCATCTTCACCTTCATCTTCGGCTAAGTTGATCAGATTTTCGAAGTCATAACTGGCAGTAGCAGAGTCGTTACCAGTGAGATCCAGAGTGGATTGGAACCTGTATATGTGAGTGTGTGTAAATAGATGCTTTGCAATATATAATAAAGAAAGACAAGGAGCGCAAGATTTGAAATGCAAAAAACGTCCAATGCTTTTATTAATGATATATGAAAATGACACACAAAAGCCCTCACAAATGAAGCCACGGTGCCCCGGGTAAGACACCGGGCCAAAAAGTTTCACAATATTGTCTGTTACAAATTCAAAACAAAGGAGTTCATTACTGAGTAACAAAAGTAATAGGGATGAGGTCTTTCGCTGTCCAGTTGTTTGGTCTACCGTCGGTCGTAGGGTAGATCCAGCTGTCGAATTCAGATTCCTCCATGTCATCATCATCCCTAATAGCATTTACTCCATACTTGGGCATGGGGGATGTCACAACATTAGGCCTCTCGGGCGCCTCGAACTCAACCTCCTTTGCATCGATTAGGTCCTGAACCTTATTCCTCAAAGTCCAGCAATCATCCGTATCATGCCCCGGGCTATCAGAGTGATAAGCGCAGCGGGCGTTGGGGTTATACTTGGGTGATGTAGTATTCGGATTCTTTGGAGCTTCCCTTAGAGTCACCAAATTGGTCTTCAGCAATTGTGGCAATATCTGGGACAAGGTCATGCTGAGACGAGTGAACTGCCTTCTAGGTCTCTCACCCCTTTGTTGGTTGTGATGCTGAGGAGTACCACAGGTTTTGAAATGACCACCGCGTTGACAGCTTGGCGGTGTTTAGATCTATTTGGTCTCCTTGAACCATAGACAACACTGGATTCTTTCTTGAACGGTTTCTTCTCAGTGCTCGAGGAGGCACCCTTATGTATTTTCCCAGCCTTGATACCAGCTTCGATTCTCTCACTAGTCAAGATAAGGTCTGTAAACCCGGCTGAAGAATTTCCAATCAAATGGTTAAAGAATGGACCAGACAGGGTCCCCAAGAACATATCAACGAGTTCACGATCAGTTAAAGGTGGCTGCACCCTTCCAGCAAGGTCTCTCCACTTTTAAGCATACTCCTTAAATCCTTCACCCGTCCCTATTGACATACCCTGGAGTTGGGTGCACGTAGGAGCGAGGTCGGAATTATACTGATACTGCTTATAGAACGCAGTAGCCAAATCCTCCCAGTTAAGGATACTGGCTCCATCCAGCTGATAGAACCATTCGAGTTGAGTCCCTGAAAGACTATCCTGAAAGAAATGGATCCACAAATTCTTGTCAGCAGTGTAAGGTTAGATCTTCCTTACATACGACCGGAGGTGCAACTTTGGGCAGGAGGCTCCGTCATATTTGGCAAAAGCATGTGCCTTGAACTTATGGGGAATCACCACCCCAGAGGATAAGCCTAGGTCTCCAAAGTCCAACCCAGGCACATTCTGTATCTCCATGGCGCTCAAGCGGTCCTCCAACTGTTTGTACCTATCCTCAGCAGGAGGGTACTATTCTTCATCATAATCCGTCTCGTTGTCGGAGACCACGGGGCTAGGAACCCTTCTCTCTTGTGGGTTGTCTTTCCCTACATAGGAGGTACTCAGATCAACCTCATTCTGCAGTCCATTCCCAAATCTGCATCCAGTGTTGGACAAGACGGTCCTCTTCTTCTTTTTCTTCCTCTCTTTCAGAATCAGAGTCTTTAAATCCTGTTGACTCTGGGCTAGGCTCATAACCAACTCTTGGAACTGGGCATTCTGGGCCTGGAGGGCCTTGATAGCTTGTTCAGCGGAAGGTTCAGTAGACATGATGATTGCTGAAATAAACAACGAAGAAGATAAGTGACCTGTAAAAAGGGTACCTGTTATGCGTATGATGAAATGAAATGCGTATGATTTATGTTTTCAAAGACAATCGGGATTCAAATTGTAGACAAGAAAGGAACACACTTTATTAGATTTAACTTCGGAATTTAAATTGTTCAACAAATTGCCCTTGGGCGTTACAAGAATGAAAATACTGAAAAGTAAATAAAAGTTGTAAAAGAAACATCAAAGGTCCATCAATGCTCCCATGGCCTATTCTTCTCAGTGCGGATATAATCATTCAGGATTCGTTCATTCTCCAATTTCTTAGTCAGCTTCTGGATTTTCTGTTCCTGTTCATTGAACCTTTCCCGATAAGAATCCCGTTCTTCCTGCAGTTGCGCCCAAGACCTCTTTAGTGTGCCAACATCAGTGGGCGTATAAGGATGGAGAGTAGTTGGAGGAACCCCATCTTTATCAGCAGCTTCAAGAGTAATAGGCCTGACAGCTTCGTATGGCATACCTAACTTCTGGGCACGGATGCGGACCCATCTGAAATAGGACTCCATAGGCAGAGAAGTTTTTGGTCCCAACTCATGTGGGTCATCTTTGTGAACTCTATCCCAAGCCCTGATGAATCGGCGATGCAGATCGTCGCTATCTACCTGGAAATCAAAGACAATATGAGGTATCAACATCTCATGAGGCCTTTCTCTCCTGGCTCTTCCAAACTGATGGAGAGCTAAGCATGGGTTATAAGAGATTCCTCCACGGGTTCCGATCAATGGAACATTAGGATACTCTCCACAACGATCAATGACAGCCACCTCATCTAAGCCTCTGAGAGTCCAAATAACGTCGTTATCAGTAAGAGACATTATCCTATGAGCCCAACCCCTTCCTTCTTTGTTCTTCAGCGCGAACTTAGGGAGGTGCGGAATAAACCACCTCGCCAATAAAGGAGCACAACACATCAAAGTTCCCCGTCTTCGGGCAGTACGAGTATAGGGCTGATAAAGGATATCACCCAAGAGAGTGGGTACAGGGTTCCGAGAGATGAAGATCCTTATGGAATTAATATCAACAAAGGTGTCAGGATTTGGGAACAATACCAGACCATAGATTAAGAGAGCCAGGATGTCCTCGTACGCTTGGAAGTCTAAGTCATTCCAGAAACAATTAGATTTGCCAACCAGAAACTTAGCCAAAAAGCCCTTAACTCCACTTATAGTCTCCCAGTTAGCCATTACCTCCTTTTTAGTCAAGTGAAGGGCTGCAGCAATCTCTTCAGGCCTGAGAGTCTTTTCCCAACCAGTAAATGGAATCTGCTCCAAAACAGGGATACCAAGCAACTCAGAGAATTCTTCCAGGGTAGGGACCAGCTGGAAGTATTGGAAGGTGAAGCAATGGTATAACGGATCATAAAACTGGACTAGGACACTCATCAATTGTTGGTCCCACTTTGAGGTGACTAAACCGAGAAGAGAACCATGCCTCCTAATGAAGGAAGTAGTGTTTGGGATCCTGCCAACCAATTCTTTGAGCAGAGCAGGTGGTTGAACAAAGTTGAGCCGGATAGTATTCCTACACATGGGCATCATGATGTCCTACAAAACAGAGCAAAGATGAAACCCTCTTGTCTTTGAAATGGGTTAGTCCTTATGCAGGATGTATGCAATGTTATGATGTTATGATGTTATGATAAAGGCACACCACAAGTATTCACAAAAGGCAAACATGGTAAAGGCACACAAGTCACACAAGAGAGCCCTTAGATTTCAGGCTGGCATGAAGTTTAGGTACTACCCTCTTTCAGTTTCAGTTGGTTAAGACATGTCCTAAAAATAGTAACCGGGTTCTAGAGGATCTCAATATCACTGACTACCCTCAATCGGTCATAATTCCAGTTTGGAAACCTTTTCTTGTGGTCGGAACCATCACGAGAGTTTAGCCTCAATGAGTGTAGCATACTGCTACTGTTCTATGGCCAAGTTGGTCAATTTAAGGTTCTAAGGTCAGTTGGTGCTTAATGACTCCTCAGAAGACCCATATTCTCCTCGTTCCAACACAAGGGATATCAGTACAGACCAAGGTGTCACACCAACGTAGCTACTGCTTCACCCGTGTCGGTCTACGCCGGATAGGTCCCTCACAGTTTATTGCTACTTACCTAAAAAAAGGGTACCCCAGATCCGGGTTAGGATCTATAAAACTCCGATACAACCCCACAAATTTAAAGCATACAGAGCATACAATTGAAAACATAAGTGATCTTATCCTAAGGTACACCTCACTTATAATTCCCCAGCAGAGTCGCCAGTTCTGTGATCGGTGGAAATAGAACTGACTGTTTTGGAATGCTGGTTCGCGTTTGCGTTTCGCAAAATGTCGCAGTAAGCAAGAGTCGCCACCGTCTTTTATTTTCTCCAACAAGGAAAGGACAAAAGCACAACAAAATTCCTTTTCGAGATGTTTCTTGGGTTCGGGAGGTAGATTATAGAAAGGGAAGGTGTTAGCACCCTTTCTATCCGTGGTTATCCACGGGCTCTTAGGTACTTGCTCACTATGTTTTCAAAAAGTTTTGCTTTTCTCGTGTTTGTGGGTTTTGAAAAAGTTTTGTTTTGAAAACTTCGATTTAACTCTTGTATCCGTCCTCAAGAGTGTATGAAGTGTTTGTTTGAAAACTTTGTTTGAAAAAAGTGTAAGTGTGAAAAGTATTTTTGTTTTGAAAGAGCAAGTATCTAAGAACCTCTACCTACTCAAAAGAAATTAAGTTGTGTAAATGTCCTTTAGACAGTACTATCCCACTATTGAGAAGTAGGTAGCACCGTCGTTTGAGCTTTCGGGTCAATTCGATTAAGGGACATGTATGGTCACTAAAGCAATAGTAGGACGCCTTAGCGGTAACCCTAATGTCTTAGATCGTTTTTTATCGAGGCAACCGTTTCGAGGTACCTTTGATCTTTAGACAGGAGGGCGACCTCTAAAACACCCTATACTCAATGACCACGTCGAGGCAACCAAGTGAGGCGTACCCTAAGAGTGGCATGTGCGAGTGTGTCAGGTTTCAGTTGTGTTATCTTTGTACATGTTATGATGAGCTACGATTGATTTTAATTTAAGATAAGTCTTGTCATGCATAGCCTAGTTAGCATACATCTAGCAGTTAATGGTTGCGGAAAATAAAGCTAAACTATTACAAGACGTCAGGTATTTACATCGCCAAAAACAAACCCTTGAAAAGTAAATTGCGGGAAATTAAATGAAAGCGATAAAAAAGGGTCCTAATTAAAGCTATTACATCCTCGGAGAAAATACAATTATATGGATCAAAATATGAATCAGAAATAGTATGCGCGAGGGAAAAATTGAATCGGAGAGTTTTTAGGGTTTTGACCCTTTTTTGAGAAAGAAAGAGATTTTTTTTGTTATTTTGGAATTTAAGAATTAAATTAAACCTAAACTAATTAATTAATAAAAAGAAATATTTTTTTGGTTTTTTGATGTTTAAGAAAAATAGGTCAAAAGTTATTAAAAACCCTAGTTCTATATTAATTTTAAATTATTGCAAAAAAGGTTAAAATTAACCTAATTAAGACTAAATTACTTAATTACTTATTTATTTACAAAATAACTAATTAAATTTAATAAAAAAAATATTATATTTTTTATGTTTTCTGAATTTATTATGAAAAAATTAATTTGGTTAATTAAGTAATAATAATAATAGTTAATAATAAAACAATTAAATGAAAAATATAAAAGAAGAAAAAAAGGAATAAACCCAGGGGGTGATGGGCCCAAAGAGGAGGGAGGATCAGCAATTCTGAAGCCCACTATGCTTCCAGCCTCGTTTGACCTTTGAGATTATGCACGCGTGTGTTAACTAGGGACTATGGTAGTCATCATCTTTGGCCACTGGATCTTGGCCTGAAGCCACATGGCACGCTGGGATTTGAAGCATATGGTGGTCTTCATACCTGGAAATCTATTGGAATATGCCCAAGAAAATAATAATAAGAATTTTGGGGGACCTGGGATTCGAACCCAGGTCCCAAGGGATAATGCTTCAATGCCTTTGCCAACTGAACTGGAACGCGCGTTTGTTAAATGGATAGATAATGAATATTATATGCAAAAACAAATATTATGCTGTAAAACAAAAAAATAACGCGCGTTTTTTCAAGTAAGCCAACCAGATGCCAACACCTCATCATCTTCTTCGTTTGTCCTGCATAAATAATATCAAATAGCGGGGGTTTTTAACCCCCACTAACTCCTGCAAGGAAAAATAGCGAATAGCACCATAATACATATAAATATTTCGCGAGGTATGGATTGTGTTCGTCTTGGTCTCACGATTTCAGTCATGTATCTTACTGGTCCCAATTTTTCCTGGATTGAAAAGCCCTGATTTAAAGCTCAAGAACCCTAGAAATTTGATCACGGTATCTTTCGATTCAGGGCATTATAGTTCAATTAAATTATTCCACCAGCTTTGTATGATCCCTAATAATGCAAAACCATCACAAAAACATGTTAAATGAGCATGGATTGAGAGATACGATTATGAAATATAAGGTCAAACCGTGGGACTGTGTATTGTGATTCTTTGAGCTTTGATGCCTGAATTTGATTGCAAAACGTTCCTGGGACCTCCTGCAATATGTTTGAATGAATAGAAACCATTGAATCGACCTAGAATGCAAGGACATGTTTTCACTTTTCTTGGAAATTCTTGAATTTGCTATGGCCGTTTCTGCAGCTTTCAATCGTGTGCTAGGGTATTATTAGCTTGCATACATATAGGAGAATCAAATTAGGTCAAAGTTTTGGATCCAATCCATGTGCATTGATGTTTAAATCTTTGATTGAAAATCAAATATTCTTGATTTTTCATGATTGAACAATGTTGCCAAATTTGGAATTTTTTGTATCTTTGACTTGTGCACGAATTTGCCAGCATGTCTTGATTATATTTGCTTCACAAATTGATTTAAAAAACAAATCTTCTATTTTCTTATAATTTAAATTAATTAAATGGATTAATATTAATTAAAAATCCAATTAATCAATAAAAATAAGAAAATAAATCCAATTAAGCTTGGTGGGTCGTGCATAGGTCATGGGTGAAGTTTCAAGAAGAGATTTGAGGCCCATTAGCAAAAATAAGGTGTTTTGAGCAAAGTTGACTTTTGCAAATTCATGAAAATTTCCCAACTTCTCCAATGCACAACTTGCTCAATTTTGATCATATGACCATGTTCTTGGACATTTTGGAAAGCTCTTGAAGTCCTCTAACCAATGCCTTTGGTCCCATGTCATTTGGGTTTACCAATCTCAAGTTATGGCCTTTGACTCAAAGTGTACTTTGGTTGACTTTTGAAATTGACCTATAATGTAAAAATTGGTAACTTCTTGTGAGAGCATTTCTTGAACTTGGAGTGTGAAGATGGATTGTATAAAATTGCATATTCTTCAAAATGAGCTTTGGATGGAATTTTTCTGGCAAACCATGAAAAAGTTATGCCCTGGTCAAGATACAGTTGACTTTTCTGTTGTCCAAAAATAGTAACTTTTTGCATCTTGATGATTTTTGAGCTATTCTTGTGGAATCATGATCAGGACTTGATCAAATGATGATTGTGAACTCAAAATAAGATGTTGACCAAAAATTCCGACTTTTGACTGCAAAATGACCATTTTGCCCTTGCAGTTGACTGTAGATCAAATGAGGCTTTTGACTGTGCAAATTGGCACTATGAGTCTTGCAACTTAGCATGTAGGTGCTTGAGAATGTATATAGGCATATGAGACTTGATTGAACCATTGAAAGCCCCACATTCCTTGAAAGAACCAAAACCCTAATTTCATCTGTCTTAGGAGGTGATTTGACTGTACAACCCTTGAGCAATCTTGAGCAATTTGAAGATCATTCTTGACAAATCTTGAGGAATATGGGAGGGCAAATTTTGGGGTACAATAATGCGCATGTAAGCTGATTAGCTGTCTTGCTGAGGAAAATAAGTCCTTGATAACTGGAGATAATGAAATCCTTGACTGCTGCCGGGGAAAATAAATCCTTGATTGCTATTGGAGATTCAAAATCTTTGATTGTTGAGAATGAGACATCCTTGGACCACCGTTGGAGATAGAAAATCCTTGACAACCTGTGGGGGTTAACAAGAATTTTGGCAAACTCTGCAGGGATGTGGGAATCCAGTAAGTTTGCTTGAGAAACCTGCTTGGGGATTCTAAAGAACTTTGATGACTATAGTTGGGGAGTACACCAATGGGAATCCTTACTCGGCTGGGGAATAGGGAAACTCTGAAGACTTCTATTGGGGAATTGAAACCTTGGAGACTTCCACTGGAGAAATAAGTATGAGAATCTTCGATCAACTGGGAAATAACTCTGTGGGAGAATGTTTTATTCTGTTGAAGAGTTCTCAAGGGTTTGGGTTGCATGCCAATCTACTGAGGAATTATCCGAAACTGTCGTCTGGTTAGTTGTCAGGTTCTAAGATAACTTGCAGGAGAATCTTCTGGTTTTAAGACAAATCTCTGGGGAATTGGAGGAAACTGGATGGTCTTCCACCGGGGTTTAAGGGTTGAAGTTTTGGACTCCGTTGGGGAAGAAAGTTTTATCTCCACTAAGGGTTTGTAATTCAAAGTTTTCTGGCTCCGTTGGGGATAGGGAGTTTGGAGACTTAGTTCTGATGGAAAATTTGAAACTTAACTCCGCTGGGGATATGTATTTCAAGGCTTTAGATCTGCTGAGGATTTCTCCTGGAACAGCCTAAAGACTTCTTTCCCATACTTTCAATCTGTCAGTAACTATTTTTTCTCATTTCGTTCTATTTGTAAGCAGTGATTATATTCAAATGCATATGCTCATTTAATAAATCATTGGACGTTTTCAAATAAAACACAAGTGTAAAGAAAAGAAATAAATGGCAAATAGTTTTCTGCACTTTGAAGTATCTTCGTATTAACTTGGTGTAAGTATTTTGTACAAAGGAGACATACATCCTAGTAAGAGGATGTTGTCATAAAATTGAGAAAAATTTATACAAAGAAAAATGGCTGTGTAATAATTCCATGGGGTTCCCATTCTGCTATAGCCTTCGTAACTCTGAGTATCTTGTCCATTCGTTGCTTCATCCGCAGATGATTGGATTGATCGGAAACCTGGAGCTTGTTCGTGAAGAGATTGTCCTTAAAGTGATCCGACGAGACATAGTCATACGCTTTATTTCCCTAACTTTTGCCTGAACCACCCTTTCAGGTTTTCAGTCCACCGGGAAACCCTTTTTTGCCCAAGTCGCCCTTTCGGGTTTTCAACTTGCTGGGTCTACAGATTTTTTTGTTTATCCCTAATTTTTGCCTGAACCGCCCTTTCGGGTTTTCGATTCACCGGGATGCCCATTTTTGCCCAAGTCGCTCTTTCGGGTTTTCAACTTGTCGGGTCGTTTATGCGTAGTATCTTTTGACTATGTCTGCGTTTGCAGGGTGTGGCAGGTCATCACCGTCCATGGTGGTCAGGATCATTGCCCCGCCAGAAAAGATGTTTTTGATCACAAATGGTCCTTCGTAAGTAGGATTCCATTTGCCCCTGGGATCACTTTGCGGCAAGATGATCCGCTTGATTACAAGATCTTTGACTTGATATACTTGTCTCTTGACTTTCTTGTTGAAGGCCTTGATCATACGTTTTTGATACGCTTGACCATGGCACACAGCAATAAGTCGCTTTTCGTCAATCAAGTTGAGTTGATCAAGCCGGGTTTGAATCCAATCGTCTTCACTCAAACTAGCATCTTTCATGATTCTCAAGGAGGGAATCTGAACCTCGATAGGTAAAACAACCTCCATGCTGTATACCAAAGAAAAAGGTGTTGCCCCAATTGAAGTGCGTGCCGTGGTACGGTACCCGTGCAGAGCAAACGGTAACATCTCATGCCAGTCCTTGTAGGTGACTGTCATCTTTTGAATGATCTTCTTGATATTTTTGTTTGCGGCTTCGACAACACCGTTCATCTTAGGCTGATAGGGAGATAAATTGTGATGTTGAATCTTGAACTGCTCGCACAGAGCGGTGATCATAGTATTGTTCAAATTTGTACCGTTGTCAGTGATGATCCTGTCGGGGATACCATACCAGCATATGAGGTTCTGCTTGATGAAGAGGGCAACCACATTCTTTGTAACAGAGGTGAAGTAAGATGCTTCGACCCACTTGGTAAAGTAATCAATGGCCACCAGGATGAAACGGTGTCCATTGGATGCTGTAGGCTTGATCTCTCCAATCATGTCGATTTCCCACATCGCGAATGGCCAAGGAGCTGTTAAGACATTGAGTGGAACTGGAGGAATATGTACCTTGTCAGCATAGATTTGGAATTTATGACAAGTACGGGAATGTTGATGACAATTAGCTTCCATGGTAGACCAATAATAGCCTGCCCGTAGAATCTTCTTAGCCATCGTATGACCGCTTGAGTGGGTGCCAAAGGTGCCATTATGTAGTTCAGCCATAATCTGCTCAGCTTCAACTTTGTCCATACAACGGAGTAGGACACAATCAAGATTGCGCTTGTATAGGATACCATTGCTCAGAAAGAACTTGGCCGCGAACCTCCTTAAGAACTTTTTGTCGTTGACTAAAGCTCCTTCAAGGTATTCTTGTGCTTCGAGATACATTTTGACGTCATGAAACCACAGTCGGTCCACTACTTCTTCGGTATTTATCTCGTGACAATGTGCAGGTTCGTCCATTCGTTCGATGGTGATTTGAGGTTCCTCCTTATCCCAGTTAAGTTTAAACATGGATGACATTGTAGCTAGCGCATCCGCCAACTGATTCTCTTCTCGCGGGAAGTGCTCGAAGGTAATCTGCTCGAAATGTGGTAACAATGTCAGGACATGTTCTTTATAAGGGATTAGGTTAGGATGTTTAGTATCCCACTCTCCTTTGATTTGACTGATAACCAAAGCTGAGTCCCCAAATACAATCAAAGATTTGATCCCCAAGTCAATAGCAGCCTGGAGACCAAAGATACAAGCTTCATAGTCGGCCATGTTATTGGTGCAGCTGAAGCAGAGTCTAGCGGTGAAAGGTGTATGGCAACCTTCTGGAGAGATAAGTACCGCGCCGATACCGTTTCCAAGTGCGTTGGAGGCACCATCAAAGTACAGGGTCCATCGGGATCCTTGTTCAGGTCCGTCATAGGGTCTGTTTTCTTCAATGTTGCTCAAAGTCATGATATCCTCGCCGGGAAAGTCGAACCTCATGGATTGGTAATCTTCGACAGCTTGATGGGCCAGATGATCGGCTAGCACACTCCCCTTTATAGCTTTTTGGGTTGTGTACTGTATATCATATTCAGTGAGGATCATCTGCCATCTAGTGATTCTTCCGGATAGAGCAGGTTTCTCGAAGATGTACTTGATCAGATCCATCTTAGAGATCAGTAAAGTGGTATGTGTCAACATATACTGCCTTAACCGGCGAGCAACCCATACCAAAGCGCAACAAGTTTTCTCGAGCAGTGAGTAGCGGGTCTCACAGTCGGTAAACTTTTTTGCTAAGGTAATAAATGGCATGCTCTTTTCGGCCAGAATCGTCATGTTGGCCCATTACGCACCCCATTGAATTCTCCAGGACAGTCAGATACATGATTAAAGGCCTTCCTTCGACGGGTGGCATCAAGATAGGAGGTTCCAGCAAATACTCCTTGATTTTATTGAAAGCAGCTTGACAGTCATCATTCCATTCAACCACCTGATCTTTCTTCAACAGCTTGAAGATTGGCTCACAGGTAGATGTTAGGTGAGAAATGAACCTTGCAATGTAGTTTAAGCGTCCCAAGAAACCTCTGACCTCCTTCTCAGTGCGAGGGGCATGCATTTCTTGTATAACTTTGACTTTGGCAGGATCAACCTCAATGCCTTTGTTGCTGACGATGAATCTCAAGAGTTTACCGGACCTGACTCCGAAAGTGAACTTGTTAGGGTTCAGTCTGAGCTTATATTCCTTTAATCTGACAAATAACTTTTGTAGATGGTCGAGGTGTTATTCTTCTGTTTGTGAATGGGCTATCATGTCGTCTACGTAGACCTCAATCTCATGATGTATCATGTTATGAAACAAAGCTACCATGGCTCGCTGATAGGTTGCCCCGGCATTCTTCAGTCCGAATGGCATCACTTTATAGCAGAAGGTACCCCACTGTGTAACAAAAGTAGTCTTCTTCATGTCTTCGGGGGCCATTTTGATCTGGTTGTACCCTGAAAATCCATCCATGAAAGAGAATACCTTATGTTGAGCTGTATTGTCAACTAAGATGTCAATGTGCGGTAGTGGAAAGTCATCTTTAGGGCTAGCCCTGTTTAGGTCTCTGTAATCCACGCACATTCTGACTTTGCCGTCCTTCTTAGGCACGGGCACAATATTAGCAACCCATTGTGGATAGGAAGTCACAACAAGAAAGCCAGCATTGAACTGTTTCATCACTTCATCTTTGATCTTTTCGGACATGTCGGGCCTCATTTGGCGGACTTTTTGTTTGATCGGTGGACAGTCTTCTCTTGTAGGGAGACAGTGAACTACAATATCTGTATCCAGTCCCGACATGTCTTCATAGGACCAGGCAAAGATCTCAACATATTCATTCAACAGCTAAACTAAACGCTCTTTGACACTTGGCTCTAGGTTGGCACCCACTTTAACCTCCTTTCTGTCTTCCTCTGTTCCCAAGTTGATAGTCTCTAATAGCTCTTCATGGGGCAGAATAGCCCTTTCTTCCTGTTGCAAAAGTCTAGCCAACTCTCCAGGCACTTCACATTCTTCATCATCTTCGTATTCGGCATGATTGACCAAATCTTCAGAGTCACTGAAGGTCATAGCAGAATTGTTACCCATGGAATTCGGAGTGGATGAGTACCTTCATTTTGTGAGTGTGGGGTGTGTGTAAGGGATAGTCACCTTTAAACAAAATAAAATGTAAAAAGAAAGAAAATGAACACAAAAGTTTATATATGAAAACGTCCATGATTCATTAAGAATGGCATATGAAAATGAAGAATCAAAGCCCTTATGGATCTATATGCCCTGGGTAAGGCATAAGGCAAAAAGTGTACAAATTGTTTTTAGAAATTATTACAGACCAACAGAAAATGTTCAAAAGATAAATTACTGATTGATGAAAGTAATGGGAACGAAGTCTTTCGCCTCCCAGTTGTTCAGTCCTCCTTCAATAGTTGGAAAGATCCAGTCTTCGAAATTGCTTTCTTCTCCATCATCCTCTAAAGCATGAATTCCATGATGAGTGATCTTTAATGGTGGTCCTCCAGCCCGGGAGCGACGCACAACCTTCTGACTAGCAGCAGTGAAACCCAAACCGAATTTATCTGTCTTGTAAGGAAAATCTGGCAGTTGACCCCATACTGTACTTCCTCCTTCCTCGATCACAGCCTTCGCATATTTAAGGGATGACATCCGGGGTACAGGCTTGGTAATGATAGGCACAGAAGTCATTGTCTTAGCTTCCGCAACTTCCGGAGAAACCTCTTCAAAGTGTTGGAAAGGTGTTTCTATGAATTCACCATCTAACTCCACATAGCGGAAAGAGTTAAGGTGGCTTATCATATACTCCTCCTCGCCACGAACTATCACAATTTTCCCTTGGACTGGGTATTTAAGTTTCTGATGCAGAGTAAACGTAACGGCCCCAACATGATGAATCCATGGTCTTCCTAACAAGCAAGAGTAGGAGGGACGAATATCCATGACATAAAATGTGGAGTGGAAAGTTTCGGTACCCACTTTAATTGAGATGTCCACCTCCCCGTGGACCATCCGCTTAGAAACATCAAAGGCTCTTACAATGATATTACTGGGCTTTAAGGTCAAACCTTCACAGTCCAATCTGTCCAATGATTTCTTTGGTAGGACATTTAAAGACGACCAGGTATCAACCAGAACGTGAGCAAGTGTGGTCCCTCTGCATTCCACCGAGACATGCAGCGCATCATTATGCTTTCTTCCCTTAGATGTTAGATCGACATCAGAGAAGCCAAGACCATTGTCGGCTGTAAGGCTAGCTACACACTCTTGAAACTGATCCGCAGAAGTTTCTTGAGGCACGTGCACCGTCTTTAGGAATTTGATCAAGGTTTTGGCGTGAGCCTCGGAACAGAGTAATAGGGCCAGCATGGAGATTTTTGAAGGGGTTTGCCCCAGCTGCTCTACGACATCATAGTCGCTTTTCTTAATTATTTTTAAAATCTCCTCCATTTCCTTTTGAGTGGTCTCGGGGATGACCAAAGGCTGAGCCCTCGTCCTGACGGGCGCTTCTTGGATCCCCTCACCTTTATCAGCAGTAACAGTAGAGGGTACAACTTCGGGAGTGACAATTTCTTCAATCACTGGACTTCGCACAGATATCTTGACTGGCACAGGAGCACTTGAGGGTCCGAAGATTGCCCTTGGAGGAGCAATCTTCGGAGAGAAGATTCTTCCGCTACGGGTGATCTTACTTGTCCCCGCAATATTTCCTACATCAGGAGTCTCTTCATTGGAACTTTCTTCAATTGATTCGATCTGCTTAACACCGTGGTAGAAGATCTCTCCTCCATAATTCCAAGGTCTTGTCTTGTTGGACTTGTATGGGATAGGCCTCGGCATTGTTATCTTTAGAGGTACAAACTTTGGATCGAGTGTAATCTTAACAGGTCTTTTGGAGACCTTGGAAAGATTGTCAGAAATGGTGATTATAGAAACATCATTGACTGGAGTAACATGAGTAATAAGAGTTTTCTTGAAGAGGATTTCTTGACTATCCATCAGGCGTTGGATGCCTGACTTCAATAGCAGACAGTCGGATTGCAAGGTCGAACAAAGGTAACAATCCTTTTCACAGCCTGGGTGTGATACGGTGGTGTTGTACCCCAAAATTTGCCCTCCCATATTCTTCAAGAAATTGCCAAGCTAAGTCACAAAATTCCCCAAGGGTTGTGCAGTACAACTGTCTCCTATACAGTCAAAACTAGGGTTTGTGTTCTGATCAAGAAAAGGAAGTTTCCAAAGGCCCAATCAAGTCTCATGTGCCTACAAATGTGGTCAAGCATCCTCATATCAAGTTTCAAGGCATTCAGCTCAAAATTGCACACTCAAAACCCTAAATTGCACTACAGTCAACTGTAGGGGCAAAATGGTCATTTGACAGTCAAAAGTTCAAATTTTTGGTCAACATATCATTTTGAAGCCACAAACATCATTTGATCAATGCTTGATCATGATTCTCAAAATTTGGCTCAGAAAATCATCAAGATGCAAAAGTTTCCTTATTTGGACAGTTGAAAAAGTCAACTGAAATTGACCAGGGCATAACTTTCACATGGATTATCAGAAAAATTCCATCCAAAGCTCATTTTGAAGATAAAGACATTTCCTACAACTCATCTTCATACTTCAAGTCCAAGAAATGCTCTCACAAAAAGTTATCAATTTCAACATTATAGGTCATTTTCAAAAGTCAACAAAAAGGGACTTTAAGTCAAAAGCCATAACTTGAGATTGGTAAATCAAAATGACATGGGACCAAAGGCATTGGTTAGAGGACTCAAAGACCTTTCCAAAATGTCCAAGAACATGAGAAAAGCTTAAAAATGGAGCAAGTTATGCCTTGTGGAAGTTGGGAAAATTTTTGGATATTTTGAAAAGTCAACATTGATGCAAATGATTCAAAATTGCTAATGGGCCCATTTTTCTTCCAAGATTCATCATTCCAAGCATGTGCACGACCACTTGGCCCAAAGGGAAGTATTTTCTCATTTTTTATTTATTTATTTGAATTTTTATTCATATTAATTCAATTAAATCAATTAAATATGTGGAAAATATCTAAATGAACCAAATGAATCTTTTTATACATGTTTTAGACTTGATATTTCGTGCTTAGCCAATTATGGAAAGATTTGGCTTGATTGAAACCTAATTGATACAAAAACCATGTGAAAAGATATGAAAAGGATTCTTAAGAAATCAAATATTGAAAACAATAAAAGCAATGGATTTTGATCAATCTTTTTAACCTAATTCATTCACTACATAACCAGGAACAAAAACCTAATTGCATTAGACAAAAAGCTGCGCTCAAGAATACATCACAAACTTGGAAATTTCTCCAAAAAAGTCAATACTGAAAACTGACTTACAAAGCGATTCAAGCCTCAATACCAATTCCATTAGCTTGCTGAGGATTAAAGGAAGAGATTTGGATCAAAACCAAAGATTTTGACATCAAGAAACGTGAGAATACCGGTGCCCTGTACAGAAAGTTTATCGTTTTTCTTGCATCATGATTCATGCGCCTTTTCCAATTTTTGATGTTTAATTTGTGTTCTATGTTCAATTCTGAAGCTAACTAACATATCTAATTGTATTTTTATGCCCCACGCGTGAATCCACCATTAGCAAATTCTAGGGTTTGTAAAGCTTGAAATTGGGCGTTTTGCCATAAGGTAAAATTAAGACATAACAATGCCATGGATGAAATCTGCAGGTTGGAACAAAGAGATTTAGAAGCTCGTACTCAATTTATGAGCCTTCAGGGCCTAATCGCTATTAATGGAATTGGCATATTTTGAGGGGGTTCAAAACCCCCGTTAAATGTTTGTTGAATAGTTTCAGGGAATTCCCAGCGAAGAAGATGGTGCGGTGGCGGCCAACGATTAGTCCATTTAAATTTTCGCGCTGGAAATCCATTCACCAACGCTTTTGCTTTATGTTATTTGTATATTATTTAATAAACAAAATGCGTTGAGTGCTTCAGTGGTAAAGTTAGTGGGTGTTAATCCTCATGACCTGGGTTCGAATCCCAGGTCAGTATAATTTCACTATTATTTTTCCATTGCAATTCCTATGCAGGCATAACCTTAAAGCGCATCATGTTGCCTCAACATCCAAAGAGCCACGCGTCTAGCTGCTTCAAATCAAGGGCAGGGATTCAAAGAACGCATTATGCCTTAGTCAACGCACCATATGGAACCTAGGAAAGTCAGCGAATTTCCAGCTTATTGGGCCTAAATTATTGGATCCATACCTCCATGTTGGGACAGAAAACCCCCCTGGTTTGCTTCTCTATACATTTTTTTATTTTATTTTCAATAATGATTTTATTTTCTTTATTTGTTAAATTAATTAATTATTTCTTTACAAAATATAAAAATGCACAAAAATCAGAAAAAAGAGAAAAATATAATATTTATTTTATTATTTTCATAAATAAATTGCATGTAAATATTTAGTATTAAATAGGTTTTAATTTTAATTCTTTTTTATAACTAAAAATCCAAAAATATAGAATTAGGTTTAATAACTTTTTATTCCTTTTTAATTTTCTCTTTTTTTATCATAATACTTATTTATTTATTATTTTAATAATTAAATTGTACATAAAAATAATTAGGTTTAAATTAGGTCAAATTTCAATATTTTCTTAATAACTAAAAAATAATTAGAATTAGGGTTTGACATTTTATTTTAATTTTAATTAATCCTCTTTTTCTATTAAATCTAAAAAACACAAAAAAACACCAAAAAAAAACATTCTCTTTTAATATTAATTTTAATTCCTTATTAATTTAAATTTTGCAAAAAAGGGTCCAACGCCCATGTTTTTAATTCCTTTATTTCGCGTATTTATTTATTTCGCTCAAATAATTATGTATCTCTCCCAAAGCCGTGTAAACAATTACTCGCACTTTTATTTCTTTCGCTTTATTTACTTTCCGTCAAATCGGGTCCGGTTTAATTTTGGCGATGTGGACCCGCGCCATTTGTAATAGTTGTAGATTTATTTTCCCGCAACTTTTAACTGTTAAATAAGCATGCAAGAATGAATGGCCCTAATTAAAATCAAGCGTAGATCACAATAACATGACAAGATAAATGCAAACGAAAACGACACACGAATCGCACACACCACCCCTAGGGTACGCCTCACTGTTGCCTTTCGAAAGGTGATCGTCGAGTAGAGGATGTCTTAGTAAGTCCTCATGATCCGGGAACCTGGCATGAGGGTAGCTTCTAAGGTGTCTTCCCATTGCTCTGGTGATCACCACGTCCCGAACCTTCGAATTGACCCGAACACCTCCAACGGTGGTGCTACCTACCTCTCAATGGTGGGATGGCACTACTTTTAAGGACATTTACACAGACGAATTCCTTAGGGTAGGTAGGTTCTCAAGGATACTTGCTCTCTTCAAAACAAACTGAAATCTTTTCACACCAACACATTCTCAAAAACTTTCAAAACAAATTTTTCAAACACTCTGACGTACGAGTCGAACTGAAATTTTCAAAGAAACTTTTTTTAAACCCACATTGAAAAGCAAACAAACATTTTTGAAAACACAATGAGCAAGTATCTAAGAGCCCATGGATAACCATGGATAGAAAGGGTGCTAACACCTTCCCTTTCTATAATCTACCTCCCGAACCGAGAGCAATCTCTATAAGGAATTTTCTGTGCTTTTGTCCTTTCCATTTGGAGAAAATAAAAGACGGTGGCGACTCTTGCTTCCGCGACATTTCGCGAACCAGCGTTAAACAGTCAGTTCCAGATCCACCGATCACAGAAATGGCGACTCTGCTGGGGAATAAACTTTTAAAGTGAGGTGTACCTTAGGGCTAGGTCATAACTATGTTTTCAATTGTCTTCTTTGCTTGCTTTATTATTGTGGGTTGCTTGGGAGTTCTATAGATCCTAAACCCGGATCTGGGGGATACCGTTCTTAGAAAGTAGCAACAAGGCTGTGAGGGAACTGTGCGGGGTATACCGACATGGTTGAAACAGTCTGCTACGTTGATGTGGCACTTTGGTGTGTACCGGTAACCCTTGAGTTCAGTCAAGGAGAGTACGGGGCCTCCGCGTGGTGTCATGAAGCATCAATAGACCTTAGGAACCTTAATTGAACTATCTTGGCCTCTTTAGGGTAGTGAGATAACTGACTTTGGTGCAGTCCGAGGTTGGTTGATACTCGATACTACGCTCAATTGAGGGTTGCTTTCCTGGAATATTTCGGTCGCCAGTTCAGTGGCTAAATCGAAACGATGAACAATGAAAGCAATCCCGTGATATTGGGAACCTTAGAACCCGGTTACTTTGATTAGGACAGGTTGAACCCACCAACTTCAAGAGGGTACTACCCAGACCTCATGCTGGCCTTAAACCTTAAGGGCTTGTCTTGTGTGCCTTGTGTGCCTTACATGTTTGTCTTTGTAAATATCTGTGGTGTGTTTAATCATAGCATCATGACATCATCCAGCATCATATGCATTGACTAACCATTTCAGGGGTTCGAATTTTCATCTTTGTTCTTGTTTTGTAGGACATGGAAACTGTTCGTAGAAAGACAATTCAAATCAGTCTTGTAAGGGTACCTCCTCAGCTTAAGGAGCTTATATCCAGGATTCCCGAGAACTCTTCATTCAGTGAAAGGCATGGAAGCCTCATCAGCTTGGTCAACACCAACATTGAGGAAGATATGATAAAGGTCTTGTTCCAGTTCTTTGACCCTCTGCATCACTGTTTTACCTTCTTGGATTATCAGTTGGTACCTACATTGGAGGAGTTCTCCCGGCTCCTGAAGATCCCTATCCTTGATCAGCTACCCTTCAACGGTACAGAAAAGGAACCTAAGCTTGAAGAGATTGCTAAAGCCTTGCACCTACAGTCATCTGACCTCAAGGGACATTGGGAAGTCAGAAGTGGTATCAAAGGGTTCTTAGCCAGGTTTCTGTTTGAAAAAGCCCATGAATGTTGGAACTCCCTTGACCTACAAGCTTTTGAAGAAGTGGTAGCTCTCCTTGTCTATGGTTTGGTGTTGTTTCCTAACCCAGATCAGCTTATTGATATCAGTGCTGTCCAGATCTTTATGTCCAGGAATCCTATACCTACGTTGCTGGGGGACATCCTTCACTCATGTTACACTCGAACCATGAGAAAAAGAGGTGTCCTTATGTGTTGCACTCCTCTCCTGGGAAGGTGGTTTATTTCGCACCTTCCCCAATAAGTCCTGAAGAATGAGCGGGGTTTGAGATGGTCACAACGGTTGATGACTCTTACACATGCAGATATACATTGGTGCCCTAGGTCCAGAGAAGATGTCACTATCATTGATCGTTGCGGGGAGTACCCTAATGTTCCTTTACTTGGAATCAGAGGAGGTATTACTTATAGCCCATGCCTGGCTTGGAGACAGTTTGGTTATGCTCGGAGAGACGGTCCTCATGACATGTTAATTCCCGACATAGTTTTTGACTTCGACAACGATACTCAAGGACTTCGTCAGAGATTTATCAGAGCCTGGAGGATGCCAAGTAGGATAGACATCAAGACACTGGGGCACAGGAACTCCATCCCATTGGAACCCTATCTCAAGTGGGTACGCGCCCGCTCCCAGAAGTTAGTGATGCCTTATCCTCACATGATCCCGGTAATCAAAGAACCAGTCTTGGAAGGGGAAGTGTCCTACACTATTCAGCACCCTGATATGCCCACATCCTGGGAAGAGATGCAGAAGAGCTGGATCCAGCTTAAGGAGGAAAGGAATTCTCTTGAGACTAGTCTGCATGCCAGTGAAAAGAAAGTCTTGGAGCTCACCCGCCTGTTGCATGAAGAGAGGAATCTCAACACCTACATAGCTCCGAAGAGGATGCGCAGTGTATTTTGGGATTGATTTGATTTTTGTACTTTTTGCCCATGAGGCTTTGATGTATTAAACAATGATTTCTTTAATGATGACGTGTGTTCCCTTTTGTCTACAACAAATTTGAACTTTCGAACCCTTGAATGCATTGCATACGCATTTCATACATCATGTGCATAGCAGGTTTTTCCTCTTTTCAGGTTGCTTACAGTTCTTCGCTGTTTATTTCAGCATCATGAATCCCGAATCTGCATCAACCGAGACATCAATCAAGGCTCTTCAGGTGCAGAATGCACAATTCCAGGAACTAATCAAGGGTCTGGCTAAAGGCCAAGAAGAACTAAAGGCTATGCTCCTGAAGAAGGAGAAGAAGAAGAAGAGAAGATCTGTTCTGTTCAACTCGGGCCGAAGGTTTGGCAATACTCTGCAACATGAAGAGGCTGGTTCTTCTGTTGACAAGAGTCCTTCTCAGGCAGAAGTAAAGGTTCCTAGTCCGGTCGTCTCCGACAACGAGACAGATTTTGATGAAGAGCAGTACCCTCCTGCAGATGACAGATACAAGCAACTGGAGGACAGGTTGAAGGCTATGGAGGTGCAACAGGCACCTGGGCTGGATTTCGGAGATTTGGGTTTGTCGACTGGTGTGATTATCCCGCATAAATTCAAAGCACCATCCTTCTCCAAATATGACGGGGCGTCTTGTCCCAAGCTGCATTTGAGGTCCTATGTTCGGAAAATTCAGCCGTACTCTGCGGATAAGAATTTATGGATCCACTTCTTCCAGGAGAGTCTTTCAGGGACTCATCTCGAATGGTTCTATCAGCTGGATGGGACCAAGGTTCGTAACTGGGAGGAGTTGGCTACTGCTTTCTACAAGCAGTATCAATATAATGCCGACCTTGCCCCCACACGTACCCAACTCCAGGGTATGGCGTTAGGTGCAAGCGAAGGTTTTAAGGAGTACGCTCAGAAGTGGAGAGACCTGGCTGGTAGGGTGCAGCCACCATTGACTGATCGGGAGTTGGTAGACATGTTCTTGGGGACCCTATCTGGGCCATTTTTCAACCATCTCATCGGGAATTCTTCTGCTGGGTTCACTGATTTAATCCTGACTGGAGAGAGAATTGAAGCTGGGCTGAAGTCTGGGAAGATTGCGAAGGGTGCATCATCTAGTTCGGAAAAGAAACCATTCAAGAAGGAGTCTAGTGCCGTGTATGGTTCCAGGAAATCAGAGAGACCTGAGCACCGCCAATCTGTCAGTGCGGTGATGATTGCTAAGCCTGCTGCCGCTCCTCGGCCAAACAATTCCCAAAGGGCTGAAAGACCCCGGAGGGAGTTTACCCGGTTAAACATGACCCTATCGCAGATCCTGCCACAGTTGCTCTCAACCAATTTGGTGACTGTCAGGGAGGCTCCAAAGTTCCCAAATACAACATCTCCCAAGTACAATCCGAATGCTCGTTGTGCCTACCATTCAGAAAGCCCGGGGCACTCTACCGATGACTGTTGGGCGTTGAAGAATAAGGTGCAAGACCTTATCGATGCAAAGGAGATACAATTCGAGGCGCCTGCAAAGCCGAATGTAGTTACTGCCCCTATGCCTCAGCACGGGGTAAATGCTGTTGATGAAGACGTTTATGCTGTTTCTGTGGATGATCTAGCCACTCCTCTAAAGATCGTCAAGAAGAACCTACTGCAGGCCGGTTTATTTCCGGGTTGTAGTGAGGGTTGCCTATTCTGTGCCGTGTCCCCATCTGGTTGTCCCTTGCTAAAGTTTGGCATCCAAAGCCTAATGGATAGCAAGGAGATTCTATTCAAGAAGTCTGCTGTTCGGTTGGTTCCAAGGGAAGAAGTTTCTGTGGTGACTATCTTCAATAATTCGATCCCGGCTCTCCAGAAGAAGCCCGTTCAAATTATGACCGTTGCACCCGTTATTATCACTGTTCCAGGGCCCCTGCCCTATGTATCTGATAAAGCTGTCCCTTGGCACTATGGGGCAGATGTATATATAAACGGGATTAAACAAGAGCTCAACGCTGGCGCCAGCATCTGTGACATCACTGGCCCAGCCAAAGTTACCCGCAGTGGCAGGCTCTTCTCGCCTGATATTGCACCGCCTGCTGCCCGAAGACCGCTCCTGTTAATTCCTACAAGTACACCTATTCCTGTTGCTGATCAAGTTGTTGTTCCTGCTGCTGATCCGATTGTTTCTCCTGCTGCCGAGTCGTCCAATGCTCGGGGCAAGGGGATTGAAGTTGAGCCTGCCCAGATGGAGGCACCCATACCCATAGCTACTGAGGCCTCCCCACAAGAGATGGAGGAGATTCTGAAGATTATAAATAAGAGCGATTTTAATGTTGTGGAACAGCTGGGGAATACGCCCTCCAAGATCTCCATGCTCTCTTTACTGCTGTGCTCCGAGGCCCATGCAAAGGCCCTAATCTCATTCCTCAAGACGGCCCATGTGCCACATGAAACCTCTGCAGTCCAGTTCACTGATTGCGTGGCAAGTCTAACGGCAGATAATGGCTTGGGTTTCTCAGACGCTGACTTGACCGCAAAGGGGAGAGATCATAATGATGCTCTGCATGTCTCAATTGAATGCAGGGGCACCACCTTGGCACATGTGTTGGTTGATACTGGGTCATCTTTGAATGTGCTACCCAAGAAGGCTCTGGATCGTCTAGATTGTGAAGGCCTGGAATTGAAACCCAACAACATCATCGTCAGGGCCTTTGATGGTTCAAAGAGGATGGTCCATGGAGAAATTGACATTCCGATTCGGGTGGGCTCTCAAGTGTTCGACTCCACTTTTTATGTGATGGACATCCGTCCATCTTACTCTTGTCTGCTGGGTCGACCCTGGATACATAAGGCTGGGGCAGTGACCTCTACCTTGCATCAAAAGCTGAAGTACCCCGTCAGAGGGAAGATCGTCACTGTGCAAGGAGAGGAAGAATATATGGTGAGTCACCTAAACTCGTTCAGATACATTGAGATGGATGGGGAGTTCATTGAGACCCCCTTTCAGCATTTCGAGGAGGTGTTTCCAATTGCAGCAGAAACAACAGAAGCAAGTGGTCCTTTGAAGATGGCTTCCCTGAAGGATGCCAGGGCTGTGGTGCAGAAGGGTGAATGTGCCGACTGGGGCAGACTTCCAGACTTCACCCAGAAGACTGATAAACTTGGGCTGGGTTTTACCACAGAAGGTCAGAGAGCTATGAGGAAAGCGAAGATCGGAAGGCCTCCGGTATTTATTAAAAGCTCAGAAGTGAATGCTGTTGGGGAGGATCATGAAGTGGACGAAGCAGAATTCAACAGCTGGATTTATCCGATGACCGAAGGCGGATTGAACAACTGGATTGCTAAGGATCATACCCCTGTTACCTTTGTGACGCAGTAATAAATTTCTTTGTTTCGTTATATTTTGTAATAAACAATGATAAACTCTATGGCCCGGTGTCTTACCCGAGGCACCGTGGTTCTATTTGTGAGGGCATACAAACTGTCATTTTATACATCATGAATGAAAATCTTGGACGTTTTTCACATTGCAAATATTGTGTTCCTTTCCTGTCTTTCTTTTCCTTTACATAATTTTCGAAAACAGCTGTATTTACACACACACTCACTCATACAGGTTCCAATCCACTCTGGATCTCACTGATAACAGCTCTGCTACTGCCAATTATGACTTCGAAAATCCGATCAACTTAGCCGAAGACGAAGGTGAAGATGATTGCGAAGTGGCTGGCGAGCTTGCAAGACTGTTGCTTCAGGAAGAGAGGGCAATTCAACCCCATGAAGAGCCAGTGGAAACAATAAACCTGGGTACTGAAGCAGACAGGAGAGAGGTAAAGATTGGTGCCAACCTAGAGCTCAGCATGAAGCAACGGTTAACTAAGATGCTGCATGATTATATGGAGATCTTTGCCTGGTCCTACGAAGACATGCCAGGGTTGGATACCGATATTGTGGTCCATCACTTGCCAACTAAGGAAGACTGCCCTCCAGTTAAGCAAAAGGTCCGTCGGATGCGTCCAGAGATGTCCGAGAAGATTAAGGCCGAGGTTATGAAACAGTTTGATGCCGGGTTCCTTGCAGTAACTTCTTACCCTCAGTGGGTTGCTAATGTGGTGCCGGTACCGAAGAAGGACGGTAAGGTCAGAATGTGTGTCGACTACAGGGATCTGAACAGGGCCAGCCCCAAGGATGACTTCCCTTTACCTCACATTGATGTCCTTGTTGATAATACCGCTCAACACAAGGTTTTCTCTTTCATGGATGGCTTTTCAGGTTACAATCAGATTAAGATGGCACCTGAAGACATGGAAAAGACTACATTTGTTACTCAGTGGGGCACCTTCTGTTACAAGGTCATGCCATTTGGATTAAAGAATGCTGGGGCAACCTACCAACGTGCCATGGTTGCCTTATTTCATGATATGATCCATCATGAGATCGAAGTATATGTGGACGACATGATCGCTAGGTCCCAGACTGAGGAAGAGCACCTAGATCATCTGCAGAAGTTGTTTGACCGTTTGAAACTGTACAAGCTGAGATTGAACCCGAATAAGTGCACCTTCGGGGTAAGATCGGGAAAATTGCTAGGCTTCGTGGTTAGTGATAAAGGTATTCAAGTGGACCCTGCTAAGGTCAAAGCTATTCAAGAGATGCCAGTTCCCAAGACAGAGAAGGAAGTCAGAGGCTTTTTAGGACGCCTGAATTACATTGCTCGCTTCATCTCACATCTGACTGCTACCTGTGAGCCAATCTTCAAGCTACTGAAGAAAGATCAGGTAGTACGTTGGAACGATGAATGTCAGGCTGCCTTCGACAAAATCAAAGAGTATCTCCAAGAACCACCTATCCTTATGCCACCGGTTGAAGGGAGACCTCTGATACTATACCTGACAGTGTTGGACAACTCAATGGGGTGTGTGCTGGGGCAGCATGACGAGTCTGGCCGAAAAGAGCATGCCATTTATTACCTTAGCAAAAAGTTTACCGACTGTGAGACCTGATACTCACTGCTTGAGAAAACTTGCTGCGCTTTGGTATGGGCTGCTCGCCGGCTGAGACAGTATATGCTGACTCACACTACCTTGTTGATCTCAAAAATGGATCCCATAAAGTACATATTCGAAAAGCCTGCTCTGTCTGGGAGAATTGCAAGATGGCAAATGATCTTGACCGAATACGACATTCAGTACACAACCCAGAAAGCCATCAAAGGAAGTGTATTGGCAGACCACTTAGCTCATCAAGCTGTAGATGACTATCAATCAATGAACTTCGAGTTTCCAGATGAAAGCATTATGATAGTAACAGATTGTGAAGTACCTGGACCGGATGAAGGACCTGAGCCAGGATCCCGATGGTCTATGCACTTTGACGGAGCCTCCAATGCTTTGGAAAACGGTATCGGCGCCATAATCATATCTCCACAAGGTACTCATACCCCACTCACTGCCCGGTTGTGTTTCAACTGTACTAACAACATGGCGGAGTATGAGGCGTGTATCATGGGTCTTCAAGCTGCGATCGACCTAAGGATCAAATTTCTAAGTGTTTTCGGAGATTCCGCTCTTGTGATCAATCAGATCAAAGGAGAGTGGGATACGAAACATCCAAACCTGATTCCTTATAGAGAATGCGTGTTGACCCTGATTCCCCACTTTACGGAGATAACCTTTGAGCACTTTCCAAGAGAAGAGAATCAATTAGCGGACGCGTTAGCTACAATGTCTTCAATGTTCAAGGTCAAATGGGATAACGAGGCTCCCCGGATCATCATCTGGAAACTGGACGAACCGGCATACTGTTGTGATCTCGAAACTGAATTGGTGACTGAGAAGCCTTGGTACCACGAAGTGAAGAGATATCTGGAAGCTCAGGAATACCCTGAAGGTGCCTCTGTCAATGATAAGAAATTCCTGAGGAGATTCGCAGCCAAGTTCTTCCTTAGCAACAGCATCTTGTACAAGCGAAACCATGATTCAACCCTACTGCGTTGTGTGGACAAGACTGAAGCGGAAAGAATCATGGAAGAGCTACATGAAGGGACCTTTGGTACACATTCCAGTGGACATACTATGGCTAAGAAAATCCTACGGGCAGGATATTACTGGTCCACGATGGAAGCTGACTGCTACCAACACTCCAGGACATGCCACAAGTGCCAGATTTATGCAGACAAGGTGCATGTTCCTCCGGTTCCCCTGAATGTTCTGACTGCGCCATGGCCGTTTGAAATGTGGGGCATAGACATGATCGGCGAGATTAAACCTACGGCATCCAATGGACATCGCTTCATCCTAGTGGCGATTGATTATTTCACGAAGTGGGTTGAGGCAGCATCCTATGCTACGGTAACCAAGACCGTTGTGGCACGGTTCATTCGACATAATCTGATCTGTCGATACGGCGTCCCTGAGCGAATTATTACAGACAACGGTACTAATCTAAACAATAAGATGATCGCTGAGCTCTGCGAACAGTTCAAGATACAGCACCACAATTCTTCTCCTTACAGACCGAAGATGAATGGGGCTGTAGAAGCAGCAAATAAAAACATCAAGAAGATCGTGCAGAAAATGACAGTGACTTACAAAGATTGGCACGAGATGTTACCGTTCGCTCTGCATGGGTACCGTACCTCAGCTAGGACGTCAACCGGGGCAACTCCTTTCTCTCTGGTTTATGGCATGGAGGCAGTCTTGCCGATTGAAGTACAAATTCCCTCTCTCCGGATAATGAAGGATGCAAATCTGAACGAAGATGATTGGATCCAGACACGACTTGATCAGCTCAACCTCATAGACGAAAAGAGACTTGCTGCTATCTGTCATGGTCAGACGTATCAGAAACGGATGATCAGGGCATTTAACAAAAAGGTCAGACCACAGGAGTATCAAGTTGGGGATCTGGTAATCAAGAGAATCATCCTTCCTCAGAGTGATCCAAGGGGCAAATGGACCCCTACGTACGAAGGGCCATTTGTGGTTAAACATGTGTTCTCAGGAGGAGCAATGATATTGACCAACATGGATGGTGACGACCTTCCTCACCCCGCCAATGCAGACATAGTTAAAAAATACTACGCATACAAAAAAAAAAGACCCGCTAGGCTGACATGCCTAGGCAAAAATTAGGGCTTCCCGTCGAACCAAAAGGGTTCGGGCAAAATGAAGGGATGAAAATGAAAAAATCTGTACACCCGGCAAGTCGAAAACCTGAAAAGGCGGCTTGGGCAAAAATGGGTATCCCGATGGACTGAAAACCCGAAAGGGCGGTCCAGGCAAAAATTAGGGATAAAAGCGTAATACTATGTCTCATTGATCACTTTGCATCCAGAATCCGGTATCTACATCAAGTTCAGACGGCATCGATCAGTCAGCTTCACCCTCAACCAAGGTCATCAAGTGATGAGACGCTCGGAGTTATAAAGACAATAGCAGAGTTGAAACCCAGTGGATCATTCATATTTCACACAGCTGTTTTATTTTCTTTTGTACAAAATTTATATAAACTCTTTTGTTCGGCGGCGTACCTCTTACTAGGACGCCAGCCTCTTGTACACAAAACGCCTATTCAGGCCATTCAAAAATCAATACAAATATATTTTCAGTTAAACGTGCCAAGTGTTTTTCTTTTTCTGTTTTGTTTTGCGAAGAACGTCCAAGGTTCAATTTGTGATATATGCATTGACAATAATTTGCTAACTCATAAATATTTGCATACGAAACAAAGGAATTAATTGCAGGTGACACTAGAAACAGGGGCAACAAAGAGTTGTCTGAGCAGTCTAATTGTTCTATCCTCCAAGGTACCAAGGTAGGTTCAGCTAAAGAACGCGACCAGTACATCCTAATTCCCCAGGGAGTGAGCCAACAAAAGTGCATTCTTCTCCAAGCAGAGCTATCAAATCTCAAGGAAATTGAATATCCTCTAGTAGATCTCAATACTCCCCCAGCAGCAGCATATATATGTTCTTAACAAGCATCCCCGACAGTCTTGGCCTAAAGATTGTTCTCCGGCGGTATCTCAATATTCAAAGGAATCACTCCCCCAGCATATCAAAACTTCCCCAAAAAAGAGTCCAATCCAGTTTCCCAAGGAAAGTTGGAGTCCATCTTCCCCAAGCAGTAAGCTTATCCCCAGTAAATTCTGGAAGCTTATCCCCTCGTAGAGCACGAACGCGTCGTCCGGCTTGAGTTAAAGAGTTATTTCCTTAACAGGATATAACTGGGTTATCCTCAGCCAAAAGCCACGGAAAGAGCGTCCTCGACGAAGTCTTCTTACCCCAGCGAAGTCCATCAGCACTTCCAAACAATAAGGATATCCTCAGCAAGTTATCAACAATTCAGCAAGGCATCTCTCTCCCCACAGAGTTTTGCTTCCCAGCATGGTCGCTAGAGTATCTTTTCCTTCCGCAGAATCTTCCATTTGCCAAGTTTTATTCCGCAACGGAGTCATCTTCTCCTACCGGTATTCTTGCAGTTATCATCCCCAGCGGAAGCAAAATCTATTCTTCAGTATCAGCCCAGGATATGACTTCCCGGCACCCGTCAAGGATTTACTTTCCTAGACAAAAACATACATAAAACATCACATACATACCTCATCATAGCATGCATAGACGCATCATGTCATACAAATCTCATTTATGTTGAGAACATCATTGCTTGAGCCATATCATGCATTGCATATGACTGACCTTTACCTTTCAGGAAAAATGCAGTTAAAATGCTTAAACATATTTCAGAGCCTTCTCTAGTCCAGCTAAATCGACTCCCAACAGATTTTTCTGATAAAGACTCAGCAGAAGTTATGGTCCCCTCTCCGACAAGTGCGTGAGGTGGTAATTCCTTCTTCAGATGTTTCCCTCTCCGACGATGAGTGTGAGGTGATAGTCTCTTATGGTCCCCTCTCCGGCAAGTGCGTGAGGTGGTAATTCCTTTTTCAGATGTTTCCCTCTCCGACGATGAGTGTGAGGTGATAGTCTCTTATGGTCCCCTCTCCGACAAGTGCGTGAGGTGGTAATTCCTTCTTCAGATGTTTCCCTCTCCGACGATGAGTGTGAGGTGATAATCTCCTATGGTTCCCTCTCCGACGGTGAGTGAGGTGGTAAGTCCTTTTCAGATGTTTCCCTCTCCGACGATGAGTGTGAGGTGATAGTCTCTTATGGTCCCCTCTCCGACAAGTGCGTGAGGTGGTAATTCCTTTTTCAGATGTTTCCCTCTCTGACGATGAGTGTGAGGTGATAGTCTCTTATGGTTCCCTCTCCGACAGTGTGTGAGGTGACAATTCCTTTTCCTATGATTCCCTCTCCGACGGCGAGTGAGGTAATTCCCCTTCAGATTATAAGGGTCTATTGGTTCTCTTCCTAGTATTGCAAAGATGGTAATTCCCGCCAAGATTTTTCTCAACGAGCGTTGTTGAAGTTAAAGTCGCCCAAGGTTCTCTTACCATTCATGCTAAGACAGTAACCATACCTGGTTCATTCATCATCTTTTGAAGCTCCAGACTCAGCTCCTGTAACCAGTCAGGATACATCTATACCAAGCATCTAAAATCAGCTCCTGCAGCGTGTCAGGTACTCAGTTTTTCTTTTGCAGGTATGCAGGTTATCGCTAAGGGATCTCTTATGCGATCAACATCCAGATGGCATCTATAAGCCCATCATCCTATCCAGCAATCTCCAAATGGCATCTGTAAGCCCATTCCACCATACTGCTATCATGTGAGCGCAAATTTCTGGGCACTCTAGTGTCCAATCATCTTCTACCCTCGGATTACGAAAGGCACGTCAGCCAATCTGCATCCTCAGGTCTAAGAAGATTGAACAGGGGCAACTGTTGTACCCCAAAATTTGCCCTCCCATATTCTTCAAGAAATTGCCAAGCTAAGTCACAAAATTCCCCAAGGGTTGTGCAGTACAACTGTCTCCTATACAGTCAAAACTAGGGTTTGTGTTCTGATCAAGAAAAGGAAGTTTCCAAAGGCCCAATCAAGTCTCATGTGCCTACAAATGTGGTCAAGCATCCTCATATCAAGTTTCAAGGCATTCAGCTCAAAATTGCACAGTCAAAACCCTAAATTGCACTACAGTCAACTATAGGGGCAAAATGGTCATTTGACAGTCAAAAGTTCAAATTTTTGGTCAACATATCATTTTGAAGCCACAAACATCATTTGATCAATGCTTGATCATGATTCTCAAAATTTGGCTCAGAAAATCATCAAGATGCAAAAGTTTCCTTATTTGGACAGCTGAAAAAGTCAACTGAAATTGACCAGGGCATAACTTTCACATGGATTATCAGAAAAATTCCATCCAAAGCTCATTTTGAAGAGAAAGACATTTCCTACAACTCATCTTCATACTTCAAGTCCAAGAAATGCTCTCACAAAAAGTTATCAATTTCAACATTATAGGTCATTTTCAAAAGTCAACAAAAAGGGACTTTAAGTCAAAAGCCATAACTTGAGATTGGTAAATCAAAATGACATGGGACCAAAGGCATTGGTTAGAGGACTCAAAGACCTTTCCAAAATGTCCAAGAACATGAGAAAAGCTTAAAAATGGAGCAAGTTATGCCTTGTGGAAGTTGGGAAATTTTTGGATATTTTGAAAAGTCAACATTGATGCAAATGATTCAAAATTGCTAATGGGCCCATTTTTCTTCCAAGATTCATCATTCCAAGCATGTGCACGACCACTTGGCCCAAAGGGAAGTATTTTCTCATTTTTTATTTATTTATTTGAATTTTTATTCATATTAATTCAATTAAATCAATTAAATATGTGGAAAATATCTAAATGAACCAAATGAATCTTTTTATACATGTTTTAGACTTGATATTTCGTGCTTAGCCAATTATGGAAAGATTTGGCTTGATTGAAACCTAATTGATACAAAAACCATGTGAAAAGATATGAAAAGGATTCTTAAGAAATCAAATATTGAAAACAATAAAAGCAATGGATTTTGATCAATCTTTTTAACCTAATTCATTCACTACATAACCAGGAACAAAAACCTAATTGCATTAGACAAAAAGCTGCGCTCAAGAATACATCACAAACTTGGAAATTTCTCCAAAAAAGTCAATACTGAAAACTGACTTACAAAGCGATTCAAGCCTCAATACCAATTCCATTAGCTTGCTGAGGATTAAAGGAAGAGATTTGGATCAAAACCAAAGATTTTGACATCAAGAAACGTGAGAATACCGGTGCCCTGTACAGAAAGTTTATCGTTTTTCTTGCATCATGATTCATGCGCCTTTTCCAATTTTTGATGTTTAATTTGTGTTCTATGTTCAATTCTGAAGCTAACTAACATATCTAATTGTATTTTTATGCCCCACGCGTGAATCCACCATTAGCAAATTCTAGGGTTTGTAAAGCTTGAAATTGGGCGTTTTGCCATAAGGTAAAATTAAGACATAACAATGCCATGGATGAAATCTGCAGGTTGGAACGAAGAGATTTAGAAGCTCGCGCTCAATTTATGAGCCTTCAGGGCCTAATCGCTATTAATGGAATTGGCATATTTTGAGGGGGTTCAAAACCCCCGTTAAATGTTTGTTGAATAGTTTCAGGGAATTCCCAGCGAAGAAGATGGTGCGGTGGCGGCCAACGATTAGTCCATTTAAATTTTCGCGCTGGAAATCCATTCACCAACGCTTTTGCTTTATGTTATTTGTATATTATTTAATAAACAAAATGCGTTGAGTGCTTCAGTGGTAAAGTTAGTGGGTGTTAATCCTCATGACCTGGGTTCGAATCCCAGGTCAGTATAATTTCACTATTATTTTTCCATTGCAATTCCTATGCAGGCATAACCTTAAAGCGCATCATGTTGCCTCAACATCCAAAGAGCCACGCGTCTAGCTGCTTCAAATCAAGGGCAGGGATTCAAAGAACGCATTATGCCTTAGTCAACGCACCATATGGAACCTAGGAAAGTCAACGAATTTCCAGCTTATTGGGCCTAAATTATTGGATCCATACCTCCATGTTGGGACAGAAAACCCCCCTGGTTTGCTTCTCTATACATTTTTTTATTTTATTTTCAATAATGATTTTATTTTCTTTATTTGTTAAATTAATTAATTATTTCTTTACAAAATATAAAAATGCACAAAAATCAGAAAAAAGAGAAAAATATAATATTTATTTTATTATTTTCATAAATAAATTGCATGTAAATATTTAGTATTAAATAGGTTTTAATTTTAATTCTTTTTTATAACTAAAAATCCAAAAATATAGAATTAGGTTTAATAACTTTTTATTCCTTTTTAATTTTCTCTTTTTTTATCATAATACTTATTTATTTATTATTTTCATAATTAAATTGTACATAAAAATAATTAGGTTTAAATTAGGTCAAATTTCAATATTTTCTTAATAACTAAAAAATAATTAGAATTAGGGTTTGACATTTTATTTTAATTTTAATTAATCCTCTTTTTCTATTAAATCTAAAAAACACAAAAAAACACCAAAAAAAAACATTCTCTTTTAATATTAATTTTAATTCCTTATTAATTTAAATTTTGCAAAAAAGGGTCCAACGCCCATGTTTTTAATTCCTTTATTTCGCGTATTTATTTATTTCTCTCAAATAATTATGTATCTCTCCCAAAGCCGTGTAAACAATTACTCGCACTTTTATTTCTTTCGCTTTATTTACTTTCCGTCAAATCGGGTCCGGTTTAATTTTGGCGATGTGGACCCGCGCCATTTGTAATAGTTGTAGATTTATTTTCCCGCAACTTTTAACTGTTAAATAAGCATGCAAGAATGAATGGCCCTAATTAAAATCAAGCGTAGATCACAATAACATGACAAGATAAATGCAAACGAAAACGACACACGAATCGCACACACCACCCCTAGGGTACGCCTCACTGTTGCCTTTCGAAAGGTGATCGTCGAGTAGAGGATGTCTTAGTAAGTCCTCATGATCTGGGAACCTGGCATGAGGGTAGCTTCTAAGGTGTCTTCCCATTGCTCTGGTGATCACCACGTCCTGAACCTTCGAATTGACCCGAACACCTCCAACGGTGGTGCTACCTACCTCTCAATGGTGGGATGGCACTACTTTTAAGGACATTTACACATACGAATTCCTTAGGGTAGGTAGGTTCCCAAGGATGACTTCGCTTTACCTCACATTGATGTCCTTGTTGATAATACCGCTCAACACAAGGTTTTCTCTTTCATGGATGGCTTTTCAGGTTACAATCAGATTAAGATGGCACCTGAAGACATGGAAAAGACTACATTTGTTACTCAGTGGGGCACCTTCTGTTACAAGGTCATGCCATTTGGATTAAAGAATGCTGGGGCAACCTACCAACGTGCCATGGTTGCCTTATTTCATGATATGATCCATCATGAGATCGAAGTATATGTGGACAACATGATCGCTAGGTCCCAGACTGAGGAAGAGCACCTAGATCATCTGCAGAAGTTGTTTGACCGTTTGAAACTGTACAAGCTGAGATTGAACCCGAATAAGTGCACCTTCGGGGTAAGATCGGGAAAATTGCTAGGCTTCGTGGTTAATGATAAAGGTATTCAAGTGGACCCTGCTAAGGTCAAAGCTATTCAAGAGATGCCAGTTCCCAAGACAGAGAAGGAAGTCAGAGGCTTTTTAGGACGCCTGAATTACATTGCTCGCTTCATCTCACATCTGACTGCTACCTGTGAGCCAATCTTCAAGCTACTGAAGAAAGATCAGGTAGTACGTTGGAACGATGAATGTCAGGCTGCCTTCGACAAAATCAAAGAGTATCTCCAAGAACCACCTATCCTTATGCCACCGGTTGAAGGGAGACCTCTGATACTATACCTGACAGTGTTGGACAACTCAATGGGGTGTGTGCTGGGGCAGCATAACGAGTCTGGCCGAAAAGAGCACGCCATTTATTACCTTAGCAAAAAGTTTACCGACTGTGAGACCCGATACTCACTGCTTGAGAAAACTTGCTGCGCTTTGGTATGGGCTGCTCGCCGGCTGAGACAGTATATGCTGACTCACACTACCTTGTTGATCTCAAAAATGGATCCCATAAAGTACATATTCGAAAAGCCTGCTCTGTCTGGGAGAATTGCAAGATGGCAAATGATCTTGACCGAATACGACATTCAGTACACAACCCAGAAAGCCATCAAAGGAAGTGTATTGGCAGACCACTTAGCTCATCAAGCTGTAGATGACTATCAATCAATGAACTTCGAGTTTCCAGATGAAAGCATTATGATAGTAACAGATTGTGAAGTACCTGGACCGGATGAAGGACCTGAGCCAGGATCCCGATGGTCTATGCACTTTGACGGAGCCTCCAATGCTTTGGGAAACGGTATCGGCGCCATAATCATATCTCCACAAGGTACTCATACCCCACTCACTGCCCGGTTGTGTTTCAACTGTACTAACAACATGGCGGAGTATGAGGCGTGTATCATGGGTCTTCAAGCTGCGATCGACCTAAGGATCAAATTTCTAAGTGTTTTCGGAGATTCCGCTCTTGTGATCAATCAGATCAAAGGAGAGTGGGATACGAAACATCCAAACCTGATTCCTTATAGAGAATGCGTGTTGACCCTGATTCCCCACTTTACGGAGATAACCTTTGAGCACTTTCCAAGAGAAGAGAATCAGTTAGCGGACGCGTTAGCTACAATGTCTTCAATGTTCAAGGTCAAATGGGATAACGAGGCTCCCCAGATCATCATCTGGAAACTGGACGAACCGGCATACTGTTGTGATCTCGAAACTGAATTGGTGACTGAGAAGCCTTGGTACCACGAAGTGAAGAGATATCTGGAAGCTCAGGAATACCCTGAAGGTGCCTCTGTCAATGATAAGAAATTCCTGAGGAGATTCGCAGCCAAGTTCTTCCTTAGCAACAGCATCTTGTACAAGCGAAACCATGATTCAACCCTACTGCGTTGTGTGGACAAGACTGAAGCGGAAAGAATCATGGAAGAGCTACATGAAGGGACCTTTGGTACACATTCCAGTGGACATACTATGGCTAAGAAAACCCTACGGGCAGGATATTACTGGTCCACGATGGAAGCTGACTGCTACCAACACTCCAGGACATGCCACAAGTGCCAGATTTATGCAGACAAGGTGCATGTTCCTCCGGTTCCCCTGAATGTTCTGACTGCGCCATGGCCGTTAGCAATGTGGGGCATAGACATGATCGGCGAGATTAAACCTACGGCATCCAATGGACATCGCTTCATCCTAGTGGCGATTGATTATTTCACGAAGTGGGTTGAGGCATCATCCTATGCTACGGTAACCAAGACCGTTGTGGCACGGTTCATTCGACATAATCTGATCTGTCGATACGGCGTCCCTGAGCGAATTATTACAGACAAAGGTACTAATCTAAACAATAAGATGATCGCTGAGCTCTGCGAACAGTTCAAGATACAGCACCACAATTCTTCTCCTTACAGACCGAAGATGAATGGGGCTGTAGAAGCAGCAAATAAAAACATCAAGAAGATCGTGCAGAAAATGACAGTGACTTACAAAGATTGGCACGAGATGTTACCGTTCGCTCTGCATGGGTACCGTACCTCAGCTAGGACGTCAACCGGGGCAACTCCTTTCTCTCTGGTTTATGGCATGGAGGCAGTCTTGCCGATTGAAGTACAAATTCCCTCTCTCCGGATAATGAAGGATGCAAATCTGAACGAAGATGATTGGATCCAGACACGACTTGATCAGCTCAACCTCATAGATGAAAAGAGACTTGCTGCTATCTGTCATGGTCAGACGTATCAGAAACGGATGATCAGGGCATTTAACAAAAAGGTCAGACCACAGGAGTATCAAGTTGGGGATCTGGTAATCAAGAGAATCATCCTTCCTCAGAGTGATCCAAGGGGCAAATGGACCCCTACGTACGAAGGGCCATTTGTGGTTAAACATGTGTTCTCAGGAGGAGCAATGATATTGACCAACATGGATGGTGACGACCTTCCTCACCCCGCCAATGCAGACATAGTTAAAAAATACTACGCATAAAAAAAAAAAAGACCCGCTAGGCTGACATGCCTAGGCAAAAATTAGGGCTTCCCGTCGAACCAAAAGGGTTCGGGCAAAATGAAGGGATGAAAATGAAAAAATCTGTACACCCGGCAAGTCGAAAACCTGAAAAGGCGGCTTGGGCAAAAATGGGTATCCCGGTGGACTGAAAACCCGAAAGGGCGGTCCAGGAAAAAATTAGGGATAAAAGCGTAATACTATGTCTCATTGATCACTTTGCATCCAGAATCCGGTATCTACATCAAGTTCAGACGGCATCGATCAGTCAGCTTCACCCTCAACCAAGGTCATCAAGTGATGAGACGCTCGGAGTTATAAAGACAATAGCAGAGTTGAAACCCAGTGGATCATTCATATTTCACACAGCTATTTTATTTTCTTTTGTACAAAATTTATATAAACTCTTTTGTTCGGCGGCGTACCTCTTACTAGGACGCCAACCTCTTGTACACAAAACGCCTATTCAGGCCATTCAAAAATCAATACAAATATATTTTCAGTTAAACGTGCCAAGTGTTTTTCTTTTTCTGTTTTGTTTTGCGAAGAACGTCCAAGGTTCAATTTGTGATATATGCATTGACAATAATTTGCTAACTCATAAATATTTGCATACGAAACAAAGGAATTAATTGCAGGTGACACTAGAAACAGGGGCAACAAAGAGTTGTCTGAGCAGTCTAATTGTTCTATCCTCCAAGGTACCAAGGTAGGTTCAGCTAAAGAACGCGACCAGTACATCCTAATTCCCCAGGGAGTGAGCCAACAAAAGTGCATTCTTCTCCAAGCAGAGCTATCAAATCTCAAGGAAATTGAATATCCTCCAGTAGATCTCAATACTCCCCCAGCAGCAGCATATATATGTTCTTAACAAGCATCCCCGGCAGTCTTGGCCTAAAGATTGTTCTCCGGCGGTATCTCAATATTCAAAGGAATCACTCCCCCAGCATATCAAAACTTCCCCAAAAAAGAGTCCAATCCAGTTTCCCAAGGAAAGTTGGAGTCCATCTTCCCCAAGCAGTAAGCTTATCCCCAGTAAATTCTGGAAGCTTATCCCCTCGTAGAGCACGAACGCGTCGTCCGGCTTGAGTTAAAGAGTTATTTCGTTAACAGGATATAACTGGGTTATCCTCAGCCAAAAGCCACGGAAAGAGCGTCCTCGACGAAGTCTTCTTACCCCAGCGAAGTCCATCAGCACTTCCAAACAATAAGGATATCCTCAGCAAGTTATCAACAATTCAGCAAGGCATCTCTCTCCCCACAGAGTTTTGCTTCCCAGCATGGTCGCTAGAGTATCTTTTCCTTCCGCAGAATCTTCCATTTGCCAAGTTTTATTCCGCAACGGAGTCATCTTCTCCTACCGGTATTCTTGCAGTTATCATCCCCAGCGGAAGCAAAATCTATTCTTCAGTATCAGCCCAGGATATGACTTCCCGGCACCCGTCAAGGATTTACTTTCCTAGACAAAAACATACATAAAACATCACATACATACCTCATCATAGCATGCATAGACGCATCATGTCATACAAATCTCATTTATGTTGAGAACATCATTGCTTGAGCCATATCATGCATTGCATATGACTGACCTTTACCTTTCAGGAAAAATGCAGTTAAAATGCTTAAACATATTTCAGAGCCTTCTCTAGTCCAGCTAAATCGACTCCCAACAGATTTTTCTGATAAAGACTCAGCAGAAGTTATGGTCCCCTCTCCGACAAGTGCGTGAGGTGGTAATTCCTTCTTCAGATGTTTCCCTCTCCGACGATGAGTGTGAGGTGATAGTCTCTTATGGTCCCCTCTCCGGCAAGTGCGTGAGGTGGTAATTCCTTTTTCAGATGTTTCCCTCTCCGACGATGAGTGTGAGGTGATAGTCTCTTATGGTCCCCTCTCCGACAAGTGCGTGAGGTGGTAATTCCTTCTTCAGATGTTTCCCTCTCCGACGATGAGTGTGAGGTGATAATCTCCTATGGTTCCCTCTCCGACGGTGAGTGAGGTGGTAAGTCCTATTCAGATGTTTCCCTCTCCGACGATGAGTGTGAGGTGATAGTCTCTTATGGTCCCCTCTCCGACAAGTGCGTGAGGTGGTAATTCCTTTTTCAGATGTTTCCCTCTCCGACGATGAGTGTGAGGTGATAGTCTCTTATGGTTCCCTCTCCGACAGTGTGTGAGGTGACAATTCCTTTTCCTATGATTCCCTCTCCGACGGCGAGTGAGGTAATTCCCCTTCAGATTATAAGGGTCTATTGGTTCTCTTCCTAGTATTGCAAAGATGGTAATTCCCGCCAAGATTTTTCTCAACGAGCGTTGTTGAAGTTAAAGTCGCCCAAGGTTCTCTTACCATTCATGCTAAGACAGTAACCATACCTGGTTCATTCATCATCTTTTGAAGCTCCAGACTCAGCTCCTGTAACCAGTCAGGATACATCTATACCAAGCATCTAAAATCAGCTCCTGCAGCGTGTCAGGTACTCAGTTTTTCTTTTGCAGGTATGCAGGTTATCGCTAAGGGATCTCTTATGCGATCAACATCCAGATGGCATCTATAAGCCCATCATCCTATCCAGCAATCTCCAAATGGCATCTGTAAGCCCATTCCACCACACTGCTATCATGTGAGCGCAAATTTCTGGGCACTCTAGTGTCCAATCATCTTCTACCCTCGGATTACGAAAGGCACGTCAGCCAATCTGCATCCTCAGGTCTAAGAAGATTGAACAGGGGCAACTGTTGTACCCCAAAATTTGCCCTCCCATATTCTTCAAGAAATTGCCAAGCTAAGTCACAAAATTCCCCAAGGGTTGTGCAGTACAACTGTCTCCTATACAGTCAAAACTAGGGTTTGTGTTCTGATCAAGAAAAGGAAGTTTCCAAAGGCCCAATCAAGTCTCATGTGCCTACAAATGTGGTCAAGCATCCTCATATCAAGTTTCAAGGCATTCAGCTCAAAATTGCACAGTCAAAACCCTAAATTGCACTACAGTCAACTATAGGGGCAAAATGGTCATTTGACAGTCAAAAGTTCAAATTTTTGGTCAACATATCATTTTGAAGCCACAAACATCATTTGATCAATGCTTGATCATGATTCTCAAAATTTGGCTCAGAAAATCATCAAGATGCAAAAGTTTCCTTATTTGGACAGCTGAAAAAGTCAACTGAAATTGACCAGGGCATAACTTTCACATGGATTATCAGAAAAATTCCATCCAAAGCTCATTTTTAAGAGAAAGACATTTCCTACAACTCATCTTCATACTTCAAGTCCAAGAAATGCTCTCACAAAAAGTTATCAATTTCAACATTATAGGTCATTTTCAAAAGTCAACAAAAAGGGACTTTAAGTCAAAAGCCATAACTTGAGATTGGTAAATCAAAATGACATGGGACCAAAGGCATTGGTTAGAGGACTCAAAGACCTTTCCAAAATGTCCAAGAACATGAGAAAAGCTTAAAAATGGAGCAAGTTATGCCTTGTGGAAGTTGGGAAATTTTTGGATATTTTGAAAAGTCAACATTGATGCAAATGATTCAAAATTGCTAATGGGCCCATTTTTCTTCCAAGATTCATCATTCCAAGCATGTGCACGACCACTTGGCCCAAAGGGAAGTATTTTCTCATTTTTTATTTATTTATTTGAATTTTTATTCATATTAATTCAATTAAATCAATTAAATATGTGGAAAATATCTAAATGAACCAAATGAATCTTTTTATACATGTTTTAGACTTGATATTTCGTGCTTAGCCAATTATGGAAAGATTTGGCTTGATTGAAACCTAATTGATACAAAAACCATGTGAAAAGATATGAAAAGGATTCTTAAGAAATCAAATATTGAAAACAATAAAAGCAATGGATTTTGATCAATCTTTTTAACCTATTCACTACATAACCAGGAACAAAAACCTAATTGCATTAGACAAAAAGTTGCGCTCAAGAATACATCACAAACTTGGAAATTTCTCCAAAAAAGTCAATACTGAAAACTGACTTACAAAGCGATTCAAGCCTCAATACCAATTCCATTAGCTTGCTGAGGATTAAAGGAAGAGATTTGGATCAAAACCAAAGATTTTGACATCAAGAAACGTGAGAATACCGGTGCCCTGTACAGAAAGTTTATCGTTTTTCTTGCATCATGATTCATGCGCCTTTTCCAATTTTTGATGTTTAATTTGTGTTCTATGTTCAATTCTGAAGCTAACTAACATATCTAATTGTATTTTTATGCCCCACGCGTGAATCCACCATTAGCAAATTCTAGGGTTTGTAAAGCTTGAAATTGGGCGTTTTGCCATAAGGTAAAATTAAGACATAACAATGCCATGGATGAAATCTGCAGGTTGGAACGAAGAGATTTAGAAGCTCGCGCTCAATTTATGAGCCTTCAGGGCCTAATCGCTATTAATGGAATTGGCATATTTTGAGGGGGTTCAAAACCCCCGTTAAATGTTTGTTGAATAGTTTCAGGGAATTCCCAGCGAAGAAGATGGTGCGGTGGCGGCCAACGATTAGTCCATTTAAATTTTCGCGCTGGAAATCCATTCACCAACGCTTTTGCTTTATGTTATTTGTATATTATTTAATAAACAAAATGCGTTGAGTGCTTCAGTGGTAAAGTTAGTGGGTGTTAATCCTCATGACCTGGGTTCGAATCCCAGGTCAGTATAATTTCACTATTATTTTTCCATTGCAATTCCTATGCAGGCATAACCTTAAAGCGTATCATGTTGCCTCAACATCCAAAGAGCCACGCGTCTAGCTGCTTCAAATCAAGGGCAGGGATTCAAAGAACGCATTATGCCTTAGTCAACGCACCATATGGAACCTAGGAAAGTCAGCGAATTTCCAGCTTATTGGGCCTAAATTATTGGATCCATACCTCCATGTTGGGACAGAAAACCCCCTGGTTTGCTTCTCTATACATTTTTTTATTTTATTTTCAATAATGATTTTATTTTCTTTATTTGTTAAATTAATTAATTATTTCTTTACAAAATATAAAAATGCACAAAATCAGAAAAAAGAGAAAAATATAATATTTATTTTATTATTTTCATAAATAAATTGCATGTAAATATTTAGTATTAAATAGGTTTTAATTTTAATTCTTTTTTATAACTAAAAATCCAAAAATATAGAATTAGGTTTAATAACTTTTTATTCCTTTTTAATTTTCTCTTTTTTTATCATAATACTTATTTATTTATTATTTTCATAATTAAATTGTACATAAAAATAATTAGGTTTAAATTAGGTCAAATTTCAATATTTTCTTAATAACTAAAAAATAATTAGAATTAGGGTTTGACATTTTATTTTAATTTTAATTAATCCTCTTTTTCTATTAAATCTAAAAAACACAAAAAAACACCAAAAAAAAAACATTCTCTTTTAATATTAATTTTAATTCCTTATTAATTTAAATTTTGCAAAAAAGGGTCCAACGCCCATGTTTTTAATTCCTTTATTTCGCGTATTTATTTATTTCGCTCAAATAATTATGTATCTCTCCCAAAGCCGTGTAAACAATTACTCGCACTTTTATTTCTTTCGCTTTATTTACTTTCCGTCAAATCGGGTCCGGTTTAATTTTGGCGATGTGGACCCGCGCCATTTGTAATAGTTGTAGATTTATTTTCCCGCAACTTTTAACTGTTAAATAAGCATGCAAGAATGAATGGCCCTAATTAAAATCAAGCGTAGATCACAATAACATGACAAGATAAATGCAAACGAAAACGACACACGAATCGCACACACCACCCCTAGGGTACGCCTCAATGTTGCCATTCGAAAGGTGATCGTCGAGTAGAGGATGTCTTAGTAAGTCCTCATGATCCGGGAACCTGGCATGAGGGTAGCTTCTAAGGTGTCTTCCCATTGCTCTGGTGATCACCACGTCCCGAACCTTCGAATTGACCCGAACACCTCCAACGGTGGTGCTACCTACCTCTCAATGGTGGGATGGCACTACTTTTAAGGACATTTACACAGACGAATTCCTTAGGGTAGGTAGGTTCTCAAGGATACTTGCTCTCTTCAAAACAAACTGAAATCTTTTCACACCAACACATTCTCAAAAACTTTCAAAACAAATTTTTCAAACACTCTGACGTACGAGTCGAACTGAAATTTTCAAAGAAACTTTTTTTAAACCCACATTGAAAAGCAAACAAACATTTTTGAAAACACAATGAGCAAGTATCTAAGAGCCCATGGATAACCATGGATAGAAAGGGTGCTAACACCTTCCCTTTCTATAATCTACCTCCCGAACCGAGAGCAATCTCTATAAGGAATTTTTCTGTGCTTTTGTCCTTTCCATTTGGAGAAAATAAAAGACGGTGGCGACTCTTGCTTCCGCGACATTTCGCGAACCAGCGTTAAACAGTCAGTTCCAGATCCACCGATCACAGGTGGGAAGAACTGACTGTTTTTTGGAATGATGGTTTGCGTTTTGCGTTTGTTTTCGCAAAATGTTGCGGTAAGCAAGAGTCGCCACCGACTTTTATTTTATCCAACAAGGAAAGGAAAAAAGCACAGAAAAATTCCTTTTTCGAGATATTTCTTGGGTTCGAGGGGTAGATTATAGAAAGGGAAGGTGTTAGAACCCTTTCTATCCGTGGTTATCCACAGGCTCTTAGGTACTTGCTCAAATGTTTTCAAAAAATTGCTTTCTTTGTGCTTGTGGATTTTAAAAAAGTTTTTGTTTGAAAACTTCGATTTAACTCTTGCTTTTGTCCTCAAGAGTGTATGAAGTGTTTTTTTGAAAACTTTGTTCGAAAAGTGTAAGTGCGAAAAGTTTTTTTGTTTTTAAAGGAGTAAGTATTTAAGAACCATCTACCTACTTGAAAAAAGAATCGTTCTATGCTAATATCCTTTAGTCAATGCTATCCTACTATTGATGAGTAGGTAGCACCGTCATTGGAGTTTAAGGGTCAATTCGAATGCGGGACTTACGGTCACTAAAGCAATGTTAGGATGCCTTAGCGGTAACCCTAATGTCCTAGATCATTTGTTTGAGGCAACAATATCCGAGGCAACCATTTCGAGGCGACTATGATCTTTAGACAAGAGGGAGACCCCTAAAACGACCTATACTTAATGACCGCGTACGAAGGCAACCAAGTGGGGTGTACCCTAAGAGTGCGCATGTGCGAGTGTGTCGTTTTCAGTTATTTTTATCTTTGTACATGTTAAGGGTGATCTAAGTTGGTTTTAGGTTAAAACATTCGGTCTTGTCATGCCATCCTATTATCAAACATCTAGCAGTTATAATTTGCGGAAATAAAATGCAGAATTTAAATTACAAGGCGTCGGGTATTTACATCGCCAAAGACAAACCCTTTAAAAATAAATAAAGTGATAAAAATAAATAAAAAGTCCTATTTACTATTACAATCCGGGAGCAAGTACATAATTGGATAAAAATAAACCACGCCTGTGGGAAATTAAATCGAGCACAAATTTTAGGGTTTTGACCCTTTGAAGAAGACATCTTTTTGTTGTTTTTATTTGAAGAAAGAAATTAACCTAAATTAATTACTAAATTAAATTAAATGAATTAATTAATAAAAATAAATTATTTTTGGGTTTTTTCTATTTTAAGAAAGAAAATTAAAATAATTAAGTTAGTAATTAAAATCTAATTAAATCTAATTTAATTTTAATTATTTACAAAAATAGGTTAAAGTTACTCTAATTAAAATCTAAATTAATTAATTAGTGTTTATTAATGAAAATAAAAATTTGATTGAATAAAAATATTTTGTGATTTTATTTTATAAAGAAAAGAATTTTTTGGTTGGTTAGAAATTAAATAAAAATAATAAAGTAATTAATAAAACAAAATAAATGAGCAAAATAAATGAGAGGAAGGGGTATGGGCCTAAGGTTTATGGTGTAGATAGCAAATGGGAGGCCCATTAGTGCTGGCCTTGTTGACTTTGCAAATCAGGTACTCATGCATTGACTTGGCTCCATGTGGACCCTCAGTTTGGAAACCATCAGATTTGGCCTTTGGCCATCTGGCCATTGGATGGTTGATGGCGCATGGTATACTGCAAGCCTGAATATACATGTGATTATCTGTAAAGCAAAATTGTTAAGGAAAGTGGGGGACCTGGGATTCAAACCCAGGTCCTGATGGATGATGCTTCGCTTGCCTTGCTACTACGCTGCTTGGTTTTGTTTGTTAGTAATATACAAAATAATAATAATAAAACAAAACAACAATTATTGATCAGAAAAATAAAATGCGCGAAAAATATTTGAATGGGCCAACCGGAGGATGACACACACTCATCCCTGTCCTCAGGCCTGTAATAACATTACCTACGGATTTGAATCCGCAGCAAAAGACGCAGGCTTATGCTAAAAATCTCTCCAGGCTAAATAAATCCATTCCAAGAACATGGTTGGTTCGTTATGGCCTCCTGATTACATCCACGTTCTTCTTGAGTCCCAATTTTACCTGAAACAGAAAACCCCAAAAATGCTTCTAAGAACCCTAGCTATGGCATTTCACATTACAGGTTAGATAAACAAAATTGAATGATGCACATAGCTTAGAAATGTTGTGAGGATTACAAATATGCCAATAATTTGTCCAAATGATGCAAGAATGGAGATTTATGATTTCAAGAACAGAGCTAGATATCGTGACACTTACAATGCTTGTGATGGTCTGAGAACGCTTGCTTTTGACCCAGATCGCTTGTGTGAACACCCAGGAAGAGATTGGGACATGTCTCAGCTTCTGAAAATGCCTCTAGCTATGAATTCGATTCCAAGCTTTTTAGTGAATTTTTCAACTTTTGTCTTGCCTCTGCCTGCAGCTTCCAACCCTGATATCAATTGCCTTTGCTTGCTTATGTACTATGGACTGTATTAGGGTAAGAGTTATGGATTAAATCTTCCCATATCAATGCATACATATTTGATTTGATCTCTTCTTTAAAGTTTGCCAATTTTGCCAAATCTCAATCTTTTTGCACATGAATTGGTGTGATTCGAATTTGATGATGATAATGATGATAATCAAAACCTGAAACAGCCAAAAAATCTTATGTAATCAAAGTTTTAGATTTTATATGATTTAATTTGATTTAAAATGAATAAATTCAATAAAAAATCAAATTAAATAATAAAAATAAAATATGGGCTCATGGCTGGAGCTAGGACACGTGGGGAACTATGAAAGCTCAAATCAAGTGAAAAAGAATGGGCCCATTTGACAAAATTTGAAGTTTTGGGGATAGTTGACTTTTGACAATTTTGCAAAAATGTCCAACTTCAACAATGCATAACTTCTCCAATTTTGAACCTTTGGATGTGTTCTTGGACTTTTTAGAAATATTGAGATGTCTTATAACCAACCCTTTTGGTCTCAGCTAATTTTTATATTCCATTCTCAAGTTATAAGCTTTGGCAAAAAAGGTGTTTTTGTTGACTTTCAAAAATGACCTATAATGTCCAAATTTATAACTTCTTGTGAGTTCATTTTTTGATCTTGGGATATGAATATGGATTGTAGGAAATTACATCCTCTTCAAAATGAGCATTGGATGGGTCATTTCTCATAAAGTATGAGAAAGTTATGCTTGGTCAAAGTATAGTTGACTTTTCCTACAAAACCCTAATTTAACAACTTTTGAGTCTTGATGAATTTTGAGCAATCCTTGATGAATCATGATCAACCCTTGATCAAATGATGAAATATCCTTAAAAATGAGAATGTTGACAAAAAATCTTGAAGTTTGACTGTTTATAGGTCACAGTTGACTTTTGCCCTAGCACAGTCGATTTTTGGACCCTTGAGCAATTGACTGAGCAAACTTCCTCTGCAAGGCTTGAAACTTGACATGGATGACCTTGAGATTATATTAGGACATTGGGGAGCACTTGAAGTCATTTTTATTCAAGGATCTTGATGCAACACAAAACCCTAATTTGGGGTTGACTGCCTTAGGAGATAGCTTGTCTGACCAACTCTTGAGCAATCTTGAGCCACTTGGAGATTTTTCTTGCAATGTCTTGAGAAATATGGGAGGGAAAATTTTAGGGTACAACAACTGCCCTTGTTCAATGTTCTTAAATCTGAGGATGTAGATTGGCTTTCATGCCTTTTGTGATTCGAAGGTGGAAGATGATTGAACACTAGAGTGCCTAGAAATTTGCACTCGCATGAAGTGGTATCAGCTTTGTGATGTCGGGAATGGGCTTACAGATGCCATTTGGAGGTTTCTGGCAGGAGGATAGGCTTAAAGATTCCATCTGCGGGAGTGTCGATCGCATAAGAGATTCCTTAGCGAGAACCTGCATACCTGTTGTTGTGGAAGATTCCGCTGGGGAAGTTTGGTCTTTGTTGAGATTTAGGAACTTGCCTGTACTTCAACCGAGAGAACATATCTGCTGAGTTTTAAGAACTTGTCCGTAATTCAACTGGGGGAACTCTGTCGAGATTTAAAACCTTATATGTAATCTAACCGAGACTAATTCAGTTGAGATTTAAGAACTGGTCAGTACTTCGACTGAGGAGAATTGCCGAGATTTATAACCTTATCTGTAATTCAATCGAGGATAATTCAGTTGAGATTTAAGAACCGGTCAGTACTTCGACTGAGGGAAACATCTTCATCAAGATCTAAGACTGTCTGTATTTCAACGGAGAATAATTCTGTTGAGATTTAAGAACTCGTCCACACTTTGACGGAGGAATTTTGTCGAGATTTAGAACCTTATCTGTAATTCAACCGAGAATAATTCAGTTGAGATTTAAGAACCGGTCAATACTTCGACTGAGGAAAACATCTTCATCGAGATCTAGGAACTGTCTGTACTTCAACGGAGAATAATTCTATTGAGATTTAAGAACTCGTCCACACTTCGACGGAGGAAAATTATCGAGATTTAGAACCTTATCTGTAATTCAACCGAGACTAATTCAGTTGAGATTTAAGAACCGGTCAGTACTTCGACTGAGGGAAACATCTTCATCGAGATCTAGGAACTGTCTGTAATTCAACGGAGAATAATTCTGTTGAGATTTAAGAACTTGTCCACACTTTGACGGAGGAAAATTGTCGAGACTTAGAACCTTATCTGTAATTCAACCGAGACTAATTCAATTGAGATTTAAGAACCGGTCAGTACTTCGACTAAGGGAAACATCTTCATCAAGATCTAGGACTATCTGTACTTCAATGGAGAATAATTCTGTTGAGATTTAAGAACTCGTCCACACTTTGACGGAGGAATTTTGTCGAGATTTAGAACCTTATCTGTAATTCAACCGAGAATAATTTAGTTGAGATTTAAGAATCGATCAGTACTTCGACTAAGGGAAACATCTTCATTAAGATCTAGGACTGTCTGTACTTCAACAGAGAATAATTCTGTTGAGATTTAAGAACTCGTCCACACTTTGACGGAGGAATTTTGTCGAGATTTAGAACCTTATCTGTAATTCAACCGAGAATAATTCAGTTGAGATTTAAGAACCGGTCAGTACTTCGACTGAGGGAAACATCTTCATCGAGATCTAGGAACTGTCTATATTTCAACGGAGAATAACTCTGTTGAGATTTAAGAACTCGTCCACACTTCGACGGAGGAAAATTGTCGAGATTTAGAAACTTATCTATAATTCAACCGAGACTAATTCAATTGAGATTTAAGAACCGGTCAGTAGTTCGACATAGCTGAGAACTTAACTGCATCTTTCCTGAAAGGTAAAGGTCATTCGTATGCAATGCATGATATATATCCAGCAATGATGTTCTCAAAATAAATGAGATTATGTTGTATGATGTGTATATGCATGTGTCATGATGTATGGAAATGTAATGCTTTTAACTGGGGAAAATAAATCCCGGATAGCTGTTGGAGAAAAGAATTGAATTCTTCATTTCCGCTGGGGATGGCGAACGAAGACGACTGCGAGAATAAACCTGCAGGAGAGGATAACTTCGTTGAGGAATAAACTGATAAGGAGATTACTCTGTGGGGAAGAGATGCTCTGCTGAGGATTCCACCGATAAATTCCGTTGGGGATGAATTACCATTGCTGGCGATACTGAATCTTGTTGGGGATTGACTTCTTATTTGTGAAGGGAAAGGACTCCGCTGGGGATGATCTTTCAGTTGCGACTTCACTGGGGATAACCTTTTCGACTCTTATGGGGATGATCCTTTGAACTTGCTGGGGATGATCTTCCAAAGTCTATTGGGGATGATTCTCCAAATTCCGCTGGGGAAGCTTTTTCAGACTGCGCTTGGAAAAATTTCAAATCCACTGGGGGATATCTTGTATTCTGCCAGGGAATATTCTTATACTTCGTTGGGGAATATTAAGACTGCCGGGGATATTAAACCTTTTCAGTGTTGATGGTAGATAAACTCTGCTTGGGGAGAATATTATCGATTCATTTACAGTTGTGAGTCTCAGCTGGGGAGAGCTATCATTACTGTCTTACTCTGCGAGGAGTGCATCTCAACCATATTCTTCAGCTAAATTTACCTTGTACCTGGTGGACAAAGCAATTGTACAGCTTGGACAATTCTTATTTGCCCCTTTTTCTGATGTTACAAGTAATCGTCCTTTGTTTCACATGTAAATATTTATGAGCAACAATTAATGTCAAGCGCATATATCAAACATGAACATTGGACGTTCTTTGCAAAACAAAGCAGATAAAGAAAAAAGAGTTTGAAATTTGTCTGAAAATGAATTTGTATTGATTTTGAAGTTTGGCCTGTAAATAGGCGTTTTTGTACAAGAGGCTGACGTCCTAGTAAGAGAACGCCGCCGAATAATAGAATTTATACATTTTATGAAAAACTAAACAAAAAAGCTATGTGAATAATCCCACTTGGTTCCAACTCTGCTATTGCCCTTATGTCCTCGAGCATCTCATCACTTTGCTACTTGATTGTAGGTAGATCAGATTGATCAGTTCCGTGCGAGCTTTGATAGTCGATACCGAAGTCCGGTTATAAGGTGATCCAATGAGACATAATGTTACGCTTTGATCCCTAATTTTTGCCTGGACCGCCCTTTCGGGTTTTCAGTCCACCGGGATACCCTTTTTTGCCCAAGCCACCTTTTCAGGTTTTCGACTTGCCGGGTGTACAAATTTTTTTCATTTTCATCCCTTATTTTTGCCCGAACCCTTTTGGTTCGCCGGGAAGCCCTTATTTTTGCCTATGCCAGCCAACCTAGCGGGTCTTTGATTATGCGTAGTATCTTTTCACTATGTCTGCATTGACGGGGTGAGGAAGGTCGTCACCATCCATGGTGGTTAGAATCATGGCTCCTCCTAAGAAAATGTTCTTAACCACAAATGGCCCTTCGTAAGTAGGGGTCCATTTGCCCCTGTGATCATCTTGAGGTAAGATAATGCGCTTGATAACCAGGTCCCCAACTTGATACTCTTGTCGTCTGACTTTCTTGTTAAATGCCTTGATCATCCGTTTTTGGTACGTCTGACCATGACAAATAGCAGTAAGTCTCTTTTCGTTGATTAAGTTCAGTTGATCAAGCCGGGTATGAATCCAGTCATCTTCGCTCAAACCTGCATCCTTCATAATCCGAAGAGAGGGTATCTAAACTTCAATGGGCAAGACTGCCTCCATGCCATATACCAAGGAATACGGTGTTGCCCCTGTTGACGTTCGCGCTGAGGTACGGTACCCATGAAGAGTAAATGGTAACATCTCGTGCCAATCTTTGTATGTCACCGTCATCTTCTGCACAATCTTCTTAATATTCTTATTAGCCGCTTCTACAACCCCATTCATCTTTGTCCGGTAAGGAGAAGAGTTGTGATGCTGTATCTTGAACTGTTTGTAGAGTTTGGTGATCATCTTATTGTTGAGATTCGTACCATTGTCCGTAATGATCCTCTCTGGTACACCATACCGACAAATCAGATTGTACCGAATGAACCTTGCCACGATGTTCTTGGTCACTGTAGCAAAGGAAGCTGCTTCAACCCACTTCGTAAAGTAATCAATTGCTACCAGGATGAAACGATGCCCGTTGGACGCAGTAGGTCTGATCTCGCCGATCATGTCGATGCCCTACATTGCAAAAGGCCAAGGAGCTGTCAAGACGTTCAGAGGTACTGGAGGTATGTGCACCTTATCAGCATAGACTTGGCACTTGTGACAGGTCCGAGAATGCTGATAACAGTCGGCTTCCATTGTGGACCAATAATATCCTGCCCGAAGAATTTTCTTCGCCATGGTGTGTCCACTGGAATGAGTCCCGAAAGTACCTTCATGTAACTCTGCCATGATTCTTTCTGCTTCGTCCTTATCCACACATCGCAATAAGGTTGAATCATGGTTGCGCTTGTAAAGGATACCATTGCTGATGAAGAACTTCGCCGCGAACCTCCTCAGAAACTTCTTGTCATTAACAGATGCACCCTCGGGGTACTCCTGAGCTTCAAGATACCTCTTCACCTCATGAAACCATGGTTTATCTGGTACCTCTTCAGTCTCAATATCACAATAATATGTCGGTTCGTCCAGCTTTTCAATGATAATACGAGGAGTTTCGTTGTCCCAATTGACTTTGAACATAGAAGACATTGTAGCTAGCGCGTCCGCCAACTGATTCTCCTCTCTAGGGAAGTGTTCAAAGGTTATCTCCTCGAAATGTGGAAGCAACGTCAATACATACTCTTTGTAAGGAATAAGATTAGTATGTTTCGTATCCCACTCTCCTTTGATCTGGCTGATCAAAAGAGCGGAATCTCCGAAAACACTTAAGAACTTAATCCTTAGGCCAATAGTTGCTCGAAGACCCATAATGCACGCTTCATACTCCGCCATGTTGTTGGTGCAGTTGAAACATAGTTGGGCGGTGAACGAAGTATGAGAGCCCTTAAGAGATATGATCACGGCGCCAATGCCATTACCCAAAGCGTTCGAAGCTCCATCAAAGTACATACACCATCGGGATCCTTCCTCAGGTCCTTCATCCGGTCCAGGTTCTTCACAGTCGGTTACTATCGTGACATCCTAATCCGGGAACTCGAAGTTCATAGACTGGTAATCGTCCACTTCCTGATGTGCCAAATGATCCGCCAACACACTTCCTTTGATTTCCTTTTGGGCCGTATACTGGATGTCATACTCAGTCAAGATCATCTGCCATCTTGCTATTCATCCGGACAAAGCAGGCTTCTCGAAGATATACTTGATTGGATCCATCTTTGATATCAATAGAGTAGTGTGAGTCAGCATATACTGTCTCAGCCGGCGAGAAGCCCATGCCAAAGCGCAACAAGTTTTCTCGAGCAACGAGTATCGGGTCTCGCAGTCGGTAAACTTTTTGCTAAGGTAATAAATAGCATGCTCTTTTCGGCCAGACTCGTCATGCTGACCCAACACGCACCCCATTGAGTTGTCGAGTACTGTCAAGTATAAGATCAGAGGTCTCTCTTCAACTGGTGGCATCAAAATAGGTGGCTCTTGGAGATACTCTTTGATCCTTTCGAAATCGGCCTGACATTCATCATTCCATCTTACCACTTGATCTTTCTTCAGTAACTTGAAGATTGGCTCACAAGTAGCAGTTAGGTGCGAAATGAATCGGGCAATATAGTTCAGACGTCCTAGAAAGCCTCTGACTTCTTTTTCTGTTCTGGGAGCTGGCATTTCCTGTATAGCCTTCACCTTTGCAGGATCCACTTGAATGCCTTTATCACTTACAACGAAACCCATAAGCTTACCAGATCTCACCCCGAAGGTGCACTTGTTCGGGTTTAACCTCAGCTTGTACAACTTCAACCTGTCAAATAGCTTCTGAAGGTGGTCAAGATGTTCTTCCTCAGTCTGCGATCTTGCAATCATGTCATCGACGTATACCTCAATCTCATGATGGATCATGTCGTGGAACAAAGCAACCATGGCACGCTGATACGTTGCCCCAACATTCTTTAATCTAAAAGGCATGACCTTGTAGCAAAAGGTACCCCATTGAGTAACAAAGGTTGTCTTCTCCATGTCTTCGGGAGCCATTTTAATCTGATTATAATCAGAGAAACCATCCATAAAGGAGAATACCTTGTGTTGTGCGGTATTTTCAACCAGAACGTCGATACGAGGTAGAGGGAAATCATCCTTGGGGCTTGCCCTATTTAGATCCCTATAGTCGACGCACATCCGAACTTTACCATCCTTCTTCAGTACCGGAACCACGTTAGAAACCCACTGTGGGTAAGAATTAACTGCTAGAAAACCGACGTCAAACTGTTTCATAACTCCGGCCTTGATTTTCTCAGACATATCCGGGCGCATTCGGCGAACCTTCTGTTTCACTGGAGGACAGTCTACCTTGGTAGGCAGGCGATGAACCACAATATCGGTATCCAACCCAGGCATATCTTCATAAGACCAGGCAAAGATCTCAACATAGTCACGCAGCATCTGAATCAACCGTTGCTTAATATTAGGCTCCAGATTTGCACCAATCTTGACCTCTTTCTTGTCTACCTGGTACCCAGATTCACTGTTTCCACTTACTCTTCATGCGGCTATATGACCCTCTCTTCCTGAAGTAACAGTCTAGCAAGTTCACCAGGCACTTCGCAATCATCTTCACCTTCGTCTTCGGCTAAGTTAATCGGACTTTCAAAGTCATAACCGGCAGTAACAGAGTCGTTACCAGTAGGATCCAAAGTGGATGTAGACCTGTATATGTGAGTGTGTGTAGAATAGATGTTTTGCAATATATAAAAAGAAAAACAAGGAGCGCAAAATTTGAAATGCAAAAACGTCCAATGCTTTTATTAATGATATATGTAGATGACAAACATAAAGCCCTCACAAATAAAACCACGGTGTCCCGGGTAAGACACCGAGCCATAAAGTTTAAAAATTGTCTGTTACAAATTCAAAACAAAAGTCTCATTACTGGGTAATATAAGAAACTTGCATGGAATCCTTCGTTGTCCAATTGCTCAGGCCACCATCGGTAGTTGGGTAAATCCATCTATCAATATCAAACTCTTCATCATCATCATCCCCAATAGCATTTACTCCCGCATCATGTTTCGGCATAGGAGCTGTTATGACATTTGGTTTTCCTGGCGCTTCAAATTCAATCTCCTTAGCTTCAATCAAATCCTGTACCTTATTCTTCAAGACCCAACAGTTATCCGTATCATGCCCCGGGCTATCAGAGTGAAAAGCACAGCGGGCATTCAGGTCGTACATGGGTGATGCAGTGTTGGGGGTCTTCGGGGCCTCCTTCAGATCACCAAGTTGGTTTTCAATAACTGTGGCAGAATCTGGGATAAAGTCATGTTGAGCTGAGTGAACTGTCTTCGCGGCCTCTCGGCTCTTGGCTGATTGTTGCACTGAGGAGCGCCAGCATGTCTTGATATAACCACCGCATTAACAGCTTGGCGATGTTCAGGTCTATTATGGCTTTTTATGCTGTAAACAACACTCGACTCATTCTTAAAGGGCTTCTTCTTGGTACTTGACGAAGCACCCTTCTGTATTTTACCAGATTTGATACCAGCCTCAATTCTTTCCCCAGTCATGATCAGCTCTGTAAACCCGGACGATGAACTTCCAATCAGATGGTTGAAATATGGACCAAACAGGGTCCCCAAAAACATATCCACTAGTTCCCTATCAGCCAAGGGAGGTTGAACTCTTCCAGCAAGGTCCCTCCATTTCTGGGCGTAATCTTTGAATCCTTCTCCCGCACTCATAGACATACCCTGGAGTTGGGTACGCGTGGGAGCAAGGTCGGCATTGTATTGGTACTGCTTATAGAACGCAGCAGCCAAGTCCTCCCAATTACGGATACTAGCTCCTTCCAGCTGGTAAAACCATTCAAGTTGAGTCCCTGAGAGACTGTCTTGAAAGAAATGGATCCAGATATTCTTGTCAGCGGTGTATGGCTGAATCTTTCTCACATACGACCGAAGATGCAACTTCGGACAAGAAACTCCGTCGTACTTAGCAAAAGCTGGTGCTTTGAATTTATGGGGAATCACCACCCCAGATGATAAACCTAGATCACCAAAATCCAGCCCAGGGACCTTTTGGATCTCCATGGCACTTAAACGGTCTTCCAACTATTTATACCTATCCTCAGCCGGAGGATATTGGTATTCGTCAAAGTCAGTCTCATGATCAGATACCACAAGGCTAGGCACCCTCCTTTCTTCTTGGTTTTCTCCCCCTCCAGATGAGTGGGATAGATTGACTTCATCTCGCAGTCTGTTTCCAAACCTGTGCCCCATGTTCAAGAGGACCGTCTTCTTCTTCTTCTTCTTCTTATCTTTCAAAATAAGGGTCTTCAGATCTTGCTGACCCTTAGCTAAACTCATGAACAATTCCTGGAACTGGGCGTTTTGAGCCTGTAGAGCTTTGATAGCTTGATCAATTGATGTTTCGGAAGACATGATGCTGAAATAAACAGCGAAGAAGATAAGAAACCTGTAATGGGTACCTGTGATGAGGTGCATGGAATGAAATGCATATGATATGATTTCAAAGACTTTAGAGATTCAAGTTCGTAAACCAAAAAGAAACACACTTTTATTAGATAAACTTTGAATTCAATTGTTCAACAAATGCCTTTAAGGCGTTACAAGAAAGAAAAAACTGAAAGGTAAATCAAAACTAGAAAATAAATCAAAAGATAATCAGCGCTCCCATGGTCGTTTGCCTTTGGTGCTGACATAGTCGTTGAGGATCCGCTCGTTCTCCAGTTGCCTTATCAACTTCTGAATCTTCTGCTCTTGCTCGTGATACTTTTCTCTATAAGTATCCCGTTCTTCCCTCAGCTGCATCCAGGACCTCTTCAATGCCCCAATGTCAGTAGGCATGTAAGGGTGTAGGATGGTAGGAGGAATCCCCTCTTCATCAACAACTTTAACAGTTATAGGCAAGACCGCTTTGTAGGGCATTCCCAGCTCTTGGGCATGTATGCGAACCCATCGGAGATACGGTTCCATTAGTAGAGAAGTCTTCATACCCAGCTCGTGCGGATCAGACCTGTGTACTCTATCCCAAGCTCTTATGAATCTGCGGCGTTTCTCGTCACTATCCCCTTGGAAATCAAAGACAATACTTGGAATTAGTAACTCATGAGGTCCTTCCCTCCTAGCTCGCCCGAACTGACATAAGGCCAAACACAGATTATAAGTGATTCCTCCATGGTTTCCTAGCAGTGGAACATTGGGGTACTCCCCACAGCGATCAATAATAGCCACATCCTCCATACCCTTAATAGTCCAAATGATGTCATTATGAGAGAGAGACATAATCCTATAGGCCCAACCCATGCCTTCCTTGTTCTTCAAAACTGATTTGGGGAGGTGAGAAATAAACCACCTCGCCAGCAATGGAGCACAACTCATAAGGGTTCCCCGTTTCTGAGCGGTACGGGCATAAAGAGAGTGTAAAATGTCACCCAAGAGAGTAGGTACCGAGTTACGGGAAATAAAGATCTTCACCGCATTCACGTCAACAAAAGCATCTGAGTTTGGAAACAGAACCAGACCATAAATAAGAAGAGCCAGGATGTCCTCGAACGCCTGAAAGTCTAAACTGTCCCAGAACTGATTAGCCTTACCAACCAAAAACTTAGTCAAGAAGCCTTTAGTCCCACTTCTAGTCTCCCAATTAGACATTACCTCAGCCTTTGTCAGATGGAGGGCTGAAGTAATCTCTTCCGGCATAAGGACTTTCTCCCAACCTGTGAACAGGGTCTGCTCCAGAATGGAGATACCAAGCAGATCAGAGAACTCTCCCAAGGTAGGGACCAACTGGTAGTCCGGAAAAGTAAAGCAATGGTACAGTGGATCAAAGAACTGGACTAAGACACTCATCATCTGTTCATCCATCTTGGAGGTAACTAAACCAAGGACGTGCCCATGTCTTCTGATAAAGGAGATAATATCTGAAACCTTTGCAACCAATTCCTTAAGCTGAGTGGGAACCTGGACAAAGTTGATCCGAATAGTTTTTCTACGCATGGGTGCCATGACCTACAAAACAGAACAAAGATGAATCCCTCCTATCTTTGAAATAGGTTAGTCCAATGCAAGATGCATGCAATGTCATGATGTCATGATAGAAAACACACCACAAGTATCCACAAATAACAAACATGGTAAAGGCACACAAAACATACAAAGAGCCCTTAGATTTCAGGCTGGCCAGGAGCTTAGGTACTACCCTCTTTCAGTTTAGTTGGTTTAAACCTGTCCTAAAATAGTAACCGGGTTCTTAGAGGATCTCAATATCACTGACTACCCTCGATCGGTCATAATTCCAGTTTAGCAACCTTTTCTTGCGGCCGGAATCATCGTGAGAGTTTAGTCTCAATGAGTGTAGCATACTGCTACTGTTCTATGGCCAAGTTGGTCAATTTAAAGGTTCTAAGGTCAGTTGGTGCTTAATAACCCCTTAGCAGACCCATATTCTCCTCGTTGCACCACAAGGGATATCGGTACATACTAAAGTGCCACACCAACATAGCTACTGCTTCAACTGTATCGGTCTACGCCGTACAGTTCCCTCACAGTTTATTGCTACTTACCTAAAGGGTATCCCCCAGATCCGGGTTAGGATCTATAGTAACTCCGATTCAAACCCACAAAGATAAAGCATACAAATCAAGCAATTGAAAACATTATGATGAACTATTCCTAAGGTACACCCCACTTATAAGCATCCCCAGCAGAGTCGCCAGTTCTATGATACGGTGGGAAGAACTGACTGTTTTTTGGAATGCTGGTTTGCATTTTGCGTTTGTTTTCACAAAATGTCGCGGTAAGCAAGAGTCACCACCGACTTTTATTTTATCCAACAAGGAAAGTAAAAAAGCACAGAAAAATTCCTTTTTCGAGATATTTCTCGGGTTCGGGGGGTAGATTATAGAAAGGGAAGGTGTTAGCACCCTTTCTATCCGTGGTTATCCACGGGCTCTTAGGTACTTGCTCAAATGTTTTCAAAAAATTGCTTTCTTTGTGCTTGTGGATTTTGAAAAAGTTTTTATTTGAAAACTTCGATTTAACTCTTGCTTTTGTCCTCAAGAGTGTATGAAGTGTTTTTTGAAAACTTTGTTCGAAAAGTGTAAGTGCGAAAAGTTTTTTGTTTTGTTTTTAAAGGAGAAAGTATTTAAGAACCATCTACCTACTCGAAAAAGAATCGTTCTATGCTAATATCCTTTAGTCAATGCTATCCCACTATTGATGAGTAGGTAGCACCTTCGTTGGAGTTTAAGGGTCAATTCGAATGCGGGACTTACGGTTACTAAAGCAATGTTAGGATGCCTTAGCAGTAACCTAATGTCTTAGATCATTTGTTTGAGGCAACAATATCCTAGGCAACCATTTCGAGGCGACTATGATCTTTAGACAAGAGGGCGACCCCTAAAATGACCTATACTTAATGACCGCGTACGAAGGCAACCAAGTGGGGTGTACCCTAAGAGTGCGCATGTGCGAGTGTGTCATTTTCAGTTATTTTTATCTTTGTACATGTTAAGGGTGATCTAAGTTGGTTTTAGGTTAAAACATTCGGTCTTGTCATGCCATCCTATTATCAAACATCTAGCAGTTATAATTTGCGGAAATAAAATGTGGAATTTAAATTACAAGACGTCGGGTATTTACATCGCCAAAGACAAACCCTTTAAAAATAAATAAAGTGATAAAAATAAATAAAAAGTCCTATTTACTATTACAATCCGGGAGCAAGTACATAATTGGATATAAATAAACCACGCGTGCGGGAAATTAAATCGAGCGCAAATTTTAGGGTTTTGACCCTTTAAAGAAGACATCTTTTTGTTGTTTTTATTTGAAGAAAGAAATTAACCTAAATTAATTACTAAATTAAATTAAATGAATTAATTAATAAAAATAAATTATTTTTGGGTTTTTGCTATTGTAAGAAAGAAAATTAAAATAATTAAGTTAGTAATTAAAACCTAATTAAATCTAATTTAATTTTAATTATTTACAAAAATAGGTTAAAGTTACTCTAATTAAAATCTAAATTAATTAATTAGTGTTTATTAATGAAAATAAAAATTTGATTGAATAAAAATATTTTGTGATTTTATTTTATAAAGAAAATGATTTTTTGGTTGGTTAGAAATTAAATAAAAATAATAAAGTAATTAATAAAACAAAATAAATGAGCAAAATAAATGAGAGGAAGGGGTATGGGCCTGAGATTTATGGTGTAGATAGCAAATGGGAGGCTCATTAGTGCTGACCTTGTTGACTTTGCAAATCAGGTACTCATGCATTGACTTGGCTCCATGTGGACCCTCAGTTTGGAAACCATCAGATTTGGCCTTTGGCCATCTGGCCATTGGATGCTTGATGGCGCATGGTATACTGCAAGCCTGAATATGCATGTGATTATCTGTAAAGCAAAATTATTAAGGAAAGTGGGGACCTGGGATTCGAACCCAGGTCCTGATGGATGATGCTTCGCTTGCCTTGCCACTACGCTGCTTGGTTTTGTTTGTTAGTAATATATAAAATAATAATAATAAAACAAAACAACAATTATTGATCAGAAAAATAAAATGCGTGAAAATATTTGAATGGGCCAACCGGAGGATGACACACACTCATCCCTGTCCTCAGGCCTGTAACAACATCACCTGCGGATTTGAATCCGCAGCAAAAGACGCAGGCTTATGCTAAAAATCTCTCCAGGCTAAATAAATCCATTCCAAGAACATGGTTGGATTCATTATGGCCTCCTGATTACAACCATGTTCTTCTTGAGTCCTAATTTTACCTGAAACAGAAAACCCCAAAAATGCTTCCAAGAACCCTAGCTATGGCGTTTTATATTACAGGTTAGATAAACAAAATTGAATGATGCACATAGCTTGGAAATGTTGTGAGGATTACAAATATGCCAATAATTTTTCCAAATGATGCAAGAATGGAGATTTACGATTTCAAGAACAAAGCTAGATATCGTGACACTTACAACGCTTGTGAAGGTCTGAGAATGCTTGCTTTTGACCCAGATCGCTTGTGTGAACACCCAGGAAGAGATTGGGACAGGTCTCAGCTTCTGAAAATGCCTCTAGCTATGAATTCGATTCCAAGCTTTTTAGTGAATTTTTCAACTTTTGTCTTGCCTCTTCCTGCAGCTTCCAACCCTAATCTCGATTTCCTTTGCTTGCCTATGTACTAAGGACTGTATTAGGGTAAGAATTATGGATTAAATCTTCCCATATCAATGCATACATATTTGATTTGATCTCTTCTTTAAAGCTTGCCAATTTTTCCAAATCTCAATCTTTTTGCACATGAATTGGTGTGATTCGAGTTTGATGATGATAATGATGATAATCAAAACCTGAAACAGCCAAAAAATCTCATGTAATCAAAGTTTTAGATTTTATATGGTTTAATTTGATTTAAAATGAATAAATTCAATAAAAAATCAAATTAAATAATAAAAATAAAATATAAGCTCATGGCTGAAGCTAGGACACGTGGGCAACTATACAAGCTCAAATCAAGTGAAAAAGAATGGGCCCATTTGACAAAATTTGAAGTTTTGGGGATAGTTGACTTTTGGAAATTTTGCAAAAATGTCCAACTTCAACAATGCATAACTTCTCCAATTTTGAATCTTTGGAGGTGTTCTTGGACTTTTTAGAAATCTTGAGATGTCTTCTAACCAACCCTTTTGGTCTCATCAAATTTTGATATTCCATGCTCAAGTTATAAGCTTGGGAAAAAAGGTGTTTTTGTTGACTTTCAAAAATGACCTATAATGTCCAAATTTATAACTTCTTGTGAGTGCATTTTTTGATCTTGGGATATGAAGGTGGATTGTAGGAAATTACATACTCTTCAAAATGAGCTTTGGATGGGTCATTTCTCATAAAGTATGAGAAATTTATGCTTGGTCAAAGTTGAGTTGACTTTTCCTACAAAACCCTAATTTAACAACTTTTGAGTCTTGATGAATTTTGAGCAATCCTTGATGAATCATGATCAAACCTTGATCAAATGATGAAATATCCTTCAAAATGAGAATGTTGACAAAAAATCTTGAAGTTTGACTGTTTATATGTCACAGTTGACTTTTACCCTAACACAATCGATTTTTGGACCCTTGAGCAATTGACTAAGCAAACTTCCTCTGAAAGGCTTGAAACTTGACATGGATGACCTTGAGAACATATTAGGACATTGGGGAGCACTTGAAGTCACTTGGATTCAAGGATCTTGATGCAACACAAAACCCTAATTTGGGGTTGACTACCTTAGGAGATAGCTTGTCTGACCAACTCTTGAGCAATCTTGAGCCACTTGGAGATTTTTCTTGCAATGTCTTGAGAAATATGGGAGGGAAATTTTTTGGGTACAACACTGGGAAAATCCCGGATTTCAACAGATTCATCTTGATCATTGGCAATGGAGTCATTAAGTCTTCAACAACAGCAACATAAAGATCTTCTGCAATAGCATGGACATTGTGACCATGTTTTGGCATTGGAGCGGATATCACATTAGGTTTTTCAGGTGCGTCAAACTCCACCTACTTGGCATCTATTAAATCCTGGATCTTGTTTTTGAGAGCCCAAAAATTATTGGTGTCGTGCCCCACGCTGTCCGAATGATAGGCACACTTTGCATTTGAATGGTAATAGGGAGAAAAGGTATTCAGATTCTTTGGCGCTTCTTTCAAGCTGGTAAGGTTTAGCTTCAACAGATGAGGGAGAACATGAGCAGGTGTCATATTGATCCGGGTGAACTGCCATGCAGGCCTTTCCACCCTGGCTTGATTGGTTCTGGGTTGACTGCTTCGAGGTTGGTCGGCTGTGGAATTCTGAATCATCACAGCCCCCACCGCTGGTCGGCGCTCCAATCTTCCTTGATTTCTCTGGGAGTAAATAGCAGAGACTTCTTTCTTGGATGGAAAAGTTATATTGATAGCAGTGGAAGCAGAGGTATCCTTTTGAATTTTACCACTCTTAATGCCAGCTTCGACTCTTTCACCAATCAGAATTAGCTCGATGAACCCTGCAGACGAGCTCCCGATCAAGTGATTAAAGAATGGACCTGACAGGGTCCCTAAAAACATATCAACAAGCTCTCTCTCAGACAATGGTGGCTGCACCCTTCCAGCCAAGTCCCGCCACTTATGGGCATACTCCTTAAAGCCCTCATTAGAGACATACTCATACTCTGTAATTGAGTACGAGTAGGCGCTAAGTCTGCATTATGTTGATATTGTCGGTAGAAGGCAGCAGCCAAATCCTCCCAGTTATGTACATCAAATCTTTCAAGTTGGTAGAACCAATCCAATTGCGTACCCGACAAACTATCTTGAAAAAAGTGGATCCATAGATCCTTATCAAAAGAATGAGGTTTAATCTTTCTGACGTAAGACCGTAGATGCATCTTCGGACAAGACAAAGCACCATATTTAGCAAATGTAGGCACCTTGAATTTAGGGGGAATCACAATCCCAACAACCAGCCCTAGTTCTTCAAAATCCAGCCCAGACACTCTTTGTACCTCCATGGCTGCCAGCCGATCTTCCAGATTCTTATACTTGTCGTCCGCAGGAGGGTACTGCTGCTCAGAGTAATCTTCATCCTCTTCTTCTTATTCCTCTTCCTCAGACTCAGAGGGCACTGGAGCTCCCTTTCCTTTACCAACCCCTTCATCAGACGTCGAGGGGAAATCCAAGACTCTTCTAGCTTGATTCTCAAATCTTCTTCCCATAGTGACCACACCAACTCTTTTCTTTTTCTTTTTCTCCTTTTCTTTTTCCTTTTCCTTCTCTAACAGTGCTTTAAGGTCCTCTTGACCCTTTGCCAAGGTCATGAGGAGTTGTTGGAACTGCGAATTCTGTGCTTGTAGATCTTTGACTGTCTGCTCTATATCCATCTTGCTGAAATAAACAACAGAGAGATAAGGAAACCTGGTGTGAAGACCTGTTTATGCATATGATGAATGATATGTATTCATGTAATGAATTCAAGGATTCGAAAATTCAAAGTTGTTGCAAACAAAAAGAACACACGTCATATTAATAAGAAGAAATTTGTTAGTACATAAATGCCCCATGGGAAAAATATTACAAAATTCTAATGTAAAAAGACGTTGCGCATCCTCTTTGGTGCGATGTAGGTGTTGAGATTTTGCTCTTCGTGAAGTCGACGAGTAAGTTCCAAAACCTTCTTCTCACTGGCGTAGAAGCTGGCTTCAAAAGTATTCCGTTCTTCCTTGAGCTGTATCTAACTCTTTTGCAATTCTTCCAATGATGTTGGCATGTCAGGATGCAGGAGGGTGTATGGAACCTCTCCTTCTATAGCAGGCTCTTTGATCATAGGCAGAATGTAGGGGTAAGGCATCATAAGACTCTGGGCGCGGGTTCGTACCCACTCGAGGTAAGGCTCAAGGGGGATGGAATTCTTATGCCCCAGTGTCTTACTGTCCACCTTATTGGGCATCCTCCAAGCTCGGATAAACCTTTGTCGAAGTCCTTGAGTGTCGTTGTCAAAGTCAAAAACCAAGTCTGGAATCAGCATGTCATGAGGGCCATCCCTTCGGGCATACCCAAATTGTCCAGAGCCTAACAGGGGTTGTAGGTAATGCCTCCCCTAATGCCAAGTAATGGGACATTAGGGAATTCCCCACAACGATCAATGATGATGACATTTTCTCTGGACTGAGAACACCAATGAACATTAGAATGTGTAAGAGTCATCAATCGTTGTGACTACCTCAAGCCTTGCTCATTCTTCAAGGCTGATTGGGGAAGGTGAGAAATAAACCACCTTGCTAGAAGAGGAGTACAATACATGAGAACACCTCTTTTCCTCATTGTTCGTGTGTAAAATGAGTGGAGGATATCCCCAAGCAATGTAGGCACAGGATTCCGAGATATGAAAATCTTGACAACATTCATATCTATAAGCTGATCAGGGTTTGGGAACAAGACCAACCCATAGATGAGAAGTGCTACAATCTCCTCAAAAGCTTGCAGATCTAGAGAATTCCAACAGTCTTGTACCTTCTCAAATAGAAACTTTGCCAAGAAACCCTTGACACCACTTATGGTTTCCCAATGACCTTTGATATCAGATGGTTGCAAGTGTAGGGCTTAAGCAACATTTTCAGGCTTTGGTTCTCTTTCCGTACCGTTGTAGGGTAGTTGATGGAGAATAGGAATCCTCAGGAGTTGAGAAAATTCCTCCAAAGTAGGTACTAGTTGGTAATCAGGAAATGTAAAACAATGGTGTAGGGGGTCAAAGAACTGGAAGAGAACTTTCACCATGTCTTCTTCAATATTGGAGTTGACCAAGCTGAGAAGTCTACAATGTCTTTCACTGAAGGGAGAATTCTATGGAATCTTGGAAGTAAGTTCCTTGAGTTGAGGAGGGATTCTCACAAGGTTGACTTGAATTGTTTTCCTGTGAAGAGATTCCATTACCTACAAAACAGGAACAAAGATGAAGATCCAAACCCTTGAAATGGTTAGTGAATGCACATGATGCTTCATGATGTTTATGATGTATGCATAAGTATATGTACAAATAAATCACACAAGATCCTAGTTTCAGGCTTGCATGGGGTTTCATAGGTAAGTACCCTCTTGAAGTTTAGTTGGCTCAACCTGTCCTATAAATAGTAACCAGGTTCTAAGGAGCTTAATATCACTGGATTATTTTCTGTATTCATTGTTTCAGTTTAGCCACTTAACTGGCGACCGAAATATTCCAAGAAAACAACCCTCAATGAGTGTAGTATCGAGTATCTACCAACTTCGTTCTGCACCAAAGCCGGTCATATCACTACCCCTAATAAGGCCAAGATGGTCAAGTAAAGGTTCTAAAATTCCATTAGTGCTTTATGACATCACTCAGCGGCCCCGTATTCTCTTTGATTGACTCAAAGGCTACTGGTACCCACAAATATGTCGCACTAATATAGTTATTGCTTCAACCATGTCGGTATACCCCGCACAGTTTCCACAATGTATTGCTATTTACCTATGAATGTTTCCCAAAAATCCGGGTGGAGGATTCAAACCCAAACAAGAGAACCAAATGTAAAGCAATCAAAGCAAACAAGATAAGCATGTAAAAGGTTATCTAAACCCTAAGGTTACTCCACTTTTAAAAATTCCCCAGCAGAGTCGCCAGTTTTGTGATACGGTGGGAGAACTGACTTGGAATTTTGCGTTTGTGTTCGCAAATGTTTCGGTTTAGCAAGAGTCGCCATCGACTTTTTATTTTATCCAAAGGAAAGGTCAAAAAGCACAGGAAAGACCTTTGAGATGTTTTCTTGGGTTCGGGGGGTAGATTATGAAAAGGGAAGGTGCAAGCACCCTTTTTATCCATGGTTGTCCATGGGCTCTTAGTTACTTGTTTAGATTACTTGCTTTTGCTTTTCAATTGTTTGAAATGGTGTTTTGCGTGTGGTTTTGAAAGATGTTTTGAAAAGAGGCCATCGTTGTGGCAACCTTTGTAATGATTCTTGTTTGAATATATACAAAGGTGTATTGTCTTTTGAAAAGATGTTTCAATGTTTGAATGTTTGAAAGTTTGTTTTTGGGAAATGTTTTGAAATTGTGTTATGAGGTGTATTTGAAAATAGCAAGGATGTTTTTTGCAAGTTTTGATCAAGTAACTAAGAGTTGTCTACCCTATTTTACTCAAAGATCTTTCCTACACATTTTTAACCCTTTTGACAGTGTTGTTTTACTATTGCATTTGGTAAACAACCTTATATTAGGATGTTAAACGGGACAGGCGCGGGTCATCGTATTGACCATGATAGCAATATTGCCAAGTATCTTTAGCAATTTTTTTGAGGGACCAGATCATTTTGTATAGGCAACCAAGATAGCGTCATCGAGGGACTATGATATTTTGTTTTGTTTTTGTTTTGCCAAAGTACTCAACATGCATAACATGGCCATTTTAAAGGAAACAAGTAGATGAAACCCTAGGGGTGCATGTGTGCATTGTGTTGTCATTTTCATGCTTCTTTGTCTTTGTATTAGTCAAGCTATTTGTTTGATTTTGGATTTTTGCATACAAACCCTAATCTCTAACATGGCATATTTTTAAAGCATAAAGTGCGCAAAAATAAATCTACACTATTACAACATTGATATGTGGAGGGGGATACAATTTTTGAATGGGGATTATTTAGCAAGAAATTAAAACCCTAATATTTACTATTACATCCAAATTGAATAAATAGTACAAATAAATAAATAGGAAAGTATTTAAATGGTCATTGAATAAATATGCAAAATATTATGAATATGCAAAAATGTTTTTGTTTATTTTTATGTATGTAAAAATAAAATATTTGATGAATTAAAAAAGAAATAAAAAAGGTTATTATTTTTATTAAGGGTAAAAACCCTAATTTTCTTTTAAGAAATATATATATATATATATATATATATATATATATATATATATATATATATATATATATATATATATATATATATATATATATATATATATATATATATATATATATATATATATATATATATATATATATATATATATATATATATATATATATATATATATATATATATATATATATATATATATATATATATATATATATATATATATATATATATATATATATATATATATATATATATATATATATATATATATATATATATATATATATATATATATATATATATATATATATATATATATATATATATATATATATATATATATATATATATATTAATTATATACAATAAAATAAAAATAAATGAAATATATATAAATGTCAAAAAATGAAAATATATTAGAAAAATATTATTTTTTAATAAGGATGAAAACCCTAGTTTTTGTTTTAAGATAATATATATTATGTTAATTATTTTATGTACAAGAAAATAAATATAAATATATACAAAGATATTTAAGAAATAAAATCATGTGGAAAAATATTATTTTATATGTATAAATAATAAAATAAAAATATATAATATCTCTAAAATATTTATTTGTTTTTATTAAAGAGAAATAAAAATATATACTAATTCAAAATTATTTTCGTGTTAGAAAAATAAAATAAAAATACAAAAATAAATGTGAAAATTTATAAAATATTTTTGGTGTTTTTTATGTTTAGAAAATATAAAATAAAATCAGAAATGAAAAATAAAATGAAAAATATAAAAATATAAAGAAAATGAGCCAAGGGGGTGCAATCATCAATGCATGGGGTGCAAAAAGTGAGCCAGAACCAAGCCCAGCCCACTGAACTTCATCTTCAATCTTTGTCAAAACAAAAACGCGCGCCCTGTACAAATGTCCAGATCCTGCATACGTGCTCTAATGCAAAAACTCATAACATCAAAGTTGTAGCATTTTTCAAGACGAATTCAACTATATAAGAAACTTAACCTAACTCTCAAAGACCAGAGAGAATTTCTCTGGCCCTAATTTCTAACCTAATTTTTTCAGGAAGTTCATGGATCAAATTCTCTTAACATGTTTAACTTAAATGAAAACTGAGCATATGCACAGCTTCAGGGCTATGAATACTACATTTTTTATTCACAAACCTAAGACTAATGATTCCTAAATAGAGAGATAGGAAGTTGACAAAAACCTGTTTCATTTGAAATCGTGTATGGCAATGTGGAGCTTTTCAGTGAGGCCTGAGATGTTTGAGAGCTTGCTTGAACTTCCTTTGACCTTCCCCAATGCCTAGTTTGCCTTGAATGTGCTTGAACAAGCTTGTAGAACTCAACCCGCACAAGCTGAAAACAGAAATGGTGAAGCTTGCAAATGGAGTTACAGTTCAAGGCCAATGGTTGGGATAGCTTGGATAGGTTATATGGAAGGTGTTTGAACAGGTTTGGGGAAAACGCACGAGGGTTTTTTGCTATGGAACTCCAAGTACAGGAACTGCCCTGTTTTTGCAAGAGGAAGGTGATTTGATGTTCAAGAGTGTTTGATGGATCAAAGACTCATGTTTCAGGCTCAATGCAATGTCAAGGACTTATTTCAAATGTTTGCTAAGCTTGGTTCTATCAGATGTTCCAGTTGTGGTGTATTTGACAAGTTTCTTGTATTTTAAGCAAAAGTGAGAGATGATGCAAGACAGGTGTGATACGGTGGGAGAACTGACTAGGGTTTTGCGTTTGTTTTTGCAAATGTTTCGGTTGAGCAAGAGTCGCCACCGACTTTTTATTTTATCCTAAGGAAAGGTTTAAAAAGCACAGCAAAAACCTTTGAGATTTTTCTTGGGTTCGGGGAGTAGATTATAGAAAGGGAAGGTATTAGCACCCTTTCTATCCATGGTTATCCATGGGCTCTTAGGTACTTGCTTAGATCAACTTGCCTTGGTTTTCAATGGTTTTCAATGGTGCTTGGTGTGTGGTTTTTGAAAATGTTTTGAAAAGATGCCTTGTATAGGCTACCCTTGTAACAATTCTTTACTCGAATGTTTTACAAAAGGTGTTTTGTCTTTAGAAAAGATGTTTCAAGGTTTTTTGAAAGTTTGTTTTGAAAGTGTTTGTGAAGCGTGGTTTGAAATTAGGCAAGTGTTTTCTTTGCAAATTGACAAGTACTTAAGAGTTTATCTACCCTAAAGTTTTCTCAAAGATTTTTGTTATGTTTTAAACCTTTTGACAATTTTGTTCCACCATTGCATTTGGTGGGCAATCTTGTCTTAGGAGGTTGAAGGGACGGGCGCGGGTCATCCTTTAGACCATAATTGCAATAGTGTTAAATGTCTTTGGGCAATTTTTCTTAAAAGGGACTTGATCATTCACTTAGGCAACATTTTGAGGGACTATGATCATTTGATTGTTTGTTTTACCCAAAGAAGTTCAACATACAATATGGCTCAATTTATTTGAAGGCAACAAAGTGGAATACCCTAGGGGTGCAAGTGTGAAATGTGTTGTCCATTTTCATGCTTTTTTTTGTCTTGTATTAGGTCAAACTATTTTTTTGTTCATTTTATTCGCATGCAAACCCTAACTCTAGCATAGTATATTTAGAAAGCGATAAAGTGCGAAATTTAAATTCCTACACTATTACAACACAATAATATGGGGTGGGGGGTACAATGTCTCAAATGGGGTATATTTAGACAAAAACTTAAACCTAACTATTACATCATTTTCTTTGAATATTTACAAGACAAATAATTGTATAATTAAATGGAAATTGAAATAAATATGCAAAAATATAAAAAAAAAGGAATTTTTATATGTATGCAAAAAAGATATTATTTATGTGAAATAAAAAGAGAAATAACAAGGTATTATTTTTTGGAGTATTTTCAAATTTAGGGCAAAACCCTAATTTTAATCAAAATGGTATTAGTTATTTAATATTTGTAATATTTACTATTTATATACAAAAATAAGATAAAAATATAATATACTTAAAAAATGTATTTTTAGTATTAAATATTTAAAAATAAAATAGGTACATTTTTTGGTATTTATATCCTAAGTGTATTAATATATTTCTATCTATTTATATTATTTACAAACTATGTTTTATATATATTAATTAATAATATTTAATATTTAAATAAAAAAAGTATTTTTCTATAAAATATTTTCAGGAAGTAAAAATAAGATAAAGTATGTAAAAATGTATTTCCAATATTTTAATATTTTAAACAAAACATATATATTTATTTATTTGTGTATAAACTAAGAGAAAAAATCAAATAAATCCCTAATAAAATCAAAAATGATGAGAAAAAATATTTTTAAATTTTTAATATGCTGAGAAAAAAAAAAGAGTTAATTAAAAAAGGAAAAAGTCAAAAAACATTAAAAATAAAGCAAATGGGCTCAGGGGGTGTAAAACCAATTGTAGGGTGCAAAAAGAAAACACAAAGCAAGCCCAGCCCAATGCCACCTTTCTTCAACCTCTGAACTGTGTCATTCAAAAAACGCGCGCCCTGTTCTTGATCTTCTAACTCCTGATTCCTGGCTTATTAATGAAAACTCATAACATAAAAAATGTTCAGCATCAAGAGACGAATCCAACCATATGCAGAACTTGATCTAACTCTCTAAGATGAGGGAGAATTTCTTCTCCCCCAAATCCTAACCTAGATTTTCTGCCATTTTCAAACCTCAAATTCTCACAGCTCAAGTAAAAGAAATGAAAAGTAAAAACATGTACATGTTCAGTGGCATGAGTAGAACATTGTTTATTCACAAACTTAGAGCTAATGATGCTTGATAAGAGAGATAGAAGTTCACCAAGATACCTGTTCAGCTGAAGTTCTATCTGGCAATGAGGAAGCTTTCAGTGCAAGGTGATGATTGGAAAAGCTTCCTTGAGGTCCAGGGATGCTATTCCAATGTTTACTTTGTCTTGAAAGCTTTTGAATCGTGCTAGAGCACTTCACCTGCAAAACAAGAAACTGAAAATGGTGGAAGTGGTTAGAGGGATTACAGGTCGTGTTTCAAGTCATGGTTAGCTTGCATAGATGCTAGGGAATGTATGTGAGCTGGTTTGGGCAAGAGAGCTTGAGGGAAATGGAAGATGGCACTCAAACTGTAGGCCTGGCCCTGTTTTTGCAGTTTGAGGATGATTCTGAGATTGGGAGTGTTTGAGAGGTGTTAGGGTCGTGCAATAGCTTGGTTGAGATGTCTTGAGTGTGTTTGATAACTTCACTTAAGGGTTTGTAAGCTGATATGAGAGTTGTTATGAGTTATGATGTGTTTCTTACACTTTAAGCAAGCAATGGTTACTTTGTCTCTCTAGCCTGTACAGGCCCTCATACTATGCTGCATAATCCCTCCTTGATCAGTGTGATTAACACATAAACTTGTGCCAATTAGATATGGACTGTACTTCTTGGATTTGCAATTGGACATAAAGCTAACTTTTGCAAAAATGGAAGAAATGCTTTATCTATTTTGGGATTAATCCTTTATGCAATGCTAGAACACAAAGAACATGGCTTTGGCACAAATAATATGCATTAAATTTATGAGTGTTGGATGGTTTAAGGACCTGTAATCAAGATATGCAAGCTGAGATTGAAATGCATAGTGTTATGAACATGTACATGGCCAAGAACAAAAGTGACTTTTTCCCATTTTGCAAAATTCGATTCTCCCTAACCATGAGGTTGTTTGAGAAGTTCTTGGACATTTTGGAAAGCTTGGAATGTGTACTACAATCCATCTTTGAAGTGCAAGTTGAAATTCCACGTGGAAGTGTATGGAAAATGGCCTTGAAGTTAGGTAGAAAACCTTGTCAAAATAGGTTAAAATTTCACTAAGTTAAGAATGGTTTAGTGCCCTTATTCAAAAATTTGTAACTTGAGATACAAGCCTCAAATGGGAAAACTTTGTGAATCAAAGTTGTAGATTATGCAACAAGCTACAACTTTCATGTTTTGACTTTTGTTTGAATCCAAATGGATCTTGGTGAAAAAGTGGGGCAAAGTTGGGAAAAAATTAGGGTTTTTTATAACTTAGAAAAATTCTAAGTTATGAAAAATCCTAATTTCTAACCCTAATTTGCATTTTGTGATTTCTTGGTGAACAAGTTTCATGATTTGGCATGTTTTGATGAAAAATGAATCTTGACTCTTGACTTTGACCAAAAAGTCAAAGTTTGACTTTTCAGTATACAGTCAAAATTGATCAATTGACTGGGAAATTTAACTGTCAATCTTGTGTACTTGGGATCTTTTGAGTTTGTTGAGCATGTCAAGATAATTCCATGGGGTCCTTGAGTCCATATATGAGCTTGGTTTGCCATTGGCTAGGTCAAACAGTCAAAAATTGCCTTTGTGCAGTCAAAACCCTAAAAATGACCATTTTGCCCTTTTGGTGATCTGATCAAATTTCTTATGGAATTGTGATCCAAACTTGATCAAATGGTCCATATGAGTTCATAATGTTGATGTGGGTCAATTTTCATGAGGTTTGACTGTCAATTGGCCACAATTGACTTTTTCCCCAATACAACTGATTTCTAGGTCAACTGCCCAATTGACTGAGCAAAACTTGGAATCAAAGCTTGAAACTTGGTATGGATAAACTTGGGAGTCCAATATGAAGCATGAAAGTCATCTTAGGCACTTTAGGTCAAAACATCTTGGTGCAAACACAAACCCTAATTTGGGTCAACAGTGCAAGGAGAAGTCTTGAGCAGATGAAAACCCTAACTGGATCTTGTGCTTCAAAGGTTTTGTGATGAGAAATCAATGAGAAATGGGAGGGCAAATTTTGGGGTACAACAACAGGCCTGTACAAGCTATCTACCAGCTTGCACACTATGCTCTTGGCCCCTCAAGTTTGTGGATATTGTTTGCTGCACAAGATATGGTCCAAGGCTCAAGGATGCAATTTTACATAAAGCAAGATTTTGACAAAAATGGCCATATTGCCTTTTACTATTTTTGGATTAATCTATTGTATAATCCTCTAATGACCAAAACAAAGCTTTAAACCAATGGATTTTCATTTAATTATTGAGTATGAAAGGGTTTTGGGACCTGTAATCAAGTACCAACAAGGCTGATTAGCGTTTGTAACTTGTATTACTAAGAAAATGCCATGGATCAAAAGTGAGTTTTTGCCAACTTCAAGCCTTCGATTCTCCCTAACCACAGATGATTTTGGAGAGTTCTTGGACATTTTGGAAATCTTGTAACATGATATACAATCCATATTTGAAATGCATTTTGGGATTCCAAGTGGAACTATGTGAAAAATGGTCATGAAGATAGGTCAAAATCCTGCCTAAACTAGGGCAAAATTTCACTAAGTTAAAAGTTTCATGGACCCTTATTCCAAAAATCATAACTTGAGATCCAAGCTTCTTTTGAGAAAACTTTGTGAGTAAAAGTTGTATATTTTGTGGAGGACTACAACTTTCATGTTGAAAGTTTTGTTTGAATCCAATTGTATCATGGTGCAAATGTTGGGCAAAGTTGGGAAAAATTAAGAAAATTTCATAACTTAGAAAAATTCTAAGTTATGAAAATTTTCAAACTTAAACCCTAATTTGCAAAATTGGGTTTCTTGATGAAAAAGTTTCATGTTTTGACACATCTTGATGAAAAATTACCCTTGGCACTTGATTTTGACCAAAAAGTCAAAGTTTGTCTTTTCAGTGTACAGTCAAATTTTGATCAGTTGACTGAAAAATTCATCTGTCAATCTAATGCATTTGAGATCTTTTGAACCTTGTGAATAGGTCAAGATGATGCCATTGAGTCCTTGAATCCATGCTTGAAACCAATTTTCCATTTGCTAGGTGAAAAATCAGAAATTCCCGTTGTATAGTCAAAACCCTAAAAATGACCATTTTGCCCTTTTGATGATCTGATCAAATTTCTTGAGGAGTTGTGATCCAAACTTGATCAAATGGTTCATATGAGCCTATAATGTTGATGTGAATCAAAAATTGTGAGGTTTGACTATAAATTGGCCATAATTGACTTTTTCCCCAATACAGTTGATTTCTAGGTTAACTGTCCAATTGACTGGGCAAGAATTTGATTCAAGGCTTGAAACTTGGTAGAGGCAATCCTATAAGTCCAACATGAAGTATGAAAGTCATTTTGAGCATTGAAAGTCCAAAAATCCCTGTGCAAACTCAAACCCTAATTTAGGTCATCAGTGCAAGGAGATGTCTTGAGCAGAGCAAACCCTAATCCTGTCTGGAGTTCAAAGAGTCTTGTGAGGGGAAAATCTTGATAAAATGAGAGGGAAAATTTTGGGGTACAACAGATAGAAAGGTCATTCCCCTTCCAATGGTTGATTCCCAACTAATATATTCAAGAGAGGTTTGGAACAGTATGAAATGTCACTTTCCTTAGCCTGCTGCTTGCAGTTGTTAACATAAAATCGTGGGAAACAACTTCTGTGAATAGTATAACCAATATCATGATAGTGGAATCTATGGTGTATTGTTTGTACTGTATTCTTCTTGACTAAGTTTCTTGATCTTTATCTTCTAATAATGTGCTTATGATTATGAAGTATTAAGCTAGGAAGAGATCAATTACTTCGTCTTCTTTCTTATGATGAATAATTGATGAGTAGTCAGAAACTACTTTGTTGTTGTAGCATAGGAACATCAGAGTTATCAGAACCATGACTTGTCTTCAAAAATAATAGCAACAACTTTTCTGAAACACGAAGCTTGACTTCTGATCTTAGAACTAGTCTTGAAGGCATACTTCTGATATGATCTGAGAGATAAATATTAAGTGAGAAGATGTTTCATTTCAGATTCTCCTATTAGTGGATTCTTGTCTTCAGATATATAAGCTACATATTATCTGAGAAACAAGTCTTGTCATTGTAGGCGAAAGCTTTTCTGAAGTTGATATCAAAAGCTTTTCTGATGTTTGGATCTTGAAATCAGATATTGTGGCAACAACCTTTCTGATTCTCAAGTCTTTGAGTTCTGAGCTTTGATTCTTTTCTTCTTGCTGGATTAATTCTGATTAAATAATAATAACGATCCAGGAGATACTTCATTATTATAGAGTCAGAGTCTTTCAGATATTTGAACATTGTCTTCAGATATACAAGCAACAACTAATCTAAGGAATAACTTCTTTATTTGTGAATGAAACCTTTTCTGATCTACTGTGTCTTAATCTTGATCTTGATCTTGATCTCTTTGTAATCAACTTTTCTGAGTTACATATCTGATGTCCGATTTCTGAAGCAGAAGCTTATATCAGTACATCTGATTTTGACGTTGAATTCTTTCTTTCTGATCTCTTGAATTCTGATCTTTGAATTGAGCTGGAAGCAACAAATTATATCATCTACATATTTATTTCTGATCTTGGATTATTTCTTTCTAATATATGAGATCTTCGTTTCTGATATCTTGGTTCTGAGCATCTTCATTCTAATATCTTCACTTTATAGCTCTTGATTATGATGTTTTGAATCTTGATCTCTTCTTTAGAAACTCATCGAGATTCTTTTCTTGACGAACATTTAACATTCAACAGAACTACTGATGTTTCATTAGAAACAAACTCAATGGTTCTTCTTCTGAGTGATAAGGTAATTATTGTGATATCTTGATTAAGACTATCAAGAATTCTAATATATGCACACTCAATGAAACCAATTGAACTAAAATTGTTCTACATAAAATATATGCATTGTTATCATAAAAACATATAAATTTAAACACAGATCCAAATCTTGTTCTAACAATCTCTCCCTTTTTGATGATGACAAAATCTTGTATTTTTATGGAACAATTTTACAGGGTTAAATCATAAATAAAGTAATATAAGAGTTTTGAAAACTCCCCCTGGGATAAACAATCTCCCCCTGAATCATAAACTTATGATCTTTCAGAGTGTAAGAGCATTGTTATCCTTTTGAATCTAATCAACATTATTGATTTAACCTTTAAGCTTATCAGATTATCCATGCTCTCTCAGAACATTTGAAACAATGGTCGTTCTATATCAGAACTTGATTTATCAGAGTGAATGTAATGTTTCATGTGAAATGTTCTTGTAACAATCATGTACATTCTAAGTAATTTTACATTTGATATCATGTTAGAATGTCATGTAAATCATAAGGTTTAGAGAATGGATATATATATCAAAATAATTACTCTTTCTCCCCTTTTTTGTCATAATCAAAACGATATAAGAAATGTTTAATTGATTTTTTAAATATTTAAAACACATCTGACTAAATTCAATAGGTAGAAAAGAGACTTGACAGTAAAAATATTTACAATAGAACAAATAGGAAGACAACAGACAATAATCAAAAGACAACGTTAGAAAAGAAAACATCAGAAAGACACAACATGATAACACTTATTTAAACCACTGATCATCAAAGGTTTCACAGACTTCTTCTTTCAAAGCATCAATAGGACCAACATGAATTCTACGAATAGTTCTTACAATCTCATCCTTGAGGAGAACTTTTGACAAGACTCTTTCATAGGGAATGAAAGATTTGTTCATATTTCTGGAAATAGTGATGGATTCCTTAAGATGGTTAAAGATAACTTGTGGCAGATTTATCAGAGTATGCTTAAGCAGGAAGAGAATTAGAAGCTTATCATCATGATACAGGGAGTTATTGTTGGTACCACAAGGAAGAAGATTTGTCAAAATGAAACGAAACCAGTCTTTGGCAATAGGCATAAGTTTTTCAGGATTTGTAGGTTCAAAACCAGAAGAGATATCAAAGATGAAGATCATCTTAGCATCTGGGGTGCTTCTAAGAGAGACATGACTGGTAAAAAAACTAATTCTAGGACAATTTATGGCTTTAGTAATACATGCAACAGTGATAGAGACATAAAGACCATATATATCATATGAAATTGAGAAACCATCAAGACTGACGATGGCTTCTGTCCAAAAAGCTTTTACAAGGCTTTGATAGATGAGACCTTTTAACATATATAGATAGAACTTCCAATTTTGAAAGTGAATGCCTAGATGAAAATCTTGGCCGACACCTAGAAGTTTTGGACGAGTTTCATTGATGACTTCTAAAAGATCATCATTTCCATGAAGGTTCTTAAAGACACGATGAGAGTTTTGAAGGAAATTTTAATAGATTATTATTTGAAAGATGAAGAGAAGATGAAACAAATAAGTTATAAATAGGAAAAGAGAAGACGTGATTGACAAGAGAATTTAATTCCTTACGTAAGCAATCAGACTCGAAAGACTTAAAGTAACAATAAATTATGAGAAGAGAGAAAAACAAATGTAATTTCCAAGACACTATATGCTAGAGGACAAAGGAAGCACTAAAATGAATAGATAATAATGATCAACTTTTCTTATCAGCAAAAGAAATTTCAATATTTTTCCTGTTCAAGCCAATAACCAATATCATGCATGAAGTAGATAAGTAAATATTTAAATAAGGTAGACAACAAAATATTCAAGCATAAACTAATAATAAAGTGCCTAAGGTAAATAAATGTCCTGGTTGATTTGTTTAAACTTTCTAATAAAATCCTTAATGAAGTTATTGAATTCCGCTTGTTTGGCCACCATCTCTCTAACTGTCACTTGTTCCCTCCGCATCTCCTCCATTTTCTTTAGAAGCCTAGGAAATAAGCCAGAACTTTTTCTGGAAAGTTCTTCAATCTTAGCTTGTCCCTTTTTGGAAGCTTCTCTTTTTGCGACATCTTTCTCAACTGCTTCTTTCTCAGCAGCTCTCTATGCTTCCATAACTAGAGCTCTTTCTTTAGCTTCAATAACATACTTATCTTTGGTCTGATCAGAAAGATTCTGGATTCTTAGAAATTTAGTGTTTATCCATCTGTTAAACTTGTCCTGGGTGTTTCCCAGATAAGAGGAATCACTACTCGAGCCAGATAAGTCACGGATTTTTCAATTTCTCTCAAGGCATTTTCTTTGAAAAGTGAGATGATCTATTCAAGACACAGAGTTGATGTATCAGAATTCTGATGGTTAAGAGTAATTTCTTCAGCATAAGGCTCTTCTGGTTCTGTTGAGTTGATTGATGAATTCTGATTACCGACGAGGTTTAATGAGGAAGGATCAGAAAATTTTAATAAAGTGGTTGAGATTTGTAGGGTTGGAGTGGTGGTAACAGGAGAGATGCTTGTAGGAAAATTTTTAGAAGAACTGGTTGAAAATGTGATTGGTGCAATAGAGGTGGTAACATCTTTCAGAGGTATTGAAGTGACTATTTCATAAGCAAACCAAGTTTCTGAGGAAACAACATTTGGATTTATCAAAGAGAATGAGGTATTTGAAATAGGAGTGGAAGGTTTTTAGAATAACTGATTAAGTTTTCAGCGGAAGAACCAATAAATTCTAACCATGAAGTGATTGGTGTGATGGTGAAGGTTGGGATAAAAGTTTTTGAAGAAAAAGACTGAGAAAAGGCTTTCTGAGATGTGGATGTTTGAGGGAGTGAAGAAGTGATAACAGTTGTGGAAAATAGTGAAGAGGGTGTAGGAAATGGTAAAACTATGTTCCTAATATCAGAACTTAAACAAATGGTAGTAGATTGAGAAGTAGTCAACTCACATGAGGATGAGGAATGAATAGTTGTGATCACTTTAGCAGTGCCCATAGTTGAAGCATTCCTTTTCTTATGTTTTTTCTTCTTCTTAGAGGACTCAGAGTCTTGAACCGTGACATTGATAGCTGATCTTTTCTTAATTGACAAATTCTTGTTAGGTGGGAAGAGATGTGGTTTCTTACTATTCCTTTTCCTATCTTTTCAAGGTCTGCTTCCATGCTGGAATTTCTAAAAGGAAACATCACCTTCAGACTTTCATTTTGATTCTGGATTGTAAACTGGGGAGTTTTTCTTGGTAGACTAACATTTATAGCCTTTTCTTCATGTGGTTTTGTTGTACCCCAAAATTTGCCCTCTCTTTTCTCAAGGCATTTCTCACAAGGATTCTAAAAAATTCAAGCTTGTACAAGTACAGTTGGATTTTCCAGCATCAAGTTAAAGAGGAAACTGTAAAAAAGGGCAAAATAGATAAAAATGATTTTTTTAAGGAACATCAAGTTTGCTTTGATTTCCCTTATTTTGATTGGACAAATGGCTGCCTGCATGCCTGCTTCGATTGGACATTTAATGCCTGCATGCCTGTTTCGATTGGATATTTGATGCATGCATGCCTGTTTTGATTGGACAAGCTTAGATTGGACAAATAAATCCCTTCATGCTTGCTTCGAATTCACCTTCATGTCTGCTTCGAATCCACCTTCAGCATTGGCCTCCTACATGGTGCACAAGGCAAGGGCCTCCTGAATGCCTTCCTGCACAAGGCAATAACTTCCCTTCATGCTAGTGCCTACAAAGCAAGCTTCCCCCTGCATGCAAGCTTCGATTGAAGCAATGAACCCTTAAATGTTTGCTTTGATTCACAAAGCAATGGCCCTTTACAGTGTTTGTTTCGATCCAGGAAGCAAAGTTTTCTTTCCTGCTTGTTTCAAATCACAAGGCATGAACTTTCCTCATGCACTGACTATTTTCATATTAGTTTCGAATGGACAATATCTCCCTTTGAAATAGCGTGCTTCGATTCCACCCTTGAAAATATTCAACACACAATTTCTACACTATGACACACAATTGTTGTTCCATTCGAATGACCTGCAAGACATACCTGGATGTACCATTCGAAGGACATATTTGGTGGCCTATTCGAAGGACCTGCAAGACATACCTGGATGTCCCATTCAAAGGACATATTTTGGTGGCCCCGAAGGACCTGCAAGACATACCTGGATGTCCCATTTGAAGGATATATTTTGGTGACCCATTCAAGGGGCACACATTTGGCCCCTTCGAAGGATGCACAAAAAGGGTCCATTCGAAAGACACTTTGATTGGAAACAAATATTGCTGTCAGAAGAGGAGTCTAGTCGAAGGTTATACCTATGAGGTCAAAACGAAAAGATGAAATATTCAAAGATGCTTGCTGCAAGTCCAAGCCTGATACATTGGCCATAACGCTCTAAAACTGTTGCACAGCAGTCTTGCTATATTGCTCCTGTACTTGTACCGATCTGACATACAAATACTGCCCCTCGAAAGCTACAAAAATAGTATACCCAATTTGTTCAAATTATTTTGTTTTCCCTCCTAAACCTCAACCAACTTCATTTATAAATAAGAGGCTCCATAACACATCTAAGGGGGCTGGACAACACATCCAGAGGTTTTGATAGCTGGAGAAACTTTGATTGTGTGAAAATCATCAAACACTTAACACATTCTCAAACCCAGAATCAAAAGACCATACCTTTGTTTCTGTCCTTTCGAATATAACACTAGAAATATAACACCTGTTTCTTTTCCCTTTCGAACCCAGGAGCAACCCCACGCTTTGTTTTTCTTTCGAATCTAGCAGAAGGAACACTACACCTGTTCTTCTCCTTCGAATCCAGAAACAACAAACACAACCCCATTCTTCTTGACCTTCGAATCCAGTCAAAGAAACACCACACTTGTTTCTTTCCTTCGAATCCAGGAACATCCAGTCCAATCACTCAAGGTCCAGAAGCACCAACTTCAAAAGCAAGGTAAGTCCCCTGACCTTAACCCTTTCGTTTCAAGCATGTACATGGCATTTGTTTACTTTTCGTTTATGCCTTTTTCGTTTGTTTTTATTGTCCAAATGTATGGTAGAACTAACCTGTATAGACCCCAAATGAAAGAAGACGTTATGTGTGAAACGAAGCATCAGGCTTCCCCCCCTTACAGTTTCATAGTCCCAAACGAAAGACAAAGAGGGCGTGAACAGAGGATATGCTCTCATGCTTCTTTGCAGGCCCATATTGCTTCACTGTCCAAATAAATGAGAAAGAAGGGAGAAACGAAGGGTATCCACAATGACTTCCAGGCCCCAATCTAAAGAAGCAGCCAGAAGGATGAATCGAAGGTTGTATCTCACGCTTCATGCTAGGTCTAAATCGAAAGAGGCCAGAAAGAGCAGAATTGAAGGGTGCATTCTGCCTGGATCGAAAAACTTATTTTTCCTTCTTTTATTTTGTTTTGTCTTTACACTTTCTTGCTATTCAATATGGTTGTAATAGTGTAGGATGTTTATTTTCTGCATTTTTATTGCTTTATACAAATGTTGGTAATTAGGATGTATGGTAAGATAAAACCAACAAGTAGACAACCCTAATCAAAGACTAAATGCATGCAAATCAAACACATTATTCACACACATTCACCTCTAGGGTAATCCCACTTGTTGCCTCGAAAAACAGTCATGTCCCTCGAGTATGGATGTTTTAGCAAAGACCCTCGGCAAAAGATCGTAGTCCCTTGATGTCCCTCGATGTTGCCTTTGGTAAATGATCTAGTCCCTAACGAAATTGCTAAAACATCCCATAGGTTGCCTTCTATGACTATACAAACAATCCACACCTGTCCCTTCACATCCAACGATGGGGCTTCTTATCAATCAATGGTAAGATAGCAACATCTAAAGGAGGAGGAAAAGAACAAAGACCTTTTGAGTAGGTAGGATGCTCATAGTTGCTTGCTTGCTCACAAACTAAAAAACCATTTTCATACCAACACCTTCAATTGAAACATTTTCAAAAGTCAAAGCTCTTTGTACGCATTCTTATAGAGACGAGAATCATTACAAAGGCACTTTTCAAAATCACTTTCAAAAAACATCTTCCACAAACATCTCTTTGAACTATTTTCAAAACCAACACTTCGCACACATTCTTATAGAGACGAGAATCATTACAAAGACGTTTTCAAAATATTTTCAAACCCACACCACAAGCACATTTTCAAACAAAAGCAAGTGATCTAGCAAGCAACTAAGAGCCTGTAGATAACTACAGATGAAAAGGATTCTAACACCTTCTCTTTTCATAACTTACCCCCCGAACTCAGAAATAATCTCGAAAGGTCTTTCCTGTTCTTTTCAACCTTTCCTTATTGGATAAAAGAAAAGTCAGTGGCGACTCTTGTTATCCGCAACAATTGTAATCAAACGCAAAACACCCAAGTCAGTTCTCCTACCATATTACAGAACTGGCGACTCTGCTGGGGAATGTAACTTAAAAGCGGGGTTACCTTAGGGTTATATCACCTTTACTTGCTTTCATTGTTTGACTTGCTTGCTTTACATTTTTTGGGTTCTTGTTTGGGTTATTGTTAAAGATCTTACACCCGGATCTGGGGCACCTTTTTTAGGTAAGTAGCAATAAATCATGGAAGTTGTACGGTGTAGACCAATATGGACAAAGTGATAGCTATGTTAGCGTGGAACTCTGGCTTGTACTAATGTTCGTTGAGTCAGTCAAGGATAACATTAGACTTTCTTATAGTGTCATTAAGCGCTAACTGACCTTTAGAACCTTTAATTGACTCATCCTAAGTCACTAGAAAGTAGTGAGATGGCCGACTTTAGTTCCGACCAAAGATTGGTTGATACTCGATGCTACACTCATTGAGATTGGACTTTTGGGATATTCTGGCCACAATAATTTGGTGCTTGAGCTAGAATAATGCCTAAAGGAAAGGTCAGTGATATGAGACTCCTTAGAACCTGATCACTATCTAGGACATGTTAAGCCAACTAAACTTCAAGAGGGTACTTGCCTGCAAACTCCATGCAAGCTTAAACCTAAGGACTTGTCTGCTTTGTGTGTATATGATTATTTGTACATAACGACTTGCTTGCTTTGCATACTTGTACATAACATCATAACATCATACCATAGCATTTTTCAATAACCATTTCAAGGATCTCAAGGGCCTATGATGAAGGGTCATGTTGAACCAGGCATTTATCATGGGACAAGAGGATTTATTCTCCTCTAATCAAATGCCGTCAAAGACCAAAGCATGGTAACAAGAGTCAAGGGCTATGACCCACTTGACATGGTGAGCTTGATTCATATGAAAGGATATCCAACGATACGAAGTTCTTCAATCAAAGCTGTGATCAAAGCTCAACTTCTAACATCTTCTTGTGTTTACCCCGTGAGATCCTTGAAAACATGCATCCACATACCATGCATCATATCATGACAGGTTTCTCCCACACATGTTTCCTTATCTTCCTACTGTTTGTTTCAGTAAGATGGATATGGAACAAACAGTGAAAGATCTTCAAGCACAAAATGCTCAATTTCAACAGATGTTCTTGACTTTGGCTAAAGGGCAAGAGGACCCGAAGACTCTTCTTCTCAAAGACAAGAAGAAAAAGACAACAAAATCAGTGGGTGTCTTGAACTTGGGAAGGAGGTTCAGAAGACCAACATAACGGGCTCTAGAAATCACAAATCCATCAACTGAGGGATACAACCAGACAAAAGAAGAGGACCATAGTATGGAGTCTGACGAAGAAGAGGCTGACTATGCTGAAGAACAATATCCTCCTGCATACGAAAAATATAAACAAATGGAGGATCGTCTCAACGCCATGGAAATCCAGAGGGTACTTGGGCTGGGTTTTGAAGATTTGGGTTTGGTTTATGGAGTGGTCATCCCACCAAAGTTCAAAATCCCTACCTTTTCCATGTATGATGGGGTCTCTTGTCCTAAGATGCATCTGACATCTTATGTCCACAATATTCAACCATACACCACTGATCAGAAGTTCTGGGTCCATTTCTTCCAAGAGAGCCTAGCTGGGACTCAACTTGAATAGTTCTATCAATTGGAAGGTTCTCGCGTCCACACTTGGGAGGATCTAGCTGCTGCTTTCTACAAGCAGTACCAATACAACTCTGATCTGGCACCAACTAGCATGTAGTTGTAGAATATGACCATGGGTTCCAACGACGGCTTCAAAGAATATGCCCAAAAGTGGAGAGACCTGGCTAGAAGGGTGAAACCACCCTTAACTGGCAGGGAGCTGATTGACATCTTTATGGGAATTTTGACGGGACCTTTCTTCAATCACCTAATCGGAAGCTCCTCAGCCGGGTTCATCGAGCTAATACTGACTGGAGAAAGAGTTGAGGCTGGCATCAAAAGCCGTAAAATCCAAAGGGGTGCATCTTCAAGTGCATGGCAACAACCTTTCAATGGGAAGAAATAGTCTGATGCTGGATACGGTCAAAAAGGTCGTAACCAGAGTAACCACGACCAACACATGGCGGAAATCCTGATCTCTAATCCTGCATCAGTGCAACAACGGAAACAGGGGAATCAGCGTAAGGAGGTCACGCCTAAAAGACAATTCACCAAGATCAACATGCCACTGGCCCAAGCGTTATAACACATGTTGAAAGCAGAGATGATTATGTTAAAGGCTCCTCTCCGGAATCCCAACAATTCTGCTCCTACTTATCATCCCAATGAAAGGTGTGCATACCATTCCGATAGTTCTGGACACGACACAAATAGTTGTTGGGCTCTGAAGAACAAGATTTAAGACATGATTGACGCCACTGAGATTGAATTTGATCCACCTGCTACTCCCAAAGAGATCACTGCTCCTCTGCCAAATCATTGAGAGCGTCCTTTTAATTTTGAATTTTCAATTGTAATCTCTTTTCTTGTTCAAACACTTATCTATTAATGTAAAACTTTGTTTCATTAATGAACTACATATGTTTGTCTTGAATTAATCCATTCACTCTATTTAAACTATGCTTTTTTACTCCCTTTATAACATTCAACTCTTGTTTTAAAAGTTGCAAGCCTTTAGAGGGAGGATGACGAAAACAATGCCATAATCTCATACAGTATGCTTTTGAATAGACCTTGCTGACGATGTACATGCGTTTCTTTCAAACCCTAAACACTAGAGTTATAAGGGAGATAATCCCTAGTCAACCCCTTTGAGCCAAAGAAGTAAGATTTTTCCTTTTCACACAAATCGAAACCTTTAATCAAAACCTGGGGCAGGGTTAGTTTCTCAGTTAATTCAAATGCACATTCAACCGCAAGCTTTCACTTTGTACACAATGAATGACACCAAAACCATCCTTCTAAATCCGAAGACGGCGATGATTCCCTATTCAAATAGGCAGTCATTATCTCTTAAAACAAAAGCCCACTGAGTCAAAACCTATGAAGGAGACTTAAGAAAAACTGGGGCATCCCGCTGACTATAATCTCAAAACAGTCAGGAAAAAATCAGGGATAATAAATAAATAAAAAGAGGTCACTACAAATCCTCAATCAACATGAAAAAATGTTACAAAAATGACTGCCTTCCAATGAACTTAACTTGTCTGAACCATCACCAAAACGTCATTCCAGACTCAATTGGAGTTCAAACGCACAATTAACTGAGTTTAGGGCTGGAGAACATCATGGAGAACGAGCTGGTACAAATACACTTTAAGCCTTATCCTTTGTTTCTTAAATCGTGAACTAGACCATGCTACAACCTTCAAAAGTCCTAATTGAAGCATGGGTTAGTTCGAAAGCATACTGTTACAAAAGGTATCCTGACTCCTGTAAGGTTTACTCTAAATCCTGAGTTGAATTCACATTCTCACAAAAATTATTTTATCTGCTAAAACGCACTTTCAAAACTTCAAGACAAGCATAAACTTTGCATTGCTTTGAATATCGCTGTTTGCATATAGCTACTTGTTTGACAATAGAGAAATCCACATGACGATTATCCGTTGAACAAAAACTCTCTTAGTGAACAAAATCACTTCAAATGGGATAATGCTTCCAAATGACAAAATATCCTATAAGCAGGGGGGCATGACATGTCACTACCCAAATTGTCTAGGGGCAGTCAAGTCGAGATTCCAAGAAATGCTGAATATCCAGGGGCAGGTCTGTATCTGAATCACTTGGGGCATTAAACATAAATTCCAGCAAAGGGTTACGTACGACCAAGCAAACATTTTCTGGCAGTACTACAACACTTACTACTTGGGGTAGTGACAAATCTCCACAAAGTCCTTTTCATAAAGTGATCCCCAGTCAAGTCTGCATAGAGTCATCTCTATAAGGTTATCCCCACAGAATAATCTTCACGAATAAGGGTACAAACCCCTCAAGGCCAAATTCACGGATATCCCCATAAAGTTGGATCCAGGAAATCCCCAGCCAGAGTTTCAATCTCTGAAAACTTCTCCCCAATTGGGTTGATATCAAGAATCCTTGAGGAGTTCTGCCTAAGGAAAATGCCTCTCCAGCAGATTGGCAATAGGGTTTATTTCCCCAACAAACTACAGATTCCCCAGCTTGAGTTTGTCTTTCTGACTACAACAAATTAAGGGACCATAACTCCTAATCCCCAGTGAAGTCATCAACAAAGCTCCTCTTCCCCAGTAGAGTTTACCACTATTACCAATGAGTTGCTGCAAAGCCTGAGAGACAACCAGATAACAGTTAACTTCTTTATCCCCAACAAGTTGTTAACTCCCTTTCTCTCCAATCAAGAGATAACTCCCCGATAGTGCAATAGACAACTAAAACTCTTGAATCCCTTTCCCCAAGCAGGAATCAAAGCTCCCCACAGAGTTTTCTTCTCAAGCAAAATCAAAATTCCCCAGCGGAGTTCTCTTCAAACAACAAGACAGGAATCCCCAGTGGAAACATTCTAAAACAAGGTCTGGAGAGGGGTATACTCTTCATCCCCAACGGAAGTCCGGGATTCAACTTCCCAAAACTCCCGAATATTTGTCAAGGATTTGTTTTCCAAAGACAAAATTACATTTGAACAAATACTTCACATTCATACATCATATTACATACATGATAAATGCATACAACACAATCTCATTTATTTTGAGAACATCATTACGCCATGCATTTCATACATCACAACATTGCATGCATCTAACTCTTTACCTTTTCAGGAAAGATCAATCAACAAATAGCTATCATCAACAATTTTCAAAGAGTTCCAGATTAATACGTGTAACAAGCCAGGATAACTATCTGTGGATGATCGATTATAGATTAATACCTGTAACAAGCCATGAAATCTATCTACATGAGCATATTGAAGATTAATACCCGTAACAAGCCAGGAAAACTATCTTTCTTTCTAAGGTCAGAGATTAATACCTGAAACCAGACAGGACAACTATATCAACGACCAACAAAAACAAGTTCCAGATTAATACCTAAAACAAGACAGGACAACTATCTGTGAATAACTGAATGTAGATTAATACCTGTAACAAGCCAGGAAAGCTATCTATATGAGCAGATTGAAGATTAATATTTGTAATAAACCAGGAAAACTATATTTCTTTCTAAGGTCAGAGATTAATACCTAAAACCAGACAAGACAACTATCTCAATGACCAACAAAAACAAGTTCCAGATTAATATCTGAAACAAGGTAGGACAACTATCCGAGGATAACTAATTGTAGATTAATTCCTGAAACAAGCTAGGACAACTATCTATACGACCAGCTGAAGCAACCCTACCCAGGTTCCTTCTCATACATTTCCAGATGAAGTTTCACACGGAATCATCCTGAAGCAGCCTTACCCAGGTTCCTTCTCAGTTCCAGATTAATACCTGAAACAAGACAAGACAACTATCTGTAAAGAAATTGATTATAGATCAATTCCTAAAATAGGACGGGGTGACTATCTACATAACAAATACTTCCTTCATACCTCTGTTGATTCAGTTTAAATCGATCAATGGTTTATCCTAATTCTGTTTCGGTAGATACTTTCTCTGGTTCAGATAAATCGCTCCAAAGATTTATTCTGATTCTTTTCCAGTTAAAGATTATTCAGGGCCTCTGCTGGTTCAGTTTAAATCGATCAATGGTTTATCCTGATTCCGTTCCAGTAGACAATTTCTCTGGTTCAGATGAATCGACCAAAGATTTTATTCTGATTCTTTTCCAGTTGAGGTCAAGTTTAGACTTAGTCTAATTTTTGTCAATAATCACCTTTGGATGGCATCTGTAAGCCCATCTCCGACAACCCTCCATCATCTCTCCAAATGGCATCTTTAAGCCCATTCCCTACATAGTCAACCACATCATCATCGAGTGCAAATTTCTGGGCACTCTAGTGTTCAATCATCTTCCACCTTCAAGTCACGAATGACGGACTCACCAATCTAACTCTTCAGGTTTAAGAAGATTGAACAAGGGCATCTATTGTACCCCAAAATTTTCCCTCTCATTTCTTAAGATTTTTCTCACAAAATTCCTACTGGGTCAAGGTTGCTCAAGTACAATTGGATTTTCCAGCATCAAGTTAAAGAGGAAACTATAAAAAATGGAAAAACAGATAAAAATGCTTTTTTTAAGGAACAACAAGTTTCCTTCAATTTCCCTTGCTTCGATTAGACAAATGGCTGCCTGCATGCCTGCTTCGATTGGACATTTGACGCCTGCATGTTTGTTCGATTGGACTAATTTCAATTGAACAAATGGTTTCTTGCATGCCTGTTTCAATTGGACATTTGACGCCTGCATGCCTGTTTTGATTGGACAAGCTTCGATTGGACAAATAACTCCCTCCATGCTTGCTTCAAATTCACCTTCATGTCTTTTTCGAATCCAACTTCAGCATTGGCCTCCTACATGATGCACAAGGCAAGGTCCTCCTGCATGCCTGCCTGCATAAGGCAATGGCTTCCCTTCATGCTAATACCCACAAAGCAAGAGGCCTCTTGTTGGTGTCCTTCGATTTAAAAGATTAGTGGCTTCATATCAGCTTCCTTCGATTCAGAAGGCAAGGGCCTTTTGAAAGCTCCCTTCGAGTCAGAAGTTAGTGGCTTAATGTTGGTCCCTTTCGATTCAGAGGGAAATGACCTTCTGAAAGTGTCCTTCGATTCAGAAGGCAATAGCCTCCTACAACTTTCCTTTGATTCATAGGCCATTTGGCCCTTGCATGATTCCTTCGATTCACAAAATCCATGACTTCCTTCAGGCCAGTATGCACAAGGAAAAAGCTTCCCCATGGCTAGCATTCACAAGACAATGGTGCCCATAAAGCATTGGCTACTTTCACGCTAGCTTCGAATGGGCAGTATCTCCCTTGGAAACAGTTTATTTTGACACACACGATTTTTTGTGCTATGACACTCACAATTGGCACATTTGAAGGAACATACAAAAGGCCTATTCGAAAGACAAATATTGGTGGCCTATTCGAAGAATTGCAAATGGCCCATTCGAAGGACACATATTGTTTGAAAATCAAATATTGTGGTCTGAAGAAGAAGTTTGGTCGAAGGCTTGTTGACCAGAGTTCTATGTGCTATAAGTCTAAGCCTGCTACACTTGCCATAACACGCCAAAACTGCTGCAAAGCAGTCATGCAATGCTGCCCCTATTCTTGCACCAAAATGACATACAAGACTACACCTCTAAAGCTACAAGAATAGTATACCCAATTTGTTCAAATTTCTTTTGTTTTCCCTCCTAAACCTCAGCCAACTTCATCTATAAATAAGAGGCTCCATAACATATCTAAGGGGCTGGACAACATATCCAGAGGTTTTGATAGATGGAGAAACTTTGATTGTGTGAAAATCATCAAACACTTAAAACATTCTCAAACCCAGAATCAAAAGACCATACCTTTGTTTCTGTCCCTTTAGAATCCAACAATAGAAACACAACACATGTTTCTTTTCCCTTTCGAATCCAGGAGAAACGCTACGCTTTGTTTTTTCCTTCGAATCCAACAGAAGGAGCACTATACCTGTTCTTCTCCTTCGAATCCAGAAACAACAAACACAACCCCATTCTTCTTGACCTTCGAATCCAGTCAAAGAAACACCACACTTGTTCCTTTCCTTTGAATCTAGGAACATCCAGTCCAATCACTCAAGGTCCAAAAGCACCAACTTCAGAAGCAAGATAAGTCCCCTGACCTTAACCCTTTCGTTTCAAGCATGTACGTGACATTTGTTTACTTTTTGTTTCTGCCCTTTTAGTTTGTTTTTCTTTTCCAAATGTATGGTAGAACTAACCTGTATAGACCCCAAACGAAAGAAGAAGTTATGTGTGAAATGAAGCATCAGGATTCTCCCCCTTACAGTTTCACAGTCCCAAACGAAAGACAAAGAGGGCGTGAACAGAGGATACACTCTCATGCTGCTTTGCAGGCCCATATTGCTTCACAATCCAAACGAAGGAGCAAGAAGGGAGAAACGAAGGGTGTCCACACTGACTTCCAGGCTCCAATCGAAAGAAGCATCCAGAAGGATGAATCGAAGGCTGCATCTCATGCTTCATGCTAGGCCTAAATCGAAAGAAGCCAGGAAGAGCATAACTAAAGGGTGCATTCTGCCTGGATCGAAAAACTTATTTTTCCTTCTTTTATTTTTTTTTGTCTTTACATTTTCTTGCTATTCAATATGGTTGTAATAGTGTAGGATATTTATTTTCTGCATTTTTATTTCTTTATACAAATGTTACTAATTAGAATGTATGGCTAGATAAAACCAACAAGTAGACAATCCTAATCAAAGACTAAATGCATGCAATCAAACACACTTTGCACACATGTACCTCTAGGGTAATCTCACTTGTTGCCTCGGAAAATAGTCATGTCCCTCGAGTATGGGCGTTTTAGTAAAGACCCTCGATGAAAGATCGTAGTCCCTCGATGTTGCCTTCAGCAAACAATCTAGTCCCTAATGAAATTGCTAAAACATCTCATAGGTTGCCTTCTATGACTATACAAACGACCCACGTCCATCCCTTCACATCCAACAATGGGGCTTCTTACCAAATAAATGGTAAGATATCAACATCTAAAGGAGGAGGAAAAGAACATTAGACCTTTTGAGTAGGTAGGATGCTCCTAGTTACTCGCTTGCTCACAACAAAAACATTTTTCACACCAACACTTTCAATTGAAACATTTTCAAAAGTTAAAACACTTTGTACGCATTCTTATAGAGACGAGAATCATTACAAAGACACTTTTCAAAATCACTTTCAAAAAAACATCTTCCACAAACATCTCTTTGAACTATTTTCAAAACCAACACTTTGTACGCATTCTTATAGAGACGAGAATCATTACAAAGACGTTTTCAAAATATTTTCAAATCCACCCCACAAGCACATTTTCAAACAAAAGCAAGTGATCTAGCAAGCAACTAAGAGCCCGTAGATAACTACGGATGAAAAGGGTGCTAACACCTTCCCTTTTCATAACCTATCCCCCGAACTCAAGAAATAATCTCGAAAGGTCTTTCCTGTTCTTTTCAACCTTTCCTTATTGGATAAAAGAAAAGTCGATGGTGACTCTTGCTATCCGCAAAAATTGCGATCAAACGCAAAACAACCAAGTAGGTTCTTCCACCGTATTACAGGTTTAGATACCTTTTCCAGAATACCCATCTCTACCAGATTTTCAACATTGAAAGGTTCCCCAATAGCCATTTCAAGGTATTTTTCATCCAGATCCATTAGTTTAATGCTTTCAGCAATGATACAAGAGATGAGTCTTCCAAGTGGAATATAATTCTTCATCCTATCACTTCCATCTCTTGTCTTCCTCATATTATCTCTTAGATGGTAGAAAAGAAGAGAATGAATATTTATACAAACACCTGATGAGATAAAATACAGTATATATAAATGATCTCCAGGTATGATGGATGTTGTAATACGGTGGGAGAATTGACTTTTAAGATTTTGCATTTTATCGCAAATGTTGCGGATAACAAGAGTCGCCACCGACTTTTCTTTTATCCAATAAAGGAAAGGGTGAAAAGAACAGGAAAGACTTTGAGAATTTTTCTTGAGTTCGGGGGGTAGGTTATGAAAAGGGAAGGTGTTAGCACCCTTTTCATCCGTAGTTATCTACGGGCTCTTAATTGTTATCTCACTTTGAAAATGCTTTGTGTTTGTGTATGTTTACAAATATTTTGAAAATGCCTAAGTGAAATAATTTTGAAATGATTCTCGTATCGTTGAGAATGTATACAAAATGTTTGTTTTGAAAATATTTGTTGAAAGGGAGCGTTTAGAAAGATGTTTTGAAAGTTCTAATGTAAGGCAATTTTGTAATGATTCTCGTATCATTGAGAATATATACAAAATGTTCGTTTTGAAAAGTGTTTTGAGAATGTAAGGTTTAAAGATTGTTTTAGTTTGTGAGCAAGAAATTACGAGCGATCTACCTACTCAAAAAGTATTTGTTCTTTTCCTCCTCCTTTAGGTAGTTCTATCCTACCATTAGTTAGTAGGAAGCCCTATCATTGGATGTGAGGGACATATATGGGTCATCGTACAGTCATAAAGTCAACTTATAGGATATTTTAGCAATTGTCGTAAGGGACTAAGATCGTTTACCGAAGGCAACATCGAAGGGTCATCGAGGGACTACGATCTTTTAACCGAGGGTATTTGCTAAAACATTCCACATTTGAGGGACATGACTGTTTTTATCTGAAGGCAACAACTGAGGTTATCCTAGAGGTGTAAGTGTGTAAAGTGTGTTTGATTCAAATCTTTTATCTTGAATTAAGGTTTTGCTATGATTGTTTTTAATCTTGTCATACAAACCATAATTACTAACAGAAATATGGAAAGCGATAAATTGTAGAATTTAAATGTTCTACGCTATTACAACACTTCAGGAATGGGGGGTACAAATTTATGAATGGGGAGGAAAGTAATAAATCCTAATTATCTATTACAAACTTTTTTGACAGTTACATAATTGTATTAATGCAAAAATAAAGTGCGTGAAGGTGGTGAAAAGGGAGAAGATGTTTTAAGAAACCCGAAAAATATTGATAAGTGTTAAGAAAATAATTTGGTTTTTCTTTGCTTAGAAAATATTTGAAATGAATGAAATAAAAGAAAAGTTAGACCTAGTTCTAATTTCATTTAAAAATTAATTATACAAAATAAAATAAGGTGTAATCAAATTAATTTATTTTTATTTATTAAATTTAATTAATTGAGGCCTAAAGAAATCTAAGTGTTTAGAAAATATTTTTGTATTTATTTAGAAAAATAAATGAAGTATAAAAAACCTAGTCTTAATAAAATAAAATCAAGATGGTCAAAATAAATTAACTTTTATTTGTCAAAAATTAAATTAATTGATTAAAAAGACTAAATCTAATTTTTGTCATTTTTTATATTTTTTTCCTGATTAAATAAAATAATTTTAGAAAAGAAAAAGTTAATTAAAATAAAAAAAGTTATAAAATGGGCCTGAACTGTAAAAGCAACAGGGGGTGTTAGCAAGAAAAAAACAAAAAAAGGGGGGCCCCAGAACAACCAAGCCCAGACGCTGGATGATTCAGTGAGGTTAGCTTTTTGGAAGTGTATCATGTGTTTGTTCATCTGGGGCGTTGGATCTGGCCATGGGGAGATCAAATGGTGATGGTGAGGGGCGTATGGTACTCGCATTGGAACAGCCTGCACATGATCTCAAAGAAGCAAATATGTGAAAATTAAAAGGGTACCACTGAGGCTCAAACCAAGGTCCCTATAGTCACAGGCGCACGTTTTAACCACCGGGGTGGCGATACATCCATTGGTTTATACACAAACTAATAAATATATTATAAACTCCTTCCTGAATGTAACTTCATCTTCTTCCTCGCGCTAGTAGCCATGACCAATTTTTTTGAATTTTGTAAAATGCTCATTTCTCAGCCAAATCAGAAAATGTAAACATCAAACTTGCTTGAATTTTAACCACGAATCCAACCATATAAATTTCAAAATCTATAGATCAAATATGAGTGAGAATTTTACTTGGTACCAAACTGAAGCCTAAAATTTCAGAAACTTCAGTTTCAAAATTCTCATCACTCAGGCAAGATAAATGAAATGTAAGCACATGGTTAACTTCAGGGCAATGATGCTTACATTTTTTATTCAGAAAGTAAACATTAATGATGCTTGTACAAAAATTTCAAAGTTTAGAAAACTTACCTCAAAAGTGAGAATCGTGTTTGAAGTTGGAGCACTCCTGGAGATGTTGTGATGATCTGGATAACTTCATTGAACCCCAGGAAGCTATTGCAATGCTTACTTTGGATTGAGAGTGTCTGGATTCTTCTGGATAAGTCAAGTTGCAGGGTTCTGTTTTTGAAAATGGAGGATGATGAAAATGATGTTACAGTGATGAAACAGGGTCTTAGATAAGTTCTATGTGAGTTATAGAAGCTTTGTGAATGATTTAAAATGAAAACGCACGAGTGGATTAGGTGATTGGTGTCCAAGGTCAGAAATTGCAACAAATGGAGTTTGTTTGGCCAATTTTGATTTGGGAAAGATTTAGAGAGTTAGAGGGCTTATGAACTCATGTGTTAGCTTGCAAATACTTCCTTTATTTACAGGCAAGAGGGTTGAGGACAAGGATTGATCAGATTTGCAAGATCACATGTTATGGCTAGGTTGGATTGTAAATGAAGCAAGCTTGAAGATCATAGTTCCAATGCTTTGTACTTTTCTTCATATAGTTGTTGGATACTTTAAGCATGCTTATCTAATCTTGTATGTTGAGTGTTTGCATAAGGAATAAGTTAGAGGCTTAAGAAGAGTTTACTTTGTGATTAAAGCTACTTTGCAAGAATGGCAATGTTAACTTTGTGCCAAAAATGGAATATTCACTTGGACAATGGCTTGAATACTTGGATAATGATTCAATCAGTTGTGTAAACATTTAACTATGGTGATATTTTCAAGTTAGAAGCCTACAAAGCAATATTTATGCAGCATGGCTTGGAGATTTGATCTCATGTTTATCACAAAATGACTTGTGTTTCAAGAATGGATGCCCAACTTCATCTCTTTGAATATCCTTGCTCAAGCATGATAAAAGTGTGTTTTTGGATATTTTGGAAAGCTTGAAAAATTATCTACAACTTTCATGTTGACCACTTTCGCTAAATTAACTTGGAACTTGGTGAAAAATTGCTAAGAAGTTGGGACAAAAATCTGACCAAACTTGTTGAAAATTTCTCTAAGTGTTAGATAAAAATGTCATGACTTCATCGGCCTATATCTCCTAATGCAAGCATTTTTTGGACATCATCCCTCAAGGACAAAGTTGTAGAATTCATCATGCTCTACAACTTTCATGTTTAAAGTTTTCCTTGAATCATCTAGCATTTTAGTGAAAAATAGTCATGAAGTAGTGAATTTATTAAGAACAAAGCATTTACACTTACAAAATTTTCTAAGTATTAGAAAATTTATATCTTTGAATTTTGTTGACTTTATTGATTCTTGATGATCAAGCTTGATAAATTTGAATGTTTTGATGATTCTTGATTTTTGAAGTCCAATGTTGACAACAAAGTCAAAGTTTGACTTATGTGTGACCGTTAACTTTTTCATCAATTAATTCAATTTCCCAACTATCAGTCATTTGTATCTTTGGAAATGTTTTGAGCCATGTAATTAGGTCAAGATATTATATTTTAATCCTTGAGATCATGCTTCAAGTCATTAGGTCATGTACTAGGTTAAAAATTAATGATCAATCATTCTCAGTCAAAACCCTAATTTTGACAATTTTGCCCCTTTGGTGATCTGAGGGATTTTCTTGAGGAATTATGATAAACCATTGATCAAATGATGAATATGACTTCAAAATGTTGATGTTGACTAAAAATATTGAAGTTTGACTGTATGTTGACCACAATTGACTTTTTACCCAATACAACTGATTTTCAGTCATCTGAGCAATTGACTGAGCAATTTTGTGATGCAAGACTTGAAACTTGGTATGAGAATTCTTGGAGACTTATAATGAACCATGAAAGTCACTTGGGGAATTAGAAGTCCAATTTTCCTTGATAAACCCAAAACCCTAGCTGTGGACCCAATGCCTAGGAGGTGGGCTTGTCTGATCAGCTCTTGAGATTCCTTGAGCATTTGAGAACTTTTCTATGAAATGTCTTGAGAAAAAGGGAGGGAAAATTTTGGGGTACAACAGCTATCCCTGTTAAATCTTCTTATACCTTAAAGAGTTAGATTGGAAGGTCCGCCATTCTTGACTTGAAGGTGGAAGATGATTGAACACTTAAGTGCCCAGAAATTTGCACTCGCTTGTGCATGAAGTAATGTTGTTGGTTGACTATGCCAAGAATGGGCTTAAAGATGCCATTTGGAGAGGTAATGAAGAGTTGTCAGAGATGGGCTTATAGATGCCATCCAAAGTAACTATTAATTGAGAAATTAGTCTAAGTCTACGCTAGACTTTAACTGGGAGAAGTATCAGAATAAATCTTTGGTGGATTTAATCTGAGCCAGAAAAGGTCTACTGGGAGAAGTATCAGATTAAATATTTAGTCGATTTAATATGAGCCATGAAATGCCTACTGGGAGAAGTATCATGATAAATCTTTGGTCGATTTAATCTGAGCCAAAAAATGTCTATTGGGAAAAGTATCAGAATAAATCTTTGGTCGATTTAATTTAAGCCAGGAAATGTATAATGGGAGAAGTATCAGAGTAAATCTTTGGTCGATTTAATCTGATCCAGGAAATGCCTACTGGGAGAAGTATCTGAATAAATCTTTGGTCGATTTAATTTGAGCCACGAAATGTCTATTGGGATAAGTATCAGAATAAATCTTTGGTCGATTTAATCTGAGCCAGGAAATGTGTACTGGGAAAAGTATCAGAATAAATCTTTGGTCGATTTAATCTGAGCCAGGAAATGCCTATTGGGAGAAGTATCAGAATAAATCTTTGGTCGATTTAATATGATCCAGGAAATGTTTATTGGGAGAAGTATCAGAATAAATCTTTGGTCGATTCAATCTGATCCAGGAAATGCCTACTGAGATAAGTATTAGAATAAATCTTTGGTCAATTTAATCTGAGCCAGGAAATGTCTGCTGGGAGATGTATCAGAATAAATCTTTGGTCGATTTAATCTGAGCCAGGAAATGTCTACTGGTAGAAGTATCAGAATAAATCTTTGGTCGATTTAATCTGAGTGAGGAAATGCCTACTGGGAGAAGTATCAGAATAAATCTTTGGTTGATTTAATCTGAGCCAAGAAATGTCTACTGGGAGAAGTATCATAATAAATCTTTGGTTGATTTAATCTGAGCCAGGAAATGCCTACTGGGAGAAGTATCATAATAAATCTTTGGCCGATTTAATCTGAGCCAGGAAATGTCTACTGGGAGAAGTATCAGAATAAATCTTTGGTCGATTTAATCTGAGCCAGAAGATGTCTGAAGGAATTATTCATCATGTAGATATTCGCCCCGTCTTGTTTCGGGAATTAATCTTGGACCTATTGGTGATGATATTCGTCTGCTGATTGATCTTTCCTGAAAAGGTAAGAGTTAGCTGTATGCAATTCTATGATGTATGAAATGCATTGCGTAATGGTGTTCTCAAAATAAATGAGATTGTGCTATATGTGTTTCGTATGCATATGCTATGATGTATGAATGTGAAATATTGTGAAGTGTATTTGTAAGCCCGTCCTGTATTTTGTCTGGGAAAATAAATCTCCGACTATTGCTGGGGATGAAGATTATGTGTATCTTTAATCTTGTCTAGAATTCTTCTACTGGGGATTCCTGCTTGTTGTTTGAGGGAAATCTTCCAAGGAATATTGATTTCTGCCTTGGGGAGAAGAGTCAGGAACCTTAGTTGTCTGTTGCTCTACTAGGGAATTTAATTCTTATATACCCTATCTGGGGATAAAAGAGATAGATAACCCTTCGACTCGTCCAGGGAGGATAATTATTATATACCCTGACTGAGGATAAAAGAGATGGATAACCTTTTGACTTGTCTGGGGAAGATACAGTTGGCTGATATCTGGTCTGACTCCAGGTTCCGTAGCCATTCTCTGAGGATAGTAGTGTTTTTACCGGGGAGAGAAATTTTGTTGGTGATTCATAGCAATCTGAGGAATAGACTCAAACCAAGGAGACTGTAATTTATTGGGGAAATAAACCCTGTTGACAAAGAATTATTCTGCTGAGGAAACAAACGCTTTGGGAGAAATTGAATTTTGCTAAAGAGGAGGAATCCGTAGGGGTTTTACAGTTTTCAAACTCAGCCGGGGAAGAGAATTTCCATGAACTATACTGATTGGAACTCTGTAGGTAGGTGATATTACGGGGAATGTATCCTTATTAGAGATGAATTTGTGAAGATTAATCTGTGGGGACAATCTCATAGAAGTGGTTCTGTGGGAATTTTTTGGTGGCTTGGATTTCATCCCAACTCCTAGAGTCTTTGAGTAAATGCTTATTCCTATTCTTATGCATATATTTGTTAATAGTTAATCATGTGCTTATGCATATGTTCATTTAATTTTAGTCATTGGACGTTTTCGCAAGCAAAACAGAAAAAATAAAAAGTTTGAACTTTAAGGTATATTTGTATTGATAACTTGCCTATAAAAAAACATTTTTTGTACAAAGAGACATAAATCCTAGTAAGAGGAAATTGTCGTGAAATGAAAAGAGTACAAGGTGAAAACAATATATATAGCTATGTGGAAATGATCTCGTTGGGTTCCAACTCTGCAATTTCCCCTATATCTTCAAACATCTCATCCCTTGTTGTCGGAAGAAGTTGACTGAGCTGATATGTACCATTTGAACTTTGGATTTGGTAATAAAGCTTGTAGTAAGTGATCCAGCGGGACATAGTCGTACGCTTCTAATCCCTAATTTTTTCCTGGACCACCCTTTCGGGTTTTCAGTCCACCGGGATACCCTTTTTTTGCCCAAGTCGCCTTTTCAGGTTTTCAACTTACCGGCTATACAATATTTTTATATATATCCCTAATTTCTACCTGAACCCTTTTGGTTCGCCGGGATGCCCTTATTTTTTCCTAGGCCAGTCAACCTAGCGGGTCGTTTTCATGTGTAATATCTTTTGACCATGTGCACTATAATACGGTGGGAGAACTGACTTGGGTGTTTTTTGTTTTATCGCAAATGTTGCGGATAGCAAGATTCGTCACCAACTTTTCTTTTATCTAATAAAGGAAAGGGTGAAAAGAACAGGAAATACCTTTTGAGAATTTTCTTGAGTTCGGGGGGTAGGTTATGAAAAGGGAAGGTGTTAGCAGCCTTTTCATCCATAGTTGTCTACGGGATCTTAATTGCTAGCTCACTTTGAAATGCTTTGTATTTTGTCTAAGTTTGAAAATGTTTGAAGATATTTTTAAAATGGTAATTTTGTAATAATTCTTGTATCGTTAAGAATGTATAAAAAATGTTTGTTTGGAAATATTTTGAAAACGCCTTAGTACGGTAAACTTTGTAATGATTCTCGTATCGTTGAGAACACATACAAAGTGTTGGTTTTGAAAATATTTGTTTGAAAAGAGAGTGTTTGAAAAGATGTTTGTTTTTGAAAGTGTGAGGTGTGAAAACGGTTTTAGTTTGTGAGCAAGCAATTATGAGCAATCTACCTACTCAAAAAGTCCTTGTTCTTTTACTCCTCCTTTAGATAGTGTTATTTTACTATTGGTCGGTAAGGAGCCATATCATTAGATATGAGGGACAGACGCGGGTCATCGTATAGTCATAAAAAAGGCAACTTGTAAGATACTTTAGCAATTTATTGTAAGTGACTGAGATTGTTTATCGAAGGTAACATCGAAGGGTCATCGAGGACTACGATCTTTTAATCAAGGGTCTTTTGCTAAAATATCTCACATTTGAGGGACATGACTGTGTTTATTCGAGGCAACAAGTGTGGGTTACCCTAGAGGTGTAAGTGTGCAAAGTGTTTTATTTTCATGTATTTTATCTTGAATTAGGGTTTTACTATGGCTGGTTTTAATCTTGTCATACAAACCCTAATTACTAACAAAGATAAGGAAAGCAATAAATTGCGGAATTTAAATGTCCTACACTATTACAACACTTTGGGAATGGGGGGTACAAGTTTGTAAATGAGTGGAGAAAAACAATAAAGTCTAATTATCTATTACAAACTATTGAATATGAATAATAATAATAAAATGCACAAAATTTAAAGATGAAGAAGAAAAAAAGAAATTGTTTTTGTGGTTTTTTGATGGAGAAGGTTTTATAATTTAACCTAATCAAACTAATTAATTTTAATTATAAGAGAAGTTAATTAATTTTAATAAAACATGGAAATCTAAATTAATTTAAAAGATAAATTAATTGTTAGAAAATATTGAGGTTTTATTTGTTTGGGAAGGATGAAATTAAAATAAAATAATTAAAAAAATGATTGAATAAAAATTATTCTAATTATTTGAAAAAATATATTTTTTTTTGGTTAAATAAAAATAAATAAATAGATAAAAAAATATGAAGAATATAAGAAATATTGGGCCTGGGTGTTAAAAAGTATAAGGGGTGTGAAAAAACAATTTTTGGTAGGCCAACATAAACCCTTTTTGAAATCAGAAAAAAAAAGAAAAAATGTTTGTAACACAAAATATATTGAGCCTACGCTATTAGTAAGCAAAATGGGAGTATAAGAAAGTAAAAAAAACAAAAAAGAAAGCCCAGGTCAGGGAGACCCAAGCGCCTGTTTTGGGATTCCATGTGGCTGGCTTATGAGAGTGCATCATGTGTTACACATGTGAAACGTTGGATCTTTGTTGCTTGCATATCTGATGGCATTAATGTGAAGCTCATGGTAGGCGCGCATGACTTGTATGTACCTGATGTATGAGAAACAAATATGAAAAGAAAAATGTCTCATGCCTGGCTCAAGCCCGTGACCAGGCATAGAAATGAATTTTATGCGCGTGCTCTTCCACTGGGGTGGCTGTTACATCCGATTATAAAACAGCTTGCACTAAATTCATTATAAACTCATTTCTGAATATTTGAAATTTCAACTTCATCTTCTTCCTTGCGCGTGCAGAACATCACCATTGCTAACTCTGTAACCTCTTCATTTCTCAACCATTTTAAAAAATGTAAACATGAAAGTTGCTTGATTTTTCATCATGAATTCAACCATGTAAATAACTAAAGCTATAAATCATAGATGAGCATGAATTTTTGTTGGTACCAAATTAAAACCTAATTTTTCTGAAAGTTCAACTTCAAAATTCTCCATGTACAGTTAACAAAAATGAAATTTAAAGGCATGATTATCTTCAGGGTAATGATGTCTACATTTTTCATTCACGAAGTAACCATTAATGATGCATGTATAAGAAGTTCAAAGTTTGAGAAAACTTACCTCAAAACTGGAAATCGTGTTTGAAGTTTGAGCACTACTGGAGGTGTTGTGATGATCTGGGTAGCTTCACTGAACTCCTAGGAAGCTATTGCAATGCTTACTTTGAGCTGGAAGTGCCAAAAACTTTCTAGAGAAGTCAAGTTGCAGGTAGATATTTTTGGAAATGGTGGATGGTGATGAAGGGATTACAAAATTGGTTCAAGTGTTTGGATCTCTTATATATGGTGTATAGATTATGTTTGATTGATTAAAATGGAAAACGCACGAGTGGACTATGAGTTTGGTGTTCAAAGTCACAAATGGCAAGCAATGGAGTTTTGGGTGCAAATTCTGATTTCAGGGAGTTTTAGGTGGTTAGAGGGATATTGAACTCGTGTGTTAGCTTGCAAATAACTTCTCTATTTATAGATAAAAAGGTTTGGAAGGCTCAAGTATCCAGATTTCAAAGATCACATGTTATGGTTATGTGACTTGGTTTTGAAGCATACTTGAAACACATTGTTCCAATGCATATTACAAGGGCTTGTAGGGTGGTTAGGAGTTGTAGATATGTTGCTTCTGGCTTTGAGATTGTGTATGTTTAAAAGGAACAAGTGCAAGGATCAAGGAGAGTGGACTTTGTGATTAAAGTCAATTTTCCTCGATGACCCTACAGTTGCCTTTCGGTAAATGATCTAGTCCCTAGACAAAATTGCTAAAGCGTCTGCACATGTCGCCTTTATGACTGTACGTCCCTTCGAATGTTCCTCATACACCCAACGATAGGGCTACCTACTCACTAATAGTAGGATAGCACTATCTAAAGGATAGGAGGAAAAGAACAACCTTTTGGAGTATAAGTAGATAGTTCTTAGATGCTATGCTCAAAACAAATTTTTTACACTTACACATTTCAAAAACCACTTTCAAAAACATTCGCTTTGTCAACACTCTTGAGGACTGATACAAGAGTTATCATAAAGCGAATCGCCGCACTAAGGCATTTCAAAACATTTTTCAAACACATAAAGCACAAAGTACTTTTAAAATGAGATAAGCATCTAAGATCCCGTAGATAACTATGGATGGAAATGGTGCTAGCACCTTTTCTTTCCATAATCTACCCCCTTACTCAGAAAACTCTCAAAAAGGTATTTTTTCTGTTCTTTTCACCCTTTCCTTAATTTGGATAAAAGAAAAGTCGGTGGCGACTCTTACTTACCGCAAAATTTGTGAACACAAATGCAAAACCAGTATTAAACAGTCGATACTGTCACCGTATCACAGAACTGGCAACTCTACTGGGGATAATATAAAAAGTGGGGTTACCTTAGAGTTTAGATCATTTTAATTGCTTTCCTTTTGTGTTTTGCTTGCTTTATTTTTAAAGGGTTGCTTGGGTTATTGTTAAAGATCCTACACCCAGATCTGGGGCACCTTATTAGGTAAGTAGCAATAAATCATGGAGGCTGTACAACATAGACCGATATGGACGAAGTGATGGCTACGTTAACATGATACTCTGGCTTGTACTAATGTTCCTTGAGTCAGTCAAGGATAACATTAGGCTTCCTGATAGTGTCATTAAGAGTTAACTTACCTTTAGAACCTTTAATTTACTGATCCTAAGCCATTAGAAAGTAGTGAGATGGTCGGATTTGGTTTCGACCGAAGATTGGTTGATACTCGATACTACACTTATTGAGACTAGACTTTTGGGATATTCTGTTCGCAATACTTCGGTGCTTGAGCTAGAACAATGCCTAAAATAAAGGTCAATGATATGAGACCCCTTAGAACCGGATTACTATTAATAGGACAAGTTAAGCAAACTAAACTTCAAGAGGGTACTTACCTACAAACCCCATGCAAGCCTGAACCTAAGGCTGTTTGTGTGACTTGTTTTCCTGCATTATCTAACAACTTGAATTCATTATAGGGCTTTCCTTGCAGGACCTTGTTTGTATACATTATCCAATAAACTGGTTTTCTTGCAAGACATACTTGTCTTCATCACCCCACATTTCTGCTTGATGCATAACATACACATCATAACATCATACCATAGCATTTCCTTAACCATTTTAAGGATCTCAAGGGCCCGTAATGTAGGTTATGATAAAACAGATGTCTAGCAAGGGGTAAGGGGATTTACTTTCCTCCAACCAAATGCCTCCAGAAGACCAAAACATGATAACTTGAGTCAAGGGCGATGACCCACTCGACATGGTGAGCTTGACTCTCGTAGAAGGACATTCAATAATATGAAGTTCTTCAATCAAAGCTGCAGTCAACTCATAACATTTTCTTGTGTTTACCCCGCGAGATAGTTGAAAACATTGCATACATATATATCATACATATCATTGCATAAACAGGTTTCAGGACAAGTTTCTCATCTTCTTCATTGTTTATTTTGGCAATGGCTCTTGAACAAACAGTTAAGGAGCTTCAAGCACAAAATGCTCAATTCCAAGAAATGTTCCTGAATTTGGCTAACGGATAAGAAGATTTGAAAGCTCTGATTCTCAAGGATAAGAAGAAGAAAAAGAGGCCAGTGGGTGTTTTGAATATAGGAAGAAGACTCAGAGGACCAGTCAAGGGAGCTCTAGATCTTTCAACTCCATCAAATAAGGGGGATAATCATGAAGAAGATAACAACCCGGGGACTGATGAAGATGAAGCTGATTATTTTGAGGAGCAATATCCTCCTGCTGATGATAAATACAAACAGCTTGAGGATCGTCTCAATGCTATGGAGATTCAGCAGATACATGGCTTTGACTTTGAAGAATTAGGGTTGGTTTCTGGCGTGATCATCCCACAAAAATTCAAGATTCCCACGTTCGCCAAATATGATGGGGTCTCTTGTCCTAAACTTCACTTGAGATTATACGTCAGAAAGATCCAACCTCACACTACTGACCAGAAGTTATGGGTCCATTTCTTCTAATAAAGTTTGGCTGCCACTCAACTGGAGTGGTTCTATCAACTATAAGGAACTGACATCCATACCTGGGAAGACTTGGTTGCTGCTTTCTACAAGCAATACCAATACAATGCTAACCTGGCACCAACTCGAGTGCAATTGCAGAATATGTCCATGGGCTCAAGAGAAGGGTTCAAGGAATATGCACAGAAATGGAGGGACCTAGCTGGTAGGGTGCAACCTCCTCTGACTGATTGGGAAATGGTAGACATGTTCATGGGCACTCTGACATGCTCGTTCTTCAATTTACTGATTGGGAATTCTTCATCCGGTTTTACAGAGATGGTTCTGATTGGGGAAAGGATTGAAAGCGGTATCAAGAGTGGGAAGATTTCGATGGCTGCATCTTATATTGATGAGAAGAAGCCATTTGGTGGCAAAAAAGAAATTAATGTTGTCTATAGCCAAAAGAGCCATAGTAAAAATAACCACCATCAGTCTGTGGGAGCGGTGTTAATGTCTAATCCTACACCTGTTCAACATCAACGGGACAATAGGCGTAGGGTAAAGTATCAAGAGAGGTAGTACACTGATATTAATATGCCTTTGTCTCAAGAATTACAATAATTGCTAAAAGCGGAGCTGATTACACTAAAGGATCCTCCTAAAAAACATGATACCTCTTCTCCTAAGTACAATCCTAATGTAAAATGTGCTTACCATTCTGATAGTCATGGGCACGACACCGACAATTGTTGGACTTTGACGAACAAGAATCAGGATTTGATCGACAACAAGGATATCGAATTTGACTCTCCTAAGATCTCAGTGTGATCACTGCTCCATGCCAAATCATGGTCAAAATTGAGAGCGTTTATTTCATTTGAATTATCAGTTGTAATTTCGTTGTTGCTTAAAAACATTTTATCTTTATGTCAAACTTTGGTTATTCATATTAATGCGTTGCATATGTTTTATCTTGAATTATTTCATCCGTATTCATTATATTCAAACTGTGCTTTTTCTTCCTTTTTGTGATATTCAACTCTCGATCAAAAGCTCTAAGCCTTTAGAGGGAGGATGACGAAGATGATACCATAGTCTCTACAATATGCTTTTGAACATACCTCACTGAAGATGTACAAGCGTTGTTTCAAATCCTAAACAGTGGAGTTATAAGGAAGATAATCCCTAGTCAACCCCTTTGAGCCTAAGAAGTAGAAGTTTTTCTTTTCATACAAATTAAAACCCTTAATCATAACCTGGGGCAGGGTAGTTTTCTCAGTTGATTTAGATGTGCATTCAGTCGCAAGCTCTACCTTCATACACGACAAATAATGTAGAAGATGCACTCCAAAAAAAATGGTGATGGCTCCACATAATCATCAAAGCAGGCAGTCATTATTTTTCAAAATAAAAGCCCGCTAAGTCAAAACCTATGAAGGAGACTTAAGAAAAAAAACTGGGGCATCCCACTGACTGTAATCACAAAAGAACCAATTCAGGCAAAAGTAGGGATAACAGAATCAAAAAAAGAGGTCCTACAAATCCTCAACAAAAAAGAAAAGGTTACAAAAATGACTGCCTTCTCAAACAAACGTTCAATTTCTGAACCATCACCAAGTATCAGAGCAAAGATTCCAGACTCAATTGGGATCCAAACACACAATTAACTGAGCATAGGACTGAAGAACATAATGAAGAGCGAGTTGGGTACAAATAAAATTTGAGCCTTTATCCTTTGTTTCTTGAACCGTGAAGCAGGCCACGTTCTAGCTGAAACATGGGTTAGTTTGAAAGCATACTGTTACAAAAGGTGTCCTGACTCCTGTAAGGTTTGCTATAAATCCTGAGCTAATATTACATTCTTACAAAATTTGTTTGTTTTACAAAAAAAAATGAATTTTCAAACTTCGTGACAAACATAAGCTTTGCATTCTTTAAATGCCATTGTTTGCATATGGCTAATTGTTCAAACAACAGAGAAATTCGCACAATGAATATTCGATGAACATAAATCCTCTCAATGGACAAAATCACTTCAGATGGAAGGACATTCCAGTAACAGGCCTTTCATAATCAAGGGGCATAGCATGGTGTCCCTCTGATCTGGGACAATCAAGGCAAGGTTCAAGGAATCTCTCAAAATGCCAGGGGAAGATCTCCATCTGAATCACTTGGGACATTGGACATGAATTCCAACAACGAATCATGTACGATCAAACAAACATCTTCTGGAAGTGTGGCAACACTTACTACTATGGACAATGATAATTCTCTGTACCCGGTGAACATAGACATAGTCAGAAAATACTACGCATGAACAAAGACCCGCTAGGTCGACTGGCCTAGGAAAAAATAAGGGCATCCAGGCGAACCAAAGGTTTGGGCAAAAATTAGGGATATACATATGAAAAAATCTGTACACCCGGCAAGTCAAAAACCTAAAAAGGCGGCTTGGGCAAAAAAGGGTATCCCGATGGGCTGAAAATCTGAAAGGACAGTCCAGGAAAAAGTAATGGATTAAAGCGTACGACTATGTCCCGTCATCTCGTCATTTGTCTATCAGTAGAAGGTTTATTACCCTGATCAACATTCACCAAGGTCTCCAAGAGTTGGGATAACCGTAGAACCATCTACGAAATCCCTGGTAGATATTTTCTCCAACAGGTACCGAGGCAGGGGCATTCTACGACAAGGTCACCGTCATATTCTCAGTATGAAACCTAATGGTGTCAGGTTCTCATATCCCTGACAGAGCAAAATCTCCAATTACTGCTCCAAAAAAAACTCCTCAGTGAAGCCGCCAAGCTTCTCAAGATTCCCCAACAGGATTTCAAAAAATTCCCCAAGCAGTTCACGGAGTTTTCCTTCCCCAACATAGTTTATTTCTCTAACAATGGAAGTTCATCTCCCAATGTTTCAACTTTAAAATTGAAGACCTACATTCTTCATAAGAATCACGGATTCATTTTCCCTAGTTCAACAATACAACAATGAAATGACTGACACGTTCATACATTGCATTTATACATCATTTTACAGATGTCATATCATAGGCAACACAAATGCATATATTACAAATCTCATTCATTTTGAGAACATCATTTACACTTCATGCATCATGACATTGCATGCAACTAAACCTTATCTTTTTAGGTAAAGTCTATACACAGACAAATTTTTGGTACTCTATTGAGGTAGAAATCGTCAAAGGCTCCTTCATTATCTATTGAGGTAGCAATCGTCAAAGATTCCTTCATTATCTGTTAAGGTAACAATCATCCAGGATTCCTTCATTATATATTGAGGTAGCAATTGTCAAATATTCCTTCATTATCTATTGAGGTAACAATCGTCAAAGATTCCTTCATTATCTATTGAGGTAGCAATCGTCAAATATTCCTTCATTATCTGTTGAAGTAGCAATCGTCAAAGATTCCTTCATTATCTATTGAGGTAGCAATCGTCAAAGATTCCTTCATTATCTATTGAGGTAGCAATCGTCAAAGATTCCTTCATTATCTATTAAGGTAGCAATCGTCAAAGATTCCTGCATCATCTATTGAGGTAGCAATCGTCAAAGATTCTTTCATTATCTATTGAGGTAGTAATCGTTAAATATTCCTTCATTATCTATTGAGGTAGCAATCATCAAAGATTCCTTCATTATCTGTTGAGGTAGTAATCGTCAAAGATTCCTTCATTATCTGTTGAGGTAGCAATCGTCAAAGATTCCTTCATTATCTATTAAGGTAACAATCGTCAAAGATTCCTTCATTATCTATTGAGGTAGAAATTGTCAAAGATTCCTTCATTATCTATTGAGGTAGCAATCGTCAAAGATTCCTTCATTATCTATTGAGGTAGCAATCATCCAAGATTCCTTCATTATCTGTTGAGGTAGCAATCATCAAAGATTCCTTCATTATCTATTGAGGTAGCAATCGTCAAAGGTTCCTTCATTATTTACTGAGGTAGCAATCATCAAATATTCCTTCATTATCTGTTGAGGTAGCAATCGTCCAAGATTCCTTCATTATTTGTTGAGGTAGCAATCATCAAAGATTCCTTTATTATCTATTGAGGTAGTGTGATCGGTGGAAATAGAATTGACTGTTTTTTAAGCTGGTTCGCGAAATGTCGCGGTAAGCAAGAGTCACCACCGTCTTTTATGTTCTCCAACAAGGAAAGGACAAAAGCACAGCAAATTTCCTTTTCGAGAATGTTTCTCGGTTCGGGAGGTAGATTTATAGAAAGGGAAGGTGTTAGCACCCTTTCTATCCGTGGTTTTCCACGGGCTCTTAGGTACTTGCTCACTATGTTTTCAAAAATTGCTTGCTTTTCAAGTGTTTGTGGGTTTTGAAAAAGTTTGTTTGAAAAACTTCTAGGTAACTCTTGTATCAGTCATCAAGAGTGTATGAAGTATTTGTTTAAAAACTTTTTGAAAGTGTAGGTGCGAAAAGATGTTTTTGTTTTTTGAAAGAGCAAGTACCCAGGAGAAATCTACCTACCCTAAGGAATTAAGCTGTGTAAGAGTCCTTTAGATAGTACTATCCCACTATTGAGAAGTAGGTAGCACCGTCGTTGGAGTTACGGGTCAATTCGATTATTAGGGACAATGTGGTCACCAAAGCAATAGTAGGACGCCTTAGCGGTAACCCTAATGTCCTAGATCCTTTTTTATCCGAGGCAACCGTTTCGAGGAAACTGGATCTTTAGACAGAAGGGCGACTTCTAAAACACCCTATACTTGACGACCACGTCGAGGCAACCAAGTGAGGCGTACCCTAGGAGTGGCATGTGCATGTGTGTCAGGTTTCATGTTAATGTTTATCTTTGAACATGCATCATTGTGAGCTATGGGTTGATTTTATTTGTCATACAAGTCTTGCAGGCATATTAACAGTTAAGAGTGCGGAAAATAAATTGCGGAAAGTTGAATCTACGCTATTACAAGGCGTCGGGTATTTACATCGCCAAAACATAACCCTTGAAAATAAATGCGAGAAAATAAAAGAAAGCGATAAAGCCCTAATTATCTATTACATCCTCGGAAACAGTTACATAAATATGATCAAAGAAATAATAATGCGCGCGAAAGAATTGAATCGGGACGTCCTTGGGGTTTTGACCCTTTTTGAGAAAAGAATTTAGTTTGGTCCTTTTTTGCAATTAATTAAACATTAACCCTAAAACTAATTAATCAATTAATTAAAAGAAAAGAGTATTTTTTATATTTTTTATGTTTTAATGAAAATAAAAATAAGGAATTAAAAGTCAAAAGGAAAACCCTAATTCTAGATTTATTTTATATTTGTAAAAAAAGGAAGTCAAAGTTAACCTAATTAATAAAAAGGACTAAATTGATTAATTTACATTTATTTACAAAAGGTAATTGAAATTAATAAAAATATTTTTTAGGTTTTTCTGAATTTTATTGTGAAAAATAATTTATGAATTAATTAAATAATAGTAATAATAATTATTAAAAGAAAATAAAAAGAAAGAAAATAAAAAAAAGAAATAGAAACCAGGGGGGTGTTGATTGGAAATCTGGGCCCATTAACACTCAAGCCTGCGTTGACTTTGGAAATTGGCTGCACATTGGTTTGACTGGGAGCATGGTGTTCTCCACTTTTTGACCATTAGATTGGCATTATGAGACACATGGCATGATGTTGCTGGGAGCGCATGGTAGAACCCTTTTGAAAGCCTGCATGGGATTACACGAGGAAAAATAGAAACAATTATATGGGGGACCTGGGAATTGAACCCAGGTCCCAATGGTTACCAGACAGATCACCAACCACCACACCACGCTGCATGCTTTGTTAATATAGTGGATAATGAACATAATATATAAAAAAAATCAATTATGCTGGAAATTATGAAAAAGCGCGCGCCCTTTTGAACCTTCCAATGGCATAGCACCAAGTCCTCGTCTTCTTCACGAAACCTGCAAAATAATAAACAGATAGCGGGGGTTTTTAACCCCCACAACCTGCATCAACAAAAAATAGCGAATAGGCGTAGAGGCTATATAAATTGTTCGCGAGGGTTGGGTTCAATTCGTCTTGATCTCCTGAGTTCAACCATGGGCATCATGAGGCTTAATATTTCTTGTTTGGGAAAGCCCCAATTTTGAAACTGAAGAACCCTAATATTTGTCAATGGTGATTTGTGATTCAGGGCATTTTAATCCAATTGAACCACACCAAAAGCTTCGTATGAATCCTATGAACACAAAACAATCACAAAAAGATGTTAAATATGCATGAATCAATGATTATGATTTTGGAAAAAAGTGGTAAACCGTGAGCCTGTTCTTGCGCGTTTCTTGAGTTCTAGCACGTGGTTTTGATTCCAAATCAACCCTGAAACCTCCAGCAATATGTTTGAATCGCTCTAAGGCTTTGAATTGGTCTGAAATATGAAAAACAGTTTTTAGTTTTCTTTGAATTTTTTGGCATTGGTTATGGCTTTTGCAGCAGCTTTTTCACGTGAATAGCATTAGGGTTAGGTTGTGCATATGTAATGGAAGGGAATTAGGTCAAAGTTTGGGCCAAGGATCCATGGAATTATGGTTTGTATATTTGATTTTCAATCAAATCTTTTTGCCTCTTTTTGATGGAGAAAACTTGCCAAAATTGGAGATCTTTGTCCCCTTGATGTGCACACGAATTTGCCAGCTCATATTGGTCATATTTGCTTCATAAAAAGATTTGAAAACCATATCTTTGAATTTCCTACATTTTAAATCAATTAAATGAATTAATATTAATAAAAAATTCAATTAATTAATTAAAAATAAGAAAATAAATCAATTTAAGCTCAATGGGTCGTGCATAAGCCTTGGACAATGTTTCAAGAAGAAATTTGAGGCCCATTAGCAAAAATAAGGTATTTTGAGCAAAGTTGACTTTTGCACATTCACAAAAATTTCCCAACTTCTCCAATGCATATCTTTCTCAATTTTGATCCTATGAACATGTTCTTGGACATTTTGGAAAGGTCTTGAAGTCCTCTAACCAATTCCTTTGGTCCCATGTCATTTGGATTTACCAATATCAAGTTATGGTCCTTGACTTAAAGTGCCTTTTTGTTGACTTTTGAAATTGACCTATAATGTAGAAATTGATAACTTTTTGTGAGAGCATTTCTTGGACTTGGAATGTGAAGATGAGTTGTAGGAAATGTCATCCCCTTCAAAATGAGATTTGGATGGGATTTTTCTGATGAACCATGAAAAAGTTATGCCCTGGTCAAGATACAGTTGACTTTTCTACTGTCCAAAAATAACAACTTTTGCATCTTTGATGATTTTTGAGCCATGCTTGTGGAATCATGATCAAGACTTGATCAAATGATGATTATGGTCTCAAAACAAGATGTTGACCAAAAATCTTGACTTTTGACTGTAAAATGACCATTTTGCCCCTGTAGTTGATTGTGAAGCAAATGGAGCTTTTGACTGTGCAATTTGACCCTGTGAGTCTTGAGACTTGGCATGTAGATGCTTGACAATGTATATAGGCCTATGTGACTTGATTGAGCCATTGAAAACCTCAAATTCATTGAAGGAACCAAAACCCTAATTTTGACTGGCTTATGAGGCATTTGAACTGTGCAACCCTTGGGAAATCTTGAACCATTTGAAGATGATTCTTGATAAACCTTGAGGAATATGGGAGGGCAAATTTTGGGGTACAACAGTTTCCCCTATTCAATCTTCTTAAACCCGAGGATGTGGATTGGCTTGCGTGCCTTTCGTGATCCGAAGGTGGAAGATGATTGAACACTAGAGTGCCCAGAAATTTGCACTCGCATAGTGTGATATCAGCAATGTGATGGAGGGAATGGGCTTACATATTCCATTTGGAGAGACGATGGATAGGAGGATGGGCTTATAGATGCCATCTGGATATGTAATAGATAGTTGTGGAGATGGGCTTAAAGATGCCATCCAGGGGTGTCGATCGCGTAAGAGATTCCTTAGCGAGAACTTGCGTACCTGAGAAAGAAAGATAATTTCCTAGCCTGTTACAGGTGTTGATCTTCAAACTCTTCGTGTAGATAACTTTCCTGGCTAGATACAGCTATAAATCTACAATCAATCGTCCACAGATATGCCCTGGCTAGATACAGGTGTCGAATCTGGAATTAGTCGTCTACAGATATGCCCTAGCTGGGTACAGGTATCGAATCTCTAAACTCTCCATGTAGATATGCCCTGGCTAGATACAGGTATCGAATCCACAATCAATCGCTCACAGATATGCCCTGGCTAGATACAGGTGTCGAATCCGGAATTAGTCGTCTATAGATATGCCCTGGCTGGATACAGGTATCGAATCTCTAAACTCTTCATGCAGATATGCCCTGGCTAGATACAGGTATCGAATCCACAATCAATCGCTCACAGATATGCCCTGGCTAGATACAGGTATCGAATCTGGAACTGGTCATCTACAGATATGCCTTGGCTAGATACAGGTATCAAATCTCTAAACTCTTCATGCAGATATTCCCTGGCTAGATACAGGTATCGAATCCACAATCAATCGCTCAAAGATATGCCCTGGCTAGATACAGGTATCGAATCTGGAACTGGTCGTCTACAGATATGCCCTGGCTGGATACAGGTATCGAATCTGGAATTAGTCATCTACAGATATGCCCTGGCTGGATACAGGTATCGAATCTCTAAACTCTTCATGCAGATATGCCCTGGCTAGATACAGGTATCGAATCCATAATCAATCGCTCACAGATATGCCCTGGCTTGATACAGGTGTCGAATCCAGAATTAGTCGTCTATAGATATGCCCTGGCTGGATACAGGTATCGAATCTCTAAACTCTTCATGCAGATATGCCCTGGCTAGATACAGGTATCAAATCTATAATCAATTACTCACATATATGCCCTGGCTAGATACAGGTATCGAATCTGGAATTATTCGTCTGCAGATATGCCCTGGCTGGATACAGGTATCGAATCTCTAAACTCTTCATGCAGATATGCCCTAGCTAGATACAGGTATCGAATCCACAATCAATCGCTCACAGATATATCCTGGCTAGATACAGGTGTCGAATCCTGAATTAGTCGTCTATAGATATGCCCTGGCTGGATACAGGTATTGAATTTGGAATTAGTCATCTACAGATATGCCCTGGCTGGATACAGGTATCGAATCTCTAAACTCTTCATGCAGATATGCCCTGGCTAGATACAAGTATTGAATCCACAATCAATCGCTCACAGATATGCCCTGGCTAGATACAAGTGTCGAATCCAGAATTAGTCGTCTATAGATATGCCCTGGCTGGATACAGGTATCGAATCTCTAAACTCTTCATGCAGATATGCCCTGGCTAGATACAGGTATCGAATCTATAATCAATTACTCACAGATATGCCCTGGCTAGATACAGGTATCGAATCTGGAATTAGTCGTCTACAGATAAGCCCTGGCTGGATACAGGTATCGAATCTCTAAACTCTTTATGCAGACATGCCCTGGCTGGATACAGGTATTGAATCTACAATCAATTACTCACAGATATGCCCTGGCTAGATACAGGTATCGAATATGAAATTAGTCGTCTACAGATATGCCCTGGCTGGATACTGGTATCGAATCTCTAAACTCTTCATGCAGATATGCCCTGGCTAGATACATGTATCGAATCTACAATCAATCGCTCACAGATATGCCCTGGCTAGATACAGGTATCGAATCTGGAATTGCGACAGTTGATAGTAATCGTCTTTTGATTGACCTTTTCCTGAAAAGGAAAAACATTAGTTGTATGCAATGTCATGATGTATGAAATGCATGATGTCATGATGTTCTCAAAAATAAATGAGATCGTGTCGTATGCACTTTATCATATATGTAAGCAGGATGTATGAAATGTGAAATGTCTATGAATATTTTCGTCTAGGAAAATAAATCCTTGACGAATGCCAGGAGCTTGTTGAATCCTGGGCTGATGTTGAAGAGTAGAGTTCTTCGCTTCTGCTGGGGATGATGGTTGCAAGAATAAACCGGTAGGAGAAGATGACTCCGTTGGGGAATAAACTTGGTTAAGAGATTACTCTGCGGGGAATTACTCTGTGGAAAGAGATACTTCGCTGAGGTTTTGATGATAACTCCGCTGGGGATTCCGTTGATAAGCTTTGTTGAGGGTTTGATGAACTCCGCTGGGGGATAGGAAGAACTTCGCCGAGGACGATCTTTCCGTGGTAATTAGCTGAGGATAACCCAGTTATAAGCTCTGGTGGGGGAATAACCTTTGAATATGGTCGGGGAGAGATACGTTGATACTCTGCAGGGGACAAGCTTCCAGAATCTACTGGGGATGATGATTCAACTCTCCTGGGGAAACTTTTGGACTGTACTGGGGAATGGCTCTACTGGGGTGTCTGTATTCCGTCAGGGAACAATCTTATGTTAAGACTGCCGAGGATGCTTGTTTAGGAATATCTGTATACTCCGCTGGGGAATATTGAGATCTTCTGGGGATATCCAACTTCCTTAAGGCTGACAGTAGACTAACTCTGCTTGGGGAGAGCGTTGCTGACTTGCTAGGGATATTATGCCTTTTTAGGGCTGATGGGAGACCAACTCTGCTCGGGGGAGAGTATCGCTGAAACCTGTTTTACTCTGTGGGGAGTGGAGGTATCTTGGTTACGTTCTTCAGCCGAACCTACCTTAGTACCTTGGTGGACAGAGCAACTAGATCGCTCAGACAACTCATTATTGCCCCTGTTTCTAATGTCACCTGTAATTAGTCCTTTGTTTCGTATGCAAATATTTATGATGAGAAATTAATGTCAAATGCATATATCAAAAATGAACATTGGACGTTCTTTGCAAAACAAAACAGATAAAGGAAAAGCAAATGGCAATTTGTCTGGAAAAGTGAGCTTGTATTGATTTTGAAATTTGCCTGTAAATAGGCGTTTTGTGTACAAGAGGCTGACGTCCTAGTAAGAGAACGCCACCGAACAGAATAGAGTTTATACAATTTGTACAAAGAAAAACAAAACAGCTATGTGAAAGAATAATCCCACTGGGTTCCAACTCTGCTATCGCCTTTATGTCTTCAAGCGTCTCATCACTTGGCTGCTTAGTTGAAGATGAAGCTGATTGATTGATGTCGTCTGAACCTGATAGTTGATACCAAATTCTGGATGCAAGGTGATCTAATGAGACATAGTATTACGCTTTATCCCTAACTTTTGCCTGGACCGCCCTTTCGGGTTTTCAGTCCACCGGGATACCCATTTTTGCCCAAGCCGCCTTTTCAGGTTTTCGACTTGCCGGGTGTACAGATTTTTTTTCATTTCATCCCTTATTTTTACCCGAACCCTTTTGGTTCGCCGGGAAGCCCTTATTTTTGCCTAGGTGTGTCAACCTAGCGAGTCTTTAATTCATGTGTAGTATCTTTTTACTATGTCTGCATTGGTGGGGTGAGGAAGGTCGTCACCATCCATGGTGGTTAGAATCATAGCTCCTCCTGAGAAGATATGTTTAACCACAAATGGCCCTTCGTACGTAGGGGTCCATTTTCCTCTGGGATCACTTTGAGGAAGAATGATGCGCTTGATTACCAGGTCTCCGGCTTGATACTCTTGTCGTCTGACTTTCTTGTTAAATGCCCTGATCATCCATTTTTGGTACGTTTGACCATGACAAATAGCGGTGAGTCTCTTTTCATCGATTAGATTTAATTGATCAAGTCGAGTCTGGATCCAATCATCTTCTCTCAAACCTGCATCCTTCATTATCCGGAGAGAGGGTATATGGACTTCAATAGGTAAGACTGCCTCCATGCCATAGACTAAGGAAAAGGGTGTTGCCCCTGTTGACGTCCTTGCTGAGGTACGGTACCCATGAACAGCACACGGTAACATCTCATGCCAATCTTTATAGGTTACTGTCATCTTCTGCACAATCTTCTTGATATTCTTATTAGCTGCTTCTATAGCCCCATTCATCTTCGGCCGGTAAGGAGAAGAGTTGTGGTGCTGTATCTTGAATTGCTCGCAGAGCTCAGTGATCATCTTGTTGTTAAGATTGGTACCATTATCTGTAATGATCCTCTCGGGTACGCCGTATCGACAGATCAGGTTATGCCGAATGAACCGTGCCACGACATTCTTGGTTACCGTAGCATAGGAAGCTGCTTCGACCCACTTTGTGAAATAATCAATCGCTACCGGGATGAAGCGGTGCCCGTTGGATGCCGTAGGTCTGATCTCGCCGATCATATTAATGACCCACATTGCAAAAGGCCAAGGTGCTGTCAAGACGTTCAGAGGAACTGGAGGAATGTGCACCTTATCAGCATAGATCTGGCACTTATGACACGTCCGAGAATGTTGGTAACAGTCGGCTTCCATTGTGGACCAGAAATATCTTGCCCGAAGGATTTTCTTTGCCATGGTATGTCCACTGGAATGTGTTCCGAAGGTACCTTCATGTAGCTCTGCCATGATCCTTTCTGCTTCAGTCTTATCCACACAACGCAGTAAGGTTGAATCATGGTTTCGCTTGTAGAGAATGCCATTGCTGAGGAAGAACTTTGCCGCGAACCTTCTCAGAAACTTCTTGTCATTAACAAATGCACCCTCGGGGTATTCTTGAGCTTCAAGGTACCTCTTCACTTCATGATACCAAGGTTTTTCAGTTACCTCTTCAGTCTCAAGATCGCAGCAATGTGCAGGTTCATCCAACTTCCAGATAATGATCCGGGGAGCCTGGTTGTCCCATTTGACCTTGAACATAGAAGACATTGTAGCCAACGCGTCCGCCAACTGATTCTCCTCTCTTGGGAAGTGTTCAAAGGTTATCTCTTCGAAATGGGGGATCAATGTCAACACATACTCTTTGTAAGGAATGAGATTTGGGTGTTTCGTATCCCACTCGCCTTTGATCTGACTGATCACGAGAGCGGAATCTCCGAAGACACTCAGAAACTTGATCCTTAAGTCAATTGCAGCTTGAAGACCCATGATGCACGCTTCATACTCCGCCATGTTGTTGGTGCAGTTGAAACATAGCCGGGCGGTAAGTGGAGTATGAGTGCCTTTTGGGGATATGATCACAGCGCCGATACCATTACCCAAAGCGTTTGAGGCTCCGTCAAAGTGCATAGACCATCGGGATCCTTCCTCAGGTCCTTCATCCGATCCAGGTACTTCACAATCAGTCACTACCATGATATTCTCGTCTGGAAATTCAAAGTTCATAGATTGGTAGTCGTCCACTGCCTGGTGTGCCAAATGGTCTGCCAACACACTTCCCTTGATTGCTTTCTGAGTCGTGTACTGGATATCATATTCAGTCAAGATCATCTGCCATCTTCCTATTCTCCCGGACAGAGCAGGCTTTTCAAATATGTACTTGATTGGATCCATTTTTGAAATCAACAGAGTAGTGTGAGTCAACATATACTGTCTCAGCCGGCGAGCAACCCATACCAAAGCGCAACAAGTTTTCTCGAGCAGTGAGTATCGGGTCTCATAGTCGGTAAACTTTTTGCTAAGGTAATAAATAGCGTGCTCTTTTCGGCCAGACTCGTCATGCTGCCCCAGCACACACCCCATTGAGCTGTCAAGTAATGTTAAGTATAAGATTAGAGGTCTCCCTTCAACCGGCGACATAAGAATGGGTGGCTCTTGGAGATACTCTTTGATTCTTTCGAAAGCGGACTGACATTCATCGTTCCAATGTACTACTTGATCTTTCTTCAGCAGCTTGAAGATTGGTTCACAGGTAGCAGTTAGATGTGAGATGAATCGGGCAATATAGTTCATCCGTCCTAGAAAGCCTCTGACTTCTTTCTCTGTCTTAGGAACTGGCATCTCTTATATGGCTTTCAATTTGGCAGGGTCCACTTGAATACCTTTGTCACTTACGACGAAGCCTAGCAATTTTCCAGATCTTACCCTGAAGGTGCACTTGTTCGGGTTCAACCTCAGCTTATACAACTTCAGACGGTCAAACAGTTTCTGTAGATGGTCAAGGTGTTCCTCCTCAGTTTGGGACATTGCAATCATATCGTCGACGTATACTTCAATCTCATGATGGATCATGTCATGAAACAAAGCAACCATGGCACGTTGGTAAGTTGCCCCAGCATTCTTCAACCCAAAAGGCATGACCTTGTAGCAAAAGGTGCCCCACTGAGTAACAAAAGTGGTCTTCTCCATGTCTTCAGGAGCCATCTTGATTTGATTATAACCTGAGAACCCATCCATGAAGGAGAATACCTTATGCTGAGCAGTATTGTCAACCAGAACGTCGATATGACGCAGAGGGAAATCATCCTTAGGGCTCGCCCTATTCAAATCCCCGTAATCAACACACATTCGGACCTTACCATCCTTCTTCGGTACTGGAACCACATTGGAAACCCACTGAGGGTAAGAAGTCACTGCTAGAAAACCGGCGTCGAATTGTTTTATAACCTCAGCTTTGATTTTCTCGGACATCTCTGGACGCATACGACGGACCTTCTGTTTTACTGGCGGGCAGTCTTCCTTGGTCGGTAAATGATGAACCACAATGTCAGCATCCAACCCAGGCATGTCTTCGTAAGACCAGGCAAAGATTTCCACATAGTCATGCAGCATCTGAATCAACCGTTGTTTCACACTGGCTTCCAGATTGGCACCAATCTTGACCTCCTTTCTGTCTGTCTCAGTACCCAGATTTACCGTTTCCATTGGCTCTTCATGTGGCTGAATGGCCCTCTCTTCCTGGAGTAGCAGTCTTGCAAGCTCACCAGGCACTTCGCAATCATCTTCACCTTCGTCTTCGGCTAAGTTGATCGGATTTTCGAAGTCATAACTGGTAGTAGCAGAGTCGTTACCAGTGAGATCCAGAGTGGATTGGAACCTGTATAGGTGAGTGTGTGTAAATATAGCTGTTTTGCAATATATGATAAAGAAAGAAAGGGAGCACAAGATTTGAAATGCAGAAAACGTCCAATGCTTTTATTAATGATATATGCAAGTGACACACAAAAGCCCTCACAAATGAAGCCACGGTGCCCCGGGTAAGACACCGGGCCATAAAGTTTCAAATCATTGTTCGTTACAAATTTAAAACAAAGGAGTTCATTACTGAGTGACAAAAGTAATAGGTATGAAGTCTTTCGCAGTCCAGTTGTTTGGTCCACCATCGGTCGTTGGGTAGATCCAGCTGTTGAATTCAGATTCCTCTAGGTCATCTTCAATAGCATTTACTCTCGGGTTGGTGATGAACACAGTAGGTCTTCCAATCCTTGCCTTATGAACAGCCCTCTGAGCTTCTGCAGTGAAACCCAAACCAAATTTGTCAGTCTTCGGAGTGAAATCAGGAAGTCGGCCCCAGTTTGCGCACTCACCCTTCTCGATAACAGCCCGAGCATCCTTTAAGGAGGCCATCTTCAATGGAGAATCTTCTTCAGTCACAGTCTCTGCTGACGCCAGTGTCTGAGGCACCTCTTCAAAGTGTTGAAAGGGGGTCTCAATGAACTCCCCATCCATCTCTACGTACCGGAACGAGTTGAGGTGGCTGACCATATATTCTTCTTCCCCTTGAACTGTTACGATCTTCCCTCTGACCGGGTACTTAAGCTTCTGATGTAATGTGGAGGTCACGGCTCCAGCCTTGTGGATCCATGGATGACCCAGCAAACAAGAATAGGATGGTCGGATGTCCATCACATAGAAAGTAGAATAAAAAACTTGAGAACCAACCCTGATTGGAATGTCAACTTCCCCATGTACCATCCTTTTCGACCCGTCAAAGGCCCGGACAACAATGTTACTAGGCTTGAGCTCTAAACCCTCACAATCCAACCTGTCTAGGGCCTTCTTGGGTAATACGTTCAACGAAGAACCGGTGTCTACCAACACATGGGCAAGATTAGTGCCCCTGCATTCAATGGAGACATGCAGGGCATCGTTATGGTTCTTCCCCTTGGCAGTCAGATCGGCGTCAGAGAAACCCAACCCATTATCAGCGGTCAAGTTAGCCACACAATCGGTAAATTGATCAGCAGACGTTTCTTGTGGCATATGGGCCGTCTTCAGGAAGGAAATCAGGGCCTTGGCATGGGCCTCTGAACACAACAACAATGATAGCATAGAAATCTTTGATGGGGTGTGCCCCAGCTGCTCAACTACATTGAAATCACTCTTCTTAATAATTTTAAGAATCTCTTCCATCTCCTGCCTGGAAGCTTCAACGTTGACGGTCTTCGGTGCCTCCGTCTGGGCAGGCACATCAGTAGCAATCCCTTTGCCCCGAGCGTCAGATGACTCGGCAGCAGGGGTAGAAATAGGAACTTGGTCAGGAAGGGAAGCAGGCACACTGGAAGGTGTGATGACAATAGGCCTCTGAATAGCTGGTGGCGCAATATCTGGTGAGAAAAGTCTACCACTACGAGTGACCTTAGCAGGCCCGGTGATGTTACTGACGCCGGTACTAGTATCAAACTCTTGCTTAACTCCGAGCACATAAACATCTGCCCCATAGTGCCAAGGGACAGCTTTGTCAGATGTATAGGGGAGGGGCCCCGGAACAGTGATAGTTATGGGTGCAATCTTGTGAACAGGCATAATTTTGACAGGCTTCCTCGGGGGAGCCTTAGGAGGGTTGTTGAAAATAGTAACAACGGACACTTCTTCAGTAGGGACAGTAGGAACAACAATCTTTTCTAACAAGATCTCTTTATTATCCATCAGGCTCTGGATACCTGATTTCAACAAAGGACAACCAGCAGGTGAAACAACACATAGAAGGCAACCTTTACTACATCCCGGAAATAAACCGGCTAGCAACAGGTTCCTTTTTACAGTCAACAACGGAGTAACAATATCATTCACGGAGGCTACATACAGGTCTTCCTCAACAGCATTCACTCCATGCTGGGGCATGGGAGCAGTCACAACATTGGGCCTTTCGGGCGCCTCGAACTGTATTTCTTTAGCATCAATAAGGTCCTGAACCTTATTCTTCAGAGCCCAACAATCATCCGTAGAATGCCCCGGGCTGTCAGAGTGATAAGCGCAGCGGGTGTTGGGATTGTACTTTGGAGAGGTGGTGTTCACAACCTTTGGAGCTTCCTTCATAGTTACCAGATTGGTTGACAGTAGTTGCGGCAATATCTGAGACAGGGTCATGTTGAGCCGAGTGTACTGCCTTCTAGGTCTCTCACCCCTTGGCTGGTTGTATTGCTGAGAAGCAGCAGCAGGCTTTGAAATTACCACCGCGTTGACAGCTTGGCGGCACTCCGGTTTATTTTGTCTTCTGGGACCATACACAACACTAGATTCTTTCTTGAAGGGCTTCTTTTCAGTACTCGAGGAGGCACCCTTTTGTATCTTCCCAGACTTGATACCAACTTCTATCCTTTCACCAGTCAGAATGAGGTCTATAAACCCTGCAGAAGAATTACCAATCAGATGGTTGAAGAATGGACCAAACAGGGTCCCCAAGAACATGTCCACGAGTTCATGGTCAGTCAACGGTTGCTGCACCCTGCCAGCCAGGTCTCTCCACTTTTGCGCGTACTCCTTAAAACCTTCACCCGTCCCAAGTGACATACCCTGGAGTTGGGTACGCGTGGGAGCAAGGTCGGAATTATACTGATACTGCTTATAAAACGCAGTAGCCAAGTCCTCCCAGTTACGAATACTGGTTCCATCCAGCTGATAGAACCATTCGAGTTGAGTCCCTGAAAGACTATCCTGGAAGAAATGGATCCATAGATTCTTGTCTGCAGTGTAAGGTTGGATATTCCTTACATATGATCTGAGATGCAGCTTAGGGTAGGAAGCCCCGTCGTACTTCGCAAAGGCAGGTGCCTTGAACTTGTGTGGGATCACCACCCCAGAAGATAAACCTAGATCTCCGAAATCCAACCCGGGCACATGTTGAATTTCCATGGCACTTAGACGGTCCTCTAGCTGTTTGTACCTGTCCTCAGCAGGAGGGTACTGCTCATCATTATAATCTGTCTCGTTGTCGGAGACCACGGGACTAGGAACCCTTCGCTCTTGGGGACTGTCCTTCCCTACAGAGGAAGTAGCCAGATCAACCTCATTCTGCAGTGTATTCCCATATCTGCGTCCGGCGTTAAACAACACAGTCCTCTTCTTCTTCTTCAAAAGCAGAGTCTTCAATTCCTGTTGTCCCTGGGCTAAACTCATGACCACCTCTTGAAATTGGGCGTTCTGGGCCTGGAGGGCCTTGATAGCTTGTTCAGTAGTAGGCTCAGGATTCATGATGATTGCTGAAATAAACAGCGAAGAAGATTAAGAAACCTGTAGAAAAAGAGTACCTGTTATGCACATGATGCATGATATACTATTTATGCAATGCATTCAAGGGTTCGAGAATTCAAATTCGTTGTATACAAAAAAGGAACACATGTTATATTAAGAAATAATCTGTTCAGTACATCAATGCCTCATGGGCGAAATATTACAAAATATTTAATCCCAAAAGACACTGCGCATCCTCTTTGGAGCGATGTAGGTGTTGAGGGTCTTTTCCTCGTGAAGTAGGCGGGTGAGCTCCAAGACATTCTTCTCACTGGCATGTAAACTGGCTTCAAAAGAATTCCGCTCTTCCTTAAGTTGGATCCAGCTCTTTTGCATTTCTTCCCAAGACGTTGGCATGTCAGGATGTTGAATGGTGTATGGCACCTCTCCTTCCAAAACTGGCTCTTTGATCACGGGGAGAACATGAGGATATGGCATCACAAGCTTCTGGGAGCGGGCTCGTACCCACTTGAGATAAGGCTCAAGAGGGATGGAGTTTTTATGCCCCAGTGTCTTACTATCTACCTTGTTAGGCATCCTCCAAGCTCTGATAAACCTCTGGCGAAGTCCTTGCATATCGTTGTCAAAGTCAAAAACTATGTCAGGAATCAACATGTCATGAGGGCCATCCCTCCGAGCATATCCAAACTGTCTCAAAGCCAGACAGGGGTTGTAAGTAATGCCTCCTCTGATTCCAAGTAAAGGAACATTAGGAAACTCTCCACAACGATCAATGATAGTGACATTTTCTCTGGACCGAGAACACCAATGTATATCAGCATGTGTAAGAGTCATTAACCGTTGTGACCATCTCAAACCCCGCTCGTTCTTCAAAACTGATTGTGGAAGGTGCAAAATAAACCACCTTGCCAGGAGAGGAGTGCAGCACATGAGAACACCTCTTTTTCTCATGGTTCGAGTGTAACATGAGTGGAGAATGTCCCCAAGCAACGTAGGTATGGGATTCCTGGACATGAAAATCTTGACAGCATTGATATCTATAAGCTGATCCTGATTCGGGAACAACACCAACCCATAGACAAGGAGTGCCACAACTTCTTCAAAGGCTTGTAGGTCAAGAGAATTCCAACATTCTTGGGCCTTCTCAAACAGGAACTTTGCCAAGAATCCTTTAATACCACTTCTGATTTCCCAATGCCCCTTGATGTCAGATGGTTGTAGGTGTAATGCTTTAGCAACCTCTTCAAGTTTGGGTTCCTTTTCCGTACCGTTGTAGGGTAGTTGACTGAGAATGGGAACCTTCAGAAGCTGAGAAAACTCTTCCAAAGTAGGCACCAGTTGATAATCCGGGAAAGTAAAACAGTGGTGCAAAGGGTCAAAGAACTGGAAGAGAACCTTTATCATATCTTCTTCAATGTTGGTGTTGACCAAGCTGATGAGTCTACCATGCCTTTCACTGAAAGAAGAATTCTCAGGAATCCTGGATGTAAGCTCTTTAAGCTGAGGAGAGATCCTTACAAGGTTGACCTGAATTGTCTTTCTGCGGATAGTTTCCATGTCCTACAAAACAAGAACAAAGATGAAGATTCGAACCCTTGAAGTGGTTAGTAAATGCACATGATGCTGTATGATGTTATGATGTTATGATAAAACACACCACAAGTATTCACAAAAGGCAAACATGATAAGGCACACAAGTCACACCAGACAGCCCTTAGAGTTTAGGCCAACATGAGGTCTAGGTACTACCCTCTTGAAGTTGGTGGGCTCAAAACCTGTCCTATCAAAAGTAACCGGGTTCTAAGGAGCTCAATATCATTGGGTTGTTTTCTATGTTCATTGTTTTGATTTAGCCACTGAACTGGCGATCAAAATATTCCAAGAAAACAACCCTCAATGAATGTAGTATCGAGTATCTACCAACTTCGGACTGCACCAAAGTAGGTCATCTCACTACCCCTAAAGAGGCCAGGATGGTCAATTAAGGTTCCTAAGGTCAGTTGATGCTTCACGACACCACGCGGCGGCCCCGTACTCTCCTTGACTTGACTCAAGGGTTACCGGTACTCACCAAAGTGCCACATCAACGTAGCAACTGCTTCAACCGTGTCGGTATACCCCGCACAGTTCCCTCACAGTTTGTTGCTACTTCTAAAAGGTATCCCCCAGATCCGGGTTAGGATCTATGAAACTCCAAAACAGGCCCACAATTTTAAAGCAAATAAAACAAGCAATTGAAAACATAAGAGTGGTCTAATCCTAAGGTACACCTCACTTATTAGTTTCCCCAGCAGAGTCGCCAGTTCTGTGATCGGTGGAAATAGAACTGACTGTTTTTTAAGTTGGTTCGCGAAATGTCGCGGTAAGCAAGAGTCGCCACCGTCTTTTATGTTCTCCAACAAGGAAAGGACAAAAGCATAACAAAATTCCTTTTCGAGAATGTTTCTCGGTTCGGGAGGTAGATTTATAGAAAGGGAAGGTGTTAACACCCTTTCTATCTGTGGTTATCCACGGGCTCTTAGGTACTTGCTCACTATGTTTTCAAAAATTGCTTGCTTTTCAAGTGTTTGTGGGTTTTGAAAAAGTTTGTTTGAAAAACTTCTAGGTAACTCTTGTATCAGTCCTCAAGAGTGTATGAAGTATTTGTTTGAAAACTTTTTGAAAGTGTAGGTGCGAAAAGATGTTTTTGTTTTTTGAAAGAGCAAGTACCTAGGAGAAATATACCTACCCTAAGGAATTAAGCTGTGTAAGAGTCCTTTAGACAGTACTATCCCACTATTGAGAAGTAGGTAGCACCGTCGTTGGAGTTACGGGTCAATTCGATTATTAGGGACAATGTGGTCACCAAAGCAATAGTAGGACGCCTTAGCGGTAACCCTAATGTCCTAGATCCTTTTTTATCCGAGGCAACCGTTTCGAGGCAACTGGATCTTTAGACAGAAGGGCGACCTCTAAAACACCCTATACTTGACGACCACGTCGAGGCAACCAAGTGAGGCGTACCCTAGGAGTGGCATGTGCATGTGTGTCAGGTTTCATGTTAATGTTTATCTTTGAACATGCATCATTGTGAGCTACGGGTTGATTTTATTTGTCATACAAGTCTTGCAGACATATTAACAGTTAAGAGTGCGGAAAATAAATTGCGGAAAGTTGAATCTACGCTATTACAAGGCGTCGGGTATTTACATCGCCAAAAACATAACCCTTGAAAATAAATGCGAGAAAATAAAAGAAATTGATAAAGCCCTAATTATCTATTACATCCTCGGAAACAGTTACATAAATATGATCAAATAAATAATAATGCGCGCGAAAGAATTGAATCGGGACGTCCTTGGGGTTTTGACCCTTTTTGAGAAAAGAATTTAGTTTGGTCCTTTTTTGCAATTAATTAAACATTAACCCTAAAACTAATTAATCAATTAATTAAAAGAAAAGAGTATTTTTTTATATTTTTTATGTTTTAATGAAAACAAAAATAAGGAATTAAAAGTCAAAAGGAAAACCCTAGTTCTAGATTTATTTTATATTTGTAAAAAAAGGAAGTCAAAGTTAACCTAATTAATAAAAAGGACTAAATTGATTAATTTACATTTATTTACAAAAGGTAATTGAAATTAATAAAAATATTTTTTAGGTTTTTCTGAATTTTATTGTGAAAAATAATTTATGAATTAATTAAATAATAGTAATAATAATTATTAAAAGAAAATAAAAAGAAAGAAAATAAAAAAAGAAATAGAAACCAGGGGGGTGTTGATTGGAAATATGGGCCCATTAACACTCAAGCCTGCGTTGACTTTGGAAATTGGCTGCACATTGGTTTGACTGGGAGCATGGTGTTCTCCACTTTTTGACCATTAGATTGGCATTATGAGACACATGGCATGATGTTGCTGGGAGCGCATGGTAGAACCCTTTTGAAAGCCTGCATGGGATTACACAAGGAAAAATAGAAACAATTATATGGGGGACCTAGGAATCGAACCCAGGTCCCAATGGTTACCAGACAGATCACCAACCACCACACCACGCTGCATGCTTTGTTAATATAGTGGATAATGAACATAATATATAAAAAAATCAATTATGCTGGAAATTATGAAAAAGCGCGCGCCCTTTTGAACCGTCCAATGGCATAGCACCACGTCCTCGTCTTCTTCATGAAACCTGCAAAATAATGAATAGATAGCGGGGGTTTTTAACCCCCACAACCTGCATCAACAAAAAATAGCGAATAAGCGTAGTAGCTATATAAATTGTTCGCGAGGGTTGGGTTCAATTCGTCTTGATCTCCTGAGTTCAACCATGGGCATCATGAGGCTTAATTTTTCTTGTATGGGAAAGCCCCAATTTTGAAACTGAAGAACCCTAATATTTGTCAATGGTGATTTGTGATTCAGGGCATTTTAATCCAATTGAACCACACCAAAAGCTTCGTATGAATCCTATGAACACAAAACAATCACAAAAAGATGTTAAATATGCATGAATCAATGATTATGATTTTGGAAAAAAGTGGTAAACCGTGAGCCTGTTCTTGCGCGTTTCTTGAGTTCTAGCACGTGGTTTTGATTCCAAATCAACCCTGAAACCTCCAGCAATATGTTTGAATCGCTCTAAGGCTTTGAATTGGTCTGAAATATGAAAAACAATTTTTAGTTTTCTTTGAATTTTTTGGCATTGGTTATGGCTTTTGCAGCAGTTTTTTCACGTGAATAGCATTAGGGTTAGGTTGTGCATATGTAATGGAAGGGAATTAGGTCAAAGTTCGGGCCAAGGATCCATGGAATTATGGTTTGTATATTTGATTTTCAATCAAATCTTTTTGCCTCTTTTTGATAGATAAAACTTGCCAAAATTGGAGATCTTTGTCCCCTTGATGTGCACACGAATTTGCCAGCTCATATTGGTCATATTTGCTTCATAAAAAGACTTGAAAACCATATCTTTGAATTTCCTACATTTTAAATCAATTAAATGAATTAATATTAATAAAAAATTCAATTAATTAATTAAAAATAAGAAAATAAATAAATTTAAGCTCAATGGGTCTTGCATAAGCCTTGGACAATGTTTCAAGAAGAAATTTGAGGCCCATTAGCAAAAATAAGGTATTTTGAGCAAAGTTGACTTTTGCACATTCACAAAAATTTCCCAACTTCTCCAATTCATATCTTGCTCAATTTTGATCCTATGAACATGTTCTTGGACATTTTGGAAAGTTCTTGAAGTCCTCTAACCAATTCCTTTGGTCCCATGTCATTTGGATTTACCAATATCAAGTTATGGTCCTTAACTTAAAGTGCCTTTTTATTGACTTTTGAAATTGACCTATAATGTAGAAATTGATAACTTTTTGTGAGAGCATTTATTGGACTTGGAATGTGAAGATGAGTTGTAGGAAATGTCATCCCCTTCAAAATGAGCATTGGATGGGATTTTTCTGATGAACCATGAAAAAGTTATGCCCTGGTCAAGTTATAGTTGACTTTTCTGCTGTCCAAAAATAGCAACTTTTGCATCTTTGATGATTTTTGAGCCATGCTTGTGGAATCATGATCAAGACTTGATCAAATGATGATTATGGCCTCAAAACAAGATGTTGACCAAAAATCTTGACTTTTGACTGTAAAATGACCATTTTGCCCCTGTAGTTGATTCTGAAGCAAATGGAGCTTTTGACTGTGCAATTTGACCCTGTGAGTCTTGAGACTTGGCATGTAGATGATTGACAATGTATATAGGCCTATGAGACTTGATTGAGCCATTGAAAACCTCAAATTCATTGAAGGAACTAAAACCCTAATTTTGACTGGCTTAGGAGGCATTTGAACTGTGCAACCCTTGGGAAATCTTGAACCATTTGAAGATGATTCTTGATAAACCTTGAGGAATATGGGAGGGAAAATTTTGGGGTACAACAGGTAGCAATCGTCAAAGATTCCTTCATTATCTATTGAGGTAGCAATCGTCAAAGATTCCTTCATTATCTGTTGAGGTAGAAATCGCCAAAGATTCCTTCATTATCCATTGAGGTAGCAATCGTCAAAGATTCCTTCATTATCTGTTGAGGTAGCAATCGTCAAAGATTCCTTCATTATCCATTGAGGTAGCAATCATCAAAGATTCCTTCATTATCTGTTGAGGTAGAAATCGTCAAAGATTCCTTCATTATATATTGAGGTAGCAATCGTCAAAGATTCCTTCATTATCTATTAAGGTATAAATCTTCAAAGATTCCTTCATTATCTGTTGAGGTAGCAATCGTCCAGGATTCCTTCATTATCTATTGAGGTAGAAATCGTCAAAGATTCCTTCATTATTTGTTGAGGTAGCAATCGTCAAAGATTCCTTCATTATCTGTTGAGGTAGCAATCGTCCAAGATTCCTTAATCATCTCTCGAGGTAGCAATCATTAAAGATTACTCCGTATAACCCTCCAGAGGTAGTCCAACACGGACTCATCTTGAAACAGCCCTACACAGGCTCTTTCTAACACGTTTTCAGGTAACGGTTAATTCCATTATCCCCAACAAGTTACTGTGAAGCCTGGAATTCAACCAAAAAACAGTAAACTTTCATCTCCCCAGTCCAGAGATAGCTTCCCCAATAGAGTAATGGACAACTGAAGTTCCTAGACTCTATTCCCCAGAGTTTTCCTCAAATAGGAGAACAACGGAAACCCACATTTCCCAGCGGACTCCTCCTCAGACAGCAGGAACAGGAACCCCCAAAGGGACCATGTGTGAAATCAACATCTATTTTGGATGGCATCTTTAAACCTATCTCTGACAACTCTTTGTCATCTTCTCTAAATGGCATCTGTAAGCCCATTCTCGACATCATCAACCATCAATGTTATTTCATGCGAGTGCAAATTTCTGGGCACTCTAGTGTTCAATCATCTTCCACCTTCAGACCACGAAAGGCAAACAAGCCAATCCACATCTTCAGGTTTAAGAAGATTGAACAGGGGCAGCTGTTGTACCCCAAAATTTACCCTCTCATGTTTCCCAAGGTTTATTTTACATGGTTGGTTACAAATGCTTACCTAAAGAAAAATGAATTTTTTGAATGATAGCAAAGGGTCTTTCGATTGGCATGCCAACAATGCCTTTTGATTGGCATCTGAATAATGTCCTTCGATTGGCACATCAGAGCAGTGTCCTTCAATTGGCACACCAGAGAAGTGTCCTTCGGTTGGCACATCAGAGCAGTGTCCTATGATTGGCATAATGGCAAGCTTCGACTGAGCTCCTAAAACCCTTTCGAGCAAGCATTGGTCCAAGTTTCATTTAGGCAAGAATCCCCTAAAAATGCCCTTCGATTCACAAATAGTGGCCTCCTGCATGTATATTCTGAGTCACTAGGAAATGGCCTCTTTTACGCTTGCTTTGACCTGCCTCATGCTAGCGCCCACAAGGCATTGGCTGCCTTTGTGCCAACTTCGAATGGGCAAGGGTCCCCTTTGAAACAATTTTTCACACTTTGACACGCATGATAGTCCCTTCGAAGGCATATTCATGTGGTCCTTTCGAAGAAGCATTCACTGGCTCATTTGAAGGATACATGATTATTGAAGCCAAGTTGGCTTTGTGGTGAGTTTTGGTCCAAGATGCTTGCTGGCCAAAATCCTGCATATTGCCAAGCCCAAGCCCCTGTACAAGTACGTTCCTGCCAAAGGTAGCTTCGACTAGCCAGAGTAAAGTCTTTCAATTGGGCTAGTTGAGTAAGGTCAAGGCAATCGAAGAAAGCGAGCTTAAGGGTTGATCAAAGAAGCCAAGATGTTGAGGTCTAATACCATTCGAATCAAGACCTGAGCAATTCGAATTGAGGTGGACAGACTCAATCGAAGGAACTGTAAGGGTGAAACCAAATCCAGTCGAAGAAGGCAACTTGAGGCCAATCGAAGGGCAGGAACTGAAGGTATTCGAAAGCCAAAGGTGTCCACATTCATTCAAATTCAAAAAGAGACAAGAATTCCACATCTTTTGCAATGTTTCAAAATGGTATTCATGGCCTTAAAACACCGACTTAATGGATGTTTACTCCTTTTCCTTCTTGTCCCCTCCATCCCCTCTATATAAGGAGACCACATACATACACACAAAAATGGGAGAGACAGAAAAAATGGGGAGAAAAACACACGAAAAAAGGCGAAAGAAAAAAACCATATGAATATCAGAAACACTCTTTCCACACTCACTGGCCAAATATTACCTCACACGCATATGTTGCCTCATAAGCCACACCAAAATTATCAAAAAAGCTCATGAGTAATCCAAATCGAAGGAATCTTCAATAACATTCCACTCACTCCTTGAAGCTTGCAGGAGGCGTGCCCAAACACTTTGCAAGTCGTTTCCATCGAAAGAAAAACATCTCATTGGTAACAAACCTTTGATCTTAAGTTAATTTTGGTTGTTGCATGACATATTAACATTTATAATTCAAGATTAAGGACATGGTTTCAACACCCAGGTCTGTATTTGTTTTGTTTCTAACACTTGTTGCAGATCCAGCCTGAACAGGCTAACATGCACATGATCGAAGGACCTGGGTTTCGATACCCAGGTCCTGCATTTTTGTTTTGCTAACATATCATTGCAGATTCAGTGCCCTCACAGGTGATCCATCAGGCCCTTCCAGCAACGCCCTCTGGATCGAAAGCCACATCCTATCACTGGATGAAAGGGTAACACCCTTCATAGAATCGAAAGGCAGCTTCTCCTCTAGATCAAAAAAGTCCCCTTTTCTCTCTGGATCGAAGGATTCCCCCTTTGTATCTTTATTTTTGTTTTCATTATTTCTCTTGTTAAACTAACCATTAAATCAAAATCACAAAAAAATATTAGGCTAGTGTTTTATTAATCAAATTAAATTTTGTTAATTAACTAATTAATTATTTTAACCTTTCCTTAATTTAAAATTAAATAGACTTAAGTTTTATTTTCTTTTATAAATAAAAAAAAACAAAAAGATTTATTTTCCTTAGGATTTAGATGTCCCTTTTAATTCGTTCGCGCATTTATTTATTTTTCGCATTTTTCATATTATTGTAACTGCTCATGGGATGTAATAGAGATTAAATTAGGACTATATCGCTTTTCTTTACTTTTCCAAGTTTCAGACATGTAATTAATCCCCTAAGCCATGTATTAGCGTAAGATTTATGTTTCTGCACTTTACATTTCCGCATTTTTAATCATTGTATATATTAACTGCTAAACTAATAGGATTGTATGACAAGACTGAAAATCAACACTAGCAAACTTAACACAAGATAAATAAACTGAATTGAATAACATGCAGATATACACCTCTAGGGTACCCCTACTTTGGTTGCCTCGGAAAAACAATCATGTCCTTCAAAACGGGGACGCTTTAGAAAAGACCCGTAAATCAAAAAGATCATAATCCCTCGATGACCCTACAGTTGCCTTTCGGTAAATGATCTAGTCCCTATACAAAATTGCTAAAGCGTCTCCACATGTCGCCTTTATGACTGTACGTCCCTTCGAATGTTCCTCATACACCCAACGATAGGGCTACCTACTCACTAATAGTAGGATAACACTGTCTAAAGGATAGGAGAAAAAGAACAATCTTTTCGAGTATAAGTAGATAGTTCTTAGATGCTATGCTCAAAACAAACTTTTTACACTTACACATTTCAAAAACCACTTTCAAAAACATTCTCTTAGTCAACACTCTTGAGGACTGATACAAGAGTTATCATAAAGAGAATTGCTGCACTAAGGCATTTCAAAACATTTTACAAACACACAAAGCATAAAGTACTTTTAAAATGAGTTAAGCATCTAAGAGCCCGTAGGTAACTACGGATGGAAAGAGTGCTAACACCTTCCCTTTCCATAATCTACCCCCTTACTCAGAAAACTCTCGAAAAGGTCTTTTTTTGTTCTTTTCACCCTTTCCTTAATTTGGATAAAAGAAAAGTCGGTGGCGACTCTTACTTACCGCAACATTTGCAAACACAAACGCAAAACCAATATTAAATAGTCAGTTCTACCAGTGTATCATAAATATCCTTTTCCTCTTGTATCAAGAGTCTGTCGAGTTCTCTTGGTATCTCACAATATTCTTCACCTTCATCTTCGGATTGATAGATTGGATTTTCAAAGTCATAAATGGAAATAGCAAAATTGTTGTCAATGAGATCCAAAGTGGATGTGGATCTACAAATGTCTGTGTATGCGTGTAAGGTCACATGGCTATTTGAAAATGCAGTAAAGTAAAAGAAAGACAAATAGCACAAAATTTGAATGAAAAATCATCCAATGTTTTCATTAAATGAGCATATGATATATAAAATGACAACCCTTAACAAATGGACCATTGTGCCCCGGGCAAGGCACAAGGTTTAAAGTCATTGTTTTAAAAGAAATTACAGACAAACTTCTTAAAGCAATAAAAATAGGAAATAACAATTACTCCTGGCTGAAGGAGATTGAGACAAAGTCTTTGGCCTTCCAGTTGTTAAGTCCACCATCGGTAGTTGGGAATATCTAGTCGTACAAGTCACCATCATATAAGTGTCTTCCAAAGCATTGACTTCATTGTTGCTAATACAGAAAGGTGGTCCTCCAGCATGAACACGACGAACCTCTTTCTGAGCTTTTGAAGTGAAAACCAATCCAAGTTTGTCAGATTTGTAAGGGATATCAGGAAGTTGTCCCTAGATAGTGCAACCTCCGTCTTCTACCATAACCCTAGCATCCTTCAAGGAAGCCATTCTTGGTGTGTCCTTAGCAATCTTAGGAGTAGTAGGAGTAACTTTAGCAACAACGATCGTTGGAGGGATTACTTCAAATGCTTGGCAGGGGGTTTCAATGAATTCTTCATCCATTTCAACATATTTGAAAGAATTCAAATGACCGACCATTCTTCCTCTCCACAGACTGTGACAATCTTCCCTTTCACTGGGTACTTCAGCTTTTGGTGTAAGGTAGAGGTAACCGCGCCTGCCCTATGAATCCATGGGCGTTTGAGCAAACAAGAATAGGCCGAGCAGATATCCATTACATGAAAATTTGAATTGAAGACTTGAGATTCCACCTTGATCAGAAGATCAACCTCTCCGTGGACCATTCTTTTCAACCCATCGAAGGCTCTTACCATAATATCGCTGGTTTTCAGCACCATCCCATCACAATCCAGTCTATCCAACGCACCCTTGGGTAAAACATTCAGGAAGGAACCTGTATCAACTAACACATGTGCCAAAGTAGTGCCTTTACATTCAATAGAGATGTGCAGAGCTTTGTTATGATTCTTCCCCGCCGGAGTTATATCTGCATCAGAAAATCCTAAACCATTATCAGCAGTTAGGATTCAACAAAATTCTCAAATTGATCATCAGTGGTCTCTTGTGGTACATGGGAATTCTTCATGAATTTCAACAGAGATTGGGCATGTGCGTCGGAGCATAATAACAAGGACATCATGGATATTTTTGAGGGTGTCTTCCCCAGTTGGTCGACTATTTTGTAGTCACTTTTACAAATGATCTTCAGAATTTCTTCCATTTCTTGTCTAGATGGGTCTTCAATTCTAACATATATGGATGGTGCCTCCATCCGGGAAGGCTCAATTACTTTCTCTTTACCTCGGCCAGTAGAAGCTGACCCAGTAGCAGGGATATAACATGTGTTGTAGTAGTTGTTGGAGGAGAGATCTCCGGAGATAAGATCCTTCATTTCCTAGTGACCTTACTAGTTCCGACAATGTTTTTAATTTCAGGACCTTATTTTCAGTAATCCATGGCTCTTGCTTGACACCATGATAATAAACTTCTACCCCATAATTCCAAGGCACAACTTTGTCAGAGGAATAGGGGACTGGATCCAGTGTAGTGATGATCAAGGGAGCCACTATTGGCTTAGCAGAAATCCTTATAGGACCTCTAGAGGTGATCCTTATAGGAGTATTGGAAATGGTAATTATGGAAACATCTTCAAGTCTCAGTTCTTGAGGTATACTTTCAGGCAAACTCTTCATGGACAGAGTTTTCTCGAACATAATTTCATGGCTATCAATCAATCGTTGAATACCTTTCTTCAGCCACATACAACCATTAGTTTGGGAAGCACAATGGTAACAATTCTCAAGGCAGCCTGGAAATAAACCTGCTCTTAACAGATTCTTCTTAACGGCCATCAAGGGAGTAGTCAAATCACTGATGTAGGAGACATATGGAACACCGTCAACAACATTAACACCTTTACCATGACTGGGAATGGGTGCGGTAATCACATTAGGGGTTTCTGGAGGGTCAAACTCAATCACTTTGTTGTCAATCAAATCTTGGATTTTTCTTTTTAGGGCCCAACAATCATTGGTGTTGTGCCCGGGACTATTGGAATGGTATGCACACCTTGCATTTGGGTTATACTTCAGAGATAATGTGTTGGGATTTTGAGGAGGATCTCGCAGTGTTATCAATTGTGCTTTCAATAGATGTTGTAATGCTTGAGCCAATGGCATATTAATCCTGGTGAATTGCCTCCTCGGAGCGTCTGACCTACGCTGATTGTTTTGTTATTATGGTCGTTGAACCGGGGTTGGGTTATAAATTAATATTGTTCCTACCGACTGATGACGATCATTCTTGACACGACTCTTTTGTCCATAAACAACATTAGTCTCTTTCTTTCCAATGAATGGTTTCTTCACAGTACTAGAGGATGCAACCATCTGAATCTTCCCGCTTTTGATTCCACTTTCAACTTGTTCACCAATCAAAATTAACTCAGTAAACCCCGACGAAGAACTCCCAATAAGCAAATTAAAGAATGGACTAGTCAAGGTGCCCATGAACATGTCCACTAATTCTCTATCAGTCAAAGGGGGTTGCACCCTTCCAGCCAGGTCCCTCCATTTTTGGGCATACTCCTTAAAGCCTTCGTTGGAGCCTATAGTCATACATTGCAATTGCATGCGAGTTGGTGCAAGGTCAGCATTGTATTGGTATTTCCTGTAGAAGGCAACAACTAAATCCTCCCATGTATGGATATTAGTTCCTTCTAGTTGATAGAACCATTCCAATTGTGTTCCAGATAAGCTTTCTGGGAAGAAATGAACCCATAACTTCCTATCGACGGTGTGTGGTTGAATCTTGCAGACATATGACCTTAAATGGAGTTTTGGACAAGATACTCCATCATATTTGGGGAAGACAAGGACCTTAAATTTGTGGGGGATGACCACCCTAGGGACCAAACCTAAGTCTCCAAAGTCCAAACCAGGCACTGTTTGGATCTCCACAGCCTTGAGACGGTCTTCTAGGTGTTTTTATTTGTCATCTGCTGGTGGGTACTGCTCTCTGGAGTAGTCTTCATCCTCAAAAATCTGGTTATTTCCACCCCTAGCCCTGGTGCTTCTAACATCCCCTTCTTGATTGTCTTCTTCCTCAATAGAAACTTCTTCTAATTGAGCCAGTCGGGCGGGCCCCTTGAACCTCTTTCCATGTTGAGAGTAATAACCCGCTTCTTAGTCTTATTCTTTGTGACGAGGAGCGATATCATCTCTTGTTGTCCTCTGGCTAGGTTCAGGAGAGCCTCTTGAAATTGTACGTGTTGAGTTTTCAGATCTTTGACAATTTGCTCTAGAGCCATCTTATACTGAAATAAATAGTAAATAGATGAGGAAACCTGTATTGAAAAACCTGCTTATGACATGATGCATGCTATGTGGATGCAATGTTTTTAAGGACCTCAGGAGATTTAAATTTTCTATCCAAAAAGGAAACAAAAATAACAATTGCATTAATAGGTTCAAAAATTACAATTTCCCCTTGGGCTTATAATGAAAAAGAGAAAAGGTCTAAGAGACAATAAAATGAACTCCTACAACAAAGAGCTCAAATCTCCCACGGACGTTTCCTCTTTGTGTGGATGTATGCCTTCAGGCTTTTCTCCTCGTGAAGTTTCTTGGTGAGCTCCAACACTTTCTTCTCGCTTGCATAGAATCGAGCTTCAAAGGTGTCTTGTTCTCCTTTGAGTTAAACCCAAGACTTCTGCAATTCTTCGAGGTCAGTAGGCATGTAAGGATAGATAATGGTATAACAAATATCCCCCTTAGCAACAGGCTCCACAACTATTGGCAGGATAGCTGGATATGGCATCATGAGGCTTTGAGTGCGAGCTCGCACCCATTTGAGATAAGGACCCAAAGGAATAGAGTTCTTATGTACCAAAGTCTTGCTATCAACCTTGTTTACCATGCCCCAAGCTCGTACAAATCTTTGACGATAACCTTGAACATTGTTCCCGTAGTTGAACACAATACCCTAGATAAGCGCTTCATGAGGACCATCTCTTCGAGCATAACCAAATTGACGTAGAGCCAGAGAAGGGTTGTAAGTAATACCTCCCCTAATTCCAAGGAGTGGAACATTAGGGAATTTACCAAATCAGTTAATGATAGTAACATCCTCTCGAGATCGGGAACACCAATAAATATCCGAATGAGAGAGCGACATCATCCTTTAAGACCAGCTCATACCTTGTTCATTCTTCAACACTAATTGGGGAAGATGTGAAATAAACCACCTAGACAACAACGATATGCAACACATAAGAGCCCCTCTCCTCCTCATGGTTCGAGTGTCAAGAGAATGTAGAATGTCTCCAAGCAAAGTAGGCACAAGGTTACGAGAAATGAAAATTTTGACAACATTCACATCTATGAGTTGGTCTGAATTAGGGAACAATACCAAACCATAGATTAGAAGATCCAAGACTTCTTCAAAATCTTTCAAATTCAAAGTATCTAGGAATAATCGATCCTTCTCTAACTGAAACTTAGCTAGAAAACCCTTTACTCCGCTCCTTGTTTCTCAATTAGCTACAATGTCAGATCGCTTCAAATTCAAGGCTGACACAATCTCTTCAGGTTGTGGATATTTCTCTAAACCGGTGAAGGGAATTTGATCAAGAATATATACTCCCAATAGTTGAGAGAACTCTTCCAATATGGGCACCAATTGATAATCGGGAAAGCTGAAACAATGATGTATAGGGTCAAAGAACTGAAAGAGCACACACATCATGTCTTCTTCAAAGCTTGAGGTAACCAGATTGAGAAGTCGACCATATCTCTTGGTGAATGGATAATTTTTAGGAACCCTTGATGCTAACTCTTCGAGTTGAGGAGGCACCCTTACAAAGCTGATTCAAATGGTATTTTTGCGAGCGGAAGCCATATCCTACAAAACAGAACAAAGATAAACCCCTAGGTCCTTGAAATGGTTAGTGACAATGCTATGGCATGATGCCATGATGTTTATGACGTTATGAACAAATAATCACAAAAAAAACACACAAGACCTTAGATTTAAGCTTGCATGGGGTTTATAGGTAAGTTCCCTCTTGAAGTTTTAGTTGGTTCAACGTGTCCTAAAAAAAGTAACTAGGTTCTAAGGAATCTCAATATCATTAATCTTTCTTCGTCGGGCATTGTTTCAGCACAAGCATCTATTTTTGCAACCGAAATACCCCAAAAGTTCAATCTCAATGAGTGTAGTATCGAGTATCAACCAACTTTAGTCTACACCAAAGCCATCTATCTCACTACTTTTTAGGCGCCTGTTTTGGGATTCCATGTGGCTGGCTTATGAGAGTGCATCATGTGTTACATATGTGGAACGTTGGATCTTTGTTGCTTGCATATCTGATGGAATTAATGTGAAGCTCATGGTAGGCACACATGGCTTGTATGTACCTGATCTATTAGAAACAAATATGAAAAGAAAAATGTCTCATGCCTGGCTCGAACTCGTGACCAGGCATAGGAATGACTTATATGCGGGCGCTCTGCCACTGGGGTGGCTATTACATTCGGTTATGAAACAAATTGCACTAAATTTATTATAAACTCATTTCTGAATATTTGAAATTTCAACTTTATCTCCTTCCTTGTGCGCGTAGAACATCACCATTGCTAACTCTGTAACTTCTTCATTTCTCAACCATTTTCAAAAATGTAACATGAAAGTTGCTTGATTTTTCATCACGAATTCAAACATGTAAATAACTAAAGCTATAAATCAAAGATGAGCATGAATTTTTGTTGTTACCAAATTAAAACTTAATTTTTCTGAAAGTTCAACTTCAAAATTCTCCATGTACAGTTAACATAAATGAAATCTAAAGGCATGGTTAGCTTCAGGGAAATGATGTCTACATTTTTCATTCACAAAGTAACCATTAATGATTTTTGTATAAGAAGTTAAAAGTTTGAGAAAACTTACCTCAAAACTGGAAATCGTGTTTGAAGTTTGAGCACTCCTCGAGGTGTTCTGATGATGTGGGTAGCTTCACTGAACTCCTAGGAAGCTATTGCAATGCTAACTTTGAGCTGGAAGTGCCTAAACTTTCTGGAGAAGTCAAGTTGCAGGTAGCTTTTTTTGGAAATGGTGGATGGTGATGGAGGGATTACATAAGTGGTTCAAGTGCTTGGATCACTTCTATACGGTTTATAGACGATGTTTGATTAATTAAAATGGAAAACGCACAAGTGGATTATGAGTTTGGTGTTAAAAGTTAGAAATGACAAGCAATGGAGTTTTGGGTGCAAATTCTTATTTCAGGGAGTTTGAGGGGGTTAGAGGGCTGTTGAACTCGTGTGTTAGCTTACAAATAACTTCTCTATTTATAGAGAAAAAGGTTTGGAAGGCTCAAGTATCCAGATTTCAAAGACCACATGTTGTTGTTATGTGACTTGGTTTTGAAGAAAACTTGAAACAAATTGTTCTAATGTATAGTACAAGGGGTTGTAGGGTGGTTAGGAGCTATAGATATGTTTCTTTTGGCTTTGAGATTGTGTATGTTCAAAAGAAACAAGTGCAAGGCTCAAGGATATTGGACTTTGTGATTAAAGTCACTTTTCCAAAATGGAAGTCTTGGCTTTCTTAACTTAATGGAAAAATGACTTGGACAATGCCTTAGCCACTTAGATTATAGCTCAATCAGTTGTGTAAACATTAAATTATGGAGTGTTTTGCAAGTTATAATCCTGCAAAGCAAGATTATGCAGCATAGGTTTGAGATTTGATCATGTGTTCTTCATGAAAATGCCTTGTAATTCAAGAATGAATGCTCAACTTCATCTCTTCAAATCTCCTAGCTCAAGCATGATCTCTTCAAGTTCTTTGACATTTTGTAAATCTTGAAACATTGTATACAACTTTCATGTTGACCACTTTGGATAAATCAACTTGGAACTTGGTGAAAAATTGCCAAGAAGTTGTGACAAAAATCTGACCAAACTTGTTGAAAATTTCACTAAGTGTTTTGTTAAAAATGTCATGACTTCATGCGCCTATATCTCTTAATCCAAGCATTTTTTGGACATCAACCCTCAAGGAAAAAGTTGTATAATTCATCATGATCTACAACTTTCATGTTGAAAGTTTTCCTTGAATCATCTTGCATCATAGTGAAAAATGGTCATGAAGTAGTGAATTTATCAAGGTCAAAAACACTTAGAATTTTTCTAAGTATTGAAAATTTTGAATTTTTGTTGACTTTGTTGATTCTTGATGATCAAGTTTGATATTTTTGAATGTCTGGATGATTCTCCATCTTTGGAATTCAATGTTGACCAAAAAGTTAAAGTTTGACTTTTTGTGTGTTAATTGACTTTTCATCAGTTGATCCAAATTTCCGCTATAAATCACTTGATCTTGAGAAATTATTTGAGCCATGAAATTAGGTCAAGATATTGTGTTTGAGTCCTTAAGATCATGCTTCAAGTCATTGGGTCATGTACTAGTTCAAAAATCAATGATCAATCATTCTCAGTCAAAATCCTAATTTTAACAATTTTGCCCCTTTGATGATTTGAATGCTTTTCTTGAGGAATTATGATCAACCCTTGATCAATTGATGAATATGACTTCAAAATGTTGATGTTGGCCAAAAATCATGAAATTTGACTGTATGTTGACCACAATTGACTTTTTACCCAATATAGTTGATTTTCAGTCATCTGAGCAATTGACTGAGCAAATTATGGTGCAAGACTTGAAACTTGGTATGAGCAATCTTGGAGACCAATAAAGAACCATGAAAGTCATTTGAGGCATCAAAAATCCAACTGTTCTTGAGAAAACGAAAACCCTAATTTGTGGACTTAGTGCTTAGGAGGTGAGCTTGTCTAATCAACTCTTGAGAACCCTTGAGCATTTGATAACTTTGGTGAGAACTGTCTTGAGAAAAGAGAGGGAAAATTTTGGGGTTCAAAAACTGCCCCTGTTCAATTTTATTAAACCTGAAGAGTTAGATTTTCATATTCGCCATTCGTGACTTGAAGGTGGAAGATTATTGAACACTTAAGTGCCCAAAAATTTGCACTCGCTTGTGCATGAAGTAAAACTGTTTGTTGATTATACCGAGAATGGGCTTAAAGATTCCATTTAGAGAGGAAATGAAGAGTTGTAAGAGATGGGCTTATAGATGCCATCCAAAGTAACTGTTGATAGAAAAATTAGACTAAATTGAGTTGAATCATGGTTGCGCCTATACATAATTCCATTGCTCAGGAAGAACTTAGCTGAGAACCTCCGTAGGAATTTCTTGTCATTGATAGATTCTCCTTTAGGGTATTCTTGAGCCTCAAGGTATCTTTTTTACTTCATGAAACTACGACTTCTCTTCTACTCCATCAGTATCAATTTCGTAGTAGTGTGCTGGTTCATTAAATCTTTCAATGGTAATTCTGGGAGCCTCGTTATCCCATATAAGCTTGAACATGGATGACATGGTAGCCAAAGTGCTCGCCAACTGATTTTCTTCCCTTGGGATGTGCTCAAAGGTAATCTCTTCGAAGTACGGATTGAAGGTTAACACATGCTCTCGGTATGGAATGAGATTTGGTGCTTCATATCCCATTCTCCCTTGACCTGATTGATTACCAATGCTGAATCCCCATATATGCTCAGGAATTTGATTCTTAAGTCAATAGCAGCTTTAATACCTATGATGCACGTTTCATACTCAGCCATATTGTTGGTGCAATCAAAGAAAAGTCTAGCAGTGAAAGGTGTATGGCAACCTTGAGGAGAGATGATCATAACACCGATTCTGTTGCCAAGTGCATTAGAAGCTCCGTAAAAAACCATAGTCCATCGAGATCTTAGCTCAGGTCCTTCATATGGTCCAGGTTCTTCATAATCTGTAATCAGCATGATGTTCTCATCCGGGGATTTGAAGTGCATAGACTGATAGTCATCCATAGCTTGATGAACCAAATAATCTTACAGTACACTTCCTTTGATTTCTTTTTGAGTGGTGTACTAAATATCGAGTTCCATTAAGATCATCTGCCATTGGACTATTCTTCTAGAGAGAGCTGGCTTCTCAAATATGTACTTGATGGGATCCATTTTAGAGATCAACAAAGTATTATGAGTCAACATATACTGTCTTATTCGGCGAGCAGCCCACGCCAAAGTGCAACAAGTTTTCTTGAGTAGTGAATATCTTGTTTCACAGTTGGTAAACTTTTTGCTAAGGTAGTATATTGCATGCTCTTTTCGACCAGACTCGTCATGTTTCCCCAATACCCACCCCCATTGAATTCTCTAGCAATGTTAGGTACATGATTAGAGGTCTCCCTTCAACTGGTGGCATAAGAATCAGAGGTTCTTGTAAGTACTCCTTGATTTTATCAAAGGCTATTTGGAAGTCGCCGTTCCACTTCACTACTTGATCTTTCTTCAGCAGTTTGAAGATTGGCTCATAAGTAGCAGTCAAATGAGAAATGAAATGAGCAATGTAGTTTAGTTGTCCTAAGAAACCTCTGACCTCCTTCTCAGTACGGGGAGTCGACATTTCTTGGATAGCTTTAACTTTTACAGGATCAATTTCAATACCTTTACCATTGATGAAGAAACCTAAGAGTTTTCCAGACCTCACCCAAAAGGTGCATTTGTTTGGATTTAGCCTTAGTTTGAACTTCTTCAACCTTTCAAATAACTTGTGCAAATGATCAAGGTGTTCTTTCTCAGTTTGTGATCTGGCTATCATGTCATCAACGTAGACTTCTATCTCATGGTGAATCATGTCATGAAATAAAGCTACCATGGCACATTGATAAGTTGCCCCAACATTCTTCAACCCAAAAGGCACGACCTTGTAACAAAATGTGTCCCACTGTGTGACGAAGGTAGTCTTCTCCATGTCTTCAGGCGCCATCTTGATCTGATTATAACCTGAGGAACCATCCATGAAAGAAAATACCTTATGTTGAGCGGTGTTGTCGACCAGGACATCAATATGTGGAGGTGGGAAGTCATCTTTGGGGCTTTCCCTATTCAGATCCCTGTAATCTACACACATACGTACCTTGCCATCTTTATTTGGTACAAGAACAATGTTGGCAACCCATTGAGGATACAACGTCAATGCTAAGAACCCTGCATTGAACTGTTTCATGACCTCGACCTTGATCTTCTCAGATATTTCAGGACGCATGCGACGAACCTTCTACTTGATTGGGGAACAACCCTCTTTCATTGGTAGACGGTGAACCACAATATCAGTATCGAGCCCTGACATGTCTTCATATGACCAAACAAATACCTCAACATATTCGTAAAACATCAAAATCAATCTTCTCTTGACACTGTCCTCCAAGTTGGCGCCAATCTTGACTTCCTTCCTATCTGTCTCAGAACCCAAATTTACCACTTTGACCTGCTCTTCATGTGGTTGGATAGCCTTTTCTTCTTAAATTAAGAGTCTGTCGAGTTCTCCGGGTATGTCACAATCTTTCTCACCTTCGTCTTCGGCTTGGTAGATTGGATTTTCAAAGTCAGAAGCGACAATAGCATGATCATTATCGACGAGATGCAGAGTGGATGGAGATCTGCAATGTAGTGTGTGGGTGTGTGTAAGAACACATAGCTATTTTGAAAGTGCAATAAAGTAAAAGAAAGACAAAGAGCGCAAAATTTGAATGCAAAACGTCCAATGTTTTTCATTAAATAAAAATATGACATATGAAATGACAATCCTTAACAATTGGACCATTGTGCCCCGAGTTAGGCACAAGGTTTAAAGTCATTGTTTTAAAAGAAATTACAAAACTAAACTTCTTAAATAAAAACATAAATAACTATTTACTCCTGACTGAAGAATATTGGTACAAAGTCTTTAGCCATCCAATTGTTGAGTCCACCGCCCACAGTAGGGAATATCCAGTTGTAAGTCACCATCACTATCAGTGTCTTCCGGAGCATTGACTTCATTATTGCTAATACGGAAAGGTGGTCCTCCAGCAAGAACATGTCGAACCTCCTTCTGAGCCTTTGAGTAGAAACCCAAACCAAATTTGTTGCACTTGTAGAGGATATCAGGAAGCTATCCCCAGATAGTGCAACCACCCTCTTCTACCACAACTTTAACATCCTTCAGAGAAGCCATTCTTGACGAATCCTTGATGATCTTAAGAGTAGAAAGAGTAGCTTTAGCAATGGAAATCGTCGGAGGTATTACTTCAAATGTCTAGCAAGGAGTTTCAATGAATTCACCATCCATTTCAACATATTTGAAAGAATTCAAATGACTGGCCATATATTCTTCTTCTCTGCAGACTGTAACGATCTTCCCTTTCACCGGATACTTCAATTTTTGATGTAAAGTAGAGGTGACAGCGCCTGCCCCATGAATCCAGGGGCGTCCTAGAAAACAGGAATAGGCCGGCCGAATATCCATTGCATAAAAGGTGGAGTTGAAAACCTGAGATCCCACCTTGATCGAAAGATTAACTTCCCCGTGCACCATTCTTTTTGACCCATTAAAGGCTCTTACCACAATATCACTGGGTTTCAGCACTAGCCCTTCACAGTGCAATCTATCCAGAGCACCTTTTGGTAATACATTCAGGGAGGAACAAGTATCAACTAACACATGTGCCAAAGTAGTGTCCATACACTCAATAGAGACGTGTAGAGCATTGTTATGATTCTTTCCGGCCGGAGTTAAGTCAGCATTAGAAAAGCCTAAACCATTGTCATCTGTTAGGCTTGCAACACAATTCTTAAACTGATAAGCAAAGGTCTCTTGTGGTACATGAGCTTTCTTCAGAAATTTCAACAAAGCTTGAGCATGGACTTCGGAGCATAATAACAAGGACATCATGGAAATCTTGGAGGGTGTCTACCCCAGTTGTTCAACTATTTTGTAGTCACTTTTACGAATGATCTTCAGTATTTCTTCCATTTCTTGTTTAGAGGGGTCTTCAACTGTAACATCTTTTGAGGGTGCCTCCATCTGGCAGGCTCAGTCACTTTCTCTTTGCCCCGGGATTCATCAGTTGACCCAGCATCAGGAATATGAATAGGTGTTTTGTTAGTTTTGGAGGAGAGATCTCCGGGGAGAAGATCCATCCTGTTCGGGTAACTTTACTAGTTTCGACAATATTTTCAACATTGGGATTGATAACTTCAGAGTCTTTATCTTAGGTAATCCATGGATCTTGCTTGACACCATGATAATAAACTTCTTCCATATAGTTCCAGGGAACAACCTTGTCAGAGGAATAGGGGACTGACCCTGATGCCGTGATGATCAGAGGAGCCACTCTTGGCTCAATAGGAATCCTTATAGGGCCTCTAGAGGTGATCCTTATAGGAGTATTGGAAATTGTGATTATAGAAACATCTTCAAGTCTCATCTCTTGATATATACTTTCATACAAACTCTTCATGGACGAAGTTTTCTCGAACATAATTTTATGGCTATTAATCAAGCGTTGAATACCCTTCTTTAGCCACATACAACCATTAGTTTGGGAAGCACAATGGTAACAATTTTCAGGACAACCCGAAAATAAACCGGCTCTTAATAGATTCTTCTTCACGATCATCAAGGGAGTGGTCAAGTCACTTATGGTGGAGACATAGGAAACATCATCAATAGCATTAACACCTTTACCATGACTGGGCATGGGCGTAGTAATCACATTAGGGGTCTCAAGAGGGTCAAATTCAATTTCCTTTACATCAATCATGTCTTGGATTTTACTTCTTAGGGCCCATCAATCATTGGTGTCGTGCCCGGGACTATTGGAATGGTATGCACACCTTGCATTTGGGTTATACTTCGGAGATGATGTGTTGGGATTTTGAGGAGGATCCCGCAGTGTTACCAATTATGCTTTCAACAGATGTTATAATGCTTGAGCCAATGACATATTAATCCTGGTGAACTTCCTCCTTATAGTGTCTGACCTACATTGATTACCCGGTTGTTCTGGTCTAACAGTTGTTGGATTAGAGATTAACACAACCCCTACAGACTAACGATGATCATTCTTATTGCGGATCCTCTTGCTATAAACAACTTTGGTTTCTTTATTTCCATGAATGGTTTCTTCAAAGTACTAAAGGATGCAGCCATCTGAATCTTTCCACTCTTGATACCACTTTCAACCCGTTCGCCGGTCAAAATCAGCTCAGTAAACCCTGATGAAGAACTCCTAATCAGCAAGTTAAATAATGGACCCTTCAGAGTGCCCATGAACATGTCCACCAATTCTCGGTCAGTCAAAGGGGGTTGCACCCTTCCATCCAGATCCCTCCATTTTTGAGCATACTCCTTAAAGCCTTTATTCGAACCCATAGTCATACTCTGTAATTAGACACGAGTTGGTGCAAGGTCAGTATTGTATTGGTATTATTTGTAGAAGGCAGCAACCAAGTCCTCCCAAGCACGAATATTAGTCCCTTCTAGTTGATAGAACCATTCCAGCTGTGTTCCAAATAGGCACTCTTAAAAGAAATTAAGCCATAACTTCTTGTCGGTAGTGTGTGGTTGAATCTTTCGAACGTATGACCTCAAATAAAGTTTGAGACAAGAGACCCCATCATATATGGAAAAGTCAGGGACCTTGAACTTATGGGTGGTGACTACCCCTGGGATTAGACCCAAATCTCCAAAGTCCAATCCAGGCACTTTTTGAATTTCCACGACTTTGAGTCGGTCTTCCAGCTGCTTGTATTTGTCATCTGCCAGAGGGTACTGCTCGTCAGAATAGTCTTCATCCTCAGAAATCTAGTTATTTCCACCCCTAGCCATGGTGCTTCTAACATCCTCTTCTTAATTGTCATCCTCCTCAGAGGAAACCTCTTCTGCTTGAGCCAGTCAGGAAGGACCTTTGAACCTTCTCCCTGTGTTAAGCATAACAACCTGCTTCTTAATTTTCTTTTTCGTGACAAGGAGCGCCATCATCTCTTGTTTCCCTTTGGCTGGGTTCAGGAGAGTCTCTTGAAACTGTGCATGTTGAGTTTGCAGATCTTGGACGGTTTGCTCGAGAGCCATCTTATACTGAAATAAACAGTAAATAGATGAGGAAACCTGTATTGGAAAACCTGCTTATGAAATGATGCATGATATGTGGGTGCAATATTTTCAAGGACCTTAAGAGATTTAAATTTTCTATCCAAAAAGGGAAACAGAAACAAAGATTGCATTAATAAGTTCAAAAATTACAATTGCCTATTGGGCTTACAATGAAAAGCAAAAGAGTCTCAAAGAGACAACAAAATGAACTTCTAAAACCTAAGACTCAAGTCTCCCACGGAAGCTTCCTCTTCGTGTCGATGTATGCATTAAGGCTTTGCTCCTCGTGAAGTCGCTTTGTAAGCTCCAACACTTTCTTCTTGCTTGCGTAGAATTAAGCTTCAAAGGTGTCTCGTTCTCCCTTGAGTTGAATCTAGAACTTCTGCAATTCTTCGAGGTCAGTGGGAATGTCTGAATGGAGAATGGTATAAGGAATATCCCCTTCGACAACAGGCTTCATGATCACTAGTAGGATAGCTGGATATAGAATCATGAGGTTTTGGGTGCGAGCTCGTACCTATTTGAGATAAGGCTCCAGAGGAATGGAATTCTTATGTCCCAAAGTCTTGTTATCAATCTTGCTTATCATGCCCCAAGCTCATACAATCCTTTGACGATAACCTTGAAAATTGTTCTCGTAGTCGAACACAATACCCTGGATAAGCGCGTCATGAGGACCATCTCTTAGAGCATAACCAAATTACCGTAGAGCCACAAAAGGGTTGTAAGTAATACCTCCCCTAATGCCAAGGAGCAGAACATTAGGGAATACCCCACATCAGTTAATGATAGTAACATCTTCTAGAGATCGGGAACACCAATAGATATTCGAACGAGAGAGCGACATCATCCTTTGAGACCACCTCAAACCTTGTTCATTCTTCAATACTAACCGGGGAAGGTGCAAAATAAACCACCTAGATAGAAACGGTATGTAACACATAAGAGCCCCTCTCTTCCTCATAGTACGAGTATAAAGAGAATGCAGAATATCTCCAAGCAAAGTAGGCACAGGGTTACGAGAAAGGAATAGCACCAAACCATAGATCAATAAAGCCAAGATTTCTTCGAAAGCTTGAAAATTCATAGCCTCCAAAAACAGTAGAGCCTTCTCTAACAGAAATTTAGCTAGAAAACCCTTGACTCCACTCCTTGTTTCCCAATTAGCTACAATGTCGGATCGCTTTAGATGTAAGACTATTGCAATTTCTCCAGGTTGTGGATCTTTATTTAAAACAGTGAAAGGTATTTGATTGAAAACATGTATTTGTAGTAATTGAGAAAACTCCTCCATTGTGGGTACCAACTAAAAATCGGGAAATGTGAAGCAGTGATGTACAAGGTCAAAGAACTGGAATAGAACACTCATCATATCTTTTTCAAAATCCAAGGTAACCAAATTGAGTAGTCGACCATGCCTTTTGATTAATGGAGAACTTTTGGGAACCCTTGAGACTAACTCCTTAAGTTGAGAAGGTATCTTCACAAAATTGATTCTGATAGTGTTTCTGCGAGCGGAAGCCATAACCTATAAAACAGAATAAAGATAAATCCCTAGGTCCTTGAAATGGTTAGTGAAAATGATATTACATGATGTCATGATGTTATGATGTTATGATGTCATGTTCGAACAATTAATTATACACAATCAAAGCACACAAGGTCTTAGGTTTAAGCTTGCATGGAGTTTATAGGTAAGTACCCTCTTGAAGTTTTAGTTGGTTAAACCTATCCTAAAAGAAGTAACCGGGTTCTAGGAGCCTCAATATCACTGATCTTTCTTCTCGGGCATTGTTTCAACACAAGCATCGGAGCTGCGACCGAAATATCCCGATAGTCCGATCTCAATGATTGTAGTGTCGAGTATTAACCAACTTCAGTTTGCACCAAAGTCGACTATCTCACTACTTTCTAATGGTTAAGTTGTTCAACTAAGGTTCTATAGTCAATTAGTGCTTTATGACACCACACAACGGCCCCGCATTCTCCTTGGTTCAACTCAAGGGACACCGGTACCAACAAATGTGTCACACTAACATAGCCATCGCTTCAACCATATCGTTCTATGCCATACAGTTTTCACGATCTATTACTACTTACCTAAAATGCCCCCTGACCCGGGTATAAGATCTATAGAAGAAACAAACCCAAGCATAACCCCGAAATGTAAAGCACACAAATCAAGCAAGTAAAGCATTTTTAAATGTGATCTATCTCTAAGGTAACCCCACTTTTAGTATTATATCCAGCAGAGTCGCCAGTTCTGTAATACGGTGGGAGTACTGACTTTTGAGTTTTTGAATTTTATCGCAAATGTTACGGATAGTAAGAGTCGCCACCAACTTTTATTTTGTCCAATAAAGGAAAGGGTGAAAAGAACAGGAAAGACCGTTGAGATTTTTTCTTGAGTTCGGGGGGTAGGTTATGAAAAGGGAAGGTGTTAGCACCCTTTTCATCCGTAGTTATCTACAGGCTCTTAATTGCTAGCTCACTTTGAAAACGCTTTGTGTTTGTGTATGTTTTCAAATATTTTTAAAATGCCTAAGTGCGGAAATTTTGTAATGATTCTCGTATCGTTGAGAATGTATACAAAATATTTGTTTTGAAAATATTTGTTGAAAGGGAGCGTTTGGAAAGATGTTATGAAAATGACAGTGTAAGGCAATTTTGTAATGATTCTCGTATCGTTGAGAATGTATACAAAATATTTGTTTTGAAAATATTTGTTGAAAGGGAGCGTTTGGAAAGATGTTATGAAAATGACAGTGTAAGGCAATTTTGTAATGATTCTCGTATCGTTGAGAATGTATACAAAATATTTGTTTTGAAAAGTGTTTTTAGAATGTGAGGTCTAAAGATTGTTTTAGTTTGTGAGCAAGCAATTACGAGTGATCTACCTACTCAAAAAGTCTTTGTTCTTTTCCTCCACCTTTAGGTAGTGCTATCCTACCATTAGTTAGTAGGAAGCCCTATCATTGGATATGAGTGACATGATGGGTCATCATACAGTCATAAAAGACAACTTGTAGGATGTTTTATCAATTGTAGTAAGGGACTAAGATTTTTTACCGAAGGCAACATTGAAGGGTCATCGAGGGACTACGATCTTTTAACCGAGGGTCTTTGCTAAAACATTCCACATTCGAGGGACATGACTATTTTTATCCCAAGGCAACAAGTGAGGTTACCCTAGAGGTGTAAGTGTGCAAAGTATGTTTGATTCAAATATTTTATCTTGAACTAGGGTTTTGCTATGATTGTTTTTAATCTTGTCATACAAACCCTAATTACTAAGAGAAATATGGAAAGTGATAAACTGTGAAATTTAAATGTTCTACGCTATTACAACGCTTCGAGAATGGGGGGTACAAATTTGTGAATGGGGAGGAAAGCAATAAATCATAATTATCTATTACAAACTTTTTTGAGAATTACATAATTGTATTAATGCAAAAATGAAGTGCGCGAAGATGGTGAAAAGGGGGAAGATGTTTTAAGAAACCCTAAAAATATTGATAAGTGTTAAGAAAATAATTTGTTGTTTCTTTGCTTAGAAAATATTTGAAATGAATGAAATAAAAGAAAAGTTAGACATAGTTCTAATTTCATTTACAAATTAATTATATAAAATAAAATAAGGTGTAATCAAATTAATTTATTTTTATTTATTAAATTTAATTAATTGAGGCCTAAAGAAATCTAAGTGTTTAGAAAATATTTTTTTTTATTTTTTTAGAAAAATAAATGAAGTATAAAAAACTTAGTCTTAATAAAATAAAATCAAGATGGTTAAAATAAAATAATTTTTATTTGTCAAAAATTAAATTAATTGATTAAAAAGACTACATCTAATTTTTGTTATTTTATATATTTTTTCTGATTAAATAAAATAATTTTAGAAAAAAAAAGTTAATTAAAATAAAAAAAAGTTATATAAAATGAGCCTGAACTGTAAAAGCAACAGGGAGGTGTTAGCAAGAAAAAAACAAAAAAAGGGGAGCCCAAAACAAGTAAGCCCAGTCACTGGATGATTCAGTAAGGTTGGCTTTTTGGAAGTGTATCATGTGTTTGTTCATCTGAGGCGTTGGATCTGGCCATGGGGAGATCAGATGGTGATGGTGAGGGGCGCATGGTACGCGCGTTGGAACAGCCTACACATGATCTCAAAGAAGAAAAAATGTGAAAATTAAAAGGGTATCACTGGGGCCCGAATCGAGGTCCCAATAGTCATAGGCGCATGTTTTAACCACTCGGATGGTGATACATCCGTTGGTTTATAAAAAAACTAATAAATATATTACAAACTCCTTCCTGAATGTAACTTCATCTTCTTTCTCGCGCCAGTAGCCATGAACAATTTTTTTGAATATTGTAAAATGCTCATTTCTCAGCCAAATCAGAAAATGTAAACATCAAACTTGCTTGAATTTTAACTACGAATCCAACCATATAAATTTCAAAAGCTATAGATCAAAGATGAGTGAGAATTTTACTTGGTACCAAACTGAACCCTAAAATTTCATAAACTTCAGTTTCAAAATTCTCATCACTCAGGCAAGATAAATGAAATGTAAGCACATGGTTAGCTTCAGGGTAATGATGTCTACATTTTTTATTCAGAAAGTAAACATTAGTGATGCTTGTACAGAAATTTCAAAGTTTAAAAAACTTACCTCAAAAGTGAGAATCATGTTTGAAGTTGGAGCACTCCTGGAGATGTTGTGATGATCTGGATAGCTTCCCTGAACTCCCAGGAAGCTATTGCAATGCTTACTTTGGATTGAGAGTGCCTGGATTCTTCTGGACAAGTCAAGTTGCAGGGCTCTGTTTTTGAAAATGGAGGATGATGAAAATTATGTTACAGTGATGAAACAGGGTCTTGGATAAGTTCTATGTGAGTTATAGAAGCTTTGTGAGTGATTTAAAATGAAAACGCACAAGTGGATTGGGTGTTTGGAGTTCAAGGTCAGAAATTGCAACAAATGGAGTTTGTTTGGCCAATTCTAATTTGGGAAAGATTGAGAGAGTTAAAGGGCTTATGAACTCGTGTGTTAGCTTGCAAATACTTCCTTTATTTATAGGCAAGAGGTTTTAGGACAAGGATTGATCAGATTTGCAAGATCACATGTTATGGCTAGGTTGGATTGTAAATGAAGCAATCTTGAAGATCATAGTTCCAATGCTTTGTACTTTGCTTCATAGAGTTGTTGGATACTATAAGCATGCTTATCTAATCTTGTATGTTGAGTGTGTGCAGAAGGAACAAGTTAGAGGCTCAAGAAGATTTGACTTTGGGATTAAAGCTACTTTGCAAGAATGGCAATGTTAACTTTGTGCTAAAAAAGGAATAATCACTTGGACAATGGCTTGAATACTTGGATAATGATTCAATCAGTTGTGTAAACATTTAATTATGGTGAAATTTGCAAGTTAGAAGCCTACAAAGCAAAATTTATGCAGCATGGCTTGTAGATTTGATCTCATGTTCATCACAAAATGACTTGTGTTTCAGGAATGGATGCACAACTTCATCTCTTCGAATCTCCTTGCTCAAGCATGATAAAAATGTGTTCTTGGACATTTTGGAATGCTTGAAACGTTGTCTACAACTTTAATGGTTACCACTTTGGTTAAATCAACTTGGAACTTGGTGAAAAATTACCAAGAAGTTGGGACAAAAATCTGACCAAACTTGTTGAAAATTTCTCTAAGTGTTAGATAAAAATGTCATGACTTCATGGGCCTATATCTAATAATCCAAGCATTTTTTGGACATCATCCTTCAAAGACAAAGTTTTAGAATTCATCATGCTCTACAACTTTCATGTTGAAAGTTTTCCTTGAATCATTTAGCATTTTAGTGAAAAATAGTCATGAAGTAGTGAATTTATTAAGAACAAAGCATTAACACTTAGAAAATTTTCTAAGTATTAGAAAATTTCTATCTTTGACTTTTGTTGACTTTGTTGATTCTTGATGATAAAGCTTGATAAATTTGAATATTTTGATGATTCTTTATTTTTGAAGTTCAATGTTGACCACAAAGTCAAAGTTTGACTTTTGTGTGATAGTTGACTTTTTCATCAATCAATTCAATTTTCCAACTATCAGTCATTTGTATCTTTGGGAATGTTTTGAGCCATGTAATTAGGTCAAGATATTATATTTTAATCCTTTAGATCATTCTTCAAGTCATTAGGTCATGTACTGGGTCAAAAGTCAATGATCAATCATTCTCAGTCAAAACCCTAATTTTGACAATGTTGCCCCTTTGGTGATTTGAGGGCTTTTATTGAGGAATTATGATCAACCCTTGATGAAATGATAAGTATGACTTCAAAATGTTGATTTTTAACAAAAATCTTGAAGTTTGACTGTATATTGACCACAATTGACTTTTTACCCAATATAACTGATTTTCAATCATCTGAGCAATTGACTGAGCAATTTTGTGATTTAAGACTTTAAAATTGGTATGAGCATTCTTGGAGACTTATGATGAACCATGAAAGTCACTTGGGGCATTATAAGTCCAAGTTTACTTGAGAAAACCAAAACCCTAGCTGTGGACCTAGTGCTTAGGAGGTGAGCTTGTCTTATCAACTCTTGAGAATCCTTGAGCATTTGAGAACTTTTGTAAGAAATGTCTTGAGAAAAAGGGAGGGAAAATTTTGGGGTACAATAGATGCATACTTCTTTGGGGTTACTTGGATGTTTGATGATTCAATAATTTAGGCCCAAATTCTTAGATTATCATGAAGACCATCTGTCTTTGACGCTTTTCGTGATTTGAAGATAGTCTGATAAATTTATACCATATTCGACCATCTTCTAATTGCTTCATTGCATCTTATTCCTTTCCCATCGTGATTCAAAATTCTTGAAATGATTTTTTCATTGATGATGACCTTCTTCCCTTTAACGAACGAAACTACTTCATAGGTAGATAATTTTTCATGAACCCAAAAATCTTTCACAAGATGAGGGAGAACAGGTCCATTGAAAATGTTAAAGTAGTTTTCCCATCTTTGATTCATTACATTAGCCAAAAGATCAAAACCTTTATCCTTAAGATTTTGAAAGTCCACAAAGGGTTCACAAAGAACTTTTAGTGAATCCAAATTTGTAGAGAAGGTAACTTCGGAAAAATCATATGATTGTTCTTCTATATTCTTTTGTTTATACCCAGAGGGTACTTGTAACACCCTAATAAACCCCAAATAATATTCATAATTATTTTAATAAATAAATCAGAGTATATCACCAACAAGAGTGTCACATCTTCATATAAAACATCATAATAATACATCCTGCTCCGTAACACGGGTTGCAAAAACACTTTAAATCATATAACACTTTGGTCTCATCATATAATCATTTCAAAATTCGCAGCGGAATTAATAAGTCATATATTCTTCATAAAATTTAATCATGCTTCACAATTCATACTTATATATCAAAACATCTCGAGTACCACGTATGGTGACTCATCATTTTAAAACAAAACAAAGAACATAAGTTCCAATCATTCGATCCCAACCCTGATGTAACATATCAGAGCAAGACTCCCTTTATTCAACAAAAGCAAATAAGTGCACTCTGAAGCTATCCTCTAATGCTTCTACAGACTATTCTTGATAACCTGCGTGTTACCCACGTGGAGGAAACATTAAAACATAAAGGGTGAGTAAATCATAATCATTATATAAGACGTAATGAATAGACATAATAAATATGTACATAAGCAAGGTATCACGCATCATCTTATCTTCATGTTATACTCACACCTTCACAACTTCATCAATACACGAACACACATCATCATACACAATGTATCATCAAGCATCACAAATAAATTATTATGCCATTTCATATAGAATGTTATGCAACATCACAGACTCATGCATGTGGTACCAAAACTTTACTGATGACTCAGTCATCGTTATCTCCAAAGATCCCCACCATAGAATCGATTCCTTCTTGGAACCAGAGCACTTCACTGTTGCACCCAATCCATACTAAGGGATTGTTTCCTTCACTAGACAATCATCCTATCGTCTTTACTGGACCAAAGTCCTAACTTCACTGGACCGAAGTCCTAGAATATACCATGAATGCAATGATGCACAATAACATATTTAATACGACCACATCTAGTCAACACGCATCACCATTCATGATTCATCACAAACATCATCACAACATCATAGTAATCAACACAACATCATAACATCTTCATAGTAATCAACACAACACCATAACATCATCATAGTAATCAATAAAATATCATAACATCATCATAGTAATCAACACAACGCCATAACATCATCATAGTAATCAACACAACACCATAACATCATCATAAAGAAAACATCATTGCGATTCAACGCGGGGAACCTAATTCTGTTCTAACTTAGGCCTCAGAGATATACTCCTTAATTCTCATTTTTCTTCACATAATTAAAGGTCATTGCGTTAACTATCCAACACTTCGAACGACACCTCAATCTGAGCTCTAGAACTAAAAGTTATGACCATTTTAAGATTGTCTGACACAACCAACCAAATCTACCATCCGTCACCTGGCGATACACCCGCGTCACCTAGCGACACACCCTTCGTGTCCACTTTGCCCGACGATGCTAGAAGCGACGCACTCCAGAAGTGTCATCCTTTTTCCACCTTTTCCATTGTCTCGTCCTCGCCTGGAGATGACCAAAAATGCATGCGTCACCCGACGACACTATTTTCATCGCCCTACGATGATGCGAACATGTTTTTTCTGTTACGATTTCTGCATTACACCAGTCTAAATCTTCTGTTATTTCATCATATTACAGGTCCTAAAACACCATCTAATCACAAGGTTTCATCATCTATCAACAACCTATAATTCTATACTCATTATACATCAATTATAAGTCATTATCCATCACCAATTCATCAATTTCTCATCAAACTATACCAAATCACCATATACCAAAACCTAAGGAAATCTACCAATCATCTAAATCTTAAATCAAATATAATAACAATGATAAAAATCCCCTCACCTTTTATTATAGCAATAATTCAACTTCTCTTTGGTTCTCTACCGAAATATCTTGCCTTTTTGTGCCCTATCATCATTTCTCCACAGCGTCAGTTTCTTTCTCCCAATTCTATGATCATTCCACAATGACTTTCCTTTCCCCTAATTCTTTGTATAACCTTTAGACCCCTAATATCAAACTTCCCACATTGTCCTTATTCTCCACTAATTACCATAATGCCCTTAATCTCTCTACATCGTATATTATTCTATTTATCTTAATTAAAATAATTCTAAATAATTACTTTAATTATTCTAAAAATACACAACTAGTCAAGATCGCCTGATTTTCTATATACTACTCACAATAATCTATCAAATCATCACATTCAAATATCACGTATATCTCAATCATCACAGTACACTTCACATTCATCATAATTTCACAAATCACCATAAAGACTCGCATATAATCATCACAGCATCAAACACTTCACATTGACTCATGTAATCACGCTAAGTTAATTAATTAAATAATTAATCTAGAATTTGGGGTATTACAATACTTCCATTATTGATAGGAGATGAGGAAAGGGATTTGAGTTAGGAGGCCAAGGCCTTTCTTGAACCATTTTGTTTAAGGAATTCATAAATGGTTTGGAAGTTATTAGGGTTTGAAAAAGGAATAGTGTGGGAAGTGAAGTGATAAAGTTGTGTGAGAGTGTAATGAGTGATTATTTATAAAAGAAATTTATAAAGTATTACTAATAAAGGGAAACATACACACAAGTAAAATAATAATGACCTAGAACTGGTTTTAAGAAAATGTTTCAAAGCACGATGTGACACTTTACAGCGTAATGATGAATAGGCGCAGGCAAATGTCTCATTGAATCAATCACTCAATTAAATCATAAAATATAAGAGAGAGAGAGAGAGAGAGAGAGAGAGAGAGAGAGAGTTTAGATAAAACTTGTTTTTTACTTCATGGGTCTATTTCTATAAACTTCTCAAGTGATTCTTGAAGGTCAAGGAATCTCATCCCATTCATGCTTATGAGAGCTTACGTCTTTTCTTTCTAGAGTTGATCCATCTAGCATTCTATCCATGCAAGATATTTATTTATTTTGCAGTCCTCTGATGATTTCTTCTCATGATTTTCTCAGCTAGCGGTTGAGATAGTATCTTCTGATGCATCTTGTTCGTGATATCTCTGAGTCACTTTCAGAACCAAAATTCCTTTTTTGATAAAACTGAATGTTTGAAATTGGTCCCTATTTCTTTCATTTCAATATATAGCATTCATAGTTTTTCTCTTTCTAGATCTCTCTACATGGTTAAGTGTTTGATTCAAAAATCAATAATAGAGTCGAGCTCTAATACCAAATGAAGGTAGAGAAAAACACAAGAAAATGGGGGGGGGGGGGGGGGGTGGATTAGATTTTCAAAACTTTCCCCTTTTAAAATTATTTGATAAAACTATGAAAGAATACAAAATGCTAGAAATATAAAGAGGCACATTCAATTTATCCAAGTTCACCTTTAACTAGGCTACATCTTGTCCACCCTCCTCAGGTGATTTTGCCTTCAACAAGAACTTAATCCACTATAACCAAATTGTTTACAATTGCACAGGCTACCTTCCGGTGACTAACAACCATACAATGACCCGCAACCATTGTCATCTTGAGTCTTTTGACCAACACTAGTCACTCAAGGAATAACACAATGATACGTTCAGTGATCTCCACGATATATAACGCTCATTGACCCTATTAGAAATCTGACCAACCTGGTCTTTCTAAACATGATTTCTCACATTGATCCTCAGCTAGTAATCTCTTAAGAATTCTGACCTTCCTGATCGCCTAAGAGATATAACGATCATTGACCCTATAAGAATCGACCAATCATGGTCCCTTAATAGGATTTCAACTACAATGACCCATATCCATTGTCTTCTCAAGTATACCGATCTTCACTTGATCACTTGAGGAACCACCAATTCTAAACAAAATTGTTTTTCTGGAGATTACAAAAGTGCTTCTTAACAAGCAGATTACTCCTAGTTTAAGTACATATTATTTAACACAATTATGAGCAACAACTCTTATGTTTAAACAATTTACATGAAGAATTAAAACTATAACACAATGTGAGCAACAACTCTTGTGTGTTTTAAATTGATCTATAAAGATGTATTTGATTAGCAGTTGAGTAGCATCTTGTAGTGTTCTTCTTCTTCATCTTCTTTGTTGAGCAAGTTATGAGCAATAACTCCTTACTTCTTCATATTTCTACCAAGATGTATATGATGAGAATTTTTGTAGCATCTTGTATAATTATTCTTTCTTCTTCTTTCTTTCTCTTCTTTGTGGTTGGCTTCAGCGTGTTCAGTGTAATAATTTCAACAACATCTACATCCACGACTTTCCAACAAATTTACTTCATTTCGTTGATCTTCTTTTATAGCCTTCAAAAAGAGCCGTTGTAAGGATAGAAAGGTCCTTTATCCTTCCAATGGTTGATTCCATATAGATAGATTCAAGAGAGGTTTGGAACAGTATGAAACATCACTTTCCTTAGTCTGCTGCTTGTAGTTGTTAGCATAAAATCATGGGAGACAACTTCGTTAGAACATAGTTTGATTCTACAACCCTCATAAGAGTTTTGATGATAACAAACACAAAGAACAAATATGCACTCTAAATTTATGTTCTATGTTGAACATAAGTTATGAAGGAACTGCATCAGAAGTTAAGCTACAAAGGTGCTCAAGCTGAGTAAGCAGACTGATATTAAAATGTTCTGAAGTATGAAGATTAAAATTTGAGCTAAAGAGAAAGACATCCTGATTCTGAATGGAAGTCTAACGTTGCAAACATATCATTATGATTATGACTTCCCAAGTTCTGAAGCAAAGCAGCAAGCGAGTTCCTTAAGTTCTGAAGTGTTACTTTTCCATCAAGGCAGTATCAATTACAACGGCTACAATCAGACAAGGATCTTCATATTATGGAAAGTGCATTAACTGCCAATTATCATGTTTCCATTTAGAAAGACTACCACGCCTATATAAACAAGCTCAAAGGTTAAATCGTTCACGATTTTACACAAACTGCTCCATACAATCTCAAAACGCTGCAAAATTATATTCATACTATTCTCTCAAAATCGTGTAATACATCACAGTTTGTGATACAGTTTTTGTAACGAAAAACATATAGTACACAGTGAATTTCTTATTTTGATTAGTGAATTTACTTGAGATAAATTGGGTTGTGGTTGTACTCAAGAAGACTTTGGCCGTTGTCAAAGTAGAATTGTAATCAGTTTTATTAGTGAATTAAGTCCTCGTTGGAGAGAGGCGAAATCACCTTGGCGGGTGGACTGGAGTAGTTTGAGATCAAGCGAACAAGGATAAAAATCACCGTGTCAATTGCTTTTGATTTTTAAGTTTCAATTCAACCCCTCTTCTTGTGTTTTTCACTTCTTCAATTGGCATCAGAGCGCCTGGTTCTGAGTTCATACACTTAACCGTGTCAGTACAAGATCCAAGCTTAAGAAAAACAATATGGTGGGACCAATTCAAAACATAAACAATGACTATCATGATGATAAGGACAAAATCGGTGGCAAACCTCTAGTCTTTGATGGATAAAATTTTGACTATTGGAAAGACAGAATTGAGAGCTTCTTTTTGGCTCATGATGTTGACTTATGGGATATGGTAATTGATGGATACATGCATCATGTGGATGAAAGTGGTCACAAGATTGATAGAAAAAGAATGTCTGACCAGCAAAAGTGTGACTTCAGAAACCATCACAAGGCCAAAATGATTCTTCTTAGTGCCATCTCATATTCAGAGTATGAGAAGATCTCAAACAGAGAGACAGCCAAAAACATGTTTGACTCTCTGAGAATGACGCATGAAGGTAACATACAAGGTAAAGAAACTAAGGTTCTTGCGATCATTCAGAAATACGAAGCCTTCAAGATGCAAGAGAGTGAATCCATTGAAGTAATGTTCTCAAGATTCAAGATTCTAGTTGTCGGGCTGAGAGTTCTTGACAAAGGATATTCTACTGCTGATCATGTAAAGAAGATCATCAGAAGTTTACCTAAGAAATGGAGGCCAATGGTCACTACTCTCAAGATGTAAAAAGATCTCAACAAGATATCTCTGGAGGAACTTGTCAGCTCCCTCAGAAGTCATGAGATATAGCTAGAAGATGACGAGCCTCAGAAGCAAGGTAAGCCTTTAGCATTAAAATCTAACAAAAAATTTGATTCTAAAGTTTTGCAGGATATGGAAGAAACCTCTGATGGAGCCTCATCAGAAGAAGACGAATTGTCTTTACTCTCCAGAAGAGTCAATCAGCTGTGGAAGAAGAGGAAAAGAAAATTCAGAAACTCCATAAGATCAGGGAATCAGAATGAATCACCCTCTAGATACGGAAAGTCTGAATCCTCCTCTGGATACAGAAAGTCTGAACCCTTCTCTGGATATAGAAAGTCTGAAGCTACTTATGGTCACAGAAAGTCAAGCAACAGGGACATCATCTGCTATGAGTGCAATGAACAAGGGCACTATAAAAACGATTGTCCAAGGCTTTAGAAGGAGAAACCCAAAAATAAGTTCTTCAAGGAGAAGAAGTAAAGTCTCATGGCAACATGTGATGATTCAGATACTTATGACGCAGACACAAATTCAAATGATGAAAGAGCTAACATTGCTCTTATGGACAATGTGACAGAACACAACGAAGCATCTGGGTTAGAATCAGAATCAGACAGAGAAGAGATATTTCCTGACTTTACTGTTAATTTTACCAAAGCTGAACTAGGAGAAAGTCTGAGTGAAATTCTAGAAAGGTATCAGCAGCTCAGAGTCAAATTCAAGAACCTGAAAAAGGAACTTGTTTCTGATTCTGAAGAAACTGAGAGTCTTAGATTAGAAAATTCTGAGTTAAAAGAAAAGATTTCAAAACTAGAAAATGATTTACAAAACTCTTAGCAGGAAATAATCTCAGAGACTTCCAGTAATGCTGATAAGATCATAAATGAATATGATCATAGCTTTCAGAAGTTTCTAGCTAGAAACATATATAGAAGCAAGATGGCTTCAATGATCTATGGAGTTAGCAGAAATGGCAGAAAGGGAATAGGATACCAAGGTAAAGTATCCCCACCTAAGAAAGTCATGGACTTAGTAATTAAACTCACACCACTAAAATCCCACTTCACTTATGGGCACACACATGATCTGAAATACACTAGCAATGATTATTCTGCCAAACCAAAATTCAAACAGAATTTTGGTAAAACTAACAAACCAAGACCCAAAAAGATATGGGTACCTAAGGATAAAATTATATATGTAGCAGATATCTTTAGCAGCAAGGCTAAAACACCAGTCATGGTACCTGGACTCTGAATGCTCTCAACACATGACGGGAAGAAAGCATATGTTCCAAAGTTTGGAACTTAAACCTGGAGGCTAAGTGGGTTTTGGAGGCTATCAAAGAGGGAAGATCATTGGCTCTGGAACAATAGGTAATGGTAATATCCCTTCTATTAATAATGTGCTGTTAGTTGATGGATTAATGCATAACCTGCTATCCATAAGTCAATTAAGTGATAACAGTTATGATATAATATTTAATCAAAATTCATGCAAAGTTGTTAGTCAGAAAGATGGAACTATCTTGTTTAATGGAAAGAGGAAAAACAACATTTATATGATAAAACTTTCTGAACTAAAGAGTCAGAATGTAAAATGCCTTCTTTCTGTTAACAACGAGCAATGGGTCTGGCATAAAAGATTGGGGCATGTTAGTATGAGAAGAATATCTCAGATTAACAAACTCAATCTGGTCAGAGGACTTCCTAATCTAAAGTTCAGCTCAGATGCTCTGTGGGAAGCATGTCAGAAAGGAAAATTTGCAAAACCTGCTTTTAAAGCTAAAAATGTTGTATCTACCTCTAGGCCATTAGAACTTCTGCATATAGATTTATTTGGACCAGTGAAAACTGCGTCTGTTAGTGGCAAGAAGTATGGGTTAGTGATCGTAGATGACTATAGCAGATGGACATGGGTAAAGTTCTTAAGACACAAGGACGAGTCACATTCTGTGTTTGTTGCTTTTTGTAACCAAGTTTAGAATGAAAAGGATCTTATAATTGTCAAAGTCAGAAGTGATCATGGTGGAGAGTTTGAAAACAAAAAATTTGAAATATTTTTTAATGAAAATGGCATTTTGCATGATTTCTCTTGTCTTAGAACTCCCCAACAAAATGGAGTTGTAGAACGAAAGAATAGAACATTGCAAGAAATGGCCAGAACCATGATCAATGAGACTAACATTGCTAAGATCTTTTGGGCAGAAGAAATTAACACAACATGTTACATTCAGAATAGAATCTCTATAAGACCTATTCTGGATAAGACTCCATATGAATTATGGAAGAACAGAAAACCCAACATATCTCATTTCCAACCTTTTGGATGTACCTATTTTATTCTGAACACTAAAGAACACCTGAACAATTTTAACTCTAAAGCACATAAGTGTATTATGTTAGGATACTCTGAACGCTCAAGACGGTACAAAGTATACAATACAGAAACACAAATTGTAGAAGAGTCAATCAGTGTTAGATTTGATGATAAGCTTGACCCTCAAAAGTCAAAGTAGAATGAATCTTTTGCAGATATAGAAGTTGAATTCACAGGTGCTGAAGGAAACTCATCAGAAGTTCCCAACATAGATGCTCCAACAACATCAGAAGAAAATGTCACAAGCACTCCAGCAACTTCTATTGAACAACTTCAGAAAAGACTATCTAGAAGCAGCATAGCTCACCCTGAAGATAAAATTCTGGGAAAGAAGGATGATCCAATCAGAACAAGATCAACATTCAGAAATTCTGAAGAATCCCTCATGGGATTGGTATCTCTGATTGAACCAACAACAATTGATGAATCTCTTCTGGACAACGACTGGATTTTGGCTATGCAGGAGGAGTTAAACCAATTCACTAGAAATGACGTATGGGATATGGTTCCCAAACCAAAAGGATTCAACGTCATTGGAACAAAGTGGGTGTTCAGAAACAAACTTAATGAACAAGGAGAAGTCATCAGAAAAAAGGCACGACTGGTTGCATAAGGTTATAGTCAGCAAGAGGGGATAGACTATACAGAAACCTTTGCTCCAGTCGCCAGGTTAGAATCTATCAGACTCTTAATCTCTTTTACTGTAAATAATGGCATCACTGTGTATCAGATGGATGTCAAAAGCCCATTCTTAAATGGTTACATTGATGAAGAGGCATATGTGCACCACCCTCCCGGGTTTGAAAATTCCAAACACCCAGAATATGTTTTCAAACTAAAGAAGTCTTTCTATGGTATGAAACAAGCTCCCAGAGCTTGGTATGAAAGACAAAGTAACTTTATGTTAGAAAAGGAATTTACCAGAGGAAAATTGGACACAACCTTGTTCTGTAAGTCATTTAAGAATGACATCTTAGTTTGTCAGATTTATGTAGATGATATTATATTTGGATCTACTAAACCTTCTCTGGGAAGAGAATTTGCTAAGTCTATGCAGGCAGAGTTTGAGATGAGCTTGATGGGAGAACTTAAATTCTTTTTGGGCATTCAGATCAATCAGACTCCAGAAGGAACTTACATTCACCAGAGCAAATATGTCAGAGAACTTCTGAAGAAATTTGACCTCTCAGAATATAAGCCATCAAAGACTCAAATGCATCCCACATGCATTCTAGAAAAGGAAGAGGTAAGTAAAAAGGTAGAGCAGAAGATCTACAGAGGTATGATTGGTTCTTTCCTTTATCTGACAACTACAAGGCCTGACATTTTATACAGCGTATGTTTATGTGCTAGATTCCAATCAGATCCTAGAGAATCTCACTTAACAACAGTTAAGTGAATTTTCAAGTATCTGAAAGGTATTACTAACCTGGGTTTGTTTTATAGAAAAACCAATGAATACAGTTTAGTAGGATACTGTGATGTTGATTTTGCTGGAGACAGAGTAGAACGAAAAAGTACTTCTGGAAGCTTCCAGTTTCTGGGAGACAATATAATCTCATGGACCAACAAGAGGCAGTCCACAATTGCATTGTCAATAATAGAAGCTGAATACATTGCAGCTGCTGGATCCAGCACACAGATGCTCTGGATGAAAAGTCAGCTTGAAGACTTCAACATATTTGAGAGTAACATCCCTATTTTCTGTGATAATACTTCGGTAATATGTTTATCTAGAAATCCAATTTTGCATTCTAGGGCTAAGCTTATAAAAATAAAACACCATTTTATTAGGGACTATATTCAGAAAGGAATTCTTACTTTAAAATTTATTGACACAGACCATCAATGGGCTGATGTTTTTATAAAACCCCTTTCTGAAGATAGGTTTAATTTCATTCTGAAACATCTCAGCATGAAATTATATCCAGAATAAGAAGTTTTATTACATATTTTGTAACCCTCAGATCTTTATATTTTTTTGTGTGGACATCTGATCAACATGTCTTCAGAAGTTAGGAGTACAGTTGCTTCAGAATCTATCTAAGTTAGGAGTATAGTTGCTTCAGAACCTTTCATTTCAAAGATAGAGGCATGCAGTTCACACTATCAAACATTTGTCATCCTCTCACAAGCTACCTTCTAAGGATGAACATGCATTCAAATTATAAAGGGTCTAAGGCTCTGATTGGATGCATTAAGACACACTTCTGTGGTAACTGTTCAATATCTACACGCAATCCCTTAATTTTAGGTTTCATAATTGTAGTATAATCATTACTTATTTTCTCTTTCTTACTGATTAAGTTTTCAAAACCGTTTATAAATACACAATCACTATTTCATTCACTTCTTCTTGCATCCATTATTCTCTCTTGCTATCGTTTTGCAAAAACCCTTTTCTCAGTATTTCAAAACAAAACTGTGTGAACAATGGCATCCTCATCAAGCATCAAAAATTACCAAAGTGCTCCTGGTTCTTCTTCAACAGTTGAACAATATGAGGAACCCATAAGAACTTTGCTCACTCCGGTCGATTCTCTTGAAGTCTTATGTGAGTTAATAATTGATTTTGAGAGCTTAAAGGAAAATGGTTTTGATTTGTATGAAGATGTAACGGCTCAAGGCTGGAATATGTACTTTGATCTTCTGCTAGGTCCAGTATTCCCCATTCTTGTTAAGGAATTTTGGATTCATGCTACTTCATCCAATCACCAGGTTACGTCATACGTAATGGGGAAGAAGATAGTGATTACAGAAGAATTGATTGGGAAACTTATTGGATACAATGGCGGCGGAGTTAGGTGCATTGACATAGCTGAAAAGTGTTCTAACCTAAAAACCATTGCAAGAGTTATTTTTACTTCTGGACAGCCATCCAACAAGATAAGGGATTTAAAGGATTACTACAGAATCTGGGCTAAGATCATTCTGGGATGTATAAACCACAGGAAGCCAACAAGCTCTCTTGACTACATCAACATTGATCAACAGTTTCTATTGTATTTTATTTCAAAGAAGACCAAAATAAATCTTCCACACTTGCTCTTCAATCATCTGAGAACAAGCGTGAAAGAAACAAGGGAAGAAGAAAGGACAAAGAGGGATTGGATTCCTCTGGGAAGATTGATTTCTGATATTCTAACGGAGAACAAATTGATAGAGCATCTGATAGATGCTCAACAGATAAGCCTTCTGGAGGCAAGTGCTGGAAAACCACTTAATGCCAAGAATTTGAAGAAAATGAAGATTATTGAATGCATTAAGAAGGAACCAACAGTTGCTACTCATGAAGTCATTACATCAAGGAGAATCCCTCTGAAAGATTTTCCATTATTTTATGAGATGGATGCTTCGCCAGAGATTCTGGTCAGATATCTAGAAGCTTACAGGAAGATGGAACAGATCCATAACTCAACATTCATGATCTGCACAAGCAAGCTCCAGATGTTGTGTTGAAGAAATCCAGAAAGAGAAAGGCAGAAGGAGAAGGATATTCTCAGAGGACACCCAAAGCTGCTAAAAAGAAAGGTAACACTTCCTTTATTTCTGTAGTAGAATCAATAGTTTTTCCAACATCTGAAACCACCCCCCTCAACAAACAGAAGATCCCTCACCACAAACATTTGAGGATTTTTACAGAGTTTGATCCTTCTATAACTCTTGGCAGCTTCCTAAGTGAACCTCACTCCCCCAATCCAAATCCAGAACAAAATCAGCCTGAGCTTGCAAGAGTTCTTTCTGACATTGAACTATTTGATCAAGACTTTCAATCACCTATCTCAGAAAATCCCAACCTCCATTCTCCTCAACCAGAAAATGAAAACCCTCATGCTCCCCAAACTGAAAATCCAAACTCTGAAACCCCTGAACCAGAAAATCCAAACGCTACTGCAAACTAATCAGAAGATTCTTTTCCAGACTCTGATACCACTACCCCTATTCCTGGAATAACAGAACCTCTTATGGTTCGTCAACCTCTCTCCATAATAGACAGTCCAGATTTACCATCACCTTATCATTCCACTCCACCAAACACACCTCGTTCACCAATCATAATTTCTGATTCTCCTACTCCCTCTCCCATTAACCGTCCAGATGATCACCTCAAAACAACCATTGACTTAGAAGCGCTGGACCACCTAGCTTCAACCTCTAATAAAATTGCCATTCCCAAACCTAAACGAATAATAACCAAAACAGATGTTGGTAAGAACTTATTGATTTTTGAAACTGAATTAATGGAATAGGTTAACATCTTGAAGCAAGCAAGTCTAGAAAATTCAAATCCTGCTGCTTCTGATTCTCATTGGGATCGGTTCAGAAGATGGTTCAACTCTGAATCCCAGAGGCTGAAAGAATTAAGTTACAATATGGCTCAACAGAACTTCAGTGATCAGCTGAAAGCTTTCAAAGATCAAGTTCTGAGCCACTGGGAAAAGAAGTCAATTCTTCTGCTGAAAAATGCTCCCTGGAAAGAGCACCAACCTTCAGAAGTTAATGAACCATGTTCTGATAGTCACCCTCTGGCTACTATTCAATAAATGGAAAATGCAACTGAAGAAGTAGTTGAAGAAGAAGATGCTGCAGAGTGTTCTGAAAGACTTACAACCTCTGAGGAAGCACCAGCTCTATCTTTGGTCATGCAAACTTTGGAAGAAATGAAGAAGGAGAATTCTGTAATCCATGCAAGATTGGAAAAGAAAGAAGAAACAACCAAAGAAATCAAGGATATGCTGGGAAAGCAAGAAGAATCAAACACTCAGATTAAGAGCTTGCTGGAAGCGTTGTTTACACGACTTCCCCCTCCATATTAGATTTTTTAACTTGTTTTCTGTTTTCATTATCTTGTCTTATCTGCTTCTAAAATGTTATTGAACTCTATTTTCATATAAATAATCCTTTTTGACTCTGTTTATTTTTGATTATATTGCTTTTTGATACTTGACAAAAAAGGGGGAGAACGTAAGATATTTTCAATAACAGTTTACCGGGACAAAGTTTCAAACATTCTGAATATCTTAACTTCTTTTTTTTTTTCTGAAAGCATAACAGGAACAAACTCTGATAAAGACAGAAGGAGGTGCATTAAAAGCTCCGATGAGAAGAAACTTCAGGGAAGTATTTCACTTCTATCTGAGTACTCAACTCAGGGGGAGACTCTTTTAAGCTTTTTGTTCTGTATATGTTTATTGAAAAATCTTAGTTTTTGTCATCATCAAAAAGGGGGAGATTGTTAGAACATGGTTTGATTCTACAACCCTCATAAGAGTTTTGATGATAACAAACACAAAGAACAAATATGCACTCTAAATTTGTGTTCAATGTTGAACAGAAGTTCTGATGGAACTGCATCAGAAGTTAAGCTACAAAGGTGCTCAAGCTGAGTAAGCAGACTGATATCAGAATGTTCTGAAGTATGAAGATCAGAATTTGAGCTAAAGATAAAGACATCCTGATTCTGAACGGAAGTCTAACGTTGCAGACATGTCATTATGATTCTGACTTCCCAAGTTCTTAAGCAAAGCAGCAATCAAGTTCCTTAAGTTCTGCAGCGTTACTTTTCCATCAAGGTAGTATCAATTACAACGGCTACAATCAGACAAGGATCTTCATATTATGGAAAGTGCATTAACTGCCAATTATCATGTTTCCATTTGGATAGATTGCCACACCTATATAAACAAGATCAAAGGTTAAATTTTTCACGATTTTAAACAACTACTCCATACAATCTCAAAATGCTGCAAAATTATATTCATACTATTCTCTCAAAATGGTGTAATACATCACAGTTTGTGATACAGTTTTTGTAACTAAAAACATATAGTACACAATGAATTTCTTCTTTTGATTAGTGAATTTCCTTGAGATAAACCGGGTTGTGGTTGTACTCAAGAAGACTTTGGCAATTGTCAAAGTAGAATTGTAATCAGTTTGATTAGTGAATTAAGTCCTCGTTGGAGAGAGGCGAAATCACCTTGGCGGGTGGACTGAAGTAGTTTGAGATCAAGCGAACCAGAATACAAATCATCATGTCAATTGCTTTTGATTTTTAAATTTCAATTTAACCCCCCGTTCTTGTGTTTTTCACTTCTTCAAACATCAGTGAATAGTACAAACAATATCATGATAGTGAAATTTATGGTGTACTGCTTGTACTGTATTCTTCTTGACTAAGTTTCTTGATCTTTATCTTCTGATGATGCACTTCTAATTCAAAAGTATTAAGCCTTGAAGAGATCAATTACTTCATCTTTGTTCTTCTGATGAATAATTGATGAGTAGTCAGAAACTATTTTGTTGTTGTAGCATAGGAACATCCGAGTTGTCAGAACCATGACTTGTCTTAAAAAATAATAGCAACAACTTTTCTGAAACACAAAGCTTGACTTCTGATCTTAGAACTAGTCTTGAAGGTGTATTTATGATTTGATCTGAGAGATGAAGATTAAGTGAGAAGATGTTTCATTTCAGATTCTCTCATTAGTGGATTCTTGTCTTCAGATATATAAGAAACAACTTATCCAAGAAACAAGTCTTGTCATTACAGGCGAAAGCTTTTCTAAATTTGATTTCAAAACCTTTTCTGATATTTGGATCTTGAAATCAGATATTGTGGCAACAACCTTTCTGATTCTCAAGTCTTTGAGTTCTGAGCTTTGATTCTTTTCTTATTGCTGGATTGATTCTGATTGAATAATAATAACAATCTAGAAGATACTTCACTGTTGTAGAGTCAAATTCTTCAGATATTTGGAAATTGTCTTAAGATATACAAGCAACAACTAATCTGAGGAATAACTTCTTTGTTTGTGAATAAAAGATTTTCTGATCTACTGTGTCTTGATCTTGATATCGATCTCTTTGTAATCAGGTTTTTTGAGCTGCATATCTGATGTCTAATTTCTGAAGGAGAAGCTTATATAAGTACATCTGATTTTGACATTAAAATCTTTCTTTTTGATCTCTTGATATCTGATCTTTGAATTGAGCTGGATGCAACAACTTATATCAGCTACATCTTAATTTGTGATCTTGAATTCTTTCTTTCTGATATTTTAGATCTTCATTTCTGATATCTTGATTTTGAGCATCTTCATTTCTGATATCTTAACTTTATAGCTCTTGATTATGATGTTTTGAACCTTAAGCTCTTCTTTAGAAACTCATTGAGATTCTTTTCTTGTCGAGCATTCATTATTCAACATAACTACCGATGTTTCATTAGAAATGAACTCAATGGTTCTTCTTCTGAGTGATAAGCTGATTATGATAATATCTTGATTAAGATTATCCATAATTCTAATATCTGCGCACTCAATGAAACCATTAGAACTAAAATTGTTCTACATAAAATATATGCACTGTTATCATCAAATTATAGAGATTTAAACATAGATCCAAATCTTGTTCTAACAGGAGTATTATCATGGGAGAGAAGTTAAACCAAGGAAGGAGGTTTGTTTTTGTTTGTTTTGCGGTTGAGAAAATACAAAGGTTACATTATTATTATTGTTGAACCGAGTAAGGTCGAGGGAAGAGGAGAGAGAGAGAGAGATTCATGGCTTTGTTATGGTTGTTTGGACCGTGATGGGATAGTAAATGGTGAGAGCCGAGAGAACCAAGCCAGGCAAAGAGATGAACCGTGAGCTAAAGCCATGAGAAATAGAGAAATGTTGTTGTTGAACCATGATAATCGTGAGAGATAGAGAGTTGTTATTCTTGTTAAGTTGTGAAGGTACAATCTATCAAAGTAGAGAAAGGTAGAACATTACAACCGATAGAAAAATTGAAAACATAGTGAGAAAGAAAAGTTGTGCAACCATACCTCATGTCTTAGGGTTAATTTCATTTTCTGTTCCATTTGGGCCTTAGCACAACCCGATTCCAACCCAATCTCATTTTTTTTAATTTAATGCACCATCTTTTCAATTCAACACCACCCTTTTATATTGTTTATTTTAATAATTTTCTTAGTTTATTTATTTTATCTCTTTAGTTTATTTTCTTAAAAATTAATTAAGTAATCATTTTTAGGTATTTTTAATTAGTTAGTTTAGCCTTTAAAACTAATTCAGTAAATTTTGTGAAATTTAATTTTGTATTAGTTTAGTTAGCATTTTAATTAATTGTTTGGTTACATTTCTTTGCTAGATAAAAATATTACAAAAAATAATAGCTTTATATTTTTGTTACTTTTGTTTTGTTTGATTGGATAATTCTTGATAACATGTTCCCTTAAGTGATTTCATGAAGCAATTAATTTTCTTTTGATCATTTTGTGTTGAATTAGACTTTAGGGTCGACCTGTGCATGGTAACATTTTAGGTTAGATTTTCCCCTCAAAAACTCAACTTTAAGTCCACCTTGGCATGATAACATTAGGTTTTTAGTCACCCTTTAGACTTTGCTTTTCCTTTTTTACATTTGCGTTAAAAAAAACCTACTTTCTTAATAAATGCTTCAAAACAATTAAGTATATCAAACTCATTTAAAAAATTAACAAAAAAACACAAACCTCATCTAAACCTTTTGGCCTCTTGGCCCTTTTCTCTTTAACCTTTTCAAAAAGGCATGTTATTTTCATTCTACCACAACACAGGTAACGCGTGAGTCTCCAAAGGTCGAGCAACAACATATAATGCTAGAATGTGAACGTTAGCATTGTCCACTAAAAAACACCAACAAACCAACATTTTTGAGAAGAACTACGGTGTTCGGATTCCTTCCTGGGATACGTGGGCATTGGATTGTAAAACTCGAACAAACGCAATAATAAAAATCTTTTCTTTTTTGCTTTTAACTCATTCACACATTTCCCTTAGCAAGTATAGTTTTAGATAGACCCACCCTTAGAAACAAATAATCGAAATGGATCCTGTTGAGTACAACAAATGTGAGGGGTGCTAATACCTTCCCATTACATAATCGACTTACGTGCCCTTTCTCTTGGTCTCAAGACCACCTTATCCTTCCTTTTGGTGTTTTCTCGATATTTCCCCTTCCTTCGAGATAAGTAAAGTTCGATGGCTACTCTGTGTTTTTTTCTGGTTGCTTCACTACTCAAACAAAACATACAAATTTTCTAATTTAGTTCAATTACCCGCAGTGGAAATTAATTAATCAACATAACTTTCAATTATCCCAACAAAACAAAAGCTTTAACAAATTATCTCAATCTAAAAAGTAACTCGACAACAAAACAAATGCCCCGTTCCCGATGTTACAGATCAGAGCATAACAACCACTAAGTACGAAAACAATAAAAAAATGAATATGAGCTCATAGGTTATTCCAACTCACAACATCTACTACTCATGTTCTCGAGTATCTTTACACATCTTACATCAATATACAAACACAACAACAAAAGGGCGAGAATACACTCAAAATACATGGTGCAAAAGAAATGCAATGGGTAGCCCTAAGCATAATATCAACTTCATACATTTCAATTACAAAAATTTAACACGAATCTATTATACTCAACAAATATAACTTAACGGCTCATCCAAATAATTCAATTCACAATCAAGCTCAACCATAAATCATAATATGAACATATATGCAATGAGAAAACACCAAAACTCTATATGTATATGGTACCAACTTAACAATGGTTCTTCATACGAGCCGGGTTCCAACATCTGAACCCCGAGCGTCCTTATATGAGCTTTGTATAAGTCACCAATCCCCTCATCTGAACTTGTGACTCGCCTTTCACAACAACGACAACATATGATGCATGTCATTCAAGTCAGTGCAACAATAATAAAAATGTTTTAGGCCCCTCTTCTTATCGTAAACATTATACATTGACAACCTGATAGTAGTTACTTTATTTGAACTACTATACAACCATCACAGCAACAACAATACATAATTAATCATCACATAATTATGAACATACAACGCATAGTAATGTTTCTCACATATCACTAAAAGCATTACCAAACAACATTATATGCATTCACATCATTGATATGTAACTCAACAATGATTACCACGTCTAACTATAACCAAACATGCATTTAAAATGCATCAACAATAGTTCCAACATCTGAACCACACATCTCAATTATAAACAAATCACAATTATATTGCATGTAATATAATCATCTTCCAATCACAACATCTCATAACAACACAATTATACATGTAATTCTCATAAAACAATCATGGAATTACATCATATTCAACCTCTTAAAATATTACCATTGGATAGTATTATGTGTTACCTTTCCAACGCTTCAAATCGCACCTCAAATGGAGTCGCGAATCTCAAGTTATGACCAAAACAATATTTGACTAAAAATTCAAAGAAGCATCGATTAACATAGGGGATCAATCGATTTTCCTCACTCTAAAACCATTATTTTTCATGTTTCAAACTGCTGCAATCGATTTTAGGGGACTGTCAATTGATGGTTCTCATTCTGTTGTGCATTTTATTTCTTTCAAATTTCACTTTTTGGCTGAGAACAATCGATTAGTTCTCCCAATTAATCGATTGCATGTTTTCCATTTATTCTCAAATTTAGAAGAGTCAATAGATTGACCCTATGGTGCAATCGATTGACATAAGCCAGTTAAAAAAAACAATTTCAGCACGTACAACAAAAATAAATTATTCTCAAACCTGACCCAAACACTCTCAAACATGTCAAAATAGCTTATTTCAAAAACCTATCATTATAGGTCAATTACCTATTGTTATTTCGTCCTAATTCTATCAACTATAATTTCCATAACTCTTCTCATTAACAATAATTCACCATGAAAATCATAATTATGTTCATCATGACTAACACATTCAATCCTCAACATCAAGAATCAATCAAATAATCACATAGAACTCATCAATTTCACACATACTTTTATAATAACAACACAACATCAATTTGCAACAAGAATCATCATTATCATCATCAATTATTCCTAATCTTAAACCAATATATTCACGCACAACAATGGAGATAGAAAAAAAAAACTAAAGGAGATTAAGGACTTTAGAGTAACCCCTCTTATATGATTTTCCAACAAAGTAAGCTCTACAACAATGTGGACCTTCTTCTACCTCGAGCCCTAGGTTGCCTCCTTTGTCATTTTCTCTATTTCTCCCAATTCTATGTATTAGTAAAACAACTCTATCTCACTTTTCTCTTTTTAAGACAGTAAAATCCCTTATTTTAGTTCTCCCTATTCCACATCAATTACTCTTATAATTCCCATATTACCCTTACTACTCTTATTTTCCATTTATTTTGTTATTTAATCTAATAATTCATTGTTCCACCAAAATCTAATAATTTCCACTATTTTCTCCTATTTTCTTTTAACAATTAAAAATAACTATTAAATCTAATTATCTCTAACTATTCTACCAACTTACCAATGCTTTCACTACACCCCACCATATACCTCATACACATATAAAAGTCATAATTTAAATAATTAAAAGCATACCTCACATCAAATAATTAAATAAAAACATGAATAATTCGATTAAATTAATTAATTAAATTCTGGGGTGTTACAATCAATGTCTTGCTTCAACTGTAAAAGATGACAAGAACTGGTTATGGCATCACAGGTATGGACACTTGAACTTCAGAAGGTTAAGTATGCTCAACGTGAAGATGTCGGTGTATGGTCTACCTAAAATAAGGGAGCCAAGCTAGATGTGAAGAATGTTGCAGAGCCAAACAAGCAAGGAGGTCATTCAAACATGACTTGCCTATGAAGTCAAGACAAAAGCTAGAACTTTTTCACTATGATGTATGTGGACCTTTTGAAGTGAGTTCAAATGGAGGTAATTGTTATTTCCTAACTTTCATAGATGAAGAATTATAATACATATGTGGATTTATCTAATTGGAAGAAAGAATGATGTATTCACACAATTCAAGAGATTTAATTTTCATGTTGAAAAACAAAGTGGATGTGATATTAACAAATTAAGAACTGATGGTAGAGGTGAATACACCTCTATGGAATTTACAAAATTCTTTAATATGAAGGCATAAAGTATGAGATCGTTGCACCTTATACACCAAAACAAAATGGAATAGATGAAAGAAAGAATAGAAGTATACTGAACATGGACATGGGTATGTTAAAAGATAAGAGCATGACAAAGAGATTTTAGTGTGAAGTTGTTTCAAAAACAATGTATATTCTTAACAGGTGTCCCACCAAGAAGATGTTGCACAAGACACCTTATGAGGCGTGGACAGGGTTGAAGCCAAATGTTGGTCACTTAAAGGTGATTCGATCAATGTGTTTCATACATGTACTTGTACAATTGAGAAGAAATCTATATGATAGAAGCCAAGTTATGGTCATTATAGGTTATTATTCAACTAATGCTTACAAATTTCATTCACCAAATGAGGACAAACTTATGATTAGTAGAAATGTTTAAGTATATGAGAGAAAGAGCTGAAACCAGACTCAAAAGTCAGTTCAAAATGAGTAAGATACAATCAAAATTGTGCTTGAAGATGATCAACAAAATGAAGAGATGACTGCTCAAGATGGAGGATAATCTAAACAAGTGTTAAAAGGTCTACTAGAAATGAATGGAATCAGTAAGATTATCTGGTTATGAAATATTTACAAACCAATCAATTGATGAAGAAAGTGATCTAATAGAAAAGGTGATGATGGTTGAGTCAGATCCAATTGATTTGAATTAAGCAATGACTTATTCAAATTGGTTGGCAGCTATGCAAGAAGAGCTCAGGGCAATTGAAAGAAACACGACATGGGAGCTCATGGACATATCAAGCAAGAAGCCAATTAATGTGAAGTGGGTCTATAAGTTGAAACTTAGACCGAATGATGAAATTGCTAAGTACAAGGCCAGACTAGTGGCAAGAGGCTTCATGAAAAAACTTGGTATTGATTTCAATGAGGTATATGCACCTGTTGCAAGATTGGAGACCATCATAATTATTGTGGCTACACCAGCATACGAAGGATGGAAGATACATCAGTTGAATGTAAAGTTAGCTTTATTGAATTGACCATTGGCAGAAGGGGTGTATGTTATACAACCACCAGGTTTTGAAATCAAGGGGCGGGAATTGAATGTGTACAGATTAAGGAAAGCCTTGTATGACTTGAAACACGCTCCAAGTGCTTTGAATAAAAGAATAGATGGCTTCCTGGTCAAGGCAGAATTCACAAAATGCACTTCAGAGCATGGAGCATATATTAATGATGTAAACATGCTTAGTTAAATCATTATATATTTGTATGTGGAAGATTTTCTAATTACAAGATCCGATGAATATGAGACATGAAGTGAAAGACTAAATTGATGTAGAAATTTGAAATGTATAATCTAGGGAGCTTGTCATATTTCATAGGGACGGTGTTAAAAAATACAAGCAAATACGTGTTATTGCACCAAAAGAAGTATGCTCAAGACATCTTTTAGAGGTTCGAGATGAGCAACGATAATACAACAGTCACACCATTAAAGACAGGAGAAAAATTGAGAAAGGATACAAATGATGAGCATGTAAATGCAACATTGTACAAGAAAATCATTGGATCCTTGAGGTATCTATGCATTATCAGGTCATACATTTGTCAAAGTGTTGAGCTGTTGAGCAGATTCATAGATAAACCTCCATAATGTCACCTAACTGCATCCAAGAGAGTGTTAAGATACATAAAGGGCACAATTGATCATGGTGTGTTGATGCCAAGGCATAAGAAAACCAACACAAATTCAGAGGTACATGACTACACTGATTTAGACTTCAATGGAGATCAATATGACAAGAAGAATACTCTAGGCTACCTAATTAGGATTGGAGGTTCTCCAATATCTTGGATTTCAATGAAGCAAGAAATAGTAGCATCATCATCTTGTGAAGTTGAATATGTAGCAACTTCTTATGTAGTATGCCAAGCTCTATGGATAGAAACGTTGTTGAAGAGCTCAGAATCATGGAACCTAAGAAGAAGAATTTGTTTATAGATGACAAATCAGCCATAGACTTATCTAATAATCCTATGTATCATGCAAAGAGTAAGCATATAGAGATGGGGTATCACTTCCTTAAAGACCAAGTGAACAAAGGGAAACTTTAGCTTGAGTATTACAAGTCAGAATTGCAACTAGATGATATGCTCACAAACCATTAGAGAAGACAAGGTTTGACGAGCTTAAGGAACACATTGGAATTAAAATTTTAGAAAACATGAATTAGGTGGAGTGTTGAATATATATAGTTCATGGTTTTAGTTGTTACTTGTAACACAAGCAATGTGGCTTGTTTTGAAAGTTAGTTAATGAACACTAGCGCTCTCTCTCTCTCTCTCTCTCTCTCTCTCTCTCTCTCTCTCTCTCTCTCTATATATATATATATATATATATATATATATATATATATATATATATATATATATATATATATATATATATATATATATATATATATATATATATATATATATATATATATATATATATATATATATATATATATATATATATATATATATATATATATATGCTATAATTTAAAAACATGTAACTCCTTCCTCTCATTAATAAACAACACTTTTTCATATAATCAACTTATTATATCTTCTTTCTTCACTCTCAAGAAAACTCAAGATTGTTCAAACAATTTTGTATAAAGTTTTTTCTCAAAATGACGTAAATAAAGAACCAAGAAAATATCATTTAAGTTTATCTTCACCATAATAATTCACTTTGAAAAATTCACATTTAATAACAAGGTTAAACAAGTAAATGTTTTTAGATAAGAAATCTATTGTATTTGAGAGAGAGTAAAATTTATCATGTTAAAGTTATAATTTGTATATATTATTAGAGATTGTAGAATATTTTTATAAACATTTGGTTTTAAAAAATGGATAACTACTACTTAAGATATCTTGGTCATGTTTAGGAGAACAATGATTCAATATAAAATTAAAATTCTTAAATAAAGTATGCAAGGATTCAACAACAAGAACAAAATCGATAGAGAATATTGTTGTACCCTAATTTTTGACCCGAGATCCCACTTCATGTGCATCATTGCATCTCTAAAAAAACAAAAATAGCTTGCGTTTTCTCTTTGTGTTAAGTAGGGTTTTGAATCAAGAAATCTCCATCAATACAAGTTTTGATCAAATTAAGGTTTTGATTAAAGAAAGTGGATCATTGACTTTTTCTCAGTGCATGACCTAATGGATTAAATAAGGATTCAAAGAACTCAAATGCACCATCTTGACCTAATTATATGGCTCAAGACATTTTCAAATGTACAATTGACTGATAGTGAAAGGATTAGAATGAATTGATGAAATGTCAATTGTCACACAAAAGTCAAACTTGGACTTTTTGGTCAACTTTGAACTTCAAGGATCAAGGGTTATCAAAACATTCAAATTCATCAAACATGATCATCAAGAATCAAAAGAATCACGAAAGTTAACAAATGTCATAGTTAAAGATTTCTAAACACTTAGAAAAATTCATGTGTTTTTGCACTTAAAAAGCCCTAACTTCACAAGCAAGTTTCACCAAGATGCAAGCTTATTCAAAGAAAAATTTCAAAATGAAAGTTGTAGGGAATGTAAATTTATGAAACTTTGTCTTTGTGGATTGATCTCCAAAAATTTTTCAAATTAAGAGTTACGGGCATGTGAACTTATGCCAACACTTAGAAAAAATATCAAACAATTTTTTACCTAAAAAGTGACCAACTTCATGGCCAATTTTTACTATGGTCCAAATTGATTCAAGAAACGTGTTAAACATGAAAGTTGTAGATGTGGTTTCAAGATTTACAAAATGTCCAAGAGCATGATTTTATCTTACTTGAGTTGGAAGTTTCAAATTTATAAAGTTGGGTGATCAAAGTTGCATTATAAGTCATTTTTGAGATAGCTTAATGATCAAATCTTCAAGACATGCTATGCAATCTCTCTTTTCAGGCCATAATACCTCTAAATCTATCCAATATCAGAAGAGTACACAAGCTTTCAAGCCTTTACCCAAGAGATACTAGCCATTATCCAAATAACTTTCCATTTTTGAAAGAAAGTTACCAATACCATTCTTGAAAAGTAAGCTTTTTGTATAAAGCATGTCTTGAGCCTATACATCTTCTCTCTTTTAATCACAGTCCACCATGAATCAAGGAAACAATGTCTCTTCACCAGCCTTTCCTTGTACTTGACCTTAAAACCATGGATTTGCAAGATTTCTTCTCAATTAAGTTTCACAAACTTTGTGCTTCAAACTGAGCATTTCCAAGCCCTAATGTTTCCCTATAAATAAAGATCATTTCTACACTTAGAAACAACCAACTGACAACTCCAAAACACCCTAATACTCTCTCAAATTCTGAAATTGCTCAAAAACTCCATTAAAGCTCCAAAAACACTATTTCTTCAAAACTCCCAACTCTTTCCATATCTTTCCTAGTTAACCATCCAACACATCATAATTATCATATACAAGTTATCCAAACACCAAAACAACTTCTGTAACCGCTCCACCATCACTCCCTATTTCCACCTTTTCACCATTGCAACTTGACTTGGCTGGGCATTTCAGCAACTTTCAGCATAAAGTAAGAATTGAAATAGGTTCCTTGAGGTCCTAGAAAGCTCATAGGATCACCACTTTACACTGAAAAGCCATAGAAGAAGCATTTGACTTTCTCCAATTTGGTAAAATTCTCAAAATATGATATCTATATACATGCATCATCTGCGTTTGATTTTTCAAAAGATAAAATGTAGATATGATTGTCCTGAAGCTAACCATGTGCTTACTTCTCATTTATATTTCTTGTGTGATGCGGATTGTGTCTCTTAAATGTTAGGGTTTTGTTTTGGTACTAAGTTAAATTCTTGTTCATCTTTGAGTGTTAGTTAAAATAGTTGGTATGGTTAAAGTCATGATTAAATTTCAAGCAACTTTGGTGTTTACAGTTTTTAAAATAGTTGAGAATTGAAGGTTTCACAAATTTAAAAATGGTGATGTTGTTGGGTCTGGCGTGAGGAAGAAGAAGAGGAAAATAATTTTAAAAAAAAAACAAGTTTATAATATATTTAATGGTAGTTGTTTTATAATAGGATGAAACATTTGCCCACCCCTATTTTTTATAACTTGTTTTCTTCAATATTTTCACCTCTTTTTGTAATTTTCGTTTAATCATTTCACCAATCAAATTAATCCTTTTTAACCCAATTTTTTGCACACTCTTAGTTTATTACCCCTATTTTATGAATATAAGAAAAAATCCCAAAAATATTATTTATTTAACCTTTTTCATTTAATTCAAAATTAGCCCTTTTTGTAGTTTTAAAAGACTTTTTTCACTGGTTCCTTGTTGATTTCTCAATTAAAATATTTTTGGATGACCACCCCATGTCTTTAATGAATGTTTCTTGATAACATGACCCTTGTGTATATTTAGACCATGAAGAATTTGATTTTATTAAGTTTAGCACTTGAATTTTTAGATGTTTAATCTTAACTTGTCTAAAACCCTAATCCATGAAGCATGACTTATCCCCTTGATTGTTTATCCACGTGCCTTAAGTTCACTTCCCCTCTAATGATGTATTTCCTTCATAAAATCCTTTAATCCAAAGTGTATTGTTGACTTTATAGTCATAAGCATGTGTGTTCCCCTTGTATAAAACCTTTATGAATAATCACCATATGTATCTTCTTATACTCTAAGAACCATTTAAACCCTAAAAATCATTTTCAAACTTTCACCACTTTCATATAAAAACCTTGACTTCGTGTCATTGCATTTTCAAATTTATTTTTATTCAAAATGCTTTAAATATACTTAAGCTTATCAAAATAATTTCAAAAGACTAAAAGTGACTTAACCTCACTCAAATCTTTTTGCCACTTGCCTTTTCAATTTAAAACTTTTCTCAAAGAGATTATATATAAATCCTCTTCATAGTTGAGATATGATTCTCCTATCCCCATAGTAATTGTTGAAGTAAATATGATTCTTTCCACATGAAGACGTTAGTTGGCAACTTGTTGATCTTATATCCAACTTAGTACCCCTTCCTTCATGATGATGCAAGATCCATCTTCTCATACTTGTGGTGGTATTAGTTTAGCTTTCTCTCTAAAAGATGATGAAATATCTTTTTTTCTCCTAAAATTAACCTCAACAAACCATTTTGTTATTTTTACCATAAACTATAAGGTTTTGAACCTTAATTGGTACGTAAGTATTGTTGCACCCCAAAATTTGCCCTCCTAATTGCACTTATATTTGGCTTAGGCTTAGCATCGCATTCAAATTTTTTCATTAGGTTACTAACATAGCATGCATTTTCATTCAAAAAATAAGCACCTGAAGTTCAAGAGTTCAGTGGGCGTGCAAGCTAGGGTTTTTTACAACTGACTAAGGTGTATATGTTCAATAAAGCCTAATTCTTCTAGTTATCCTTCAAGCAGTGGAATGTGGAATTAGGGTTGTAACCTATGGTTATGGAGGGTTCCGTTCTCTTTAAGCTACGGGGCTATTACTCATTCAGATGCATTCAAGACAAGAGTCAGAGTTTTTCTCTACCAAGTTTGTGCTTGTCAGCATTTCATCAACTAAGGTTCAATAGGTTTTTAATTCATGGACATCTTGGTCATATTTCTTTCCGTATTCCCATGTTCATTTTCAAGTTATTCTACGAGGTCACCTAAGGGCTACTAAATCAGGCATTCATTATCTCCTTGTGCTCAACATCATCCTTTGATTAGGGTTTATTTCTCTAAATCATGTACCATTTAAAAGAGGTTTCTCTGTGAAGTTGTGATTATAAGGAAAGGCTATCATCAAGGGATTTCGTCCATGAATAACCAGGGTTTCAATTGATATATCTTTGGCAAATAAGAAGGAAATCATTTCTTGAATCTCAAGTCATGTGGGCACAAGCTCTATTCTAGAGAAGAAGATTCAGTTGGAACTTCTTCACGAATTAGGGTTTGTATTTCTTATGATGCAAAGCTCTTCATCTGGTCACTTGGCTTACTTGTGATACAATCTACTTTCTTCGAATTTCATTTCAATTCTTTGAGATCAAAATCTAAAAGCTTTGTATGGAAGATTAGGGTTTTGAATTAAGGACATGCAGACGTCTAAGCATGGATTCATTCAAGTTAATTTGAGGAAACCTATATTCGTTCATTTGAAGATATTCAAGCAAGGGAATTCATCCAAATTGATAGAATGAGAGACATTAGGATTTCACAAAAACAAGGTCAATGAAGGACTTGGGATATCAAACTAAAAAAGAAAGAAAAGCACTTCATTCTCGGGAAACTCAAAATCAAATGAAAAGGAAATAGTTTACACCCTTGATAATTTGTCGTTTGATTCAAGAGTTCCCAAAGTTACATTTGTATTCAAGATCATATTTCATTACCTTGGTTTCAAGTGAATTACAAGCGCAAAGCCATTTATAGTTCACACTATAATATTTAAGTTCATCCAATTTCACCATTCATTATAAAATCATTACAATCCCATTATACCAGAAATCCAAAAAGAAAAACAGTTACAAAAATGCACTTGAACAAAATTCCTAAAATCCTAAAGGTGCTAAAATTCCATGAGTGAAATTTCAAGTCCGCGCTATGCCAAAGTTTTCCATCTTCATGTATTATTCAATCTTCATGCCCCAAGTGAATCACCCTGCTGCGAGACCTTGTACCAGACCAAAACCTCCTTGCACCAGTCTTGATAAAACTATATCAGAAGTACATGAACCTGAAAATAGGAAAACTAGTTAATCAGCCTGCGCCGATTATCGAAAAAACCTGTTCCTGTATTAGGAAAGTCTGGAAATTAATTCAGGAAACCGCAAAAACAGAGAATTAGGAACTGTGAAATAGCCAAACCAGAAAAGTTAGAATTAAACCAACCGGCTCTAACCTTTAACAGAACCAACTAACTTTCCAAACCATAACTAAATTCCTAACTGAACCAAAACTGTCCATAACTGAATTCAAAGATATGTAGCTAACCTCTATCAAATCCATCTCACCCATTCCTTTTATAACAACCTGCTGTGATAGTATGCTTCAGCCAAAATAAAATCTGCAAATCCAATAACCAAGAACAATATAATTTCATCTCATTATACAGTCACCAGATAAAAATCAATTGTGAGCTCAATGTACACCTAAAAAAAAAGAATCATAAGGTGAGTTTATAAATTCCAGCATATGTAACAAATTTTTTTAGCCCTACAACTGTCATAACAGAAATATTCATAACTAATCCTAACTACCAATTTCCTCTTGGCTGATAGCATAAGTTGTATAACTAACTGCTACTAACTAACAGTTTCTATCTTAACAGAACTAAGAATTTAACAAAACTTCCTCTAACCAACCTTTAAACAGTTAGTAACTAACTTTCAACTAATTTTCAATCCTAACAAAAATCAAAACTCACCCTAACCTCCTCTCCAACAGAAAACAGAATTATAACTAACCTCTAACTGATTAATCACCACCATCAGATTCTCTAACTGATTCCTCTCATCCAATGGCCCTGTTTCACTTCCCTCTAACTGACTTCTTCACTTTCCAGCTATATAACATAATTCTGAAAACATAAGCAAGGGGGATTTTGATTATTCACAAACCATAATAGATTCACACAGATAATTGCTCACAAAAAAACTAGAGGACTCACCAAGAAAACCTCTCAAGAAACTCTCTGAAATATCTGCTTCAAGCATATTCAACCTTCATCTTCAATCTCTCTTCTCCCTCTGCACTCTTCAATTCTCCATTGCAAATCTTCAGCGCATCTCCATGTAGCTTCAACAATCATCATTTTCATCACAGGACCAATCTTCATCAATTTTGCAAAAACCTTCAAACAACTCTCTTCACCATTAACCGTCACACAACAACTTCCATCCGCAACGGGTTTCAATCATCTTCAACTTCTCAACACAGCTTCATCGCCTTCTTCGTGATTCATCTTCTTCATTAACACCATATCTCAATGACAACAGCGTCATAACACACAAGAAAAAAACAAAGAAAGAAGTAGAAAGGATATAGAAGAAGAGAAACAAGAAGATAAATAGGCTACGATACCTGAGTCTGAGTGTTCACCAGAGTTCCCGAACATCGCCACGTATATGATTCTCTTCTTGACACATCCGTGCAGATTGGAGCCATACGAACATTTTCCCCATGGTTGATTGCTCGAAGCCATCCTCCATCACCGTCTAATTTAAGATCAGAAGGCTAGGGTTCATATCTCGTGGGATTCAATTCAAATATTGGATCCTCTCCCTTATTTTTAGTGACAGGGTTCACGCTCTCGGGTGAGAGATGAAGGGATTGACGTCAAGAACAGGAGATTCCGACCGTCATCTAGGGTGGATCTCGGTGGCATGTGTGTTTTCTTTATAAGGGCACAAAGAGAGAAGAGATGGTTGAGTTCTCGAAGAAGGTTGAACGTCACTTTCCTTCTACCCTATCCTTTAATTGATGCTTTATCTTTTTGACAATTTGTTCCATTTTATTTTATCACTATTTTATTACAGGCTAAAATGTTTTTGAAGGTGATGATGGATCAACAACTTGGTGGGCTGAAAATATTTTCCTCAGGCCCATGTTCATTTTTTTGAACCTAAACCTGAAGAATAAAAAAACATTTCTGGACCCTTTCATTTGACTGGGCTTTTGGAGTTTAATTATTGGACCATAGTGCTCAATCCAGAATCTCACCCCCTTTCTATTTGAATTTTCTTTTAGTTTTCTATTCAACTTTTATGAATAAAGTTAGGAATTAGTTAAGAACAAAAGATAATAAAATGATAAAACAATTGGTAGAATGTTAATCCTTTAGAATTGTTTTGAGTTTTAGAAATTAATTAGGTTTCTTACTATTAGTTTCCTTAATCTTTTGAGTTTAATTTTGTAAATAATTGAGGATATTTCCGTGCTTGCATTTTAATATCGAATTGAGTTGTAAATTGGATGTTTGAGTTTAACTCATGTTGCCTTGTTATTTGCTAACACTTCTGGTGAGATTGTGCAAGTTTTTTTGGAAAACGGTTCCTCGCGGATCATTACTCTTGCTTGTTATTTATTTTCACCATGGCATGAGATTCATATTGGATATTCTCCTGACTATCTTGTTATTGGTGCTAGCTTACTCGAAGTTTTCCGGATATCTTTGTTTTGATACGCATTGCTACGGATTGATATCCGTTTGGTATTTTCTCTTGTTTATCTCATTTTGCACTTTACTGCTTTCTAGATATCATTAGAAGTAGGAAATAAAGAGCATGCACTCGAAGTCGCTGTTTAAAGACCTGTAGCAGGAATTCTGCACTTCATTTACTATATGTGTTGTGCTTGTGTTTGTTTCCTTAATGGATTGATCGATGAGTCACTCAATTTAGAAATTGAGATCACGACTTCGCTCTCAGTGCATGCTCCCTATAGGGTTTTATCGCTTTCCTTGATTTCTTGTTGATCGATGAGTCACTCAATTTAGAAATTGAGATCACAACTTCGCTCCCATTGCATGTTCCCCGTAGGATAGTTTTGTTAGACTTTCATTGGTATGCTAGCCTAGATAGGATCTCTCTAGGTGTGCTCTCTTGAGTTTATTGGCTTGTTTGTTTGATTTCATCTTTGTGTGCATGTTTTGAGATGATATACCCTCGGCATGTTCCCTTAGGAGCTCTCGATTCAACTATAGATGATGATTCGAGATAAACATAGTTTTAGGTGATAGACCCTTTCTATGCTCCTTTAGGACTTCTTGATTCATCTATAGATGATGAGTTGAGATAGACATTAGGATTGTAATCCAAGCATGTCGATATAGGGTAGATATTTACCTTAAAAGCTCAACCATAGGACCATCATTGTATGATAACATTAGGGATATATTTAGGCTAGTCTCCCTTATATGTTTTTCTTTCTTTTGCATCCTTGCATTAAAACAAAAACTTCTTTTTCTTGCAAACTTCAAAACACTTAAAAATTATTGATGAGAATCATATCTTTGTTAAGTATGAGAGATGATAAGCGGGTTTCTTCTCAATCCTGTTGTTCTCATATTCTAAGTTTTTGTATGGTTCAAGTCTCAAAGACTTATTTCATGAATAAGTAGAGAAATGGCTAATATCTCTCTCTTGAGATTAACTAGCCATTATCTACAAGCAAAAACACCAACAAATATAAACTTTTTTGCCTTTGGGCTTTTCTTTCAAGAAATTTTCAAAAGAACACGTTAATTCACTTATGTGCTGACGTGTAAGTCTCCAAAGGTCGAGTTGCGGCAGAAGGCGAAATTAATATTGTTCATTAAAAAATACAAACCAACAAAAACTTTTGAAGCCGAACTACGGCTGCTCTGATTCCTTAAAAGGGATACGTAGGCATTGGGGTAGGGCCCAAACGAGCATAACCTTATTTTTGCCTACATTATTTTCTCCTTTCTTTTGCATGCATTCTCTATACAACTTAGATTTAGATTTGAAACACACCCATAAGATAGAAAACAAGAGTGGATACCGTAGAGTACTACGGGCGTGCGGGATGCTAATACCTTCCCCTCGCGTAACAGACTCCCTTACCCGTATCTCTTGGTCGTTCGACCTTAATTTCACCATTCTCAGGTTTACTAGATGTTTACCTTTCCCTTCCTATGGGATAAAAAATGTTCGACGACGACTTTATTGATTTCATTATCAGTTGATTGTTCAGTCGGTTGTTTCAGCTGGTGACTTCACTGGGGACAGATTGACCAATTGCTGGTCCATCCTAGAGTCGATACTAACTCTTGTTTTCTTATCTTTGGGTTTTTATGTTTGATGCTTTCAGTATATTCATTTGTACATGTTTATCTGAGCATATGTTTGCATTGGATTCTATTGCTTTCTATATTGGTTATCTGTTGTGCTGGATTCTGGTTTTCCATGTTGGGTGGGCGTTACTATTGAGATAAAAGGCCCAGTACCCAGGCCAGAGTGCACTAGGACACTAGGATAGAGTGGGGGCATGAAGGCTATAGGATATTGTCCGATTAGTGCAGTCATGTCATATACCACACTCGGATGAGGTTCAAATGGATTACTATCGACACCCACATATGTGGGTAAGGCGGTAGTACTTTCAGGCGGACTCGTAATTTTGAGTTACCCCTGCCTTACCCTGACCTAGTCTTTACCCGCGAGTAGGGAGGGACTTGATTATTACATGTACAGGTGGTGACTATGTTCTGATGGTGACCGTTGTGCTCTGTCGGTGACTATGGTTATTTGGTTATGTTCTGGACCTTTGATATTGATATATTCAACTTGGCCAGAGATTATATGACGGTTATTCATGGTACTTGGTTCCATTATATTCTTGAAATGGTGCCGAACCTTTGACCCTGTGATATTCAGACTATGCAGCAGATTTATACAGCAGTTACCCAGAGGGTTTTACAGTTGCTATGCTGAACTTTTTAACCTATATTATCGCACCTTGCATCATAGCATGTTTATTTTACACACAAAAAAAAGAAATGTGAAAGATTGTATGCAAAAAAAAAGTTTGAACATGGCATTGCATCCGCTCATTCACCTCATGCATCTTCATGCATCCATAGCATGCATCCATAGCAGGTACTCAGAAGGTACTTAGAATGGGGAATCCTTATTCAGACTCGGTATTTTCTTTTCAGAACTGCAAATATTGACTTCTCACTACTCCGTGATCAGATTCAAGTTATGGAACAACTTCGTGGGGAATTGGATGAGATGAAAAAACAAATTGGGGTTTTTGATGCTAGATATGCAGGATTTGGTCAGTGGACAAGAACTCTTGAAGGAAGATAACACTCAGTTGAAGGCTCAATAGAGTTTAGTTATGGAAATTTTGGGGACATTATTGAAGAAAGAAGATGGTTCTATACCTGTTACAATAGGAGTTACCATTCCTCCCCATAATCTAGAGACTCTTTCAAGTCAAGGAGTATCTCTTCTACAGCCTTGCATTCCAGGATCTTCCCATCCACAACCAATTGTCATTTCCCAAAAGGACCCAAAGGGAAAAGTCCGTCAGCAGAGGCCAAAACAGCCTGAACGACAATTTCATCCTATTCCAATGTCGTATGCACAATTTCTTCCTCGCCTGCTAGGATTTCATTTGGTTAAGATCTGAATCTTCACTACGCACGAAAGGATCTCGCGTGGCTTTGACAATAATGCTAGGTGTGAATTCCATTCTGGGGCACCTGGTCATGATACTGAAGGTTGCATAGCTTTTAAGCACCAAGTCTAGGATTTGCTTGATGCATGGATAATTCTCTTCACTCCCGAAAGTTTGAGGATGCAAGTTTAATCTCACGACCTAAATCACATCATCCACAACCTATACTCTCATATAGTTCTCACTGGTAGCCGTTCGCAAGTTGTGGAAATCAGTTGGTTAATCAAAATCAGAATGTTCCTCATGTTCATCCAGTTTGGTATGCTACTCAGCAGCAAACCTATCAACAGAGACGTATGCAACAAGGTAAGCAAAGGGATAGGAAGCCAAATAGGGTGTTCGACATTGTTCCCATGACTTATGGCCAGTTGTTCTCTAAGTTTCTCAAGCTTTCCTTGGTGGAACCCAAGCCACTGAAGCCTGTCATTCCTCATTATCCTATGGATTTCAATCCTAATATGTAATGTGATTACACGCTGGGGCACTAGGTCATTCCGTTCAAGATTTCATAGCTTTCAAAGAAAATGTGCAAGACCTGCTTGATGCAAAGGCTATCCATTTCGGGCCAGCAAGTCAGATTTGAAGTCTCCTTTAACTCAGTAAATGTCAAGACTGTCAGATCATCATCTGAAGCAACAAGTCCATACAGAGACTAGTCTACTCAACATGGCAATTTCGATTTTCATTTACAATTCTCATTTGTAATCTTTCTTTGCTTTGGTTCATTACTTTCTTGTATGCAAAATTCACTTATATTTGAATATTAATCATAATTCATTGAATATGTTTGTCTTGAATTAATCCATTCGTATTCACTCATTAATGTTTGTCTTTTCTTTTTGATACTTAACTCTTGTTAAATAAAGTAAAACACCTACGGAGGGACAATGCTGAGTGTTGTATCCCAAAATTTTCCCTCTCATGTTTTCCAAGGTCTTCCCCTACATGGTTGGTCACAAACCCTTGCCTAAGGAAAAGGAAAATTTGTGAGTAAATGTTTTTAAGTTCCCTTCGATTGGCATCTCCAAAATGCCCTTCGATTGGCATTTCAGCAAAGCCTTTCAATTGTCCTTGCAACATGATCCTTCGATTGGCATCCCTAAAGGTTCTTCGATTAGAGCATCAGAGCTTCCTTCGATTGGAGCATCAGAGCTTCCTTCGATTGGAGCATCAGAGCTTCCTTTGGTTGGAGCATCAGAGCTTCCTTCGATTGGAGCATTAGAGCTTCCTTCGATTGGAGCATCAGAGCTTCCTTCGATTGGAACATCAGAGTGAAGTGTCCTTCAATTGGCATACTAAGGCAGAGTATTCTTCAAATAGCATGTTCTGATATGTTCTGATTAGTGCAGAGATGTCTTAATCTAACATGTTCTGATAAAGGAAGTTCTGAACACATCGAATCAGAACCCAGAACCATTCGAAGGAACTGAATCAGAACCATTCGAAGGAAATGAATCAGAGTCATTCGAAGGAGCTCCATCAGAGCCATTCGAAGGAGCTGAATCAGGGCCATTTGAAGGAGGCCATTAGTCCATTCGAAAGAGAGCACTCAAAAAAACATGTCCAGGTACATTGAAAATGGAAAAATGGCATGAAATACCAAGTTTGGTAATTTTTCAAAATGGATTTAATGGCTTTAAACCTTGACTTTTTGGGACAGATTATTTCTTCATTATCTTGTCCCTTTCTTTTATGCTATAAGTACACTCCCTTGGTGAGCCAAACAGAGGCCTGCGTGTTGTACCATAAGCTCTACCATATTTGCAAAAAGATGTTCAAATCAATAAAACTTCAAGCACCCATTTCCAACTCTCCTCAAGCCAAACCAAGGATTCAAACATCCCCTTGAGGCTTCCAGGGACTCAATCCAACCCTCCAGCATACAATTTCAAGCCCAGATCAGGAGTATCATCATCACCCGTTTTGGTAAAATTTCTAAAATTTAAATCCTCATGTTTGCGTGTTTTTGAATGCTTTGACGTGTATGTATGAGTTGCTAGGCACCATTAGAATAGGTCAAGAGCTTAGCACGAAGCCCATGACGCTTGAATCGTGATAAGCTATTTTTAAACCGTGTTAGGGTGTTCTGGCCATAACTTCAAAATAGCCAGGCTGTCGAATCCAGGACCAACTTCTATTCAAGCCTAGGATTTTGTTTTATTTTCTTCTTTTCTTACATTATATTTGCAGATCCAGTACCCCGGATCGAAGGAGACACCTTATCTGGATCGAAACCACCCATTTTCCCCCTGGATCAAAAGACACTTCACTCTGGATTGAAAGACGTAGCCCTCCTGGATCGAAGAAGGCAACTCCCTTCTGAATCGAAGGAGACATCTCCTTCCTGGATCGAAAGACATCTCCTTCCGGGATCGAAAGAAATCTCCTTTCTGGATCGAAGGGCATTCCCTTTCCTAGGATCAAACGGCAATCCCCTTCCCTGGATCGAAGGATTTTCTTTGTGTATTTTTACCTTTCGTTTTGTTTATTTTCTCTTAATGATTTTCTACCTTAAAGGAAACAGCAAACCTAAAGATCACAAAAATTAGGATTAGATTTTTTATATTAAATAATTAATTTCTTAAATTAACTAATAACTATTTTAACCATTTTTTTCTTTAATTAAAATTGAATTAGAACTTAGGATTTAATTTAGGTTTAACCATTTTCTTTTCATAATAAAAACTAAACAAAAAAAGAACTTAGATTATTTCTTGATTATTTTTTTTAATAGACTTTAGGATGTTCATTTTAAGTATTTTCCTAAATAAAGATAAAACCAAAAAAAAAGAGGACTTTCATTCTTAGGATTTTAGACATATTTTCAATTCATGCGCGCGTTTATTTATTTTTACATTTTTAGATTATTGTAATTGTTTACCGGTTGTAATAGTTTAGGATTTAAATTTCCGTACTTTTAATTCCGCACTTTATTTTGCACCTCTTTTATGTAATTGCCCCGAAGCCCTGTAATAGCGTAGGAACCTTTACTTCTCGCTTTGTATTTTCTTATATGCTTGTATATAATTGCTAGTAAATAGGTGTGCATGACAAGATTAATCAAATTAATCGTAGATCACTAACTTCAAGATAATATAACTGGAAAAAAAACACTTCTCACACTTGCATCCTTGGGGTATTCCTCACTCGGTTGCCTCGGAAATGGTCATGTCCCTCGAACGTAGGGATACTCTTAGCAAAGACCCTCAATATAAAAGTCATCATAAAAGATCATGGTCCCTAAACGTCCCTTGAGTTGCCTTTTGGTAAATGATCTTGTCCATCGATGTTGCCTATATGATGACAGTCCCTTCGAAATTCTAAGATATCTTTACATTGTTGCCTTTAATGACCATAACATCCCTTTCGTTAGTCCCTCAACATCCAAAGATAGGGCTACCTACTCACTAATAGTAGGATAGCGCTATCTAAAGGAAGGGAGGAAAAGAACGTCCTTTTTCGAGTAGGTAGATAACTGTTAAGTACTTGCTCAAAAATAAGTTTTCACACTTACACACTTTTCAAAACTATTTTCAAAACTATGATACAGTGGCAGAACCGACTGTTAATACTGGTTTGCATATTTTGTTCGCAAATGTTGCGGTAAGCAAGAGTCACCATCAAATTTTATTTTATCCAACAAAGGAAAGGAAAAAGAACAGAAAAAACCTTTTTTCGAGAGTTTCTGAGCACGGGGGGTAGATTATAGAAAGGGAAGTTGTTAGCACCCTTTCTATCCATGGTTTTCCATGGGCTCTTAGGTACTTGCTCATTTTGAAAATGCTTTCGTGCGTGTGTTTTGAAAATGTCTTAGTACGGCGATTCACTTTATGGTAACCCTTGTATCAGTCCTCAAGAGTGAGATAAAGTGTTTTGAAAACTTTAGTTTGAAAAGAGTTTTGAAAGTGTAGGGTGTAAAAATGATGTTTGAGCAAGTACCTAACAGTTATCTACCTACTTGAAAAAAGTTGTTCTTTTCCTCCCATCCTTTAGACCGTGTTATCCTATTATTAGTGAGTAGGTAACCCTAGTCGTTGGATGTTGAGGGACTATCGAAAGGGACGAAATGGTCATTGAAGGCAACATGTAAGGATACCTTAGCATTTCGAAGGGACTGTCATCATATGGGCAACACCGAGGGACAAGATCATTTCTCGTAGGCAACTCGAGGGACATTGAGGGACTATGATCTTTATGACGACTTTGAATTGCGGGTCTTTGCTAAGATATCCCTACGTTCGAGGGACATGACCATTGTTTCCGAGGCAACCGAGTGAGGTATACCCTGGGGGTGCAAGTGTGCAGTAGTGTTTGTTTTCAGATATTTATCTTGTAATTAAGTGATCTAAGATTGTTTAATTAAGCATACAAGCCTATGTTGCTAACAATTATATACAGACATATAAATATAAAAGCGAGAAAATAAAAGAGTCATACGCTATTACAAGGCTTTTGGGCAGATACATGAATATTTGACTGAAAGTAAAGATGCGGAAATTAAAACCCTAACTAATTAATCTATTACAAACCGGCCGCAGTTACATCAATATTGAAAAAGTATCGTACGACAAAAATAATTCAGCGCGAGAATAAAGCTTGGAAAAAGTTTAACCCTAAAAAACCTAATTTGTTCATTAAAATATTTTTGGATTTTTTATGAAAAAGATTTGAACTTAACCTAATTTTTCTAATTAATTTTAATTAATAAAAAATGTTAATTTTGAAAAAGTTAATTAAAATACCTAAATCCTAATTAGTTTTAATTAATAATAAAGGTTAATTTTGAAAAAAAAAAGGTTAACTAAAACTCCTAAAACCTAATTAATCTGAATTAAAAAAAGGTTAATTTTAAAAAAAAAGGTTAAAAAATCTAAAATTAATTAACCTAAAAATTAAATTAGGTTTTTTTTTGTAAAAAAAAGCTTTGTGAAAAAAAGTTTTGTGGTTAAGTGAATTTAAGATTGGAAAAGACAAATTGGTTAGAAAACAAAAATAAACAATGAAATAAAAAACCTAAAATTAAATTAAAACCTAAAATTAAATTAAGAACCTAAAATTAATTATTTGAGTTTATTAGGAAAAATCAAAGGTTTGTGAAAAATGTTAAGTTTTATGAAAAAGGTTTTAAACAGAAAGAATGAAAATAGGTAAAAGGATAAATAAAAAGGAAGAAAACCAAAACCAATAGGGGTGAGTGTTGAACTCACGCCCTTAGCCTCCTCAGGATGCCTGCTTTGCCATGAATCATGTATTGGTTGTTGTTCTGTTTTAGTGTTTTGGCATCAACGTTCTGTAATAAACCTGTATGGGACCCTGTCTAAATTTGCAGTGTTGAATCTCATGAACACATTAAATAAATTACTATATCATGAAATACAAATAAAGCAAATATATGAAATTTTGTAATGTTAAAACCGGTATGGCATGTATGAATGCTTCTACATCCTTCTAATCACGGAGATCAAACCAGCCTTACCCTTACTGGAGAAGTAGTGAGACGTGGGTTTGTAACAAGGATGGCTTGTTTGTAGTGAGATGAGGGTTTGTTGGGGGTTTGTAACAAGGATTTCAAGATTTTTAGGATTCTTGAAAGAATATGATATTTTGACAGGTTTGTGGCAAAGGTTTTTTTTTCCGTCCCCTGTTTGTGTGAAAAGTATGAGATTATATGATGGAAATTAGAGCAAAGGTATGGACTTTGAATGTACAATTGGGCCTCCAATAACCACAAGCAATAGTGCAGTTTTTTATTCGTTCCAGGCTAAATCGCAGGGACTTAAGTGCAATTTTTGAAGTTGAAATTTGAAAACAAAATGTAGCCGACATCGAGAACTAACTCCTGTTCGAAAATGGCCTCAATGGGATAAATGGTGAATTAGTTATTAACTTTTGAAGTTTCGCCTCAGACAAACTTATTTTGGGCTCCAGTGTCAACTCTGACACGTTCTTCAATAAAAAACTGGTATTGATCGGAGCAGAACTCAATCTCGACTTTGGAATAAAAGTTGTAGATCTTTGAGTCAGTGACCTTGTGTAAAAATATGAGTACGATCCGATAAAAATTGACCGAGTTATGAATTTTTGAAGTTTCGACCCAGATGAAATAATATTCAGCATTCAGAATGTTCGGCGCATCACATGCACTCTGGGTAAAAAATGAAGGCCCTTTGGATATCGTTCAAACTCGATACCTCCTGTGAAAACTTAGCCAACTCAATTTGTGAAATTTTGGCGCTGGAACCAGCTCGATACGATGAAAATCGACCAAGTTATGATTTTATGAACATGACGCAAATAAACTTCTGTCATAAATTTTTTGTACAAAAATACTTGACAAATCCGAATTTTTGAAGACCTTCTGATCGAAATTGGCTTCTGGCCGTGAGAGATGAAAATGTAGATAACGTCAAGAAGGAATTTTGGCCACTGGAACGGGTTCAAAATGAGCCACGATGTTCAAGTTATGAATTTTTTAGTGTGTAAAAACTGCACTTTCAGCATACTTTTTCACCATATTTCTTCAAGAAAAATCGCACATTCAGAGACCTTCTTTAAAGAATTGGCTCTCGAGCTGAACCTGAATTTGACAGTATGTTATTAGGGATATCTTGGTGAAAGAACACCTGAATATGACGCACCGGGTTGGACTTGTGAATCTTTGAACCCCGAATCATTGCGAAATAGCGAGCCGATCTTCAGCACGGAAAATACTCTGAGAATATCCCTTGGCGAAATAAACGTCACTTGTAATTTGACGAAGCTTGCTAAATATACCTTGATCCTATAACCATAGAACCAATGATATGCGTGTATGTTATAATGAAATATAAGCCAAAAAGATCGAAATAAAGAGGGTAAATTTTGGGGTACAACAAAAACGCTTTATCACACTCTTGAGGACTGATACAAGAGTTTCCATAAAGCAAACACAAATTTTTCAAAACACACAAACACAAACAGTTTTAAAAAATGAGCAAGTACCTAAGAGCCCGTGGATAACCAAGGATGGAAACGGTGCTAACACCTTCCTTTTCCATAATATACCCCCTTACTCAGAAAATCTCAAAAAAGGTATTTTTCTGTTCTTTTCACCCTTTCCTTTGTTGGATAAAAGAAAAGTCGGTGGCGAATCTTGCTTACCGCGACATTTGCGAACAAAAAAATGCAAAACCTGTATATAAACATTCGGTTTTGCCACCGTATCACAGAACTGGCGACTCTGCTGGGGAAATAATAAAAGTAGGGTTTACCTTAGGGTCTAGATCATTTCTAAATTGCTTACTTGTTTGTTTGCTTTATTTTTAAGGGAACTATTTGGGTTACTATAGATCCTACACCCGGATCTAGGGAAACCTATTAGGTAAGTAGCAATAGATTCTGGAAACTATACGGGGTATACCGGCACGGCTGAAGTGATGGCTTCGTTGATGCGACACTGTGGTTGGTACCGGTAGCCCTTGAGTCAATCAAGGAGAATACGGGGCCGCTGCATGGTGTCGTGAAGCGTCAACTTACCTTAGAACCTTTAAATAAACAACTTGGCCATTAGGACGTAGCCAGATGGCCGTCTTTGGTGTATTCCCAAAGTCGGCATATACTCGATGCTACACTCATTGAGACTTGACTCCTGAGTTTTGTTTGGTTGCGAGTCAGTCGCCTATCGAACAAAGCTTGTGGGAAAGGTCAGTGATATTGAGACCCCTTAGAACCCGGTTACTATTTATAGGACAGGTTGAACCAATCCAACTTCAAGAGGGTATGACCTTAAAACCCATGCAAGCCTTAAACCTAAGGTTTTTGGTGTGATTTTCTTGTGCTTGCTGTATATGTGATTTCTTGGCATTATCATGACATCATAACATGGCATATCATACTAACCATTTCAAGGATTTTCTAGAGCTTATCTTTGTCTTGTGTTCTAGGACATGGCATCCGCTCGCAGGATCCAAATCAACCTTGTGAAAGTGCATCCTCAACTCAAAGACTTAGCATCAAGGATTCCTGAAAGCTCTCCCTTCTCTGAAAAACATGGTCGACTTCTCAACTTGGTCACTTCAACCCCTGATGAAGAAATGTTAAAGGTGCTCTTCCAGTTCTTTGACCCGTTGCACCACTGCTTCACTTTTCCTGATTACCAGTTAGTGCTTACTATGGAGGAGTTGTCTCAGTTATTGGGGGTACCTATCCTTAATCAGCTACCATTCAACGGTATGGAAAGAGACCCAAAGCCTGAAGAGATTGCTCAAGCTCTGTCTTTACAACGGTCTGATGTAGTGGAAAATTGGGAAACCAGAAGAAGTGTCCAAGTATTTCCAGCTAAGTTCCTATTTGAGAAAGCTCACTATTTTTGGGACACCCTGGATTTACAAGCTTTTGAATAAGTGTTGACCCTTCTCATCTATGGGATGATACTATTCCCTAACGTGGACCAACTCATAGATGTGAATGCGGTAAAGGTCTTTCTGTCACATAATATGGTACCTACATTACTTGGGGATATTCTGCACTCCCTGCATACGCGCACTCTAAAGAGAAGAGGGACTCTTCTGTGTTGCACTCCTCTACTGGCTAGGTGGTTTATTTCACACCTACCTCGGTCTATTTTTAAGAATGAGCAGGGTATAAGATGTTCTCATAGGCTGATGTCCCTTACACATTCAGATATTCATTGGTGTTCGTGATCCTCAGAGAATGTTACCATCATTGATCACTGCGGGGAATTCCCTAATGTCCCTCTCTTAGGCATTAGGGGAGGAATCACTTATAATCCTTGTTTGGCGTTGTGACAGTTTGGTTATGCTAGAAGGGATGGTCCTCACGACACGATCATCTAAGGAATCATGTTTGACTATGAGAACGATGTTCAGGGTTATCGCAAGAGGTTCATTCGAGCTTGGGGCATGATAAGCAGAGTTGATAGCAAGACACTGGGGCACAAGAATTCCATCCCTCTTAAGCCTTACCTCAAATGGGTGCGAGCTCGTGCTCAATGTCTTATGATGCCTTACCCCGCCATCTTACCTGTGATTGTGGAGCCAATTGCTGAAGGAGACACTCCTTACGTTGTTCCTCATCCTGACATGCCAACTGATTTTGAGGAGCTACAAAAATCCTTGATCCAACTCAAAGAAGAATGGGATACTTTCAAAGCCCAATTCTACGTCAACAAGAAGAAGGTTCTAGAGCTCACTCGGTTACTTCACGAGGAGAGGAGCATAAATGCCTACATTGCACCAAAGAGGATGCGCCTATGGGAAGCTTATATTTCTTTGCTTTGGGAGTTTACTCTTGCTTTGTTACTTCCTTTGTGAGCCCAATAGGCATCGTTGTGACCAATAAAACTTCTTAATGAAATTAACGTTTGCTATTTTTCTGTTTGAGCAAATTTGAGTCTTAGAAATCCTTGAAAACATTGCATACATATATCATACATATCATTGCATAAGCAGGTTTCAAAGCAGGGTTCTCATCCTCTTCGCTGTTTATTTCAGCAATGGCTCTAGAACAAACAGTGAAGGATCTACAGACTCAGAATGCACAATTTCAACAGATGATCATGGCTCTGGCCAAGGGGCAAGAAGAACTGAAAGCCCTGATTGTTAAAGAAAAGAAGAAGCCAAAGAAACTAGCTGGTGCGGTGAACTTGGGAAGAAGGATCAGAGGACCAGTGCGGAGAGCCTCTGAACTGGTAACTTCATCAAGGGAAGGAGACAACCAAGAGGGGGAAACAAGAGAGGAAGACTCCAGTCCAAAAGAATCTGATGATGAATCTGACTATGATGAGGAGCAGTATCCTCCTGCTGATGAAAAATACAAACAGCTGGAGGATCGTTTGAATACAATGGAGGTCCGGAAGGTACCAGGTCTGGATTTTGAAGATCTGGGTTTGGTCTCTGGGTTTGTCTTCCCGCAAAAGTTTAAGGTGCCAGTATTTTCCAAATATGATGGGGTTTCATGTCCCAAAATGCACCTCCGATCCTATGTGAGGAAGATCCAGCCTCACACTACTGACAAGGACTTATGGGTCCACTTCTTTAAGATAGTCTGTCCGAAACTCAACTAGAATGGTTCTACTAGCTGGAAGGGGCCAACATCCGTAATTGGGAAGACCTGGCTACTGCTTTCTACAAGCAGTATCAATATAATGCAGACCTTTCTCCCACCCGTATACAACTCCAAAATATGTCTATGGGTTCGAGTGAGGGCTTTAAGGACTATGCTCAGAAATGGAGGGACTTAGCAGGAAGAGTCCACCCCCCTGTCTGATAGAGAGCTAGTGGATATGTTTCTGGGTACCATGTCTGGTTCATTTTTCAATCATCTGATTGGAAGTTCCTCAACCGGCTTTACCGAACTGATCTTGACAGGAGAAAGAGTGGAAGCTTGAATTAGGAGTGTGAAGATTCAAAAGGATGCATCCTCCAGTCCAGTAAGGAAGCCATTTGCTGGGAAGAAAGAGGTTAGTGTTGTGTACAATAAAAGGAATTAGGACAGAACTGAACACCGTCCAGCGGTAGGGGATGTTATGATCTCTAAGCCTACAACTACTCAACAAAGGAACAACCAGCCTAGAGCAGAAAGGCCGGTAAGACAGTTTACCCGGATAAACATGACTCTATCTCAAGTCTTGCCACATTTACTGAAGTCTAATATGGTACTTTGAAGGAAGCTCCAAAGAATCCCAACACTTCATCTCCTCACTACAACCCTAATGCTCGCTGTGCTTACCATTCAGAAAGTCCAGGCCATGATACCAACGATTGTTGGGCTTTGAAAAACAAGGTGCAAGAACTTCTCGAGGCGAAGTAAGTTGAATTTGATCCCCCTGAGACTCTCAACGTCATAACTGCACCCATGCCCAAGCATGGCTCGGGAATCAATGCTATTGATGTTGTCTCCGCCACAGAAGATGCTGATGATGACGATGCCATGGATAGTTGGATCTTCCCTACTACCAATGGTGGATCCAGTAACTGGATGGAAAAAGACTTTGTACCAATTACTTTTGTTCAGAAGTAATTGTATTTCTTGTTTTTTGGATATGTAATAAACATTATGGCCATGTGTCTTACTCGGGGCACAATGGTTTATTTGTGAGGGTTATCATGTTTAATTTCATATGGCATTAATAAAGCATTGGACGTTTATGCATACAAATTTTGCGCTCCTTGTTTTTCTTTTCTGCTTTTACTTTTTCTATACAACTATGCTCTTACACACACTCACATATAAAACTGCAGATCCATATCCACTCTGGATCCCATTGATAACAGTTCTGCTATTGCCGGTTATGACTTTTAAAATCCGATCAACCAAGCCGAGGACGAAGGTGAGAAAGATTGTGAGGTACCTGGAGAACTTGCTAGACTGTTATAACAGGAAGAAAGGGCTATACAACCTCATGAAGAGCTAGTTGAGACAGTGAACTTGGGCATAGAGGAGGAAATAAAAGAAGTCAAGATAGGTACAAATTTGGATCCTAATGTCAAACAACGATTGATACTGATGTTGCATGATTATGTCGAGATCTTCTCCTGGTCACATGAAGACATGCCTAGACTAGACACAGATATTGTGGTTCACCGTCTGCCAACTAAAGAAGATTACCCTCTGGTAAAGCAGAAGGTATGTCGTATGCGCCCAGAAATGTCAGAGAAGATCAAAACAGAGGTTATGAAACAGTTCAACGCTGGGTTCCTAGCTATCACTTCTTATCCCCAATGGGTTGCTAATGTGGTTCCGGTGCCTAAAAAGGACGGCAAGGTACAGATGTGTGTGGACTACAAAGATTTGAATAGGGCAAGCCCCAAGGATGACTTCCCGCTTCCCCACATTGATGTTCTGGTTAACAACACCGTGTAACACAAGATCTTTTCCTTCATGGACGGTTTCTATGGTTACAATCAGATCAAGATGGCACCTGAAGACATGGAGAAGACAACCTTCGTCATGCAATGGGGCAATTTCTGCTACAAAGTGATGCCGTTTGGGTTGAAGAATGTTGGGGCAACCTATCAGCGAGCCATGGTAGCTCTATTCCATGACATGATTCACCATGAGATAGAGGTCTATATTGATGACATGATAGCCAGGTCTTAAACTGAAGAAGAGCAACTTGATCATCTACAAAATCTGTTTGATAGGTTGAAGACGTACAAGCTGAGGTTAAATTGAAACTAGTGCACCTTCGGGGCAAGGTCTGGTAAACTTTTAGGTTTCATTGTCAATGGCAAGGGTATTCAGGTAGACCCTGCAAAAGTGAAAGCTATACAAGAGATACCGGCTCCTCGCACTGAGAAGGAAGTCAGAGGCTTCTTAGGACGCCTAAATTACATTGCCAGGTTCATTTCCCATTTAACTACTACTTGTGAGCCAATCTTCAAACTCTTGACGAAAGATCAAGTGGTAAAGTGGAATGACGAATGCCAGACTGCCTTTGAAAGAATCAAAGAATACCTTCAAAAGCCTCCAATTCTGATGCCTCCAATTGAAGGTAGACCTTTGATAATGCACTTAACAGTATTAGATAATTCAATGGGGTGTGTGCTGGGGCAGCATGACGAGTCCGTTCAAAAATAGCATGCAATATACTACCTTAGCAAAAAATTTACCGACTGTGAAACAAGATACTCACTGCTCGAGAAAACTTGATGCGCTTTGGCATGGGCTACTCGCCGACTAAGATAGTATATGTTGACCCACACTACTTTGTTGATATCTAAGATGGATCCGATCAAGTACATCTTCGAGAAGCCCACTCTCTCCGGAAGAATATCAAGATGGAAAATGATTTTGACCGAATACGATATCCAATACACGACCCAGAAAGCAATCAAAGGAAGTGTACTAGCTGATCATTTGGCTCATCAGGCTGTGGGTGACTACCAGTCCATGAATTTTGAATTCCCGGATGAGAACATTATATTAGTGACTGATTGTAAAGAACCTGGACTGGATGAAGGTCCTGAGGAAGGATCCCGATGGACTATAGTTTTTGATGGATCCTCCAACGCACTCGGCAATGGCATCGGTGCTGTAACCATATCTCCCGAGGGCTGTCATACTCCTTTCATGGCTAGATTATGCTTCAACTGTACCAACAATATGGCGGAGTATGAAGCATGCATCATGGGTCTCAAAGCTGCTATTGACCTGAGGATCAAGTTCTTGAGTGTTTTTGGGGATTCAGCCTTGGTAATAAGTCAGATCAAAGGAGGGTGGGACACGAAGCACCCTAATCTTATCCCTTACAAAGAACATGTGCTGACATTGCTTCCACACTTTGAAGAGGTCACCTTTGAACATTTCCCACGAGAAGAGAACCAGTTAGTGGACTATGTCATCTATGTTCAAGGTCAGATGGGACAACGAAGCTCCTCGAATCACTATTGAAAGGTTGGATGAACCGACATACTACTATGAGATTGACAATGAAGAGGTAGTAGACAAACCTTGGTTTCATGAAGTGAAAAGGTATCTTGAAGCTTAAGTGTATCTTGAGGGGGCGTCTGTCAATGATAAGAAGTTTCTGAGAAGGTTCGCCGCAAAATTCTTCCTCAGTAATGGAATCCTCTACAAGCGTAATCATGACTCTACTTTACTTCGGTGCGTAGATAAGAATGAAGCAGAGAGGATTATGGAAGATCTACACGAAGGTACTTTCGACACGCATTCTAGTGGACACAACATGGCTAAAAATATCCTACAGACAGGATACTATTGGTCCACTATGGAAGCAGACTGTTATCAGCATTTCCAAACTTGTCACAAATTCCAGATCTACTCTGATAAGGTGCATGTACCTCCGGTTCCCTTGAATGTCTTGACAGCTCCCTGGCCCTTTGTAATGTGGGGCACTGACATGATCAGACAGATTAGACCTACCGCTTCCAATGGGCATCGTTTCATCCTAGTGGCCATTGATTATTTCACAAAGTGGTATGAGGCTGCCTCTTTTGCTACTGTTACCAAGAATGTCGTGGCGCGGTTTATCAAGCATAACCTGATTTTCCTATATGGTGTGCCAGAGAGAATCATTACGGACAATGATACAAATCTCAACAATACGATGATCACCGAATTCTGTAAACAATTCAAGATCCAGCATCATAATTCTTCCCCTTACCGGCAAAAGATGAATGGCGTCGTGGAGGCTGCTAACAAGAACATTAAGAAAACCATACAAAAGATGACAGTGACATACAAAGACTGGCATGAGATGTTACCATTTTCTCTTCATGGTTATCACACCTCAGCATGAACATCGACAGAGGCAACACCTTATTCTCTGGTATATGGTATGGAGGCTGTCCTACCTATTGAGGTCCAGATCCCTTCTTTGATGATCATAAAGGATGCAGGCTTAAACGAAGATGATTAGATCCAGACTCGACTTGATCAACTGAATCTGATTGATGAGAAAAGACTTACTGCTATCTGTCATGGTCAAGTGTATCAAAAACAGATGATTAAGGCTTTCAACAAAAGAGTCAGACGTCAAGTATATCAAGTGGGCGATCTGGTAATCAAGCGCATCATACTGCCACAAGGTGATCCCAGGGGCAAATGGACTCCCACGTATGAAGGGCCATTTGTGATCAAAAGCATATTTTCCGGTGGAGCCATGATTTTGACAACCATGGATGGTGACGACCTTCCTCACCCTATTAATACGGACATAGTGAAAAGATAATACGCATAAATAAAGACCCGCTAGGTTAAATGGCCTAGGCAAAAATAAGGGCATCCTGGTGAACCAAAAGGATTCGGGCAAAAGTTAGGGATAAATGCAAAAAAATCTGTACACCCGGCAAGTCGAAAACCTGTAAAGGCGGCTTGGGAAAAAAAGGGTATCCCGGTGGACTGAAAACCCGAAAGGGAGGTCCAGGAAAAAGTTAGGGATTTGAAGCGTATCACTATGTCCCATTGGATCACCTTACGACCAGACTTCAGTATCAACTATCAAGCTCAAACGGTACCGATCAATCCAGTCAGCTTCGGAAAAGTAGCAAAGTGATGAGACGCTCGAAGACATAAGGGCAATAGCAGAATTGAAACTCAATGGGATTATTACACATAGCTGTTTTATTCTCTTTATAACTATTTTTCATATTTTTCACTCTCACGGCAATGTTCTCCTACTAGAACATCGGCCTCTTTGTACAAAATTCCTGTTATAGGAAAACTTCAGAAATCAATACAAATCATTTCTTTGAAAGTACAAAATTGTTTGTTTTTCTTTTTCTATTTTGTTTTGCAAAAACGTCCAATGACTTATTCTTGACATATGCATTTGAATATGATTACTATTCACAAATACTTGCATAAGAAACAGAAAGACAGTTTCTAATGACTTTAAGAAACGGGGAGAAGTCTAAAAAAAACAATTTGCAATCCCGACAGTAACTCTGTCCAGCAGGTATAGGGGCAGAGATAGTTTGAAACGAAGTCACCGTTACATATGACCCTGTGACTTCTATGTTCCCCACAGAGCAGAAACAACCAAGGTTTTAATCTCTCCTTCCCCGAGCAGGAATTATCTCCTCCAACAAAGTTCCTTCTCCACTTGCAACCTGTATTCCCCAACTGAGTTTTATAATTTCAAACAGTTATAAAACCTCCTCCTGAGTAGAGTTTATTTCTCTAACTACGGAAGCTCATTCCTCAGCAGAGTTTATTTCTCTACAACGGCAAAATCTCCCAACAGAGAATCCTCTCTCCATAGATTTATTCTCAAGCAGAGTCAATCCCCGGTAGAACTTCCTCGGACAGAAAGAGGAAATCCCCGGAAAAATCATATCCATCCATAATCCCCAGCGGAAATAAAGGATTCAACTTCCTTATACTCTCCAGCAGTAGTCCGGGATTTATTTTCCCAGACAAAGAAACATCGCAATAGGATCCCATATTAATACATCATGGCATGCGTATACACATTGCACACATTACAATATCATTTATTTTGAGAAATCATCACAATGCATTTCATACATCATGAAATTGCATGCGACTAACTCTTTACCTTTTTCAGGAAAAGATCAAATCAAAAAACACTGTTGACTAATTATGTAACTTGGTAGTCTTATCAAAAACTATGTATAACAAAGGGTTATCTCAGGATCTTCCTCAGAAAGTTTCTCTCACAAGACCTTCTCTGGTTCAGTCAGATCGACACTAAGATCTCTCTGATTCTATTCCAGTTGAAGATACTCCAAGAATTTTGTCTGGTTCAGTTAAATCGATCCTAAGATTTTTCTTATTCTTATCCAATCAAAGTTAATCCAAGACCTTCTCTGGTTCAGTCAGATCGACACTAAGATCTCTCTGATTCTTATTCCAATAGAAGATACTCCAAGACTTTTGTCTGGTTCAGTTAAATCGATCCTAAGATTTTTCTGATTCTTATCTAGTCAAAGTTAATCAGAGACCTTCTCTGGTTCAATCAGATCGACACTAAGATCTCTTTGATTCTTATTCCAGTTGAAGATACTCCAAGACTTTTATCTGGTTCATTTAAATCGATCCTAAGATTTTTCTGATTCTTATCCAGTCAAAGTTAATCAAAGACCTTCTCTGGTTCAGTCAGATCGACACTAAGATCTCTATGATTCTTATTCCAGTTGAAGATATTCCAAGACTTTTTTCTGGTTTAGTTAAATCGATCATAAGATTTTTCTGATTCTTATCTAGTCAAAGTTAATCTAAGACCTTCTCTGGTTCAGTCAGATCGACACTAAGATCTCTCTGATTCTTATTCCAATTGAAGGTATTCCAAGACTTTTGTCTGGTTCAGTTAAATCGATCCTAAGATTTTTCTGATTCTTATCCAATCAAAGTTAATCCAAGACCTTCTCTGGTTCAGTCAGATCGACACTAAGATCTCTATGATTCTTATTCCAGTTGAAGATATTCTAAGACTTTTGTCTGGTTCAGTTAAATCGATCCTAAGATTTTTCTGATTCTTATCCATTCAAAGATAAACCAAGACCTCTGTTGGTTCAGTTCGAATCGACCATTGATTTATTACTGATTCTTTTTCGGTAGACCTCTACTAGTTCAGTTAAATCGACACTAAGATTTTTTTGATTCTTATCCAGTCAAAGATAAATCAAGAACTTCGATAGTTCAGTTCGAATCGACCATGGATTTGTTACTGATTCTTAACCATTTAATCTCATTTCCCCAATAAGTTGCTGTGAAGCCCTGAATACGACCAAATAGCAGTCAGCCTTATCATCCTCAATAAGTCACTGTGAAGCCTGGATCTGGACCAGATAGCAGTTCACTTCCGTCTCTTCAGTCAAGAGACGACTCCCCAATAGAGTAATGGATAACTGAAGCTCATAAGCTCTATTTCCCAAGACAGAGATCAACATTCCCCAGCGAACTCCTCCTCAGACAGCAGGAATAGGAGTTCCCACAAAGGAATATCTCATGAAATCAACATTCTTCTGGATGGCATCTTTAAGCCCATCTTTGACGACTCTCCGTCATGTTCTGTGGATGGTATCCTTAAGCCCATCTCCGACAGTCTTCTGTCATCTTTTCCAAATGGAATTTGTAAGCCCATTCCCGATATTATTCACCAACAGTATCACTCCAGACGAGTGCAAATTTCCGGGCACTCTAGTGTTCAATCATCTTCCACCTTCAGATCACGAAAGGCAGACAAGCCAATATATATCTTCAGGTTTAAGAAGATTGAACAGGGGCAACTGTTGTACCCCAAAATTTTCCCTCTCATGTTTTCCAAGGTCTTCCCCTACATGGTTGGTCATAAACCCTTGCCTAAGGAAAAGGAAAATTTGTGACTAATTTTTTTAAGTTCCCTTCAATTGGCATCTCCAAAATGCCCTTCGATTGGCATTTCAACAAAGCCTTTCGATTGGCCTTGCAACAGGATCCTTCGATTTGCATCCCTAAAGGTTCTTTGATTGGAGCATAATAACTTCCTTAGATTGGAGCATTAGAGATTCCTTCGATTGGAGCATTAGAGCTTCCCTCGATTGGAGCATCAGAGCTTCCTTTGATTGGAACATTAGAGCTTCCTTCGATTGGAGCATCATAGCTTCCTTCGATTGGAGCATCAGAGCTTCCTTCGATTGGAGCATCAGAGCTTCCTTCGATTGGAGCATCATATCTTCCTTCGATTGGAGCATCAAAGCTTCCTTCGATTGGAGCATCAGAGCTTCCTTTGATTGGAGCATCAGAGCTTCCTTCGATTGGAGCATCAGAGTGAAGTGTCCTTTGATTGAAACATCAGAGTGAAGTGTCCTTCAATTGGCATACTAAGGCAGAGTATTCTTCAAATATCATGTTCTGATATGTTCTGATTAGTGCAGAGATGTCTTAATCTAACATGTTCTAATAAGGGAAGTTCTGAACACTTCGAATCAGAACCCAGAACCATTCGAAGGAACTGAATCAGAACCATTCAAAGGAACTGAATCAGAACCATTAGAAGGAGCTAAATCAGGGCCATTCGAAAGAGAGCACTCGAAAAAACATGTCCAGGTACATTGAACATGGAAAAATGGCATGAAATACCAAGTTTGGAAAATTTTCAAAATGGCTTTAATGGCTTTAAACCTTGACTTTATGGGACAGATTCTTTCTTCATTATCTTGTCCCTTTCTTGATTATTTTTTTCATAGACTTTAGGATGTTCATTTTAAGTATTTTCCTAAATAAAGATAAAACCAAAAAAAAAAGGACTTTCATTCTTAGGATTTTAGACGTATTTTCAATTCATGTGCGCGTTTATTTATTTTTACATTTTTAGATTATTGTAATTGTTTACCGGTTGTAATAGTTTAGGATTTAAATTTCCGTACTTTTAATTTCGCAATTTATTTTGCACCTCTTTTATGTAATTTCCCTGAAGCCCTGTAATAGCGTAGGAACCTTTACTTCTCACTTTGTATTTTCTTATATGCTTGTATGTAATTGCTAGTAAATAGGTGTGCATGACAAGATTAATCAAATTAATTGTAGATCACTAACTTCAAGATAATATAACTGAAAAAACACACTTCTCACACTTGCATCCTTAGGGTATTCCTCACTCGGTTGCCTTGGAAATGGTCATGTCCCTTGAACATAGGGATACTCTTAGCAAAGACCCTCAATATAAAAGTCATCATAAAAGATCATGGTCCCTAAACGTCCCTCGAGTTTCCTTTCGGTAAATGATCTTGTCCCTCGATGTTGCCTATATAATGACAGTCCCTTAGAAATGCTAATATATCTTTACATTATTACCTTCAATGACCATAACGTCCATTTCGATAGTCCCTCAACATCCAACGATATGGCTACCTACTCACTAATAGTAGGATAACTCTATCTAAAGGAAGGGAGGAAAAGAACATCGTTTTTCGAGTAGGTAGATAACTGTTAGGTACTTGCTCAAAAACAAGTTTTCACACTTACACACTTTTCAAAACTATTTTCAAAACACTTTATCACACTCTTGAGGACTGATACAAGAGTTACCATAAAGCAAACAAAAAATTTTCAAAACACACAAACACAAATAGTTTTCAAAAATAAGCAAGTACCTAAGAGCCCGTGGAAAACCACGAATGGAAAGGGTGTTGTGATACGGTGGGAGAACTGACTTGGTTGTTTTGCGTTTGATTGCAAATGTTGCGGTTAGCAAGAGTCGCCACCGAATTTTCTTTTATCCAAAAGGAAAGGCTGAAAAGAACAGGAAATACATTTGGGATGTTTTCTTGAGTTCGGGGGATAGATTATGAAAAGGGAAGGTATTAGTACCCTTTTCATCCATGGTTTTCCATGGGCTCTTAGTTACTTGCTAGATCACTTACTTTTGTTTTAAAATGTGTTTTGTGTGGTTTTTGAAAGTATTTTGAAAAGGCGCCATCGTTTAGGAAAACTTTGTAATGATTCTTGTTTGTAAGAATGTATACAAACTGTTGATCTTTTGAAAATGTTTTCAAGTTTGAAAGATGTTTTGAGAGTGTTGGTGTTTGTTTTGAAAACATCAAGGATGTTTTTCTTTTTAAATTGAGCAAGTAACTAGGAACATTCTACCTACTCAAAATTCTTTCATGTTTATTTCCTCTTTCCTTTAACATTGTTATCTTACCATTGATTTGGTAAGTAACCCTGTCTTCGGATGTAAAAGGGACGGGCGTGGGTCATCGTATAACCATGATTAGCAATGTTTTAAGATATCTTAGCATTTTATTTAGGGACTAAGATCATTTTGAAAGGCAACATGGATAACGTCATCGAGGGACTATGATCTTGTATTTTTGCTTGTTTTTGCTAAGATACCTCACATGCATAATATGACCATTTTTGTAAGGCAACAAAGTGGGTTTACCCTAAGGGTGTATGTGTGCAAGTGTATTAGTTTTCATGCTTGATTTGTCTTGATTAGGGTTTTCTATTTGTTGGTTTTAATCTTTCCATACAAGCTCCTAATTGTTAGCATTTGTATATAAAGCAATAAATTGCGGAAATTAAAGTTACTACGCTATTACATCATTTAGTGGAGGGGGTGTACAAATTACAAATGGGGAATTGCAAGAAATTAAATATAAATAATTATTGCAACCATATTGAATTTGAATAAATGTACAAAATTGAATAAGTAAAAATGCAAGAATGTAAATGTAAAAAGAAATGTGATTTTTGTTTTGTTTTTTATGAAAAAGGGGTTTTTGACTTAATTAATTAAAATAAAATAATTAACTAAAAATAAGAAAATTAAGATTAAGTTAGTAAAAGAAATTAATTTATTAAAGAAAAACAAGTTTTTAGGGTTTTTGTGAATTTACTTGAACTAGTAAATAAAATAAAAGTCCTAAGTTCTAAATTGATTTTAATTTACAAGAAAATAATATAATAATAATTAAGATTTATTATCTAAGTATTTAAAAAAAAGGGGAAATTAATTTATTAAAGAAATTGTTCTTTTAGTTTTTTGAAAAATAAACTAAATAAAAATAAATAATAAAAATATAAATATTTTTGGATTTTTATTTATAATAATAATAATAATAAAAATAATAATAATAAAAGTAAAAGAAAATAAAATAAAAATAAAATGTAAAGAAAAGTCAGGGAAGTTAAAGTTGAATTTGGGAGGTAATGTTAAGAAAAAAAGTCAGGCCCATGGGATGGAGGCCCAAGCACTTCCTGAAACAAAAAGATATCAAAAAATATGGAAAAATGCAAAAGGCAGCGCATTGGGTGTTCAACCCACGCCCTATTGGTTACCGGCGCGCTGCCTTACCACTGGGGTGGCTATACATCCGTTAATTTAAATGAAATGATAAATATATAATACAAAATGTGTCATAAATACGCTTCATCTTCAACCTCCAGCCAGACCACCTGTATCTCATTCATTTCTCAATAAAAATGGAAAATACAAACATGAAAGTTGCTCCATTTTTCCATACGTATCCAACCATATAAATATCATGAACTATAAATCAAAGATGAATGATAATTTTTGAAAGTACCAAATTCTGACCTAATTATTTTCAGATGTTCAATCCTAAAATTCTCCTAGCTCAATCAATATAAATAAAATCTATGGATATGTACAGCTTCAGGGCAATGATGCCTACATTTTATCTTCATAAATGCAAGCCTAACAATGCCTAAGTAATGAGATAGAAGTTCAAGAAAAATACCTCAAAACTGGAAATCATGAAATGAAAATGAGCTTGATTCAAGGTGCTGCAATGATCAGGTTAGCTTCCTCAAGTTCCTAGGAAGCTAATGCAATGGTTAGCCTGAGTTAAGAGTGGCTGAAATGGCTTGGAGAAGTCAATGTGCAGTGCTCCATTTTTGGCTATGGAGGATGATGGAAATTGAGTTACAGTCGTGTAACAGAGACATGGATGAGTTGTATTTGATGTTTAGAAGCTTTAGGAACCAAAAGGCTTGAAAACGCACGAGGGAGATATGAATTTCAAGTTTTTGGTCAGAATGTGCAACAATGGTGATTTTTGATTCAGTTCTGAGTTCTTGTGTGTTTTAGGGCTTGTGTATGCGTGTGTTTTGATGCCAATGACTTTTGCATAAGTAAGGAGAAGGTTAGAGTGCTTGAGAGGGTCAGAAGTACAAGATATAGACTGATTGCTATGTTACTTGATTTTGAAGAAAAGTTGGAATATGGTTTCAAAGCATAGTACAAGCATGGGCTGTGTTGTTTAGAGGCTTGAGACAAGTTTATTTTGGGTTATAGGTTGTGTATGATCAGAAGAGATTAAGTGCAAAGCTCAAGAACAAATTTTATGCATAAAGCTACTTTTCCAAAATGGCAATGTACACTTTCTTCCTAAAATGGAAATAAGCATGGGCAATGCATTGAATGCTTGAGTTGAAGCCTCTAACATCTATGCAAAACATTAATTATGGAGTGCCAAACAAGTTTGAGGCCTGAAAAGCAAAGATTGTGCAGCCTAGAATGGATTTTCATTCTTGTTCATCACAAAAATGACCTATAATTTTAGTTTGAAACCCTAACTTCCTCTCTTCGATTCTCCTTGCTCAAGAATGATCTCAAGGAGTTCTTGGACATTTTGGAAAGTTTGTAATGTTTTCTACAACAACTCTTTGAATCACTTTTGAAACTTCCCCTTGTAACTATGTTAAAAATTGTCATGAAGTTAGGTCAAAATCCTGCCTAAACTAGGGCAAAATTTTCACTAAGTGTTTACTTTCATGAACATGTATTCACAAAATAATAACTTGAAATCCATGCATTTATAGGAGAAGTTGTGTTCTAAAATGTTTTAGATCTCATTGATATCTACAACTTTCATGTTGAAAGTTTCCTTTGAATCATCTTGCATCATGGTGAAAAATTAGCTTAAAGTTGTGAAAAAATATGAAGTTTCCAATACTTAGAAAAATTTCTAAGTTTAGAAATTTTGACTCTTCAAAATGAAATCTTGACTTATTGATTTCTTGATGAACAATTTTCATATTTTTACATGTTTTGATGAATTGTGATCTTTGATACTTGATTTTGACCAAAAAGTCAAAGTTTGACTTTTCAGTGTGCAGTTGACTTTTGATCAGTTTGACTGAAAATTAATTATCAATCAATTGGTGTTGAGGGATTCCTTGAGTCATGCCATTATGTCAAAATGATGCAATTGAACTCTTGAGATCATGTCTTAGACCAATTAACCATTTGTTAGGTCAAAAATCAGAAATTCCCCTTTCTCAGCCAAAACCCTAATTTTGACCATTTTGCCCTTTTGATGATCTGATCAAATTTCTTGAGGACTTGTGGTCCAAACATGATCAAGTGATACATATGAGTTTATAATGTTGATATTGATAAAAAATTATGAAGTTTGACTGTAAATTGACCACAGTTGACTTTTTCCCTAATACAACTGATTTTTAGGTCAACTGCTCAATTAACTGAGCAAAAATATGATCCAAGACTTGAAACTTGACATGAGAAATATTTAGGGTCCATAATGATCAATGAGAGTCATATGAGGCATTAAAAGTTCACTTATCCTTGTGCAATCTCAAACCCTAAATCCAGCCATCAGTGCTTAAGGAGGTGTCTTGAGCTGATAAACCCTTGTGCAGTCTTGAACCAGAGGAGATCTTGTAAGAAAATATTTGATAAATAAGGGGGAAAATTTTGGGGTACAACAGTTGCCCCTATTCAATCTTCTTAAACCTGAAGAGTTAGATTGGCGGATCCGCCATTCGTGACTCGAAGGTGGAAGATGATTGGACACTAGAGTGCCCAGAAATTTGCACTCGAAGACGAAATGGGAATGGGCTTATAGACGCCATTTGGAGGAATGGTAGAGATTTGTTGGAGATGGGCTTGTAGATGCCATCCCAAGATGATTGTTGACAGAAAAATGGACTAAGTCTTCAATTTGATTTCAACTGGAAAAGAATCAGAACAAATCTTTTGAGCGATCTATCTGAACCAGAAGAAGTCTTGCATGTTGTTTGACTGGGAAGAATCAGAATAAATCTTGGAGCGATTTATCTGAACTAGAAATGCTCCTTTGGAAAGTATCAGGATAAACCGTTGATGGGTTTAAACTGAACCAAAAAGGCTTGAATATTCTTTAACTGGAAAGAATTAGAGTAAATCTTTGTGTGATTTATCTGAACTAGAGAAAGCGTCTGCGGGAAAGAATCAGAATAAACCGTTGAGAGATTTATCTGAACCCGAAATGTTCCTTTAGATAGTATCAGGATAAACCATTGAGGGGTTTAAACTGAACCAAAAAGATCTTGAATATTCTTTAACTGGAAAGAATCAGAGTAAATCTTTGTGTGATTTATCTGAACCAGAGAAAGCGTCTACGAGAAAGAATCAGAATAAGTCGTTGAGAGGTTTAAGCTGAACCAGAAGGGATCTGGAGAAGAATCAAAATAAATCATTGAGAGATTTATATGAACCAGAGAAGACGTCTGCGGGAAAGAATCAGAATAAACTGTTGAGGGATTTAACTGAACCGACAGGGGTCTGGAGAAGAATCAGAATAAATCATTGAGAGATTTATCTGAACCAGAGAAGACGATTGCGGGAAAGAATCAGAATAAACCGTTGAGGGATTTAACTAAACCGGCAGGGGTCTGAAATAAATATTTGTTATGTAGATGGTTGACCAATCCTTTCTTTGGAATTGATCTGTATTTGACTTGCTGGAAATTTGACAATAATTTTCTGTTGATTGATCTTTCCTGAAAAGATGAAAGGTTAGTTGTATGCAATGTCATGATGTATGAAATGCATGGTACAATGATGTTCTCAAAATAAATGAGATTGTGTCGTATGTATTTGTGTCGACAATGCTATGATGTATGGATGTAATGTATGGACACGTTAATTGTTATGCCGCAGTGTTGTTGGAGTCAGGGAAAATAAATCCCTGAGCATTGCTGAGAATGAGGAGTGTAAGTATTCATGTTTTGAAGTTGAAGTGTTGATGAGCTTCCAATTGTTAGGGAAATAAACTTTGTCGTGTTAAGGGAAACGTCGTGCATTACTTGTAGACCTTGTGAAATCAGGTTGGGGAATCCTGAGAAATAGGGCGACTTTTACTGAGGAATCTTAGGCGCGGTCACTAGAAGTCTTGTTCCGTCTAGGATGTGAGAGAGCTTGATATCATTAAGCTGCATACTAGAGAAATGTTAGTGATCCTGTAGTTGGATGTCTCGCTTTCTGCTTTTTCTGGAAAAGTATCTGCAGGGGACTTTATGGAATAGCCTAAAGATATTATCCTATTTCTTAAAGCCATTAGTAATTGTCTTTCTATTTTCTGTTCATTTGTAAACAGTAGTCACGTTCAAATGCTTATGTTCAAAAATAAATCATTGGACGTTTTTGTAAACAAAACACAGAAATAAAGAAAAACAGACAATTTTGACCTTTCAAAGGGATATCTTTGTATTAACTTGAATAAGTATTTTTTGTACAACGAGACGAACATTCTAGTAAGAGAATATCATCGTAAAAAATGAAAATTGATACAAAGAAGAGATAGCTATGTGAAATAATCCCACGGGGTTCCCATTCTGCTATAGCCTTCATGTCTCTGAGCGTCTTGTCCACATGATGCCTTGTTCGAAGCTGATTGGATTAATTAGTACCGTTTGAGTTTGTCCGTCGATACTGAAGGTTGTCTGTAAGGTGATCCAACGGGACATAGTCATACGCTTTAATTCCCTAACTTTTGCCTGGACCGCCCTTTCGGGTTTTCAGTCCACCCGGATACCCTTTTTTGCCCAAGCCGCCTTTTCAGGTTTTCAGCTTGTCGGGTGTACAGATTGTTTTGTATTTTATTCCTAATTTTTGCCCGAACCTTTTTGGTTCGCCGGGATGCCCTAATTTTTGTCTAGGCCAGTCGATCTAGCGGGTCTTTATTCATGCGTAGTATCTTTTGACTATGTCCGCATTCACAGGGTGTGGAAGGTCGTCGCTATCCATAGTGGTTAGGATCATTTCTTCACCAGAGAATATGTTTTTGATCACAAATGGTCCCTCATATGTAGGAGTCCACTTGCCCCTGGGATCACCTTGTGGCAATATGATATGCTTGATTACCAAGTCACCAACCCAATATACCTGACGTTTGACCTTTTTGTTGAAAGCTTTGATCATACGTTTTTGGTGCATCTGGCTATGACAGACATCCGTAAGCCTCTTCTCATCAATCAAGTTCAACTGGTCAAGGCGAGTTTGGATCCAATCATCTTCATTAAGCCCTGCATCTTTTATGATTCTCAGAGAAGGTATTTGGACCTCAATTAGTAGAACAACTTCCATGCTGTATACCAAAGAGAAAGGAGTTGCCCCTATCGATGTGCGCGCCGTGGTACGGTAAGCATGGAGAGTGAATGGTAGCATCTCATGCCAATCCTTGTATGTTACTGTCATTTTTTGTATGATCTTTTTGATGTTCTTATTTGCAGCTTCAACAACACCATTCATCTTTTTCCGGTAAGGAGAAGAATTATGGTGCTGGATCTTGAATTGCGCGAATTGTACGATGATCATAGTATTGTTGAGATTTGTACCATTGTCTGTGATGATTCTCTCTGGGATACCGTACCGACAGATGAGATTCTGTTTGATGAACCGAGCCACAATATTCTTAGTAACGGAAGCGAAAGAAGCTGCCTCAACCCACTTTGTGAAATAGTCAATGGCCACCAAGATGAAGCGGTGTCCATTAGAAGTTGTAGGTTTGATTTCTCCAATCATATCGATGCCCCACATCACGAACGACCAGGGAGCAGTCAGGACATTTAGAGGAACTGGAGGCACATGCACTTTGTCTGCATAGATCTGACACTTGTGACAGGTTCGTGAATGTTGATAGCAATCTGCTTCCATGGTAGATCAGTAGTACCCTGCCCGTAGGATCTTTTTAGCCATCGTATGCCCACTAGAATGGGTGCCAAAAGTGCCTTCATACAGGTCATCCATGATCTTTTCTGCCTCAACCTTGTCTACACAACGAAGCAAAACAGAGTCGTGGTTGCATTTGTAGAGAATTCCATTACCAAGGAAGAACTTAGCAGAGAATCTTCTTAAGAACTTCTTATCATTGACTGAAGCTCCTTCCGGATACTCTTGAGCCTCGAGATACCTATTGACTTCATGGAACCAAGGCTGGCCCACTACTTCTTCAGTATTGATCTCGTGACAGTAAGCTAGTTCATTCATCCGTTCAATGGTGATCTGGGGAGCCTCGTTACCCCACTTGAGTTTAAACATGGATGACATAGTGGCTAGCGTGTCCGCTAGTTGATTTTCCTCTCGTAGAAAATGCTCAAAGGTAATTTCCTTGAAATGTGGGATTAATGTTATCACATGTTCTTTGTAGGGGATAAGGTTAGGGTGCTTCGTGTCCCATTCTCCTTTGATCTGACTGATGACCAAGGCTGAATCTCCAAATACACTTAAGGATTTGATTCCCAAATCTATGGCAGCTTTGAGACCAAAAATACATGCTTCACATTCTTCCATATTATTAGTACAGTTGAAACAAAGTCTTGCAGTGAATGGAGTATGACATCCTTCAGGGGATATGATTACAGCACCTATGCCATTTCCGAGTGCGTTGGAGGCTCCGCCAAAAACCAAGGTCCATCGGGATCCTTGTTCAGGTCCGTCATATGGTCTGAGTTCTTCACAATTGTTTATCATCATGATGTCTTCATCTAGGAATTCAAATTTCATGGACTGATAGTCATCCACAACTTGATGAGCAAGGTGATCGGCTAGCACACTTCCCTTTATTGCTTTGTGGGTAGTGTAATGAATGTCGTATTCAGTCAGAATCATCTGCCATCTTGCTATTCTCCCAGAGAGGGCAGGCTTCTCGAATATGTATTTAATTGGATCCATCTTGGATATCAATAAGGTAGTATGGGTTAGCATATAATGTCTTAGCCGACGAGCAGCCCATGCCAGAGAACAACAAGTTTTCTCGAGCAGTGAATATCTTGTTTCACAGTCGGTAAACTTTTTTGCTCAGGTAGTAAATATCATGCTCTTTTCGGAAGACTCCTCATGCTGCCCCAGCACACACCCCATTGAATTTTCCAAAACAGTTAGATACATGATTAAAGGTCTTCCCTCGACTGGCGGCATCAAAACAGGAGGCTCTTGTAGGTATTATTTGATCTTGTCGAAGGCAGCTTGGCATTCATCATTCCATTTGACTACTTGATCTTTCTTTAGTAATTTGAAGATTGGTTCATAAGTAGCAATTAGGTGAGAAATGAATCTGGAGATGTAATTAAGCCATCCTAAGAATCCTCTGACTTCCTTCTCGGTGCGAGGAGCAGACATTTCTTATATTGCTTTCACCTTGGCAGGGTCTACTTCGATACCTTTACCATTGACGACGAAGCCTAGAAGTTTACCAGACCTCACCCCAAATGTGCATTTATTCGGGTTCAACCTTATCTTGTATTTCTTTAGCCTTTCAAATAGTTTCTGCAAATGGTCAAGATGTTCCTCTTCAGTTTGAGATATGGCTATCATGTCATCCACATAGACCTCTATTTCATGATGGATCATATCGTGAAATAGAGCTACCATGCCACACTGATAGGTTTCCCCAGCGTTCTTCAACCCGAATGGCATAACCTTGTAATAGAAAGTGCCCCAATGTGTGACGAAGGTCGTTTTCTCCATGTCCTCAGGCGCCATTTTGATTTGATTGTAGCCTGAGAAACCATCCATGAATGAGAACACTTTATGCTTTGCGGTATTGTCAACCAAAATATCAATATGGGGAAGTGGGAAATCATCTTTAGGACTTTCCCTATTTAAATCTCGGTAATCCACACACATGCGTACTTTTCCATCCTTTTTGGGCACTGGAACAACATTGACGACCCATTGTGGATAGGAGGTGATGGCTAAGAATCTAGAATTGAATTGTTTCATTACTTTCGTATTGATTTTCTCTAACATGTCTGGCCGCATGCGACGAACTTTCTGTTTTACCGGAGGGCAGTCTTCTTTTGTCGGTAGACGATGGACCACGATATCAGCGTCAAGTCCTGGCATGTCTTCATTCAACCAGGCAAAGACCTCAACATAGTCATATAGTAACTGAATTAAGCGCTTCTTGACACTGGGTTCCAGATTGGCTCCTACCTTGACTTCTTTCTTATCCTCTTCGGTACCTAAGTTAACTGTGTCCACTGGTTCTTCGTGGGGCTGTATGGTCCTTTCTTCCTGTTGTAGTAACCTGGCTAGTTCCCCTGGCACTTCATAATCTTCATCACCTTCGTCTTCGGCTTGATAGATTATATTTTCAGAGTCACAATAGGCCATAGCGGAATCGTTACCCATGGGATCCTAAGTCAATGTAGATCTGCATTTTAATATGCGAGTGTGTGTAAGAGCATAACTATCTTTGAAAGAAATAAAAATGTAGAAAAAGAAAGACAAATAGTACAAAGTTTGTATGCAAAAACGTCTATGATTCATTGATGACATATGAAAATGAGGTAACAACCCTTTCAAATGGATCGTTGTGCCTCGGGTAAGACACAAGGTTTTAAAAGTCTGAATTGTTTAATTATTACAAGTCCGACGAAAATTTAAAGACAATTACTGTTGGATAAAAGTAATTGGGACAAAATCTTTAGCTTCCCAGTTGCCGAGTCCTCCGTTGATAGTTGGGAAAATCCATTCCTCCAGGTCGCAGTTATCATCACTATCCTCCACTGAGTTGACTCCATGTTTGTTGATCTTCAAAGGTGGTCCTCCGGCACGAGCATGACGAATAACTTTCTGGGCTCCTGAAGTGAAACCCAAACCAAATTTGTCAGATTTGTAAGGGATATTCGGGAGTTGGTCCCAAATAGTAAACCCACCTTCTTCGACCACTGCCTTGGCCTCTTTCAGAGAAGACATCTTTAGAGGAGGTCTCGTAATCTTTGGCACTTGGGACACAATCTTGGTTGCTGCCACTGTTTGTGGGACTTCCTCGAAATGCTGAAACGGAGTTTCAATGAATTCACCATCCAATTCCATGTATTTGATGGAGTTCAAGTGACTGACCATATATTCCTCTTCTCCATGGACAATAATGATTTTTCCCTTGGTTGGGTATTTTAGCATCTGATCTAATGTAGAGGTGAGGGCACCAGCGTCATGAATCCAAGGTCGGCCTAATAAATAGGAATAGGAAGGGCGAATGTCCATCACGTAGAAAGTTGAATCAAAGGTTTGAGTTCCAACTTTAATGGGGATGTCCACCTCCCCATGCACCATTCTCTTTGAACCGTCGAAGGCCCTTACCACTATGTTGTTGGGTTTTAAGGTCAAACCTTCACAGTCAAGTCTATCCAAAGCTTTCTTAGGAAGCATATTCAAAGATGAGCCAGTATCAACCAGGACATGGGCTAAAGTTGTGCCCCTGCATTCGACAGAGATATGAAATGCCTCGTTGTGTTTCCTCCCTCTAGGTGTCAGGTCAGCATCAGAAAATCCTAAACCGTTGTTAGCGGTCAAACTGGCCACACAGTCATGGAACTAGTCAGCAGAGGTTTCTTGTGGCACATGGGCAGTTTTAAGAAATTTTACCAAGGCCTTTGTATGAGCCTCAGAGCACAATAGTAAAGCTAGCATATAAATATTTGACGAAGTCTGCCACAGCTGTTCGACTACGTTATAGTCGCTTCTCTTTATAAATTTCAGAATTTCTTCCATTTCTTTTTTGGAGGCCTTTGGGATAGATACTGATTGTGCCTTCATTCGGACAGGCTCAACCAGAATGCCTTTTCCCCGAGTGTTGGTCGACTCGGCAGTAGGGGTGTTAGTAGGGGTAACCATAGGGATTGTAGTAGTGTCAACAGGAACAAAAGCAGGGATGATCACCGGATCGGTAATAGTTTTCGAAGGAGCAATCTCTGGGGAGAATACTCTTCCACTCTGGGTTATCTTGCTGGTTCCTGCGATGTTGCCGATGTCGGGGTCAGTCTTCTAAAAAATTGAGTCTTCATCAGCCAGCCAATCCTGCTTGACGCCGTGATAGTAAACGTCACCCCCATAGTTCCATGGGACAATTTTATCTGATGAGTACGAGATTGGTCCTGGCATAGTAATTATCAGTGGAGTCACCTTAGGAATGGATGTAATCCTAACAGGTCTTTTGGTGGAGACCCTATAAAGATTGGCGGAAATGGTTACTATTGAAACATCTTTGTAAGAAATGGTTTGAGCGGGAGTCTTTTCAAACAAAATCTCTTTGTCATCCATTAGGCGCTGGACACCTGCTTTCAATAAATGACATCCAATTGGTATGGATAAACAGAGGTGGTAACCTTCACCATATCCCGGAAATAAACTGGCTTTCAACAGGTTTCTCTTGACAGTTAGGAGAGGAGTAACAAGTTTATCAACAACAGTAGCAAACATATCGTCTTTAACAGTGTTAACATCACGACAATGCTTGGCCATAGGAGCGGTGATAACATTTGGGATCTCAGGAGCATCAAATTCAATTTCTTTTGCCTCAAGAAGGTCTTCCACCTTGTTTTTCAAAGCCCAGCAGTTATTGGTATCATGGCCTGGACTTTTTGAATGGTAAGCACAATGAGCATTAGGGTGGTAATGAGGAGATGCGATGTTGTGATTTTTCGGGGCTTCCTTCAAAGTTACTAGATTAGATCTCTATAAATGTGGCAGGACTTGAGACAGCGTCATATTTATCTGGGTAAATTATCTTACCAGTCCTTCTGTTCTAGGCTGGTCGCTCCTTTGTTGAGTAGGTGCAGGCTTTGGGATCATGACAGCCCCTACCATGGGATGGCGTTCAGTTTTGTCCTGATTCCTTTGAGGGTACACATCAACAACCTTTTTCTTCCTAATAAATGATTTTCTCACGGTACTGGAGGATGCGTCTTTTTGGATCTTCCCACTCTTTATCCCAGCTTCCACTCTTTCCCCGGTCAAGATTAATTCAGTGAAGCCTGCTGAGGAGCTTCCAATTAGATGATTGAAGAAAGGACCCGACATGGTACCCAAAAACATGTCTACTAGCTCTCTGTCAGATAGGGGAGGCTGGACTCTTCCTGCTAAGTCCCTCCATTTCAGGGCGTAGTCTTTGAAACCTTCGCTTGAAACCATAGCCATACTCTAGAGTTTAGTACAGGTGGGAGCAAGGTCTGCATTGTACTGATACTGTTTATAAAAGCAGCGGCAAGGTCTTCCCAATTATGGATATTGGCCCTTTCCAACTGATAAAACCAATCTAGCTGAGTCCCGGATAGACTATCCTAAAACAAGTGGACCCATAAATCTGTGTCAGCAGTGTGAGGTTGTATCTTCCTCACATACGATCGTAGGTGCATCTTGGGACACGAAACCCCGTCGTACTTAGCAAACACTGGTGCCTTGAACTTTGGTGTAATAACAATACCAAACACTAAACCCATCTCTTCAAAGTCTATCCCGGGTACTTTCTGAATCTCCATTTCACTTAGACGCTCTTCAAGATGTTTTTACTTGTCGTCAGCCGGAGGATACTGCTCTTCAGAGTAATCCTCTTATTCTTCCTCTTCAAATTCTGGATGGGCAGTCACTTCCTTGCCTTTCCCTTCTTGATTATCCTTTTCACCTGATGATGTTGCGAAGTCTAGAGTCCGTCTGGCTTTCTTCTTCTTTTCTTTGATCAACAAAGTTTTCAAATCTTCTTGTCCTTTTTCTAGAGTCAAGAACATTTGTTAAAACTGAGCATTCTGCGCCTAGAGATCTTTTACAGTCTGTTTCGTGTCCATCTTACTAAAATAAATAGTAGAAAGATGAGGAGACCTGTTGTAAGAAACCTGCTTATGTTATGATGAATGGAGATGCATATGCAATGATTTCAAGGAAATTAGAGATTTAAATTTGCTTTAGACAAAAAGGAACACACGTTATATTAATAAATCAAAGTTTGAGTACATCATGCCTCTTTGGGCTTACAATGAAAGAAATAAAATACAAAATTCTAAGACAAAAAAGTTGAACGCATCCTCTTTGGTGCAGTGTAGGCATTCAGGCTCCGCTCCTTATGAAGTTGCTTGGTGAGTTCCAGAACCTTCTTCTCATTGGCGTAGAATTGGGCCTCGAAAGTGTCTAGCTCCCCTTTAAGCTGTATCCAATCCCTTTGCAAGTCTTCGAGAGAGATGGGCATGCTGGGGTGAAGGATAATGTAGCAGACATCTCTTTCCACAACAGGCTCTACGATAACTGGAAGAATAGAGAGGTAAGGCATCATAAGACTTTGAGCACGAGCTCGTACCCATTTGAGATAAGGCTCAAGAGGGATCGAATTCTTGTGCCCCAGTGTCTTGCTATCAACTCTATGTACCATGCCCCAAGCTCGCATGAACCTTTTGCGGTAATCCTGAGTATCATCCTCGTAGTTGAAGACGATTCCTTGAATAAGTGCATCATGAGGACCATCCCTTCTTGCATATCCAAACTATCGCAGCGCCAAACAAGGATTGTAAGTGATTCCTCCCCTAATGCCTAAGAGAGGGACATTAGGTAATTCTCTGCATCGATCAATGATGGTAACATTCTCTGAGAATCGGGGACACCAATGAATGCTTGAATGTATAAGAGTCATCATCCTATGAGACCATCTCAAACCTTGTTCATTCTTCAAGACGAATCAGGGTAGGTGTGAAATAAACCACCTAGCCAAAAGAGGTGTGCAACACATAAGGGTTCCTCTCCTCTTTACAGTGCGAGTATGCAACAAATGTAGGATATCTCAAAGCAGAGTAGGTACCAGATTGCGTGATAGGAAAACTTTAACCGCATTCACGTCTATGAGCTGATGTGATACGGTGGCCAGAACCGGGACGTGTTTCCCTATTTTTTAAGGAATTTGCTGGTTTGCGTTTTGCGTTTATGTTTGCAAAATATCGCGGTAAGCAAGTGTGATCGGTGGGAATAGAACTGACTGTTTTGGAATGCTGGTTCGCGTTTGCGTTTGTTTTCTCAAAATGTCGCGGTAAGAAAGAGTCGCCACCGTCTTTTATTTTATCCAACAAGGAAAGGACAAAAGCACATAAAAATTCCCTTTTGAGATATTTCTCGGGTTCGCGAGGTAGATTATAGAAAGGGAAGGTGTTAGCACCCTTTCTATCCGTGGTTATCCACGGGCTCTTAGGTACTTGCTCATTATGTTTTCAAAAGTTTGCTTTTCTTTGTGATTGTGGGTTTGAAAAGAGTTTTTGTTTTGAAGAGAGTGTAAGTGCAAAAAGTTTTGTTTTGTTTTTAAAAGGAGGAAGTACCTAAGAACATCTACCTACTCAAAAGGGAATTAAACTATACAAGTGTCCTTTAGACAACACTATCCCACTATTGAGGAATAGGTAGCATCTTCGTTGGAGTTTTAAGGGTCAATTCGATTAAGGGACGTGTGGTCACTAAAGCAATGTTAGGATGCCTTAGCGGTAACCCTAATGTCTTAGATCATTTTTATCCGAGGCAACCGTTTCGAGGTAACTTATGATCTTTGGGCAAGAGGGCGACCTCTAAAACTTCCTATACTCAATGACCATGTTCGAGGCAACCAAGTGAGGTATACCCTAGGGGTGGCATGTGCAAGTGTGTCAATTTTCAGTTATATTATCTTTACATGTCATGGTGAGCTACTGTTAATTTTAGGTTAAAGATTATCTTGTCATGCATTGCCTATTATTCAAACATCTAACAGTTAATGGTTGCGGAAATTAAATTGCGGAAAAATAAATCTAAGCTATTACAAGGCGTCGGGTATTTACATCGCTAAAAACAAACCCTTAAAAATTAAATTACGGAAAGTAAATAAAAGCGATAAATAAGTCCTAATTTAAAACTATTACATTCCCGGAACAGTTACAATATTGAAATGTGGATCAAAAATTATTCCCGCGCGAGAAAATTAAATCGAAGTGTTTTTAGGGTTTTGACCCTTTTTATTAAAGAAAGCATATTTTTGTTATTTTTGAATTGAAAATTGGTCTAAATTAATAATTGAATTAATTAATTACATAAAAAAATATTTTTGGTTTTTTATTTTAATTAAGGAAATAAAATGAGAATGATTAAAAAATGTTAAAAACCCTAATTCTATATTAATTTTAATTTAATGCAAAATATATTAAAGTTGAACCTAATTAAAACTAAATTAATTGGTTAAAATTTATTTACAAAAATAATAAAATAGTGAAATTAAAAAATATTATTCTTTGTTGTTTCTGATTTTTTTATGAAAAAAGTTAATTAGTTAATTAATTAATTATGATAATAATGATAATAAAATAAAAATAGTGAAAAGAAAATAAAATAAAGAAACAAACTCAGGGGGTGCTGGGCTTGAAGAGGGGGTATGAATTGCAATTTTGAGGCCCATATTCAATCAGCCTTGTTGACTTTTTCAAATTCCCCATGGTGCGTTTGACTAGAGTGCAGGATGGTCACTCAATCTTTGCCCTTGGATTTGATTTGCAGGCCACTTGTCACTTGAGATCTGGAGGCATTTGGTGAACCACGCTGGGAGCATTGCACATGAATACCTGAAGAACAAAATCAAATAAATGTTTGGGGGACCTGGGATTTGAACCCAGGTCCCAATGATCATATGCCAACACGCTTGCCACTCAACCAAATTGCTTCATTCGTTATAAGAATAACAATCAAATAATATACTCAAAACCATTAATTAAACTCTGTAAAAAAATAAAAACGCGCTATGATTTAAATGAACCAATGACGCTAAGACACATCTTTATCTTCTTCACAAAAAGCCTGGTTCGTTTACCTGCGGATTTTTATCCGCATGAAGATTCATAGGGTCTTTCAAAAATCTCTCCCAGGCCATAAAAATGAAATCCAAGAGTACCAACGTACTCGTCTCTTCCTCTTGGTCATCCCTGTAACCACTATTTGTCTTAGTTTAACCTGCAGTGTAAATGCCTAAAAACGAAACAAGAAAACCCTAGGTTCGGGCATTGCAATACAGGGTCTGAAAATAAAATTAAACAATGCAGTTTGCTTAGAAATTTAATGGTCAGTATGAATATGCAAGAAATTTGGCGAAAGGATGCAAGAAAACTGAATTACGATTCCATGTCCAGAGCAATATTCATGGAGACTTACAGGGCGTTTTAGGAAACGAAAAGGCTTGGTTTCAATTGGTATAGCTTCACTGGATGTCAAGGAAGAGAGCTGTGTTGAGCTTTTGGTTGGAATTGGCCTCCAAGGTTGTTTTCGATCTCACACTTTTCAAGCTTTTTTCTCAAAGTTCTGTGGCCATTTCTGCAAAGCTCTATGTGTGTGTTTGGTTTGTGAGGCTTGTGTGAGTGTTATAGAATGAATTAGGGTTGGTCTTTTGGTCTCAAATCAAATGCATTGAAGATTCAAGATTGGATTTTGATCACCATAACCAAGCTTCCAAAAATAGGCCAAATCTGATTTTTTGTGCTTGAATTGACTTGATACAAATTGACTAGGTGTTATATGATATTTGCAAGCTGTACAAATCACAAAGATACCATTTCATTAATTTTTGGATTTTATTTGAATTAATATAGATTTAAAATGAATTAAATCAATAAAAATTAAATAAAATAGAAAAATAAATGTTTGGTCATAAGATGAGACACGTGTGTGGCATGACAAGACCAAATCAAGTGGAAAAAAGTGGGCCCTTTTGTTAAAAATTGGAGTTTTGAGGATAGTTGACTTTTGGCAATTTTGGAAAAATGCCCAACTTCAACAATGCAAAACTTCCTCAATTTTGAACTTCTGGAGGTGTTTTTGGAGTTTTTAGAAACCTTGATATGTCCTCTAATCAACCCTTTTGGTATCATCTCATTTTAATGTTCCATGCTCAAGTTATAAGCTTTGGAAAAAAAGGTGTTTTTGTTGACTTTCAAAAATAACCTATAATGTCCAAATTTGTAACTTTTTGTGAGAGCATTTCTTGATCTTGGGGCGTGAAGATGGATTGTAGTAAATTGCATCCTATTCAAAATGAGCTTTGTATGGGTCATTTCTCACAAAGTATGAGAGAGTTATGCTTGGTCAAAGTTGAGTTGACTTTTCCTACAAAACCCTAATTTAGCAACTTTTAAATCTTGATGAATCTTGAGCAATCCTTGATGAATCATGATCAACCCTTGATCAAATGATGAATTAACCTTCAAAATTAGAATGTTGACAAAAAATCTTGAGGTTTGACTGTATTTGGGACACAGTTGACTTTTGCCCTAGCACAGTCGACTTTTGGGTCTCTTGAGCAATTGACTGACCAAACTTCCTCTACAAGGCTTGAAATTTGACATGGATGCACTTGAGAACATATTAAGACATTGGGAAACACTTGAGTCCATTTGGATGTGAGGGCCTTAATGCAACACAAAACCCTAATTTTGACTTGACTGCCTTAGGAGGTGATTTGACTGTCCAACCCTTAAGCCAACTTGAGCAACTTGAAGATTATTCTTGACATGTCTTGAGAAATATGGGAGGGCAAATTTTGGGGTACAACAGCAAGAGTCGCCACCTACTTTTATTTTATCCAACAAGGAAAGGAAAAAAGCACAGAAAAATTCCTTTTTGGAGATATTTCTGAGTACGGGGGGTAGATTATAAAAAGGGAAGGTATTAACACCCTTTCTATCCGTAGTTATCTACGGGCTCTTAGGTACTTGCTCATCATTTTTAAAATTGCTTCTCTGTGTTTGTGTGCTTTGAAAAGTTTTTGTTTTGACTTCGATTTAACTCTTGCTTCTATCTTCAAGAGTGTAATGAAGTGTTTTTGAAAACTTTGTTTTGAAAGGAGTGTAAGTGTGAAAGAGTTTGTTTGGATTGAGCAAGTACTTAAGAGCTAACCTACCTACTCGAAAAAAGAATCGTTCTATGTTTGTTTCCTTTAGACAGTGCTATCCTACTATTAGTGAGTAGATAACATCGTCGTTGGAATTTTGAGAGTCAATTCGAAAGGGACGTACAGTCACTAAAGCAATGTTAGGACGTCTTAGTAGTAACCCTAATGTCTTAGATCAATTATTCAAGGCAACAATTCCGAGGCAACCTTTCTGAGGCAACTATGATCTTTAAACAAAAGGACGACCACTAAAGCATCCTATACTCAATGACCGTTTACCGAAGGCAACCAAGTTGGAGTGTGCCCTAGGAGTGCGCATGTGCGAGTGATTCAATTTCAGTTTATTTATCTTTGCACATTTAGGGTGATCTAACTGTTTTCAAATTAATCATACATTCTTGTCATGCATCCTATTATCATACATCTAACAGTTAATTGTTTGCGGAATTTAAATGCGAAAATTAAACTAAGCTATTACAAGGCTTCGGGTATTTACATAGCCAAAAACAAACCCTTTGAAAATAAAGCGATAAAAGAAAATAAACGTCCTAATTAAACTATTACAAACTATAGGCAGTTACATCAATATAAAAATAAAGCGCGCGATGAAAATTAGATCGACGAGAAATTAGGGTTTTGACCCTCCTAATCAAAAGAAAAATGTTTTTGTTGTTTTAAATATTTTTTAAAGAAAAGAGTTAAGTTGTCTAAATTAAATATGCAATTAATTAGTGATTAAAATAATTAATGAAAATAGTTACATGACCTATTTTTGGTTTTTTTTGTTATTTTTAAAAAAAGAAAGAAAAATTAAATTTGGAATAAAAACCTGATTATTCTAATTACTTTTAATTTATTTACAAAATATTTAGAGTTTTTTAAATTAACAAACCTAATTAAATTAATTAATTTTTTTAATAAAAATAAAATCTTGGCCTAATTTATGAAAAGTAATATTTTTTGTGATTTTTTGATAAAAAAGAAAATAATTTGATTGGTTAGTAAATAAAATAAATAAATTAAATGAAATAAATATAATAAAAAAATGTAGAGAAAGAGATTGGGCCTGAATAGTATTTTGGAGGGGTGCAAAAAGTCAGATTTCTAGGCCCAAAAGAGAAGCCCCACGTTGACTCCCCAGTTCTGATGCTATGCGTTGACTGTGGCTCATGATGCACCTTCAGATGATGGCCATCAAATTTGGCCATCTGACACTTGGCTGACTGGATTGGGAGGATGTATGGTGGTCTTTAGGCTTGCAAGCGCACCTGATTACTGATAAGAAAATAATATGAAAGGAATGGGGGACCTGGGATTCGAACCCAAGTCCTGAGGCATTATCCAACACCACGCTTACCAACTGTGCCACTTGTTCTTTCTGTACATAAAATAAGTGATAATAATAATATGGAAAACAAAGTGGGTTAGTGGGGTCCAAAGAAAAACGCGCCAGGATTCAAATACACCAATGGGATAGTGACACATAGATCATCCCTGACCTTGTCGTGGGTAAAAGTGCCAAACTTTTACCTACGGACGTTTATCTGTAGCTACAAGCAGTGCCCGTTCCAAAATCTTCTATGTGCCATATAAATGACATCTAATGCCATGGTTGGACTTGTCTCGTCCTCCTGAACACGATGGTATCATTCATGAAAGCTGATTTCACCTGCAAGCAAAAACCCTAAAACGGAATCCAAAACCCTAACAATGGTGAAATCCACCACAGGCCATATAAATGCAATTAATCAATACATGAAGCTTGCAAATGTTCCATGGATCAAGAATCTATAGTTACTTCATGCTAACAATGCTTAAATTATGCTAACCGAATTCAAAATTTCATGGATATCGTGATGAACTTACAACGCTTTTGGGTACTGGAAAGGCTTTTTTCTGGATTGCTTTCGCTTGCTGGGAGTCTCAGGAAGTGATTGAGATAACTGGAAGGCCTTGAGGATGCCTGGAACACTGAATTCAATCTTGCACTTTTTCTTGATTTTTCAAGTTTTTGTTCTCCTTGCTGCGCCTGCTTCTAACCTAGCTTTTGGTCTGCATGGCTTCTATATGTATTGAGGAGTTAATTAGGTTTGAAAACCTGGCCTCAATCTTCCTCCATCAGTGTCCTTGATCTTGATTTGATTCACCTTTAAATCTTTCCAAAAATGATCCAAATCCAATATTTTTGTGCACACATGCCTTTACACGAGTTTGATTTGATGCTACCTGTATAATAAAACCTGAAACAAGCACAAGATCTTTTGTTTTCAATATTTTGGATTTTATATGATTTGTTTTGATTTAAATTGAATTAATTCAAATCAAAATCAAAATAAATAATAAAAACATGATAAGGACAAGTGGAAAGGGATAGAGCTCGTTGACTATATTGCCAATTCAAAACAAGTGAAAAATATTGGGCCCATTTGGCAAAACTTGAAGTTTTAGGCATAGTTGACTTTTGGCAATTTTGCAAAAAAGCTCAACTTCACCAATGCATAACTTCCTCAATTTTGACTCTTTGGAGGTGTTCTTGGACTTTTTGGAAAGCTTGAGATGTCCTCTAATCAACACTTTTGGTCTAATCTCTATTTGATATTCCATACTCATGTATGAATCTTTGTCAAAAAAGGTGTTTTGTTGACTTTCCAAAATGACCTATAATGTCCAAATTCAGAACTTCTTGTGAGTGAACATTTTGAACTTGGGAGATGAATATGGATTGTAGGGAATTACATTCTCTTAAAAATGAGCTTTGGATGGGTCATTTCTCATAAAGTATGAGAAAGTTATGCTTGGTCAAAGTTGAGTTGACTTTTCTTACAAAACCCTAATTTAGCAACTTTTGGTTCTTGATGAATTATGAGCAATCCTTGATGAATCATGATCAACCCTTGATCAAATGATGAAATATACTTCAAAATGAGGATGTGGACCAAAAATCTTGAAGTTTGACTGTATGTAGGCCACCGTTGACTTTTGCCATAACAAAGTCGATTTTCAGGCCTTTGAGCAATTGACTGAGCAAACTTCCTCTGCAAGGCTTGAAACTTGACATGGATGATCTTGAGAACATATTAGGACATTGATGAGCATTTTGGATCCCTTGGACTCAAATATCTTGATGCAACATGAAACCCTAATTTGAGGTAGACTGCCTTAGGAGAGAGCTTGTCTGGCCAACCCTTGGACTACCTTGAGCAACTTGAGTATCATTCTTGAAATGTTTTGAGAAATATGAGAGGGCAAATTTTGGGGTACAACAGCTGCCCCTGTTAAATCTTCTTAAACCTGAGGATGTAGATTGGCTTTCATGCCTTTCATGGTCCAAAGGTGGAAGATGATTGAACACTAGAGTGCCCAGAAATTTGCACTCACATGAAGTGGTAATTGTCTTGTGATGTCGGGAATGGGTTTAATGATGCCATTTGGATAATGATGATGGGAGATGGGCTTAAAGATGCCATCTTAAGGGGTGTCAATCGCATAAGAGATTCCTTAGCGAGAGCTTGTATACCTGTCGTTGAGGAAGATTCCGCTGGGGAAGGCTGATCATTGTTGAGAGAAGTAGAATTTTAGGAGCTTCGGTCGTCCGTTATTCTGCTGGTGAGTCGTCTCTGTTTGAATTTTAGGAACTTCGGTCGTCCATATTCTACTGGGGAAACATCTCTGTTGAATTTTAGGAACTTCGGTCGTCTGTATTCTACTGAGGGACCATCTCTGTTGAATTTTAGGAACTTCGGTCATCCGTATCGACTGAGGAATCATCTCTGTTGAATTTTAGGAACTTCAGTCATCCGTATTCTACTGAGGAATCATCTCTGTTGAATTTTAGGAACTTCGGTCATCCATATTTGACTGAGGAATCATCTCTGTTGAATTTTAGGAACTTCGATCGTCCGTATTCTACTGAGGAATCATCTCTGTTGAATTTTAGGAACTTCGGTCGTCCGTATTCGACTGAGGAATCATCTCTGTTGATTTTTAGGAACTTTGATCATCCGTATTTTACTGAGGAATCATCTCTGTTGAATTTTAGGAACTTCGGTCGTCCGTATTCTACTGAGGAAACATCTTTGTTGAAGAGGAAAGTTGAGAATGAACTACTATCTGGTCGTGGTCCAGGGTTCATAATGACTTACTGGGGATTAAACTATTATCCAGTCGTACCCGGGCTTCACAGTTTGAATTTTGTGAGAATTTGATTGTATCTTTCCTGAAAGGTAAATGTTATCTATATGTAATGCATGATATGTATCAAGCGATGATGTTCTCAAAATAAATAAGATTGCGTTTGTATGATGCATATATGCATGTGTCATGATGTATGGAAATGTGATGTTTTTAGCTGGGGAAAATAAATCCCGGATTGCTGCTTGAGAGTGCAAGAAATTGAATTCTTCGTTTCCACTGGGGATAGTGAATGAAGGTGATTGTGAGAATAAACCTGCAGGAGAGGATAACTCCGTTGGGGAATAAACTGACGAGGAAATGACTCTGTGGGGAGGACATACTCTATCGGAGGATCTGCTGATTTGGAAGAATAACCTCAGCCGGGGATGAATTACCGTTGCTAGTGATAATAAACTCTGTTGGGGATTGAGTTCTTGTTTGTGAAAGGAATGAACTCCGCTAGGGATGATTGTCCAGTTGCGATTTCACTGGGAATAACTTTTTAGACCCTACTGGGGACAATCCTTCAGCCTCTACTGGGGATAATTCTCCAAACTCCACTGGAAATAATTTTTTCAATGCTGGTGATAGATAAACTCTGCTTGGGGGAGAATATCGCTGACTTACTCACGGTTGTGAGCCTCAGCAAGGGAGAATTAACGCCACTGCTTTCTCCTTACTCTGTGGGGAGTGAATGTAACTTAGTCATATTCTTCAGCTAAATCTATCCATGTACCTGGTGGACAGAGCAACTGTAAGGTCTGGACAACTCTTATTTGCCCCTGTTCCTGATATTATGAGTAGTCGTCTTTTGTTTCGCATGTAAATATTTATGAGCGGCAATTATTGTCAAATGCATATATCAAAAATGAACATTAGACATTCTTGCAAACCAAAACAGAAAAAGAAAATAATTTGAAATTTATTTGTGAAAATGAATTGTATTGATTTTGAAGTCAGCCTGTAAATAGGCGTTTTTGTACAAGAGGCTGACGTCCTAGTAAGAGAACGCCGCCGAACAAATAGAATTTATACAATTTGTGAACAACAAGAAAAAACAGCTATGTGAATAATCCCACAGGGTTCAAAATCTGCTATCGCCTTTATATCTTCGAGCATCTCATCACTTTTCTACTTGGTTGAAGGTAGATCAGATTGATTAGTGTCGTTCGAGCTTGATAGTCAATACCGAAGTCTGGTTGCAAGGTGATCCAATGAGACATAGTGTTACGCTTTGATCCCTAATTTTTGCCTAGACCTCCCTTTCGGGTTTTCAGTCTACCGGGATACCCTTTTTTGCCCAAGCCGCCTTTTCAGGTTTTCGACTTGCCGGGTGTACAGATTTTTTCATTTTCATCCCTTATTTTTTCCCGAACCCTTTTGGTTCGCCGGGAAGCCCTTATTTTTTCCTAGGCCAGTCAACCTAGCGGGTCTTTGATTATGAGTAGTATTTTTTCACTATGTCTGCATTGACGGGGTGAGAAAGGTCGTCACCACCCATGATGGTTAGAATCATAGCTCCTCCCGAGAAAATGTTCTTAACCACAAACGACCCTTCGTACGTAGGGGTCCATTTGCCCCTGGGATCACCTTGAGGTAGTATGATGCGCTTGATCACCAGATCCCCAACTTGATACTCTTGTCGTTTAACTTTCTTGTTAAATGCCTTGATCATATGCTTTTGATACGTTTGACAATGACAAATAGCGGTAAGTCTCTCTTCGTCGATTAAGTTCAATTGATCAAGTCGGGTCTAGATCCAGTCGTCCTCGCTCAAACCTTCATCCTTCATAATCCGAAGAGAGGGTATCTGAACTTCAATGGGAAAGACGGCCTCCATTCCATATACCAAGGAATAGGGTGTTGCCCCTGTTGACTTCCGCGCTGAGGTACGTTACCCATGAAGAGCAAATGGTAACATCCTGTGCCAATCTTTATATGTCACCGTCATCTTCTGCACAATCTTCTTGGTGTTCTTATTAGCCGCTTCAACAGCCGCATTCATCTTCGGCCGATAGAGAGAAGAGTTATGATGTTGTATCTTGAAATGCTTACAGAGCTCGATGGTCATTGTATTATTGAGATTTGTACCATTGTCCGTAATGATCCTCTCTGGTACACCGTATCGATAGATCAGATTGTTCTGAATAAACCGTGCCACGACGTTCTTGGTTACTGTAGCAAAGGAAGCTGCCTCAACCCACTTTGTAAAGTAATCAATTGCTACCAAGATGAAACGATGCCCGTTGGACGCAGTAGGTCTGATCTCGCCAATCATATCGATACACCATATTGCAAAAGGCCAAGGAACCATCAAGACGTTCAGAGGAACTAGAGGTACGTGCACCTTGTCAACATAGACTTGGCACTTGTGACAGGTCCGAGAATCCTGATAACAGTCGGCTTCCATGGTAGACCAATAATGTCCTGCCCGTAGGATCTTCTTTGCCATGGTATGTCCACTGGAATGAGTCCCGAAAGTACTTTCATGTAACTCTACCATAATCCTTTCTGCTTCTTTCTTATCCACACATCGCAGCAAGGTTGAATCGTGGTTACGCTTGTAGGGTATACCATTACTGATGAAGAATTTCATCGCGAACCTCCTCAGAAACTTCTTATCATTAACAAATTCACCCTCAGGGTATTCTTGAGCCTCAAGATACCTTTTTACCTCGTGAAACCAAGTTTTATTTGCTACCTCTTCAGTCTCAATGTCACAACAATGTGCAGGTTCGTCCAACCTCTCAATGGTAATCTGGGGAGCTTCATTATCCCATCTGACTTTGAACATAGAAGACATCGTAGCTAGCGCGTCCGCTAACTGATTCTCCTCCCTGGGGAAGTGCTCAAATGTTATCTCCTCAAAATGTGGAAGCAGCGTCAATACATACTCTTTGTAAGGAATAAGATTTGGGTGCTTCGTATCCCACTCGCCTTTGATCTGACTGATCACGAGAGCGGAATCTATGAATACACTTAAGAACTTAATCCTTAGGTCAATAGCTGCTCGAAGACCCATAATGCACGCTTCATACTCTGCCATATTATTGGTGCAATTAAAACATAATCGGGCGGTGAACAGATTATGACAACCTTCAGGAGATATGATCACAGTGCTAATACCATTATCTAAAGCGTTTGAAGCTCCATCAAAGTACACAGACCATCGGGATCCCTCCTCAGGTCCTTCATCCGGTCCAGGTGTTTCACAGTCAGTCACCAACATGATGTTCTCATCTGGAAACTCAAAGTTCATAGATTGGTAATCGTCCACGGCCTGATGCGCCAAATGATCCACCAACACACTTCCCTTGATTGCCTTTTGGGTCGTGTATTGGATGTCATAATCGATCAAGATCATCTGCCATCTTGCTATTCTTCCGGATAAGGCAGGCTTCTCGAAGATATACTTGATTGGATCCATCTTTGATATCAATAGAGTAGTATGAGTCAGCATATACTGTCTCAGCCAGCGAGCAGCCCATGCCAAAGCACAACAAGTTTTCTCAAGCAATGAGTATCGGGTCTCACAGTCGGTAAACTTTTTGCTAAGGTAATAAATATCATGCTCTTTTTGGCCAGACTCGTCATGCTGCCCCAGCACACACCCCATCGAATTGTCGAGTACTGTCAAGTATAAGATCAAAGGTCTCCCTTCAACTGGAGGCATCAAAATGGGTGGCTCTTGGAGATATTATTTGATCCTTTCGAAAGCGGCCTGACATTCATCATTATATCTTACCACTTGATCTTTCTTCAATAGCTTGAAGATTGGATCACAAATAGCTGTCAGGTGTGAGATGAATCGGGCAATATAGTTTAGACGTCCCAAAAATCCTCTGACTTCTTTTTCTGTTCGGGGAGCTGGAATTTCTTGTATAGCCTTCACCTTTGCAGGATCCACTTGAATACCTTTATCACTAACGATGAAACCCAACAACTTACCAGACCTCACTCTGAAGGTGCACTTGTTCGGATTTAGCCTCAGTCCGTACAACTTCAACCTGTAAAATAACTTCTAAAGATGGTTAAGATGTTCCTCTTCAGTCTTGGATCTTGCAATCATGTCGTCAACGTATACCTCAATCTCATGATGAATCATGTCATGGAACAAAGCGACCATGGAACGCTGATACGTTGCCCCAGTATTCTTTAATCCAAACGGCATGACCTTGTAGCAAAAGGTACCCCATTGAGTAACAAAGGTTGTCTTCTCCATATCCTCGGGAGCCATCTTAATCTGATTGTAACCGGAGAAACCATCCATAAAGGAGAAGACCTTATGTTGTGCAGTGTTGTCAACCAGAACGTCAATATGAGGAAGAGGGAAATCATCTTTGGGGCTTGCCCTGTTCAGATCCCTATAGTCAACGCACATCCGAACCTTACCATCTTTCTTCGGCACTAGAACCACGTTGGAAACCCACTATGGGTAAGAAGTGACAGCTAGAAAACCGGCATCAAACTGTTTCATAACCTCAACCTTGATTTTCTCAGACATCTCCGAGCGCATTCGGCGAACTTTCTGTTTCACTGGAGGACAGTCTTCCTTAGTTGGCAAGCGGTGAACCACAATATCGGTATCCAACCCAGGCATATCTTCATAGGACCAGGCAAAGATCTCAACATAGTCACGTAGCATCTGTATCAACCGTTGCTTGACTCTAAGCTCCAGATTTGCGCCGATCTTGACCTCTTTCTTTTCTACCTATGTACCTAGATTCATTGATTCCATTGGCTCTTCATGGGGCTATATGGCTCTCTCTTCCTATAGTAACAATCTAGCAAGTTCACCAGGAACTTTGCAATCATCCTCACCTTTGTCCTCGGCTTGGTTGATCGAACTTTCAAAGTCATAACTGGCAGTAACAGAGTCGTTATCAGTGGGATCCAGAGTGAATGTAGACCTGTATATGTGAGTGTGTGTAAGACAAATAGCTGTTTTGCAAGATAGAAAAGAAAAACAAGGAGCGCAAAATTTGTAATGCAAGAGAACGTCCAATTCTTTTATTGATGATATATGGAAATGACATATAAATGCCTCACAAACAAAGCCACGGTGTCTCGGGCAAGGCACCGGGCCGTAAAAATTTAAATTGTCTGTTAGAAATCTCAAAACAGAAGTCTGATTACTGTGTAATAAAAGAAATGGGCACAAAGTCCTTCGCCATCCAATTTCTTAATCCACCATCGATAGTCGGGTAAACCCAACTGTCAAACTCAGACTCTTCATCATCATCTTCAATCGCATTCACTTCCAGAATACTGATACACAGGGGAGGTCTTCCATTTCGCGCACGCCGAACAACCCTTTAAGCTTCTGCAGTAAAACCCAAACCAAACTTGTCAGTCTTGTGTGCAAAGTCAGGGAGTTGGCCCCAATTCGCACACCCACCTTTTTCAATAACATCTCGGGCATCCTTGAGGGAAGCCATCTTTATTGGAGGATCTTCAGCAACAGTTTTGGTCGACGCCAGTGTTTGGGGGACTTCTTCAATGTTCTGGCACGGGGTTTCAATGAACTCCCCATCCATCTCCACATACCGAAAAGAGTTAAGGTGGCTCACCATGTACTCCTCTTCTCCTCGTACTGTAACGATTTTCCCCTTCACTAGGTATTTTAACATCTGATGAAGCGTAGAAGTTACTGCCCCAGCTTTATGGATCCACGGGCGACCCAACAAACAAGAATAAGATGGTCGAATGTCCATCACATAGAATGTAGACGCGAAAGTCTGGGAACCAACCTTAACTGGAACATCCACCTCTCCATGTACCATCCTTTTGGACCCGTCAAAGGCCATAAATACAATATTACTTGGCTTCAGAACCAACCTATTGTACCCCAAAATTTGCCCTCTCATATTTCTCAAAACATTGCAAGAAAGATCTCCAAGTTGCTCAAGGATTGGCCCGACAAGCTCTCTTCTAAGGCAGTCTACCCCAAACTAGGGTTTCATGTTGCATCAAGATCCTTGAGTCCAAGTGGTCCCAAATTCTCACCATTTTCCCAATATATTCTCAAGATCATCCATGTCAAGTTTCAAGCCTTGCAGAGGAAGTTTGCTCAGTCAATTGCTTAAAGGTCCAAACATCGATTGTGTTAGGGCAAAAGTCAACTGTGACCTACATACAGTCAAACCTCAAGATTTTTGGTCAACATCCTCATTTTGAAGTATATTTCATTATTTGATCAAGGGTTGATCATGATTCATCAAGGATTGCTCACAATTCATTAAGACTCAAAAGTTGCTAAATTAGGATTTTGTAGGAAAAGTAAACTCAACTTTGACCAAGCATAACTTTCTCTTACTTTATTATAAATGACCCATCCAAAGCTCATTTTGAAGTGGACGAAATTCCCTACAATCCAACTTCATATCCCAAGATCAAAATATGCACTCACAAGAAGTTATGAATTTGGACATTATAGGTCATTTTGAAAAGTCAACAAAAACACCTTTTTGTCAAAGCTTCATACATGAGCATGGAATATCAAATTGAGATTAGACAAAAAGGGTTTTTTAGAGGACATCTCAATCTTTCTAAAAAGTCAAAGAACACCTCCAAAGAGTCAAAATTTAGGAAGTTATGCATTGTTGAAGTTGGACTTTTTTGCAAAATTGCCAAAAGTCAACTATCCCCAAAACATCAAATTTTGCCAAATGGGCCCATTCTTTTTCACTTGTTTTGAGTTGGAATTATAGCCCACGTGCTCTAGCCTTTCCCATGTGTCCATATCATACTTTTATTAATTATATTGATTTTTATTTGAATTAATTTGATTTAAATCAAATAAAATCAAATAAAAATCAAAGCATTGATAACAAAAGATCTTTTGATTTGTTTCAGGCTCTAATTACAGCTAGCAAGGTAATCAAACTCGTACCAAGCCATATGTGTACAAAAAGATTGAAAAAAGGCCAAATTTGGAAGGTTGTTAAAGGGAATCAAATCAATATCCAAGGAATTGATGGAGAGGGATTTGGATTGAGTTTGCAACCATAATGTATTGCACAATACATAAGGAGGCGAGGCAGACAAAAATTAGGGTTAGAGATCAAGCATAGAGGGAGAACCGAATTTGCAAAAACAAGAAAAAAGTGTGAGATCGAAACAGGGATTAGAGGCATCCTCAAGGCCTGTTACTTGTCCCAATCGTCTCCTGGAAATCTCCACAAGCGAAAGCAACCGAAAGCACATGTTTTCAGACCCTCCCACGCGCTGTAAGTCAGTCACGAACTCACCCTTTTCTTGATTTCGTATTTTGAAATTTAGGCATTGTTAACATGTATTGATGGAATATTATTAATCTACACATCATTTGCAAGCTTTTTGCATTACTCGATTTCATTTATCTAACTTATATCGTGATTCACCATAGTTAGGGTTTCAAGCTTTGGTTTAGGGCTTTTTGTTTCAGGAAAAATTAGCCTTAGTAATGGCTATGGTTGTGATCAGAAGAGGGAGACGAGTCTAACCATGGTGTTAGAATTCATTTCCATGGCTTGTACGTGATTTTGAGGGTGGACAGGCTTGTAGCGACGGACCTTTGTCCGTGGGTATAGGTGCTCCAGATGTTTAGCTACGAAGGGAGGACAGGGATGATGCGTTGGCACTCCCCCTTTTGTCCATTCAAACAACGCGTGCTTTTTTTTTATTTTCTGTCCATTGGCTTTTGTTTTTTATATTATATTTAATTTGTATTACATTAACAAAACAAGTCAAGTAGCGTAGTGGCAAGCATAGCATTGGAATTCCTCTCGGGACCTGGGTTCGAATCCCAGGTCCCCCTATTTTCTCAATAACATTTTCTTGCAGGTAATCATGTGCACGCCTAAGCTGGAGATCCACCATGCGCCTTCCTCATCAAGCGTGCCATATGGCCAGATGGCCAGATCTGGTGGCTAGAATTGAAGGTGTACCATAGGCCAAGTCTATATACGCGCGCTGGATCAGAAAAGTCAAACGGACTGCATGTCAATTGGGCCAATATTCTTGCTTTCTGCACCCTCCAATCAGGCCCAATCTCTCTACTTTCTTTTACATTTTGTTTATTTTATTTAATTATTTTATTTTGTTTGATTTATTTACTAACCAATAACATAATTTCTGTTTCATCAAAAAAAATCACAAAAATAGTTTTTTTTCCCAATTAAATTTCAGAACTTTATTTTTTTTATTAATAAATATTAATTAACTAATTAGGTTATTCTAGATAACTTTAATTGATTTTGTAAATATTTAAAATCAATTAGAATTAATAGGTTTTAATCATTAATTTAATTATTTTTATTTTCTTTCCTAAAATAACAAAAAAACCCAAAAATATGTCATTTAATATTTTTCATTAATTAATTAATTTAATAATTAATTTAGCATTTAATTTTAGGATTTAATTCCTTTTCTTAAAAATAAAAACAACAAAAAAACATTTTCTTTTAAAAGGGTCAAAACCCTATTTTTGCATTCGGTTTAATTTCGCATCGCACGCTTTATTTTTCTTTATCCAATTAATGTATCTGCTCCCGGTTTGTAATATTTAATTAGGACATTTACTTTTACCGCTTTTATTTTCAAAGGGTTGCTTTTGGCGATGTAAATACCCGACGCCTTGTAATAATTTAGTTTGAATTCCGCATTTTAATTCTGCAAATTATACAACTGCTAGATGTTTGATAATAGGGTTTGCATGACAAGAATGAATGTTTAATCTAAAATCAATTAGATCACCCTAAACATGTGCAAAGATAAAAATAATTGAAATCAACACACCCGCACATGCGCACTCCTAGGGTACACCCCACTTGGTTGCCTTCGTACACGGTTATTGAGTATAGGTTGTTTTAGAGGTCGCCCTCTTGTCTAAAAGATCATAGTTTCCTAGAAATGGTTGCCTCGGATATCGTTGCCTCGGATAAATGATCTAAGACATTAGGGTTACCGCTAAGACGTCCTAACATTGCTTTAGTGACCGTATGTCCCTCTTTCGAATTGACCCTCAAACTCCAACGACGGTGCTACCTACTCACTAATAGTGGGATAGCATTGTCCAAAGGAAATTAGCATAGAACGATTCCCTTTTCGAGTAGGTAGATTAGTTCTTAGATACTTGCTCATCCAAAAACAAAACTTTTTCACACTTACACTTTTTACAAACAAAGTTTTCAAAAACACTTCATTACACTCTTGAAGATAGACGCAAGAGTTAAATCGAAGTTAAAAAATAAAACTTTTCAAAATCCACAAGCACAAAGAAAACATTTTGAAAATGATGAGCAAGTACCTAAGAGCCCGTAGATAACTACGGATAGAAAGGGTGCTAATACCTTCCCTTTCTATAATCTACCCCCCGTACTCAGAAATATCTCGAAAAAGGAATTTTTCTGTGCTTTTTTCCTTTCCTTGTTGGATAAAATAAAAGACGGTGGCGACTCTTGTTTACCGCGACATTTTGCAAAAACAAACGCAAAATGCAAACCAACATTTTCAAAAAACAGTCAGTTCTTCCCACCGTATCATAGAACTGGAGACTCTGCTGGGGAATTAATAAGTGGGTTGTACCTTAGGAATAGTTCATCATAATGTTTTCAATTGCTTGATTTGTATGCTTTATCTTTGTGGGTTTGAATCGGAGTTACTATAGATCCTAACCCGGATCTGGGGATACCTTTTAGGTAAGTAGCAATAGACTGTGAGGGAACTGTACGGTGTAGACCAATACGGTTGAAGCAGTAGCTATGTTGGTGTGGCACTTTTGTTTGTACCGATATCTTTTGTGGTGGAACAAGGAGAATATGGGTCAGCTAAGCGGTCATTAAGCACCAACTGACCTTAGAACCTATAATTGACCAACTTGGCCATAGAAAAGTAGCAGCATGCTACACTCATTGAGACCAAACTCTCGCGATGATTCCGGCCGTAAGAAAAGGTTGCCAAACTGGAATTATGACCGATCGAGGGTGGTCAGTGATATTGAGATCCTCTAGAACCCGATTACTATTATTTGGACAGGTTGAACCAAGTAAACTGAAAGAGGGTAATACCTAAACTCCATGCCAGCTTGAAATCTAAGGGCTACTGTGTGACTTGTTTGCCCTTACCATGTTTGCTATCTGTGAATACTTGTGGTGTGTTTCTATCATAACATCATGCATCATGACATTGCATGCATCTTGCGTCAGACAAACCCATTTCAAAGACAGAGGGGATTCATCTTTGTTCTGTTTTGTAGGTCATGGCCTCTATGCGTAGAAACACTATTCGGACCAGCTTTGTACATATTCCTACTCAGCTTAGAGATTTGGTTTCCAAAGATCCAGATACTTCCTCCTTTATCAGAAGACATGGTCACCTCCTTGGTTTGGCCACCTCCTTGGTTTGACCCATTGCACCACTGCTTCACCTTCCCGGACTATCAGTTGGTCCCTAGTTTGGAGGAGTTCTCTGATTTACTTGGTATTTCTATTCTAGAGCAGACGCTGTTTACAGGTTGGGAGAAAGCTCTTAGGCCAGAGGATGTTGCTACAGCCCTACATCTGACAAAGGCTGAGGTAATGTCTAACTGGGAGACTCGGAGTGGGACAAAAGGCTTCTTGGCTAAGTTCTTGGTTGATCAGGCTAATCAGTTTTGGGACAGTTTGGATTTCCAAGCATTCGAAGACATCCTGGCTCTTCTCATATATGGTCTGGTTCTGTTTCCTAATTCAGATTCTTTCGTCGACGTGAACGCAGTGAAGATCTTCATATCCCATAATCCAGTGCCCACTCTCTTAGGGGATATCCTACATGCTCTTTATGCCCGTACTGCTCGGAAACGGGGAACTCTTATGTGTTGTGCACCATTGCTGGCAAGGTGGTTTATTTCTCACCTCCCCAAATCTGTTTTTAAGAACAAGGAAGGTATGGGATGGGCCTAGAGAATTATGTCCCTGGCTCATATGGACATCATCTGGAGCACTAAAGACATGGAAGAAGTAGCTGTTATTGACTGGTGTGGAGAATACCCCAATGTTCCTTTACTTGGAATTAGGGGAGGGATCACCTATAATCCTTGTCTGGCCTTACGACAGTTTGGGAGAGCTAGAAAGGACGATCCTCATGAGTTGCTGATTCCGAGTATTGTCTTTGACTTCTAAGGGGATAGTGAGGGACATCGCCACAGATTCATATGAGCTTGGAATAGGGTTAATAGGTCTGATCCGCATGAGCTAGGAGTGAAGACTTCTCTTCCGATGGAACCGTATCTCCGGTGGGTTCAGGCTCGTGCCCAAAAGCTATGGATGTCGTACAAAGCTGTCTTACCGGTTATTATTGAGAGTGCTGATGAAGAAGGGGTTCCTCATACTGTCCTCCATCCATACATGCCTACTGACATTGGGGCATTAAAGAGATCGTGGATCCAGTTAAGAGAAGAACATGATACTTACAGAGAAAAGTATCATGAGCAGAAGCGAAAGATTCTAAAGCTTACAAGATAGCTGGAGAATGAGAAGGTCCTCAACGTTTATGTCAGCACCAACGGAAAACAACCATGGGAGCGCTGATGTCTTTTTGTTATTTCTAGTTTTGATTTACTTTTTCAGTTTTTCTTTTTGTAACGCCTTAAAGGCATTTGTCAAACATTCTTTCAAGTATTTAATCTAATAAAAGTGTGTTTCATTTTGGTTTATGAATTTGAATCCCTAAAGTCTTTGAAATCATATCATACGCATTCCATTTCCATGCACCTCATCACAGGTACCCGTACAGGTCTCTTATCTTCTTCGTTGTTTATTTCAGTGCTCATCATGTCTGCTGAAACATCCACTGATCAAGCTATTAAGGCTTTTCAAGCTCAAAATGCTCAGTTCCAGGAAATGTTCATGAACCTGGCCAAGGGGCAGAAAGATATGAAGACTCTTATCTTGAAGGATAAGAAGAAGAAGAAGAAGAAGACAGTCATCCTGAATATGGGTCATAGGTTTGGAAACAGGTTGCGGGAAGAAGTTGATTTGTCTCACTCATCTGGAGGGGGAGGAAATCAGGAAGAAAGGAGGGCTCCTAGCCCTGTGGTTTCTGACAACGAGACTGACTTTGATGAAGACCAATATCCTCTTGCCGAGGATAGGTATAAATAGCTTGAAGACCGGTTAAGCGTGATGGAGATCCAGAAGATACCTGGACTGGATTTTGGAGAATTGGGTCTAGCATCTGGGGTGGTGATTCCCCACAAGTTTAAAGCACCAGTCTTTGCTAAGTATGATGGGGTCTCCTGCCCAAAACTACACCTCCATTCGTATGTTAGAAAGATTCAGCCATATACTGCTGACAAGAACCTCTGGATCCACTTCTTTCAAGATAGTCTTTCAGGGACTCAACTTGAGTGGTTCTATCATCTAGAAGGAGCTAACGTCCGTAATTGAGAGGACCTTGCTGCTTCTTTTTACAAGCAGTACCAATACAATGCCGACCTTGCTCCTACGCGTACCCAACTTCAGGGTATGTCTATGGGTGCGAGCGAAGGTTTCAAAGATTACTCTCAGAAGTGGAGGGATCTTGCTGGTAGAGTCCAACCCCCGCTGGCTGACAGGGAGTTGGTGGATATGTTTTTGGGGACCTTGTCTGGTCCGTTTTTCAACCATTTGATCGGAACTTCATCGTCAGGTTTTACTGAGTTAATTATGACTGGGGAGAGGATTGAAGCCGGTATCAAGAGCGGAAAGTTATAGAAAGGCGCTTCGTCAAGTACCAAGAAGAAGCCCTTCAAGAAGGAATCTAGTGCAGTTTACAGCTCTAGAAATCAAAGTCGACTCGAGCGCCGCCAAGTAGCGAATGCGGTAGTTATTTCAATATCAATTGTTGCCACATAACACAACACTCAGCCAAGGGCAGAGAGGCCTCAAAGACAATTTACTCAACTTAGCACGACTTTATCTCATATTCTGCCATAGTTGTTGAAGACTAACTTGGTGATTCCGGGGGAAGCTCCGAAGAATCCCAACACCACCTCACCGTTGTACAATCCAAACGCCCGTTGTGCTTATCACTCTGATAGCCCGGGGCATGATACCAATAATTACCGGGCCTTGAAGAATAAGGTACAAGATCTGATTGATGCTAAGGAGATTGAGTTCGAAGCGCCAGAAAAACCTAATGTTATGACTGCTCCTATGCCAAATCATGGAGTGAATGCTGTGGATGATGATGTGTTTGTATCTTCTGTGAAAGACATTGCTACTCCATTAATGACTGTGAAGAAGAACCTTTTGTTCGCCAGTTTATTTCCGGGTTGTGGCAAAGGTTGCCATCTGTGTGTTGTCCTACCTACCGGGTTCCATCTATTGAAGTCAGGTGTCTAACGCCTGATGGATAATAAAGAAATCTTGTTCGAGAAAACTGTTGTTCCTTTGGTTATTGTTGAAGAAGTTTCTATAATCACCATTTTCTCCAATTCTTCCAAGGCTTCCTCGAGAAAGCCTGTTAGAATTACATATGTTCCGAGAATTGCTCCATTGATCATCACTGTTCCTGGACCTATCCCTTATACGTCGGATAAGGCTGTCCCCTGGCACTATGGGGATGACGTATATTATCACGGGGTTAAACAAGACTTAAAGGATAAAGAGGTTGATACTGACGTCAGTAATATTATTGGATCTAGTAAAGTCACCCGAAGCGGAAGACTTTTCTCCCCTGAGATATCTCCACCAGTTGTTCAGAAGCCTGTTGTTATTACACCTGCCAGTATACCTGCTACTACCCATGTTCATGTTCCAGTCCTTACCCTTGTCGCCGAGTCATCTGACACTCGGGGCAAAGGGATCACCGGTGAGCCTTCCCGAACGGAGGCACCTAAGAAGATTACTGTTGAAGCCTCTAGGAAAGAGATAGAGGAAATCTTAAAGATCATCAAGAAAAGCGACTACAATGTAGTCGAACAACTGGGGCAGACCCCGTCGAAGATCTCTATGTTGTCTTTATTGTTGTGTTCATAGTCCCATGCAAAGGCTCTGATTGCTTTCCTGAAAACTGCGCATGTGCCGCAAGAGACATCAGCTGATCAGTTCAAAGATTATGTGGCTAGTCTGACAGCAGATAAGGGGGTTGGTTTCTCCGATGCAGATTTGACCGCCAAGGGGAAGAATCACAATGACGCCCTGCATGTCTCCATTGAGTGCAGGGGCACTACTGTAGCTCATGCGTTGGTGGACACTAGGTCCTTGCTGAACGTTTTGCCTAAAAAAGCTTTAGACTGGTTAGACTGTGAAGGGTTGGTGCTGAAACCGAGTAACATTGTGGTTAGGGCCTTTGACGGGTCCAAGAGGACAGTACACGGAGAGGTGGATATTCCAGTTAAAGTTGGTTCTCATATTTTCGCATCTACATTCTATGTGATGGACATTCGGCCATCTTATTCTTGTTTGCTGGGACGCCCGTGGATCCACAAAGCTGGGGCAGTAACTTCTACGCTCGACCAGTTGTTGAAATACCCAATGAAGGGGAAAATTGTTACGGTACGATGAGAAGAGGAGTACATGGTAAGCCACCTCAACTCATTCCGGTATGTGGAGATGGACGGGGAGTTCATTGAGACCCCGTGTCAATATTTTGAAGAAGTCCCCCAGATGCTGGCATCAACTGAAACTATTACTGAAGATCCTCCAATGAAGATGGATTCCCTAAAAGATGCCCAGGCTGTTATTGAGAAAGGTGGGTGTGCGAATTGGGGCCAACTCCCTGACTTTGCACATAAGACAGACAAGTTTGGTTTGGGTTTCACTGCAGAAGCTCAACGGGCTGTTCGGCGGGCGAGGATTGGAAGACCTCCCCTGCGTATTACTAATCCTGAAGTGAATATGATTGAAGACGATGATGAAGAGTCTGAGTTCGACAGTTAGATCTACCCGACTACCGATGGCAGACTAAGCAATTGGACGGCGAAGGACTTCATGCCAATTTCTTTTATCACACAGTAATAGACTTTTGTTTCGAATTTGTAACAGACAATTTTTAAAACTTTACGGCCCGGTGCCTTACCCGAGACACTGTGGCTTTGTTTGTGAGGGATTTATATGTGTGTTGTACCCCAAAATTTGCCCTCCCATATTCATCAAGAAATTGCCAGATCAAGGTCACAAGGTGCCCCAAGGGTTGTGCAGCTCAACTGTCTCCTAGACAGTCAAAACTAGGGTTTGAGTTCTGGTCAAGCAAATGAACTTTTCAAAGGCCCAATCAAGTCTCATATGCCTACAAATGTGGTCAGGCATCCTCATGTCAAGTTTCAAGACATTCAGCTCAAAATTGCACAGTCAAAACCCTAGATTGCACTACAGTCAACTGTAGGGGCAAAATGGTCATTTGACAGTCAAAAGTTCAAATTTTTGATCAATATATCATTTTGAAGCCACAAACATCATTTGATCAATGCTTGATCATGATTCTCAAGATTTGGCTCAGAAATCATCAAAGATGCAAAAGTTGCTATATTTGGACAGCTGAAAAAGTCAACTGAAATTGACCAGGGCATAACTTTCACTTGGATTATCAGAAAAATTCCATCCAAAGCTCATTTTGAAGAGAAAGACATTTCCTACAATTCATCTTCATGTTCCAAGTCCAAGAAATGCTCTCACAAAAAGTTATCAATTTCAACATTATAGGTCATTTTCAAAAGTCAACAAAAAGTGACTTTAAGTCAAAGGCCATAACTTGAGATTGGTAAATCAAAATGACATGGGACCAAAGGCATTGGTTAAAGGACTCAAAGACCTTTCCAAAATGTCCAAGAACATGTGAAAAGCTTAAAAATTGACCAAGTTATGCCTTGTGGAAGTTGGGAAATTTTTAGGAATTTTGAAAAGTCAACTTTGATGCAAAAGGCCTAAAAATGCAAATGGGCCCATTTTTCTTCCAAATTTCTTCATGCCAAACCTATGCACGACCACTAGGCCCAAAGGGAAGTATTCTCATATTTTTTAATTATTTATTTGAATTAATATTAATTTATATTCATTTAAATGATTTTAATATATGAAAAATATCAAACTAACCTAAAAAAATCTTTTCATGCACATTATAAACTCAATATTTCGTGTAAGTCTTAAATAGGCAAATTTGGATGAGATTGGATCATGATTGAACAAAAACAACATGAAAAAGATATGAAAAAAGATTTTCCAAAATCAAATATTGAAATTCATCAATGCATAAGATTTTGTCCAATGTTTCTTGACCTAATCACTCCATATATGATCAGAATGAGAACCCTAATCAAAGAGGACTGAAAAGCTGCGCATAACCAAGCATTACAATATTGAAAATTCTCCTAAAAAACTCAAAACTGAAAAGTGCCTTAGAGGGAGATTCAAGCTTCAACTTCCATTCCAATAGCTTCCTTGGGTGATTCTGAACGCGTGCCCATCATTAACATCAACAAAAACACCTTGAATTGGTATCAAGAACCTTGACTGAACCTTGAAAATTTCCAAATCGCATATCATATTCTAAGCATTTTTCATGAATTTTGTTTATTGATTCTTATTCTTTGTGAAATTCTAAAGCTAACTGTGGTGTTTAATTGCATTTTTATTGATCATACAAGATTATGCCATTGTTAAAATCTAGGGTTACAGGTTTCTTGAAATAGGGTTTTTACGTAGAGGCAAAATCAGAGCTCCAAACCACCATGGTTGAACTCAGCGTGGTCCCATGAACAAGAAGCATGCCTCGCGATGGATTTATGGATCAAGGAATCCTATTCGCTATTTTCTTGAATCCCTCTTTAAACCACGCTGTAAAAACCGTTCTCATAGTGTTTGTGTTACAGGGTAGGGGAAGGAGATGACATCGTGTCCATCAACCATTGGACAGTTTGAAATTCGCGCGAAATTCCAAAACAGCGAATGCGTTATTATTATATTCTTTATTGTTTATTCTATGTTAATTGAAAGTGAATGGTTCAGCTGGCAACGCACTACGCATGTGACATCAAAGACCTGGGTTCAAATCCCAGGTCTTGCAAAATTTCATATTATTTTTCTCTTGGCAATCTCATACAGGTCTCACACAAAGACTCATCGTACACGCTACATCCAAGCCACACACGCGTCCAACATGATCAGATCAAAGGCTTCAATTAAGAGAACACGCTAGGGCCAAGTCAACACGTTAGCATCCAATTGGCAAAGTCAACGAGGGCCATGCTTAATGGGCCAATGTCTAGGGCCTGAACCTCCACAATGGGACAGAACACCCCCTGGTTTGCATTTGTTTTCTATTTCCTTTCTTATTTTATTTTTGCCATTTTATTTACTTTATTTGTTTTAATTATTTTTTCTACAAAATATAAAAACACTAAAAATCAGAAAAATACAAAAAAATATAATATTTATTTTATAATAATTATTTTCACAAATAAATTAAAATGTAGATTATTTAGTGTAATTAGGTTTTAATTTTAATTCCTTTTTTAATAAAAATCCAAAAAATGTAGAATTAGGTTAATTGCTATTTTTTATTCCTTTTAATATTTTTCCTTTTTTTTTTAATAACAATATTATTTATTTATCATTTTATTTTCATAAATTAAAAATTGTACAAATGAATTAGGTTTAATTTAGGTCATATTTTGATTCTTTCATAATAAATAAAAAAATATTAGAATTAGGGTTTGCCGTCTAATTTAATTTCAATTAACTTCCCTTTTTTTCATTAAATCTAAAAAAACATAAAAATACCTAAAAACATTTTTTCTCTTAATTTTAGTTTTAATTCCTCTTTATTTAATTAATTCATTAATTTTAATTATTGTTTGTAAAAGGGTCCAACGCCCTAGTTTCGTTTTAATTATCTAATTTGCGCATTTATCTTATGTCGTAATTATAATTATGTAATTGTCCCTAAGCCATGTAATTTAAGTTTCTCGCACTTTATTTATTTCGCATTCTTTATTTTCCGCTAAATCGGGTCCGGTTTAATTTTGGCGATGTGGACCCGCGCCATTTGTAATAGTTTAGATTTATTTCCTCGCAAAATATTTAACTGTTAACCAAGCATGAAAGAATGAATGTCTAATTAAAATCGAGCGTAGATCACGACAAACATGACAAGACAAATAACTGAAACATGACACACAATTCGCACACACCACCCCTAGGGTACGCCTCACTGTTGCCTTGCCTCGAAAGGTGATCGTCGAGTAGAGGATGTCTTAGTAAGTCCTCATGATCCGGGAACCTGGCATGAGGGTAGCTTCTAAGGTGTCTTCCCATTGCTCTGGTGATCACCACGTCCCGAACATCGAATTGACCCGAACACCTCCAACGGTGGTGCTACCTACCTCTCAATGGTGGGATGGCACTACTTTTAAGGACATTTACACAGACGAATTCCTTAGGGTAGGTAGGTTCTCAAGGATACTTGCTCTAATCTCAAAACAAACTCAAAAAGACTTTTCACACTGACACTTTTCAAAAGCTTTCAAAGCAAACTTTTCAAACACTCTGACGTACGAGTCGAACTGAAATTTTTCAAAGAAACTTTTAAACCCACATTGAAAAGCAAGCAAACAATTTCTGAAAACATATGAGCAAGTATCTAAGAGCCCATGGATAACCATGGATAGAAAGGGTGCTAACACCTTCCCTTTCTATAACCTACCTCCCGAACCGAGAGCAATCTCTATAAGGAATTTTTCTGTGCTTTTGTCCTTTCCATTTGGAGAAAATAAAAGACGGTGGCGACTCTTGCTTCCGCGACATTTCGCAATCCAGCGTTAAACAGTCAGTTCCAGATCCACCGATCACAGAACTGGCGACTCTGCTGGGGAAACTTTATAAAGTGAGGTGTACCTTAGGGCTAGCTTATAACTATGTTTTCAATTGTATTGCTTTGTGTGCTTTAAATTGTGGGTTGCTTGGGAGTTCTATAGATCCTACACCCGGATCTGGGGGATACCTTTCTTAGAAAGTAGCAACAAGGCTGTGAGGGAACTGTGCGGGGTATACCGACACGGTTGAAACAGTCTGCTACGTTGATGTGGCACTTTGGTGTGTACCGGTAACCCTTGAGTTCAGTCAAGGAGAGTACGGGGCCTCCGCGTGGTGTCGTGAAGCATCAACAGACCTTAGGAACCTTAATTGAACTATCTTGGCCTCTTTAGGGTAGTGAGATAACTGACTTTGGTGCAGTCCGAGGTTGGTTGATACTCGATACTACACTCAATTGAGGGTTGCTTTCCTGGAATATTTCGGTCGCCAGTTCAGTGGCTAAATCGAAACGATGAACATTGAAAGCAATCCCGTGATATTGGGAACCTTAGAACCCGGTTACTTTGATTAGGACAGGTATGAACCCACCAACTCAAGAGGGTACTACCCAGACCCCATGCTGGCCTTAAACCTTAAGGGCTTGTCTTGTGTGCCTTGTTTGCCCTACATGTTTGTCTTTGTAAATATCTGTGGTGTGTTTAATCATAGCATCATGACATCATCCAGCATCATATGCATTGACTAACCATTTCAGGGGTTCGAATTTTCATCTTTGTTCTTGTTTTGTAGGACATGGAAACTGCTCGTAGGAAGACAATTCAGGTCAATCTTGTAAGGATCCCTCCTCAGCTTAAGGAGCTTATATCCAGGATTCCCGAGAACTCTTCATTCAGTGACAGGCATGGAAGCCTCATCAGCTTGGTCAACACCAACATTGAGGAAGATATGATAAAGGTCTTGTTCCAGTTCTTTGATCCCCTGCATCACTGTTTTACCTTCTTGGACTATCAGTTGGTACCTACATTGGAGGAGTTCTCCCGGCTCCTGAAGATCCCTATCCTTGATCAGCTACCTTTCAACGGTACAGAAAAGGAACCTAAGCTCGAAGAGATTGCTAAAGCCTTGCACCTACAGCCATCTGACCTCAAGGGACATTGGGAAGTCAGAAGTGGTATCAAAGGGTTCTTAGCCAGGTTTCTGTTTGAAAAGGCCCTTGAATGTTGGAATTCCCTTGACTTGCAAGCTTTTGAAGAAGTGGTAGCCCTCCTTGTTTATGGTTTGGTGTTGTTCCCTAATCCAGATCAGCTCATTGATATCAGTGCCGTTCAGATCTTTATGTCCAGGAATCCTATACCTACATTGCTGGGGGACATCCTTCACTCATGTTACACTCGAACCATGAGAAAAAGAGGTGTCCTTATGTGTTGCACTCCTCTCCTGGGAAGGTGGTTTATTTCGCACCTTCCCCAATCAGTCCTGAAGAATGAGCGGGGTTTGAGATGGTCACAACGGTTGATGACTCTTACGCATGCAGATATACATTGGTGCCCTAGATCCAGAGGAGATGTCACTATCATTGATCGTTGTGGGGAGTACCCTAATGTTCCTTTACTTGGAATCAGAGGAGGTATTACTTATAGCCCATGCCTGGCTTGGAGACAGTTTGGTTATGCTCGGAGGGACGGTCCTCATGACATGTTAATTCCCGACATAGTTTTTGACTTCGACAGTGATACTCAAGGACTTCGTCAGAGATTTATCAGAGCCTGGAGGATGCCCAGTAGGATAGACAGCAAGACACTGGGGCACAGGAACTCCATCCCTTTGGAGCCCTATCTCAAATGGGTACGCGCCCGTTCTCAGAAGTTAGTGATGCCTTATCCTCACATGCTTCCAGTAATCAAAGAGCCTGTCTTGGAAGGGGAAGTGTCTCACGTTATCCAGCACCCTGATATGCCCACATTCTGGGAAGAGATGCAGAAGAGCTGGATCCAGCTTAAGGAGGAAAGGAATTCTCTTGAGACTAGTCTGCATGCCAGTGAAAAGAAAGTCTTGGAGCTCACCCGTCTGCTGCACGAGGAGAGGAACCTCAACACCTACATAGCTCCGAAGAGGATGCGCAGTGTATTTTGGGATTGACTTGATTCTTGTACTTTTGCCCATGAGGCCTTGATGTATTAAACAATGATTTCATTAATGATAACGTGTGTTCTTTTCTTGTCTACAACGAATTTGAACTTTCGAACCCTTGAATGCATTGCATACGCATTTCATACATCATGTGCATAGCAGGTTTTTCCCCTTTTTCAGGTTGCTTACAGTTCTTCGCTGTTTATTTCAGCATCATGAATTCCGGATCTGAATCAACTGAGACTTCTATCAAGGCTCTCCAGGCGCAGAATGCGCAGTTTCAAGAGCTAATCCTGGGTCTAGCTAAGGGCCAAGAGGAATTAAAGACTATGCTCCTGAAAAAGAAGAAGAAGAGAAGAACTGTTCTATTCAACACGGGCCGAAGGTTGGGTAATACTCTACACAATGAAGAGGTTGCTTCTTCTGTTGGCAAGAGTCCTTCTCAGGCAGAAGCAAGGGTTCCTAGTCCAGTGGTCTCCGACAACGAGACAGACTTTGATGAAGAGCAGTACCCTCCTGAAGACAACAAGTACAAACAACTGGAAGACAGGTTAAAGGCTATGGAGGTGCAACAGGCACCTGGGCTGGATTTCGGAGATCTGGGTTTGTCGACTGGTGTGGTTATCCCGCATAAATTCAAAGCTCCCACCTTCTCCAAGTATGACGGGGCATCCTGTCCCAAGCTGCATTTGAGGTCCTATGTGCGAAAGATTCAGCCGTACTCTGCGGACAAGAATCTATGGATCCACTTCTTCCAGGAGAGTCTTTCAGGGACTCACCTCGAATGGTTCTATCAGCTGGATGGGACCAAAGTTCGTAACTGGGAGGAGTTGGCAACTGCTTTCTACAAGCAGTATCAGTATAATGCCGACCTTGCCCTCACGCGTACCCAACTCCAGGGTATGTCGTTGGGCGTAAGCGAAGGTTTTAAAGAGTACGCGCAGAAGTGGAGAGACTTGGCTGGCAGGGTGCAGCCACCTTTGACTGATCGAGAGTTAGTGGACATGTTCTTGGGGACCCTATCTGGGCCATTCTTCAACCATCTCATTGGGAATTCTTCCGCTGGTTTCACTGACTTAATCTTAACTGGAGAAAGGATTGAAGCTGGGTTGAAGTCTGGGAAGATTGCAAAGGCTGCATCATCATCTAGTTCGGACAAGAAACCATTTAAAAAGGAGTCTAGTGCCGTGTATGGCTCCAGAAAATCAGAAAGACCTGATCGCCGCCAATCTGTCAGTGCGGTCATGATTGCTACGCCTGCTGCCGCTCCCCGGCCAAACAATCCCCAAAGGGCTGATAGACCTCGGAGAGAGTTTACCCGGTTAAGCATGACCCTATCGCAAATCCTGCCACAGTTACTATCCACCAATTTGGTGACTGTCAAGGAGGCGCCAAAGTTCTCAAACACTACCTCTCCTAAGTACAACCCGAATGCCCGTTGTGCTTACCATTCAGACAGCCCGGGGCATGCCACTGATGACTGTTGGGCGTTAAAGAATAAGGTGCAAGACCTTATCGATGCTAAAGAGATACAATTCGAGGCGCCTGCAAAGCCGAATGTAGTTACTGCCCCTATGCCTCAGCACGGGGTAAATGCTGTTGATGAAGATGTTTATGCTGTTTCTGTGGATGATCTAGCCACTCCTTTAAAGATCATTAAGAAGAACCTACTGCAGGCCGGTTTATTTCCGGGTTGTAGTGAGGGTTGCCTGTTCTGTGTTGTGTCCCCGTCCGGTTGTCCCTTGCTAAAGTTAGGCATCCAAAGCTTAATGGATAGCAAGGAGATTTTATTCAAGAAGTCTGCTGTTCGTATGGTTCCAATGGAAGAAGTCTCTGTGGTGACTATCTTCAACAATCCGATCCCGGCTCTCCAGAAGAAGCCCATCCAAATTCTGACCGTTGCACCTGTCACTATCACTGTTCCTGGGCCCCTGCCCTATGTATCCAACAAAGCTGTCCCTTGGCACTATGGGGCAGATGTATATATAAACGGAGTTAAGCAAGAGCTCAACGCTGGCGCCAGCATCTGTGACATCACTGGCCCGGCCAAAGTTACCCGCAGTGGCAGGCTCTTCTCGCCTGACATTGCGCCACCTGCTGCTAGAAGACCACTCCTGATAATTCCTGCAAGTACACCTGCTCCCGTTGCCGATCAAGTTGTTGTTCCTGCTACTGATCCAATTGTTTCTCCTGCTGCCGAGTCATCCAATGCTCGGGGCAAGGGAATTGAAACTGAGCCTGCCCAGATGGAGGTACCCATACCCATAGCTGCTGAGGCCTCCCCACAAGAGATGGAGGAGATTTTGAAGATTATAAAGAAGAGCGATTTTAACGTTGTGGAACAATTGGGGCATACGCCCTCCAAAATCTCCATGCTCTCTTTACTGCTGTGCTCTGAGGCCCATGCAAAGGCCCTCATCTCATTCCTCAAGAAGGCCCATGTGCCACATGAAACCTCTGCAGTCCAGTTCACCGATTGCGTGGCAAGTCTAACGGCAGACAATGGCTTGGGTTTTTCAGACGCTGATTTGACCATGAAGGGGAAAGATCATAATGATGCTCTGCATGTCTCAATCGAATGCAGGGGCACCACCTTGGCACATGTGTTGGTTGATACTGGGTCATCTTTGAATGTGCTACCCAAGAAGGCTCTGGATCGTCTAGATTGTGAAGGCCTGGATTTGAAGCCCAGCAACATCATTGTCAGGGCCTTTGATGGTTCAAAAAGGATGGTCCATGGGGAGGTGGACATTCCGATTCGTGTAGGCTCTCAGGTGTTCGACTCCACTTTTTATGTGATGGACATCCGTCCATCTTACTCTTGTCTGCTGGGTCGACCCTGGATACATAAGGCTGGGGCAGTGACCTCTACCTTGCATCAAAAACTGAAGTACCCCGTCAGAGGGAAGATCGTCACCGTGCAAGGTGAGGAAGAATACATGGTGAGCCACCTAAACTCGTTCAGATACATTGAGATGGATGGGGAGTTCATTGAGACCCCCTTTCAGCATTTCGAGGAGGTGTTTCCAATCGCAGCAGAAACAGCAGAAGCAGGTGGTCCTCTGAAGATGGCTTCCCTAAAGGATGCCAGGGCTGTAGTGCAAAAGGGTGAAGGTGCTAACTGGGGCAGACTGCCAGACTTCACCCAGAAGACTGATAAACTTGGGCTGGGTTTCACCTCAGAAGGGCAGAGAGCTATGAGGAAAGAGAAGATCGGAAGGCCTCCGGTATTTATTAAAGGTTCAGAAGCGAATGCTGTTGGGGAAGACCTTGAAGTGGACGAAGCCGAATTCAACAGCTGGATTTATCCGACGGCCGAAGAAGGATTGAACAATTGGAGTGCAAAGGATCATACCCCTGTTACCTTTGTGACACAGTAATGAATTCCCATATTTTGTTATTTTGTAATAGACAATGATAAACTCTATGGCCCGGTGTCTTACCCGAGGCACCGTGGTTCTATTTGTGAGGGCATATGAACTGTCATTTTATACATCATGAATGAAAATCTTGGACTTTTCGCATTACAAATATTGTGTTCCTTTTTTATCTTTCATTTCCTTTACATAATTTTCAAAAACAGCTGTATTTACACACACACTCACTCATACAGGTTCCAATCCACTCTGGATCTCACTGATAACAGCTCTGCTAATGCCAATTATGACTTCGAAAATCCGATCAACTTAGCCGAAGACGAAGGTGAAGATGATTGCGAAGTGCCTGGCGAGCTTGCAAGACTGTTACTTCAGGAAGAGAGGGCAATTCAACCCCATGAAGAGCCAGTGGAAACTATAAACCTGGGTACTGAGGCAGACAGAAAAGAGGTAAAGATTGGTGCTAACCTAGAACTCAGCGTGAAGCAACGGTTAACCAAGATGCTGCATGACTATATGGAGATCTTTGCCTGGTCCTACGAAGACATGCCAGGGTTGGACACCGATATTGTCGTTCATCACTTGCCGACTAGGGAAGACTGCCCTCCAGTTAAACAAAAGGTCCGTCGGATGCGTCCAGAGATGTCAGAGAAGATTAAGGCCGAGGTCATGAAACAGTTTGATGCCGGGTTCCTTGCAGTGACTTCTTACCCTCAGTGGGTTGCTAATGTGGTGCCGGTACCTAAAAAGGACGGCAAGGTCAGAATGTGTGTCGATTACAGGGATCTGAACAGGGCCAGCCCCAAGGATGACTTCCCCTTGCCTCACATTGATGTCCTTGTGGATAACACAGCTCAGCACAAAGTATTCTCTTTCATGGATGGCTTCTCAGGTTACAATCAGATCAAGATGGCACCTGAAGACATGGAAAAGACTACATTCGCTACTCAGTGGGGCACCTTCTGTTACAAGGTCATGCCGTTCGGGTTAAAGAATGCTGGGGCAACCTACCAACGTGCCATGGTCGCCTTGTTTCATGATATGATCCATCATGAAATCGAAGTGTATGTGGACGACATGATCGCTAGGTCCCAGACTGAGGAAGAGCATCTAGATCATCTGCAGAAGTTGTTTGACCGTCTGAAACTGTACAAGCTAAGATTGAACCCGAACAAGTGCACCTTCGGGGTAAGATCTGGGAAGTTGCTAGGCTTCGTGGTCAGTGATAAAGGTATTCAAGTGGACCCTGCTAAGGTCAAAGCTATTCAAGAGATGCCAGTTCCTAAAACAGAGAAGGAGGTCAGAGGCTTTTTAGGACGTCTGAATTACATTGCTCGATTCATCTCTCATTTGACTGCTACCTGTGAGCCAATCTTCAAGCTGCTGAAGAAAGATCAGGTAGTACGTTGGAACGATGAATGTCAGGCTGCTTTCGACAAAATCAAAGAGTACCTCCAAGAACCACCCATCCTCATGCCACCGGTTGAAGGGAGACCTCTGATCCTATATCTGACAGTGCTAGACAACTCAATGGGGTGTGTGCTGGGGCAGCATGACGAGTCTGGCCGAAAAGAGCATGCCATTTATTACCTTAGCAAAAAGTTTACCGACTGTGAGACCCGATACTCACTGCTTGAGAAAACTTGCTGCGCTTTGGTATGGGCTGCTCGCCGGCTGAGACAGTATATGTTGACTCACACTACTTTGTTGATCTCAAAAATGGATCCTATAAAGTACATATTCGAAAAGCCTGCTCTGTCTGGGAGAATTGCAAGATGGCAAATGATCTTGACGGAATACGACATTCAGTACACCACCCAGAAAGCCATCAAGGGGAGTGTATTGGCAGACCACTTAGCTCATCAAGCTGTAGATGATTACCAATCAATGAACTTCGAGTTTCCGGACGAAAGCATCATGATTGTAACTGATTGTGAAGTACCTGGACCGGATGAAGGACCTGAACCAGGATCCCGATGGTCTATGCACTTTGACGGAGCCTCCAATGCTTTGGGAAATGGTATCGGCGCCATAATCATATCTCCACAAGGTACTCATACTCCACTCACTGCCCGGCTGTGTTTCAACTGTACCAACAACATGGCAGAGTATGAGGCGTGTATCATGGGTCTTCAAGCTGCGATCGACTTACGGATCAAGTTCCTCAGTGTCTTCGGAGATTCCGCTCTAGTGATCAATCAGATCAATGGAGAGTGGGATACGAAACATCCAAACTTGATTCCTTACAGAGAATGTGTGTTGACCCTGATTCCCCACTTTACAGAGATAACCTTTGAGCACTTTCCAAGAGAAGAGAATCAGTTAGCGGACGCGTTAGCTACTATGTCTTCAATGTTCAAGGTTAAATGGGATAATGAAGCTCCCCAGATCACCATCTGGAAACTGGACGAACCGGCATACTGTTGTGATATCGAAACTGAATTGGTAACTGAGAAGCCTTGGTACCACAAAGTGAAGAGATATCTGGAAGCTCAGGAATACCCTGAAGGTGCCTCTGTCAACGATAAGAAATTCCTGAGGAGATTCGCAGCCAAGTTCTTCCTAAGCAACGGCATCTTATACAAGAGAAACCATGATTCAACCTTACTGCGCTGTGTGGACAAAACTGAAGCGGAGAGAATCATGGAAGAGCTACATGAAGGGACCTTTGGTACGCATTCCAGTGGACATACTATGGCTAAAAAGATCCTACGGGCAGGATATTACTGGTCCACAATGGAAGCTGACTGTTACCAACATTCGAGAACATGCCACAAGTGCCAGATCTATGCAGATAAGGTGCATGCTCCTCCGGTTCCCTTGAATGTTCTGACTGCGCCTTGGCCATTTGCAATGTGGGGCATAGACATGATCGGCGAGATAAGACCTACGGCATCTAATGGACATCGCTTCATCTTAGTGGCGATTGACTGTTTTACAAAGTGGGTTGAGGCAGCATCCTATGCTACAGTAACCAGGACTGTGGTGGCACGGTTTATTCGACACAACCTGATCTGTCGATACGGCGTCCCTGAGCGGATAATTACAGACAACGGTACCAATCTGAACAATAAGATGATCGCTGAGCTTTGCGAACAGTTCAAGATACAGCACCACAATTCTTCTCCTTACAGACCGAAGATGAATGGGGCTGTAGAAGCAGCGAATAAGAACATCAAGAAGATCGTGCAGAAAATGACAGTAACCTACAAAGATTGGCACGAAATGTTACCGTTCGCTCTGCATGGGTACCGTACTTCAGCCAGGACGTCAACCGGGGCAACTCCCTTCTCTCTGGTTTATGGTATGGAGGCAGTCTTGCCGATCGAAGTGCAAATTCCCTCTCTCCGGATAATGAAGGATGCAAATCTGAACGAAGATGATTGGATCCAGACACGACTTGACCAACTCAACCTCATTGACGAAAAGAGACTTGCTGCTATCTGTCATGGTCAGACGTATCAGAAACGGATGATCAGGGCATTTAACAAAAAGGTCAGACCACAAGAATATCAAGTTGGGGATCTGGTTATCAAGAGAATCATACTTCCTCAGAGTGATCCAAGGGGCAAATGGACTCCTACGTACGAAGGGCCATTTGTAGTTAAGCATGTATTCTCAGGAGGAGCAATGATCTTAACTAACATGGATGGTGACGACCTTCCTCATCCCGCCAATGCAGACATAGTTAAAAAATACTACGCATGAAAAAAGACCCGCTAGGCTGACATGCCTAGGCAAAAATTAGGGCTTCCCGTCGAACCAAAAGGGTTCGGGCAAAATGAAGGGATGAAAATAAAAAATCTGTACACCCGGCAAGTCGAAAACCTGAAAGGGCGGCTTGGGCAAAAATGGGTATCCCGGTGGACTGAAAACCCGAAAGGGCGGTCCAGGCAAAAATTAGGGATAAAGCGTAAAACTATGTCTCATTGATCACTTTGCATCCAGAATCCGGTATCTGCATCAAGTTCAAACCGCATCGATCAGTCAGCTTCACCTTCAACCAAGGTCATCAAGTGATGAGACGCTCGGAGTTATAAAGGCAATAGCAGAGTTGAAACCCAGTGGATCATTCATCTTTCACACAGCTGTTTTATTTTCATTTGTACAAAACTTGTATAAACTCTTTTGATCGGCGACGTACCTCTTACTAGGGCGTCAGCCTCTTGTACACAAAACGCCTATTCAGGCCATTCAAAATCAATAAAAATATATCTTCAGTTAAATGTGCCAAGTGTTTTTCTTTTTCTGTTTTGTTTTGCGAAGAACGTCCAAGGTTCAATTTGTGATGTATGCATTGACAATAATTTGCTAACTCATAAATATTTGCATATGAAACAAAGGAATTAATTACAGGTGACACTAGAAACAGGGGCAATAAAGAGTTGTCTGAGCAGTCCAATTGTTATATCCTTTAAGGTACCGAGGTAGGTTCAGCTAAAGAACACGGCCAAGTGTATCTCAATTCCCCAGGGAGTAGTTCAGTAAAGCCAATACACTCTTCTCCAAGCAAATCATTAAATCAAGGAAATTGAGTATCCTCCCGTAGATCTCAAATACTCCCCAACAGTATACAACAAGCATCCCCGGCAGTCTTGGTCTAAAGATTGTTCCCCGGCGGTATCTCAACATTCAAAGGAATCACTTCCCTGCAATTCAAACCTCCCCCAGAAGAGTCCAATCCAGTTTCCCCAGGAAAGTTGGAATTCATATCTCCCCAAGCAGCAAGCTTATCCCCAGTAGATTCTGGAAGCTTATCCCCTTGCAGAGCACGAATACGTCGTCCCGGCTTGATTTAAAGAGTTATTTCCGTAACAGGATATAACTGGGTTATCCTCAACCAAAAGCCACGGAAGGAGCGTCCTCGGCAAAATATCTTCCTACCCCCAGCGAAGTCTATCAACACTTCCAGCACAACAAGGACATCCCCAGCATAACTCATCAACGGTATCCTCAGCGGAGGTATCTTCATCAACTCAGCAAAGCATCGCTATCTCCACAGAGTAGCACTCCCCAGCATGATCGCTAGAGTATCTTTTCTCCCGCAGAATTATTTCATTTGCCAAGTTTATTCCTCAAACGGAGTTATCTTCTCCTATCGGTATTCTTGCAACGAGTCATCCACAGCGGAAGCAAAATCTCTTCCTCAACATCAGCCCAGGATATGACTTCCCGGCACCCGTCAAGGATTTATTTTCCTAGACGAAAACATACATAAACTTTACATACATCATCAATAGCATGCATAACGCACTGCATCATATCATACGAATCTCATTTATGTTGAGAACATCATTACTTGATCCATATCATGCATCGCATATAACTGACCTCTACCTTTCAGGAAAGATGCAGTTGAAATTCTCAAACATATTTCAAGGATTTCTCTAGTCCAGTTAAATCGACTCCAAACAGATTTTTCTGATAAAGACTCAGTAGAAGTTCTCTTATGGTCCCCTCTCCAACGGCGTGTGAGGTGGTAATTCCTTCTTCAGATGTTCTCCTCTCTGGCATGAGCGTGAGGTGATATTCTCTTATGGTCCCCTCTCCAACGGCGTGTGAGGTGGTAATTCCTTCTTCAGATGTTTCCCTCTCCGGCATGAGCGTGAGGTGATATTCTCTTATGGTCCCCTCTCCAACGGCGTGTGAGGTGGTAATTCCTTCTTCAGATGTTTTCCTCTCCGGCATGAGCGTGAGGTGATATTCTCTTATGGTCCCCTCTCCAACGGCGCGTGAGGTGGTAATTCCTTCTTCAGATGTTTCCCTCTCCGGCATGAGCGTGAGGTGATATTCTCTTATGGTCCCCTCTCCAACGGCGCGTGAGGTGGTAATTCCTTCTTCAGATGTTCTCCTCTCCGGCATGAGCGTGAGGTGATATTCTCTTATGGTCCCCTCTCCAACGGCGTGTGAGGTGGTAATTCCTTCTTCAGATGTTTTCCTCTCTGGCATGAGCGTGAGGTGATATTCTCTTATGGTCCCCTCCCCAACGGCGTGTGAGGTGGTAATTCCTTCTTCAGATGTTTCCCTCTCCGGCATGAGCGTGAGGTGACATTTCCTTCCAGATTATAATTCCCTATAGTTCCCTCTCCAACGGTGAATGAGGTGGCTCCCTTTGAGATTATAATGTCCTTTGGTTCTCTTCCTGATACTACGAAGATGGTAATCCTCACCAAGATTTTCTCAACGAGCGTTGTTGAAGTTAAAATCATCCAAGGTTCACTTATCAGTCAGGTTAAGGCAGCAACCATCCCTGGTTCATTCATCAACGTTTGAAGCTCCAGACCCAGCTCCTGTAACCAGTCAGGACATACCTATACCAAGCATCTAAAATTAGCTCCTGCAGCGTGTCAGGTACTCATTTTCTGTTTTGCAGGTATGCAGGTTCCCGCGAAGGAATCTCTGACGCGATCAACATCCAGATGGCATCTATAAGCCCATCATCCTATCCAAGCAACATCCAAATGGCATCTATAAGCCCATTCCCTCATCATCACTGCTACTATGTGAGCGCAAATTTCTGGGCACTCTAGTGTCCAATCATCTTCTACCCTCGGATTACGAAAGGCACGTCAGCCAATCTGCATCCTCAGGTCTAAGAAGATTGAACAGGGGCAACTGTTGTACCCCAAAATTTGCCCTCCCATATTCATCAAGAAATTGCCAGATCAAGGTCACAAGGTGCCCCAAGGGTTGTGCAGCTCAACTGTCTCCTAGACAGTCAAAACTAGGGTTTGAGTTCTGGTCAAGCAAATGAACTTTTCAAAGGCCCAATCAAGTCTCATATGCCTACAAATGTGGTCAGGCATCCTCATGTCAAGTTTCAAGACATTCAGCTCAAAATTGCACAGTCAAAACCCTAGATTGCACTACAGTCAACTGTAGGGGCAAAATGGTCATTTGACAGTCAAAAGTTCAAATTTTTGATCAATATATCATTTTGAAGCCACAAACATCATTTGATCAATGCTTGATCATGATTCTCAAGATTTGGCTCAGAAATCATCAAAGATGCAAAAGTTGCTATATTTGGACAGCTGAAAAAGTCAACTGAAATTGACCAGGGCATAACTTTCACTTGGATTATCAGAAAAATTCCATCCAAAGCTCATTTTGAAGAGAAAGACATTTCCTACAATTCATCTTCATGTTCCAAGTCCAAGAAATGCTCTCACAAAAAGTTATCAATTTCAACATTATAGGTCATTTTCAAAAGTCAACAAAAAGTGACTTTAAGTCAAAGGCCATAACTTGAGATTGGTAAATCAAAATGACATGGGACCAAAGGCATTGGTTAAAGGACTCAAAGACCTTTCCAAAATGTCCAAGAACATGTGAAAAGCTTAAAAATTGACCAAGTTATGCCTTGTGGAAGTTGGGAAATTTTTAGGAATTTTGAAAAGTCAACTTTGATGCAAAAGGCCTAAAAATGCAAATGGGCCCATTTTTCTTCCAAATTTCTTCATGCCAAGCCTATGCACGACCACTAGGCCCAAAGGGAAGTATTCTCATATTTTTTAATTATTTATTTGAATTAATATTAATTTATATTCATTTAAATGATTTTAATATATGAAAAATATCAAACTAACCTAAAAAAATCTTTTCATGCACATTATAAACTCAATATTTCGTGTAAGTCTTAAATAGGCAAATTTGGATGAGATTGGATCATGATTGAACAAAAACAACATGAAAAAGATATGAAAAAAGATTTTCCAAAATCAAATATTGAAATTCATCAATGCATAAGATTTTGTCCAATGTTTCTTGACCTAATCACTCCATATATGATCAGAATGAGAACCCTAATCAAAGAGGACTGAAAAGCTGCGCATAACCAAGCATTACAATATTGAAAATTCTCCTAAAAAACTCAAAACTGAAAAGTGCCTTAGAGGGAGATTCAAGCTTCAACTTCCATTCCAATAGCTTCCTTGGGTGATTCTGAACGCGTGCCCATCATTAACATCAACAAAAACACCTTGAATTGGTATCAAGAACCTTGACTGAACCTTGAAAATTTCCAAATCGCATATCATATTCTAAGCATTTTTCATGAATTTTGTTTATTGATTCTTATTCTTTGTGAAATTCTAAAGCTAACTGTGGTGTTTAATTGCATTTTTATTGATCATACAAGATTATGCCATTGTTAAAATCTAGGGTTACAGGTTTCTTGAAATAGGGTTTTTACGTAGAGGCAAAATCAGAGCTCCAAACCACCATGGTTGAACTCAGCGTGGTCCCATGAACAAGAAGCATGCCTCGCGATGGATTTATGGATCAAGGAATCCTATTCGCTATTTTCTTGAATCCCTCTTTAAACCACGCTGTAAAAACCGTTCTCATAGTGTTTGTGTTACAGGGTAGGGGAAGGAGATGACATCGTGTCCATCAACCATTGGACAGTTTGAAATTCGCGCGAAATTCCAAAACAGCGAATGCGTTATTATTATATTCTTTATTGTTTATTCTATGTTAATTGAAAGTGAATGGTTCAGCTGGCAACGCACTACGCATGTGACATCAAAGACCTGGGTTCAAATCCCAGGTCTTGCAAAATTTCATATTATTTTTCTCTTGGCAATCTCATACAGGTCTCACACAAAGACTCACCGTACACGCTACATCCAAGCCACACACGCGTCCAACATGATCAGATCAAAGGCTTCAATTAAGAGAACACGCTAGGGCCAAGTCAACACGTTAGCATCCAATTGGCAAAGTCAACGAGGGCCATGCTTAATGGGCCAATGTCTAGGGCCTGAACCTCCACAATGGGACAGAACACCCCCTGGTTTGCATTTGTTTTCTATTTCCTTTCTTATTTTATTTTTGCCATTTTATTTACTTTATTTGTTTTAATTATTTTTTCTACAAAATATAAAAACACTAAAAATCAGAAAAATACAAAAAAATATAATATTTATTTTATAATAATTATTTTCACAAATAAATTAAAATGTAGATTATTTAGTGTAATTAGGTTTTAATTTTAATTCCTTTTTTAATAAAAATCCAAAAAATGTAGAATTAGGTTAATTGCTATTTTTTATTCCTTTTAATATTTTTCCTTTTTTTTTTAATAACAATATTATTTATTTATCATTTTATTTTCATAAATTAAAAATTGTACAAATGAATTAGGTTTAATTTAGGTCATATTTTGATTCTTTCATAATAAATAAAAAAATATTAGAATTAGGGTTTGCCGTCTAATTTAATTTCAATTAACTTCCCTTTTTTTCATTAAATCTAAAAAAACATAAAAATACCTAAAAACATTTTTTCTCTTAATTTTAGTTTTAATTCCTCTTTATTTAATTAATTCATTAATTTTAATTATTGTTTGTAAAAGGGTCCAACGCCCTAGTTTCGTTTTAATTATCTAATTTGCGCATTTATCTTATGTCGTAATTATAATTATGTAATTGTCCCTAAGCCATGTAATTTAAGTTTCTCGCACTTTATTTATTTCGCATTCTTTATTTTCCGCTAAATCGGGTCCGGTTTAATTTTGGCGATGTGGACCCGCGCCATTTGTAATAGTTTAGATTTATTTCCTCGCAAAATATTTAACTGTTAACCAAGCATGAAAGAATGAATGTCTAATTAAAATCGAGCGTAGATCACGACAAACATGACAAGACAAATAACTGAAACATGACACACAATTCGCACACACCACCCCTAGGGTACGCCTCACTGTTGCCTTGCCTCGAAAGGTGATCGTCGAGTAGAGGATGTCTTAGTAAGTCCTCATGATCCGGGAACCTGGCATGAGGGTAGCTTCTAAGGTGTCTTCCCATTGCTCTGGTGATCACCACGTCCCGAACATCGAATTGACCCGAACACCTCCAACGGTGGTGCTACCTACCTCTCAATGGTGGGATGGCACTACTTTTAAGGACATTTACACAGACGAATTCCTTAGGGTAGGTAGGTTCTCAAGGATACTTGCTCTAATCTCAAAACAAACTCAAAAAGACTTTTCACACTGACACTTTTCAAAAGCTTTCAAAGCAAACTTTTCAAACACTCTGACGTACGAGTCGAACTGAAATTTTTCAAAGAAACTTTTAAACCCACATTGAAAAGCAAGCAAACAATTTCTGAAAACATATGAGCAAGTATCTAAGAGCCCATGGATAACCATGGATAGAAAGGGTGCTAACACCTTCCCTTTCTATAACCTACCTCCCGAACCGAGAGCAATCTCTATAAGGAATTTTTCTGTGCTTTTGTCCTTTCCATTTGGAGAAAATAAAAGACGGTGGCGACTCTTGCTTCCGCGACATTTCGCGATCCAGCGTTAAACAGTCAGTTCCAGATCCACCGATCACAATGTGTCATTTCCATATATCATTAATAAAAGCATTGGACGTTTTCTTGCATTTCAAATTTTGCGCTCCTTGTTTTTATTTTTTATATTGCAAAACAACTATTTTACACACACTCACATATACAGGTCTGAATCCACTCTGGATCCCACTGATAACGATTCTGCTACTGCCGGTTATGACTTCAAAAGTCCGATCAACCAAGCCGAGGACGAAGGTGAGGATGATTGCGAAGTGCCTGTTGAACTTGCTAGATTGTTACTCCAGGAAGAGAGGGCTATACAGTCGCATGAAGAGCCAGTGGAAACAGTAAATCTGGGTACAGAGGAAGACAAGAAAGAAGTCAAGATCGGTGCCAATCTGGAGTCTAGTGTTAAACAACAGTTGATTCAGATGCTGCATGACTATGTTGAGATCTTTTCCTGGTCTTATAAAGATATGACCGGGTTAGATACTGATATCGTGGTTCACCGATTTCCTACCAAGGAAGACTGTCCTCCAGTGAAACAGAAAGTCCGCCGAATGCGCCCGGAGATGTCTGAGAAAATCAAGGCTGAAGTTATGAAACAGTTTGATGCCGGTTTTCTAGCAGTTACTTCTTACCCACAGTGGGTGGCCAACGTGGTTCCGGTGCCGAAGAAGGATGGTAAGATTCGAATGTGTGTTGACTATAGGGATCTGAACAGGGCGAGCCCCAAGGATGATTTCCCTCTACCTCATATGGACATTCGGGTTGACAACACCGCACAGCATAAGGTCTTCTCCTTTATGGATGGTTTCTCCGGTTATAATCAGATTAAGATGGCTCCCGAAGACATGGAGAAGACAACCTTTATTACTCAATGGGGTACCTTTTGCTACAAGGTCATGCCTTTCAGATTGAAGAATGCTGGGGCAACGTATCAGCGCGCCATGGTCGCTTTGTTCGACGACATGATCCATCATGATATTGAGGTATATGTTGACGACATGATTGCAAGATCCCAGACTGAGGAAGAACATCTTGACCATCTTCAGAAGCTATTTGACAGGTTGAAGTTGTACAGGCTGAGGCTAAATCCGAACAAGTGCACCTTCGGGGTGAGGTCTGGCAAGTTGTTGGGTTTCATCGTAAGTGATAAAGGTATTCAAGTGGATTCTGCAAAGGTGAAGGCTATAGAGGAAATGCCAGCTCCCCGAACAGAAAAAGAAGTCAGAGGCTTTCTGGGACGTTTGAACTATATTGCCCGATTCATCTCACACCTAACTTCTACTTGTGAGCCAATCTTCAAGCTACTGAAGAAAGATCAAGTGGTAAGATGGAATGATGAATGTCAGGCCGCTTTCGAAAGGATCAAAGAGTATCTTCAAGATCCACCTATTCTGATGCCTCCAGTTGAAGGGAGACCTTTAATCTTATACTTGACCGTACTCGATAATTCAATGGGGTGCGTGCTGGGGCAGCATGACGAGTCTTGCCGAAAAGAGCATGTCATTTATTACCTTAGCAAAAAGTTTACCGACTGCAAGACCCGATACTCGTTGCTTGAGAAAACTTGCTGCGCTTTGGCATGGGCTGCTCGCCGGATGAGACAATATATGCTAACTCACACTACTCTATTGATATCAAAGATGGATCCAATCAAGTACATCTTCGAAAAGCCTGCCTTGTCCGGAAGAATAGCAAGATGGAAGATGATCTTAACCGAGTATGACATCCAATACACGACCCAGAAAGAAATTAAGGGAAGTGTGTTGGCAGATCATTTGGCGCATCAGGAAGTGGACGATTACCAGGCTATGAACTTCGAATTCCCGGATGAGAACATCATGTTGGTGACTGACTGTGAAACACCTGGACCGAATGAAGGACCTGAGGAGGGATCCCGATGGTCTATGTACTTTGATGGAGCTTCAAACACTTTGGGTAATGGCATTGGCGCCGTGATCATATCTCCTGAAGGCTCTCATACTCCGTTCACCGCCCGGTTATGTTTCAACTGCACCAATAACACGGCGAAGTATGAAGCATGCATTATGGGTCTTCGAGCAGCAATTGACCTAAGGATAAAGTTCTTAAGTGTATTCGGAGATTCCGCTCTCGTGATCAGTCAGATCAAAGGCGAGTGGGATATGAAACACCCAAATCTTATTCCTTACAAGGAGCATATATTGATGTTGCTTCCACACTTCGAGGAGATAACCTTTGAACATTTCCCTAGAGAGGAGAATCAGTTGGCGGACGCGCTAGCTACGATATCTTCTATGTTCAAGGTCAGATGGGACAACGAGGCTCCCCAGATTACCATTGAGAGGTTGGAAGAACCTGCACATTATTGTGACATTGAGACTGAAAAGGTAGTAGATAAACCCTGGTTTCATGAGATAAAGAGGTATCTTGAGGCTCAGGAATACCCCGAGGGTGCATCTGTTAATTATAAGAAGTTTCTGAGGAGGTTCGCGGCAAAGTTCTTCATCAGCAATGGCATCCTTTACAAGCATAATAATGATTCAACCTTATTATGTTGTGTGGATAAGAACGAGGCGGAAAGGATTATGATAGAGTTACATGAAGGTAGTTTCGGGCTCATTCCAGTGGACACACCATGGCAAAGAAAATCCTACGGGCAGGATATTATTGGTCCACAATGGAAGCCGACTGTTATCAGCATTCTCGGACCTGTCATAAATGCCAAGTCTATGTTGATAAGGTGCACATACCTCCAGTTCCTCTGAACGTCTTGACAGCTCTGTGGCCTTTTGCAATGTGGGGCATCGACATGATCGGCGAGATCAAACCTACTGCGTCCAACGAGCATCGTTTCATCCTGGTAGCTATTGATTACTTCACGAAGTGGGTTTAAGTAGCTTCCTTTGCTACTGTAACCAAGAACGTCGTAGCACGGTTCATTCGGCACAATCTGATCTGTCGGTATGGTGTACCAGAAAGGATCATTACAGACAATGGTACAAATCTCAACAATAAGATGATCACTGAACTCTGCAAACAGTTCAAGATACAGCATCACAACTCCACTTCTTACCGACCAAAGATGAATGGGGCTGTAGAAGCGGCTAATAAAAACATTAAGAAGATTGTATAGAAGATGACGATGACATACAAAGATTGGCACGAGATGTTACCATTTGCTGTTCATGGGTACCGTACCTCAGCGCGGACGTCAACAGGGACAACACCCTATTCCTTGGTATATGGCATGGAGGCTGTCTTGCCCATTGAAGTTCAGATACCCTCTCTCTGAATCATGAAGGATGCAGGTTTGAGCGAAGATGACTGGATTCAGATCCAGCTTGATCAGCTGAATTTAATCGACGAAAAAAGACTTACTGCTATTTGTCATGGTCAGACGTATCAAAAGCGGATGATCAAGGCATTTAACAAGAAAGTCAGACAACAAGAGTATCAAGTTGGGGATCTGGTGATCAAGCGCATCATATTACCTCAAAGTGACCCCAGGGGCAAATGGACCCCTACGTATGAAGGGCCATTTGTTGTTAAGAACATTTTCTCAGGAGGAGCTATGATTCTAACCACCATGGATGGTGACGACCTTCCTCACCCCGTCAATGCAGACATAGTGAAAAAATACTACGCATAATCAAAGACCCGCTAGGTTGACTGGCCTAGGCAAAAATAAGGGCTTCCCGACGAACCAAAAGGGTTCGGGCAAAAATAAGGGATGAAAATGAAAAAATTTATACACCCGGCAAGTCGAAAACCTGAAAAGGCGGCTTGGGCAAAAAAGAGTATCCCGGTGGACTGAAAACCTGAAAGGGTGGTCCAGGCAAAAGTTAGGGATTAAAGCGTAACACTATGTCTCGTTGGATCACCTTGCAAACAGACTTCGGTATCGACTATCAAGCTCGGACGGAGCTAATCAGTCGGATCCACCTTCAACCAAGTAGCAAAGTGATGAGATGCTCGAGGACATAAAGGCAATAGCAGAGTTGGAACCCAGTGGGATTATTCACATAGCTTTTTTTCTTTGTTTTTCACAAATTTTATAAACTCTATTGATCGGCGGCATTCCCTTACTAGGACGTCAGCCTCTTGTACAAAAAACGCCTATTTACAGGCCAAACTTCAAAATCAATACAAGTCATTTTCACAAATAAATTTCAAACTGTTTTCCTTTTTCTGTTTTTTTTTGCAAAGAACGTCCAATGTTCAGTTTTGATATATGCATTTGACATTGATTGCTGCTCATAAATATTTATATGCGAAACAAAAGACGATTACTTGTAATATCAGAAACAGGGGCAAACGAAAAATGTCCAAACTGTACAGTTGCTCTATCCACCAGGTATAGGGATAGACCTAGCTGGAGGAAACGATTGAAAGTACATTCATTCCCCGCAGAGTAAGAGAAAGACAGTGGTGTTAGCTCTCCCCAACTGAGACTCACAATTGTAACTGAATCGGTAATATTCTCCCCAAGAAGAATTTATCTACCATCATCACTAAGAAGTCTTGTCATCCCCAGCGGAGTATATAAAATATATATATCCCCAGTGGAGTTTGAAATTTTTTTATCCCCAGTGGAGTTTGAAGAATTGTCCCCAGTAGACTTCGGAAGATTATCCCCAATAGAATCTAAAAGGGCTATCCCCAGTAAAGTCGCAACTGGAAAATCATCCCCAGTGGAGTTCTTTCCTTTCACAAACAGAAATTCAATCCCCAACAGGTTCATTATCTCCAGCTACGGTAATTTATCCCCAGCTGAATTTATCAACGGAATCCTCTGGCAGAGCATTTTTTTCCCACAGAGTCATTCTCTCATCAGTTTATTCCCCAATGAGTTATCCTCTTCTGCAGGTTTATTGTCACAAATATTTTCATCCACTATCTCCAGCGAAACAAAGAATTCAATTCTTTTCTCCAACAATAATCCGAGATTTATTTTCCCCAACTAAAAACATCACATTTTCATACATCATGACATGCATACGCATCATACAACAAAATCTCATTTATTTTGAGAACATCATTGCCTGATACATATCCTGCATTACATACAGCTAACATTTACCTTTCAGAAAATATTTTCACAAAATTCAAGCGATGAAGCTTTTACATCAGTTGAATTACGGACGATGTTCCTAAATCTCAGCGAAGTTGTTGAATTACGGACGATGTTCCTAAATCTCAACAAGGTTGTTCTCAAGTTGAATTACAGACAAGCTCCTAAATCTCAGCAAAGTTGTTAAATTACAGACAAGCTCCTAAATCTCAGCAAAGCAGTTGAATTACAGACAAGCTCCTAAATCTCAGTGAAGTTGTTGAATTACGGATGATGTTCCTAATTCTCAGCGAAGTTGTTGAATTACGGACGGGCTCCTAAATCTCAACAAAGTTGCGGCGGTCAAATTACGGATGAGTTCCTAAATCTCGGCAGATATGTTCCTTGGTTGAATTACGGATGAGCTCCTAAATCTCGACAAATATTTCCTCAGTTGAATTACGGACGATGTTCCTAAATCTCAGCAGAGATGTTTCTCCAAGTTGAATTACGGACAAGCTCCTAAATCTCAGCGAAGTGATTTCCCTCAGTTGAATTACGGACAAGTTCCTAAATCTCAGCAAAATTGTTGAATTACAGACGAGTTCCTAAATCTCGACAGATATGTTCCTCGGTTGAATTGCGGATGAGTTCCTAAATCTCAACAGAGATGTTTCCTCATTTGAATTACGGACGAGTTCCTAAATCTCAACAGATGGTTGTTTAGTTGAATTACGGACAAACTCCTAAATCTCGACAAAATCAGTTGAATTATGGACAAGCTCCTAAATCTCGACAAAATCAGTTGAATTATGGACAAGCTCCTAAATCTTGACAAAATCAGTTGAATTACGGACGAGCTCCTAAATCTCGACAAAGTCAGTTGAATTACGAACTAACTCCTAAATCTCAGCAAATATGTTTTCTTAGTTGAATTACGGACGAGCTCCTAAATCTCAGCAAAAGTTATTCCCTCAGTTGACTACGAACGATTGAAGTTCCTAAATATCAACAAAGACGACTCACCAGCAGAATGACGGACGACGAAGCTCCCAAATTTATATCTCTCTCCATGAAAGATCAGACTTCCCCTGCGGAATCTTCCTCAACAACAGGTATACAAGCTCTCACTAAGGAATCTCTTATGCGATCGACAATCCTCCAAATGGAATCTGTAAGCCCATTCCCGACGTCATAAGACAATTATCGCTTCACGCGAGTGCAAATTTCTGGGCACTCTAGTGTTCAATCCACTTCCACCTTCGGATTATGAAAGGCACGAAAGCCAATCTGCATCCTTAGGTTTAAGAATATTGAACAGGGGCAGCTGTTGTACCCCAAAATTGGCCCTCTCATATTTCTCAAAACATTGCAAGAAAGATCTCCAAGTTGCTCAAGGTTGCTCAAGGATTGGCCAGACAAGCTCTCTCCTAAGGCAGTCTACCCCAAACTAGGGTTTCATGTTGCATAGAGATCCTTGAGTCCAAGTGGTCCCAAATACTCACCATTGTCCCAATATATTCTCAAGATCATCCATGTCAAGTTTCAAGCCTTGCAGAGGAAGTTTGCTCAGTCAATTGCTTAAAGGTCCAAACATCGATTGTGCATGGGGAAAAGTCAACTGTGACCTACATACAGTCAAACCTCAAGATTTTTGGTCAAAATCCTCATTTTGAAGTATATTTCATCATTTGATCAAGGGTTGATCATGATTCATCAAAGATTGCTCACAATTCATCAAGACTCAAAAGTTGCTAAATTAGGGTTTTGCAGGAAAAGTCAACTCAACTTTGACCAAGCATAACTTTCTCATACTCTATGAGAAATGACCCATCCAAAGCTCATTTTGAAAAGGACGCAATTCCCTACAATAAATCTTCATATACCAAGATCAAAATATGCACTCACAATAAGTTATGAATTTGGACATTATAGGTTATTTTGAAAAGTCAACAAAAACACTTTTTTTGTCAAAGCTTCATACATGAGCATGGAATATCAAATTGAGATGAGACCAAAAGTGTTGGTTAGAGGACATCTCAAGCTTTCTAAAAAGTCTAAGAACACCTCCAAAGAGTCAAAATTGAGGAAATTATGCATTGTTGAAGTTGGACTTTTTTGCAAAATTGCCAAAAGTCAACTATCCCCAAAACTTCAAATTTTGCCAAATGGACCCATTATTTTTCCCTTGTTTTAAGTTGGAATTATAGCCCACGTGCTCTAGCCTTGCCCATGTGTCCATATCATACTTTTATTAATTATTTTGATTTTTATTTGAATTAATTTGATTTAAATCAAATAAAAATCAAAGCATTGATAACAAAGGATCTTTTGATTTGTTTCAGGCTCTAATTACAGCTAGCAAGGTAATCAAACTCGTACCAAGCCATATGCGTACAAAAAGATTGAAAAAAGGCCAAATTTGGAAGGTTGTTAAAGGGAATCAAATCAATATCCAAGGCATTGATGGAGAGGGATTTGGATTGAGTTTGGAACCCTAATCTATTGTACAATACATAAGGAGGCGAGGCAAACAAAAATCAGGTTTGTAGATTAAGCATAGAGGGAGAACAAAATTTGCAAAAACTAGAAAAAAGTGTGAGATCGAAACAGGGCTTAGAGGCATCCTCAAGGCCAGTTACTTGTCTCAATCGTCTCCTGGCAATCTCCACAAGCGAAAGCAACCAAAAGCACACATTTTCAGACCCTCCCACACGCTGTAAGTCAGTCACGAACTCACCCTTTTCTTGATTTCATATTTTGAAATTTAGGCATTGTTAACATGTATTGATGGCATATTCTTAATCTACACATCATTTGCAAGCTTTTGGTATTACTCGATTTCATTTATCTAACTTATATCGTGATTCACCATAGTTAGGGTTTCAAGATTTGGTTTAGGGCTTTTTGTTTCAGGAAAAATTAGCCTTAGTAATGGCTATGGTTGTAATCAGAAGAGGGAGACGAGTCTAACCATGGTGTTAGAATTCATTTCCATGGCTTGTACGTGATTTTGAGGGTGGACAGGCTTGTAGCGACGGACCTTTGTCCGTGGGTATAGGTGCTCCAGATTTTTAGCTATGGAGGGAGTACATGGATGATGCATTGGCACTCCCCCATTTGTCCATTCAAATAGCGCGCTTTTTTATTTATTTTCTGTCCATTGGCTTTTGTTTTTTATATTATATTTAATTTGTATTACATTAACAAAACAAGTTAAGTAGCATAGTGGCAAGCATAGCATTGGAATTCCTCTCAGGACCTAGGTTCGAATCCCAGGTCCCCCTATTTTCTCAATAACATTTTCTTGCAGGTAATCATGTGCACGCCTAAGCTGGAGATCCACCATGCGCCTTCCTCATCAAGCGTTCCAGATGGCCAGATGGCCAGATCTGGTGGCTAGCATTGAAGGTGTACCATAGGCCAAGTCAATATACGCGCGCTGGATCAGAAAAGTCAACCGGACTGCATGTCAATTGGGCCAATATTCTTGCTTTCTGCACCCTCCAATTAAGCCCAATCTGTCTACTTTCTTTTACATTTTGTTTATTTTATTTAATTATTTTATTTTCTTTGATTTATTTACTAACCAATAACATAATTTCTTTTTCATCAAAAAAATCACAAAAATAGTTTTTTTTTACCCAATAAAATTTCAGAACTTTATTTTTTTATTAATAAATATTAATTAATTAATTAGGTTATTCTAGATAACTTTAATTGATTTTGTAAATATTTAAAATCAATTAGAATTAATAGGTTTTAATCATTAATTTAATTATTTTTATTTTCTTTCCTAAAATAACAAAAAACTCCAAAAATATGTCATTTAATATTTTTCATTTATTAATTAATTTAATAATTAATTTAGCATTTAATTTTAGGATTTAAATCCTTTTCTTAAAAATAAAAACAACCAAAAAACATTTTCTTTTAAAAGGGTCAAAACCCTAATTTCGCATTCTGTTTAATTTTGCATCCCACGCTTTATTTTTCTTTATCCAATTAATGTATCTGCTCCCGGTTTGTAATATTTAATTAGGACATTTACTTTTACCGCTTTTATTTTCAAAGGGTTGCTTTTGGCGATTTAAATACCCGACGTCTTGTAATAATTTAGTTTGAATTCCGCATTTTAATTCTGCAAATTATACAACTGCTAGATGTTTGATAATAGGGTTTGCATGACAAGAATGAATGTTTAATCTAAAATCAATTAGATCACCCTAAACATGTGCAAAGATAAAAATAATTGAAATCAACACACCCGCACATGCGCACTCCTAGGGTACACCCCACTTGGTTGCCTTCGTACACGGTCATTGAGTATAGGTTGTTTTAGAGGTCGCCCTCTTGTCTAAAAGATCATAGTTGCCTCGAAATGGTTTCCTCGGGTATCGTTGCCTCAGATAAATGATCTAAGACATTAGGGTTACCGCTAAGACGTCCTAACATTTCTTTAGTGACCGTATGTCCCTCTTTCGAATTGACCCTTAAACTCCAACGACGGTGCTACCTACTCACTAATAGTGGGATAGCATTGTCCAAAGGAAATTAGCATAAAACGATTCCCTTTTCGAGTAGGTAGATTAGTTCTTAGATACTTGCTCATCCAAAAACAAAACTTTTTCACACTTACACTCTTTTACAAACAAAGTTTTCAAAAACACTTCATTACACTCTTGAAGACAGACGCAAGAGTTAAATCGAAGTTAAAAAATAAAACTTTTCAAAACCCACAAGCACAAAGAAAACATTTTGAAAATGATGAGCAAGTACCTAAGAGCCCGTAGATAACTACGGATAGAAAAGGTGCTAATACCTTCCCTTTCTATAATCTACCCCCCGTACTCAGAAATATCTCGAAAAAGGAATTTTTCTGTGCTTTTTTCCTTTCCTTGTTGGATAAAATAAAGATGGTGGAGACTCTTGCTTACCGCGACATTTTGCAAAAACAAACGCAAAATGCAAAGCAACGTTTCCAAAAACAATCAGTTCTTCCCACCGTATCACACAACCCTTCACAGTCCAACCGGTCTAACGCTTTCTTGGGTAAAACATTTAACAAGGACCCAATACCCACCAACACGTGGGCCAAAGTAGTGCCCCTGCACTCGATTGAAACATGCAGAGCGTCATTGTGATTCTTTCCTTTGGAGTCAGATCTGCGTTGGAGAAACCCAACCCGTTGTCAGCGGTCAAACTAGCCACACAGTCTTTGAATTTATCAACAGATGTTTCCTGCGGCACATGCGCAGTTTTTAGGAAAGCAATCAGAGCCTTAGCATAGGCTTCTGAGCACAGCAATAAAGACAACATAGAGATCTTCGACGGGGTTTACCCCAGCTGTTCGACTACGTTGTAGTCGCTTTTCTTGATGATCTTCAAAATCCCCTCTATCTTCTGCCTAGAGGTTTCAACAGTAATCTTCTTCGGTGCCTCCGTCTGGGCAGGCTCATCGGTGATCCCTTTGCCGCGAGCGTCAGATGACTCGGTGACAGGGGTAATGATTGGAACATGAACAGGGACAGTAGCAGATGTACTGGCAGGTGTAATAACAACAAGCTTCTGAACAATTGGTGGGGAGATCTCAGGAGAGAAAAGTCTTCCACTGCGGGTGACCTTGCTAGACTCGACGATATTGCTGACATTAGTATCATCCTCTTCAACCTTCAAGTCTTGTTTGATCCCATGATAATACACATCGGCCCCCATAGTGCCACGGGAAAGCCTTATCCGACGTGTAAGGGATAGGTCCAAGAATAGTAATGATCAATGGAGCAACTCTCGGAACATATGTAATTCTAACAGGCTTTCTCGAGGAAGCCTTGGAAGAATTGGCAGAAATGGTGATTATGGAAACATCTTCAACAGGAATCAATGGAACCAAAGTTTTCTCGAACAAGATTTCTTTGTTATCAATCAGGCATTGGACACCTGACTTCAATAGATGGCAACCAGCAGGCAGGATGGAACATAGGTGGCAACCTTCGCCATAACCCGGAAATAAACTGGCCAACAATAAGTTCTTCTTAACGGCCAACAATGGAGTAGAAATGTCTTCCACAGAGGTTACAAACGAGTCATCGTCCATATCATTTACTCCATGCTTGGGCATAGGAGCAGTCATGACATTAGGCTTTTCTGGCGCTTCAAACTCGATCTCCTTAGCATCAATCAGATCCTGCACTTTATTCTTCAAAGCCCGGCAGTTATTTGTATCATGCCCTGGGCTATCAGAGTGATAAGAATAGTGGGCGTTTGGATTATACAGCGGTGATGTAGTACTGGGATTCTTTGGAGCCTCCTTTAGAATCACCAAGTTGGTTTTCAATAGTTGCGGCAGAATTTGAGATAGAGTCATACTGAGGTGAGTATACTACCTTTGCGGTCTCTCTACTCTTTGCTGATTGTTGTGTTGTGGGGAAACAGTTGGTCTTGATATAAATACCGTATTAACTGCTTGGCGGCGTTCAAGTCGATTCTGGCTCCTCGAGCTGTAAACTACACTAGCCTCTTTTTTGAAAGGCTTCTTCTCTGTACTTGACGAAGCACCTTTATGTATCTTGCCGCTCTTGATACCGGCCTCAACTCTCTCCCCAATCATAATCAATTCAGTGAACCTAGACGATGAACTATCGATCAAATGATTGAAGTATGGACCAGACAAAGTCCCAAGAAACATATCCACCAACTCCCTATCAGCCAGAGGGGGTTGTACTCTTCCAGCAATATCTCTCCACTTTTGAGCGTAGTCCTTAAAACCTTCACTCGCACCCATAGACATACCCTAAAGTTGAGTACATGTGGGAGCAAGGTCGGCATTATACTGGTATTGCTTATAAAAAGCAGCAGCAAGGTCCTCCCAGTTGCGGACGTTAGCTCCTTCCAGTTGGTAGAACCATTCAAGTTAAGTCCCTGATAGACTATCTTGAAAGAAATGAACCCAGAGGTTCCTATCGGCAGTATATGGTTGAATCTTTCTAACATACGAGCGAATGTGTAGCTTCGGACAGGAGATCCCATCGTACTTAGAAAAGATAGGTGCTAGAAACTTGTTTGGGATTACCACCCCAGATGCCAAACCCAAATCTCCAAAGTCCAGACCATGGACTTTCTGGATCTCCATTGCGCTTAACCGGTCTTCAAGTTGCTTATACCTATCCTCAGCGGGAGGATACTGGTCTTCGCCAAAGTCAGTGTCATTGTCAGAAATAACAGGGCTAGGACCCTTCCTTTCTTCTTGATTCTCTCCCCTCTAGATGAGTGAGATAAATCAGCTTCTTGTCTCAACCTATTCCCAAATCTGTGACCTATATTCAGGAGGACCACCTTCTTCTTCTTCTTCTTCTTTTTTTCCTTCAAGATAAGAGTCTTCAGATCTTGTTGACTCTTGGCCCAATTCAGGAACATTTCCTGGAACTTGGCATTCTGAGCTTGAAGAGCCTTAATAGCTTGATCAGTAGGTGTTTCAGAAGACATGTTGTGCTGAAATAAACAACGAAGAAGATAAGAAACCTATAAGTGTACCTGTAATGAGGTGCATGGTAATGGAATGCGTATGAAATGATTTCAAAGACTTAGGGGGATTCAAATTTGTAAACCAAAATAAAACACACTTTATTAGATTAAAACTTGAAACAATGTTTAACAAATGCCTTTAAGGCGTTACAAAAGAAATACTGAAAAGAAAATCTAAACTAGAAATAGTAAAAGACATCAGAACTCCCATGGTCGTTTTCCTTTCGTGCTGACATAATCGTTGATTGTCCTCTCAGTCTCCAGCTGCCTTGTAAGCTTCAAGATCTTCCGTTCCTGCTCCTGATACTTCTCTCTGTAGGTATCCCTTTCTTCCCTTAACTACATCCAAGATCTCTTTAATGCCCCAATATCAGTAGGCATGTATGGATGGAGGACCATACAAGGAACCCCTTCTTCATCAGTATGCTCTACAATCACCGGCAAGACAACTTCGTATGGCATCCCCAACTTTTGAGCATGGGCTCGAACCCACTGGAGATACGGTTGCATCGGGAGAGAAGTCTTCATTCTTAGCTCATTTGGATCAGACATGTTAACCCTGTCCCAAGCTCGTATAAAACTGCGGAAATGTCCCTCAACACCCCCTAGAAGTAAAAGACAATGTCTGGAAGTAGTAGCTCATGAGGACCGTCCCTTCGAGCTCGTCCAAACTGTCATAAAGCCAAACAAGGATTATAGGTTATTCCTCCTCTAATTCCAAGCAATGGAACATTGGGGTATTCCCCACACCGATCAATGACAGCTACTTTTTCCATATCTTTAATACTCCAAAGGATGTCCGTATGAGCAAGAGACATGATCCTGTAAGCCTAACCCATACCTTCCTCATTCTTAAATACAGATTTAGGGAGGCGAGAAATAAACCACCTCGCCAGCAGCGGTGCACAACACATGAGAGTTCCCCTTTTCCGAACAGTACGGGTATAAAGAGCATGCAGAATATCACCTAAGAGTGTAGGCACTGGGTTACGAGACATGAAAATCTTAACTGCGTTCACATCGACAAAAGAATCTGAATTTGGGAACAGAACCAGGCCATAGATGAGGAGAGCCAGGATGTCTTCAAATGCTTGAAAGTCCAAACTATCCCAGAACTGTTGAGCTTGATCAATCAAGAACTTAGCCAAGAAACCTTTCATCCCACTCTGAATGTCCCAGTTAGATACTACATCAGCCATTGTTAGATGTAAGGCTGAAGCAATATCCTCTGGCCTAGGAGCTATCTCCAAACCTGTAAAGGGTGTCTGCTCTAGAATAGATATGCCAAGTAAATCAGAGAACTCCTCTAAAGTAGGGACCAACTGATAGTCTGGGAAGGTGAAACAGTGATGCAACAGGTCAAAGAACTGGAACAAGACGCTCATCATTTGCTCATCCAACTTGGAAGTGACCAGGCCGAGGAGATGACCATGTTTTCTAACAAAGGAAGAAGTATCAGGAACCTTTGAAACCAACTCTCTAAGCTGAGCAGGTATCTGCAAGAAGTTGACTCGAATGGTATTTCTGCACATAGAAGCCATGATCTGTAAAACAGAACAAAGATGAATCCCCTCGGTCTTTGAAATGCTTAGTCTAATGAAATATGCATGCGATGTCATGATGCATGATGTCATGATAAAAACACACCACAGGTATCACAGATAGCAAACATGGTAAGGGCAAACAAGTCACACAATAACCCTTAAATTTCAGGCTGGCATGGAGTTTAGGTATTACCCTCTTTCAGTTTAGTTGGTTCAACCTGTCCTAGTAATAGTAACCGGGTTCTAGAGGTTCTCAATATCACTGGCCATCCTTGATCGGTCATAATTCTAGTTTAGCAATCTTTTCTTGCAGCCAGAATCATCGCGAGAGTATGGTCTCAATGAGTGTAGCATACAACTACTTTTCTATGGCCAAGTTGGTCAATTATAGGTTCTAAGGTCAATTGATGCTTAATGACCCATTAATAGCCCCATACTCTCCTTGTTCCTCCACAAGGGATATCGGTACCAACTAATGTGTCACACCAATGTAGCTACTGCTTCAACCGTATCGGTCTACATCGTATAGTTCCCTCACAGTCTATTACTACTTACCTAAAAGGTATCCCCAGATCTAGGTTAGGATCTATAGTAACTCCGATACAAAGCCCACGAAGATAAAGCAAACATATCAAACAATTGAAAACAATATAATAAACTAATCTTAAGGTAAACCCCACTTATTAAGTCCCCAACAGAGTCGCCACTTCTGTGATACAATGGCCAGAACCAGGACGTGTTTCCCTATTTTTTTAAGGAATTTGATGGTTTGCATTTTGCGTTTGTGTTCGCAAAATGTCGTGGTAAGCAAGAGTCGCCACTGACTTTTATTTTATCCAACAAGGAAAGGAAAAAAGCACAAAAAAAATTCCTTTTTCGAGATATTTTTGAGTACGGGGGGTAGATTATAGAAAGGGAAGGTATTAGCACCCTTTCTATCCGTAGTTATCTACGGACTCTTAGGTACTTGCTCATCATTTTCAAAATTTCTTATGTGTTTGTGTGCTTTGAAAAGTTTTTGTTTTGACTTCGATTTAACTCTTGCTTCTGTCTTCAAGAGTGTAATGAAGTGTTTTTGAAAAATTTGTTTTGAAAGGAGTGTAAGTGTGAAAGAGTTTGTTTGGATTGAGCAAGTACTTAAGAGCTAATCTACCTACTCGAAAAAAGAATCGTTCTATGTTTGTTTCCTTTAGACATCGCTATCCCACTATTAGTGAGTAGGTAGCATCATCGTTGGAGTTTTGAGGGTCAATTCGAAAGGGACGTACGGTCACTAAAGCAATGTTAGGACGTCTTAGTAGTAACCCTAATGTCTTAGATCAATTATTCAAGGCAACAATTCCGAGGCAACCTTTCTGAGGAAACTATGATCTTTAAACAAAAGGACGACCACTAAAGCATCTTATACTCAATGACCGTTTACCGAAGGCAACCAAGTGGGAGTGTACCCTAGGAGTGCGCATGTGCGAGTGATTCAATTTCAGTTTATTTATCTTTGCACATTTAGGGTGATCTAACTGTTTTCAAATTAATCATACATTCTTGTCATGCATCCTATTATCATACATCTAACAGTTAATAGTTTGCGAAATTTAAATGCGAAAATTAAACTAAGCTATTACAAGGCTTCGGGTATTTACATAGCCAAAAACAAACCCTTTGAAAATAAAGCGATAAAAGAAAATAAACGTCCTAATTAAACTATTACAAACTGTAGGCAGTTACATCTATATAAAAATAAAGCGCGCGATGAAAATTAGATCGACGAGAAATTAGGGTTTTGACCCTCCTAATAAAAAGAAAAATGTTTTTGTTATTTTAAATATTTTGTAAAGAAAAGAATTAAGTTTTCTAAATTAAATATGCAATTAATTAGTGAATAAATTAATTAATGAAAATAGTTACATGACCTATTTTGTTTTTTTTTTGTTATTTTTAACAAAAGAAAGAAAAATTAAATTTGGAATAAAAACCTGATTATTCTAATTATTTTTAATTTATTTACAAAATATTTAGAGTTTTCTAAATTAACAAACCTAATTAAATTAATTAATTTTTTTAATAAAAAATAAAATCTTTGCCTAATTTATGAAAAGTAATATTTTTTGTGATTTTTTGATAAAAAAGAAAATAATTTGATTGGTTAGTAAATAAAATAAATAAATTAAGTGAAATAAATATAATAATAAAAAGTAGAGAAGGAGATTGGGCCTGAATAGTATTTTGGAGGGGTGCAAAAAGTCATATTTCTGGGCCCAAAAGAGAAGCCCCACGTTGACTCCCCAGTTCTGAAGCTATGCGTTGACTGTGGCTCATGATGCACCTTCAGATGATGGCCATCAGATTTGGCCATCTGACACTTGGATGGCTGGATTGGGAGGATGTATGGTGGTCTTTAGGCTTGCAAGCGCACCTGATTACTGAAAAGAAAATAATATGAAAGGAATGGGGGACCTGGGATTCAAACCCAGGTCCTGAGGCATTATCCAACACCACGCTTACCAACTGTGCCACTTGTTCTTTCTGTACATAAAATAAGTGATAACAATAATATGGAAAACAAAGTGGGTTAGTGGGGCACAAAGAAAAACGCGCCAGGATTCAAATACACCAATGGGATGGTGACACATAGGTCATCCCTGACCTTGCTCCGTGGGTAAAAGTACCAAACTTTTACCTACGAACGTTTTTCTGTAGCTACAAGCAGAGCTAATTCCAAAATCTTCTATGTGCCATATAAATGACATCTAATGCCATGGTTGGACTTGTCTTGTCCTCCTGAACACGATGGTATCATTCATGAAATCTGATTTCACCTGCAAGCAAAAACCCTAAAACGGAATCCAAAACCCTAACAATGGTGAAATTCATCACATGCCATATAAATGCAATTAATCAATACATGAAGCTTGCAAATGTTCCACGGATCAAGAATCTGTAGTTACTTCATGCTAACAATGTCTAAATCGTGCTAACCAAATTCAAAATTTCATGGATATCGTGATGAACTTACAGCGCTTTTGGGTACTGGAAAGGCTTTGTTCTTGATTGCTTTCGCTTGCTGGGAGTCTCAGGAAGTGATTGAGATAACTGGAAGACCTTGAGGATGCCTGGAACACTGAATTCGATCTTGCTCTTTTTCTTGATTTTTCAAGTTTTTGTTCTCCTTGCTGCGCCTGCTTCTAACCTAGCTTTTGGTCTGCATGGCTTCTATATGTATTGAGGAGTGAATTAGGTTTGAAAACCCGGCCTCAATCTTCCTCCATCAATGTCCTTGATCTTGATTTGATTCACCTTTAAATCTTTCCAAAAATGATCCAAATCCAATCTTTTTATGCACACATGCCTTTACACGAGTTTGATTTGATGCTAGCTGTATAATAAAACCTGAAACAAGCACAAGATCTTTTGTTTTCAATATTTTGGATTTTATATGATTTGTTTTGATTTAAATTGAATTAATTCAAATAAAAATCAAAATAAATAATAAAAACATGACAAGGACAAGTGGCAAGGGCTAGAGCTCGTGGACTATATTTCCAATTCAAAACAAGTGAAAAAGATTGGGCCCATTTGGCAAAAATTGAAGTTTTAGGCATAGTTGACTTTTGGCAATTTTACAAAAAAGGTCAACTTCACCAATGCATAACTTCCTCAATTTTGACTCTTTGGAGGTGTTCTTGGACTTTTTAGAAATCTTGAGATGTCCTCTAATCAAAACTTTTTGTCTCATCTCAATTTTATATTCTGTGCTCATGTATGAAGCTTTGACAAAAAAAGTGTTTTTGTTGACTTTCCAAAATGACCCATAATGTCCAAATTCATAACTTCTTGTGAGTGCACATTTTGAACTTGGGAGCTGAAGATGGATTGTAGAGAATTACATCCTATTAAAAATGAGCTTTGGATGGTTCATTTCTCATAAAGTATGAGAAAGGTATGCTTGGTCAAAGTTGAGTTGACTTTTCGTGCAAAACCCTAATTTAGCAACTTTTGGTTCTTGATGAATTATGAGCAATCCTTGATGAATCATGATCAAACCTTGATAAAATTATGATATATACTTCAAAATGAGGATGTGGACCAAAAATCTTGAAGTTTGACTGTATGTAGGCCACCGTTGACTTTTTCCCTAGCACAATCGATTTTTAGGCCTTTGAGCAATTGACTGAGCAAACTTCCTCTGCAAGGCTTGAAACATGACATGGATCATCTTGAGAACATATTAGGAAATTGGTGAGCATTTGTGATCCCTTGGACTCAAATATCTTGATGCAACATGAAACCCTAATTTGAGGTAGACTGCCTTAGGAGAGAGCTTGTCTGGCCAACCCTTGGACTACCTTGAGCAACTAGAGTATCATTCTTGAAATGTTTTGAGAAATACGGGAGGGAAAATTTTGGGATACAACAGCTGGTCCAAATTAGGAAACAGTACCAACCCATAGATGAGAAGGGCTAACACCTCTTCAAAAGCTTTCAAGTCCAAGGTATCCCAAAAATGACGAGCTTTCTCAAACAAGAACTTAGCCAAAAATCCCTTGACACCTCTCTGGGTTTCCCAATTTTCTATCACGTCAGACCATTGTAAGGACAAAGCTTTAGCAATATCTTCAGGTTTAGGGTCTCTTTCCATACCACTGAAAGGTACCTCGTTAAGGATAAGCACCCCAAACAACAGAGAAAACTCCTCCATAGTAGGCACTAACTGGTAATCCGGAAAAGTGAAGCAGTGATGTAGAGGGTCAAATAATTGAAAGAGAACTTTTAACATCTCTTCATCAGGGTTTGAGGTGACCAATCTGAGAAGTCTACCATGTCTTTCGGTAAATGGAGAGCTTTCGGGAACCCTTGATACCAAATCCTTAAGCTGAGGAGGTACTTTTACCAGACTGACTTGGATAGTGAATCTGCAAGCGAGGTCCATGTCCTACAAAACAAGACAAAAATAAACCCTAAGAATCCTTGAAATGGTTAGTATGACAAGCTATGTTATGATGTCATGATCATGCTCAGATATAGAAGATATAGCAAGCAAATCACACAGAGACCTTAGGTTTAAGGCTTGCATGGATTTTAAGGTGATACCCTCTTGATGTTGGGTTGGTTTAACCTGTCCTAAATATAGTCCGGGTTCTAAGGGATCTCAATATCACTGGTCTTTCCCCTAAATCTCGTTCCGATAGACAATTGACTTGCCACCAAACAAAACTTAAGGGTCAAACCTCAATGAGTGTAGCATCGAGTATCAACCGACTTTGGGTTTACACCAAAGACGGCTATCTCACTACGTCCTAAAATCCAAGTTGATCAATTAAGGTGCTAATGTCAGTTGACGCTTTTATGATGCCACGCAGCGGCCCAATATTCTCCTTGATTACTCAAGGGCTACCGTTACACACCAAAGTATCGCATCAACGTAGCTACTGTTTCAACCGTTTCGGTATACCCCGCACAGTTACCTCACAGTTTATTACTACTTACCTAAAAAGGTGTCCCAAATCCGGGTATAGGATCCTTTGTAAGCCCAAACAAGGAACCATAATGTAAAGCATGCAAGTCAAACAAGGAAAGCAATTAAATGTGATCTAGCCCTAAGGTAACCCCACTTTAAAAATATCCCCAGCAGAGTCGCCAGTTCTGTGATACGGTTGAAGAACTGACTTGGTGGTTTTGCGTTTGATCGCAAATGTTGAGGTTAGCAAGAGCCACCACCGACTTTTCTTTTATCCAAAAGGAAAGACTGAAAAGAACAGGAAATACCTTTGAGATGTTTTCTTGAGTTCGGGGGGTAGATTATGAAAAGGGAAGGTATTAGCACCCTTTTCATCCATGGTTTTCCATGGGCTCTTAGTTACTTGCTAGATCACTTGCTTTTGTTTGAAAATATGCTTTGTGTGGTTTTTGAAAGTATTTTTAAAAGGCTCCATCATTTAGGCAAACTTTGTAATGATTCTCGTTCGTAAGAATGTATACAAAGTGTTGATCTTTCGAAAATGTTTTCAAGTTTGAAATATGTTTTGAAAGTGTTGGTGTTTGTTTTGAAAATAACAAGGATGTTTTTGTTTTGAAATTGAGCAAGTAACTAGGAACATTCTACCTACTCAAAAGTCTTTCATGTTTATTTCCTCTTTCCTTTGACATTGTTATCTTACCATTGATTTGGTAAGTAACCCTGTCTTCGGATGTAAAAGGGACGGGCGTGGGTCATCGTATAACCATGATTAGCAATGTTGTAAGATATCTTAGCATTTTCTTTAGGGACTAAGATCATTTTGAAAGGCAACATGGATAGCGTCATCGAGGGACTATGATATTGTATTTTTGCTTGTTTTTGCTAAGATACCTCACATGCATAATATGGCCATTTTTGTAAAGAAACAAAGTGTGTTTACCCTAAGCGTGTATGTGTGCAAGTGTATTAGTTTTCATGCTTGATTTGTCTTGATTACGGTTTTCTATTTGTTGGTTTTAATCTTTTCATACAAAACCCTAATTACTAGCATTTGTATATAAAGCAATAAATTGCGGAAATTAAAATTACTACGCTATTACATCATTTATGGGAGGGGGTGTACAAATTACAAATGGGAAATTGCAAGAAATTAAAGCTAAATAATCATTACAACCATATTGAATTTGAATAAATGTACAAAATTGAATAAGTAAAAATACAAGAATGTAAATATAAAAAGAAATGTGATTTTTGTTTGGTTTTTTATGAAAAAGGGGTTTTTGACTTAATTAATTAAAATAAAATAATTAACTAAAAATAAGAAAATTAAGATTAAGTTAGTAAAAGAAATTAATTTATTAAAGAAAAACAAGTTTTTAGGGTTTTTGTGAATTTAATTGAACTAGTAAATAAAATAAAAGTCCTAAGTTCTAAATTGATTTTAATTTACAAGAGAATAATATGATAATAATTAAGATTTATTATCTAAGTATTTAAAAAAGGGGGGAAATTAATTTATTAAAGAAAATGTTTTTGTTCTTTTAGTTTTATGAAAAATAAACTAAATAAAAATAAATAATAAAAATATAAATGTTTTTGGATTTTTATTTATAAATAATAATAATAATAATAATAATAATAATAATAATAATAATAAAAATAATAATAATAAAAGTAAAAGAAAAGAAAATAAAAATAAAATGTAAAGAAAAGTCAGGGAAGTTAAAGTTGAATTTGGGAGGTAATGTTAAGAAAAAAAGCCAGGCCCATGGGATGGAGGCCCACGCACTTCCTGAAACAAAAAAATATCAAAAAATGTGGAAAAATGTAAAAGGCAGCGCGCTGGGTGTTGAACCCACGCCCTCTTGGTTACCGGCACGCTGCCTTACCACTGGGGTGGCTATACATCCGTTAATTTAAATGAAATGATAAATATATAATACAAAATGAGTCATGAATACACTTCATCTTCAACCTCCAGCCATATCACCTGTATCTCATTCATTTCTCAACAAAAATGGAAAATGCAAACATGAAAGTTGCTCCATTTTTCCATACAAATCCAACCATATAAATATCATGAACTATAAATCAAAGATGAATGAGAATTTTTGAAAGTAAAAAATTCTGACCTAATTATTTTCAGAGGTTCAATCCTAAAATTCTTCTAGCTCAATCAATATAAATAAAATCTACGGATATGTACAGCTTCAGGGCAATGATGTCTACATTTTATCTTCACAAATGCAAGCCTAACAATGCCTAAGTAATGAGATAGAAATTCAAGAAAAATACCTCAAAACTGGAAATCGTGAAACGCAAATGAGCTTGATTCAAGGTGCTGCAATGATCAGGTTAGCTTCCTCAAGTTCCCAGAAAGCTAATGCAATGGTTAGCTTGAGTTGAGAGTGGATGAAATGGCTTGGAGAAGTCAATGTGCAGTGCTCTGTTTTTTGCTATGGAGGATGATGGAAATGGAGTTACAGTCGTGTAACAGGGACAGGGATGAGTTGTATTTGATGTTTAGAAGCTTTAGGAACCAAAAGGCTTGAAAATGCACGATGGAGATGTGACTTTCAAGTTTTTGGTCAGAATGTGCAACAATGGTGATTTTTGATTCAGTTATGAGTTCTTGTGTGTTTTAGGGCTTGTGTATGCGTGTGTTTTTATGCCAATGACTTGTGCATAAGTAAGGAGAAGGTTAGAGTGCTTGAGAGGGTCAGAAGTACAAGATATAGACTGATTACTATGTTACTTGATTTTAAAGAAAAGTGGGAATATGGTTTCAAAGCATAATACAAGCATGGTATGTGTTGTTTAAAGGCTTAAGACAAGTTTCTTTTGGGTTATAGGTTGTGGATGATCAGAAGAGAACAAGTGCAAAGCTCAAGAACAGATTTTGTGCATAAAGCTACTTTTCCAAAATGGCAATGTACACTTTCTTCCTAAAATGGAAATAAGCATGGGCAATGCATTGAATGTTTGAGTTGAAGCCTCTAACAGCTGTACAAAACATTAATTATGGAGTGGAAAACAAGTATGAGGCCTGCAAAGAAAAGATTGTGCAGCCTAGCATGAATTTGTATTCTTGTTCATCACAAAAATGACCTATAATTTCAGTTTGAAACCCTAACTTCCTCTCTTCGATTCTCCTTGCTCAAGAATGATCTCAAGGAGTTATTGGATATTTTGGAAATCTTGTAATGTGCTCCACAACCCCTCTTTGAATCACTTTTTAAAATTCCCTTTGGAACTATGTGAAAAATTGTCATGAAGTTAGGTCAAAATCCTGCCTAAATTAGGGCAAAATTTTCACCAAGTGTTTAATTTAATGAACATGTATTCACAAAATCATAACTTTAAATCCATCCATTTTAGGAGAAGTTATGTTCTACAATGTTTTAGATCTCATTGGGATCTACAACTTTCATGTTGAAAGTTTCCTTTGAATCATCTTGCATCATGGTGAAAAATTGGCTTAAAGTTGTGAAAAAATGTGAAGTTTCCAATACTTAGAAAAATTTCTAAGTTTAGAAATTTTGACTCTTCAAAATGAAATCTTGACTTTTTGATTTCTTGATGAACAAGTTTCATATTTTGACATGTTTTGATGAATTGTGATCTTTGATACTTGATTTTGACCAAAAAGTCAAAGTTTGACTTTTTACTGTGCATTTGACTTTTGATCAGTTTGACTGAAAATTAATTATCAATCAATTGATCTTGAGGGATGCCTTGAGTCATGCCATTAGGTCAAAATGATGCAATTGAACTCTTGAGATCACGTCTTAGACCAATTAACCATTTGCTAGGTCAAAAATCAGAAATTCCCCTTTCTCAGCCAAAACCCTAATATTGACCGTTTTTCCCTTTTGATGATCAATTCAAATTTCTTGAGGAATTTGAAGATGTGAAAAACACAAGAAGGGGGGGGGGGGTTGAATTGAAAAACTTGGATCAAAAACATCTTAATGACACAGTATTTTTATCCTGGTTCGTTTGATCTCAAACTACTCCAGTCCACCCGTCAAGGTGATTTCGCCTCTCTCCAACGAGGTCTTAATCCACTAATCTCAAAAGATTACAACAACTACTTTAACAACTGTAAAGTCTTCTTGAGTACAACCACAATCCGGTTAATCTCAAGGAACTTCTTTTACAATATAATTGAACAAAATATGTTGTTGTTTTCTAACAAAACAGTTTATCACAACTGTGATAAATTACACAGGTTAAGCTTAGAATGAAGAATGAATTTGCTAGAGCTTGAATATGTGTGATTTGGAAATCTTTAGCAAATTGTTGTGTGCGTATGTACGTGCTTCTTTTTTCAAGCTGACTTGTTTATATAGACAATATAATGACGTTGTCCATAAAGCAAGTTTAATGATAATAACACACTTTCCTTTTGGAGAAGATCTTGTCTGAAGAAAGCCGTTGGCATTAATTCTGTCTTGAATGTTCAGTAATGCTTCAGAGTCTTCTTTCCTTAACTGCTGATGACGCTTCAGAATATTGATGACTTGGTTTGATAAGTCTTTGTTCAGAATCAGAGTTTGTTGTAATTAAGCACAGGTTCTGGTCACCAATCTTTAGCGTACAATCTGATTGCTTCAGCGCATGTTTTGATTGCTTCAGCGTGAGCACATATGGCTGATCTTCTGATGCTGATTTTGATCAGAACTTCTGCATACATAAAACATATTTTTAAGGTGCATATTTGTTCTTTGTATATATTCTTTTTATTTATTTATTCTTTGTATTTGTTATCATCAAAACTCTAATCAAGGGTTGTAGAATCAAACTATGTTCTAACAATCTCCCCCTTTTTTATGATGATAAAAACCAGATTTTTCAATTAAGAATAAAGAATAAAAAGTATAGAATTAAGAAGAAAAACTCCCCTGAGTTGATTACTTCCCTTAAATTCCTTGAGTCTTTGAACATCAGAGTTTAATTGCGTTTTTCATCAGAGTTTTGAACCTGTTCAAGCTTTTCAGAAGAAAGAAGTTAAGTAGTTCAGAATGTTTGAGACTTCTGTCTCAGTAAACCGTTATTGAAAATATCTTATTCTTTCTCCCCCTTTTTGTAAGTTATCAAAAAGGCTATATAATCAGAGCTGAAAAGTTGATTTATATTAAAAATAAGAAGCAATGATAAGAAGTTCAGAACAGAAGCAATGTAAAACAAAACGTTACAGATAAACAGATTTAAAAACAAAAGAAAAATCTAAGAGGGAGGAGGAAGGCGTGTGAACAAAGCTTCCAGCAAGCCCTTGATCTGGGTGTTGGTTTCCTCTCGTTTACTCAAAATGCTCTTGATTTCTTTGTTTGTATCATCCTGCTTATCCAACCTTTCCTGGATAACAACATTTGCTCTCTTCAGTTCTTCCAGAGTTTGTCTTTCATAGGAAGGAGCTGGAGATTCTTCAGTAACTGGATGCTTCTCAGAGCATTCTACAACTTGATCATTTTGAACCAATTCCTCTGCTGAGATCATCTCATCTGGAGCAGCAGTCAGAGTGAGACCTTCTGATTCTGGTTGAACTTTGTCTGATGGATGATGTTCTGACCAGGGAGCATTATCCAGAGGGAGAATCTCTTACTTGAGCAGTTGGCTCAGAACTTGGTCTTCAAAAACCTTTAGCAGATCACTGAAATTCTGTTGAACTTGTTCATAGCTCTGTTCTTGCAGCTTATGTGTTTCAGAACATAGCCATTTTCTGAAACTTGTCCATAGATAATCAGAAGCAGCAGGATTAGTCATCTCTAGACTAGCTTGCTTCAAGGAGGTTATCCATTTCTGCATTTCTGTTTCAAACATCAACAAACTAGTACCAACATCTGGTGTGGTTTCAGATGGTGTTGGTTTTGGAATGGCAATTTTGGTTTTGTTAGATATAGCAGCTAAACATCCAAAAATAGTTGGATCAATGACAAGTCTTACGTTGTCATTTGGATTGCTCTTTGGTGAGGGAGTGGGAGAGTCTGGTATAATTATTGGACTAGTTGGGGAATTTGGTGGTGTTGATTCCAGAGAAGAAGGAATTTATGGAATGTCCAGGATGGTGAGGGGCATGCGAATGGCCAGAGGTTCAGTGATTCCTGGAATAGGGATTGTATTTGAATCTGAAGTAGGTTCTTTATATTGGTTGGATTGAACATTGTGAGGTTCTGGTTCACTGGTCTCAAATGGTTGGTTCTCATAAGTTTGAACTTATGGTTGTGGTTGTTCAGGTTGAGGAGATGGTGGATGAGGAATATCTGGTTGAGGAGATGGTGGACGAGGAGTATCTGGTTGTGGAGAGAGAGGTAGTGGAATTTCTGGTTGTGGAGCTTTTGTTGTGGTTTCAGAATTTGGATTATCAGGGATTATAGGATTTGGATTTTCTGGTGTGGGAGCTGAAATATCTTGGTCAAAAGATTCAATATCTGACAGAACTTTTGCAAGTTCTGGTTGAGTTGATTCAGTATTTGGATTGATAGGAAGGGAGTGAGTTTCTCTAAGACTTAGAGTTTCTGAGGGATCAAACCCTATGTCAAAATCATCAAAAGTTTGTGGGGTAGGAATTTTTGATCGGGTAGTTATGGGTTTAAATGTTGATATAGTTATTAATTCTAAAACAGTAACAAAAAAGGATTACCTTTCTTTTTAGCAGCTTTTGGAGTCCGCTGGGATGATCCTTCTGCTGCTGCCTTCCTTTTCTTGTTCTTCTTCAAAACAACTTCTGGAGCCTCCTGTTGCAAGTCCTGGATATTTAACCCTGGTGTAGTGCCATATGCCTTACATTTATCCAAATATCTAACGATTATCTCAGGCTTGGAGTCAATCTCAGAGAACATAGGAAAATCATCCAGAGGAATTCTTCTGGAGGTTATGGTTGCAAAAGAAGTAACGTTGGGTTCCTTCTTGATGTTCTCAATAATTTTCATCTTTTTCAGATTCTTTGCATTCAGTGGCTTCCCAACAGTTGCCTCTAGAGAGCTAATTTCCTGTGCTTCGGTCAGATGCTCTATCAGCCTATTCTCTGTCAGAATATCTGATATGAGTCTTCCGAGGGGTATCCAGTCCCTTTTGGTACGCTCATCTTCTCTCGTCTCCTTTACACTGGTCCTCAGATGATTAAATAGCAAGTGAGCAAGATTTACCTTAGTCTTCTTGGAGATAAAGTAGATCAGAAACTGCTGATCAATGTTTATGTAGTCAGGAGAGCTGGTTGGCTTCCTATGGTTGATGCATCCTAGAATTATCTTAGCCCAAATTCTGTGATGATCCTTCAGATCCCTTATCTTGCTGGAGGGAAGACCCAGAGTGAAAATTTCTCTTGCAATTGAAGTAACATCAGAACATCTTTCAGCCATGTCTATACACTTGACACTTCCACCATTGTAGCCTATCAGTCTTGCAATTAGGTCTTCAGTAATGACTATCTTCTTCCCCATGACATACGAAGTAACTTAATGGTTTGAGGATGAAACATGAATCCAGAATTCTTTCACAAGAATTGGAAACGTTGGACCTAGAAGACTGTCAAAATACTTGTTCCATCCTTGAGCATTGACCTCTTCCGAGAGATTGAACCCATTTTCTTGAAGACTTTCAAAATCTACAATCAGTTCTGAAAGAACTTCCAGGTTGTCAATGGGCGTGAGTTGAGTTCTGAATGGTTCTTCGTACTGTTCCATAGAATCAGTTCTCTGAGTACCGGTGTTTGGGACGCTTGAAGAAGCCATGTTCACACAAGAAATTTGAGAAAGATGAAAGGGTTTTGAAAGTACGAACAGAAAACAATTAGAATGTATTGAGAGAGTAAAAGTGAAAGAGTGTAAAGAGTGAAACTTGCGTTTAAATAGATTTTTGAAAAAATAAACTGTAAGAGAGAGAAATAATTAGTAATGATTATAAGCATTAATGACAGCTGATTTTAGGGGATTCAGAAAGATATTGGAACGGTTACCCATGACATGTGTCTCAATGCACCCAATCAGCGCTTTTGACCTTTCAGAAAAGTGAACGCGTGTTCAGCCTCAGAAGGTAGCTGATGAATGGATGACAACTGTTTGCTTACGTGAACAGAACACTTCTATCCTTGAAATGAAACGCTCAGATCTTCATGGATAGATTCTGATACAATCTGTACTTCTAAAATTCTAAAGGCAGGTTGATCAGTAGTTCACAGAAAATAACTAAAATTCTGAAGGTTAAGATATGTAAATAAAACAATTTATTCTGGGCAATGCTTCATGCTGAGGTGTTTCAGAATGAAGTTAAACCTATCTTCAGAAAGAGGTTTTGTAAAGACATCAGCCCATTGATGGTCTGTGTCAATGAATTTTAAATTAAGAATCCCTTTCTGAATATAGTCCCTAATAAAATGATGTTTTATTTCTATATGCTTAGCCCTAGAATGCAAAATAGGATTTTTACTGAGACAAATAGCAGAAGTATTGTCACAGAGGATAGGGATGTTACTCTCAAATATATTGAAGTCCTCAAGTTGACTTTTCATCCAGAGCATTTGCGTACTGCATCCAACTACTGCTATGTATTCAGCTTATGCTGTTGATAGAGCAATTGTGGATTGTCTTTTACTGGACCGTGAGATCAGATTTTCTCCCAGAAACTGGCAGCTTCCAGAAGTGCTTTTACGTTCTACTCTGTCTCCAGCGAAGTCAGCATCACAGTATCCTACTAAGCCGTAATCATTTGATTTTCTATAAAACAAACCCAAATTAGCAGTACCTTTCAGATACTTGAAAATTCGCTTAATTGCTGTTAAGTGAGATTCTCTAGGATCTTATTGGAATCTAGCACAAATGCAAACACTGAATAGAATGTCAGGCATTGAAGCCGTCAGATATAGAAGAGAACCAATCATACCTCTGTAGACCTTCTGTTCTACCTTTTTACTTACCTCCTATTTTTCTAGAATGCACGTGGGATGCATTGGAATCCTTGAGGGCTTACATTCTGAGAGATCAAATTTCTTCAGAAGTTCTATGACATATTTTCTCTGATGAATGTAAGTTCCTTCTGGAGTTTAATTTATTTGAATGCCCAGAAAGAATTTTAGTTCCCCCATTAGGCTCATCTCAAATTCTGCCTGCATACATTTAGCAAACTCTCTTCCCAGAGAGGGTTTAGTGGATCCAAATATGATGTCATCAACATAAATCTGACATACTAAAATGACATTCTTAACTGTCTTACAGAACAAGGTTGTGTCCACTTTCCCTCTGGTGAATTCCTTTTCTAACAGGAAGTTACTTAGTCTTTCATACCAAGCTCTGGGAGCTTGTTTCAGACCATAGAGTGACTTCTTTAGTTTGAAAACATATTCTGGATTTTGGAACTTTCAAAACCAGGGTGTTGGTGCACATATACCTCTTCTTCTATATATCCATTTAAGAATGCACTTTTGACATCCATCTGATACAGAGTGATGCCTTTATTAACAGCAAATGATATTAAAAGCCTGATAGATTCTAACCTGGCGACTGGAGCAAAGGTTTCTGTATAGTCTATCCCCTCTTGCTGACTATAACCTTGTGCTACCAGTCGTGCTTTGTTTCTGATGACTTCACCTTGCTCGTTCAGTTTGTTCCTGAACACCCATTTTATACCAATGACGTTGAATCCTTTTGGTTTAGGAACCATATCCCATACGTCATTTCTGGTGAATTGATTTAGTTCCTCTTGCATTGCAAAAATCCAGTCATTGTCCAGAAGTGCTTCATCAATTGTTGTTGGTTCAATCAGAGAAACCAGTCCCATGAGGGATTCTTCAGAGTTTCTGAAAGTAGATCTTGTTCTGATTGGATCTTCCTTCCTTCCCAAAATTGTATCTTTTGGGTGATCAATGCTACTCCTGGATGGTCTTTTCCGGAGTTGATCAACAGAAGGTGTTGGATTGCTTATAGACTCTTTCTGCTGTTGATGGATTGCCTCTGTTGAGAGCCTCTGATGAGTTGTCTTCAGTACCTGTGAGTTCAACTTCCATACCTACAAGGAATTCATTCTGCTTTGACTTTTGAGAGTCAAGCTTATCATTAAACCTAACATTGATTGACTCTTCAACAATTTGTGTTTCTGTATTGTATACTCTGTACCCTCTTGAGCGTTCAGAGTATCCTAACATAATACACTTTTGTGCTTTAGAGTCAAACTTGTTCAAATAATTTTTTGTATTCAAAATAAAACATGTACATCCAAATGGATGAAAATAAGAAATGTTGGGCTTTCTGTTCTTCCACAATTCATATGGAGTCTTTTCCAGAATAGGTCTTATGGAGATTCTATTCTGAATGTAACACGCTGTGTTTATTGCCTCTGCCCAGAAGATCTTAGCAACGTTAGTCTTGTTGATCATGGTTCTGGCCATTTCTTGCAATGTTCTGTTCTTTCTTTCTACAACTCCATTTTGCTGGGGAGTTCTAGGACAAGAGAAATCATGCAGAATGCCTTTTTCATTAAAGAATAATTCAACATCTTTATTTTCAAATTCTCCACCATGATCACTTCTGACTTTAACGATTCTAAGATCCTTTTCATTCTGAACTTGGTTGTAGAAGGTAACAAACATAGAGTGTGACTCGTCCTTGTGTCTTAAGAACTTTACCCATGTCCATCTGCTATAGTCATCTACGATTACTAACCCATACTTCTTGCCACTGACTGAAGCAGTTTTTACTGGTCCAAATAAGTCAATATGCAGAAGTTCTAATGGATTAGAGGTGGAAACAACATTTTTGGATTTGAAAGCAGGTTTTGCAAACTTCCCTTTCTGACATGCTTCACACAGAGCATCTGAATTGAACTTCAAGTTAGGAAGTCCTCTGACCAGATTGAGTTTGTTAATCTGAGATATTCTTCTCATACTAACATGTCCCAATCTTCTATGCCAGATCCATTGCTCGTTGTTAACAGACAATAGACATTTTACATTCTGAGTTTTCAGTTCAAAAAGTTTGATTTTATAAATGTTGTTTTTCCTCTTTCCATTAAATAGGATAGTCCCATCTTTCTGACTAACAGCTTTGCATGAATTTTGATTGAAGATTATATCATAACCGTTTCACTTAATTGACTTATGGATAACAGATTATGGATTAATCCATCAACTAATAAAACATTACTTATAGAGGGAAGATTTCCATTACCTACTGTTCCAGAGCCAATGATCTTTCCTCTCTGATTTCCTCCAAAGCCTACGTGGCCTCTAGGCTTAAGTTCCAGGCTTTGGAACACATGCCTTCTTCCCGTCATGTGTCGTGAGCAGCCAGAGTCCAGGTACCATGATTGGTGTCTTTGCTTTGCTGCTAAAGATATCTGCCACATGTATGATTTTGTCCTTAGGTACCCACATTTTCTTGGGTCCTGATTTGTTAGTTTTACCAAAATTCTGGTTGAATTTTGGTTTGACAGAATAATCACTACTTGTGTATTTTATGTCATGTGTGTGCCCATATATGAAATGTGAATCAAGTGGAGTGTGTTCCATGGAATTTTTTGTTGTAGGTACCTTACCTTGATATCCTGTCCCTTTTCTGCCATTTCTGCTAACTTCATAGATCATTGAAGCCATTTTGCTTCTGTCTATGTTTTTAGCTAGAAACTTCTGAAAGTTGTGATCATACTCTTTGATGATCTCATCAGCATTGCTGGGAGTTTCAGATATTGTTTCCTTCCGAGAGTTTTGCAACTGGTTTTCTAATTTTGAAAATTTTTCTTTTAACTCAATTCTCCAATCTGAGACTCTCAGTCTTATCAGAGTCAGAGGCAAGATTCCTTTTTAGGTTTCTGAATTTGACTCTGATCTGCTGATACCTTTCCAGAATTTCATTAAGGCTTTCAGCAAGTTCAGCCTTAGTAAAGTTTATAGTAAAGTCAGGGAATACCTCTTTAGTGTCTGATTCTGAGTCTGAACCAGAAGCTTCACTGTCTTCTGATACGTTTGCCATGAGATCTATGTTTGCTCTTTCATCATCTGATTCTGAGTAAGCTTCAAATGTGTCAGAATCATTCCATGTAGCCATGAGGCTTTTCTTCTTTTCCTTGAGAAACTTCTTTTTGGGCTTTTCCTTTTGAAGCTTTGGGCAGTCACTTTTGTAGTGCCCTTGCTCATTACATTCATAGCAGATGATGTCTTTGTTGTTTGGCTTTCTGTATATTGAGGAACCTTCAGATCTTCTGTGTCTAGAGGAGGATTATGACCTTCTGTATCTGGAGGAGGATTCATTCTGATTTTTTGATCTTCTGGGATTCCTGAACTTCCTTTGTCTCTGCTTCCACAGTTGGTTCACCCTTCTGGAGAGGAGAGACAGTTCATCTTCTTCTGATGAGGATCCATCAGAGGTTTGTTCTACAGCCTGCAAAACTTTGGAGTCAGATTTTCGGTTAGATTTTAAAGCTAATGGCTTACCTTGCTTTTGAGGTTCGTCTTCTTCTAGCTCTATCTCGTGACTTTTGAGGGAGCTAACAAGTTCCTCCAGAGAGATTTTGTTGAGATCTTTAGATATCTTAAGTGTTGTGACCATTGGCCTCCATTGTTTTGCCAAGCTTTTGATGATCTTCTTAACGTGATCAGCAGTAGAATACCCTTTGTCAAGAACTTTTAGACCAGCAACAAGAATTTGAAATCTTGAAAACATAGTTTCTATTGATTCACTGTCTTCCATCTTGAATGCCTCATACTTCTGAATGAGCGCAAGGGCCTTGGTTTCTTTGACTTGAATGTTGCCTTCATGCGTCATTCTCAGAGAATCAAACATATTCTTGGCAGTTTCTCTGTTTGATATTTTCTCATATTCTGAATATGAGATGGTGCTGAGAAGAATGGTTCTGGCCTTGTGGTGGTTTCTGAATTCACGCTTTTGCTGATCAGACATCATTTTCCTGTCTATCTTCTGACCACATCCATCCACTGGGTGCGTGTATCCATCAGTCACCATGTCCCACAGATCAGCATCATGGGCCAGAAAGAAACTCTCAATTATGTCTTTCCAGTAGTCAAAGTTCTCTCCATCAAAGACTGGAGGTTTGCCACTGAATGTGTCCCTTTCTTCATTGTATTCATTGCTGATGTTTTGACTTGGTCCTGCCATAGTGTTTTTCTGACGCTGGATCTTGTACTGACACGATTAAGTGTTTAAGCTCAGAACCAGGCGCTCTTATGCCAATTGAAGATGTGAAAAACACAAGAAGGGGGGTTGAATTGAAAAACTTGGATCAAAAACAGCTTAATGACACAGTATTTTTATCCTGGTTCATTTGATCTCAAACTACTCCAGTCCACCCGTCAAGGTGATTTCGCCTCTCTCCAACGAGGTCTTAATCCACTACTCTCAAAAGATTACAACAGCTACTTTAACAACTGTTAAAGTCTTCTTGAGTACAACCACAATCCGGTTAATCTCAAGGAACTTCTTTTACAATATAATTGAACAAAATGTGTTATTGTTTTCTAACAAAACAGTTTATCACAACTGTGATAAATTACACAGGTTAAGCTTAGAATGAAGAATGAATTTGCTAGAGCTTGAATATGCGTGGTTTGGAAATCCTTAGCAAATTGTTGTGTGCGTATGTACGTGCTTCTTTTTGCAAGCAGACTTGTTTATATAGACAATATAACGATGTTGTCCATAAAGCAAGTTTAATGATAATAACACACTTTTCTTTTGGAGAAGATCTTATCTGAAGAAAGCCGTTGGCATTAATTCTGTCTTGAATGTTCAGTAATGCTTCAGAGTCTTCTTTCCTTAACTGCTGATGACGCTTCAGAATATTGATGACTTGGTTTGATAAGTCTTTGTTCAGAATCAGAGTTTGTTGTAATTAAGCGCAGGTTCTGGTCACCAATCTTTAGCGTACAATATGATTGCTTCATTGTATGTTCTGATTGCTTCAGCGTGAGCACATATGGCTGATCTTCTGATGCTGATTTTGATTAGAACTTCTGCATACATAAAACATATTTTTAAGGTGCATATTTGTTCTTTGTATATATTCTTTGTATTTATTTATTCTTTGTATTTGTTATCATCAAAACTCTAATCAAGGGTTGTAGAATCAAACTATGTTCTAACATAATTGTGGTCCAAACTTGATCAAGTGATACATATGAGTTTATAATATTGATATGGATAAAAAATTATGAAGTTTTACTGTAAATTGACCACAGTTGACTTTTTCCCTAATACAGCTGATTTTTAGGTTAACTGCTCAATTGACCGAGCAAAAATATGATCCAAGACTTGAAACTTGACATGAGAAATCTTTAGGGTCGACAATGATCCATGAGAGTCATATGAGGCATTAAAAGTTCACTTATCCTTGTGCAATCTCAAACCCTAAATTCAGCCATCAGTACTTAAGGAGGTGTCTTGAGCTGATCAATCCTTGTGCAGTCTTGAACTAGAGGAGATCTTGTGAGAAAGTATTTGATAAATGAGGGGGGGGGGGGGAATTTTGGTTACAACAGGTGCTAACACCTTCCCTTTCCATAATCTACCCCCTTACTCAAAAAATCTCGAAAAAGGTATTTTTCTGTTCTTTTCACCTTTTCCTTTGTTGGATAAAAGAAAAGTGGTGGCGACTGTTGCTTACCGCGACATTTGCGAACAAAAAATGCAAAACCAGTATATAAACAGTCGGTTCTGCCACCATATCACAATGATAAATATACCAAACTTCTGAAATGATATGCTTTTGAATAAAAACCCTGCTGACGATGTACAAGACTTGTTTCAATTCCTAAACACCGGAGATATAAGGGAGTGAAACCCTCATTAACCCCATTGAGCCTTGAAGTAGGAGTTTCTTTTTTGTTCGAAAAAAAAACCTCACGTTTAACCCGGGGCAGGGTAGATTTCAGTTAATCCGATTGGGCATTCAAAACTCATCAGGAGTGCGCATCTAAGGATACAACAATGGTTATCCATCAAAAGGCTAAGGAAAGTCAAAACCACAATGGTCTACCCCCATCTATCAAGAGCGTGCATCAAAGAGAACGATATCCCAATGGGTATCTTTCACACATCAGGAAGTCAACAGATGACGATACAACAATGGTTATCCCTCATCTACCAAAGACTCAGGCAATCACAATAATTTTCAACAAGTTAAAGAACGATTCAAAGTCACATGACTGGTTCAAACAAAAGAAGAATGATCGAAAATAGAAAAGAAAGTGACAAAATTCCCTGCTAAGTCAAAACTTGAAAAACAAGTCGCTTAGGAAAAAGTCAGGGCATCCCGCTAGACTTCAGAGTCAAATTCAAAAGGAATTTGTCCAGGAAAAAGTTAGGGAAAACAAAAAAGAAATCGAAAAGTGTGAAAAGCGAAAAAGGATTACCAAATAAAAATCCTCAACAAGGAACCAAGTCGTGTGATCAAACACCAAGAATGAAAGAGGTGAGTGATTGTCGTGTCCGGAAAAACCTCGTTTGACTCCTCAACCATTGTAACCTCCTTTTGAGAGATGAGTGCTCACATCGAGTTAACTGAACGTAGGAGTGGAGAACATCACAGAGAATGGGTGGGCACCAAATATTTTGAGACTTAAATCCTTTTTTCTAAAACCGTGAACCAGGCCAGTTACGATCTTTAAAAGTCCTAACTGAAGCATTGGTTAATTTGAAAGCATACTGTAATGAGAGTAAGGTAACCTGACTCCTAGGAGGCTTGCTTAAACTTCTGAGTTGGTATCACCATCTTTTTATTTTCTTTCGCATAAATTTTTTTGATGTTTAATCTTTTCGATAAAAGTTTTTAAAACTTCAAGATAAACATGAGCTTTGCATTACAATTATCATTCTTAGAATCAACATTCTTTGCATATGAACAAGTGCTTAAACATCAAGTAAGCTTGCATAATGAGCATCAGATGAAAGTTTGGTTATCTCAAGGGACAAATTGCTTCAAGATATCGTTGAAAGGTAAATCATTTACGAGAATGATCTTAATTTGGGATAGACCTTCTATTGATTTTGTTGAGTAAAAGAAGACAAGTTTGACTAGTAATCTGTTGAAAGATTGCGAAAGTGATTGTCTAGAAGTCTCTGTCGAGCAATGGTGCATTATTTTTAGTTGTTCCTGAGGGACGTATTGTCTTCGAGTATTTGTTACAGAACTAAGCAGTCCAAGTTGAGAAGTATGGTTGCGAAGTAGCTTACTTTCAAGACGTAAGCCAGCCACCCTAAGGTTATGTTATCTTCAAAACTCCGTAACTTCTCATTTCTCCATGAGCATGAGGCGGGAAAATGTTTGTCAAGACTCTGTTGCACAGGGGCAAGCATGTTTAATACTTTGTTGAGTAAGTGTTTCATCAATCTGAGGCACTCAAGTCAGGATTTGATCCCTCAAAGTACAGTCAAACTGGGGCAGTTATATCATGATTTGATAAATATTTCTGAGAATTCAATGATTAGAGGAGAATCTTTTTCAAAATCTACAGATGCACGAGCATCCACTCAAGCATGATTGAAACTGTTTCTAACTTTGGTCAGCCAGGAGCCGTGTTTCAAATTTTATAATATTGGGGCAAATTATCTAGCTGGTACAGATATCAGAAAGTCCTCTTGGGACAATTTTCTTCAAAAGACCCTATAGACTAGGGCAAAGCATTATGCAGGGGCATTTTCTCCTCTTCAAGGGTTGATCAGATCAAGTCCATGCACAGGCTAAACGACTTACGAATTTGAAAAGCATGCCGGGAAGTCAAGATCGTTATCCTCGGCTCATCAGAGACTTAAGTCCATTTATTGATGTTCCTTCATTAGAAGTCATGATCATTATCTCCAGTTGAAGTGTGGATTGTTATCCTCAGTAGGATACAAGTATTAACACAAAGATCATTTGAGGTTGTTTACTCGTACAAGACGTGATGGAAATGTTGTTTCCGAGAAGGACTTCTTTCCCGCGCACAAGATCTGTTTCTACTTGAAAAAAGTCTGCCTGCTAAGGGGTTTTCTCTTCTGAGATCTATATTCCCCAACAAAGCATCCTCATTTCTTTGCAGGAAGAGAATGATTCTTCTCCCCATAAATTCAGAAGATGTTTGAAGTCAAGATGATTTTCTTCTCAATAGACTGCAATTTATTTTTGCAGCATCTTCTCCAAAGTCCATTTTTCAGTGGCATTCCTCCTCGGAGTTGACATGATGAAGTTGTAATATTGCATCACAGTTTTTACCCAGTGGTTGGTAGTCCATATTGTTTATTCTTCAAAGAAGTTTTCCATTCTAAGCTGAGGCATATTACTGTAATTTTCCTTTTTGCAAGTATTGTTGGCCTTTTATGACAAGAAGCATACCAGCAAGCGAATCAAGAAGGGTCTGTATGTGACCAACATGAGGATTTATGTATAATGGGATCCAATTTCCCCAGTGAATGCTCACTTTTGTTCAAGAATGAAATTCTGTATCCTCAGTGAAGGTGTACTCCCGCCTAGACATAATTCTTTATCTTCAGTGAAAGTATACCCATGCGTAATCCCCACTGAAGTTAGCACTCTTGATGAGAGTTTGCTTAAGAGTTTGTCCCTTCCAGAGGGCTTATCTCCGAAGAAGTGCATTTCAACAGGTCTTGTATAATCTTCTTCTTCAGCGTAGGCTACTTTGCTTTGACAAATTTGGGAAATATAATTTCATTGGATTGTATAACTTTGTTATATCCCCTTGAAGTCGATACTCTATGACTCTGTGGTTGGAATTTATCCCCCTCGTGAGGTTGTCATTCATCGTCTCTATGAAGTTCGTATCTTTTATCCCTAGGAAAGTTTGCCCAAGTCAAATTTTCTTGAAGAGATGTTTTGATCAGCATGCTTATTACGCCCCAGTGGAGCAAATCTCCTGTTCTTTTTGGAGCGGTGTGCATAGACGAATGCCGTTTAGGGCTCTTTTATCCCCAATGATGGAGTATTACTGAAATATTTCCTTGGGGGAGTTCTTAATCTCAAGCTTATGGTTCAATGATGCCCTCCTCTTCTCAAGTGAAGATTGTTACCTACGACGGTAGTATCCCTGTGTAGTCTGGATAGAATTCTTTTATTCAAGAGTTTATGTGATCCCCCAGTCGAAGTCACTTTTATTAAGGGTTTACATCAGAAGATCCCAGTTCCCAGCAAGATTCTCTTTGTCATTGGAAAGAAATGCTGGATCTTTTCTCCAGGAGGTTAGGAGTTGGATCGGAGTTCAAAATTTCCTCTGAACTGCAATATATTTTTGCAGTATTTTCCCCAGTAAAGGTGTACTCTCGCTCGAGTATTCCTCCTTCTCAGTGCAGTTTGTTTCATTCCAGGTTTTTCTCAAAAGAAATGTTTTATTCTCCAACCAAAGATTCTTGATATACTCCCCTCGAAGTCAACATTCTATGACTTCCCCAGTGAGGTTTGCACTCATCTTCCCCATGATGTATGCATTCTCCTACTCAGTAAGGAATGCACTCCCCCTCTCTTCAATGCAGCCTGCCTATATCAGAGTTCCTTGAAGAAACTTATGTTTACCTACTGAAGATTCTGGTTTAATACCCTCATGAGGACGACCATCATCCGCAATGAAATGATTTCTGCTCCCCAGTATAAAAGTCCTTACCAGTTTGAATTTTTCAGAGATGGCTACACCCAGTGCAATGGGTATTGTTGATGTTTCCATCTAAAGTTTTTATATGGCTCCCCAGTGTAAGAGGCATTTTTTATCCCCAATCGAAGTCTAATTTCGAGGACCTGCCGAAGTAACTGATCTGTTATTCCCTAGTGGAGCAAGCTATTATTTCCCTAGTGGAGAAAGTGTCCTGTCTCCCTAATGTGGTGTATATAGAAACGTGTTGTACCCCAAAATTTGCCCTCTCAATTCTCAAGGGCTTTCTCACAAAGATTCTCAAGATTTTAGCTTGCACAAGTGAAGTGGTATTTTTCCAGTACCAAAATTAAAAGGAAACTGTCAAAAATGGAGAAAACAAATAAAAATAACATTTTGACAAATTTGGAGAAAAAGTCCTCTTTCGATTCACCACTTTCCATTGGACTTTTGGGCCTCCTTCGTTGAAAGCTCTGGCTGCATCCTTCGAATGGGCGTTGGATTTTAGTGCACTGGTTTGAATTCACAAGGCAAAGCCTTCGTTTGGGCATTTCAGCCTCTCGCATGCTTGCAAGGCAAGGCCTTCGTTTGGGCATTTCAGCCTCTTGCATGCTTGTAAGGCAAGGCCTTCGTTTGGGCCTTTCAGCCTCTTGCATGCCTGCAAGGCCTTCGTTTTGACATTTTAACCTCTTGCATGCCTGCAAGGCAAGGTCTTCGTTTGGACATTTCAGCCTCTTGCATGCTTGCAAGGCAAGGCCTTCGTTTGGACATTTCATCCTCTTGTATGCTTGCAAGGCAAGGCCTTCGTTTGGACATTTCAGCCTCTTGCATGTGTTGTACCCCAAAATTTGCCCTCCCATTTCATCAATATTTTCTCACCACAAGACCCTTGGAGCTCAAGATCCAGTTAGGGTTTGCTCTGCTCAAGACTCCTCCTTGCACTGTTGACCCAAATTAGGGTTTGAGTTTTCCCAAAGATGTTTTGACCTAAAATTCCCAAGATAACTTTCATGCTTCATGTTGGACTCATTGGTTTATCCATACCAAGTTTCAAGCCTTGATTCCAATCTTTGCCCAGTCAATTGGACAGTTGACCTAGAAATTAGTTGTATTGGGGAAAAGTCAACTATAGCCAATTGACAGTCAAACCTCATGATTTTTGACCCACATCAACATTATGAACTCATATGGACCATTTGATCAAGTTTGGATCACAATTCCACAAGAAATTTGATCAGATCACTAAAAGGGTAAAATGGTCATTTTTAGGGTTTTGACTGCACAAAGGCAATTTTTGACTGTTTAACCTAACCAATGGCAAAACAAGCTCACATATGGACTCAAGGACTCAATGGAATTGTCTTGACATGTTCAACAAGTTCAAAAGATCCCAAATGCACAAGATTGACAGATGAATTTTCCAGTCAACTGATCAAATTTGACTGTACACTGAAAAGTCAAACTTTGACTTTTTGGTCAAAATCAAGTGCCAAGATTCATTTTTCATCAAAACATGTCAAATTATGAAACTTGTTCATCAAGAAACCAAAAATTACAAATTAGGGTTTGAAATGAAGAAATTTCATAACTTAGAAATTTTCTAAGTTATGAAATTTCCTAATTTTTTCCTAACTTTGTCCCATTTTTTCATCAAGATTCATTTGGATTCAAACAAAACTCAAAACATGAAAGTTATAGTCCATTGCAACATATACAACTTTGATTCACAAAGTTTCCTAAAAAGAAGCTTGTGGCTCAAGTTATGATTTTTGGAATAGGGGTGCAAAACATTCTTAACTTAGAAATTTTTTTGACCTATTTTAGGCAGGATTTTTGCCCAACTTCATGGCCACTTTTCACATGCTTCCACTTGGAATTTCAACTTGCATTACAAAGATGGATTTTATTATAAAATCCAAGCTTTCCAAATTGTCCAAGAACTTCTCAAACACCCTTGTGGTTAGGGAGAATCGAATTGGCAAAGTTGGGCAAAAGTCACTTTGTTCATGGCCAAATTCATGTTCATAACACTATGCATTTTCAAACTCAGCTTGCACAAGCTAGATTACAGACCTCTAATCCCATTCTCACTCAATAATTTAATGCATATCCTTTGTGTTCAAGTCTTACTTTGTGTGTTTAACCATTACATACAAGATTAAGCCATAAATGGAAAAAGCATTTTAGCCATTTTTGAAAAGATCAACTTTATGTCAATGTCCATATCTTTGAGGTACAAGGAAATCTCTGAGGCACAAATATGTAGACATATCCCACTGATCAAGAAAAAACTTTGCAGAATGTTTGAGGGGCCTGGATGAGCTTGTAACCTAACTTGGCATTTTTGGCTTAAGAAGGAAAAAAACTTGCATTTTGAAGAACAACTCACATTACTGCAAGAACTAACCAAAACAAACTTTGTGAACACATTACATACTCCCTAACTAACCTGAAACACGACCAAACCATCCCTAAAACTCCCTCATTCATCAAAACACAGTTTTGTGGCAAAACAGGGTACCTTCTGCATTTTGACTTGGCCAGTTCATTTCCCTCGTGCGTTTTCATCCAAATCAGTTCAAACACATCCTATATCATCCATACAAACTATCCCAAGCCCTAGCTACAAACTGTAACACCTCTAACCAAGTTCACCATTTTCATTTTTTCAGTTGTGCAGGTTGAGTTACATAGCTCGATTCAGTTAGTTTCAAAGCAAGCTAGAGGTCGGGAGAGCATCCTTGGACCTCAAGCAAGTTGTACAAGTCCTCATACTACATTGAAAGTACCTCCATTGTTGCACACGATTCAAGCTGAACATGTAATATTTTGAACTTCTATCTCTCTATCCAAGCATATCTAGGCTTAGGTTTCTGAAGAAGTTATGTCCTACTCATGGCCCTGAAGCTACCCATATTCTCACTTTTCATTTATATTGTGTGAGTTAAGAGAATTTGGGACCTGAACATTAGAAAAAAATTAGGTCAGGAATTGGGGGAGGAGAAATTCTCTCTCATTTCTGAGAGTTAGATCAACTTCTTTATATGTTTAGAATCGTGACATGATGCTCTATAACATTGCTGTTGTAAGTTTTTATTGAAAATCAAAGGATCGAGAGATAGCAGGGACAAGAGAAAACGCGCGTTTTTGTTTGAAATTGGCTGGAGGTTGAAGACAAGCCTCCTTGGGCTGGGCCTGGAATTGTTTTTCTGTTTGCACCACATTTTTTCACCTACACCCCCCTGGCCCATTGTGTGATATATTTGTCATTTTTGATTTTTTCTTTTTGATTCTGATTTTATATTTTTATTCAAGCATGAAAAAACACTAAAAATATTTTTCTCACATTTTTTGCATTTTATTTGATATTTATTTGTTTCATTTAGTTACATATATAAATATATATAATACTATTTGTTTAAAAACATTAATAATAATAACACAAAATATATTTTTTAGTTATTATTTTTTTATTTACATTTTGGAAACATTTTCTAAAAAATATACTTTTTTTTTGTAAATAATTAATATTTTTGTTTTTGTGCATATTTAATATATTTAATACATAATATAAATACTTATATATTTATTAGAATATTTAGGATAAAAATACAAAAATAATACATTTTTCATTTTATTAATATTTAACCTCAAAAATTACTTTTTTACAATATACTTCCCTTTCATTTATTTTTTGTATATAATTATTAAATATTGTATATGACAAATAAATAATACTATTTATTTGCAAAATTAGGGTTTTGCCCTAAACATGAAAATATCCAAATTAACCTTTTTTTATTTTTATTTCACTTGTAAATAAATCATACACTTACACAAATACATTGATACACTTACACAAATACATTGATACATTTACATTGCCTTATTCCTATACATTGATACATATTACATTTGCGATTGATTCGATTTGGTTGTAAATATTGGGATACCACTCTCCTATTAAAGTCTCATCCCCATTTGAACATTTGTACCCCCATTCCCATGATTATTGTGTAATAGTTTAGGACTTTTGATTCCGCATTTTAAAAGCTTTCTAAATATGCTATGATAGACTTAGGGTTTGTATGCAAAAATCAAATAACAAATAGCTTGACCTAAACAAAAGACAAAAAGCATGAAAATGGACAACACCAATCACACTTGCACCCCTAGGGTTACTCCACTTGTTGCCTTCAATAATGGGCCATGTTGCACGTTGAGTATCTTTGGCAAAACAAAACAATTCAAATGATCATAGTCCCTCGATGACGCTTTCGAAAGTTGCCTATCAAAATGATCATAGTCCCTTCAAGCAAATTGCCAAAGACACTTGGCACCATTGCAATCATGGTCTAAACGATGACCCGCGCCTGTCCCGTTAACATCCTAACACAAGATTGTCCACCAAATACAATGGTGGAACAAAATTGTTAAAAGGGTTAAAACATAGAAAAAACCTTTGAGTAAATTTAGGGGTAGACAACTCTTAGTTACTTGACCAATCTTGCAAAACACACTTGCCTATTTTTCAAAACCACACTCCACACACACTTTCAAAACAACTTTCAAAAACATTGAAAACTTTTCAAAAGATAAGTACACCTTTGTATACATTCAAACATGGATCATTACAAAGGTTGCCACAACAAATGGCCTCTTTTCAAAACATTTTCAAACACACACACAAAGCACCATTTCAAACAATTGAAAGCACCATTTCAAACAATTGAAAACAAAGGCAAGTGATCTAAGCAAGTAACTAAGAGCCCATGGATAACCATGGATAGAAAGGGTGCTAATACCTTCCCTTTCTATAATCTACTCCCCGAACCCAAGAAAACATCTCAAAGGTTTTTGCTGTGCTTTTTAACCTTTCCTTAGGATAAAATAAAAAGTCGGTGGCGACTCTTGCTCAACCGAAACATTTGCGAAAACAAACGCAAAACCCAAGTAAGTTCTCCCACCGTATCACAGAACTGGCGACTCTGCTGGGGAATAAAATTAAAAGTGGGGTTACCTTAGGATTTAGATCACATTTGTTTTCAATTGCTTGCTTTGTTTGCTTTTATATTTGTCGGCTTTGCATTGGAGTTTCATAGATCCTAACCCGGATCTGGGGAATACCCTTTAGGTAGCATAAGCTGTGAGGGACCTGTCCGGCGTAGACCGACATGGGTGAAGAAGTGGCTACATTGGTGTGACACCTTGGTCTGTACCGATATCCCTTGTGTTGCAACGAGGAGAATATGGGTCTTCCAAGGAGTCATTAAGCACCAACCGACCTTAGAACCCTAAATTGACCCAACTTGGCCATAGAATGGTAGCAGTATGCTACACTCATTGAGGCTAAACTCTCGCGATGGTTCTGGACGCAAGAAAAGATTGCGATGCTGGAGTTATGACTGATTGAGGGTAGTCAGTGATATTGAGATCCTCTAGAACCCGTTTACTTTTGGTAGGACAGGTCTTAACCAACAAAACTGAAAGAGGGTAATACCCAAACTTCATGCTGGCCTAAACTCTAAGGGCTGTCTTGTGTGACTTGTGTACCTTATCATGCTTGCCTTTGTGAATACTTGTGGTGTGCTTTATCATAACATCATACCATCATACCATTGCATGCATCCTGCATAAGGACTCTGACCCATTTCAAAGACAAGAGGGTTTCATCTTTGCTCTGTTTTGTAGGACATCATGATGCCCATGCGTAGGAATACTATCCAGCTCAACTTTGTTCAACCACCTACTTTGCTCAAGGATTTGGTTGATAGGATTCCAAACACTACTTCCTTCATCAAGAGGCATGGTTCTCTCCTCGGTTTAGTTACTTCAAAGTGGGACCAACAACTGATGAGTGTCTTGGTCCAGTTTTATGATCCCCTGTACCATTGCTTCACCTTTCAAGACTTCCAGCTGGTCCCTACCCTGGAAGAATTCTCTGATTTGCTTGGTATCCCTGTTTTGGAGCAGACTCCATTCACTGGTTGGGAGAAGACTCTTAGGCCTGAAGAGATTGTTGCAGCCCTTCCCTTGACCAAAGAAGAGGTAATGGCTAACTGGGAGACTAGAAGTGGAGTTAAGGGCTTTTTGGCTAAGTTTCTGGTTGGCAAAGCTAATAGTTTCTGGAATGACTTAGACTTCAAGGCGTACGAATACATTCTGGCTCTCTTAATTTATGGTCTAGTATTGTTTCCAAATCCTGATAACTTTGTCCATGTCAACGCTATAAGGATCTTCATGTCTCAGAACCCTGTACCCACTCTCTTGGGTGATATCCTGCAACAACTCTATGCTCGTACTGCCCGAAGACGGGGAACTATGTGGTGTTGTGCTCCTTTGTTAGTGAGGTGGTTTATTTCGCACCTCCCTAAGTTCGTGCTAAAGAACAAAGAAGGAAAGGGCTGGGCTCATAGGTTAATGTCCCTCGCTGAGAATGACATCATTTGGACTCTCAGAGGTTTGGATGAAGTAGCCATTATTGATCGTTGCGGAGAATATCCTAATGTTCCATTGATCGGTACCCAGGGAGGAATCTCTTATAATCCATGTTTAGCTCTCCGTCAGTTTGGAAGAGCCAGAAGAGCAGGGCCTCATGAGATGTTGGTGCCTCACATCAGTTTTGAGTTTCAGGTAGACAGTGACGAGCTGCACCGTAGATTCATCAAGGCTTGGGACAGAATTCACAAAGCTGACCCACATGAGTTGGGATCGAAGACTTCTCTACCAATGGAACCCTACTGCAGTTGGGTCCGCATCCGTGCTCAGAAGTTAGGTATGCCATACGAAGCTGTCAGGCCTATCATTCTTGAATTTCCTGATGAAGACGGGGTTCCTCTAACTGTCCTCCCTCCTCAGATACCCACTGATGTTGATACACTAAAGAGATCTTGGGCGCAGCTACAAGAAGAGCTGGATTATTATCGGGAAAAGTTCAACGAACAGGAACAAAAGATCCAGAAGCTGACTAAGCAATTGGAGGAGGAGCGGATCCTGAACGACTATATCCGTACTGAGAAGAGGAGGCCATGGGAGCACTGATGTGCTTTGGATGTTTCTTTTACAGCTTTTATTTCCTTTTCAGTATTTTCATTCTTGTAATGCCTAAGGGCAAATTGTTGAACAATTTAAAGTTTGAATCTAATGAAGTGTGTTTTCTTTTTGTCTACAAAGTTGAATCCCGATTGTCTTTGAAAACATAAATCATACGCATCTCATTGCATCATATGCATAACAGGTACCCTTCTTCTACAGGTTGCTTAATCTTCTTCGTTGTTTATTTCAGCATTCAATCATCATGTCTTCCGAGCCTACTACCGAACAAGCTATCAAGGCCCTCCAGGTCCAGAACGCCCAGTTTCAGGAGCTGGTCATGAGCTTAGCCCAGGGTCAACAGGAGTTGAAGACTCTGCTCTTGAAAAAGAAGAAGAAGAAGAGGACTGCGCTGTTTAACACTGGACGAAGGTTTGGGAATACACTGCAGAATGAGGCTGATCAGGCTACTTCCTCTGCAGAGAAAGACAGTCCCCAAGGGGGAAGGGCTCCTAGTCCTATGGTCTCCAACAACGAGACGGATTACAATGATGAACAGTACCCTCCTGCTGAAGACAGGTACAAGCAACTAGAGGACCGTTTAAGTGCCATGGAGATTCAAAATGTGTCGGGGCTGGATTTTGGAGATATAGGTTTATCTTTTGGGGTGGTGATCCCACACAAGTTCAAGGCACCTGCCTTTGTGAAGTACGACGGGGCTTCCTGCCCTAAGCTGCATCTCATATCATATGTAAGGAAGATCCAACCTTACACTACAGACAAGAACCTATGGATCCATTTCTTTCAGGATAGCCTTTCAGGGGCTCAACTCGAATGGTTCTATCAGCTGGATGGAGCCAGTATCCGAAACTGGGAGGACTTGGCTACTGCATTTTATAAGCAGTATCAGTACAATTCTGACCTCGCTCCCACGCGTACCCAACTCCAGGGTATGTCACTGGGGACGGGCGAAGGATTCAAGGAGTATGCGCAAAAGTGGAGGGACCTGGCTGGAAGGGTGCAGCCACCTTTGACCGACCGTGAACTTGTTGACATGTTCCTAGGGACCCTGTCTGGTCCATTCTTCAACCATCTGATTGGGAATTCTTCTGCTGGGTTTATAGATTTGATCTTGACTGGTGAGAGAATAGAAGCTGGTATCAAGTCGGGGAAGATACAGAAAGGTGCCTCCTCGAGTACTGAAAAGAAGCCTTTCAAGAAGGAAGCTAGTGCTGTTTATGGTCCAAGGAGACAGAACAAACCGGAACGTCTCCAAACTGTCAATGCATTGGTAATTTCAAAGCCTGCTGCTGCTCCTCAGCAGTATAACCAACCAAGGGGTGAGAGACCCAAAAGGAAGTACACTCGACTCAGCATGACCCTGTCTCAGATTTTGCCGCAACTACTGTCGACCAATCTGGTAACTGTCAAGGAAGCTCTGAAGGTAGTGAACACAGCTTCTCCAAAGTACAACCCCAACGCCCGTTGCGCTTATCACTCTGATATCCCGGGGCATACTACGGACGATTGTTGGGCTCTAAGGAATAAGGTTCAGGACCTTATTGATGCTAAAGAAATACAGTTCGAGGCGCCCGAAAGGCCCAATGTTGTGACCGCTCCCATGCCCCAGCATGGGGTGAATGCTGTGGAAGAAGACCCGTATGTGGCCTCTGTGGATGATATTGTTACTCCATTGTTGACTGTCAAAAGGAACCTATTGCTAGCCGGTTTATTTCCGGGATGTAGTAAAGGTTGCCTTCTATGTGCTGTTTCACCTACTGGTTGTCCTTTGCTGAAGTCAGGCGTCCAAAACCTGATGGATAGCAAAGAAATCTTGTTCGAGAAGGTTGCTATTCATGCTGTCCCTGTTGAAGAAGTTTCCATTGTCACTATTTTCAACAAACCTCCTAAGGTTCCCTCAAAAAACCCTGTCAAAATCATGTCCACTCAGAAGATTGATCCTATCATCATCACTGTTCCGAGGCCTCTCCCTTATACATCCGAAAAAGCTGTCCCATGGCACTATGGGGCAGATGTTTATGTTCTTGGAGTAAAGCAAGAGTTTGATACTAGTACCGGTGTCAGTAACATCACCGGGCCTGCCAAAGTTACTCGCAGTGGTAGGCTGTTCTCACCAGATATTGCGCCACCAGCTATTCAGAGACCTCTTATCATCACACCTGCAAGTGTGCCTGCTCCTCTTCCTGATCAAGTTCCTGTTTCTACCCCTGCTGCTGAGTCATCTGACGCTCGGGGCAAAGGGATTGCTACTGATTTGCCTACCCTGACGGAGGCACCAAAGACAACCACTGTTGAAGCTTCCCAACAAGAGATGGAAGAGATTCTCAAGATCATTAAGAAGAGTGATTTCAATGTAGTTGAGCAGTTGGGGCACACCCCATCAAAGATTTTTATGCTATCACTGTTGTTGTGTTCAGAGGCCCATGCCAAGGCCCTGATTTCCTTCCTAAAGACGGCTCATGTGCCACAAGAAACGTCTGCTGATCAATTTACCGCTTGTGTGGCTAACTTGACTGCTGATAATGGGTTGGGCTTCTCTGACGTTGATCTGACTGCCAAAGGAAAGAACCATAACGACGCCCTGCATGTCTCCATTGAATGCAGGGGCACTACTATTGCCCATGTGTTTGTAGACACCGGTTCTTCATTGAACGTATTACCCAAGAAAGCCCTAGACAGGTTGGATTGTGAGGGTTTAGAGCTCAAGCCTAGTAACATTGTTGTCCGGGCCTTTGACAGTTCAAAAAGGATGGTACATGGGGAAGTTGACATTCCTATCAGGGTTGGTTCTCAAGTTTTTGATTCAACTTTCTATGTGATGGACATCCGACCATCCTATTCTTGTTTGCTGGGTCGTCCATGGATCCACAAGGCTGGAGCTGTAACCTCCACACTACATCAGAAGCTGAAGTACCCGGTCAGAGGGAAAATTGTGACAGTTCAGGGGGAGGAAGAGTATATGGTCAGCCACCTCAACTCGTTCCAGTACATAGAAATGGATGGGGAATTCATTGAGACTCCATTCCAGCACTTTGAAGAAGTTCCTCAGACACTGGCGTCAGCAGAGACTGTGACTGTAGAAGATTCTCCGTTGAAGATGGCTTCCTTAAAGGATGCTCGGGCTGTGATTGAGAAGGGTGAGTGCGCAAACTGGGGCTGACTTCCTGACTTTACTCCAAAGACCGACAAGTTTGGTTTGGGTTTCACTGTAGAGGCTCAGAGGGCTATTCGTAAGGCAAGGATTGAAAGACCTCCTGTGTTCATCACCAACCCGATAGTGAATGCTATTGATGATGACGTGGAGGAATCTGAATTCAACAGCTGGATCTACCCAACAATCGACTGTGGACCAAGCAACTGGACTGCCAAAGACTTCACACCTATTACTTTTGTCACTCAGTAATGAACTCTTTTGTTTTGAATTTGTAACAGACAATATTTTGAAACTTTTATGGCTCGGTGTCTTACCCGGGGCACCGTGGCTTCATTTGTGAGGGCTTTTGTGTGTCATTTTCATATATCATCAATAAAAACATTGGACGTTTGTTGCATTTCAAAATCTTGCGCTCCTTTTCTTTCTTTATTATATATTGCAAAACAGCTATATTTACACACACTCACTTATACAGGTTCCAATCCACTCTGGATCTCACTGGTAACGACTCTGCTACCGCCAGTTATGACTTCGAAAATCCGATCAACTTAGCCGAAGGCGAAGGTGAAGATGATTGCGAAGTGCCTGGTGAGCTTGCAAGACTACTACTCCAGGAAGAGAGGGCCATTCAGCCACATGAAGAGCCAGTGGAAACGGTAAATCTGGGTACTGAGACAGACAGAAAGGAAGTCAAGATTGGTGCCAATCTAGAGCTCAGTGTGAAACAACGGTTGATTCAGATGCTGCATGACTATGTGGAAATCTTTGCCTGGTCTTACGAAGACATGCCTGGGTTGGATACCGACATTGTGGTTCATCACCTGCCTACCAAGGAAGATTGCCCTCCGGTAAAACAGAAGGTCCGCCGTATGCGTCCAGAAATGTCCGAGAAAATCAAAGCTGATGTTATGAAACAATTTGATGCCGGGTTTCTAGCAGTGACTTCTTACCCTCAGCGGGTTTCCAACGTGGTTCCAGTGCCGAAGAAGGATGGTAAGGTCTGAATGTATGTTGATTACAGGGATTTGAACAGGACGAGCCCTAAAGATGATTTCCCTCTGCCTCATATCGACGTTCTGGTTGACAACACTGCTCAGCATAAAGTATTCTCCTTCATGGACAGCTTCTCCAGTTATAATCAGATCAAGATGGCTCCTGAAGACATGGAGAAGACCACTTTTATTACTCAGTGGGGCACCTTTTGCTACAAGGTCATGCCTTTTGGGTTGAAAAATGCTGGGGCAACCTACCAACGTGCCATGGTTGCTTTGTTCCATGACATGATCCATCACGAGATAGAAGTATACGTCGATGATATGATTGCAAGGTCTCAAACTGAGGAGGAACACCTTGACCATCTACGGAAGCTGTTTGACCGTCTGAAGTTGTACAAGCTGAGGTTGAACCCAAACAAGTGCACCTTTGGGGTGAGATCTGGAAAATTGCTAGGCTTCATCGTAAGCAACAAAGGCATTCAAGTGGACCCTGCCAAAGTGAAAGCCATACAAGAGATGCCAACTCCCAAGACAGAGAAAGAAGTCAGAGGCTTTCTAGGACGGTTGAACTACATTGCCCGATTCATCTCGCATCTAACTGCTACCTGTGAACCAATCTTCAAGCTACTGAAGAAAGATCAAGTAGTACGTTGGAATGATGAATGTCAGGCCGCTTTCGAAAGGATCAAAGAGTATCTCCAAGAACCACCCATTCTTATGCCACCGGTTGAAGGGAGACCTCTAATCTTATACTTGACAGTACTAGACAACTCAATGGGGTATGTGCTGGGGTAGCATGACGAGTCTGGCCGAAAAGAGCACGCCATCTATTACCTTAGCAAAAAGTTTACCGACTGTGAGACCCGGTACTCACTACTCGAGAAAACTTGCTGCGCTTTGGTATGGGCTGCTCGCCGGCTGAGACAGTATATGTTGACTCACACCACTCTGTTGATTTTAAAAATGGATCCAATCAAGTACATATTCGAAAAGCCTGCTCTGTCTGGAAGAATAGCAAGATGGAAAATGATCTTGACGGAATATGACATCCAGTACACGACTCAGAAAGCAATCAAGGGAAGTGTGTTGGCAGACCATTTGGCACACCAGGCAGTGGATGATTACCAGTCGATGAACTTTGAATTTCCAGATGAGGATATCATGGTAGTGACTGATTATGAAGTACCTGGACCGGATGAAGGACCTGAGGAAGGATCCCGATGGTCTATGCACTTTGACGGAGCCTCGAATGCTTTGGGTAATGGTATTGGCGCTGTGATCATATCCCCCAAAGGCACTCATACTCCACTCACCGCTCGGCTATGTTTCAACTGCACCAACAACATGGCAGAGTATGAGGCATGTATCATGGGTCTTCAAGCTGCAATTGACTTAAGGATCAAGTTTCTGAGTGTCTTCGGAGATTCCGCTCTCGTGATCAATCAGATCAAAGGCGAGTGGGATACGAAACACCCGAATCTTATTCCTTACAAGGAGTATGTGTTGACGTTGATTCCCCACTTCGAGGAGATAACTTTTGAACACTTCCCAAGAGAGGAGAATCAGTTAGCGGACGCGTTGGCTACGATGTCTTCTATGTTCAAAGTCAAATGGGACAACGAGGCTCCCCGGATCATCATTTGGAAGTTGGATGAACCTGCACATTGCTGCGATCTCGAGACCGAAGAGGTAACAGAAAAACCTTGGTATCATGAAGTGAAGAGGTACTTGGAAGCTCAAGAATACCCCGACGGCGCATCCGTTAATGACAAAAAGTTCCTGAGAAGGTTTGCGGCAAAGTTATTCCTCAGCAATGGCATTCTCTACAAGCGAAACCATGATTCAACCTTACTGCGTTGTGTGGATAAGACTGAAGCAGAAAGGATCATGGCAGAGCTACATGAAGGTACCTTCGGAACGCATTCCAGTGGACATACCATGGCAAAGAAGATCCTTCGGGCATGATATTTCTGGTCCACAATGGAAGCCGACTGTTATCAGCATTCTCGAACTTGTCATAAATGCTAGATCTATGCTGATAAGGTGCACATTCCTCCGGTTCCTATGAACGTCTTGACAACACCCTGGCCCTTTGCAATGTGGGGCATTGATATGATCGGCGAGATCAGACCTACGGCATCCAACGGGCATCGCTTCATCTTAGTAGCGATTGATTACTTCACAAAGTGGGTCGAGGCAGCTTCCTTCGCTACCGTAACCAAGAACGTCGTGGCACGGTTCATTCGGCATAACCTGATCTGCCGCTACGGTGTACCTGAGAGGATCATTATGGACAATGGTACCAATCTTAACAACAAGATGATCACTGAGCTCTGCGAGCAATTCAAGATACAGCACCACAACTCTTCTCCCTACCGGCCGAAGATGAATGGGGTTGTAGAAGCAGCAAATAAGAACATCAAGAAGATTGTGCAGAAGATGACAGTGACCTATAATGATTGGCAAGAAATGTTACCGTTTTCTCTTCATGGGTACCGTACCTCAGCACGGACGTCAACAAGGGCAACTCCTTTTTCCTTGGTCTATGGCATGGAGGCAGTCTTGCCTATTGAAGTCCAGATACCCTCTCTCCGGATAATGAAGGATGCAGGTTTGAGCGAAGATGACTGGATCCAGACTCGGCTTGATCAATTAAACCTAATGGACGAAAAGAGACTCACTGCTATTTGTCATGGTCATACGTATCAAAAACGGATGATCAGGACATTTAACAAGAAGGTCAGACGACAAGAGTATCAAGTCGTAGATCTGGTAATCAAGCGCATCATTCTTCCTCAAAGTGATCCCAGGGGCAAATGGACCCCCACGTACGAAGGGCCATTTGTGGTTAAACATATCTTCTCAGGAGGAGCTATGATTCTAACCACAATGGATGGTGACGACCTTCCTCACCCCGCCAATGCAGACATAGTAAAAAGATACTACGCATGAATTAAAGACCCGCTAGGTTGACACACCTAGGCAAAAATAAGGGCTTCCCGGCAAACCAAAAGGGTACGGGCAAAAACAAGGGATGAAATGAAAAAAATCTGTACACCCGGCAAGTCGAAAACCTGAAAAGGCGGCTTGGGCAAAAATGGGTATCCCGGTGGACTGAAAACCCGAAAGGGCGGTCCAGGCAAAAGTTAGGGATAAAGCGTAATACTATGTCTCATTGGATTACCTTGCATCCAGAATTCGGCATCAACTATCGGGTTCAGACGTCGCCAATCAATCAGCTTCATCTTCAACTAAGCAGCAGAGTGATGAGACGTTTGAAGACATAAAGGCGATAGCAGAGTTGGAACCCAGTGGGATTATTTTTTTCACATAGCTGCTTTGTTTCCTTTTCACAAAATTGTATAAACTCTATTTTGCTCGACGGCGTTCTCTTACTAGGACGTCAGCCTCTTGTACAAAAACGCCTATTTATAGGCAAATTTCAAAATCAATACAAGTTTCATTTTCCAGACAAATTGCCAATTGTTTTTCCTTTATCTGTTTTGTTTTGCAAAGAACGTCCAATGTTCATTTTGATATATGCACTTGACATTACTTTCTAATCATGAATATTTGCATGCGAAACAAAGGACTAATTACAGATGACATCAGAAACAGGGGCAATTTAGAATTGTCTAAGCAATCTAGTTGCTCTGTCCACCAAGGTACCAAGATAGGTTCGGCTGAAGAACGTAACCAAGTTACCTCAACTCCCCACAGAGTAAGACGAGATTTAGCAATACTCTCCCCAGGAAGAGTTGGTCCCCCATCAGCCATGAAAAGGCACAGTATCTCCAGCAAGTCAGCGATACTCTCCCCGAGCGTGTTAGTCTACGGTCAGCCTTAAGGAAGTTGGGTATCCCCAAAAGGTCTCAACATTCCCCAGCGGAGTATAGACATTCCTCAACAAGCATCCCCGACAGTCTTAATATAAGATTTGTTCCCCGGCGGAATACAGACACCCCAGTGGAACTATTCCCCAGTACAATCCAAAGTTTCCCCAGGAAAATGGAATCCATATCCCCAGTAGATTCTGGAAGCTTATCCCCAGTAGATTCTGGAAGCTTATCCCATGCAGAGTACGAATGCATCTCCCCGGTTTCATTCAAAGGTTATTTCCCACCAGGGTATAACTGGTTTATCCTCAGCTAATTACCACGGAAAGATTGTCCTCGGCGAAGTTCTTCCTATCCCCAGCGGAGTTCATCAAATTCCCCAACATAACTTATTAGTGGAATCCCCAGCGGAGCTCTCATCAAAACCTCAGCGAAGTATCTCTTCCCACAGAGTAATTCCCCGCAGAGTAATCTCTCCAACAAGTTTATTCCCCGGCGGAGTCATCATCTCCTACCGATTTATTCTTGCAACCATCATCCCCAGCGGAAACGAAGAACTCCACTCTTCAACATCAGCCCAGGATTCCACAAACTCCCGGTAGTCGTCAAGGATTTATTTTCCTAGACAAAAAATACATTCATCACATTATCATACACCATGAGGCATGCATATACGCATCATATCACACGATCTCATTTATTCTTGAAAAACATCATGACATCATGCATTTCATACATCATGACATTGCATACAACTAATGTTTTGCCTTTTCAGGAAAAGGTCAATCCAAAGATGATTACTATCAACTATCGCAATTCCAGATTCGATACCTGTATCTAGCCAGGTCATATCTGTGAGTGATTGATTGTAGATTCGATACCTGTATCCAGCCAGGACATATCTGTATGAAGATTTTAGAGATTCGATACCTGTATCCAGCCAGGGCATGTCTGTAGACGACAAATTCCAGATTCGATACCTGCATCCAGCCAGGGCATACCTATAGACGACAAATTCTAGATTCGATACCTGCATCCAGCCAGGGCATATCTGTAGACGACAAATTCCAGATTCGATTCCTGTATCCAGCCAGGGCATATCTGTGAGTATTTGATTGTGGATTCGACACCTGTATCTAGCCAAGGCATATCTGTAGACGACCAATTCCAGATTCGATTCCTGTATCTAGCCAGGGCATATCTGTGAGTATTTGATTGTGGATTCGACACCTGTATCTAGCCAGGGCATATCTGCATGAATAGTTTAGAGATTCGATACCTGTATCCAGCCAGGGCACGTCTGTAAGCAACCTTTTGAAGTTCCGGATTCGATTCCTGTATCTAGCCAAGGCATATCTGTGAGCAATTGATTGTAGATTCGATACCTGTATCCAGCCAGGGCACGTCTGTAAGCAACCTTTTGAAGTTCCGGATTCAATTCCTGTATCTAGCCAGGGCACGTCTATGAGCAACTAATTGTAGATTCGATACCTGTACCTAGCCAGGGCATATCTGCATGAAGAGTTTGAAGATCAACACCTGTAACAGGCCAGGAAACCATCTTCCTTCCTCAAAATACGCAAGTTCTCGCTAAGGAATCTCTTACACGATCAACACTTCCAAATGGCATCTATAAGCCCATTCCCGACAAGGTTCTGTCACGTCTCCAGATGGCATCTATAAGCCCATCCTCCTATCCACCATCTCTTCCAAATGGCACCTATAAGCCCATTCCCGACACCACATTGCTGATACTCCAGCATGCGAGTGCAAATTTCTGGGCACTTTAGTGTTCAATCATCTTCCACCTTCGGATCACGAAAGGCGCGCAAGCCAATCTACATCCTCAGGTCTAAGAAGATTGAACAGGGGCAACTGTTGTACCCCAAAATTTGCCCTCCCATTTCATCAATATTTTCTCACCACAAGACCCTTGGAGCTCAAGATCCAGTTAGGGTTTGCTCTGCTCAAGACTCCTCCTTGCACTGTTGACCTAAATTAGGGTTTGAGTTTGCCCAAAGATGTTTTGACCTAAAATGCCCAAGATAACTTCCATGCTTCATGTTGGACTCACAAGTTTATCCATACCAAGTTTCAAGCCTTGATTCCAATCTTTGCCCAGTCAATTGGACAGTTGACCTAGAAATTAGCTGTATTGGGGAAAAAGTCAACTATGGCCAATTGACAGTCAAACCTCGTGATTTTTGACCCACATCAACATTATGAACTCATATGGACCATTTGATCAAGTTTGGATCACAATTCCACAAGAAATTTGATCAGATCACCAAAAGGGTAAAATGGTCATTTTTATGGTTTTGACTGCACAAAGGCAATTTTTGACTGTTTAACCTAACCAATGGCAAACCAAGCTCAAATATGGACTCAAGGACTCAATGGCATTGTCTTGACATGTTCAACAAGTCCAAAAGATCCCAAATGCACAAGATTGAGAGATGAATTTTCCAATCAACTGATCAAATTTGACTGTACACTGAAAAGTCAAACTTTGACTTTTTGGTCAAAATCAAGTGCCAAGATTCATTTTTCATAAAAACATGTCAAATTATGAAACTTGTTCATCAAGAAACCAAAAATTACAAATTACGGTTTGAAATGAAGAAATTTCATAACTTAGAAATTTTCTAAGTTATGAAATTTCCTAATTTTTTCCTAACTTTGTCCTATTTTTTCATCAAGATGCATTTGGATTCAAACAAAACTCAAAACATGAAAGTTATAGTCCGTTGCAAAATCTACAACTTTGATTCACAAAGTTTCCTCAAAAGAAGCTTGTAGCTCAGGTTATGATTTTTGGAATAGGGGTGCAAAACATTCTTAACTTAGAAATTTTTTTGACCTATTTTAGGCAGGATTTTTGTCCAACTTCATGGCCACTTTTCACATGCTTCCACTTGGAATTTCAACTTGCATTACAAAGACTGATTGTAGTACACATTCCAAGCTTTCCAAATTATCCAAGAAATTCTCAAACACCCTTGTGGTTAGGGAGAATCGAATTGGCAAAGTTGGGCAAAAGTCACTTTGTTCATGGCCAAATTCATGTTCATAACACTATGCATTTTCAAACTCAGCTTGCACAAGCTAGATTACAGGCCTCTAATCCCATTCTCACTCAATAATTTAATGCATATCCTTTGTGTTCAAGTCTTACTTTGTGTGTTTAACCATTACATACAAGATTAAGCCATAAATGGAAAAAGCATTTTAGCCATTTTTGAAAAGATCAACTTTATGTCAAAGTCCATATCTTTGAGGTACAAGGAAATATCTGAGGCACAAATGTGTGGACATATTCCACTGATCAAGAACAAACTTTGCAGCATGTTTGAGGGGCCTGGATGAGCCTGTAACCTAACTTGGCATTTTTGGCTTAAGAAGGAAAAAAACTTGCATTTTGAAGAACAACTCACATTACTGCAAGAACTAACCAAAACAAACTTTGTGAACACATTTCATACTCCCTAACTAACCTGAAACACGACCAAACCATCCCTAAAACTCCCTCATTCATCAAAACACAGTTTTGTGGCAAAACAGGGTACCTTCTGCATTTTGACTTGGCCAGTTCATTTCCCTCGTGCGTTTTCATCCAAATCAGTTCAAACACATCCTATATCATCCATACAAACTATCCCAAGCCCTAGCTACAGACTATAACACCTCTAACCAAGTTCACCATTTTCATTTTTTCAGTTCTGCAGGTTGAGTTACATAGCTCGATTCAGTTAGTTTCAAAGCAAGCTAGAGGTTGGGAGAGCATCCTTGGACCTCAAGCAAGCTGTACAAGTCCTCACACTACATTGAAAGTACCTCCATTGTTGCACACGATTCAAGCTGAACAGTTAAGATTTTGAACTTCTATCTCTCTATCCAAGCATATCTAGGCTTAGGTTTGTGAAGAAGTTATGTCCTACTCATGGCCCTGAAGCTACCCATATTCTCACTTTTCATTTATATTGTGTGAGTTAAGAGAATTTGGGACCTGAACATTAGAAAAAAATTAGGTCAGGAATTGGGGGAGGAGAAATTCTCTCTCATTTCTGAGAGTTAGATCAACTTCTTTATATGTTTAGAATCGTGACATGATGCTCTATAACATTGCTGTTGTAAGTTTTTGTTGAAAATCAAAGGATCAAGAGATAGCAGGGACAAGAGAAAACGCGCGTTTTTGTTTGAAATTGGCTGGAGGTTGAAGACAAGCCTCCTTGGGCTGGGCCTGGAATTGTTTTTCTGTTTGCACCATATTTTTTCACCTACACCCCCTGGCCCATTGTGTGATATATTTGTCATTTTTTATTTTTTTTTTTATTCTGATTTTATATTTTTATTCAAGCATGAAAAAACACTAAAAAATATTTTTCTCACATTTTTTGCATTTTATTTGATATTTATTTGTTTCATTTAGTTACATATATAAATAGATATAATACTATTTGTTTAAAAACATTAATAATAATAATACAAAATATATTTTTTAGTTATTATTTTTTTATTTACATTTTGGAAACATTTTCTAAAAAATATACTTTTTTTTGTAAATAATTAATATTTTTGTTTTTGTGCATATTTAATATATTTATAACATAATATAAATACTTATATATTTATTAGAATATTTAGGATAAAAATACAAAAATAATATATTTTTCATTTTATTAATATTTAACCTCAAAAATTACTTTTTTACAATATACTTCCCTTTCATTTATTTTTTGTATATAATTATTAAATATTGTATATGACAAATAATTAATACTATTTATTTGCAAAATTAGGGTTTTGCCCTAAACATGAAAATATCCAAATTAACCTTTTTTTATTTTTATTTCACTTGTAAATAAATCATACACTTACACAAATACATTGATACACTTACACAAATACATTGATACATTTACATTGCCTTATTCCTATACATTGATACATATTACATTTGCGATTGATTCGATTTGGTTGTAAATATTGGGATACCACTCTCCTATTAAAGTCTCATCCCCATTTGAACATTTGTACCCCCATTCCCATGATTATTGTGTAATAGTTTAGGACTTTTGATTCCGCATTTTAAAAGCTTTCTAAATATGCCATGATAGACTTAGGGTTTGTATGCAAAAATCAAATAACAAACAGCTTGACCTAAACAAAAGACAAAAAGCATGAAAATGGACAACACCAATCACACTTGCACCCCTAAGGTTACTCCACTTGTTGCCTTCAATAATGGGCCATGTTGCACGTTGAGTATCTTTGGCAAAACAAAACAATTCAAATGATCATAGTCCCTCGATAACGCTTTCGAAAGTTGCCTATCAAAATGATCATAGTCCCTTCAAGCAAATTGCCAAAGACACTTGGCACCATTGCAATCATGGTCTAAACGATGACCCGTGCCTGTCCCGTTAACATCCTAACACAAGATTGTCCACCAAATACAATGGTGGAACAAAATTGTTAAAAGGGTTAAAACATAGAAAAAACCTTTGAGTAAATTTAGGGGTAGACAACTCTTAGTTACTTGACCAATCTTGCAAAACACACTTGCCTATTTTTCAAAACCACACTCCACACACACTTTTAAAACAACTTTCAAAAACATTGAAAACTTTTCAAAAGATAAGTACACCTTTGTATACATTCAAACATGGATCATTACAAAGGTTGCCACAACAAATGGCCTCTTTTCAAAACATTTTCAAACCCACACACAAAGCACCATTTCAAACAATTGAAAGCACCATTTCAAACAATTGAAAATCAAAGGCAAGTGATCTAAGCAAGTAACTAAGAGCCCATGGATAACCATGGATAGAAAGGGTGCTAATACCTTCCCTTTATATAATCTACTCCCCGAACCCAAGAAAACATCTCAAAGGTTTTTGCTGTGCTTTTTAACCTTTCCTTAGGATAAAATAAAAAGTCGGTGGCGACTCTTGCTCAACCGAAACATTTGCGAAAACAAACGCAAAACCCAAGTCAGTTCTCCCACCGTATCACAGCATGCTTGCAAGACAAGGCCTTCGTTTGGACATTTCAGCCTCTTGCATGCTTGAAAGGAAAACCCTTCATTTGGGGCAAAAATCTCCTGCATGCAAACTCCAGTTGAGCAAGGGCCTCATGCCACTTGGATAGCACCCTTCGTTTTGAGCTAGAGTCTCCTTCAAATACAACTTGGTTGTGTTTTTTATATTGAACTTAAAGCCTCCTTCGAATGCAAAGTCCAAGTGTGTCCTTCATTTTTTATTTTAAAACCTCCTTCGAAGCAAACTGCCTTACCCTTTCAAGAAAACCTTTGATACATAAGTAGAAGGTACAATTTTTTGAAAGATCACTGATCAAATCCATAAACCATGCTACATGACCTTACTTTGCAGGCCTTAATGCTTATTTTTCTATCAATTAAATGCTTACATTTTGGATTAAGCTTTTGCCCAAGAGATTAAGTCTTTATCCATGAGTTTTTGCATGAGAGTAAACTTGTTAGTAAAAATCTTGTACTAAACCCATACTTTGCTAAAAGTGCTGATTTTACTTCACCATAAAATCATAGAAGTCAGCCCTTTAAACCAACCACCCTAGTACTTTACCTTGAGATTATGAAAAATCTGACATAACTCAAAGATTCATGTTTTAACCAAGCATTGTTTTGTTCAAACTCCCACATCCTTTCTTTATAAATAGAGAGACCTTCAGCATTTTCAAGCACCCCCAGATTTTTTCTATATGAGGAAAATCTTCAAACTCTCAAACTCCAAAATCTCAAATTCTTAGATTGTCCAACTCAAAACTCTCAAAATTTCAAAAAAAATCAAACCCATTTATCACATATATCACCCCCTTTGATTCAAACTCCTTTGCCACAAATATCACCCTTTTCGATTCACCTCCCTCACCCATATATATCACCCCTTTCGATTCACTCTTCTAACCCACACATATCAGCCTTTCGATTCACCCTCCCCCAGCTTCCATACTCCAGCGCTGGAATACTGCCAAAACCCTCACAAAGTCATTCCAGGAAGTAAGTGAACCCTTCGATTCACTCCTAATCCCCAGATACTAACCTTCGATTCAGTGGTCTTTTCAAAGCAAAGTTAGCAACTGAAGTAGTTTCAAGGAGGTCCCAGCCAAGCCCCATTCATCATCAAGCCATACACAAGCTCTTTCGATTGAAAATTCAAGAGGTAAGTTTTTATTAAATTGAAACTTTTGCATTCCAGCTTCATTTGTACATACTTTATAAAAGGAAAAATGTAGACATCACAAGTAGGACCATGCTTTAGCCTTCAGATACTACTGCTTTTGATGAAGAACTTTAACTCTGAATTGTTAGTCTTTGAGCTTGGTGCCAAACCATTTGTTACTAATCCTTGGCCTGTTAGCTTTTGAAAATTGCATGGTTAGATTCGTTTTCAACTATTAGGCAGGATTTTCTTTGTCTTTCGATTGGATGGATACTAAGGTCCTTCGAATCTCAAATGTGGGAACCTTGGTATTTTTGTATTCGAAGGGAAGTTTGGGTGTTCTAAATCTCCAGAAGCAGGTTTATCTTATACCTAATCAAAGCCATCCTGTGAATGGATGAAACAGACAACCCCAGTGGTACACACAACGCGCGTGAAAGGTATCTATGAGCAGGGTCCTGGGTTCAAACCTTGGCAGGACCAGAATAATTTTTATTGCTTGTTTTGTTTCCTTTTCTTTTTAATAAACTTTCAACATCTTTTTAAACCCATCAAAACAACTCCTTTTGAGTTAATTTTTTTTGCACACTATTTATTTATAATGTTTATTTTATGAACATATAAAAATATCATCAAAAATATTTTATTTTTCATAATCACTTAAATTAATCAAAACCTTTTCTTTAACATAAAAAAACCAAACCAAAATCCTTTCTTTTCCATTTATCTTTTTACATCATTTATTCAATTCTTGTACAATATTTAATATGGTTGTAATAGATATTTAGATTTAATTTTTTTGCAATCCCCATTTGTAAATTTGTACATCCCCTCCCCTAATGATGTAATAGCATAGTAATTTTACTTTCCGCAATTTATCGCTTTATATAAATGCTAGTAATTAGGGTTTGTATGGAAAGATAAAATCAATAAATAGCAAACCCTAATTCAAGAAAAAATGCATGCAATCAAACACATTTTCACACTTGCACCCTTAGGGTAATTCCACTTTGTTAAGTTACAAAAATGGCCATGTTATGCATGTGGAATATCTTAGTAAAAAGCAATCAAAAAAAATACAAGATCATAGTCCCTCGATGATGCTATCAATGTTGCCTTTCAAAATGACCTTAGTCCCTCAAAGAGAAATGCTAAGACATCTCACAACATTACTATCATGGTTATACGATGACCCACGCCCGTCCCTTTACATCCAAAGATAAGGCTTCTTACCAAATCAATGGTAAGATAGCAATATCAAAGGAAAGGAAGAAATGAACTAATACTTTTGAGTAGGTAGATTGTTCCTAGTTGCTTGCTCATTTTCAAATCAAATATCCTTGCTCATTTTCAAATCAAACACTCTTGCTTATTTTCAAAACAAATACCGACACTTTCAAAAAACATGAAATGTTTTCAAAAGCTCAACACTTTGTATACGTTCTTATGAACGAGAACTATTACAAAGTTTGCCTAAGTGATGGCGCCTTTTCAAAATACTTTCAAAAACCACACAAAGCACATTTTCAAACAAAAACAAGTGATCTAGAAAGAAACTAAGAGCCCATAGATAACTATGGATGAAAAGGGTGCTAATACCTTCCCTTTTCATAATCTACCCCCCAAACTCAAATAATCTCAAAGGTCTTTCCTGTTCTTTTCAGCCTTTCCTTTTGGATAAAAGAAAAGTCGGTGGCGACTCTTGCTAACCGCAACATTTGCGATAAAACGCAAACAACAAAGTCAGTTCTCCCACCGTATCACAGAACTAGCGACTCTGCTGAGGAGATACTTAAAAGTGGGGTTACCTTATGGCTAGATCACCTTTACTTGCTTTCATTGTTTAATTTTTTTTCTTTACATTTTGGTTCCTTGTTTGGGCTTATTCTAATCCTATACCTGGATTTGGGATACCTTATAGGTAAGTAGCAATACGTTGTGGAAACTGTGCGGGGTATACCGACATGGTCTAAGTAATAGTTATGTTAGTGTGACACATTTGTGGGTACCGGTAGCCCTTGAGTAGTCAAGGAGAATACGGGGCCGATGTGTGGTGTCATGAAGCACTAACTGACTTTAGAACCTTTACTTGACCAACTTGGCCTTTAGGAAGTAGTGAGATAGTCGGCTTTGGTGCAGTCCGAAGTTAGTTGATACTCGATACTACACTCATTGAGATTCGACTCTCGAGTTTTGTTTAGTTGCAAGTTAGTTGTTGATTGAACTAAACTTGTGGGAAAGATCAGTGATATTGAGATCCCCTATCACCCGATCATTTTCTAGGACAGGTTTGAGCCAACTAAGCTTCAAGAGGGTACTTACCTATAAGACTCCATGCAAGCCTAAACCTAAGGACTTGTTTGTCTTGTTTGTATATATTTACTTGTACATAACATCATAAACATCATAACATCATACTCACTAACCATTTCAAGGATTATTGGGATTTATCTTTATTCTATTTTGTAGGACATGGCTTCTATCCGCAGGAATACTATCCAATTCAACCTCGTAAGAATTCCTTCTCAACTCAAAGAGTTAGCATCAAGGGTCCCTGAGAATTCTTCATTCATCGAAAGACATGGTCTCCTCTTACACTTGGTTACCTCTAACACTGATGAAGATATGATGAAGATACTTTTCCAATTCTTTGATCCTCTACACCATTGCTTCACTTTTCCTGATTATCAGCTTGTACCTACTATGGAAGAATTATCCCAACTCTTGAGGGTTCCCATTCTCAATCAACTACCCTTCAACTATACGGAAAGAGAACCAAAACCTGAAGAGATTGCCCAAGCCCTACACTTGCAACAATATGACATCACAACTAACTGGTGTAATCTCAAGCCTCAACTCAACTTTAGTTCTGATGAAAGACAAAAAAGCACTATGACAAGAAGGAAAAGAAGTGGAATTAGCTTAAAGCATCATTCACTCAAAGCTTCAAGGATCATGGCAAGCGAACAAGTATATCAATTCTCATTTGAACTACATTGATTAGAAATGCTCAAAAATGATATACACACTTACCACAACACTTCACTTAAAGTTTAAAGCAAATTCTAAGTTTTCACTGATGTAAATCGATTAACATATCATGTAAATCAATTTACACATGTTTTTTCAAAAACTGATTGCCCCTGGCAGCAATCGATTTACATGGAGTGTAAATCGATTGATCACTGAACTGAGTTAAATTTTTAACACTTGTAAATCGATTTACACATCATGCTAATCGATTTACACTTCAAATTTTTTGAAAACAAGAACGTTACAAACCCGTGCAATCAATTTACATCTAATGCTAATCGATTTACACGTTGTAATTTTTGAAAAATCTGAACTTGATTCAAGATATCCTTCACACCTTTTCTCCAATAGTTGCATGGTCATACATTGCATCTTATCAAGTTTTACAAACAGAAAAGTATCCATTTGGAAAGGTATCTTGATTGCTTTAAATACTAAATCTTTCAAATTATAAAACAACTCTTCTCTCATGCAATAATTCTGAACCTTGTAAAAGATTCAAACTTCATATTTCTTAATTTTTAAGAACAAAGATTTTCTGCACTTTCACACATATAAGAGCAGAAATCTTTGAACATTGTCTAACCATTGTTGTGTTACAGTTTAAATTGCTTACAAGAGAAGAAAGAAGAAACTTCATTGAAGTCACTCTATGTGATCAACATCTTTCAAGAAATCATATTTCATAGAATTATACAAAGTGTAACTTATTTCCAGGATTGTTGGAATTAAGAATTAGAATACTTTTGTACCTTGTTGTCCATTGTTGGAAACAAGAGGTATCTTTTGAGAGGATTGTTCTCAAGAGACTTATTGGAAATCCAAGAGGGTGTTCTTGGTATTTGTTAGTGTCTTTAGTTGATAAGACTAGGAAGAGTCTTGTAAAAGTTCTAACAAAATAGTGAAATCTCTTGCGTGTTTGCAAGGGGACTGGACGTACTTCCGGAGTGTGGAAGGAACCAGGATAAATCTTTGTGTCTCTTTACTTTCTGCACTTTACCTTTTTCCATAGCACTAAAACAAAACCAGAAAGTGTAAAATAAATCAAAAATCGACCACCACCTAATTCACCCCCCCTCTTAGGCGCAGTCTTAAACTTACAACTGGGAAACAAGAAGTGGTGTCAAGAGTTTCTTAGCCAAGTTCTTGTTCGAGAAAGCTCAAGACTGTTGCAATTCTTTGGACTTACAAGCTTTTGAAGAAATCCCGGCCCTCCTCATCTATGGGATGGTTTTGTTTCCAAACCCTGACCAACTTATAGATGTAAATGCTTTCAAAATCTTCATGTCTCGCAATCCGGTGCCTACCTTTTTAGGAGATATCCTACACTCTTTCCACACTCACACTATGAGGAAGAGAGCAGCCCTCATGTGTTGCACTCCTCTCTTGGACAGATGGTTTATTTTGCATCTTCCCCGGTCTGTGTTGAAAAACGAGCAAGGTTTGAGGTGGTCCCATAGGTTGATGATGCTCAGACATTCAGATATCCATTGGTGTTCTCAATCCTTGGAGAACGTTACCATCATCGACCGTTGTGGATAATTCCCTAATGTCCCTTTGTTTGGAATTAGGGGAGGTATCACTTACAACCCCTGCTTAGCCTTACGCCAGTTTGGATATGCCCGAAGGGATGGACCACATGAGATGCTCATCTAAGGAGTGGTATTCGACTACGAGAGCGACGATCAAGGTTACGGCCAGAGGTTTATACGAGCTTAGAGGATGGTAAACAAGGTAGATAGCAAGACACTGGGACACAATAATTCCATTCCCCTTGAGCCTTACTTTGAGTGGGTACGAACTCGTGCTCAGAAACTTGTGATGCCTTATACTTCCATCTTACCCGTCATCATGGAACCTGTGGTTGGAGGAGATGTCATGTACATTGTCCTCCATCCCGACATGCCTACCTCTCTCGAAGACTTGCAAAAAGGTTGGATTCAGCTAAAGGAAGAACGAGATACTTTCTAAGCTCAATTCTACGCTAGTGAGAAGAGAGTCTTGGAACTTACGAAGCAGCTGCATGAGGAGCAAAGCGTGAACGCCTACCTTGCATCGAAGAGGATGTGTTTGACCTTTTTATCTTAGAGATGTGTTTTGTAAAGCCCAAAAGGCATGTTGTATTCATCTTGAATTAATGAAAATTGACGTTTGTTCATTTCTTTTGTATATACAAATTTAAATCTCATTAATCCTTGAAATCATTTGCATATACATTCCATGCATCATAACATGGCAGGCTTTCGCATAACAGGTTTCCTTATCTTTCTTTTGTTTATTTCAAAAAGATGGATCTAGAGAAAACCGTGAAGGATCTTCAGGCACAAAACTCTCAATTCCAAGAGACTCTACTGGCCCTAGCCAAGGGGCAGCAAGATATAATGGCACCACTGGCAGTCAAGAAGAAACCCAAGAAAAGAGCCTTGGTCAACATGGGCAGGAGATTCAAAGGTTCGGTTCGTCAGATCCCGTTAGTGGAAGACTCGTCTTAGGAAGATGAGAACCAGATTGGTGAAGTTAGAAGTACCCAGGCTGAATGTGTTAATGATCAAGCGTCTGATGATGATTATTTTGACGAGTAGTATCCACCCGCTGATGTCAAGTATAAGCAGTTAGAAGACAAATTGAAGGACGTCGAGATCCAAGCCGTCCCCGGTTTAGATTTTTATGATTTGGGTTTGATCTCTGGGGTGGTTATTCCCCACAAATTCAAAATACCAATATTTGAAAAATACGATGGAGTTTCTTATCCAAAACTCCACCTGAAATCCTATGTGCGCAAGATACAGCCGCGCACAGCTGATAAGAAACTCTGGGTTCACTTTTTCCAAGAAAGCTTGACCGGAACACAGTTAGAATGGTTATGTCAGTTGGATGGTTCCCGCATCAATACTTGGGAATACTTAGCTACTGCCTTCTACCATCAGTACCAGTATAACGCTGACTCGGCGCCAACAAGAGTCCAATTGCAAGATATGAGAATGGGAAAGAATGAAGGATTTAAAAAATATGCACAAAAGTGGAGAGAGCTCTCCAGTAGGGTTCAACCACCTTTGACTAATAGGGGGCACATTGACATGTTTATGGGCACTTTATCTGGTCCATTCTTTAATATATTGGTTGGATGCTCTTCTTCTGGTTTCACCGAATTAATCTTGACCGATGAAAGAGTTGAAAGAGAAATCAAAAGTGGGAAGATCTCTGTAGTATCTACCTCCACTTCCAATCCTGTCAAGAAACCTTTTGCTGTGAAGAAGGAAATTAATGTTGTGTACGGGGCAAGGTCCTGTACTAAGAAGAATGATCATTCGTCTGTTAACGCTGTCTGAATATCCAATCCAACTCCTACTCCAAGACCATCTACTAATCACCAACATTTTGAAACTCCAAGAAGACAATTTACGAGGTTAGGCATGTCATTATCTCAAGCCTTACAACATTTGCTCAAGGCTAATTTGGTGACATTGCACGATCCTCCTGCCAACCCTGATACCTCTTCACCAAAGTATAATCCGAATGCTAAATGTGCTTACCACTCAAGTAGCCCCGGGCATGAGACTGACCAGTGCTGGCCCTTGAAGAATAAAATTCAGGATTTGATCGACAACAAGACTATTAAGTTTGATCCTCCTCCAAATCTGAATGTAATCACCGCGCCTATGCCGAAGCATGACAAGGGTGTTAATGCTGTTGAAGATACAATTTTCATTGACTCTGTTGAAGACTTGACTACTCTGCTAAGTATCGTCAAAAAGAATCTGTTGAAAGCCGAGATTTTCCCTGGATGTGTAAAAGACTGTGTGTACTGTACAAAATAACTAAATGGATGTGAAGGGCTGAAGAAAGGCATTCAACACCTGATGGATAGCCACGAAATTCTATTTGAGAAAACCCCACTTGCGAAAAGTTTGACTAACAAATGTGAAGATCTCTCCATTATCACCATCTCAAACAAACCTCTTAGGATCTCCTCCAAAGGTCCTATTAGGATTTCAAACGAACCAACTGTTGCTCCCTTAATAATTACTAATCCCGGACTAATTCCCTACTCTTCAAACAAGGCAGTACCATGAAATTATGGTGTTGAGGTGTTTTATCATGGGATTAAACAAGACGCTTGGATCAAAGAAGAAAAAGCTGATGATGTTGGTAACATAACTGGATCAAGCAAAGTAACCAGAGTTGGGAGAATATTTTCACCCAATATCTCACCACCAGTTGTTACGAAGGCACCCATCCGCATTACTGTTGCTGAGCCAAGTAATGATACGAGAGGGAAAGAGAAGATTGTTGAGCCTGTCATGACAGAAATACTTGCAAAGTACGTTGCTGATAGAGAACCCTCCGCTCGTGAGATGGACGAGATCTTGAAGATAATAAAAAGGAGCAACTTCAAGATTGTGGAACAGTTGGGGAAAACCCCTTCTAAGATTTCAGTGTTGTCAGTGCTGCTTTGTTTCGATGCCCATGCTTGTACATTAATCAAATTCTTAAAAAAAGCTCATGCCCCCCATGAGACAACGACGAACCAATTTGAGAATTGCGTGGCTAGCCTGATGGTTGATAATGGCTTGGGATTTTCAGATGCTGACTTAACACCGCTTGGAAAGAATCATAATAAAGCTCTACATGTTTCAGTCGATTGCAAAGAGACTACCTTAGCACATGTGTTGGTCGACACTGGTTCTTCTCTAAATGTACTACCCAAGGGGGCGTTAGACCGTCTGGACTGTGAAGGTTTAGTCTTAAAGCCAAGTGATATCATTGTAAGGGCCTTCAATGGATCAAAAAGGACTGTTCATGGAGAAGTAGATCTTCCAATCAAAGTGGGTTCCCAAATATTCAATTCCACCTTCTACATCATGGATATCCGTCCTACCTATTCTTTCCTGTTGGGTCGCCCATAGATCCATAAAGCTGGGGAAGTAACCTCAACTCTTCATCAGAAACTTAAATATCATGTCAAGGGAAGAATTGTCACCGTCTATGGTGAGGAAGAGTTTATGGTAAGCCACCTTAACTCGTTCAAATACGTAGAGATGGATGGGGAATTCATTGAGACCCCGTGTCAAGCCTTTGAAGTTGTGCCACCAATGGTTTCCACTGCTAAATGTTCCTCTGATGAGTCCAAAGTTGTTAAAGCCGTGTCGAAGATGGTTTCAATCAAAGATGCTCGTGTTGCGATTGAACAAGGAAGTTGTGATACTTGGGGGAGACTCCTTGATATCCCATTCAAAGCGGACAAGTTTGGTTTGGGCTTCACTGTCAAAGCTCAGAAGGAAGTGAGGTGTGCTCGTGTAGGGAAGCCACCTCTCCGCATTGGAAGCCATGTAGTTAATGTTGTGGGTGATTCATATGAAGAAGCTGCATTTGAAGATTGGGTGTATCCAACTACAATGGAGCTGAAGAATTGGGATGCAAAGGACTTCGTGCCTATCTCCTTCATTGAGGAGTAATCTACTTGTTATTTCTTTTCTTTCAATTTAAGAACATTTTCGTCTGTAATATTTAAACAATGACTTTTAAAGCCATGTGCCTGGCCCGGGGTACTATGGTCCATTTGTCAAGGGTTTTATTTATGTTCATCTAATCATATGATCATTCAATACATTGGACTCTTTTGAATTCAAATCTTTGCGTTCATTGTCTTTCTTTTCTTTTAAATTAATTTTTCAAAATAGCCATGTGTCTTACATGCACACACACACACACACTCTTGCAGGTCCTCATCAACTCTGGATCTCATTGCCAATGACTCTACTGACGCCAACTATGACTTCGAATGTCCAATTAACCAAGCCAAAGACGGAGGTAGTGAAGATTGTGATATACCGGGAGAACTAGCCAGACTTCTATCACAAGAGGAAAAAGCTATTCAGCCGCACGAAGAGTCAGTTGAAGTCATCAATCTGGGTACTGAGACGAACAAGAAGGAAGTCAAGATTGGTGCTAACTTAGAAGACAGTGTCAAGAACAGGTTGGTTCAGATGTTGCATGATTATGTGGAAGTATTTGCTTGGTCATATGAAGATATGTCAGGGTTGGATACCGATATCATAGTTCATCGTCTGCCCACAAAAGAAGATTCTCCTCCTGTTAAACAAAAGGTTCGTTGCATGAGGTCTGATATGTCTGAAAAGATCAAAGCTGAGGTGATGAAACAATTTGATGCAGGATTTTTAGCTGTAACATCCTATCCACAATTGGTTGCCAATGTCGTGCCAGTACCAAAGAAAGATGGAAAAGTCTGCATGTGTGTAGACTATAGGGATCTGAATAGGGCAAGCCCCAAGGGTGACTTCCCTCTATCATACATTGACGTCTTGGTCGATAATACATCTCAGCATAAAGTCTTCTCTTTCATGGACGACTTCTCTGGCTATAATCAGATAAGGATGGCTCCGGAAGACATGGAGAAGACTACTTTCGTCACGCAGTGGGGCACCTTTTTCTACAAGGTCATGTTGTTCGGATTGAAGAATGCAGGGGCAACATATCAAAGGGTTATGGTAGCTTTGTTTCAGGACATAATTCATCATGAAATAGAGGTATATATGGATGATATGATTTCCATATGACAAACTAAGGAGGAACATCTCGATCACCTGTACAAACTATTCGAAAGGCTGAAAAAGTACAAGTTAAGGTTGAACCCTAGCAAGTGCACATTTGGAGTACAATCTGGAAAGCTTCTATGTTTTATTGTCAACAATAAAGGCATTGAAGTTGATCCTGCCAAGGTAAAGGCCATCCAAGAAATGCCATTCCCCCACTCAGAAAAGGAAGTTAGAGGGTTCTTGGGTTGTCTTAATTACGTCGCCCGCTTCATATCTCATTTGACTGCTACTTGTGAGCCAATCTTCAAAATCTTGAAGAAAGATCAAGTAGTCAAATGGAATGATGAACGCCAAGCTGCCTTCGACAAAATCAAATAATATCTGTAAGAACCTCCTATTCTTATGCCTCCAGTTGAAGGAAGACCTTTGATCATGTACTTGACAGTACTAGAGAACTCTATGGGGTGCGTTTTGGGCCAACATGACGAGTCTGGCCAAAAAGAACATGCTATTTATTACCTGAGCAAAAAGTTTGCCGACTGTGAAACCAAATATTCACTGCTCAAGAAAACTTGCTGCGCTCTGGCATGGGCTGCTCGCCGGCTAACATAGTATATGTTAACTCATACCACTCTGTTTATTTCTAAGATGGACCCAATCAAGTACATCTTCGAGAAACCTGCCCTCTCCGGACGGATAGCCAAATGGCAAATGATCTTGACTGAGTACGACATTTAAGCCGTTGATGATTATTAGTCCATGAACTTCGACTTCCCAGATGAGAACATCATGCTGGTAACCGATTGTGCAAAACCTGGACCGTATGACGAACTGAACAAGGATCCCGATGGACTATGGTCTTCGTCGGGGCTTCCAACGCCTTGGGTAATAGAATTGGTGTTGTGATCATCTCCCCTGAAGGTTGCCACACTCCTTTCACTTCCAGATTATGCTTCAATTGCACGAACAACATGACCGAGTACGAAGCGTGTATTTTGGGTCTGAAGGCTGCCATCGACTTGAGGATCAAGCATTTGAATGTGTTTGGGGATTCCGCTCTAGTGATCATCCAAGTAAAAGGAGATTGGGACACTAAGCACCTGAATCTCATCCCTAACAAGGAACTTGTGCTATCCCTGATTCCCTACTTCGAAGAGATCACCTTTGAGAACTTCCCTCGGGAAGAAAATCAGCTAGCCGACACATTGGCAACCATGTCTTCAATGTTCAAGGTCAGATGGGACAACGATGCCCCTATGATTACAATTGAAAGATTCGACGAACCTGCACACTGCTGTGAGCTTGACACGGACGCGGAAAATCCATGGTACTATGAGGTGATGAGATATCTCGAAGCACAAGAGTATCTTGAGGGAGCATCCATCAATGACAGAAAGTTCTTACAAAGATTTTCAGCTAAATTCTTCCTAAGTAAAGATATATTATACAAGCGCAATCATGATTCTACTCTACTCTGATGTGTGGACAAGAAGGAGGCAGAGGAAATTATGGAAGACATGCACGATGGTCTCTTTGGGACTCACTCAAGCGGACATACGATGGCCAAAAAGATACGGAGAGCTGGCTACTATTGGTCAACAATGGAGACTGATCGCCATCAACACTCTAGGACTTGTCACAAATGTCAAATCTATGCTGACAAAGTCCATGTGCCTCCTATCCCTCTGAATGTCATGACCACTCTGTGGCCATTTTCAATGTGGGGCATTGACATGATTGGAGAAATCAAGCCCACCTCTTCCAATGGACATCGCTTCATTCTGGTCGCTATTGATTATTTCACCAAATGGGTCGAAGTCGCCTCGTTTTCCTCAGTCACCAAGAATGTGATAGCCATATTCATCAAACACAACCTCATATGCCGCTATGGTATCCCCGAAATGATCATCACCGACAATGGGACTAACCTCAACAATGCTATGATTACCGAGCTTTGCACTTAGTTCCAAATCAAGCATCACAATTCTTCTCCCTATAGACCTAAAATGAATGGATCAGTCGAAGCAGCCAATAAAAACATTAAGAATATTTTACAGAAGATGGTGATAACCTATAAGGACTGGCATGAAATGTTACCCCTTGCTCTTCATGGCTACCGTACGTCAGCTAGGACATCAACTGGGGCAACTCCCTTTTCTTTAGTCTATGGCATGGAAGTTGTTCTACCAGTAGAAGTTCAGATTCCCTCATTAAGGATTATGAATGAGGCAGGACTAGGCGAAGACGAGTGGATTCAGACAAGATTGGATCAGCTGAACTTGATCGACGAAAAGAGAATGGCTACTGTTTGTCATGGTTAGACGTACCAAAAATGTATGATCAAGGCTTTCAACAAAAAGATCAAGCCTCGAGTATATCAAGCTGGTGACCTCGTGATAAAGCGCATCATTCTGCCACAAGGCGACCCCAGGGGCAAATGGACTCCCACATACGAAGGGCCATTTGTTGTTAAAAGAGTGTTCTCTGGGAGTGCCATGATGCTGACTACAATGGATGGTGAAGACTTCCCACATCATGTGAACACAAACATAGTTAAAAAATACTACGCATAAGAGACCTGCTAGGTTGACACACCTAGGCAAAATAAGGGTATCCCGGAAAACCAAAAGGTTTGGGCAAAAATTAGGGATATATGCAAAAGATTATACACCCTACAAGTTGAAAATCCGAAAGGGCGACTTGGGCAAAAATGGGTATCCTGGTGGGCTGAAAACCCGAAAGGGCGATCCAGGAAAAAATTAAGGATTGCAAGCGTATGACTATGTCCCGTGGAATCACCACAGTCAACTTTGTCACCAAGGTCCGAGTTCAAACAGTCCAAGATCAATCCAATCAACTTCTGTCAACGATAAGGGACTTTCGAAGACATTGGGGCAATAGTAGAGTTGGAATGCAATGAGATCATTTCCACATGGCTATTTGTTTTTGTTTTCATTTTTTGTTTTCCTTTCGATGATTTCCTCTTACTAGGATCTCCGTCTCTGTGTACAAAAAAACGCCTATTCACAGGAAAAGTATCAATACAAATATACTTTGAAGTGCAAACTTTTTGTTTTGTTTTGATTGCAAAGTTGTCCAATGACTAAAATTGAACGAACATATGCATATGAATATAATTAAAACTATTTGGCACATGCATCGTGCTAAGCAGCAAGCATCTCTTTAATATATATGGAATATCCCCACAGAGTTATTTCATTAACATCATCCTCAACAAAGTTACTCACAAAATCTCTTTGCATAGGATAATCTCCAGCCAGAGTTTCAATCTCTTAACATCCCTCTCCCCAGCTAAGTTGGTATTAAAAGAGGAATCCTTGTGGATCTATTCCTAAAAAGAACTCACCTTGTCAGCAGTTCGTCAAATATTCCTCAATAGGGTTTATTTCCCCAACAGGGTTTATTTCTCCAATAAACAATGAGTAGCCTAACTCCCCAGCCGAGTTCAAATTTCCCCGGCATAGTCTATTATCCCCAGCTGAGTATATCCTCTCTAAGCTGAGTATATCCTCCCAAGTTGAGTCTGTTATCCCAAGCTGAGTCTGTTATCCCCAGCTGAGTTTATCCTCTCCAGCTTGAGTTTGCCTTTCAAGATTATTACAGATCATAGGGTCGCAACCCCTAATCCCCAGTAAAGTCATCAACAAAACCTTTACTATCTCCACAAGATGCTATGAAGACTGGACCCGACCAGATAATAGTACAACTTTCAAGACGCTATGAAGCCTGGACCCAACCAGATAATAGCTAACCCCTCAAGACGCTATGGAGCTTGGACCCGACCAGATAATAGTTTAACTCTTCGAGATATTAAAGAGCCTGGATTCAACAAGACCAGGGTTTAATTTCCTTTCCCCAGTAGAGTTTAACTCTACCCCAGCAAGTTTACTGTGAAGCCTGGATCCGACCAAATATCAGTTCAACTTCGTCTATTCAAGCGAGTTATTATGAAGCCTGGAATACGACCAGATAGAAATTCCCCTCAGAAGTTTACTGTGAATCCTGGATCCGACCAAATATCAGTTCAACTTCGTTTATTCAAGCGAGTTATTATGAAGCCTGGAATCCGACCAGATAGCAATTCCCCTCAGAAGTTACTATGAAGCCTGGATCTGACCAGATATCAATTCAACTTTGTCTTTTTCAAGCAAATTACTGTGAAGCCTGGACCCGACCAGATAATGGTACAACTTTCAGTCACTAGGAAGCCTGGACCCGACCAGATATTAGTTTGACTTTATCAATTTCTGAAACCTGGACCTGACCAGATAACAATTAATCTCAAGTTTTAAGTTACTAAAGCCTGGACCCGACCAGATAATAGTTTGAATTTATCAATTACTGAAACCTGGACCCGACCAGATAACAGTTTAATTCCTACAAAATCACTAGCAAAACTCCTCTTCCCCATTAGAGTTTTCCACTGTCCCCGGTGAATTACTGTAAAGCCTAGATTCGACCAGATAACAGTTAACTTCCTTATCCCCAGCAAGTTGGTGTGAAACCTAGAAACCGACCAAATAACAACTAACTTTTAAGAGATAATTCCCCACTGGAGTGACAGACAAATAAAAATCATGAATATTTTTCCCCAAGCAGAAATCAACACTCACTCCAACTGAGTATTCTCAAACAAAGTCAATATTCCCCAGCGTAGTTCTCCTCAATAAAATAGGAATTCCTAGCGGAAGCATTCTAAGAAAACTTGAAGATATGTATATTCTTCCAGGATTCAACTTCCCGGAACTCCTCAGCATTAGTCAGGGATTTATTTTCCCGGGAAAATATGCATCCCACATTCATACATCATAGCATATACATATGAAACGCATTTAACACAATCTCATTCACCTTGTGAACATTATGCATACATCTTCATTTTACTAACTCTTTTTTCCACAGGTAAAACATCAAGTTTTAGTATAAGTCGACCAAAGATTTGTGTTGATTTTAGTGTTTATCTTCACTTTTCTAAGTGGCATATATAAGCCCATTCCCAATCCATCTTCGAGTGCAAATTTCTGGGCACTCTAGTGTTCAATCGTCTTCCACCTTTAAGTCACGAATGGCAGATTTGCCAATCTAACTTTTCAGATGTAAGAAAATTGAACAGGGGCAGCTGTTGTACCCCAAAATTTGCCCTCTCAATTCTCAAGGGTTTTCTCACAAAGATTCTCAAGATTCAAGCTTACGCAAGTGAAGTGGGATTTTTCCAGTACCAAAATTAAAAGGAAACTGTCAAAAAGGGAAAAATAGATAAAAATAACATTTTGACAAATTTGGAGAAAAAAGGCCTCTTTCGATTCACCTCTTTCGATTGGACTTTTGGGCCTCTTTCGTTGAAAGCTCTGGCTGCATCCTTCGAATGGGTGTTGGCTTTTAGTGCACTGGTTTGAATTCACAAGGCAAAGCCTTCGTTTGGGCATTTCATCCTCTTGTATGCTTGCAAGGCAAGGCCTTCGTTTGGGCATTTCAGCCTCTTGCATGCCTGCAAGGCAAGGCCTTCGTTTGGACGTTTCATCCTCTTGCATGCCTGCAACGTTTCATCCTCTTGAATGCCTGCAAGGCAAGGCCTTCGTTTGGACGTTTCATCCTCTTGCATGCCTGCAAGCCAAGACCTTCGTTTGGATGTTTCATCCTCTTGCATGCCTGCAAGGCAAGGCCTTCGTTTGGATATTTCAGCCTCTTGCATGCCTGCAAGGCAAGGCCTTCGTTTGGGCATTTCAGCCTCTTGCATGCCTGTAAGGCAAGGCCTTCGTTTGGGCATTTCAGCCTCTTGCATGCCTGCAAGGAAAGGCCTTCGTTTGGGCAAGGCAAGGCCTTCGTTTGGATATTTCAGCCTCTTGCATGCCTGCAAGGCAAGGCCTTCATTTGGATATTTCAGCCTCTTGCATGCCTGCAAGACAAGGCCTTCGTTTAGACATTTCAGCCTCTTGCATGCTTGCAAGGCAAACCCTTCGTTTGGGGCAAAAATCTCCTGCATGAAAACTCCAGTTAAGCAAGGGCCTCATGCCACTTGGATTGCATCCTTCATTTTGAGCTAGAGTCTCCTTCAAATTCAACTTGGCTGTGTTTTTTATATTGAACTTAAAGCCTCCTTCGAATGCAAAGTTCAAGTGTGTCCTTCATTTTTTATTTTAAAACCTCCTTCGAAGAAAACTGCCTGACCCTTTCAAGAAAACCTTCGATACATAAGTAGAAGGTACACTTTTTTGAAAGATCACTGATCAAATCCACAAACTATGCTACACGACCTTACTTTGCAGGCCTTAATGCTTGTTTTTCACTCCTTAATTAAATGCTTACATTTTGGATTAAGCTTTTGCCCGAGATTAAGTCTTTATCCATGAGTTTTTGCATGAGAGTAAACTTGTTAGTACAAATCTTGTACTAAACCCATACTTTGCTAAAAGTGCTGATTTTACTTCACCATAAAATCATAGAAGTCAGCCCTTTAAATCAACCACCCTAGTACTTTACCTTGGGATTATGAAAAATCTGACATAACTCAAAGATTCATGTTTTAACCAAGAATTGTTTTGTTCAAACTCCCACATCCTTTCTCTATAAATAGGGGAAGTTGTTGCACCCCAAAATTTTCCCTCATAATTGTACTTATATTAGGCTTAGTCTTAGCATCGCATTCATATCTTTTCATTAGGTTACTAACATAGCATGCATTTTCATTAAAAAACCTGAATTTCAAGAGTTCAGTGAGCGTGCAAGCTAGGATTTTTTACAAATGACTAAGGTGTATAGGTTCAATAAAGCCTGATTCTTCTAGTTATCCTTCAAGCAGTGAAATGTGGAATTAGGGTTGTAACCTATGGTTATGAAGGGTTCCGTTCTCTTCAAGCTACGGGGCTATTACTCATTCAGATGCATTCAAGACAAGAGTCAGAGTTTTTCTCTACCAAGTTTGTGCTTGTCAGCATTTCATCAAGTGAGGTTCATTAGGTTTTTAAGTCATGGCCATCTTGGTCATATTTATTTTCGTATTCCCATGTTCATTTTCAAGTTATTCTACGAGGTCACCTAAGGGCTACTAAATCAGGCATTCATTATCTCCTTGTGCTCAACATCATCCTTTGATTAGGGTTTATTTCTCTAAATCATGTACCATTCAAAAGAGGTTTCTCTGTGAAGTTGTGATTATCAGGAAAGGCTATCATCAGGGGATAACGTCCATGAATAACCAGGGTTTTAATTGATATATCTTTTTCAAATAAGAAGGAAATCATTGCTTGAATCTCAAGTCATGTGGGCACAAGCTCTATTCTAGAGAAGAAGATTCAGTTGGACCTTCTTCACGAATTAGGGTTTGTATGCCTTATGATGCAAAGCTCTTCATCTGGTCGATTGGCTTACTTGTGATACAATTTACTTTCTTTGGATTTCATTTCAATGCTTTGAGATCAAAATCTAAAAGCTTTGCATGGAAGATTAGGGTTTTGAATTAAAGACATGCAGACGTCTAAGCATGGATTCATTCAAGTTGATTTGAGGAAACCTATATTCGTTCATTTGAAGATATTCAAGCAAGGGAATTCATCCAAATTGATATAATGCAATACATTGGGATTTCACAAACACAAGGTCAATGAAGGACTTGGGATATCAAACTCAAAAAGAAAGGAAAGCACTTCATTCTCGGGAAACTCAAAATCAAATGAAAAGAAAGTAGTCTGCACCCTTGATAATTTGTCGTTTGATTCAAGAGTTCCCAAAGTTACATTTGTATTCAAGATCATATTGCATTACCTTTGTATTCAAAGCCATTTATAGTTCACACTATAATATTCAAGTTCATCCAATTTCACCATTCATTATCAAATCATTACAATCCCATTATACCAGAAATCCAAAAAGAAAAACGGTTACAAAAATGCACTTGAACAAAATTCCTAAAATCCTAAAGGTGCTAAAATTCCATGAGTGAACTTCCAAGTCCGTGCTATGCCAAAGTTCTCCATCTTCACATATTCTTCAATATTCTTTCCCCAAGTGAATCACCCTGCTGCCAGACCTTGTACCAGACCAAAACCGCCTTGCACCAGTCCTGATAAAACTATATCAGAAGTACATGAACCTGAAAAGAGGAAAACTAGTTAATTAGCCTGCGCTGATTATCAAAAAAATCCGGCCCTGTATTAAGAAAATCTAGAAATTAATTCAGGAAACCGCGAAAACAGAGAATCAGGAACTGTGAAATAGCCAAACCAGAAAGGTCAGAATTAAACCAACCGACTCTAACCTCTAACATAACCAACTAACTTTCCAAACCATAACTAAATTCCTAACTGAACCAAAACTGTCCATAACTGAATTCAAAGATATGTAGCTAACCTCTATCAAATCCATCTCACCCATTCCTTTTATAACAACCGGTTGTGATAGTATGCTTCAGCCAGAATAAAATCTGCAAATCCAATAACCAAGAACAATATAATTTCATCTCATTATGCAGTCACCAGATACAAATAAATTGCAAGCTCAATGTACACATAAAAAAAGAATCAGAAGGTGAGTTTATAAATTCCAGCATATAAAACAAAATTTTTTATCCCCATAACTGTCATAACAGAAATATTCATAACTAATCCTAACTACCAATTTCCTCTTGGCTGATAGCATAAGTTGTATAACTAACTGCTACTAACTAACAGTTTCTATCTGAACAGAACTAACAATTTAACATAACTTCCTCCAACAAACCTGTTGAACCCCAAAATTTGCCCTCTCATATTTCTCAAAACACTGCAAGAAAAATCTCCAAGTGGCTCAAGATTGCTCAAGAGTTGGATAGTCAATCTATCTCCTAAGGCAATCCATCTCAAATTAGGATTTTATGTTGCATCAAGGTCCTTGCATCCAAATGACCTCAAGTTCTCCCCAATGTCCTAATATGTTCTCAAGTTAATCCATGTCAAATTTCAAGCCTTGCAGAGGAAGTTTGCTCAGTCAATTGCTTAAAGGGTCCAAAAATCGACTGTGCTAGGGCAAAAGTCAACTGTGACCCAAATACAGACAAACTTCAAGATTTTTTGTCAACATTCTCATTTTGAAGGATATTTCATCATTTGATCAAGGGTTGATCATGATTCATCAAGGATTGCTCAGAATTCATCAATACTCAAAATTTGTTAAATTAGGGTTTTGTAGGAAAAGTCAACTCACTTTTGACCAAGCATAACTTTCTCATACTTTATGAGAAATGACCCATAAAAAGCTCATTTTTAAGAGGATGCAATTTCCTACAGTCAATCTTCATCCCACAAGATCAAGAAATGCACTCACAAGAAGTTACAAATTTGGACATTATAGGTCATTTTTGAAAGTCAACAAAAACACCTTTTTTGCCAAAGCTGAACATGCCTCCAAATTGGGCCCAGAACCCCCCTGAGTTTTCTCTTTTTTATTCTTTTCTTATTTTATTTAATTGTTTTTGCTTTATTATTTTATTACTAACTAACCAATTAAACTTTTTCTTAATAAAATCAAAAACCAAAAAAAACATTTTCATTATTAAAATTAATTTCCAGCATTTTATTTTTGTTAATAAAATTAATTAATTTAATTTAGTTTAATTAGGAAATAACTTTAATATCTTTTGCAATAATTAAAATTAACTTAGACAATTAGGTTTTTTATTAATCTTGATTAATTTATTTTTATTTCTTTAAATATCAAAAATCCAAAAAATATCTTTTTTTATTAATTAATTTATTTATTTATTAATCAATAATTAACTTAGTTTAATTTCCTTTTAATTCAAAAATAACAAAAAATCTTTTCTTTAATAATTAAAGGGTCAAAACCCTAGAATTCGCCCGATTTAATTTCCCGCATGCGTTCCATTTTTATTCAATATTGTATCTGTTTCCCGGAATGTAATAGTTTAATAGGACTTTAGATATTTTTATCGCTTTATTTACTTTCCGCATTTTAATTTCAAGGGTTGCTTTTGGCGATGTAAATACCCGACGCCTTGTAATAGTTAGTTTAAATTCCGCAATTTAATTTCTGCAACTTCTAAATTGTTAGATGATTGATAATAGGGAATGCATGACAAGATCAAATGTTTAAACCTAAAATCAACATAGATAACCATTGACATGTACAAAGACAAATTAACTGAAAATAACACACTCGCACATGCGCACTCTTAGGGTACACCTCGCTTGGTTGCCTTCGAACGTGGTCATTGAGTATAGGAAGTTTTAGAGGTCGCCCTCTTGTCCAAAGATCATAGTTGCCTCGAAACGGTTGCCTCGGAAAAATGATCTAAGATATTACGGTTACCGCTAAGGCATCCTAACATTTCTTTAGTGACCGCATGTCCCTTAATCGAATTGACCCTTAAACTCCAACGATGATGCTACCTACTCATCAATAGTGGGATAGCATTGTCTAAAGGAAATTAGTACGGATTGATTCCTTTTTCGAGTAGGTAGATGGTTCTTAAGTACTTGCTCTTTTAAAACAAAACAAAAACTTTTCGCACTTACACCTTTCAAACAAAAAACTTCTTTCAAACCCACAAACACAAAGAAAAGCAATCTTTGAAAACACTTTGAGCAAGTACCTAAGAGCCCGTGGATAACCACAGATAGAAAGGGTGTTAACACCTTCCCTTTCTATAATCTACCCCCCAGACCCGAGAAACATCTCGAAAAAGGAATTTTTCTGTGCTTTTTTCCTTTCCTTGTTGGATAAAATAAAAGACGGTGGCGACTCTTGCTTACCGCGACATTTTGCGAACACAAACGCAAAACACGAACCAGCATTCCTAAAACAGTCAGTTCTTTCCCACCGTATCACAGAACTTGCGACTCTGCTGGGGATACTTAATAAGTGGGGTGTACCTTAGGATTAGATCATTGTGTTTTCAATTGTTTGCTTTGTATGCTTTTATATTTGTGGGCTTGAATTGGAGTTACTATAGATCCTAACCCGGATCTGGGGGATACCCTTTAGGTAAAGTAGCAATAAACTGTGAGGGAACTGTACGGCTTAGACCAATACGGTTGAAGCAGTAGCTACGTTGGTGTGGAACTTTAGATTGTACCGATATCCCTTGTGTTTGAACGAGGAGAATATGGGTCATCTAAGGGGTCATTAAGCACCAACTGACCTTAGAACCTTTAAATTGACCAACTTGGCCATAAAACAATAGCAGTATGCTACACTCATTGAGACTAAACTCTCGCGATGATTCCTGCCGCAAGAAAAGGTTGCTAAACTTGAATTATGACCGATCGAGGGTAGTCAGTGATATTGAGATCCTCTAGAACCCGGTTACTATTTTTAGGACAGGTTTGAACCAACTGAACTGAAAGAGGGTAGTACCTAAGCTCCTTGCCAACCTGAAATCTAAGGGCTCTCTGTATGACTTGTGTGCTTTTACCATGTTTGCTATTTGTGGATACTTGTGATGTGCTTTCTATCATGACATCATGACATCATAACATTGCATACATCTTGCATTGGACTAACCTATTTCAAAGACAGGAGGGATTCATCTTTGTTCTGTTTTGTAGGTCATGATGCCCATGCGTAAGAATACCATCCAGATCAACTTTGTCCAGGTTCCCACCATGCTTAAAGAATTGATTGCAAAGATGCGTGATACTACCTCCTTCATCAGAAGACATGGGTACCTTTTCAGTTTGGTTACCTCCAAATTGGACGAGCAGATGATGAGTGTTTTGGTCCAATTCTATGACCCATTGTACCATTGCTTTACTTTTCAAGACTATCAGTTGGTTCCCACTTTAGAAGAGTTTTCTGATCTGCTCGGTATCTCTATTCTGGAACAGACCCCGTTTACTGGTTGGGAGAAGATCCTTAGGCCAAAAGAGATTGCTTCAGCCCTTAATTTGACAAAGGATGAGGTAATGGCTAATTAGGAGACTAGAAGTGGAGCAAAGGGCTTTCTGACTAAGTTCTTGGTTGGTAAGGCTAATTATTTATGGGATAGTCTAGACTTCAAGGCATTCGAGGATATTTTGGCTCTTCTGATATATGGCTTGGTATTGTTTCCGAATCTTGACTCCTTTGTTGATGTGAATGCGGTGAAAATCTTCATCTCTCGTAATCCTGTACCCACTCTCTTGGGTGACATTCTTCATCAGCTTTATGCCCGTACTGCCCGAAAGCGGGGAACCTTGATGTGCTGTGCTCCGTTATTAGAGAGGTGGTTTATTTCGCACCTCCCCAAATCAATGATGAAGAAAAAAGAAGGCATGGGCTGGGCCTATAGGGTTATGTCTCTCTCTCTCATAATGATATCATTTGGACTCTTAAAGGTATGGATGAGGTGGCCGTTATTGGTCGATGTGGGGAGTACCCCAATGTTCCACTGATAGGAACCCATGGAGGAATTTCTTACAATCCGTGCTTAGACTTACATTAGTTTGGGAGATCCAGAAGAGAAGGACCTCATGAGCTTCTAATGCCTAGTATCATCTCAGATGGGTCCGTATCCGTGCCCAAAAGCTGGGTATGCCATATGAAGTCGTCCTGCCTATCATTGTTGAAGTTGCTAATGAAGAGGGGGTTCTGCCTACCATCCTCCACCCTTACATGCCCACTGACATTGGGGCACTGAAAAGGTCTTGGATGCAGCTGAGAGAGGAACGGGATGCTTACCGAGAAAAATTCAACGAGCAAGAGCAGAAGATCCAGAAGTTGACTAGGCAGCTGGAGAGCGAGCGGATTCTCAATGACTATGTCCGCACCGACAAGAAGAGACCATGGGAGCACTGATTTTACTTTGATTATTTCCTTTCCAGTTTTTATTTACTTTTCAGTATTTCCATTCTTGTAACGCCTTAAGGGCAATTTGTTGAACAATTTGAAGTTCAAAGTTTATCTAATAAAAGTGTGTTTCATTTCTTGTTTACGAATTTGAATCTCGATTGTCTTTGAAATCATATCATACGCATTTCATCCCATGCACTTCATAACAGGTACCCATTACAGGTCTCTTATCTTCTTCAATGTTTATTTCAGCACTCATCATATCTGCTGAACCATCAACTGAGCAAGCAATCAAGGCCCTACAGGCTCAGAATGCCCAATTTCAAGAGCTGTTCATGAATCTAGCTAAGGGTCAGCAAGATTTGAAGACCTTGATTCTGAAAGAGAAGAAGAAGAAGAAGAAGAAGAGGACAGTCCTGTTTAACACAGGTCACCGGTTTGGAAACAGGCTACGGGATGAAGTTGATTTGACCACCTCATCTGGAGGGAAAGATAGTCAGGAAGAAAGGAGGGCTCCTAGCCTTGTGGTCTCAGATAACGAGACGAATTTCGACGAAGATCAGTATCCTCCGGCAGAGGATAGATACAAATAACTGGAAGATCGGTTGAGCGCGATGGAAGTTCAGAAAGTGCCTGGTATGGACTTTGGTGATATGGGTCTATCATCTGGGGTGGTGATTCCCCACAAATTCAAAGCTCCATCCTTTGCTAAGTATGACAGAGTTTCTTGTCCAAAGCTGCACCTCCGGTCATATGTAAGGAAGATTCAGTCGTACACTATTGATAAGAACCTATGGATCCACTTCTTTCAAGACAGTCTCTCAGGGACTCAGCTTGAATGGTTTTACCAATTGGACGGAGCCAGTATCCACAGTTGGGAAGATTTGGCTACTTCTTTCTACAGGCAGTACCAATACAACTCCGACCTCACTCCCACGCGTACCCAACTCCAGGGTATGTCAATGGGAACGGGTGAAGGATTCAAAAATTATGCTCAGAAGTGGAGGGACCTCTCCGGAAGAGTGCAACCACCCTTGGCTGATCGAGAGCTTGTAGATATGTTTCTGGGGACCTTGTCTGGTCCATTTTTTAACCATCTGATTGGAAGCTCTTTGTCTGGGTTTACAGAGTTAATTATGGCCGGTGAGAGGATTGAGGCTGGTATTAAGGATGGTAAGATACAGAAGGGTGCCTCATTAAGCACTGAGAAGAAGCCTTTTAAGAAAGAGTCCAGTGCTGTCTACAGTTCGAAAAGCCAAAATAGACCTGAACGCCGCCAAGTTGTTAATGCGGTTGTTATTTCAAGACCTATTGGTGCTCCTCAGCATAATAATCAGTCAAAGGACGAGAGACCTCGAAGGAAATTCACCCATCCCAGAATGACTTTGTCTCAGATTCTGGCACAGTTATTGAAAACCAATCTGGTGATTCCAAGGGAAGCTCCGAAGAATCCAAATACTACATCACCAAAGTATAACCCTAATGCCCGCTGTGCTTTTCACTCTGATAGCCCGGGGCATAATATAGATGATTGTTGGTCTTTGAATAATAAGATACATGACTTAATTGATGCTAAGGAGATTGAGTTTGAGGCGCTCGAAAGACCCAATGTTGTGACTGCTCCTATGCCCAAGCATGGAGTGAATGCTATAGATGAAGACTCATTTGTGGTTTCTATGAACGACATTGTTACCCCTTTGATGACTGTGAAGAAGAACCTTTTGTTAGCCAGTTTATTTCTGGGCTGTGACGAAGGTTGTCGTATGTGTTCTGTCCTGCCTACCGGTTGCCATCTTTTGAAGTCAGGTGTCCAACGCCTGATGGATAGTAAAGAAATTTTGTTTGAGAAGACTGTTGTTCCCTTAGTTCATACTGAAGAAGTTGCTATTATCACCATTTTCGACAATTCTTCCAAGGCTTCCTCGAGAAAGCCTGTTAGAATTACATCTGTTCCAAGAATCGCACCTGTGATCATCACTGTTCCTGGGCCTATCCCCTATACCTATGATAAAGCTGTCCCTTGGCACTACGGTGCTGATGTTTATTTTCATGGAGTTAAACAAGAGTTGGATGCTAATACTGACATCAGCAATATTGTTGGACCTGCTAAAGTCACCCGCAACGGAAGACTTTTCTCACCTGATATCTCTCCACCAACTGCCCGAAAGCCTATTGTTATTACACCTGCTAGTGTACCTGCTACTATTCCTGTTCAAGTTCCTATTCTTACCCCTGTCGCCGAGTCATCTAATACTCGGGGCAAAGGGACCGCTGATGAGCCTGCCCAGACGGAGGCACCGGAGACGATTACTGTTGAAACTTCTAAACAAGAGATGGAAGAGATTCTGAAGATCATCAAAAAGAGTGATTACAATGTAGTTGAACAGCTGGGGCAAACCCCGTCCAAAATCTCTATGTTGTCACTGTTGCTATGCTCAGAAGCCCATGCCAAGGCTCTGATTGCTTTCCTGAAGACTGCCCACGTACCGCAAGAAACGTCAGCTGATCAGCTTAAAGATTGCGTGGCTAGTCTGACTGCCGATAATGGGTTGGGTTTCTCTGACACCGACTTGACCGCTAAGGGGAAGAATCACAATGATGCCCTGCATGTCTCTATTGAATGCAAGGGCACTACTCTTGCTCATGTATTAGTGGATACTGGTTCCTCATTGAACGTATTGCCCAAGAAAGCTCTAGACCGGTTAGACTGTGAAGGATTGGAGTTGAAACCAAGCAACATTGTTGTTAGGGCCTTTGATGGGTCTAAGAGAATGGTGCATGGAGAAGTGGATATTCTGATCAAGGTTGGTTCTCATGTTTTCAACTCTACATTCTATGTGATGGACATTCGACCATCTTATTCTTGTTTGTTGGGTCGTCCATGGATCCACAAAGCTGGGGCCGTAACCTCAACGCTCCACCAGAAGCTGAAGTACCCAGTAAAAGGGAAGATTGTGACAGTACAAGGAGAGAAAGAATACATGGTTAGCCACCTCAACTCTTTCCGATATGTAGAGATGGATGGGGAGTTCATTGAGACCCCATTTCAGCATTTTGAAGAGGTTCCCCAGACACTGGTGTCAGCTGAGGCTGTTGTTGAAGATTCTCCTATGAAGATGGCTTCCTTAAAGGATGCCCGGGCTGTTGTCGAGAAAGGTGGGTGTGAAAATTGGGGTCGACTCCCTGATTTTACACAGAAGACTAACAAGTTTGGTTTGGGTTTCAGTGCAGAAGCTCAAAAGGTTGTTCGGAATGCACGGATCGGAAGACCTCCCGTGTTCATCAGCAACTCGGGAGTGAATGCCATTGAAGACGATGTGGAAGAGTCTGAGTTCGACAGCTGGATCTATCCTACGACCAACGGTGGACCAAACAAATGGACAACAAAGGACTTCATCCCTATTTCTTTTGTTACCCAGTAATGAAACTTTTTGTTTTGAATATGTAACAGACAATGTTTTAAACTTTATGGCCCGGTGTCTTACCCGGGGCACCGTGGCTTCATTTGTGAGGGATTTTTGTGTGTCATTTACATATATCATTAATAAAAGCATTGGACGTTCTTGCATTTCAAATTTTGCGCTCCTTGTTTATCTTTTATTATATTGCAAAACAACTATTTTACACACACTCACATATACAGGTCTACTTCCACTCTGGATCTCACTGGTAACGACTCTGCTACTGCTAGTTATGACTTCGAAAATCTGATCAACTTAGCCGAAGACGAAGGTGAAGATGATTGTGAAGTTCCTAGTGAACTTGCAAGACTGTTACTCCAAGAGGAGAGGGCTGTACAGCCGCACGAAGAGTCAGTGGAATCAGTCAATCTGGGTACAGAGATAGAAAAAAAGGAAGTTAAGATCGGTGCCAATCTGGAGCTTAGTGTGAAGAAACGGTTGATTCAGATGCTGCATGACTATGTTGAGATCTTTGCCTGGTCTTATAAAGATATGTCGGGGTTGGATATTGATATTGTGGTTCATCGCCTGCCTACCAAGGAAGACTGTCCTCCAGTGAAACAGAAGTTCCGCCGAATGCGCCCAGAAATGTCTGAGAAAATCAAGGCTGAAGTAATGAAACAGTTTGACGCCGGTTTTCTAGCAGTTACTTCTTACCCTCAGTGGGTGGCCAACGTGGTTCCTGTGCCAAAGAAGGATGGTAAAGTTCGAATGTGTGTTGACTATAGGGATCTGAACAGGGTAAGCCCCAGGAATGATTTTCCTCTACCTCATATCGACGTTCTGGTTCACAACACTGCTCAGCACAAGGTATTCTCCTTTATGGATGGTTTCTCCGGTTATAATCAGATTAAAATGGCTCCCGAAGACATGGAGAAGACAACCTTTGTTACTCAGTGGGGTACTTTTTTCTACAAGGTCATGCCCTTTGGATTGAAGAATGTTGGGGCAACATATCAGCGTGCCATGGTTGCTTTGTTTCATGACATGATCCATCATGAAATTGAGGTATACGTTGACGACATGATTGCAAGATCTCAAACTGAGGAAGAACATCTAGACCACCTTCAGAAGTTGTTTGACAGGTCGAAGTTGTACAAGCTGAGGTTAAACCCGAACAAGTGCACCTTCGGGGTGAGATCTGGTAAGCTATTGGGTTTCTTCGTAAGTGACAAAGGTATTCAAGTGGATCCCGCAAAGGTGAAAGCCATACAGGAGATGCCAGCTCCCAGAACAGAGAAAGAAGTCAGAGGCTTCCTGGGAAGACTGAATTACATTGCCCGATTCATCTCGCACCTGACTGCTACTTGTGAGCCAATCTTCAAGCTGCTGAAGAAAGATCAAGTGGTACGTTGGAATGATGAATGTCAGGCCGCTTTCGAAAGGATCAAAGAGTATCTCCAAGAGCCACCCATTCTGATGCCTCCAGTTGAAGGGAGACCTCTGATCTTATACTTGACAGTACTCGACAACTTAATGGGGTGTGTGCTGGGTCAACATGACGAGTCTGGCCGAAAAGAGCATGTTATTTATTACCTTAGCAAAAAGTTTACCGACTGCGAGACCCGATACTCGTTGCTCGAGAAAACTTGTTGCGCTTTGGCATGGGCTGCTCGTCGGCTGAGACAGTATATGCTGACCCACACTACTCTATTGATATCAAAGATGGATCCAATCAAGTATATTTTCGAGAAGCCTGCCTTGTCCAGAAGAATATCAAGATGGCAGATGATCTTGACTGAGTATGACATCCAATATACGACCCAAAAGGCAATCAAGGGAAGTGTGTTGGCAGACCATTTGGCACATCAGGCAGTGGATGATTACCAGTCTATGAACTTTGAATTTCCGGATGATAATATCATGTTGATAACTGATTGTGAGACACCTGGACCGGATGAAGGACCTGAGGAAGGATCCCGATGGTCTATGTACTTTGATGGAGCTTCGAACGCTTTGGGTAATGGCATTAGTGCCGTAATCATATCTCCTAAAGGCTCTCATACTCCATTTACCGCCCGACTATGTTTCAACTGCACCAACAACATGGCAGAGTATGAAGCATGCATCATGGGTCTTCGAGCAGCAATTGACCTAAGGATTAAGTTTCTAAGTGTCTTCGGAGATTCCGCTCTCGTGATCAGTCAGATTAAAGGCGAGTGGGATACGAAACACCCAAACCTTATTCCTTACAAGGAGTATGTATTGACGTTGCTTCCCCATTTAGAGGAGATAACCTTTAAACACTTCCCTAGAGAGGAGAATCAGTTGGCGGACACGTTGGCTACGATGTCTTCTATGTTCAAGGTCAATTGGGACAACGAGGCTCCCCGGATTATCATTGAAATATTGGACGAACCTGCGCATTACTGTGATATTGAGACTGAAGAGGTAACAGAAAAGCCCTGGTTTCACGGAGTAAAAAGGTATCTTGAGGCTCAGGAATACCCCGAGGGTGCATCTGTTAATGACAAAAAGTTTCTGAGGAGGTTCGCAGCAAAGTTCTTCATCAGTAATGGTATCCTTTACAAGTGTAACCATGATTCAACCTTACTGCGATGTGTGGATAAGAATGAAGCAGAAAGGATCATGGCAGAGTTACATGAAGGTACTTTCGGAACTCATTCCAGTGGACACACGACGGCAAAGAAAATCCTTTAGGCAGGATATTATTGGTCCACAATGGAAGCTGACTGTTATCAGCATTCTCGGACATGTCACAAGTGTCAAGTCTATGCTGATAAGGTGCAGATACTTCCAGTACCTCTGAACATCTTGACGACACCATGGCCTTTTGCAATGTGGGGCATTGATATGATCGGCGAGATCAGACCTACGGCATCCAACGGGCATCGTTTCATCCTGGTAGCTATTGATTACTTTACGAAGTGGGTTGAAGCAACTTCCTTTGCTATAGTAACCAAGAACGTCGTGGCACGGTTCATTCGGCACAATCTGATCTGTCGATATGGTGTACCAGAGAGGATCATTACGGACAATGGTACCAATCTTAACAACAAGATGAACACCGAGCTCTGCGAGCAATTTAAGATACAACATCACAACTCTTCTCCCTACCGGCCAAAGATGAATGGGGCTGTAGAGGCGGCTAATAAGAACAATAAGAAGATTGTGCAGAAGATGACAGTGACATACAAAGACTGGCACGAGATGTTACCATTTTCTCTTCATGGGTACTGTACCTCAGCGCGGACGTCAACAAGGGTAACACCCTATTCCTCGGTATATGGTATGGAGGTTGTCTTGCCCATCAAAGTTCAGATACCCTCTCTCCGAATCATGAAGGATGCAGGTTTGAGTGAAGATGACTGGATTCAGACCCGGCTTGATCAGTTGAACCTAATCGACGAAAAGAGACTTACTGCTATTTGTCATGGTCAGACGTACCAAAAAAGGATGATCAAGGCATTTAACAAGAAATTTAGACGACAAGAGTATCAAGTTGGGGATCTGGTAATCGAGCGCATTATTCTACCTCAAGGTGATCCCAGGGGAAAATGGACCCCTACTTACGAAGGGTCATTTGTGGTTAAGAACATTTTCTCAAGAGGAACTATGATTCTAACCACCATGGATGGTGACGACCTTCCTCACCCCGTCAATGCAGACATAGTGAAAAGATACTACGCATAATCAAAGATCCGCTAGGTTGACTGGCCTAGGCAAAAATAAGGGCTTCCCGGCGAACCAAAAGGGTTCGGGAAAAAATAAGGGATGAAAATGAAAAATCTGTACACCCGGCAAGTCGAAAACCTGAAAAGGCGACTTGGGCAAAAAAGAGTATCCCGGTGGACTGAAAACCCGAAAGGGCGGTCCAGGCAAAAATTAGGGATCAAAGCGTGACACTATGTCTCATTGGATCACCTTGCATCCAGACTTCGGTATCGACTATTCAAGCTCGGACGACACTAATCAATTTGATCTACCTTCAACCAAGTAGCAAAGTGATGAGATGCTCGAAGACATAAAGGAAATAGCAGAGTTGGAACCCAGTGGGATCATTCACATAGCTGTTTTGTTTAAATTTTTCACAAATTGTGTAAATTCTATCATTCGGAGGCATTCTCCTACTAGGACGTCAGCCTCTTGTACAGAAATGCCTATTTACAGGCCAAACTTCAAAATCAATACAATTCATTTTCAAAGAAATTTCAAACTGTTTTTTCTTTATCCGTTTTGTTTTGCAAATAACGTCCAATGTTCATTTTTGATATATGCATTCGACATTAATTGCTGCTCATGAATATTTACATGCGAAACAATGGACGAATTATGGGTAATATCATAAACAGGGGCAATAAGAATTGTCCGAACTGTATAGTTGCTTTGTCCACCAGGTACAAGGTAAAATCATCTGAAGAATATGGCTCAGATACTTTCACTCCCCACAGAGTAAGACAGTAATGATAGCTCTCCCCAGCTGAGACTTGCAACTATGAACAAATCAGCAATGCTCTCCCCAAGCAGAGTTGATCTACCATCAGCACTAAAAAGGCTTGATATCCCTGGCATTCTTAATATTCCCTAGCAGAGTATAAGAATGTTCCCCGGCAGAATACAAGATATCCCCAGTGGATTTAAAATTTTCCCAGCACAGTCTGAAAAAGCTTCCCCAACGGAGTTGGAGAATCATCCCCAGTAGACTCTGGAAGTTTATCCCCAGCGGAGTACAAAATAAATCTTCCCAGCCGAGTTCAAAGGATCATTCCCAGCCAAATTCAGAAGATTATCCCCACAAAAGTCTAACAGGGTTATCCCCAGCAAGTCGCAACTGAAAGATCGTCCCCAGCGAAGTTCTTTCCTTTCACAAACAGGAATTCAATCCTCAACAGATTCAATATCACCAGCCATGATAATTCATCCCGACGGAATTTATCAGTGGAATCCTCCACAGAGCCTCTCTTCCCCACAGAGTAATATCCTCAGCAGTTTATTCCCCAACAGAGTTATCTTCTCCTGCAGGTTTATTCTCACAATCATCTTCGTTCGTCACCCCCAACGGAAAGGAAGAATTCAACTCTATTCTCCAGCAGCTATCCGGGATTTATTTTCCCCGGCTAGAAACATTACATTTCCATACATAATGATGCATACATATACGCATCATATAACACAATCTCATTTATTTTGAGAACATCATTGCTTGATCCATATCATGCATTACATATGACTGACCTTTACCTTTCATGAAAGATGCAGTTAAGTTCTCAGCTATGTCAAAAGCCTTCTCTGGTTCAGTCAGATTGCCGCGAAGATCTCCCTGATTCGTATTACAGTTGAAGTTATTCCAAGACTTTCGTCTGGTCCAGTTAAATTGATTCAAAGATTTTTATGATGTCGTTCCAGTCAAAGTTAATCCAAGACCTTCTCTGGTTCAGTCAGATCGCCGCGAAGATCTCCCTGATTTGTATTGCAGTTGAAGTTATTCCAAGTCTTTTGTCTGGTCCAGTTAAATCGATTCGAAGATTTTTCTGATGCCGATCCAGTCAAAGTTAATCCAAGACCTCCTCTGTTTCAGTCAGATCTTCGCGAAGATCTCCCTGATTCGTATTCCAGTTGAAGTTATTCCAAGACTTTTGTCTGGTCCAGTTAAATCGATTCGAAGATTTTTCTGATGCCGATCCAGTCAAAGTTAATCTAAGACCTCCTCCGGTTCAGTCAGATCGACGCGAAGTTCTCCCTGATTCATATTCCAGTTGAAGTTATTCCAAGACTTTCGTCTGGTCCAGTTAAATCGATTCGAAGATTTTTCTGATGTCGATCCAGGCAAAGTTAATCCAAGACCTCCTCTGGTTCAGTCAGATCACCGTGAAGATCTCCCTGATTCGTACTCCAGTTGAAGTTATCCCAAGACTTTTGTCTGGTCCAGTTAAATTGATTCGAATATTTTTCTGATGCCGATCCAGTCAAAGTTAATCCAAGACCTCCTCTGGTTCAGTCAGATCGATTCGAAGATCTCCCTGATTCGTATTCCAGTTGAAGTTATTACAAGACTTTCGTCTGGTCCAGTTAAATCGATTCGAAGATTTTTCTGATGCCAATCCAGTCAAAGTTAATCCAAGACCTCCTCTGGTTCAGTCAGATCGCCGCGAAAATCTCCCTGATTCGTATTCAAGTTTAAGTTATTCCAAGACTTTCGTCTGGTCCAGTTAAATCGATTCGAAGATTTTTCTGATGCCGATCCAGTCAAAGTTAATCCAAGACCTCCTCGGTTCAGTCAGATCGACGCGAAGATCTCCCTGATTCATACTCCAATCTAAGTTCAGACCACCTATCAACAGTCTCAAAATGGTATCTGTAAGCCCATTCCCGACATCACAAAGTTTATACCACTTCATGCGAGTGCAAATTTCTGGGCACTCTAGTGTTCAATCATCTTCCACCTTCGGATTACGAAAGGCCCGAAAGCCAATCTACATCCTCAGGTTTAAGAAAATTGAACAGGGGCAGCTGTTGTACCCCAAAATTTACCCTCTCATATTTCTCAAAACATTGCAAGAAAAATCTCCAAGTGGCTCAAGATTGCTCAAGAGTTGGACAGTCAAGCTATCTCCTAAGGCAGTCAATCTCAAATTAGGGTTTTATGTTGCATCAAGGTCCTTGCATCCAAATTACCTCAAGTTCTACCTAATGTCCTAATATGTTATCAAGTTCATCCATGTCAAATTTCAAGCCTTGCAGAGGAAGTTTGCTCAGTCAATTGCTCAAAGGGTCCAAAAATCGACTATGTTAGGGCAAAAGTCAACTATGACCCAAATACAGTTAAACTTCAATATTTTTTGTCAAAATTCTCATTTTGAAGGATATTTCATCATTTGATCAAGGGTTTATCATGATTCATCAAGGAATGCTCAAAATTCATCAATACTCAAAAGTTGTTAAATTAGGGTTTTGTAGGAAAAGTCAACTCAACTTTGACCAAGCATAACTTTCTCATACTTTATGAGAAATGACCCATCCAAAGCTCATTTTGAAGAGGATGAAATTTCCTACAATCCATCTTCATACCCCAAGATCAATAAATTCACTCACAAGAAGTTACAAATTTGGACATTATAGGTCATTTTTGAAAGTCAACAAAACACCTTTTTTACAAAGATTATAACTTGAGCATGGAACATCAAAATGATATGAAACCAAAAGGGTTGATTATAGGACATCTCAAGATTTCTAAAAAGTCCAAGAACACTTCCAAAAGTTCAAAATTGAAGAAGTTATGCATTGTTGAAGTTGGGCATTTTTGCAAAATTGCCAAAAGTCAACTATCCCCAAAACTTCAAATTTTGTCAAAGGGGCCCATTCTTTTCCACTTGATTTGATCTTTTCACACTACACACGGGTCCTAGCTTCAGCCTTATGTCCATTTATTAAGTTTTCTATTTTATTTGATTTTTTAATGAATTATTTCATTTTTAATCAATTTAAATCAAATAAAATCCAAACATTGATTATTTGATCTCTTTTTGGCTATTTCAGGATCTAATCATCATCATCATTAAGTGAATCAAATTTATATCATACATTCCATGTGCAAAAAGATTGGATTTTGGAAAAAATTGGAAGGTTATCAATGGTGAATCAAATCAAATCTCCAAACATCAATGTGCAAAGATTCAAGAGCCAAAAGTTGACCTAATACATTGCAGGATACATATACAATGCAAAGGATACGAATTCAAGGGCTAGAGACTGCAAGAACACCAAAAGCAAAACTTGAAAAATTTCCAAAAAGTGTAAAACTGAAATCCTTCTTAGAGGCGTTTTCAAGGGCAAATCTCCACACCAATCCATTGCTGGGTATCCACTGAACCTCCTGCAATCAAAGGCAAGCTGTCACATCCTCTCAATCGCGTTGTAAGTATCTCAAAATACCGCCATGTGTTCAAAATCATAACCCTATATTCTTGCATTTTTTTGACAAATCTTTGGTATATTCATGATGCTCATTCAATTTCTGAACTTTTGGCATTATTTAATTGCGTTTATATGAACCATAGCCCTGTAACCGAACCTAGGGGTTTGTAGTTTGTATTTTGGGCATTTTGTTTTCAGGAAAAATCAGTGCAAATGATGGACATGGACGTAACCAGGGGAGAGAGACGAGCATGACTACGGTCTTGGAATCAATTTCTATGGCCTAGAATAGATTTTAGGATGCACATGTGAGTTTAGCTGCGGATCTAAATCCGCAGGTAAATATCCAGGTTTGAACGAAGAAGATGAAGACGTGCGCCCCTCCCATTCGTCCATTCAAACTTGGCGCATGTTTTTTTTTATTTTTCTGGCATATTAATGTTGTTTCCCATATTATTATTATTACTCAATACATTTACAACTAACGCACAATGGTTCAGTGGCAAAGGTGTGCATGCAATGGTCTACAGGACCTGGGTTCGAATCCCAGGTCCCCGTATTATTTTTTATATTTTTCAGCCAAGTGATTCCATGCAATACCAAGGGTGCAGCACATCATACACCATCACCCAATCATCTGCCAGATGGCCCCAGGCCAGATCTGATGGTCCAGAATGAAGGCCTATGGTGGGATCAAGTCAAAGGGCGCGTGGAGAATCAGAAAAGTCAGCAAGGCCAACGCCTGTTGGGCCACAGAACCCCCCTGAGTTTTCTCTTTTTTATTCTTTTCTTATTTTATTTAATTGTTTTTGCTTTATTATTTTATTACTAACTAACCAATTAAACTTTTTCTTAATAAAATCAAAAACCAAAAAAAACATTTTCATTATTAAAATTAATTTCCAGCATTTTATTTTTGTTAATAAAATTAATTTAATTAATTTAATTTAATTAGGAAATAACTTTAATATATTTTGCAATAATTAAAATTAACTTAGACAATTAGGTTGTTTATTAATCTTGATTAATTTATTTTTATTTCTTTAAATATCAAAAATCCAAAAAATATCTTTTTTTATTAATTAATTAATTAATTTATTAATACAATAATTAACTTGGTTTAATTTCCTTTTAATTCAAAAATAACAAAAAATCTTTTCTTTAATAATTAAAGGGTCAAAACCCTAGAATTCGCCCGATTTAATTTCCCGCATGCGTTCCATTTTTACTCAATATTGTATCTGTTTCCCGGAATGTAATAGTTTAATAGGACTTTAGATATTTTTATCGCTTTATTTACTTTCTGCATTTTAATTTCAAGGGTTGCTTTTGGCGATGTAAATACCCGACGCCTTGTAATAGTTAGTTTAAATTCCGCAATTTAATTTCCGCAACTTAAAAACTGTTAGATGTTTGATAATAGGGAATGCATGACAAGATCAAATGTTTAAACCTAAAATCAACATAGATAACCATTGACATGTACAAAGACAAATTAACTTAAAATAACACACTCGCACATGCGCACTCTTAGGGTACACCTCGCTTGGTTGCCTTCGAGCGTGGTCATTGAGTATAGGAAGTTTTAGAGGTCACCCTCTTGTCCAAAGATCATAGTTTCCTCGAAACGGTTGCCTCGGAAAAATGATCTAAGACATTAGGGTTACTGCTAAGGCATCCTAACATTGCTTTAGTGACTGCACATCCCTTAATCGAATTGACCCTTAAACTCCAACGACGATGCTACCTACTCATCAATAGTGGGATAGCATTGTCTAAAGGACATTAGTACAGATTGATTCCTTTTTAGAGTAGGTAGATGGTTCTTAAGTACTTTCTCTTTCAAAAAAAAACAAAAACTTTTCGCACTTACACCTTTCAAACAAAAAACTTCTTTCAAACCCACAAACACAAAGAAAAGCAATCTTTGAAAACACTTTGAGCAAGTACCTAAGAGCCTGTGGATAACCATGGATAGAAAGGGTGCTAACACCTTCCCTTTCTATAATCTACCCCCCGGACCCGAGAAACATCTCGAAAAAGGAATTTTTCTGTGCTTTTTTCCTTTCCTTGTTGGATAAAATAAAAGACGGTGGCGACTCTTGCTTACCGCGACATTTTGCAAACACAAACGCAAAACACGAACCATCATTCCTAAAACAGTCAGTTCTTTCCCACTGTATCATACAACCTTTAAACAGTTAGTAACTAACTTTAAACTAATTTTCAATCCTAATAGAAATCAAAACTCACCCTAACCTCCTCTCCAACAGAAAACATAATTATAACTAACCTCTAACGGATTAATCACCACCATTAGATTGTCTAACTGATTCCTCTAATCCAATGGCCTTGTTTCACTTCCCTCTAATTGACTTCTTCACTTTCCAGCTATATAACATAATTTCGAAAACATACGCAAGGGGGATTTTAATTATTCACAAACCATAATAGATTCACACAGATAATTGCTCACAAAAAAAACCAGAGGACTCACCAAGAAAACCTCTAAAGAAACTCTCTAAAATCTCAACTTCAAGCATATTCAACCTTCATCTTCAATCTCTCTTCTCCCTCTGCACTCTTCAATTCTCCACTGCAAATCTTCAGCGCATCTCCATGTAGCTTCAACAATCATCATTTTCATCGCAGGACCAATCTTCATCAATTCTGAAAAAACCTTCAAACAACTCTCTTCACCATTAACCGTCACACAACAACTTCCATCCGCAACGGTTTTCAATCATCTTCAACTTCTCAACGCAACTTTATCGCCTTCTTCATGATTCCTCTTTTTCATCAACACTGTATCTCAACGACAACAACGTCACAACACGCAAGAAAAAACAAAGAAAGAAGAAGTAGAAAGGAGATAGAAGAAGAGCAACGAGAAGATAAATAGGCTAAGATACCTAAGTCTGAGTGTTCGCCGGAGTTTCCGAACATCGCCGCGTATACGATTCTCTTCTTGACACATCCGTGCAGATTGGAGCCATACAAACATTTTCCCCATGGTTGATTGCTCAGAGCCGTACTCCATCACCGTCTAATTCAAGATCAGAAGGCTAGGGTTCGTATCTCGTGGGATTCAATTCAAATATTGGATCCACTCCCTTATTTTTAGTGAGGGGGTTCACGCTCTCGGGTGAGAGATGTAGGGATTGACATCAAGAACAGGAGATTCCGACCATCATCTAGGGTGGATCTCAGTGGAGTGTGTGTTCGCTTTGTAAGGGCACAAAGAGAGAAGAGATGGTTGAGTTCTCGAAGAAGGATGGACGTCACTTTCCTTCTAACCTATCCTTTAATTGATGCGTTATCTTTTTGACAGTTTGTTCCATTTGTTTATCACTATTTTATTACAGGCTGAAACGTTTTTGAAGGTGATGATGGATCAACAACTTGGTGGACTGAAAATCTCTTCCTCAGGCCCATGTTAATTTTTTTGAACCTAAACCTGAAGAATTAAAAAACATTTCTGGACCCTTTCTTTTGATTGGGCTTTTGGAGTTTAATTTTTGGACCATAATGCTCAATCCAGAACCTCACCCCCTTTCTATTTGAATTTTCTTTTAGTTTTCTATTCAATTTTTGTGAATAAAGGTAGGAATTAGTTAAGAACAAAAGATAATAAAATGATAAAACAATTGGTAGAATTTTAATCTTTTAGAATTTTTTTTAGTTTTAGAAATTAATTAGGTTTCTTACTATTAGTTTCCTTAATCTTTTGAGTTTAATTTTGTAAATAATTGAGTATATTTCTGTGCTTATATTTTAATATCGTATTGAGTTGTAAATTGGATGTTTGAGTTTAACTCATGTTGCCTTGTTATTTGCTAACACTTCTTGTGAGATTGTGCAAGTTTTTTTTGAAAGCGGTTCCTCGCGGCTCATTACTCTTGCTTATGATTTATTTTCACCATGTCATGAGACTCATATTGGATATTCTCCTGACTATCTTGTTATTGGTGCTAGCTTACTCGAAGATTTCCGGATATCTTTGTTTTGATACGCATTGCTACGGATTGATATTCGTTTCGTATTTTCTCTTGTTTATCTCATTTTGCGCTTTACTACTTTCTAGATATCATGAGAAGTATGAAATAAAGAGCGTGCGCTCCAAGTCGCTGTTTAAAGACCTGTAGCAGGCATTTTGCACTTCACTTACTATATGTGTTGTGCTTGTGCTTGTTTCCTTAGTGGATTGATCGATGAGTCACTCAATTTAGAAATTGAGATCACAACTTCGCTCTTAGTGCATGCTTCCTATAGGGTTTTATCACTTTCCTTGATTTCTTGTTGATCGATGAGTCACTCAATTTAGAAATTGAGATCACGACTTCACTCTCATTGCATGTTCCCCGTAGGATAGTTTTGTTAGACTTTCTTTGGTATGCTAGCCTAGATAGGATCTCTCTAGGTATGCTCTCTTGATTTTATTGGCTTGTTTGTTCGATTTCATCTTTGTGTGCATGTTTTGAGATGATATACCCTCAACATGTTCCCTTAGGAGCTCTCGATTCAACTATAGATGATGAGTTGAGATAGACATTAGGATTGTAATCCAAGCATGTCAATATAGGGTAGATATTTCCCTTCAAAACTCAACCATAGGATCATCATTGTATGATAACATTAGGGATAGATTTAGGCTAGTCTCCCTTAGATGTTTTTCTTTCTTTTGCATCCTTGCATTAAAACAAAAACTTCTTTTTCTTGCAAACTTCAAAACACTTAAAAATTACTGATGAGAATCATATATTTGTTAAGTATGAGAGATGATAAGCGGGTTTCTTCTCGATCTTATTACTCTCCTATTCTAAGTTTTTGTATGGTTCAAGTCTCAAAGACTTATTTCATGAATAAGTAGAGAAATTGCTAATATATCTCTCTTGAGATTAACTAGCCATTATCTACAAGCAAAAACTCCAACAAATATAAACTTTTTTTGCCTTTGGGCTTTTCTTTCAAGAACTTTTCAAAAGAACATGTTAATTCACTTTTGTGCTGACGCGTAAGTCTCCAAAGATCGAGTTGCGGCAGAAGGAGAAATTAATATTATTCATTAAAAAATACAAACCAACAAAAACTTTTGAAACCGAACTACAGCTGCTCTGATTTCTTAAAAGGGACACGTAGGCATTAGGGTAGGGCCCGAACCAGCACAACTTTATTTTTCCCTACATTATTTTCTCCTTTCTTTTGCATGCATTCCCTGTACAGCTTAGATTTAGATTTGAAACACACCCTTAAGATATACAACAAGAGTGGATACCGTAGAGTACTACGGGCGTGTGGGGTGTTAATACCTTCCCCTCGTGTAACAGACTCCCTTACCCGTATCTCTTGGTCGTTCGACCTTGATTTTACCCTTCTCAGGTTTACTCGATGTTTACCTTTCCCTTCCTGTGGGATAAAAATGTTCGATAGCGACTTCATTGATTTCATTATCAGTTGATTGGTCAGCCGGTTGTTTCAAGTATAAGATTTTGTCTTTCCAAACAAAAATATCAATAAAACATACTTTTTTCCCACCAACACACTCATTTAGAAAACAAACAATTTTAAATCAAAAAACAGATATTATAAGTGGTTCCTATAGAGTACTATAGATACATAGGGTACTAATACTTTCCCTTTGTATAACCAACCCCTATACGTTGGATCTCTTCCTTATGCTTTGATTTTAGTCTTTACTCCTTGCATTGCATGTTAAACAATAAGGTTTCGATCTTTTCCCTTTTCCTTGGACACAATAAAGTTCGGTGGTGACTTCTTAAGTCATTATGAGTCAAGTTCCTCAATAGCTTGGTCTCCTTGATTTTTCACTGCGACAGAAATGGCGACTTCACCGGGGACATGTATCCTCAAGAGGGTTAAACCTAGCTTATTTTATCTTTTTGATATTATTATTGTTTGTTTGTTATATGTGATGTTTTGTGGTTCTTTGGGGGTGATTAATGATTTTTTGAAAAGACAAGTCCTACACCCGGACTAAGTTACACTTAAGAATTAGGGTTAAATGCCTTCTACCCCCTGCAATAGTAGCGAGTTTTGATTTACCCCCCTTTAAAAAAATTCTTTTCGCCCCTTAACAAACATAGATTCTAAATCAAAAAACATTTTAGCCCAAGATTCCATTTGAGATGAAGACATGGTAAGTGAATGCCACCGTGGATTTTTTAAATATTTTATTTAATTGTATAAAATCAATGCATGCATGTTAAAAAATATGCATCAGGTGGGTTTTGAACCCTGCACCCTTTACTTGCAAGCCATGCATTCAACCACTGCACCATGTGTTTCAATTTGTATATTACTCGCTTTAAATACTACTTTAATTGTATAACAGTACTTTAAATGAATAATTGTGACAAACAAGAAAGTTCCAATATGTACCTGCAAAGACACACATAAAACAATTTTGTTGAATGTTTTTTAAATTCCTTTCAATCTTCACTCACATTCTTTTTAACTACTAGTATATACCATACTATTTGCTATAGCTGTTAAAAAGCATGAGATCCAATTGGAGAATTTCTGTCTTTAAGGGTTTGTATATCTAACACAGATGGCTTTACTTGTGAAATAGTTATAGATGTCAAACTTGCTATGAAACTATTTTCCATAATGAAAATGGAAAACAACCATGGTGTCGGTACAACTTGAGTTAAGGGTCTTCTTATTAGTTCATCTGCATATTGAAAATGTATCAAGAATTAGGACTATGCTTTTCAAAATGATAGAAACCTGAACCACTTTATTATATGGATAAGAGATAAGGGACCATGCACTGTCACAACTTAAAATCTTATTTCTTGGTCATACGATCACAATTTATCATTGTGCCACTTTATAATGTTATTTTCCAAAGTATTTCAACAAATATCTAAATGGTAAGATGTGGTTAGACCACAATGTTTTTTTTACTGTTGTGTTTTGGTTTTTCAATCGATGCTGATATTAAGTAGCTATGAAATTTACTCAAATGAACATTCTTAATCTTGATGTTAGAGAACTTACTGTTTGCATAAAATAGAATAGTAACTAAAAATCGATAAACTAGCTAGTAGTTACCATACCTTATTGTAGACATGATCAACCATTTCATCATATGATCCATTGAATGGAACAAACTTGTAATTTTACCAATCACATTAATTATGTTGAAAGTTGTTGATTGAAACAATTGTCCATTCTTCGAGAATTCTGTAAGACTGAATTTTCCATGTGATGATTTATTGCAGCCTTAGCAATAACCTTAGTTGCATCATATGCTTGAAGTGAAAAGATACTTGGATTTATGTTATCTTCTTCAGGGTATTCCAGAGCAATCGTTTTCTAGAATTTGAACTTAAACTTTCTAAAAGCCTCACTCTTTTCAACAAAGTGTGTATTAAATCCAAGAACGCCTTGTATGTTGAAGATAACTGAAGAGTTAACCGAATCAAGAAAACCGACGACTTCATTTGGGATAATCCACACATAACTTTTTTCCATCAAACCTATTTGCTTTTCTTTCTCACAAAGAATGTTAGCCAACTCTAAAGAAGAATGAACAATCAAGTAGACCCTATTGCTCTTTTTTTCCAGCTTATTAAGCTCATTTTCAATTGTAGTTTTTGGGTTTGAAAGAGTGGATAAGAAAGGAAAAGTTAAATGGTTAACAATATCAGAACCAACTAGTTTAAGAGAATAAAGAAGGAAAGAAAAGCTAAATGATCTGATAATTAAAAATACTGTATAATTATTCATTTAAAATACTGTTATACAATTAAAGTAGTATTCAAAGCAAGTAATATACAAACTGAAACACATGGTGCAGTGGTTGAGTGCACCACTTGCAAGTAGAGGATGCAGGGTTTGAAACCCATCTGATGCATATTTTTTTAACATGCATTGATTTTTTACAATTAATTAAAATATTAAAAAATATTAAAAAAAGCCACAGTGGCAATCAATTACCCAGTCAACAAATAGATTCTGGCCACGTCTACATCTCAAATGGAATCTTGGGCTAAAAAGTTTTTTGTTTTGGAATCTATGTTTGTTAAGCGACAAAATGATTTTTTTTTAAAAGGGAGGAAAATCAAAACTCGCTACTATTGCAGGGGGTAGAAGCATTTAACCCTAAGAATTAGGATGGTGGTATAATCAAAATTTACATGAATAGAGTAATCCTAACATAAGTAGCATATGATATAACCCCATTAAGTGGAGGCCTCCTTGGGTGGTAATGGTAAAACAAGACAATAGTTAAAGCATTACTACTTTCAACCTGAGAGCCCATGAAGCTAAGAATCCGTAGAACCCCTTTTTCCCATCTTAGCCTTTAAGATGTAGTGCGATGGAAATTCAAAAGTAGTCTTGAATTAGCCTTTACGCGATACTACGCTTGGACGAGTTTTTCCTGAGAATATTATTGGTACTCACAATTAGTTGTGTAAATCAGTAATATCTGAAAGAAGAGTCATGGCTCCAAAGGTACTTTTATAACCTTGTTCTATAGGTACAAATGAATTCATAATACATACCTTGTGGGGTGATTCTTACCTTTGGCTCCATGCTCGTGACTTTGAAACCTTAAAACCATGTTTGTAATTATTGTATAACCATGCATTCATGCATTCATTAAAATATTTTTTCAAGGAACTTATAAATATCTCTTTACAAACATAATAGGATCTGTAATCATGGAAATTGGAAAGAGGAACACTAAGAAGTACGATTTCAAGAAACCTGAGTTACAAAAGTTGAGAAAGCTATGGTCTTTGGTATCTAATCGTGAAGATTTTAGAAAACGGTATGGAGGGCTTTGGGTATTCTCCAAGTTAATATACCCGATGAATTCTTTAGACTCTTGTTCAGTTTTATGATCCCCTATACCATTGCTTCACGTTTCTAGATTATCAGTTGGTTCCTACTTTGGAAGAGTACTCTTTTTGGATTGATTTACCAGCGCCTTTCACTGGTTTTGAGGAGGTCCCCAAGCCCAATGTCATTGCTAAAGTCTTTTACTTAGAGGCGTATGAGGTGAAGGTGAATCTTATTTTAGAAAGGGTTTTCAAGGTTTAACTTCCCAGTTCTTAATGGAAAAAGATATTGTCTTAGGCAAGGAAAATAGCACGGATGCTTTCGAGAAAGTTTTTGCCTTACTCATTTATAGTCTTGTGATCTTCCCAAATGTTGACCATTTTGTTGTTGTTAATGTTATTCAGATATTCTTGATTGGTAACCCAGTACCTACTTTGCTTGGAGATACCTACCACTCTATTGATCATAGAACTTAAAAAGGATATAGAACTATCACATGTTGTGCACCTCTACTATACAAATAGTTTATTTCGCACTTAGCAAAGTCCAATATCTTCAAAGATAATATAGAAACGCTTCGGTGTTACCGAAGGCTTATGTCTATTACTTAAGATAATTTAACTTGGAATATCCCATCTTATGACAAAGGGGTGATCATCGACAATTGTGGTAGTTTTCCTAATGTACCTCTTCTTGGTATAAAAGGAGGAATCAACTACAACCATATTCTTGCTAGACATCAAATTGGATACCCTATAGAGGACAAACCCAATAAAATTCTGTTGTCAGGTTTATTTTACCTTAATGAGGAGGATAATCTATATTTGAAGGAGGAAATTGTGGATGCTTGGCGGAAGATTCATGTGAAAGATAAAGATCAGTTGAAAAAGAAGGATTGCATTTCCTTTAAACCCTTTACTCACTAGGTCCATGATAGGGCTTGCAAGCTCATCAAGATGTCCTATTTTCTTGAAAAAAACTTTTCAACCTTTGCTTGCACCTTCATCTTCCATCATTACCATTGAGAATAGGGAAGAGTATCAAGAAATTTTGGCTAGGATGGAATTGGAACGAAATACTTGGGAAGAAAACTATCACATCTCGGAGTATGAAAAGAGGGTTTTGGAAAGATAGTTGAAGGACAAAGAAGATATACTCTTTTTTCAAGATGGTTGGCTTATGGAACAAGATGGGAAACTTCTCCTAAAGGATGCTTTACTCAAGCTGTGTGCCAAAGAGAGGAAGTGGAAACAGGAAGATTTGATAGATGTTGGTTCCGCTCCCGATGCTTGGCAAAAATTTGTTGATTTATTGGTCAAAGAGAAAACGAAGATGGAATATTTTTACAAGGAGAAGATCAAGAGGCTCGAGCTGCGAGGAGGATTTAATTCTTCAGTTGGGACACCTTAGGACCTAAGGATTTAGTTATTTTCCTCTTGTATTTTTAGGATATTTTGAAAGTATACTTCAAATGTAATCCCTCCATGATTAATGAAAGGAGGTTTTTTTTGGCTATTTTTAAAGTATTATTTCCTTTACAAATGTTTGAAAAATTTATAAGAAAGTTCCTTGAAAACTATCAAAAAATCATTTTTGTGTCTCATATCATTCATCATTTGCCACTCATCATCCATTCTTTGCATTCTAGAATCTTACTCGTGCCTTTTTTCTCCAACTTGAGTCAAACCCCGCACTTGGGCTAATAATTGGAAAGATGGACATCACACTAGAGCAAAAGAACTACGAGCTTCGTGAAGAGCTGACTACCCTTCGGGCCAGAAAACTACCCTTCGTGAAGAGCTGTCAACTATGGTGGAGAATTTGGTGACTGCTCAGAATCAGTCAACGACTCCCCCATCTCCTTGTTCAACTCAAGCACAACTCTAAATCAGAGTGATCTCTGAGGTTGTTACTGCTCCTGTTTTAGTAGCTCTAGTCAGTGTTCTGCAGTATTAAATGCCATCTGAATATCCTTGGGGCATGCCACTCAATTTCATGCCCGAGGGATACCTACCTATTGTTGAAGTTCCCGAAATGCAACATGTAATGTCTACTCCCCCTTATGGAATGGATATTCCTCCTCATGTGATGTCTATTCCTCCACCAATGGTATATAATGTCCCGTTTGGAAATGAACAAGTCTATCATGCTGAACCGTATGAATAATTGGGTGTTGAGGAAAGAATGGATGAATTCCAAAACCAGTTTCAATAAATGCAGAAAGAACTTAAGGCCCTTCGTGGGAAAAACCTATTTGGAAAGAATGCTTATGACTTATGTATGGTGCCGAAAGTGAAGATACCAACAAAGTTCAAAGTACCTGACTTTGAAAAGATAGGGGGAATTCTTGTTTAGAGAGTCACTTGACTATGTATACCCAAAAGATGTCAACTCAAATTGATAACGACCAGCTATTGATCCACTACTTCCAAGACAGTTTGTCAAGCATCTCTCTTTGGTGGTACATGAGTTTTGACAGCGCACGGATCCACACTTTCATAGACCTTGGTGAAGCCTTTGTTCGCCAGTATAAATATAATGTTGACATGGCTCCGGATAGAGATCAACTTCAAGATATGTCCCCGAAAGACAAGGAAAGTTTCAAGAAATATGTGCAAAGATGGCGCGAGGTTGCTGCCCAACTTAGTCCACCCCTGGAAGAGAAAGAAATGACCAAAATATTTCTAAATATGTTGGGTCCATTTTACTATGAAAGAATGATTGCGAGTGCACCAAATGATTTCACCAAAATGGTGAATATGGGAATGCCACTCGAGGAAGGTGTCAGTGCGGGAAGATTGACCAAAGAAGTTGGTTCATCAAGTTGGGTCATAAAATTTGGAAATAGTTTCCCAAAGAAGAAAGAACACGATGTCAGTGTAGTATCATTCGTAAGACAACGAAGAAGGTATCCAAAATAGCATGTTGCTATTGTCACTCTCGTCATTAATGCAGCACCAGCTTATCAGCTACAGTTCCCTCAACAAGTTCAACAGCCTTGATAACAGGCTTAAAACACACAGCAACCTCAACAACAGGCTTACAACAATCAACAATCAACATACAACAATCAACAAAATAGAGTAAGAAGTACATCATGTTTTGACCCGATCCTGATGACTTATGAAGAGTTGTTACCTGGATTATTGAAAAAGAATCTGGTTCAGACAAGAACACCGACTGATATCCCAAAAAATATCCCATAATGGTATAAGGTAGATGCTCATTATGCTTTTCACCAAGGAGCTCCAGGTCATAGTACTGAAAATTGTTTCCAATTGAAGATTAAAGTCCATAAATTGGTCAGAAGTGGTCTCCTATCATTTAGAGACGTTGGTCCAAATGTATAAGCCAATCCATTACATAATCATGGAGAACATGTTTTGAATATGGTGGATGGGTGTTGTTGTACCCCAAAATTTGCCCTCTCATGTTTTCCAAAGTCTTCCCCCTGCATGGTTGATCATAAACCCTTGCCTAAGGAAAAAGAAAATTTTTGAGTGGTGCTTTAAGTATCTTTCGATTGGCATTCTGAAAGATCCTTCGATTGGTATTCTGAGGGAGCATTTCGATTGGCATGGACAAGAACTTCGATTGACATTATGTCAAGCACTTCGATTGGCATTCTGAAAGATCCTTCGATTGGTATTCTGAAGGATCATTTCGATTGGCATGGACAAGCACTTCGATTGACATTATGTCAAGCACTTCGATTGGCATTCTAAAAGACTCTTCGATTAGTATTCTGAAGGAGCATTTCGATTGGCATGGACAAGCACTTCGATTGGCATTCTGTCAAGGTAGTTTTGACAGGCATGTGAACCATGTCCTTAGATTAGCATGAACAAAGCCTTTTGATTGGCCTGTTAACAAAGCCATCAAGAGGGCACTCAAAAAACATGTCCATGTACACTGAACATGAGAAAATGGCATGTTTCCCTTGCAAATATGGAAATAATTAAATGCTGATTGTGGATTTAATTCCTGAGTTAAAGGCCAGATTCTTACCTTTTCTGTTCTTAAAGAGATGATTCGACCAGAGTGTCTCTGTTCAACTCAAGACCATTCGAAGAAGCATTCAGAAGGCCCATTCGAAAGATACATGGGAAGTCCATTCGAAGGAAGCAACTCAAGACCATTCGAAGAAGCATTCAGAAGGCTCATTCGAAAGGTACATGAGAAGTACATTCGAAGGAGGCAACTCAAGGCCAATCGAAGAGCATGGCCTGAAGGCATTCGAAAATCAAAACATGTCCAGGTTCATTCCAGATTCCAAAGAGACATGAATATTTCAAAAAAGGAAATAATTTAATGTGTCTGATTCTTGTCTCCTGGCTTTAATGGCCTATTTAATGGGTTGTCTCTTGCCTTTACTAGACCCCCACTCCTATAAATACAAGGGCCAGTAGCACATTACAACACACGAAAAAACACACAACAGGAACATTGGAGTTACGTTGCCAAAAGTTCAACATTTTCAGAGGTGATCCAGGCCAAAGCAACCCTTCAACAAAAGATCATAACACCCATAAGCCCCAAATTAAAAGTGCCTACATCCAGGAAGTGCCCAGATCGAAGGTGCCTACATCTAGGAAGCGCCCAAATTAAAAGTCTAATCTGCTGGTAAGAAAGGGTAAACTATCCAACCTCATATTTGCATAACACATTATTACTTGTTGTTACCTTTGATTTGCCATCCTAGACAGGATCGAAAGGCATGGGTTTGGCGCCCAGGTCATGTTCTTCGTTTGCCAACACTTGCTGCAGACATAGCCTGAAGAAACCCAGCAAGCGCAGGATCGAAGGGCCTGGGGTTCAATACCCAGGCCCTGTGTTTTATTTCGCTAACATACTTTTGCAGGTATAATATTCCAGATCGAAGGAGACACCTTCTCTGGATCGAATCCATTAGCATGATGGATCGAAGGAGGCATCTCATTCCTGGATCGAAAGCCATGATCTCCATGATCAAAAGACAATCATCTTCCCTGGATCGAAGGCTACTCACGCCTTACTGTCTGGCCCAATCAAAGGACCATGACCCTCTCTGGATCGAAGCTTCCATTCCCTCCCTGGGTCGAAACTCCTTTTTTTCCCTGGATCGAAGGATCCCCCCTTGTATTTTATTTTTGTTTTCATTGACATCTTTTTATCTTTTTTTAATTAACATTAAAATAAAAAAACCACAAAAAACATTAGGCTAGTTTTTTCTATTAAAATTAACTTTGTTAAGTAATATCTTAATTATCTTAACATTTTCTCAAAACTAAAATTAAATAGATTTAGATCATTTTCCCAAAATAAAATAAAACAACAAAAAAGAGTTCTTATTCTTAGGATTTTTTAGATTCACGCGCGTTTATTTTATCGTAACTGCTTACTGGTTTGTGGTAGCTTAAATTAAGACTTTTACTTTACTGCTTTTATTTCCCCAATTTTTGGACATGTAAATAATCCCCCTCCCCGAAGCTTTGTAATAGCGTAGGATTTACAATTCCCGCACTTTAAATTCCTGTACATATATTAACTGTTTAGATGTATGCTAACTAGGATTGCATGACAAGATTAACCTTTAATTTTAAATCAATCGTAGCTCACCATAACATGTACAAAGATAATATAACTGAAAATTGACACACTTGCACATGCCACCCTTAAGGTACGCCTCACTTGGTTGCCTCTAACGTGGTCATTAAGTATAGGATGTTTTAGAGGTCATCCTTTTGTCCCAAGATCATAAGTTGCCTCGAAACGGTTGCCTCAGAAAAATGATCTAAGACATTAGGGTTACCACTAAGGCGTCCTAACGTTGCTTTAGTGACCATACGTCCCTTAAATCGAATTGACCCGAAAACTCCAACGACGGTGCTACCTACTCCTCAATAGTGGGATAGCACTGTCTAAAGGACATTTGCACAGTTTAATTCCTTTTTGAGTAGGTAGATGTTCTTAAGTACTTGCTCCTTTTTAAAACAAAACAAAACTTTTCGCACTTACACTTTTACAAACAAAGTTTTCAAAAACACTTCATCACACTCTTGAGGACAGAAACAAGAGTTAAATCGAAGTTAAAAATAAAAACTTTCAAAACCCACAATCACAAAGAAAAGCAAACTTTTGAAAACATAGTGAGCAAGTACCTAAGAGCCCGTGGATAACCACGGATAGAAAGAGTGATAACACCTTCTGTTTCTATAATCTACCTCCTGAACCCGAGAAACATCTCGAAAAGGAATTTGTCTGTGCTTTTGTCCTTTCCTTGTTGGATAAAATAAAAGACGGTGGCGACTCTTGCTTACCGCGACATTTTGCGGAAACAAACGCAAACGCGAACTAGCATTCCAAAAACAGTCAGTTCTCATTCCCACCGGTCACAGGTGTCTTGGAAAATATCGCGTTTTTGATGCCAATCTGTTGAGGGGAGACCTGGTGCAGATACATGCTACTCTTTATAGTATGAATGGTCAAGAGAGGCACAACTATGGTTCTTGTCAGATCTGTTGTGGAGATTTTCGTGGATATCATATTGTGAAGAGAGGCCTTCAACGCTTGCTAGATCAAGATCTCATAACAGTCACTAGATACCGAGATGATAATAAGGTGAACATGGTGGACGGTTGCCCTGGAAAGTATCAAGTTTTTGACATCTGGTATGTTAGAGAATCATTGGTTCAGATGCATGCCCGTTTATACATACTTACTTTTGTCAGAAACCGTCATGCCGCATGTGGAGTCTGCTCTAGAAACCCACATGGATGCTTGCTGTAAGGAGAGACATTTAGAGGTTAATGGATGAGAAAATGATCACCATAACTTACAATAGAGATGATAATGAAGTAAATATGATTGAATACGGTCTTGCTGAATTTATAACTATTGATGATAGTGTGTTAATTCCCGATAAGGCATATGCTACATATGCTAGAGAATCTACAATTGAAAATCTCAACACAGTGACTCCTGTAGAGATACATGAACATTGGGTTCGAAGAAAGTTGATTGATTTTAGTCATGACTGGTGCCCAAAATGTGAAAAGAAACCATGGGGCTGCACTACTCTGAGAGGGGATCTCCAGATATTTAAAGGCATATGTTTGTTTAAAGAGGGAGAGATAGCCATTCCTGTTGAGTGAAGAAAAGAGGAAGAGCAGCTAAAACTGTGTTGTCAATCAAAATATCTCTTGATACAAGTGTGAAGGTCATTGTTTACAAAGGGAAGGATGTGGACGCTGAAGTGAATGTTATAGTCCTTCATTTTAATATACCTGAGCCTTTGGAAATAACATATAGCAGACAAATAGCTCCTGTTTCCCCCTTGGTTGTGTACTTGCCAAAACCGACTCCCTATGATTTTGATAAAGTTGTGTCGTACAAATACAATGCTGTCATGATTGAAAATGGGAAAAAGGTTCTCATTTCTTCTCATTCTTCTGTTGTTAACATAGCTGATGTGAGTGGTTTGACTCATAATGGTCGTGTGTTCTCCGCTATACTTCCGAGGAAAGTTGGAAATATCCCAGCTCAAGCTGTTGTTGCAATTCCTAATCCTAGAGTAGAGAAAGGACAACCCAGTAAGACCAATCTGAATGATGATGCTGATGAAGTTTTAAAATTGATTAAAAAGAGTGAATACAAGGTGATAGTTCAGTTGTTGCAAACACTTTCCAAGATCTCTATACTCTCTCTTCTGATGAATTCTGACACCCACAAAAAAGCGTTAATGAAAGTGATAGACCAAGCATTTGTTGACCATGATGTAACAATCGACCAATTCAGCGGGATAGTAGGAAACATTACTGCATGTAACAACTTGAGCTTTAGTGATGAAGACCTCCCTGAGGAAGGAAGGAATCACAATTTCACACTACATATCTCTATGAACTACCTTTCAGATAGTATGTCCAATGTATTGACAGATACATGTTCTTCACTAAATGTTATGCCTAAATCTAATTGTCTAGGCTCTCAGATCAAGGCATTCCCATGAAAAGTAGCGGGGTTGTTGTAAAAGCATTTGATGGTTCAAGAAAGACAGTAATTGGTGAAGTAGACTTACCAATGAGAATTGGTCCCCACTTTTTTCAGATAACATTCTAGGTAATGGATATCCAGGATACCTACGACTGTTTGTTGGGACGACCATAGATTCATGAGGCAAGAACTGTCACTTCAATGCTCCACCAAAAGCTGAAGTTTGTAAACAATGGAAAGTTGGTTGTGGTAGGAAGAGAGCGAGCTTTTATAGTGAGTCATCTATCGTCTTTCTCCTACATTGACGCCAGTGAAAAGTTTGGCACTCATTTTCAGACACTTTTTATCGCTGATAAGAGTACTAAGAAGAATGGGGAATCCATTGCTTCATACAATGATTCATAATGAGTAGTACAAAGTGGTGTAAGTACCAGTTGGGGTGTGTAGCGGTAGAAATGTTGAGACAAAGCCATTGGATTGACTTAACTCGCACAGATCAAATAAAAATCACCACCGCACTTTATTGTTTCCAAAGGAATGGGAAAAGAGCGAATAACCAAAAAAGAGGGGGAGAGAAATCTAAGTTTGGGGGTTGGTTATGCAAAGGGAAGGTATTAGCACCCTAAACATCTACGGTACTCTATAGGAACATCTTTGAATTTTTTTGTATTTTGGCTATAAGATATTGTATATAAAAATAAATTATGGGGATGAGAAAAGAAGTATATTTTACAATTTTTGCACCCGCCGTGATTGCGAACCTTTAGTGCCTACGTACCACCTTCTGTGCAATAGGGGGTCAGGGTACTCATAGTTCACCTTCAAAAAAATTTAAAACACAAGTGTGTTGGTTAATTTTAAGAGACAAGACATCATTGTCTTATCCGAGTGGAAGAACATACTTACTACCCACAATTATGAGAAAGGAGAATTTGCATCATCTCAAAGTGGAGGATATAGCTTGGATTTTAAAATCAACAAAATAATCACTCAACAACCAAGTGGAAAATATCTCACTTCACTATATATCATAGAAGTATAGTAGCTCGCATAACTACAAGGATTGACAAGAGTCTGATCTTTTTGAGAAAAGTTTTAAAGTAAAAAGCCAAAGTGGAAAAATGTTTTGAATGAGATTGTTTGATTTTAAGCATTCTCACAAAAATGTCAAAGTATTATTAGGTTGATTAAAGTTTGATCAAGAAAATATTTTGAGAATGCATGGACCTAAGTCCAAGTTTATTAAGAAAGCGGTTCAAGTTTAAAACAATAATAGTTTTCAAAAGAAGGGAGAAGATTTTTGAAATTAAAAAAGGTGGGAAGTTGAGATTATTTCTAAGCATCATTAATGCAAACACTATCATATTATTCCATGACAACAAGTAGTGGTCTCTTTATTTGAGAAGCTTGTGTGTCTCCAGATTGCTTTTTGGACGAAAATGGTAGTCTCTTTTAAGTAGTTTATTTGTAATACGGCGGGAGAATGGACTTAGGTGTTTTGAGTTTTATCGCAATTGTTGCGGATAGCAAGAGTCTCCACCGAATTTTCTTTTATCCAATAAAGGAAAGGGTGAAAAGAATAGGAAAGACCTTTTGAGAATTTTCTTGAGTTCGGGGGGTAGGTTATGAAAAGGGATGGTGTTAGCACCCTTTTCATCCGTAGTTATCTACGGGCTCTTAGTTTCTAGTTCACTTTGAAATGATTTATAAATGTTTTTGTGTTTTGTGTAAGTTTTAAAATATTTTGAAAACGCCTTTGTTTCGGTGAACTTTGTAATGATTCTCGTCTCGGTGAGAATGTATACAAAGTGTTGGTTTTAAAAATATTTCAAAGAGATGTTTGTTTTTGGAAAGATGTTTTAAAAGTTTAAGTGTGAAGATGGTTTTATTTGTGAGCAAGAACCAAATGAACGTTCTACCTACTCAAAAATTCTTTGTTCTTTTCCTCCTCCTTTGGATAATGTTATCTTACCATTAGTTGGTAAGCAACCATATCATTGGATGTGAAAGGACGAGCGCGAGTTATTATACAGTCATAGAAGGCAACATTGTAGGATACCTTAGCAATTTATCTTAAGGGTCTAAGATCGTTTACCGAAGGAAACATCAAAGGGTCATCGAGGGACTACGATCTTGTATTCGAGGGTCATTGCTAAAGTATCCCACGTTCGAGGGACATGACTGTTTATTTGAAGGCAACAAGTGGGGTATACCCTAGAGGTGCAAGTTTGAAAAGTGTTTTTGACTGCATGCATTTTTTTGTCTTTGAGATTAGAGTTTTCTAAGATTGGTTTTATCTTGCCATACAAACCCTAATTACTAGCAATAATAAGAAAGCAGTAAATTGCAGAAATCAAACATCCTACGCTATTACAACACTTTAGGGGATGGGCGTACAAGTTTATGAGTGGGGAATGAAAGCAATAAAGCCTAATTACTATTACAAATCAATGAGCAATTGTATAATTGTAAAGTAAAATAAAAGAGCATGTAATTGTGTAAAGAGGGGGAAAATGGTTAAGTGTGGTAAACCCTAAAATATTCTACGTTTTTTGAGAAAAAGAAGTTTGAATTTTGAAAAGAAAGAAATTAGGAGTAAACCCTAATTCTAATTTATTTACCGAATAAAAGAAATGTGAAGAAAATTAATTAATTTATCATGAAAATAATTTAATTAATAAAAACTAAGATAATTTAAGTATTTTAGAAAAGTATTATTTTTTGAGGTTTTGTTTGAGAAAATATTTTTAATGTGTAAAAATTATGATAAAAAACCTAGTTTTAAATTAATGTACAATTTTATTAATCAAAATAAAATAAAATGGTGATTAAAAATAAATTATTTTTATGTGAAAAAAATTAAATTACTTAATAAGAAAAACCTAAGTCTAATTTTTATGATTTTATGATAAAAAATGTTTAAACAAAAAAAACAAATAAATAATAATAATAAAAGAGAAAGATTAGGCCAGAACTGTAAAAGTGGAATGGGGGTGTAACAAATAAAAATCCCAGGCCTAAATGGGAAGTGGCCCAGGCGCCTTGCAACTGATCCAGTGTGGGAAGCCTTTGAAGTTTCACCATGGGGATGACATGTGGGGCGCTGGATCTGCCTTACATCATGATCTGATGGTTGTATGGAGAGGGTGTATCGCGCGCGTATATGGCCTGCTTGCACTGGATCCTGAAACTGAAAATGTGAAAAAACACAACAAAAGGGTACCACTGGGGCTCGAACCCATGTCCCTAAAGTGAAAGACGCGCACTCTAACCACTGGGGTGGTGATACATCCGTTTATTAAATTGAAACCATAAATATATAAAATAAAACAAGTCCTGAAGAGGACTTCATCTTCTTCCTCGCGCCCATGGCTAAAACATCATTTTTGAATTTTGTATCTCACTCATTTCTCAACCAAATGCAAAAGTGTAAACATGAAACTTGTTTGGTTTTTTACCACGAATCCAACCATGTAACTTATTTAAGCTAAAAATCAAAGCTTAAGTTTAATTTTGCTTGGTACCAAAAATATGCCCTAACTGGTCAAAGATGCAATTCTTCATACACAAGCAATTAAAATACAAACTAAGAACATGGCTAGATTTAAGGTAATGATGTCTACAATTTTGCTTCAGAATGCATATACAAAATATGCTTGAATTAAGATATTAAAGTTAGAAAACTTACCTCTTGCAGGGAGATTTGTGTATGGAGTTTGGGTAACTTTGGAGGTGCAGGGATGACCTGGTTAGCTTGCCTGGACCTTCCTGAGTGTGTTGCAATTCTTACTTTTTTTTGAAAGTCCCTGAATCTCCCTACTCAAGTCAAACTGCAAGCTCGAATATTGGAAATGGTGGATGATGAATATGGAGTTACAGTCCACAAACAGGTGTTGGTATCACTCTTATATGATGTATAGAAGGTGTATGAATGATTAGAATTAAAAACGCACGAGTGGTTTTTGATTTGGGGATTTGAAGTTCAAAAATGCCAAGTTTTGGCAAGTTCTATGTAGCAGGGTGTGTGGGAGTGTTTGAGGGGGATTTAACTCGTGTCTTGGCTTACAAATAACTTGTATAGTTATATGAAAAAAGTTGGAGGTGTTTTGCACAACAGATTTCTGAGTTATAAGGTTATGGCTAGGTTGCTTGATTTTGAAGAAAAGTGAGAAATATGGTTTCAAGGTAGAAGGTACAAGCATGTAGAGTGGTTAGTCACTTTAAACATGTTTGCTTATGATCATTTATCTTGAGTGTGGATAGAGGGAACAAGTTGGAGTCTCAATGAGGATGGACTTTGTGATTAAAGTCACTTTTCCAAAATGGAAGTGTGACATTTCTCCTTAAAAGGGCAAGTCAACTTGGACAAAGCTTGAACCAAGTGGATAATATCCCTAAAGCAAGTGTATTATTCTGATTATGGAAAGATTTACAAGATTTGAGGCCTGCAAAGCAAGATTATGCAGCATGGCTTGGTGATTTGAATTTGTGTTCATCATAGAAATGACCTATAATTCAAGAATGGATGTCCAATTTCATGCCTTCTAATATCCTAGCTCAAACATGATCTCTTAAAATTCTTGGACATTTTGGAAAGCTTGAAACATCCTCTACAACCTTTATGTTTACCATTTTGACAAAATCACCTTGGAGCTTGGTGAAAATTGGCCAAGAAGTTAGGTAAAAAATCTTCCTAAACTAGGTCAAATTTTCAATAAAGTGTTTTAGAAAAAAGTACATGACTTCATGAATTTATAACTCAAAATTGAAGCACTTATAGGACTTTATCAGTAAAGCAAAGTTATAGATCTCATCAAGATCTACAACTTTCATGTTGAAAGTTTTCTTTGAATCATCTTGCATCTTGGTGAAAATTTGGCATGAAGTAATGAAATTTTCATGTATAAAACACTTAGAAAAATTTCTAAGTCTTGAAAAGTTTGACTTTTCACATTGACTTTTGACTTTCTTGATTTTTTAATGATAAAGCTTCATATTTTTGAATATCTTGATGAATGGTGATCTTTGAAGCTCAACTTTGACCAAAAAGTCAAAGCTTGACTTTTTGTGCACCAGTTGACTTTTCATCAGTTGATCAAATTTCAACTATCAATCTGTTGATCTTGAGGAATGTTTTGAACCATGAAATTAGGTCAACATTTTTTATTTGAATCCTTGAGATTATGCTTCAATCCATTAGATCATGTATTAGGTCAAAAGTCACTGATCAGTCAATTACAGTCAAAACCCTAATTTTGACCATTTTGCCCTTTTTTGTAAATTGAGTGCTTTTCTTGAGGGATTATGATCAATGCTTGATAAAATGATGAATAGGACTTTAAAATGTTGATGTTAGCCAAAAATCATGAAGTTTGACGATAGGTTGACCATATTTGACATTTTACCCAATACAATTGATTTTTAGTCATCTGGTTAATTGACTGAGCAAAATTGTGATTCAAGACTTGAAACTTGACATGAGTATTCCTGGAGGCCTATAATGATCCATGAAAGTAATATGAGGCATTAGAAGTCCAAATATCCTTGTGAACATCAAAATCCTAATTTGAGGCATCGGTGTTTAGGAGATGGTTTGACCTAGTCAACACTTGTGCAAACTTGAGCTTTTGGAGATCTTGTAAGAAATGTCTTGAGAAAAGAGAGAGAAAATTTTGGGTTATAACAGCTTCCCCTGTTCAATCTTCTTAAACCTGAAGAGTTAGATTGGCGGGTCCTCCATTCATAACTTGAAGGTGGAAGGTGATTGAACACTAGAGTGCCCAGAAATTTGCACTCGCACGAAATAATGTTGTTGGTTGATTGTGTCGGGAATGGGCTTAAAGATGCCATTTGGAGAGTGATGGAATGTTATCGGAGATGGGATTATAGATGCCATCCAAAGTGACTTCTGGTAAGTATAATTCTTTACTGTGACTATTATTTTAACGTATATTGGAAGGAATCTTGTGGCGACTACTACTTCAGTAGGTAATGAAGGAATCTCTGACGACTACTGCTTCAATAGGTAATGAAGGAATCTCGGACGACTACTACTTCAACAGATAATGAAGTAATTTCTCACGAATACTACTTCAACAGATAATGAAGGAATATCTGACGACTACTACTTCAATAGATAATGAAGGAATCTCTGACGACTACTACTTCAACAGATAATGAAGGAATCTCTGACGACTATTACTTCAACAAATAATGAAGGAATCTCTGACGACTACTACTTCAACAGGTAATGAATAAATCTCTGACGACTACTACTTCAATAGATAATGAAGGAATCTCTAATGACTACTATTTCAATAGGTAATTAAGGAACCTCTGACGACTACTACTTCAACAAGTAATGAAGGAATCTCTGATGACTACTACTTCAACAGATAATGAAGGAATCTCTGACGACTACTACTTCAACAAATAATGAAGGAATCTTTGATGACTACTACTTCAACAGGTAATGAAGGAATCTCTGATGACTACTACTTCAACAGGTAATGAAGGAATCTTTGACGACTAATACTTCAACAGATAATGAAGGAATCTCTGACGACTACTACTTCAACAGGTAATGAAGAAATCTCTGACGACTACTACTTCAACAAGTAATGAAGGAATCTCTGACGACTACTACTTAAATAGGTAATGAAGGAATCTCTTACGACCACTACTTTAACATATAATGAAGGAATCTCTGATGACTACTACTTTAACTGATAATGAAGGAATCTATGATGACTACTACTTCAACAGGTAATGAAGGAATCCAAGCTTAATTTCGTCACGAAGGGATATTCTTTAGAATGACTCCCTGGGACAAATCTTTGATGGAAATATTTGTTAGATTTTAACCTCTAGAGAAATTCGTAGATAGTTGATGAAATTCATCTGTTGATTGATCTTTTCCTGAAAAAGTAAGAGTTAGTTTTATGCAATGCCATGATGTACGAAATGCATTGCTTAATGATATTCTCAAAATAAATGATATGCTATATGTTTTTGTATGTGTATGCTATGAAATGTCATTGAAGTGTATCTTTGTCTGGGAAGATAAATCCTTGACTACTGCTCGAAAGCTTTGGGAAGTTAAATCTCAGACTACTGCTGGAGATGAAGAGTATGTGTATCTTCAACCTTGTTTAGAATGCTTCCGCTGGGAATTCTGGTTTGTTGTTTAAGGAAACTCTACATGGAATGTTGATTTCTATTTGGGGAGTATAGCTCAGGAACCTTGGTTGACCATTACTCTATTGGGGAATTCTTATATACTCTGATTGGGAATAAAGAGATGGATAATCTTCTAACTTGTCGGGGAGGATCAAAGCTAACTGGTATCTGGTCGGGTTACAGTAAATTTCTTGGGATAATATCTACTTTATTGGAGAAGAGGAATTTTGCCAATGAGTGGTCTGAGAAATAGACTCAAGCTGGGGAGGTTGTAATTCGTTGGGGGAATAAACCCTATTGAGGAAGGTATTTTGATGACCTTACTGGGGAAGAATTTTGCAAGGCTTTCTCTTTCAGTTTCGGAAGTCCAAACTTGGTCGGGGAAGAGAATTTCCAGGGAACATGTCGATTGGAACTTTGGATGGAGAATGTATGAATTCACTCTGTGGGGATAATTTTATTGAAGTAACTCTTTGGGGATATGCTAAATCCTTGAGTAAATGCTTATTACTGTTCTTGTGTGTATATTTGTTAACAGTTAATCATGTCCATATGCATATGTTCATTTAATTTTAGTCATTGGACATTTTTGCAGTCAAAACAGAAGAAAAAAAGTTTGCACTTCAAAGTATATCTGTATTGATAATTTGCCTAAAAACAAGCGTTTTTGTACAGGGAGACATAAATCCTAGTAAGAGGAAATCGTCAAAAAATGAAAATAATACAAAGTGAAAACAAAAATTGTATAGCCATGTGGTAGTGATCTCATTGGGTTCCAACTCCGCTATTGCCCCTATGTCTTCGAACATCATCCCTTGCCGTCGAAAGAAGTTGACTGGATTGATCTCGTACCGTTTGAACTTTTGACCTTGGTAATAAAGCTAATTGTTAGTGATTCGACGAGACATAGTCGTACACCTTAATCCTTAAATTTTGTCTGGACTTCCCTTTCAAATTTTCAGTCCACCAGGATACCCATTTTTACTCGAGTCGCCCTTTCAGGTTTTCGACTTTCCGGGTGTACAATCTTTTGCATATATCCCTAATTTTTCCCGAACCCTTTTGGTTCGTCGGGATGCCCTTATTTTTGCCTAGGTATGTCAACCTAGCGGGTCATTCTTTATGTGTAGTATTTTTTGACTATGTCCGCATTCACAGGATGCGGGAAATCTTCTCCGTCCATAGTGGTTAGCATCATAGCACCACCATAGTATACTTTCTTGACAAAAATGGCCCTTCGTAAGTGGGAGTCCATTTACCCCGGGGATCGCCTTGTGGTAAAATGATGTGTTTTATTACCAAGTCACCGGCTTCGTATACTCGAGGTTTGATCTTCTTGTTGAATGCATTAATCATACACTTTTGATACATTTAACCATGACAGACAGCAACCAGCCTCTTTTCGTCAATCAAGTTCAACTGATCTAACCTAGTCTGAATCGATTCGTCTTCGCCTAAGTGTGCTTCATTCATAATCCTTAAGGAATAAATATGAACTTCGACAGGCAGGACGACTTTCATGCCATAGACTAAGGAGAATGGGGTTACCCCGGTTAATGTTCGTGCCAAGGTACGGTAGCCATGAAGAGCAAATGGTAGCATTTCATACCAATCTTTGTAGGTCACCACCATCTTTTGCATAATCTTCTTTATGTTTTTATTAGCAGCTTCCACTGCACCATTCATCTTAGGTCTGTAAGGAGAAGAGTTGTGATGCTTGATTTTGAACTGCATACATAGTTCAGTGATCTTAACATTTTTGAGGTTGTTTACATTGTCAGTGATGATCCTTTCAGGGATGTCGTACCGGAAGATGAGGTTATGCTTGATAAACCAGGATATAACATTCTTAGTGACTGAGGCAAATGAAGCAGATTTGACCCATTTGGTGAAGTAATCAATGGCGACGAGGATGAAGTGATGTCCATTAGAGGCAGTGGGCTTGATCTCTCCAATCATGTCAAGGCCCCACATTGCAAATGGCCACAAAGCAGTCATGACATTCAAAGGTACTAGAGGCGCATGAACCTTGTCGGCATAGATCTGAAACTTATGGAAAGTCCTCGAGTGGTGGTGATAATCAGTTTCCATAGTCAAGCAATAGTAACCAGTCCCCATAATAGTTTTGGCCATAGTGTTCCCGATACAGTGAGTTCCGATGATACCTCCACGCATGTCTTCCATGATCTTTTCTGCTTCCTTCTTGTCCATACAACGGAGCAGAGTAGAATCATGGTTGCGCTTGTATATGATCCCATTGTTTAGGAAAACTTTGGCTGAGAACCTCCGCAGGAATTTGTTGTCATTGATTGAAGCACCTTCAGGATAGTCTTGTGTTTCAAGTTACCTCCTCACTTCATGATACCAAGTCTTCTCCTCATCAGTGTCGATCTCGTAGCAGTGCGCAGGTTCGTCGAATCTTTCGATGGTAATTCTGGAAGCTTAATTGTCCTAATTGACCTTGAACATAGATGACATAGTTGCTAAGTGTGATACGGTGGCAGAACCGACTGTTTTTACTGGTTTTCATTTTGCATTTTTTGTTCGCAAAATGTCGCGGTAAGCAAGAGTCGTCACCGACTTTTATTTCATCCAATCATGGAAAAGAGAAAAGAACAGAAAAAACCTTTTTTCGAGCTATTCTGAGTACGGGGGGTAGATTATAGAAAGGGAAGGTGTTAGCACCCTTTCTATCCATGGTTTTACATGGGCTCTTAGGTACTTGCTCATTTTTAAATTACTTGTGTGTGCTTTGTTTTGAAAAGTTTTGTTTCACTTTGTTTTAACCCTTGTTTCTGTCCTCAGGAGTGTTGCAAAGTTGTTTTTTTTTTGAAAACTTTGTTTGAAAAGTGTTTGGTGTGAAAAAGATTTATTTGTTTGAGCAAGTACCTAGGAACTAATCTACCTACTCGAAAAAGTCTGTTCATTTTCCTTTAGACAGCACTATCCTATTATTAAGGAATAGGTAGCACTGTCGTTGGAATTGTAAGGGACATTCGAAAGGGATGAGTACAATCACTAAAGCAATATTTAGAAAACTTTAGTAGTAACCCTAGAGTCTTAAGATCTTTCCTATGCAACATTTCCGAGGCAACATTCGAATGGGACACTTTGATCTCTTTAGACTGGAGGGAAACCACTAAGATCTCATATGCTTAATGATTGTTTACCGAAGGCAACCGAAGTGAGGTAAACCCTAGGAGTGAATATGTGCATATGATTTGTTTCAGTTGTTTAATCTTTGCACATTAGGTGATCTACAGTTTTAATTTTCCATACATTCTTTCCATATAATCCTATAAGCCATACATCTAGACAGTTAAAGATTGCGGAAATTAAAAGCGGAAAAGTAAATCTAATTATTACAAGGCTTCGGGGAATGGGGATTACATAACCAAAACTTGAGGGGAAATTAAACAGTAAATAAAACCCTAGTTTAAAAGACTATTACAACCTCAGAGCAATTACAAATATATAATGAAAAGTGCGTACGACAAATTTAAATGCGAGAAATTAGGGTTTTGACCCTTGAAAACCAAATTGAATTTAATTAAAGAAAAAAATCATTTTTTGTCATTTTTATTTAAGGAAATAAAGAATAAATTGGAAAATATCCTAATCACTAATTGAGTTTTAATTATGAAAAATCATTAAATTAATGAAAAAAACAATTAACCTATTTTTGTGTTTTTATTTTGAGAAGGAATTAAAATTAAGAATTAAACCTAATTTCTATTTGATTTTAATTATGAAAAAAAGATTTAAGTTAACCTAATTAAACTAATTAATGCAATTAAATATTTTATAAAAAAAAGGACTAAACCTAATATTGTTTGTGATTTTCTGATTTTTATGTTTTGATTAAAAATGATTTTTGGAAAATAAATAAATTAAAACAAAAAAGAATTGAAATAAAATAAAAAAGAAAAGATTGGGCCTGTGTGGTAGAATGCAGACTGGGGGGGGTGCATTGCCAAATTGTTAGGCCCAAATTGGTTGGCCCATGTTCCTTGCGTGTGATCCCATGTGGATTAGCTTCGGAGAGTGCACCATGGGCTGTTGTGGTTGGACGCTGGATCTGGACCAAGGGATGCTCCAAAGGGTAGGATTTGTGAGCGTATGATGGACACATGGAATGGTGATGTACTGAATCTGCAGTAAATTGTTAGGAAAATAATAAAAGTGTGAATTAATAATTAAAAACCTAACTCTGATTAATTTACAAGTTAATTATGAAATAAAATCAATATTGATTAAATCAAAACAACTTTTATATCAAAAATTATTTTAATTAATTGAAAGCCTAAAACTAATATTTAATGATTTTTTGTGATTTTATATGTTAATTAAATTAATGATAGAAAACAAATCAAGTGAAAAATAAATAAATGAAAAGGGTTAGAAAAGAAAATAGTCAAAAAAGTGAAAAATGCATGGGGTGGGTGATGAACCCATGCCCCTTGGGTCACAGTTAGGCGCCTCATCCACCAAGCCAAGCTATTATTTGTGATTCAAACCTGTTCTACGTAACAACAAGAACTCATTTGGACAGTTAATAAACATTAGCAATGCATGAAATTAATTATATGAATGTTTGAAAGAAAATAAAATAGGAGAAGATGAGTATGCTTGTTTCAAGCATCAATGGCCATGACTTTCGACCTATTCTTACCCTTAGATACCTTAGGAATAATTTGTAATTGATGGCTTGGACTGAAAGTGGCTGGCTCTTCGGTTTTGACTTTGCACTAGTTTTGACAGAATTTGAGGTTTTTAGAGAGCATTCTTGGGCAGCCAATTTCGTGCTCCCTAGTGTATGAGGGTGTTGTGTTTATATAGAGGAGGAATTTAGGTCAAAAATAATGGAAGAAATCTCATGGTATCTTGAGGAATTATGAAGATTTGATTTGATTTTGGCCTTGTATGATTTCTTTCCAAAATAGCTCCAATCATGACTTTTTCAATCTAAATCGTCCTTGCAAGAATTACATGCCATGCTAGATGTATATGGACTCATAATGTGCACAAAAATCCCAAGATTTGATTTGCTTTTATTATTTTACCATTTAATTTGATTTATTTTGTTTTAAATGAATAAAAAATCAAAATAAATGATAAAAATAATAAAATAATAGGTGGAAAAGCTCAGGGGTCGTGGGTCCTATTAGAAACATGTTTCAAACAAGAAAACATGGGCCTCTTCAAATGTAACCTCTTTGTAAGGGATCAGATTTGGATGTTTGGTATCCCACTCTCCTTTAACTTGACTAATTACCAGGGCCGAATCTCCATACACGCTTAAGAATTTGATTATTAGGTCAATGGAAGCCTTAAGACCTAAGATGCATGCTTCATACTAAGCCATGTTATCGGTACATTCGAAGCAAAGTCTGGCAGTGAAAGGTGTATGGCAACCTTTGGGAGAAATGATCACAGCACCAATTCTATTACCCAATGCATTAGAAGCTCCATCAAAAACCATAGTCCATCGGGATCCTTGTTCAGGTCTTTCATACGGTCCAGGATTTTTACAGTCGCTTATCAACATGATATTCTCGTCTGCGGATTCAAAGTTCATGGATTGGTAGTCATCAACAGCTTGATGGGACAAATGATCCGCCAGCACACTTCCTTTGATTGCTTTTTGTGTAGTGTACTAGATATCATGTTCGGTTAAAATCATTTTCCATATAGCTATTCGTCCGAAGAGAGCTGGCTTCTCGAAGATATACTTAATGGGATCCATATTAGAAATCAATAAAGTGGTGTGAGTCAGCATATACTGTCTTAGCCGGCGAGCAACCCATGCCAAAAAAATAGCAAGTTTTCTCGAGCACTGAATATCTGGTTTCACAGTTGGTAAACTTTTTTCTAAGGTAGTATATTGCATTCCATTTTCGGCCAGACTCGTCATGTTGACCCAACACACACCCCATTGAATTCTCTAATACAATCAAGTACATAATCAGAGGTCTTCCTTCAACTGGAGGCATTAGGATTGGAGGTTCTTGTAATTACTCTTTGATCTTGTCAAAAGCTGCTTTGCAGTCGCCGTTCCATCTGACTACTTGATCTTTCTTCAATAGTTTGAAAATCGGCTCACAGGTAGTAGTTAAGTGAGAGATGAATCAAGTGATGTAGTTGAGTCGACCTAAGAAACCTTTGACCTCATTCTAAGTATATGGTGCTGGCATTTATTGTATGGCTTTGACTTTCGCTGGATCAACCTCAATACCTTTTCCACTGACGGCAAACCCTAGAAGTTTTCCAAACCTCACCCCGAAGGTGCATTTGTTGCGATTCAGCCTCAACTTGTAATTCTTCAACCTTTCAAATAGCTTGTGTAAATGTTTAAGGTGTTCTTCCTCAGTTTGCGACCTTGTAATCATGTCATCAACGTACACTTCTATCTCATGATGGATCATGTCATGAAATAGAGCCACCATAGCCCGTTGATAGGTTGCACTCGCATTCTTCAAACCGAAAGGCATGACCTTATAACAGAAGGTGCCCCACTGTGTAACAAAAGTGGTTTTCTCCATGTCTTCGGGTGCCATTTTGATTTGATTGTATCTAGAGAAGCCATCCATGAAGGAGAAAACTTTGTGTTGAGCCGTGTTGTCAACCAAGACATCGATATGTGGTAACGGGAAATCATCTTTGGGGCTTTCCCTATTCAAATCCCTGTAGTCTACGCACATACGGAATTTTCCATATTTCTTTGGCACTGAGACCACATTTGCAACCCATTGGGGATATGATGCCACTGCCAGAAAACCTGCATTGAACTGTTTCATTACCTCAGCCTTGATCTTCTCAAACATATCTGGCCGCATACGACGAACCTTTTGCTTGATCAGAAGATAACCTTCCTTCATTGGCAGACGATGGACTATGATATCAATATCAAGCCCCGACATATCTTCATATGACCAAGCGAACACTTCAACATAGTCGTGCAACATTTGGACCAATCTTCTATTGACACAGTCTTCCAAGTTAGCACCGATCTTGACCTCCCTCTTGTCTTCCTCAGTACCTAGGTTAATCACTTCAACTGGTTCTTCGTGCGGTTGAATGGCCTTTTCCTCTTATATCAGAAGTCTGGAGAGTTCCCCAATTATTTCACAATCTTCCTCGCCTTCGTCTTCGTCTTGATAAATTGGATGTTCAAAATCATAGATGGAAATAGAAGAATCATTGTCAATGAGATCCAGAGTGGATGTGGATCTGCAAATGTGTGTGTGTGTGCATGTAAGGTCACATGGCTATTTTGAAAATGCAATAAAGTAAGATAAAGACAAAGAGCGCAAAATTTGAATGCAAAATAGTCCAATGTTTTTCATTAAAATGAGCATATGACATATGAAAATGATAAACCCTTAACAAATGGACCACTGTGCCCTAGGCAAGGTACACGGCTTAAAGTCACTGTTTTAATGGAAATTATAGACAAAGTTCTCAAAGTAATAAAAATAGTAACTGGAAATTACTCCTGGCTGAAGGAGATGGGAATGAAGTCCTTGGTCTGCCAGTTGTTGAGTCCTCCACCAACAGTTGGGTAGATCCAGTCGTCAAAGTTGCAATCAACATCAGAGTCTTCAAGAGAATTAACCTCATGGTTACTAATGCAGAGAGGTGGTTTCCCTACACGAGCACGTCGAACCTCCTTTTGAGCTTTGGAAGTGAAGCCCAATCCAAATTTGTCTGACTTGAAAAGGAAATTAGGAAGTTGTCCCCAAATGGTGCAACCTCCTTCTTCAATAACAGCACAAACATCTTTGAGGGAAACCATCCTTGGTGTATCTTTAGCAGCTTCGGGAGTGTCAGGAGTGGTCTTGGCAACAACGACCATGGGAGAGACCATTTTAAAGGCTTGACAAGGAGTTTCAATAAACTCTCCATCCATTTCAACATATTTGAATGAATTTAGATGACTGATCATAAACTCTTCTTCTCCGCATACAGTGATAATTTTTCCTTTGACCAGGTCTTTCAAGTCAACATTAATGAAAATTGATTATTCCGGCCTGGAGTTACGTCCTAGCGATTTGATGGTAAAAGCCTTTGATGGGTCTCGAAGAGCAGTATTTAGGGAGGTGGAATTACCTATCAAGGTGGGTCCTCGCACTTTTAATGCTACTTTCTTTGTGATGGACATACAACCAGCATATTGTTGTTTGTTGAGGCAGCCGTGGATTCACAAGGCAGGAGCAATCACCTCTACTCTTCACTAGAAGCTAAAATATCCTACAGAGGGAAAATTGTTAGCTGTATGCGGCAAGGAAGAGTATATCGTGAGTCATTTGACATCATTCCGCTATGTTGAAGTTGAAGGTGAAATACACGAGACTCTGTTTCAGGCATTTGAGATAGTTCATGCAGTCAATTTTCCGCCCCCAGAGCAGAAAAAGAAGCCGGAAACTATTATGTCTTCTCTCAGGGATGCTAGAGTGGTGGTAGAGAACGGAAACCCTGAAGGTTGGGGTCGAGTGCTGGATGTTACCCCAAAATTCAACAAATTCGGTCTTGGTTACATCCCGGGTCAGCAAAATGCAGCTTTCAGAGCTTCTGGTTTATCTATTCCTGTGATATTCTCCCGTCCTAATGCTACTCAAGAAGGATGCACCAATGCAATTGGTAACGATATGGCTGATGGATACAATATTGAAGATTGGATCCGTCCAAGCATTCCAGGCCAAGCGCTCAACAATTGGACTTCTGTGGATGTTCTCCAAGTTTCAAGCACTGAGGAGTAATTTTCCCTGTTTGCTTTTATTATCATATCATAATTCCTACGCTCTGCCCAAGGCGTAGTGGATCATTTGTGTAGGGCCACCATGTTTATTTTCAAAAGTTTGTCATAAATAAAGGACGTTTTTGCATTCAAAAATCTTGTCCTATTCTTTTCTTTTTATTTTATTTTCTTTTAAATGGCAATGTTCCCTTTTTCACACATTGTCACTAAAACACCAAAATACCGTTTATGCAGATGCACTGCCACCACGAATTATATTGATAACGACTCTGCTATCGCACACTATGACTTTAACAATCCGATTTATCAAGCTGAAGAAGAGGCATATGAGGATTGTGATCTTCCTGAAGAATTAGCAACATTGTTAAAAAAAGAAGAGAAGCTTATCCAGCCGAATCAAGAGTCAATTGAGATGGTGAATATTGGCACAGAAGAGGTAAGAAGAGAGGTCAAGATATGGGCAGATCTCGATGAAAGTATAAAGGTCAGACTAATTGAGCTACTCCGTAAATATTCCGATATCTTCGCTTGGTCCTATGAGGATATTCCAGTGTTGGATATAGATATCATGGTGAATCGACTATCGCTCAAAGAAGGTTGCTCCCCTATCAGGAAAAAGCTTCGAAGAACTCATCCTGAGATGTCCAAGAAGATTAAAGAAGAAGTTCAGAAACAATTGGATGCGAATTTCTTAAAAGACATCAATTATCCGCCATGGATTGCAAATATTGTGCCTGTGCCCAAGAAAGATGGTAACGTCAGAATGTGCATGGATTATAGGGATTTAAATAGAGCTATCCCTAAGGATGATTTTCCTCTTCCTCATATTAATGTGTTGGTCAATAATACTGCTCACTCTAAAGTGTTTTCCTTCATGGACGACTTTTCGGGTTACAATCAAATTAAAATGGCTCTGGAGGATATGGAGAACACAACATTTATCACGCCTTTGGGAACCTTTTGCTATAAGGTGATGCCGTTTAGTTTGAAAAATGATGGGGCAACGTATCAGCGTGCCATGGTTACTCTCTTTCATGATATGATTCACAAGGAGGTTGAGGTATATGTGGACGATATGATTACTAAGTCTGACACAGAAGAGGAGAATCTGGTTCATCTGGAAAAATTGTTTGAGAGACTGAGGAAATTCCTGTTGAGGCTGAATCCCAATAAATGCACCTTCGCGGTGAGGTCTGGCAAGTTGTTGGGATTTATTGTAAGTGAAAAAGGCATCGAGGTTGACCCAACTAAAGTGAAGGAGATACAAGAAATGCCTGAACCAAAAACAAAAAAGGAAGTATGTGGTTTCTTGGGGAGGCTAAACTACATTTCCAGGTTTATTTCTCATCTTATGGCTACATGTGAACCTTTATTCAGATTGTTAAAGAAAAATCAGACGGTAGGGTGGAATGAAGATTGTCAAAAGGCATTTGACAAAATAAAGGAGTATTTGCAGGAACTCATAATACTTATGTCGCCGGTGGAAGGAAAGCCATTAATCATGTATTTAATTGTGTTGGAAAATTTATGGGTGTGTCCTCGGTCAGCATGACGAGACAGGGAAGAAAGAACAACCCATTTATTACTTGAGTAAGAAGTTTACGGAGTGCGAGTCAAGGTACTCATTGCTGGAAAAGACTTGTTGTGCACTTGCTTGGGCTGCCAGACGCTTAAGGCAATACATGTTAACTCACACCACCTACTTGATATCCAAAATGGATCCAATCAAGTACATTTTTGAGAAGTTGGCAATTACAGGCAGGGTAGCCCGTTGGCAGATGATACTCACTGAATATGATATCCAGTACACTATGCAAAAGGTGATCAAAGGTAGTATATTGGCCGATCATCTTGCTCATCAGCCCATGGACAATTATGAACCAATGAAGTTTGACTTTCCAGATGAGGATATAGAGTACATTCAGGATTGTAATATGCCAAGCCAAGACGAAGGACCCGAGCTAGGATCACGTTGGACGCTTGTGTTTAACGGTGCCTCTAATGCCATGGGCAACAACATCGAAGCTGTTATTACTTCCCCTGAAGGATTCCATATTCCTTTCACAGCTCATATTTGCTTCGATTGTACTAACAATATGGCCGAATATGAAGCTTGCATTTATGGCATGGAAGCAAAAATCGACCTGCGGATCAAATATTTGAAAGTTTATGGGGATTCCAATCTTGTTATCATCCAGATTAATGGAAATTGGGAGACTCGTCATCAGAACCTGATTCCCTATCGCGAGCATGTTATGAGGTTGATTCTGTACTTCGAAGAGATCACGTTCGAACACATTTCCAGAGAAGAGAACAATCTAGCTGATGCACTAGCAACTTTAACTTCCATGTTCAAAGTTAAGTGGGCTAACAAAGCACCTTCCATTACCATCAGAAGGTTGGATGAGCCAGCTTTTTTCTTTGAAACGAATTTGGAATCGGACATTAAACATTGGTTTTATGATATCAAAATATATCTTGAAACGCAAGAATACCCTGAAGTGGCATCTATCACAGATAAGAAGTTCTTGAGAAGATTTTCGGCAAAGTTCTTCCTCAGTGGTGGTGTGTTGTATAAGAGGCATCATGATGGTTTACTGCTCAGATGCATTGACAAAAGAGAAGCAGCTAGAATCATTAAGGATATACATGAGGGCGACTTCGGGACTCACTCTAGTGGGCATACCATGGCCAAAAAGATTTTGCGAGCTGGTTATTATTGGTTGACCATGGAGACTGACTATTATAATCATGCACGGATTTGCCACAAATGTCAAGTTTATGCTAATATGGTACATGTGCCGCCCATACCACTGAATGTCTTTACTTCCCCTTGGTTGTTCGCGATGTGGGGAATTAATATGATTGGAAAGATTGAACCAACTGCATCCAACGGACACCGTTTCATTTTGGTTTCCATCGATTATTTCACTAAGTGGGTCGAAGTCACATCTTATGCCAATGTCACCAAGCAGGTGGTAACTCGGTTCATTAAGCACAATATTATATGTCGTTACAGAGTGCCCGAGAAGATCATCACCGACAATGAGTCCAATTTGAACAACAAAATGATGAAGGAGCTTTGTGAGTCCTTCAAAATCAAGCATCATAACTCGTCCCCGTATCGACCGAAGATGAACGGCGCTGTCGAAGCGGCCAATAAGAACATTAAGAAGATTGTACAGAAGATGGTAGTAACCTATAAAGATTGGCACGAGATGTTTCCCTTTGCTCTACATGGTTATCGTACCATTGTGCGTACTTTGACTAGGGCAACCCCATTTTCCTTGGTCTACGGCATAGAGGCAGTGTTACCTATAGAAATCAAAATTCCTTCTCTTAGAATCATGATGGATGTTGAGATTGATGAAGGCGAATGGGTGCAGAATCGGCTGGATCAGTTAGAACTTATCGATGAGAAGAGGTTGATAGCTATGTGTCATGGTCAGGTATATCAGCAAAGGATGAGGAAAGCTTTTAACAAAAAGGTGCGGCCCCAGTATTACAAGCCAGGTGACTTTGTGCTCAAGAGGATAATTCTTCCCAAGAGGATCCCAGAGGCAAGTGGGCTCCAACTTATGAAGGACCATTCGTGGTCAGAAAAGTTTTCTCTGGTGGAGCGATGATGCTCGCAACCATGGATGGAGAATACTTCCCTCTTCCTGTAAATGCTGACGTGATAAAAAATACTTTGCATAAAAAAAAAAGAACCCCGCTAAGTTGAAAACCCGAAAGGGCAGCTTAGGAAAAAAGAGGGTGTCCTGGTGAATCGAAAACCCGAAAGGGCGATTCAGGAAAAAGTTAGGGACTTAAAGCAAATGACTGCGCTCAGCATGATTTCCTTTGCTTCTCTCTTTTGGTCACCTGGCAGAGGTTTAGAGCCAATCCAAGACGGTTGTGTCAAAAGTAGGAAGACGAAGGCGTTAAAGTCATAAGAGTTATAGCAGAGTCGGAACTTGATGGATATTCATATTCACATTGCCATTTGTAAACACTTGTTTGTTTTGATTTTGCATTTAGCTACTCCCAAATGTAAATGCCTTTTTCACAGGCTCATTTCTAAAAATCGATAAAAGATCCTCTCTTATATCTTCACATAAATTCCTTTTTACTGTTCTGTTTGCAAAAACGTCCAATATTTTGATAAACATGTGCATATGAAAATTGTTGGCCCTACATAAACATGATAATCTAAGTTATATTTGCTTGAAATACGGATAATAAGTATAATTGTCATGTTATGCAAGGGGCATGTTAATTTTTCTTCTTGCTGATACTCAGCTACTTTTCTTGTGGGTACTTTGCTAAGCCATTTCATGACTCTGTACTTGGGGAAAAGGTTTATCTCTCCCTTTTTGAATGCTCATTTCTTCGGAAAGACACAAGGAAAACTATTCTCAACTTCCCTTCATAATAAAATGATCATGTGTCAGGATAGTGGCAAGTTTTTGGTACATTGAGAAGTCTGGATAGAGACAATTCTCTTCTAGGGTGGAATTTTTTCTCTTATGTACTTTCATGTGTATTTTGATTGACTGATTTAACATTGTTTGCATGCAGGAACTTGTTTGTTTTTGAATGTCAACCCTGATGAGCTGAATATGTTTGCCTTGAAGTGTTTCTTTTGTTTTTTTTACTTAAACCATTCATTATCACTCTTTAAATGATTTTCTGGCATTTAGATACCAATTGTGCCAACTCTTTTGCCTAGTTAAAAGATTGGAGGAAGGGCGATATCTCTAATTGTATGCTTTTGAGTAGAACCCTGTTGACGATGTACATGCCTTGTTTCAATCCCCAAACACTGGAGATATAAGGGAGATAGACCCTCGTTATCCCCCTCTGAGCCTTTGAAGTAGGAGTTTCTTTTCTGCACGAAAGAAAACCTTTATTTTTTTAACCAGGGGCGGGGTAGATGTTCAGTTAATTTGATCAAACATTCAAATTTCAGAAGGAGTCCCATCTAAGAATCACCGCATTTTTATCCTCCGCATTATGAGATCAGGAGAATGTCAAAACACAAATGTTTATTTCCTCACAAGAACCCTGAGGTCGAGATCAAATTGATACAACAATGGTTATCCCTCGCCGACCAAGGAATGAGGCAGTTGTTTTCTTCCCAAAGGTTCAAAGACCTAAGATCACACGATTTGTTAAAAAAAACAAAAAAAAGGAAATGAATAAGAAACAAAAAGCCCCGCTAAGTCGAAACTTAAAAACAAGTCTCTTAGGAAAAAGTTAAGGTATCCTGCTGGACTCCCAATTTGAAATTCAAAAGAATTCGTCCAGGCAAAAATTAGGGAAGGCGAAAAGGAATGTAAAAGCCTGAAAGGAAGAAAAGGATTATCCAATAAAAATTTCATCAAAAGAAAGAAAAATCGTTTGTTCAAAATAAAGAAGAAGAAAAACAAAGGTTAAGTGACGATCATGTCAAGGAATTTGTCGGGATTACTCAACCATTATGAACCCTTTTGAGAGATGAGTGTTTGTGTCAAGTCAACTGAACTTAGGACCGGAGAACATCACGAAGGGGGTGGGCACCAAATAACTTGAGCCTTACAAACTTTTTTTTAAAACCCATGAACCAGGCCACGTTACAACTTTTAAAAAGTCCTAACTGAAACATGGGTTTAACTTAAAAGCATACTACAACAGGATATTGCTTCCTAAACATATGTTGGTATCTTATCGCCTGCATCATGTTTGTTTTAAAAAAAGAAGAAATTTTTTGTTTACTCTAACAAAGTGATTCACTCACGACAGGGATGCAACATCTTTTTCATTCAAGGTTTTCAAATTTCAAGGTTTATGTAATTGTCGTATCAGGGCTGTCATTCCTATAATAAACATCCTTCTGCATATAAAACATTTGTTTGACATCAAAAAAAGCTTACATAATGAACATCAGTAAGGAGCTTAACGTTGTCAGGAGGGGAAGATTTGGCTTTTCTGTTGGATAGAGGTCATTCGTGTCATGAAAAGGATCTTTCCCTATCCCCGGTGAAGTTTCGCTTCCTCAGAAGAGTTTTATTGCCCCGAAAATCTTTTTTAAGAGAAAGGATTCGTTCTGAGACTCCAAGTTTGAAGATGTCGCATATCTCCAGTGGAGTTGTTTAAATGGGAACTCACAATCTGAAGAAGTTTCATTTCTCTAGCGGAGTTTCCAATTAGAGATTTATCGTCCTGACCTCTCATCTCCCATCTAATATGTTGCTTGGGGCATCCTTATGATTAGGATCTTTCCTTATCCCCAATAAAGTCAATACTGTGTGACTATCTGCATGATCCATCCAATGGTTGCATTCCAAAATTTCAAAAATCTCCAACAAAATGCTCTTCGATAGAGTTTTATTTCCCCGGTGAAATCCCGTTTCCTCAACAGATCTTTGTTCCCCCTGCAAAGGTTTTAACTCCTCACGTCTGGTTTGTTATCTTGGTGTAATCCTCAACACGGCTGCCCGCTGTCTTTTCCAAAGATTATAGTCTTGCCCTGATCTTTTCCCATAATGTCCAATGTTCATTTGGAATCCATCTCCAGAAGCTACAGTGTTGATCTGATATTCTCTAGGAGTTTGCAATTTATTTTTGCAACTCCTCTCTGTGTTTGTAGCCCGTTTCTATCGATTAATCATTTGTTACTCCCTGTAGAGTCTCATCTCCTAAAGGGTTTCTCTCCAACGTTTCCTCGTATCTTCTCTTCTCCAGCAGATTCTGCAATTTATTTTTGCAAAGTCTTGCAAAATCCTGACTTCTTGGTCACTGGCTTCTCGATTGGCCATTCCCTAGTGAAATATTTAAACAAACATGCATCATTATATTGCATCTACAAAAATGCGTAGCATTTCCATTATATGGAGCATTACGCTATATATATATATATATATATATATATATATATATATATATATATATATATATATATATATATATATATATATATATATATATATATATATATATATATATATATATATATATAAATTCAAACATGCATCTGAACATAAGCAATTACTATTTCTATTTATCCCCAATTATTTGCTAATTTTGCAAGTTTATTCCCAGCGAGGTCTTCTTCCGCATTATCTCAAGTCTCACCCCATACAAATATCCTTTTGATGTTAATCATTTTATTGTTTGAGTGTCTACTCTTGATCGTAGTTCAGTTTCGCCCTGGCATAGTCTTCTCGGGTTTAGTCTTCACTACCCTCATAGGTTCATTCCAATGTTTATTGATCTACCTTTCAAATAACAGTCTCGTCCTGATATTCGCTTTCGGTAGGTTTTTAGGTGTACGCCCTAATCACCTTGCTTTGGGTCAAGCTCAAAGTTTCGTCTCCTCACCCGCGCATGAAATCTAGTTTCGTCCTGGTACTCATCTAGTTCAGTTTCACCTAGCTAGTTATAATGAGTCTGGTTTCGCCTCGCTTTTGTTTTCATACCTCAGACATTTATCAGTGTTTGTTTATTGAACCCTTTATCGGGTTTTTTTACCGAGTCACTTTGCGATGTTCGTGTTGCGTCCCTGGTTGAATTCAGTCTCTTGTGCTTCTTGGATTCTTCTATCAATTTTCGTTACTGTTTATCCATTGATCTGAGACCAGCAGATGCTCTGAGAAACATGCGCTCTCATCACTTTGCTTTGGGTCGAGTTTCGATCTTGTCGCCTGTGCATGAAATCCAGTTTCATCCTGGTACTCATGTAGTTCAGTTTCGCCTAGCTAGTTATAATGAGTCGGGTTTTGCGTCACTTTTGTTTTCATACCTTGGACATTTATCAGTGTTTGTTTACTGAACCCTTTACCAATTTTCATTTACCGAGGTCTCTTTGAGGTGTTTGTACTGCGTCCCTAGTTGAATTCAGTCTCCTTTGCTCCTTGGGTTCTTCTATCAGTTTTCGTCACTATTTATCCATTGATCTGAGACCAGCAGGTGCTCTGAGAAACATGCACTCTCATCACTTTTCTATGGGTCGAGTTTCGCCTCGTCACCTGTGCGTGAAATCTAGTTTTTTCCTGGTACTCATCTAGGTTAGTTTCGTCTAACTGGTTATCTGGGTCGAGTTTCATCCCACTTTTGTTCCTCACTCCTGGGATTCTTTCAGTTCCTTCATACTGACTATCTTAGTTTGAGATTAGCATATGCTCCTAGAATCACGCACTCTAGCCACTTTGCTTTGGGTCGAGCTCAGAGTTTCGTCTCCTCACCTGCGTACTTTTTCTTTTCCAGAGTTTAGTTTCTCCTATTCTCTTTGGTTTGAGTCTTATCTCACCCTTTTGTGGTCCGCTTTTGTCCTGACACATTTTTGCGGAGGTTTTGTTTTGTCTATTCTTCTAAGCTTTGGTTTTGTCTCATTTTTATCTTTGTTACAACTTCTTTATGACACATGTCTTGGGGGTTTTTCTATTTTTTCTTCAAGAGTGTAAATTTTTGGGTTCTTTCGTATTCAATCATCTTCAACTCTGAACGCTCAAAAGCCATTGCTTTTCTCACTTATCCAGTTAAAGATAATTGAATAGGGGCAGCTGTTGCACCCCAAAATTTACCCTCTTGATTCAGGCTTATGTTCCATCATAAACATCATATTGCATTGCGTTCATACATGGTGATGGGATCAAAATATTTTGGTTATCAGGTCTTCCTCAAGCTTTGGAAGTTAATTGTGTCGACAAGTTGCTCAAGGAGAGCCTTATTATTTAAATCTCTGGATCTTTCTAGCCCAAAGGGTTCACATATCCTAAGATAGCTTATCCACTTCATTGAATCATCAGAAGATTGAAGATTGTGTTGATTATAAGGAGAATCACATCCTTTTGATTCATCAGTCAAAATTAGGGTTTTGGTTGATTAAGGCTATTGATGCATGAGAAAGTCTTGATTTTGAAGTCATAACACCCCATTGACATTGGAGATATCTTTGTGCAAGAAATTGGCCAAGATATCGAGAGGATTTGAAGTTTTGAACATGATTCATCATTCTCCTAAGGTGTTAACCAAAACTAGGGTTTGGGATTTCATCAGGTTTTCTTGAGTATTTATAGATGAAACTTTATACATGGTCTCTATGTGTTTGGAAGATCATATGTTTGAACTTTTGATCATCAATTTTGAAGAGAAGTGTATCAATTGATTCAAAGGGGCAAAATGGTCATTTTGGTCAAAATCAGTCAAAGTCAAAGTTGACCAAGTGAACTTTTTGTCAACCATAAATTCAAGGGTGTAATTTTCATTTTTCAAGTCCAATTTTATCATTTTATCAAGAAGATTGAAGTTTAGTTTGAAACTTGTTCATGAAGAAATTTGGAAAATTACTATTTTTTTATGCTAAAGTCATTAACTTCAAAAGTTCATAACTTTTTCATCTTTGATCCAAAAAATGCAAATGAGGTATGCATTTGAAGCTAAGAGGAAACTCTTTGACATGATGTTTTGTTTGAAGATCATACTTAAAATGGTGAAGAGTTGTGAAGCTTTAAAGTCATGGAAATTATAGGTCATTTCCCAAAATTTGGGATTTTCATGTCAGGTTTTGGAGGCTTTGTTTGAATCCAATGTGGTTCCTTTTACTACCAATTTTAAGGGCTTGCCGAGACCTTTCCAAAAAGTACTCATTTGCCTCAAGATTCTAAAGAATGAGCGAGTTGTGATAATTTGAAATTTGGCCATTTTTATTGAATTTTCACAAAGTGTCAAAATGCCAAAACTGGAGAACTTCATTTTTAGTCTTCCTCTTAACTTCTAATCAGGACCATAACCCATTTATGATTTGCGGAAGCCTATAATGGCAGCAAAATCATGCCCCATGTGCAGCTGTACCACCATGACTCAAAAATTGACAAAACTTGCCAAATTTGCAAAAACACTAGCATGATCTCATCATGAGGAATCGAGGGCCAAGATCTGGTGGATCAAAATCTGAGTAGGAAAGGCCTCAAAAGCAATTGAAAGAAGAAAAAACGCATGAGCCAAGGGCATGATCAGAATTTCATTTTCAACATGGAAAAAAATCCAATTGGGCAATGCACTCACTTTGAAGCCCATTTCTCTTGAAAAACCTACTCTACATGTTATATATAATAAGAAGCAAGCACTGAAGGCAGAGGATAGAGCTCACAACTTCCAAATTCTAGATCTGAACTCAGAATTTCCATAGTTGCACTTTTCTTCGAATCTCAAGTTTCAGTGGTGCATTTGGAGTTATTCTTCTTGGTTCTTCATCCTCAAGTGCTAAGGAAGCTAAAGCAAGCCTTGAATCGCATTTGGAGTGAGGGAATCAAGCATTCATATTTTGAATTGAGGTAGGTTCGTTCAACTTTGATTTTTGAAATGTATCCGTTTATTGTTGAAATTAAGCATGAATATCTGTTTGTGGATGTTACATGAATGTTTCTGAAGCAATTTGAGGTTTGATTTGGTATACAATGCTTGTTTGAGATCTCTGCAACTCTAGGTTTCAATGACTTTTGGCTGTTTTTAGGCATAAATTTCTAGATCCATGTTTGATTACTTGATGTGATTCGAATTGCATTGAATTCTTTGTCATGATGGCTTTAATTTGCACTTGATTTGATGAAAAATGGTTGAGAAACGAGTTTGTTTGGAGGATCTGGAGTTGAGATGCAACACTGATGGGCGCACGCATTTTTTTGGTCTGGATGGAGGTTAGGGATGATGAGGTGTCATCATCTGAACGGTCCATTTGAATTTTTTAAAATAGTTTTATATTTTGATTTGAATTGATTTTCTGATTTTTATTTCTTGATCAAAACAACTTGAAAAATTATGAAACAATTATCACAAGTCCAAAACAATTCCTACTATATTGTGTAATTTTATTGGAATTTTTGAAAATGTTTTGATTGGTTTTAAAATTTGTAAGTTGAATTAATTGTTTGTTTGATGTTTATTTTTGTTTTAATATTTTCTTTGATTTAAAAAATTCCACAAAAAAATGTTTTGGACTCTTAAAATTATTTAGAATTTGATTCTGAAATTCGTTTGGTATTTTTTCTATTTTTGTATTAGAAAATTAATTTGGGAGTTTTATTTGATCCTTTTTGTTTCACAATTTTGTTTTAATATTTTCCTTAATCCAAAAATCCATAAAAAAAAAATCATAGAAGCCTGTTTTTAATCATAGTATTTGAATATAATTTTGTTTTGATGCTCTTCTGATTTTTGGTTAGGGTTTACATTTTGTGATTTAAATATTGGATTAATGGTTTGTTTGTTTGTATTTGATTTTATTTTAATATTTTCCTTAATCCAAAAAATATACAAAAAATCATAGATGTTTGTTTTTAATTCTAAAATATGAATATTAATTTTCGGTTTGATTTTATTTTGACTTTTGATTAGAATTTTATTTTGAGATGTGAGTGATTGTTTAATTGATTAATTGTTTGAGTTTGATCTTTTTTTTACTATTCTTTAATTCTAAAATTTGAAAAAAATAGGTATTCTGATCTCTTGAGTTTTCTCTTGATTGGTGTATATTTGTTTTGAATTGTTTGAATTTTGATCTTATCTAATTAATATTTAAGATTAAAAGTCAAATAATTAGGGGTTTATTGCTTATTGTGCAAGTTTCAATTTTAAAATCACTTTGCCTTGGATTTCCAATGGGGTTTGGATCTTGTTTAAGGTTCATAGATGGTTTGAGTATCTAAATCTAATTTATGTTGGATTATTGGAATTGGTTTGATATTTTTGCATAAAATATTTTGAAAACTTGTCTAGTTTGGTAGTTAGGCCAACTAGTTTTGAACTTTGAGCATTATTTGATCCCTTCCTCAACTATTCATGAACTTAAGACTTGCTTTCTGACTTCTATATACTTCAAAGATGTTAATATTTTTTTGTTTGATTTATTGATCCTTGTTTTTACTTTTGATGTTTTTTTGAAGTGAAGGTGATCAATTGAGTTTGCATTCTTTATTGCAACTTGTTTATTGGCCAATGAAATTATGTGAGGCCTGTAATTTGGGCACCTAATGGTAATTTTTCTTCTGTTTATTCACATAAACTTAAGTCAATTCATTTAATTTCCTCATAATTGAATGTTGAGCCTTTTGATGCATGCTTTGTAACTTTTGTTTTCTTATTGATTTTCACTTTGAAACTTGAGCTTTTAGCTTGAGTTTGAGGTATTCAAGTGGCCAATGATAATATGTATAGAAATGAAACTTCAATGATAGTCTCATAAGGACTTGAGAATAATTGATCTCTAGTGCTTGAACCATTTTCATTCATATATGAATTTGATGTTCATTTCTTTTCTCATTTTGAATCTTTGAGGTATATTGAATACACTTGTGCAACATGTATTAGAATCAACATTCTAACCTTATGATCATATCCTCATAATATGTTAGAAGCTTGATTTCAAATCTTGGAATGGTTTAAGCTCTCTAACTTTGTTTTTGTTTAACTTTCTTTCAGTGTTAACTTGTGATCCTAACTTTGTGGTACATTTTTGTAGAATCCCTCTTCTATTATGCTTGTGAACCATAATGAAATATGTATGCATTGTTGAGTAGTGTTTGCTACTGACTTTCAAGGTCTTTAATTGTATTCTTCTCCAGATCCTTTGATCCTTGATTGATATTTACTTATCAATTCAACATGGTGATTAAAAGGAGCAACAATCTTCTAGCTTTGACCAAATTGTTACCTATGCCTACTTGGTGTTTCTCATGTCTAATGCTATGATATTTTCTATCATGTTTTCCCATTGCCTTATTGTATCATCATCCATCCCTTATGTGATTCATCATTTTATCTGTGAGAACACTAATTTGTCTGTTGAATGTGCGAGGTACTCTGAGAAAAGTTTTCCATTATTGACTTGAGGCTGCAGTGTTCCACTTTATTTATGGAACACAATTGGCTATGCTTGCACCATTCTTGTGCTTGGCATATTTGATAGTCTTTGCAGGATATATATATATATATATATATATATATATATATATATATATATATATATATATATATATATATATATATATATATATATATATATATATATATATATATATATATCTGTGTGTGATTATGATTGTTGTACATCACTTGTGGGATATGCTCATATTTGAAAGCCTCTGTGCTTACATTTTGATGGCGTAATTTCTGACTTGATTTATCTACTGATGCTAGCTTGCTTGAAGTTCTCTGGTTTTCTTTTTTCTTCTTGCTCACTTGCTACGGATAGTTATCCATTTGGTATTGCACTATTTCCTTTTTACTGTTTTCGTTCTTTAATTCTTTCTGTTGCATGATGGGACATCTGTTGCTGATACATGTCAGGAGGCCCTCTGATTTCTTTAAAGACATGTAACAGGCATTCTGCACTTTGTTTGTTATATGTGTTGTGTTTGTGTTTACTTCCTTAATTGTTGATCGATGAGTCACTCAATTTTGAAATTGAGATCACGACTTTGCTCTCAGTGCATGTTCCCTATAGGATTTTTATTTCTTTCCTTAATTATTGATCAATGAGTCACTCAATTTAGAAATTGAGATCACAACTTCACTCTCATTGCTTGTTCCCTATAGGATAGTTTTGTTAGACTTTCTTCGGCATGCTAACCTAGAAAAGATCTCTAGGTTTGCTCTCTTGAGCTTTCTGGTTTGTTTGCTTGATTTCATCTTTGTGTGTATATGGCACACCCTCACCATGCTCCTTTAGGATCGATCGTGCAGGTTTAGTTCTCGAGCTAGACATTAAGATAGGTATCCATGCATGCTAACTTAGGGTAGAAAATTCCCTCTTTCATCCTCAACTTTAGGATCAACCATTGTATGATAACATTAGGGATAATGCTAGGCCAGTCTCCCTTAGTTGTTTATCCTTCCTTTTGCATATTGCATCTTAAAACAAAAACTTCTTCTTGGCAAATCATAAAACATATTTAATAAATTTAAATCTTTCTTCAAGGTAAAAGATACAAACCAATCTTAATTGTTTGTGCACCCTTCTGTTTTATTTTAAACCCTGTCAAATTGATATTTCATTATCTTTTCCATGATACCTTGTTCTCTCTTAGCCGATGTTTCACCATCATATTATTGTTCAAAGCCGATGTCTCGCCATCGCACATGTTTGCTATCCTACTTTGATTCTCAATATCATTATTAGGTGTGATGTTTTATCATCTATTTTGTTGAGGTTTTGCCATCTTTGCCATGTTATTCTATTATCTTTTGCCGATGTCTCGCCATCGCGCATGTTTTCTATCCTACTTTGATTCTCAATATCATTGTTAGGTGTGATGTTTTATCATCTATTTTGTTGATGTTTTACCATCTTTGCCATGTTATTATATTATCTTTTGCCAATGTCTCGCCATCGCACATGTTTTCTATCCTACTTTGATTCTCAATATCATTGTTAGGTATGATGTTTTATCATCTATTTTGTTGATGTTTTGCCATCTTTGCCATGCTATCTTGCTACCTTTTTGTTGATGTTTCGTCATCGCATATGTCTGTTGCCGATGTTTCGCCATCGTATATGTTTGTCATCCTACTTTGATTCTCGATATCATTGTTAGGTGTAATGTCTCATCGTCTTATCTGATATTTTGTTATCAAGCTGACATTTTATCATCTTATCTGAGTTTGTGTTGCCATGTGTTGTTTTGTCATCAATTTTTGTTTCGTTATCATTTTTGTCGATGTTTTGTCATTTTATCTGATGTTTTGCCTCTTGACTGTTGCTTTTGTCTTCTTAACTAAAAAACACAAACCAACCAAAATACATAAGCCGAACTACGGCTGCTCTGATTCCTTAAAAGGGATATTGTGATACGGTGGGAGAACTGACTTGATTGTTTTGCGTTTTTGTTCGCAAATGTTGTGGTTTAGCAAGAGTCGCCACCGACTTTTCTTTTATCCAAAAAGGAAAGGTAAAAAATCACAGGAAAGACCTTTAGAGATGTTTTCTCGGGTTCAGAGGGTAGATTATGAAAAGGGAAGATATTAGCACCCTTTTCATCCATGGTTTTCCATGGGCTCTTAGTTACTCGCTAGATCACTTGCTTTTATTTGAATGTGTTTGTGGTGTGGTTTTTGAAATTATTTTGAAATTGTGACTTTGTAATGATTCTCGTTTCTCTAAGAATGCGTACAAACTTTTGTTTTGAAAATAGTTCAAAGAGGTATTTGTGGGATGTGTTTTTGAAAGTGATTTTGAAAATGGTTTTCTTTGTAATGGTTCACGTTATTATAAGAATGCGTAAAAAGTGTTTGTCTTTTGAAAATGTTTTAAAGTGAGAGTGTTGGTGTATAAATGTTTTGTTGTGAGAAAGCGAGTAACTAGGAGCGAATCTACCTACTCAAAAGGTCTTAAATGTGCTTTTCCTTCTCCTTTAGGTGTGGCTATCTTACCATTGATTTGGTAAGAAGCCCCATCGTTATATGTGAAGGGACGAACATTGGGACGTTTATATAGTCATAGAAGGCAACCCATGGAACATTTTAGCAATGTCGTTTTAGGGACTAGATCGTTTACCGAAGGTAACATCGAGGGTCATCGAGGGACTATGATCTTTTATCGAGGGTCTTTGCTAAAACGCCCATGTTCGAGGGATATGACTAATTTTCCGATAGGCAACAATGAGAGATTACCCTAGGGGTGCATGTGTGCAAGTGTGTTTGATTGCATGCATTTAGTCTTGCTTTTTAGGTTGTCTATTTGTTGTTTTCATGTCTTGCCATACACGCCCTAATTACTAACAATATATGAAAGCAATAAAAGTGCGGAAAGTAAATATCCTACACTATTACAATCATTAAGGGAATGGGATGTACAAATTTATGAATGGGGGTTGCAAGTAAAAGTAAGTCCTAAGTTACTATTACAACCATATTAAAATAGATAAGAATGTACAGGAAATGTAAAATGCTAATTTATTTAAGAAAATAAATAAGTTTTGTTTAAGAAAATATTTTTTGTCTTTTATGTTAATATAAAAAATGATGAAAATGAAAATAAATGAAAGATAGAAAACAACGTGCTGCTGCAGGAAAAACAGCAAGGATCAGAAGTTCTGAAGCCTAGGCGCGTGACTCAGCAGGAGACGTCAGTGGGTGTCAGAAGTTCTGAGTTGGTAAACTCTGAGGTCCAGCAAGACACGTTAGAGGAAAAACACAGAAGTTCTGGATTGCTATGTGTTGAACTTCTGAATATCAGAACAGTGAGAAAACCTTAGAAGCTCTGTGCATGTAAAAAAAGTAGGAAGAACTCAGAAGTTACGTATGGTGCTAAGACAATGAACGAATAGTCAGCAGTTCAGCGTGTTATCAGTGCATGAAAAATCAGATGTTCTAAGTGTTAAAACAGTGAGTGAACATCAGAAGTTCAGTGTTTTTAAACAGTGAGGAGAACTCAGAAGTTCTGTGTTGTGCTAAATTTGTGAGTGAACATCAGAATTTTTGTGCCATATTTTAACTCTTAATCAACACATCAGCAATTTATTCAGTTCTTAATAAACAGCAAATCAGAAGGATAATATCACAACAGTTTATAGAAGTTCTAATCCTAAATCTGAGTCTAGCCCTAATCAAGAAGTTCTGATCCAAATTTTTTTCTACTTAAGCAAAGATATGTACAACATTAATACTATGATATTTACATGTTAATGATGTTCAGAATGAAAAACAAGCAAAGTCAGAAAGACTTACCTTGAACCTGTAGCGTGCTTGGAGCTTTCGGCTACTGCCTTTAGATGTTCTGAGTCAGCAAGAACAACGGAAGAGGAAATGCTAAGCCCTTTAATTCAAAAGGAAGAACAAAGGATTGGTTTTCTGTTTGGGATTTCTGGATTTTTACGAAAGTTTTCACAGGTTTCTTTTCTCTTTTGATAGTTCTCTCTTTCCAAAATCCAGCCCCTTGAACGTGTGATGGAGCAAAGTACTTATAGATGGGTTTGTTGTGGTTTTGGGGGGGAAAACGAATGGGATTCAAACCTTTTTGGTATACTGTTCCAATTCTTTTTAATCACAGTTTTCGTATGCTAATTTGATGCAAATATGGGATGCAGGCGTAGGCTGACCTAGCTGCTGATTAGCAGCTTTTAACCATGCCTAAGCTAGAGTTGTCAGTCGAATTTAAGGAAAAGAAAAACAAAGCATGGGCCTAGTACCAAAGTTTGCTATCCCAAGACAGTAGAGGTACACGTGGTGAAAATCCTTTGGATAAAGACTCAGAAAGTGGTTGTGAGCATTAATGACGATGAGACTTATCACAAACAGAAATCCTGCAACGTGAGATTCTACACCATGGCTTAATTCTGGATCAGAAGTTCTTCTTCAGCGTAGCATCCAACCTCTGATCTTTTATCTTCTGGCTCCAGCATGTTCTGAAGGAACTTTCAGACTTTCTAGAAAGCTTGCAGCACGCTTCTTAAACTTCTTTGAATTACCCTAGCAAACTCTGATTGAAGCTTTTGTGAAAACTTGCCCAGAAGTTCTGACCAAACTATGCCTTGAGAGTGTCCAGAATTTGCTGAGTGTGATAATCTGGTCAGAAGTTCTGAAATTGTCAAAATTCTTAAACACTTAGAAAAATTTCTAAGTACTTAGAATTTGACATCTCCAAAGTAAAATTTGACTTTTGGATTCCTTGATGAAACAAATTTCATATTCCAACATGTCTTGATCAAATATGATTTTTGAGATTTGATTTTGATCAAAAGTCAAAGTTGGACTTCTCAGTGTGCAAATGACCATTTTGCCCTTGTGAGTGATTTTATTTGAAAATTGATAATTCAAGGCTTGGAATTAGACGGAAGCAAACTTGAGGATCCAGGGTGATTCCTTGAGAAATGAGAGGGAAAATTTTGGGGTACAACAGCTGCCCCTGTTCAATCTTCTTACACCTGAAGAGTTAGATTGGTAATTCTGCCATTCGTGACTTGAAGGTGGAAGATGATTGAACACTAGAGTGCCCAAAAATTTGCACTCGAAGATGTGTTAGTTGATTATGTAGGGAATCGGCTTAAAGATGCCATTTGGAGAGATAATAGATCGTTGTTGGAGATGGGCTTAAAGATGCCATCCAGAGGTGATTGTTGAATTGTATTTGAGAGGGAATTTGAATGAGTGACGGAATGACATCTGAATCTGGATCGTATCTGGACTGTATTTGAAGGAATCTGGAGTAAGTATCAGAATGTCATCCATATTTGGATCGCATCTGAACCGAGAAGGAACCTAGGTAAGGTTTCTTGGTGAGGAGTTTGGGTAAAACCACATATGAACCGAGTAAGAACCTAGGTAAGGTTGCTTGGTGAGGAGTTTGTGTAAAACTACATATGAACCGAAAAGGAACCTAGGCAAGGTTGCTTCGGGATGAGTTCGGGTAAAACTACATCGGAACCGAGAAGGAACCTAGGTAAGGTTGCTTCGCTTGGAGTTTGGGTAAAACTACATCGGAACCGAGAAGGAACCTAGGTAAGGTTGCTTCGGGATGAGTTTGGGTAAGACTACATCAGAACCAAGAAGGAACCTAGGTAATGTTGCTTCGTGAGGAGTTTAGGTAAAACTACATCAGAACCGAGAAAGAACCTAGGTAAGGTTGCTTTGGGAGGAGTTTGGGTAAAACTACATCGGAACCAAGAAGGAACCTAGGTAAGGTTGCTTCGTTTGAGTTTGGGTAAAACTACATCAGAACCGAGAAGGAACCTAGTTAAGGTTGCTTCGTGAGAAGTTTGGGTAAAACTACATCGTAAATGAGAAGGAACCTAGGTAAGGTTGCTTCATTTGAGTTTGGGTAAAACTACATCGGAACCTAGAAGGAACCTAGGTAAGGTTGCTTCGCGAGGAGTTTGGGTAAAACTACATCGGAACCGAGAAGGAACCTAGGTAAGGTTGCTTCGTGAGGAGTTTGGGTAAAAATACATCGGAACCAAGAAGGAGCCTAGGTAAGGTTGCTTCGAGATGAGTTTGGGTAAAACTACATCAGAACCGAGAAGGAACCTAGGTAAGGTTGCTTCGAGATGAGTTTGGGTAAAACTACATCAGAACCGAGAAAGAACCTAGGTAAGGTTGCTTCGTGAGGAGTTTGGGTAAAACTACATCGGAACCGAGAAGGAACCTAGGTAAGGTTGCTTCGGGATGAGTTTGGGTAAAACTACATCGGAACCGAGAAGGAACCTAGGTAAGGTTGCTTCGGGAGGAGTTTGGATAAAACTACATCGGAACCGAGAAGGAACCTAGGTAAGGTTGCTTCGTGAGGAGTTTGGGTAAAACTACATCGGAACCGAAAAGGAACCTAGGTAAGGTTGCTTCGTTTAAGTTTGGGTAAAACTACATCGGAACCGAGAAGGAACCTAGGTAAGGTTGCTTCAGGATGAGTTTGGGTAAAACTACATCGGAACCGGGAAGGAACCTAGGTAAGGTTGCTTTGTGAGGAGTTTGGGTAAAACTACATCGGAACCGAGAAGGAACCTAGGTAAGGTTGCTTCATTTGAGTTTGGGTAAAACTACATCAGAACCGAGAAGGAACCTATGTAAGGTTGCTTCTTTTGAGTTTGGGTAAAACTACATTGGAACCGAGAAGGAACCTAGGTAAGGTTGCTTCTGGATGAGTTTGGGTAAAAATGCATCGGGACCGAGAAGGAACCTAGGTAAGTTTGCTTCGGGATGAGTTTGGGTAAAACTACATCGGAACCGAGAAGGAACCTAGGTAAGGTTGCTTCATTTGAGTTTGGGTAAAACTACATCGGAACCGAGAAGGAACCTAGGTAAGGTTGCTTCTTTTGAGTTTGGGTAAAACTACATCGGAACCGAGAAGGAACCTAGGTAAGGTTGCTTCGGGATGAGTCTGTGTAAAACTTCGTATGATATCTTTTTCAAGATAAGCCCGTGTGAAGTCTGTTTAGTTTCAGGAGCTAATCTTGGACCTGTTGGAAATTTATGATAGTAACCATCTTTCCTGAAAAAGTACATGGTTAATTATATGTGATGCATGAAATGCATTGTATGATGATGTTATATAAATAAATGAGATTATGTTGTATGCAATATGTGTGCACATGTCATGATGTACGAACATGAAATGCTATTGTGACACGTTCAAGTCTGGGAAAATAAATCCATGACTGATGTTGGACAGTACTGGGAATTACATTCCTGATCGTTGTAGAAACAGTGTTTCTTCTACTTCCGCTGGGGACGATGAACGGAGATGACTATGGTGGAGATTTGCTCCTTGCTTACAGCTACTCTGCCGGGGGAGAGACTCTGTTTGAGAATAACTCTGCAGAAGATAACTCTGTTGGGGATGAGCTTCTGCATTTAGAGAAATAAACTTCGCTCAGGAGAAAACTATATGAATCGCTTGCGATTACAAAATTCGGCTTGGGAATATAGACGTCGGCTCTCCAAAAGAGCTTGGCTGGGGAAAGTAACTCCTGTTTGGGGAAGAAGAGATTAAAACTTTGGTTGCCTCTACTCTGTGGGGAGTGTAGATGTCACAGAGTCGCATTCTGAGGATATGACAATGACTTTGCATCAGGACTTTTCTGCCCCTGTAGCTGCTGGAGAAAGTGTCTGCGGAGACCTTGTGGATTGAGTGTTATCCCAACTTATGAGGTGCTTGGTAACTGCCGATTGAAATGATAAGTCTTCTACTGATAGACAAGTGATGAGATGAAGGAACATATTTGTACGCTTTAATCCCTAACTTTTTCCTGGACCGCCCTTTCGGGTTTTCAGTCTACCGGGATACCCTTTTTTTTGCTCAAGCCGCCTTTTCAGGTTTTCAGCTTGCCAGGTGTACATATTTTTTTGTTTTTATCCCTAATTTTTTCCCAAACCTTTTTTTGGTTCGCCGGGATGCCCTTATTTTTGCCTAGGCCAGTCAACCTAGCGGGTCTTTATTCATGCGTAGTATTTTCCGACTATGTCCCCATTCACCGGGTACGGAGAATTGTCACTGTCCATAGTAGTAAGTGTTGCCACACTACCAAAAGAAGTTTTTTTGATCGTACAGGATTCGTTGCTGGGATTCATGCCCAATTCCCCAAGTGATTCAGATGGAGATCTTCCCCTGGCTATTTGGCATCTTTGAGAGATTCCTTGAATGTTGAACTTGACTACCCCAGATGATGGACAATGATCATGTTGTGCCCCTTGGTTGGAAGTGTTTTTCCACTTGAGGTGATTTTGTTCACTAATAGAGCTTTCGTTCACTGGATATTCGTTGTGTGAATTTCTCCGCTGTCAAACAAATAGCCGTATGCAAAAAATGATATTCAAGTAATGCAAATTTTATGTTTGTCTTGAAATTTTGAAAAATGCGTTTTTAGCAAGTAAAGAAATTTTGCAAGAAAAATTCAACTCTAGATTTCGAGTAAAGCCTTACAGGAGTCAGGATACCTTTTGTAACAGTATGCTTTCAAACTAACCCATGCTTTAATTAGGACTTTTGAAGGGTTGTAACGTGGCTTGGTTCATGGTTTAAGAAACAAAGGATAAAGGCTCAAATTTTATTTATACCCATCCGCTCTTCGTGATGCTCTCCAGTCCTAAGTTCAGTTAATTGTGCGTTTGAACTCCAATTGATCTGGTAATGACATTTTAGTGATGGTTCAGACAAGTTAAGTTTGTCGGAAGGCAATCATTTTTTTTTGCAATCTTTTTCATGTTGTTAAGGATTTGTAGTGACCTCTTTCTTTTGATTTGTTATCCCTAATTTTTGCCTGATTGTTCCTATTTTTGAGATTACAGTCAGCGGGATGCCCTAGTTTTCTTAAGTCTCCTTTGTAGGTTTTGACTTAGTGGGCTTTTTTTTAGAGATAATGACTGCCTATGTGATAAGGAACCATCACTGCCTTTTGATTCCAGAGGAATGTTTCTTGACGTCATTCATTGTATTACGAGATGAGAGTTTGCGGCTTAACGCGCACTTGAATCAACTGAGAGACTACCCTGCCCCAGGTTTTGATTAAAGGTTTCAATTTGTGTTAAAACAGAAAACTTCTACTTCTTTGGCTCGAAGGGGTTGACTAGGGGTTATCTTCCTTATAACTCCAGTGTTTAGGATTTGAAAGAATGCATGTACATCGTCAGCAAGGTCTGTTCAAAAGCATATTGTATGAGATTATGGCATTGTTTTCGTCATCCTCCCTCTAAAGGCTTGTAACTTTTAGCAAAAGTTGAATGTCATAAAGAGAGTAAAAAGCATAGTTTAAATGTAATGAAAACGGGTGGATCAAATCAAGACAAACATATGTAATGCATTAATGAAACAAAGTTTGACATTAATAGATAATTGTTTGAATAACAAAAGGAATTACAACTTGAAAATTCAAATGAAACAAAAGCCTCTTTGTTTGAATTTTTCATTTCAACTGATGAGCTTTTGAGGGACGGCAGAAGAACTCAGTCTGGCCATCTTGAGTAAACTCCAGCATTCCTCTATCAATCAAGTCTTGGATCTCATTTTTCAAAGCCAACAGTCATTCGTATCATGCCCAGGATTATTGGAGTGGTATGCACATAATGCATTGGGATGATAGCTAGGAGCGGAGGTATTGGGATTCTGAGGAGGATCCCTTAATATGACAAAATTCAAGTTCAGAAGGTGTTGTAAGACCTGCGATATAGGCATGTCGAGTTTGGTGAACTGCCTAACTGTTAGGACTCGTTTACTTCGGTTACCCTGTCCTTATTGACGAGGTGGTTGCTAGGTTTGTGACGCGGAAGCAAATTGGGGAGGTCTTCTCTTGGCTTCTTGTCTCAAAGGAGGTTGAATGATGACTTGATCCCCAACCCTAGATGTTTTCCCCAATTGGTTACATCCATCCCGACGAAGCTTGTTGATGAGGACCCTCAGCTCTTCTTGTCCTTGTGCCAGGTTTTGAATAAGAGCCATCTGGCCCACCAATTGTCCCATCATTTGGACCTTCATTGTTGCCACTTCAGTTTGTAGCCTTTCCAACTGATCATCCTTGGTTCCCTCCGGATTCCCCATGACTATGCCCCTTGTGAGGAGATCCTTCAACTCTTCTTTCCCCTTGGATAAGTTCAAGAACATCTCTTGAAGTTGAGCGTTTTGAGCCTGGATGCCTTTCACCGTTTGTTCCATATCCATCTTACTGAAATAAACAGTAGGAAGATAAGGATACCTGTATGGGAGAAACCTGTCATGATATGATGTATGATATGTGGATGCATGTTTTCAAGGATCTCGCCGGGTAAACAAGAAAATGTCAGAAGTTGAGATTTGATCAACAACTTTGTTTGGAGAACTTTGTATCGGTGGATGTCCTTCCACGAGAATTAAGCTCACCATGTCAAGTGGGTCATAGCCCTTGACTCAAGTTGTTTGTAATTGATCTTTGACGGTGTTTTTTTAGAGGAAAATAAATCCTCTTGCCCTTTGGTAGACGTCTGGTTCAATGATACCCTGTATCAAAGACCCTCGAGATCCTTGAAATGATATGGTATGATGTTTATGATGTTATGTACAAATATGCGAGGTGATAAAGTTTATATACAAATAATCATATTCACACAAAGCAGACAATTCCTTAGTTTTAGGCTTGCATGGAGTTTGTAGGTAAGTACCCTCTTAAAGTTTAGTTGGCTCAACCTGTCCTAGTTAATAGTAACCGGATTCTAAAGGATCTCAATATCACCGACCTTTCTCTTAGGCATTGTCTCAGCATAATCAATATTTTCTTGCGGCCGAGATATCCCAAAAGTCCAGCCTCAATGATTGTAGTATCGAGTATCAACCAATTTTCAGCTCTACACTGAAACCGGTTATCTCACTACGTCCTAATGGCTAAGTTGTTCAATTAGGGTTCTAAAGTTAGTTAGTGCTTCATGACGCCACTCAGCAGCCCCGTATTCTCCTCGATTCACCACGAGGGATACCGGTACCCACAAATGTGTCACACTAACGTAGCCGTTGTTTCAACCATATCAGTCTACGCCGTACAGTTTCCACAATATATTGCTACTTACCTAAAAAGGTGCCCCAGATCCGGGTAGAGGATCAAAACAAACCCAAACAAGGAACCAATAATGTAAAGCAATCAATTCAAAAAAATGAAAGCAATTAAATATGATCTAACCCTAAGGTAACCCCACTTTTAAGTATTTCCCCAGCAGAGTCGCCAGTTCTGTGATACAGTGGGAGAACTGACTTGATTATTTTGCGTTTGTGTTCGCAAATGTTGCGATTTAGCAAGAGTCACCACCGACTTTTCTTTTATCCAAAAAGGAAAGGTGAAAAAGCACAGGAAAGACCTTTAGAGATGTTTTCTCAGGTTCGGGGGATAGATTATGAAAAGGGAAGGTATTAGCACCATTTTCATTCATGCTTTTACATGGGCTCTTAGTTACTCGCTAGATCACTTGATTTTGTTTGAATGTGTTTGTGGTGTGGTTTTTGAAAATATTTTGAAAATGTGACTTTGTAATGATTCTCGTTTCTATAAGAATGCGTACAAAGTTTTGTTTTGAAAATAGTTCAAAGAGGTGTTTGTGGGATGTGTTTTTGAAAGTGATTTTGAAAAGGGTTTTCTTTGCAATGGTTCTCGTTTCTATAAGAATGCGTACAAAGTGTTTGTCTTTTGAAAATGTTTCAAAGTGAGAGTGTTGGTGTATAAATGTTTTGTTGTGAGCAAGCGAGTAACTAGAAGCGAATCTACCTACTCAAAAAGTCTTAAATGTGCTTTTCCTTCTCCTTTAGGTATGGCTATCTTACAATTGATTTGGTAAGAAGCCCCATCGTTGGATGTGAAGGGACGAGCATTGGGACGTTTATATAGTCATAGAAGGCAACCCATGGAACGTTTTAGCAATGTCGTTTTAGGGACTAGATCGTTTACCGAAGGCAACATCGAGGGACTATGATCTTCTATCAAGGGTCTTTGCTAAAACGCCCATGTTCGAGGGACATGACTATTTTTCTGATAGGAAACAAAGTGAGATTACCCTAGGGGTGCATGTGTGCAAGTGTGTTTGATTGCATGCATTTAGTCTTGCTTTTTAGGTTGTCTATTTGTTGTTTTCATGTTTTGCCATACACGCCCTAATTACTAACAATATATGAAAGCAATAAAAGTGCAGAAAGTAAATATCCTACGCTATTACAATCATTAAGGGGATGGGGTGTACAAATTTATGAATGGGGGTTGCAAGTAAAAATAAGTCCTAAGTTACTATTACAACCATATTAAAATAGATAAGAATGTACAAGAAATGTAAAATGCTTATTTATTTAAGAAAAGAAATAAGTTTTGTTTAAGAAAATATTTTTTGTCTTTTATGTTAATATTAAAAATGATGAAAAGGAAAATAAGTGAAAGATAGAAAACAGCATGCTGCTGCAGGAAAAACAACAAGGATCAGAAGTTCTGAAGCCTATGCACGTGACTCAGCAGGAGACGTCAATGGGTGTCAGAAGTTCTGAGTTGGTAAACTCTGAGGTCCTGCAAGACACGTTAGAGGAAAAACACAGAAGTTCTGGATTGCTATGTGCTGAACTTCTGGACGTTAGAATAGTGAGAAACCCTTAGAAGCTCTGTGCGTGCCAAAACAGTAGGAAGAACTCAGAAGTTCTGTATGGTGCTAAGACAGTGAACGAAAAGTCAATAGTTCAGCGTGTTATCAGTGCATTAAAAATTAGAAGTTCTAAGTGTTAAAACAGTGAGTGAACATCAGAAGTTCAGTGTGTTTAAACAGTGAGGAAAACTCAGAAGTTCAGTGTTGTGCTAAAGCTGTGAGTGAACATCAAAAGTTCTGTGCCATATTTCAACTCTTAATCAGCACATCAACAATTTATTCAGTTCTTAATAAACAACAAATCAGAAGGATAATAGCACAATAGTTTATAGAAGTTCTAATCCTAAATCTGAGTCTAGCCCTAATCAAGAAGTTATGATCCACAGTTTTTCTACTTAAGCAATGATATGTACAACATTAATACTATGATATTTACATGTTAATGATGTTCAGAATGAAAAACAAGCAAAGTCAGAAAGACTTACCTTGAACCTGGAGCGTGCTTGGAGATTTGGGGTGCTGCCTTTAGATGTTCTGAGTCAGCAAGAACAATGGAAGAGGAAATTCTAAGTTCTTTGATTCAAAAGGAAGAACAAAGGTTTTGTTTTCTGTTTGGGATTTCTGGATTTTTACGAAAGTTTTCATATGTTTCTTTTCTCATTTGATAGTTCTCTCTTTCCAAAAGCCAGCCCTTGAACGTGTGATGGAGAAAAGTATTTATAGATGGGTTTGTTGTGGTTTTGGGGGAAAAACAAATGGGATTCAAACCTTTTTGGTATACTGTTCCAATGCTTTTTAATCACAGTTTTCATATGCTAATTTAATGCAAATATGGGATGCAAGTGTAGGCTGACCTAGCTGCTGATTAGCAGCTTTTAACCATGCCTAAGCTGGAGTTGTCAGCAGGATTTAAGGAAAAGCAAAACAAAGCATGGGCCTAGTACCAAAGTTTGCTATCCCAAGACAGTAGAGGTACACGTGGTGAAAATCCTTTGGATAAAGACTCGGAAAGTGGTTGTGAGCATTAATGACGATGAGACTTATCACAAACAGAAATCCTGCAACGTGAGATTCTACACCATGGCTTAATTCTGGATCAGAAGTTCTGCTTCAGCGTAACATCCAACCTCTGATCTTTTATCTTCTGGCTTCAGCATGTTCTGAAGGAAATTTCAGACTTTCTAGAAAGCTTGCAGCACGCTTCTTAACCTTCTTTGAATTACCCTAGCAAACTCTGATTGAAGCTTTTGTGAAAACTTGCCCAGAAGTTCTGATCAAACTCTGCCTTGAGAGTGTCCAAAATTTGCTGAGTGTGATAATCTGGTCAGAAGTTCTGAAATTGTCAAAATTCTTAAACACTTAGAAAAATTTCTAAGTACTTAGAATTTGACTTCTCCAAAGTAAAATTTGACTTTTGGATTCCTTGATGAAACAAATTTCATATTCCAACATGTCTTGATGAAATATGATTTTTGAGATTTGATTTTGATCAAAAGTCAAAGTTGGACTTCTCAGTGTGCAAATGACCATTTTGCCCTTGTGAGTGATTTTCTTTGAAAATTGATAATTCAAGGCTTGAAATTGGATGGAAGCAAACTTGAGGATCCCGGGTGATTCCTCGAGAAATGAGAGGGCAAATTTTGGGGTACAACGGATACGTAGGCATTGCGGTAGGGCCCAGGCGAGCATAACTTTTATTTTCCCTACATTCTTTTCTCCTTTCTTTTGCATGCATTCCCTGTACAACTTAGATATAGATTTTTACACACCTTTAGATTAGAATAAACAAGAGTGGATACCATAGAGTACTACGGGCGTGTGGGGTGCTAATACCTTCCCCTCGCGTAACAGACTCCATTACCCGATCTCTTGGTCACAAGACCTTGATCTCACCCTTCTCAGGTTTTCTCAATGTTTACCTTTCCCTTCTTGCAGGATAAAAGACGTTCGATGGCGACTTCATTGATTTTATTATTGGATGACGGTTCGGCCGGTTGTTTCACTACTGTCTGAGGTGGAGTCTGTTGGGGAATGTTTTAGGGGAATATAGTCTAGGAGGTTCGGTTGTCCATTACCCTACTAGGGAGTTATCTCTTTACTGGAGAGACAAAAGCAAGCTTTTATCTGGTCAGGATCCAAGCTTCACAGTGACTTACTGAGGATAATAAGACTGATTGCTATCTGGTCGTATTCCAGGCTTCACAGTGACCTATTGGGGAATATGAAATTAACTACTATCTGGTCGGTTCCATGCTTCACAGTAATTGTATACATTCAACTGTTATCTGGTCGTATCCAGGCTTCAACGATTTGAAGAAATTAAGCTGTTATCTGGTCGGGTCCAGGCTTCAACTTGAATCTGAGGTACACCGTTATCTGGTCGGGTCCAGGCTTCGGTGATTTGAAGAACTTAAACTGTTATCTGGTCGAAATCCAGGCTTCACACTAATTGAAGAAGTTAATTGTTATCTAGTTGAAATCTAGGCTTCACATTAATTGAAGAAGTGAACTACTCTCTGGTCGGATTCCAGGCTTCGTAGCAACTTAAACTGTTATCTGGTCGAAATCCAAGCTTTACAGTGATTGAAGAAGTTAACTGTTATCTGGTCAAAATCCAGGCTTCATGGTAATTGAAGAAGTGAACAACTCTCTGGTCGTATTCCAGGCTTCGTAGCAACTTAAACCGTTATCTGGTTGAAATCCAGGCTTTACAGTATCTTTAACTGCAGGGGTCTTGAATATGATCTTCTGAAGAAAATGTTGGAATAGCCATTTGTCAGAGGTAACCTTTGAAAAGATTGTCAGGTCATAAAAGTATTTTGTGATGTTTGTTGATTGATTTTTCCTGAAAAGGTAGAGAGTTAGTCATATGCAATGTCATGATGTATGAAATGCATTGTGTAATTACGTTCTCAAAATAAATGAGATTGTGTTGTATGCAGTATGTGTGTGCATGCCATGATGTATGGACATGGAATGTTTTTGCGACAATTCTTAGTCTGGGAAAATAAATCTCCGACTGCTGCTGGAATGTACTGGGAAGTTGAATCCTGGATTGTTGTTTGGTAGATGAGGAAAGTGGTTCTTTCATTTCCGCTGGGGATGACAAATAGAGATGACTTGCCAGGGATTTGCTCTTTCCGTTTAAGGGTACTCTGCCGAGGATCTTTGACTTCTGCTTGAGAATGCTCCTCCATGGAGAAGATGCTCTGTTGGAAGATTTTACCAAATGTAGAGAAATAAACTCCGCTGGGGGATGAAATTCCACAACTAGAGAAATAAACTCTACTGAGGATGTGGATTTATAAACTGTTTAGATTTGTAAAACTCAGCTGGGGAACATTGATTTAACCTCTCTGAGGGAACTTTGCTGGAGAAGGTATCTGCAGGGATTTTATGGATGAATTTATGTCGTGATTGTACTTGAAGATGTGTTGAAATAAGTGTCAGAATGACATCCGTCTCTGGATCGTATCTGAATTGTATTTGGAACATGTATTGAATGAGTTTCAGAATGACATCAGTCTCTGGATCGTATCTGAACTATACTTGAAACATGTGTTGAATGAGTGTCAGAATGACACCCTTCACTGGATCGTATATGAACTGTACTTGAAACATGTGTTGAATGATTTTCAAAATGACATCCGTCTCTGGATTGTATCTGAATTGTACTTGAAACATGTGTTGAATGAGTGTCAGAATGACATCCATCTCTGGATCGTATCTGAACTGTACTTGAAACTTGTGTTGAATGAGTGTCAGAATGAGATTCGTCGCTGGATCGTATCTGAACTGTACTTGAAACATGTGTTGAATGAGTGTCAGAATGACATCCGTCTCTGGATCGTATCTGGACTGTACTTGAAACATGTGTTGAATGAGTGTCAGAATGACACCCGTCTCTGGATCGTATCTAAATTGTTTCTAGAAGAGAATCTGAATAAGTATCAGGATAACATCCGTCTCTAGATCATACCTGAACTGTTTCTAAAATAGAAATCTGGAATAAGTACCAAGGTAACATCCGTCTCTAGATCGTACCTCAACCATTTATAGGGGATAATATGGAGTAAGTACCAGGGTGATATTCGTATATGGATCATACCTGAATTGTTTCTAGAATAGAAATCTGGAATAAGTACCAAGATAACATCCGTCTTTGGATCGTACCTGAACCGTTTCTAGATGAGTCTGGGATAAGTATCAGGATGACATCCGTATTTGGATCGTACCTGAACCGTTTCTAGATGAGATTTTGGAGTAAGTTTCAGGATGACATCCGTCTCTAGATTGTACCTGCACCGTTTCTAAATGAGAATCTGGAGTAAGTGTCAGGATGACATCCGTATTTGGATCGTACCTGCACCGTTTCTAGATGAGAATCTGCTTTATTTAGAATGTTTCCGCTGGGAATTCCTGTTTTGTTGTTTTGAGAAGAAATCCATTGGGGAACATGAAAAACCTGTGAACCAAGCTAGGGGATTCTTTAAGACGCCAGGGTAGTAATTGAAGATTCTTGTTTTGTCGGGGATACAAGAACACCTGACATCACAAGGCTGTAAGCTGAGGATATGGCAGTGACTTTTTAGTAGGATGCCCCTGCCTCTGTACCTGCTAGAGAAAGTACCTGTGGATACTTTGTGGATGGTCTGAGCGTCATCCCAACTCCTGGGGTCTTGAGTAGATGTTGATCAGGGTTATAGGTCTTCTACTGATAGACAAATGACAAGATGACGAGACATAGTCGTACGCTTTAATCCCTAACTTTTGCCTGGACCGTCCTTTTAGATTTTTAGTCCACCGGAATACCCTTTTTTGCCCAAGCCGCCTTTTCTGGTTTTCAACTTATCGGGTGTATGGATTTTTCATATGTATATCCCTAATTTTTTCCCGAACCCTTTTGGTTCGCCGAGATGCCTTTATTTTTGCCTAGGCCAATGGACCTAGCGGGTCTTTGTTCATGCGTAGTATTTTCCTATTATGTCTGTGTTCACCGGGTGCGAAGAATTGTCATTGTCTATAGTAGTAAGTGTTTCCACACTTCCATAAGATTTTTTCTTGATCGCACGTGATTCGTTGCTGGAATTTATGTCCAATGCCCCAAGTGGTTCAGACGGAGGTCTGCCCCTAGCTATTCGGCACTTTTGAGAGATTCCTTAAATCTTGACTTGAATGCCCCAGATGATGGACAATGATCATGCCGTGCCCCTTGGTTGGAAGGCCTGTTATTGGGAATGGTTTTTCCCTCTGAGGTGATTCTATCCATTGAGAGGATCTTTGTTCACTGAATATCTGTCATGCGAATTTCTCTGCTGTTGAACAAATAGTCATATGCAAATAAAGGTATTTTAAGAATGCAAAACTTATATCTGTCTTGAAATTTGAAAAATCATTTTTTAGTAAAACAAACAAATTTGTAGGAATGTGATATCAGCTCAGGATTTATAGCAAACCTTACAGGAGTCAGGATACCTTTTGTAACAGTATGCTTTCGAACTAACCCATGCTTCAGCTAGGACTTTTAAGGGTTATAATGTGGCCTGGTTCACGGTTTAAGAAACAAAGGATAAAGGCTCAAAATTTATTTGTATCCAAACTGTTCTTCGTGATGTTCTTCAATCCTATGCTCAGTTAATTGTGCGTTTAAATCCCGATTGAGTCTGGCATCATGTCCTTGATGTTCTGGTGATGGTTCGGATACTGAAAGTTTATTTTGAAGAGGCAGTCATTTTTGTAATCTTCTTTTTGTTGAGGATTTGTAGTAACCTCTTTTTTGTTTTCGTTATCCCTACTTTTGCCTGAACTGGTTCTTTTGTGATTATAGTAAGCGGGATGCCCCAGTTTTTTTTCTTAAGTCTCCTTCATAGGTTTTGACTAGGGGCTTTTATTTTGAAAAATAATGACTGCCTGCTTTGATGATTATGCAGAACCTATCACCGCCTTTTGATTTGGAAGGATGTCTTCGATGCCATTCATTGTGTATGAAGTGGAAGATTGCAACTGAATGCGCGTCTGAATTGACTGAGAAACTACCCTGCCCTAGGTTATGATTAAGGGTTTTAATTTGTGTGAAAAGAAAAACTCCTACTTCTTAGGCTCAAAGGGGTTGACTAGGGAATACCTTCCTTATAACTCCACTATTTTGGATTTGAAACAATGCGTAACGCGAGGGGTAGATTATGAAAAGGGAAGGTGTTAACACCTGTTTTACCCCAAAATTTTCCCTCTTATTTTACTCAAGACATGCCCATTGAGATCCTTAACTTGCTTAAGGATGCCCAAGAGTTGACCAGACAAACTCTCTCCTAAGACAATGAATCTCAAATTAGGGTTTCCATTTTTATCATGATGTGTGAACTCCAAAGGCATAAAATTCTTTACATGGTCCTAATATGTTCTCAAGATCATCCATGTAAATTTTCATGCCTTGCACAAGAAGTTTGCTCAGTCAGCTGCTCAGATACTTGGAAATCAACTATACTGGGTCAAAAGTAAACTGTGGCCCACATACGGTCAAACTTCAAGATTTTTGGTAAAAATACACATTTTGAAGTGATATCCATCATTTTATCAAGGGTTGATCATGATTCCTCAAGGAATGCTCCAAATTCATCAAAACCCAAAAGTTGCTAAATTAGGGTTTCTTAGAAAAAGTCAACCAAACTTTGACCAGGCATAACTTCTTCATACTTTACCAAAAAATTTCCATCCAAGGCTCATTTTGAAGAGGATGCAATTACCTACAATTCATCTTCATCCCTAAAGTTCAAAATATGCACTCATGAAAAGATATGAATTTCTACATTATAGGTCCTTTTGAAAAGTCAACAAAAACACTTTTTTGGTCAAAGCTTCTTACATGAACATGGAAGACCCAATTGATATGAAACCAAAAGGGTTATTTAGGAGACACCCTAAGATTTCTAAAAAATCCAAGAACACCTCTCTAGGGTTAAAATTGGAAGAGATATGCCTTGTCAAACTTAACCATTTTTGGAAAATTGCCAAAAGTCAAATGTGCTCAAAAGTGCATTTTTTACCAAATGGGCCTAGCTTTTCATGATTATATCTTGTTAGAGACATGGTCCACGACCCAAATCAGCATCCCTTTCAAATTTTCTTTATTTATTTATTTCATTTTGATTTTTATTAATTAAAAGTTAAATTAAATTAAATAAAATGACAAAAATACAAAAAGATTGATTTTGGTCTGATTTTTGTAGGAATCAACTCTAACCAAGTTGGCCAAATTAGATCAAATCAAATCAAGGAAAATTGAATTAGAATTGGCATGATTAGAATAATTTTGGAAGGATATCATGTAGCAAAGAAATCTAATCAAATCTTGATGATTTTCAAAGATACAAAGCAATTTTGTTGCCCTAATTCGTTCCACTACAAATACAGATCATAACCAAGCCAAAAAAATAAGGATTGAGGTCGTGCAAGGCATCAAACAAAACTCAAATTTTTGAAGAAAAGTGTGAATCGGTTTCCAACCTAGAGGGCAATTCAAAGCATTTCAAAGCTACCAATTGATTCCTGGACATCTCCAGAATGTTTTCCAATCATTTGCCAGTTCCCCCAAGCCCAGAAATAGGACATACGATCATCACAGTTTGCTTCTTTTTCAAAATCCGATTACTATGATTCTTGCATCATGAACATGTTTTAATGGTATATCTGTGTTTATTGTCATGTTTGCAACGTGTTGGATTGGTTTAATTGATGTTTTGATGCATATACTATGGAAGATGTCTGTAGCTATAAGTATTATACCTAAGACGACAGATCTGCGAAGAAGAAAATAACGTGTCTAACCACCATTAGTCCATTTGAAATCTGGCTTGCGTTTTGGTTATCCATGTTTGTTTCATATATTATTAATTATGGTTACTATATTGACATTTAAAACAGATATCCCAGATGGCCAGGCGTGCATCGCATTGAGTGGGAAGACCCGGGTTCGATCCCAGGTCCCAGCGTTTTGTTATTTTCCATTTAATTGATTAAAGGTTCTATGCATCACACCTCCAAGCGCTCACCATACTCTACAACATCCAACCAATGGATGCATCTCTATCCAGATCCAACGCCCTTCAATGAAGGACTATGGTGCACCCCTAGGCTGGCACACCACTTAATCACACGCTAGGACTGGGCTGAACATAACGGGCTTGCAAATTCACCTATACACCCTGTGATATGGTGGGAGAACTGGATTGAGGTTTTGCGTTTGTGTTCGCAAATGTTACGGTTAGCAAGAGTTGCCACCGACTTTTCTTTTATCCAAAAGGAAAGGTGAAAAAGCACAGGAAAGACCTTTGAGATGTTTTCTTGAGTTCGGGGGGGCAGATTATGAAAAGGGAAGGTGCTAGCACCCTTTTCATCCATGATTTTCCACGGGCTCTTAGTTACTTGTTTAGATCACTTGCTTGGCTTTGAAATTGTTTGAAATGGTGCTTGGTGTGGTTTTGAAAGTATTTTGAAAAGATACCATTTTTTAGGCAATCTTTGTAATGATTCTCGTTTGTAAAAATGTATACAAAGATGTTTGTCTTTTGAAATTTTTTTCAATGTTTTGTAAAATGTTTTGAAATATGTGTGTGTTTGTTTTTGAAAATAGCAAGGATTGTTTTGAAATGGAACAAGTAACTAGAAGCTTATCTACCTACTCAAATTTCTTTCTTGTGCATTTTTATTCCTTTGACATTGTTGATTTACCATTGATTTGGTAAACAACCCTATCTTTGGATGTAAACGGGATGGGCGTGGGTCATCGTATGAACATGATAGCAATGTTGCCAAGTAACTTAGCAATTTTTAGGGACCAAGATCATCTTTGTTTAGGCAACCTTTTGATAGCGTCATCGAGGGACTATGATCTTATTTTGTTTTGTTTTGCCAAGATACTTCGCGTGCGTAACATGGCCATTTTTATTTAGGCAACCAAGTGGGAGAAACCCTAAGGGTGCTTGTGTGCAATGTGTGTCATTTTCATGCCTTTGTCTTGCATTAGGTTTTTTCTATTTGTTTTGATTTTTGTTCTCGTCATGCAAACCCTAGTTTACTAAACATGGTATAAAAGCAATAAATTGCGTAAAATAAACTAAGCTATTACAACAATTATTACGAGAGGGGGAATACAAGTTTTTGAATGGGGATATTGCACAAATATACACCTAAAAATACTAATACATCCCAATCGAATATTGTGCGCATTAAATAAATATACAAATATTAAAATGCAATGCAAATGTATTTATGTAAAAAATGTCTTGTATTTGTTTAATGTATGAGAAAATAATTTATTTAAACCCTAGAAATAAGAAGAAGAAAAATTATTATTTTTGGAAAGGGATGAAACCCTAATTTTTTGATTAAAAGAAAATAAAGTTTTCCTAATATTATTTTGTCCATTCTTGTACAAGAAATAATAAATAATATTATCTATAAATATTAAAAATTAAGCATGTATGGAAAATAAATATTTTATGAGTATAAATAATATAATAAAAATATGTAGTATTTTTTATTACTTACAAGTTATTTTAAGAAAATGATTTCTATTCTATTAAATAAACTATTTTTTATGCAAAAAATAATAAAATAAATAAATAAAAATGTGAAAAAAAATAAATTATTTTTGGGTATTTTTTATCATTAAAAATAATAAATGCAAGTAATAATATAAAAATATGCAAGAAAAATGCAAAAATATAAAATAATAAGTTAGGGGGTGCAGAAGTAATTCAGGGGGTGTGGTTAGTAAAAACAAAAAGCCCAATGCAACAAAAAGCCCAGAGCCATTGTCCCTGTCCTCCAGCCAAGCTTCATGCGCGCGCGTTTTCGTTCATCCTATAACTCTCAGATGCTTGCACAAAAACAAAAACTTATAACATGAAACTTGTGGCATTTAATCTCACGATTCCAACCATATAAAATTTGTAATCTAACTCTCAAAGATCAAAGATAATTTTGCCAGCCCTAAATCGTGACCTAAAAATTTCAGCAACTTCAAGCTTTAAATTCTCACAGCACAATTAATATAAATGACAAGTATGCATATGTACAACTTCACCATGATAAGGGCTACATTTTTTCTTCACAAATCATGGCTTGAGGATGCCTAAATACAGAGATAGAGTTTGAGAAAAATACCTCCTTCATCTGGATTTGGATATGACAATGTGGGGACTTTGAGGGAGGCCTGAGGATCGTGTGAAATTCCTTGAACTTCCTTTAAGCTATTCCAATGCCTAGTTTTCTTTGTGGATGGCTAGAACTCTTCGTAGAAGTCAAGCTGCAAGCTCCAAGTTTGAAAATGGAAATGGCTGAAACAGGGATTACATATGCAGGATGAATGCTTGGATAACTTTGGTAGGATGCTTATGAAGTGTTTGAAGTGTCAAGCCACAAAACGCACGAGCCAAAAATGAAATGGCTATGATTTTGTAACAACTGGATGTTTAGACAGAAAAATGTAGTTTTGAGTTTGTGTGAGTTCTGGATGTCAAGAAATCATCCTCAGCATTGTAATGACTTGGTATATTTGTATAGAATTGACACAAAGGTCAATTCTTACTAGTTGTACAAGTTCTAGCACCTTTTGCAACTTTTCTTGTATTTTAAGTAAAGTGAAATGACAAATGCAACATTCTTGTACTGGCTACCTCAAGGGCTGATAAGAGTTGTTATAAATTGCTTGAGACCTGTGGAAATTGTTTGCATCAAAGGGACAGGTCTAAGGCTCAAGGATGACAAAATTGCAAAAGCTCACCTTTATGAAAATGGCAATGTGAACTTTTGGCCAAAAATGGAAACATCTCTTGTACAATGCTTCAAAAGTGAAAATAAAGCCTTTAACCTCTGAGTTTGAATTTAATTATGGAGTGTGGAATGAGTTTAGTACCTGTAAAACAAGGTACAAAGAGCATGGCTTGGATTTGCAACTTGATGCTTTTTAAAAATGGCTTAAACAAAAGTGATAAAATGCCAATTTCTCCTCTTCGATTCTCCCTAACAAAAAATGATCTTGGAGAGTTCTGGGATATTTTGGAAAGCTTGTAATGTGATTTATAATCCATCTTTGAAATTCATTTTGAGATACCTCTTGGAACTAGGTGAAAAGTTTCCATGAAGTTGGGTCAAAAAACTGCCTAAATTAGGGCAAATTTTCACTAAGTTATTTAGTTCATGGACCTATGTTCACAAATTCATAACTTGAGATCCAAGCATCTTTTGGGAAAAGTTTGTGAAGCAAATTTGTAGATTTCATGGAGGAATACAACTTTCATGTTGGAAGTTTTCTTTGAATCAAATTGCATCATGGTGAAAAAGTGGTGAAAAGTTGGGAAACATAAGAAAATTTCCATACTTAGAAAAATTCTAAGTTATGAAATTTTTCAAATTCAAAACCCTAATTTTCAAAATTGGTTTTCTTGGTCAACAAGTTTCATATTTTGACATATCTTGATGAATTATGACCCTTGGCATTTGATTTTGACCAAAAAGTCAAAGTTTAACTTTTCGGTGTACAGTTGACTTTTGATCAGTTGACTGCAAAATTCATCTGACAATCCAATGAACTTGAGATATTTTGAACTATGTGATTAGGTCAAGATGATGCCATTGAACCCTTGAAATCATGTTTGAACTCAATTGGTCATTGACTAGGTTAAAAATCAGAAATTGCCCTTTCTCTGTCAAAACCCTAATTTTGACCATTTTGCCCTTTTGATGATTTGATCAAATTTCTTGAGGAGTTGTGATCCAAACTTGATAAAATGGTACATATGAGTGTAAAATTTTGTTGTGGATCAAAAATTATGAAGTTTGACTGTAAATTGACCATGGTTGACTTTTTCCCCAATACAGTTGATTTTTAGGTTAACTGCCCAATTGACTGATTAAAAATGTGGTTCAAGGCTTGAAACTTAGCATGAGAAATCTTAGGGGTCCAACATGATGTATGAAAGTCACATGAAGCATTGATGGTCCAAAAATCCTTGTGCAAACTCAAACCCTAATTTTGGGGTATCAGTGTAAGATGAGTCTTGAGCTGACCAAACCCTAATCCTGTCTTGAGTCCAAGAAGTCTTGTGAGAAAAATCTTGATAAATGAGAGGGCAAATTTTGGGGTACAACAGCTGCCCCTGTTCAATCTTCTTGAACCTGAAGAGTTAGATTGGCGAGCTTTGTCGTTCGTGACTCGAAGGTAAAAGATGATTGGACACTAGAGTGCCCATAAATTTGCACTCGTCAAAATGTAGTTGAGAGAACGGGCTTAAAGATGCCATTTGGAGAGATGATAGAATCTTGTTGGAGTTGGGCTTGTAGATGCCATCCAAGAGTGTTTGCTGAGTTGTAAGTTGTAAGTCAGAAGAATAAGTATCCGAATGGTATCCGCGTCTGGAACGTATCTGAGCTGTATCTGGAGACTTGTAATCTGAATGAGAAACAGAATAGCATCCGTGTCTAGAGCATATCTGTACTGTATCAAGAGTCTGAAATATGAATTTGAATAAGTATCAGAATGGCATCCGTATCTGGAGCGTATCCGCACTGTATCTGAAGTTGAATCTGAATGAGTAACAGAATGGCATCCTTGTCTGGAGCGTATCTGTATTGTATCTGAGATCTGAATCTGAATGAGTGACAGAATGACTTCCGTGTCTGGAGTGTATCTGAATTGTAATCTGAGTGACAGAATGGCAGCCGTATCTGGAGCGTATTCGCACTGTATCTGAAGTTGAATCTGAATGAGTAACAAAATGGCATCCTTATTTGGAGCGTATCTGGACTGTATCTGATAGTTGAAATCTGAATGAGTAACAGAATGACTTCCGTGTCTGGAGTGTATCTGTATTGTATCATGATTGCATTTTGTTAAACGGTAGCTGTTAATTTTATCCTGAAAAGGGTAAAATGTTAGCTGAAACACAAAGTTGTGTTGCATGAAATGTATGATACAATAGATGTGTTTTGTCAATGTTTATGATATGTGGATGTAATGTATGCGCATGTAAGCTGATTTGTTGTATTGCTGAGGAAAATAAATCCTTGACGACTTCTTTAGGGATCCTTCATGTCTTGAAGTTGGAGTATTTACAAAAATTCATTGTGAAGGTAATGTCATATACTGCTTAAGTAGTCTGCTTGGGGAGTCCAGAGAATTTTGATGACTTCTACTGGGGATTACCCAATGGGAAACCTTGTTCTATTGGGGAATAAATAAAACTCTCATGACTTCTGCGGGGAATTAAAAAAAAGAATCTTCATTATGTTGGGGAGTAATAAAAACTCTGTGGGAAAGAAAGCTTACTGCTGGGGAGTAGGTTCAGGAGTTTGGGTCGTCTGCCACTCTACTGGGGAGTTATCCTAGGTTAGGGAGAGACAAAATTTAAATGTCATCTGGTTGATTTTCAGATTTCAAGACAACTTGCTAAGGAATTTGGAGAAACTGAATGGTTTCCGCCGTGGATTGATAATTAGAATTTTTGGCTCCGCTGGGGATTGGGAGTTTGAAGTTTTAACTCTGATGGGGATTAAGGGTTTGAAATTTTAGCTCCGCTGGGGATCTGGATGATGTACTGTAGGGATTGCTCGTGGAATAGCCTAAAGACGTTTTCCTATCCTTTCAATCTGTCAGTAATTGTTCTTTTCCATTCTGTTTATTTGTAAACAGTAATTATGTTCAAATGCATATGTTCATCAATGAATCATTGGACGTTTTTGCACATAAAAACACAAGTGTAAAGAAAAAGGAAAATAGTTTTCTGTACTTTGAAAGAGATATCTTTGTATTTACTTTGAATAAGTATTTTGTACAAAGGAGATAGACATCCTAGTAAGACGATGGTGTCATAAAAGTAAGAAAATTTTATACAAAGAAAGATGGCTATGTGTAAAAAATCCCATGGGGTTCCCATTCTGCTATAGCCTCTGTATCTCCGAATATCTTGTCTATCTGTTGCTTCGTCCGAAGATGATTGGATTGATCAGAAGCTAAGAGTTTGTCTATGAAGAGATTATCCTTAAAGTGATCCGACGAGATATAGTCATACGCTTTAGTTCCCTAACTTTTGCATGGACCGCCCTTTCCGGTTTTCAATCCATCGGGAAACCCTTTTTTGCCCAAGTCGCCCTTTCGGGTTTTCAACTTGTCGGGTGTGCAGATTTTTTTTATTTTATCCCTAATTTTTTCCCGAACCTTTTTGGTTCGCTGGGATGCCCTTGTTTTGCCTAGGTGTGTCAACCTAGCGGGTCTCTTATGCGTAGTATCTTTTGACTATGTCTGCGTTCGCAGGGTGTGGCAGGTCGTCGCCGTCCATGGTGGTTAAGATCATTTCCCCACCAGAAAAGATGTTCTTGATCACAAATGGTCCTTCGTAGGTAGGAGTCCATTTTCCCATGGGATCACTTTATGGCAAGATAATGCGCTTGATCACTAGGTCTCCAACTTGATATACCTGGCGTCTGACTTTCTTGTTGAAAGCCTTGATCATCCGTTTTTGATATGTCTGACCATGGCAAACAGCAGTAAGTCTCTTTTCGTCAATTAAGTTCAGTTGATCCAGTCGGGTCTGGATCCAATCATCTTCACTCAAACCTGCATCTTTCATGATTCTCAAAGAGGGAATCTGAACCTCGATAGGTTAGACAACCTCCATGCCATAAACCAAAGAATAGGGTGTTACCCCAGTTGATGTGCGAGCCGTGGTACGGTACCCGTGAAGAGCAAACGGTAGCATTTCATTTCAGTCCTTGTAGGTGACTGTCATCTTTTGTATGATCTTCTTAATATTTTTGTTAGCAGCTTCGACTGCACCATTCATCTTTGGCCGATAGGGAGATGAATTGTGATGTTGAATTTTGAACTGCTCGCACAAGGCGGTGATCATAGTATTGTTAAGGTTTGTACCGTTATCAGTGATGATCCTTTCGGGGATACCGTACCGGCAAATAAGATTCTTCTTGATGAAGCGGGCAACAACATTCTTAGTAACGGATGCGAAGGAAGCTGCTTCAACCCACTTGGTGAAATAGTCAATGGCCACAAGAATGAAGAGGTGTCCATTGGAGGCTATAGGCTTGATCTCCCCAATCATGTTGATTCCCCACATAGCGAAAGGCCAAGGAGCTGTTAAGACATTTAGAGGAACCGGGGGCATGTGCACCTTGTCCGCATGGATTTGACACTTATGGCAGGTCTGGGAGTGTTGATACCAGTCAACTTCCATGGTAGACCAGTAATAGTCTGCCCGTAGAATCTTCTTTGCCATCGTATGTCCACTAGAGTGAGTGCCAAATGTACCCTCATGCAATTCAGCCATGATCTTTTCAGCCTCAATCTTGTCCACACAACGGAGCAGAATAGAATCATGATTACGCTTGTACAGAATGCAATTACTTAGGAAGAACTTAGCTGAGAATCTCCTTAAGAACTTTGTGTCATTGACTGAAGCTCCTTTTGGGTATTCTTGAGCCTCGAGATACCTTTTGACTTCATGAAACCATGGCCGGTCCACTACTTCTTTGGTATTAATCTCGTGACAGTGTGCTGGTTCGTCCATCCATTCAATGGTGATATGGGGAGCCTCGTTATCCCAATTAAGTTTAAACATGGATGACATTGTAGCTAGAGCATCTGCTAGATGATTTTCTTCTCGCAGGAAGTGCTCGAAGGTAATCTGCTCGAAATGTGGTAACAATGTCAAAACATGTTCTTTGTAATGGATGAGGTTTGGATGCTTAGTGTCCCACTCTCCTTTGATCTGACATATGACCAAAGTTGAGTTCCCAAACACATCTAAGGATTTGATTCCCAAGTCTATGGCAGCCTTGAGACCAAAGATGCATGCTTCGTACTCTGCCATGTTGTTCGTACAGTTGATGCAAAGTCTGGCAGTGAAAGGAGTATGGTATCCTTCTGGAGATATGAGCACAACACCGATACCGTTACCAAGTGCATTGGATGCCCCATTAAAGTACAGGGTCCATCGGGATCCTTGTCCAGGTCTGTCATATGGTCTGATCTCTTCGCAGTTGTCTACTGTCATGATGTCTTCGTCAGGGAAGTCAAACTTCATGGACTGGTAATCTTCTACAGCTTGATGAGCCAGATGATCAGCTAGCACACTGCCCTTTATAGATTTTTGGGTAGTGTACTGTATGTTGTATTCTGTTAGGTTCATCTGCCATCTAGCTATCCTCCCAGACAAAGCAGGCTTCTCAAAGATGTACTTTATCGGATCCATCTTAGATATCAGCAAAGTGGTATGAGTCAACATATACTGCCTTAGCCGGCGAGCAGCCTATACCAAAGCGCAACAAGTTTTCTCGAGCAGTGAATATCTGGTTTCATAGTCGGTAAACTTTTTGCTTAGGTAATAAATAGCGTGCTCTTTTCGGCCAGACTTGTCATGCTGCCCCAGTACGCACCCCGTTGAATTCTCTAAGACGGTCAGATACATGATTAGCGGTCTTCCCTCAACTGGAGGCATCAAGACAGGAGGCTCTAGCAAATACTCCTTGATTTTATCAAAAGCAATCTGAGATTCATCATTCCATCTGACTACTTGATCTTTCTTCAACAGCTTAAAGATTGGCTCACAAGTAGACGTTAGGTGAGAGATGAACCTGGAAATGTAGTTTAGGCGTCCCAAAAAACCTTTGACTTCCTTCTCAGTGCGAGGAGCAAGCATTTCTTGTATAGCTTTGACTTTGGCATGATCAACCTCGATGCCTTTGTTGCTGACAATGAAACCTAAGAGCTTACCGGACTGGACTCTGAATGTACACTTGTTTGGGTTCAATCTTAGCTTGTATTCCTTTAACCTGACAAACAACTTTTGCAAGTGATCAAGGTGTTCTTCTTCAGTTTGTGATCGGGCTATCATGTCATCTACGTAGACCTCTATCTCATGATGTATCATATCATGAAACAAAGCTAACATGGCGCGTTGATAGGTTTCCCCGACATTCTTCAGTCTGAATGGCATCACTTTGTAGCAGAACGTACCCCACTGTGTGACAAAAGTAGTTTTCTCCATGTCCTCAGGTGCCATTTTGATCTGGTTATAGCCTGAGAATCCGTCCATTAAAGAAAATACTTTGTGATGGGATGTATTATCGACTAGGATGTCGATGTGCGGAAGTGGAAAATCATCTTTAGGGCTGGCCCTGTTTAAATCTCTATAATCCACGCACATTCTCACCTTGCCATCCTTTTTAGGAATGGGAACAATGTTTGCCACCCATTGAGGATAGGAAGTAACAGCCAGAAATCCAGCATTGAACTGTTTCATAACTTCTGCTTTGATCTTCTCTGACATGTCAGGTCTCATGCGGTGGACCTTTTGTTTCACTGGTGGACAGTCTTCTCTTGTGGGCAGACGGTGTACCATAGTGTCTGTATCGAGTCCCAGCATGTCTTCGTATGACCAGGCAAAGATCTCAACATAATCATGCAATAGCTGAATTAGGCGCTCCTTGACACCCGGCTCTAGATTGGAACCCACTTTGATTTCCTTTTTATCTTCCTCGGAACCCAAGTTGATTGTCTCCAACAGATCCTCATGAGGCTGAATTGCTCTTTCCTCTTGCTGTAATAGTCTTGCCAATTCCCCTGGCACCTCACAATCTTCCTCACCTTCGTATTCGGCTTGGTAGATCAGATCTTCAGAGTCACTGAAGGCTATAGCAGTATCGCTACCCATGGGATTCGGAATGGAAGGGTACCTGCATTTGTGAGTGTGGGTGTGTGTAAGGGTATAACCATCTTAAAACAACAAAATGTATAAAAAAAGACAATGAGCACAAAAGGTTTATATATGAAAAAGCGTCCATGATTCATTGAATGACATATGTAGATGAAATAAAAACCCTTACAAATGGACCGTTGTGTCTCGGGTAAGACACAAGGTTTTTAAAGTATGAATTGTTTATGAATTATTACAGTCCAACAGAAATGTAAAAGATAGATTACTGAGATATGAAAGTTATCAGAACGAAGTCTCTGGCTTCCCAGTTGCGCAGTCCTCCGCTGACAGTAGGAAATATCCAATCTTCCAAGCGGCCATCCTCTTCATTGTCTTCTACTGCACTGACATTGTGACCATGCCTCGGCATTGGGGCGAAAATAACATTTGGTTTCTCAGGCGCTTCAAACTAAACTTCCTTCGCGTAAATTAGATCTTGAATCTTGTTCTTCAGAGCCCAACAATTGATGGTGTCGTGCCCTTGACTTTCAGAATGGTACGCGCATCTGGCGTTGGGATGGTAATATGGAGAAGTAGTATTAGGATTTTTTGGGGCCTCTTTTAAAGTAGCCAGATTTAACTTCAAGAGATGTGGTAGAACTTGGGCTGGAGTCATGTTAATCTTGGTAAACTGCTGAACTGGCCTTTCTACCCTTTGCTGGTTATTCCTTGGCTGGTCTGATGCAGGCTTCAGAATCATAACGGCCCCCACTGTTGGTCGTCGTTCGGTTCTTCCCTGATTCCTCTGTGAATAGACAGAATATACTTCCTTTCTTCCAGTGAAGGGCTTTTTTACAGCTGTTGAGGCAGACGCGTCCTTTTGAATTTTCCCACTTCTTATACCAGCCTCCACTATTTCGCCGGATAAGATCAATTCCGTAAACCCTGCAGAAGAACTCCCAATCAGATCATTGAAGAAAGGGCCTGAAAGAGTTCCCAAAAACATGTCCACCAACTCCCTCTCAGATAGAGGAGGTTGCACCATTCCTTCTAGATCCCTCCACTTTTTGGTGTAATCTTTAAAGCCCTCATTAGAAACCATGGCCATACTCTGTAGCTGAGTACGGGTTGGCTCCAAGTCGGTGTTGTATTGATACTGTTTATAGAAGGCTGCTGCCAAGTATTCCCAATTGTGAACATCTGCCCTCTCCAACTGGTAGAACCAATCAAGTTGTGTTCCTGATAAACTGTCTTGGAAAAAGTGGACCCACAAGTCTTTGTCAGCAGAGTGTGGTTGAATCTTCCTGACATAGGATCTGAGGTGCATTTTAGGGAAAGACACCCCATCATACTTGGCAAATAGTGGCACTTTAAACTTTGAAGGGATTACAATTCCTGACACCAACCCTAACTCCTCAAAATCTAGCCCTGGTACTCTCTAGATTTCCATAGCGCTTAGTCGCTCTTCAAGGTGTTTGTACTTGTCATCAGCCGGAGGGTATTGTTGTTCAGAGTAGTCCTCTTCTTCTTCTTCTTCTTCAGAATATGATGGTACTGCCGTCCCTTTTCCTTTTCTTTCCCTCTCATCAGAAGTTGTTGGAAAATTTAAGGTCCGTCTGGCTTGTCCCTGAAATCTTCTGCCCATGATAACCACACCAACTGGCTTCTTTTTCTTTTTCTCTTTTTCTTTTTCTCATTTTCTTTTTCTAGAAAAGTCTTCAGCTCCTCCTGCCTCTTGGCTAAGGTCATGAGTAACTGCTGAAATTGTGAATTCTGAGCTTGCAAATCTTTGACCATTTGTTCAAGATCCATCTTGCTGAAATAAACAGCAGGGAGATAAGGAAACTTGGTGCGAAGACCTGTTTATGCTTATGATGAATGATATGTATTCATGTAATGCTTTCAAGGATTCAGAAATTCAAATTTGTTTTAAACAAAAAAAGAAACACACGTCATATTAATAAAATAGAATTGTGAGTACATCAATGCCCCTTGGGTAAAATAATACAAAACTCTAAGGTAAAAAGACGTTGCGCATCCTCTTTGGTACAATGTAGGTGTTGAGAGTCTGCTCTTCGTGAAGTAGCCGAGTGAGTTCCAATACCTTCTTCTCGCTTGCGTAGAATTGGGCTTCGAAAGTATCGCGCTCTCCCTTGAGCTGTATCCAACTCCTTTGTAGGTCTTCGAGTGATGTTGGCATGTCAGGATGTAGGATGGTGGATGGAACCTCTCCTTCCTTACAGGCTCTATAATCACTGGGAGAATGGAGGGGTAAGGCATCATAAGACTTTGAGCGCGGGTTCGTACCCACTTGAGGTAAGGCTCAAGAGGGATGTAATTCTTGTGTCCCAAAGTCTTGCTATCCACCTTGTTTGGCATCCTCCAAGCTCTGATGAATTTCTAACGGAGTCCTTGGTCGTTGTTGTCGTAGTCGAAAACCAATCCTTAAATCAGCATATCATGTGGGCCATCCCTTCGGGCATAACCAAACTGTCTTAGAGATAAGCAAGGGTTGTAGGTGATGCCTCCCCTAATTCTAAGTAGAGGGACATTAGGCAATTCCCCACAACGGTCAAGGATGATAACATTCTCTTTGGATCGAGAACACCAATGAATATCTGAATGGTTAAGTGTCATTAACCTTTGTGACCACCTCAAACCTTGCTGATTCTTCAAGACTGATTGGAGAAGATGAGAAATAAACCATCTTGCCAGGAGAGGAGTGCAACACATGAGAACACCTCTTTTCCTCATTGTACGAGTGTGAAAAGAGTGGAGGATATCCCCAAGCAATGTAGGCACCGGGTTGCGAGACATGAAGATTTTGATAGCGCTCACATCTATGAGTTGGTCAGGATTAGGGAACAAGCCCATCCCATAGATGAGAAGAGCTACAATCTCCTCAAAAGCTTGCAAGTCTAGGGAATTCCAACAGCTTTGGGCCTTCTCAAACAGAAACTTTGACAAGAAGCCTTTGACACCACTTCTAGTTTCCCAATGAGTTGTGATATCAGATGAGTGAAAGTGCAGGGCTTGAGCAATCTCTTCTAGCTTTGGATCTCTTTCCGTACAGTTGAAGGGTAGTTGATTGAGAATAGGAATCCTCAGGAGTTGATAGAATTATTCCAAAGTGGGCACAAGTTGGTAGTCAGGAAATGTGAAGCAATGATGCAAAGGGTCAAAGAACTGGAAGAGAACCTTCATCATATCCTCCTCTGTGTTGGAAGTGACCAAGTTGAGTAGACGGCCATGTCTCTCGGTGAATGGAGAATTCTCAGGAATCCTTGAAGCCAGCTCCTTGAGTTGTGGAGGAATTCTTACAAGGTTGATTTGGATAGTTTTTCTGCGAAGTGAATCCATAACCTACAAAATAAGAACAAAGATGAATCTCCAAAATCCTTGAAATGGTTAGTGAATGCATATGATGTTCATGATGTCCATGATGTTATGCACAAGTATATATGTACAAACAAATCACACAAGTTCCTAGTTTGGGCTTGCATGGGGTTTCATAGGTAAGTAACCTCTTAAAGTTTAGTTGGCTCAACCTGTCCTAGTAAAAGTAACCGGGTTCTAAGGAGCTCAATATCACTGGATTGTTTCCTTGTTCATTGTTTCAGTTTAAGCCTTTTTGCTGGAGACCGAAATATTCCAAGAAACCAACCTTCAATGAGTGTAGTATCGAGTATCTACCAACTTCGGACTGCACCAAAGCCGATCATCTCACTACATCCTAAAAGGCCAAGTTGGTCAAGTAAAGGTTCTAGAAGTTCATTAGTGCTTCATGACATCACTCAGCGGCCCTGTATTCTCTTTGATTGACTCAAAGGCTACCGGTACCCACAAATATGTCGCACTAATATAGTTATTGCTTAGACCATGTCGGTATACCCCATACAGTTTCCACAATGTATTGCTATTTACCTATAATGTTTCCCAAATCCGGGTAGAGGATTCAAACCCAAAAAAAGAACCATAATTGTAAAGCAAACAAGTCAAACAATTGTAAGCAAATAAAGGTGATCTAAACCCTAAGGTAACCCCACTTTTAGAATATTCCCCAGTAGAGTCTCCAGTTCTGTGATGCGGTGGGAGAACTGACTTGAGGTTTTGCGTTTGTGTTCGCAAATGTTGCGGTTAGCAAGAGTCGCCACCGACTTTTATTTTATCCAAAAGGAAAGGTAAAAAATCACAGGAAAGACCTTTGAGATGTTTTCTTGAGTTCGGGGGGCAGATTATGAAAAGGGAAGGTGCTAGCACCCTTTTCATCCATGGTTTTCCATGGGCTCTTAGTTACTTGTTTAGGTCACTTGCTTTGCTTTGAAATTGTTTGAAATGGTGCTTGGTGTGGTTTTGAAAGTATTTTGAAAAGAGGCCATTCGTTTAGGCAATCTTTGTAATGATTCTCGTTCGTAAGAATGTATACAAAGATGTTTGTCTTTTGAAAAATGTTTCAATGTTTTGTAAAATGTTTTGAAATGTGTGTGTGTTTGTTTTTGAAAATAGCAAGGATTATTTTGAAATGGGACAAGTAACTATAAGCTTATCTACCTACTCAAATTTCTTTCTTGTGCATTTCTATTCCTTTGACATTGTTGATTTACCATTGATTTGGTAAACAACCCTATCTTTGGATGTAAACGGGACGGGCGTGGGTCATCGTATGACCATGATAGCAATGTTGCCAAGTATCATAGCAATTTTTAGGGACCAAGATCATCTTTGTTTAGGCAACCTTTTGATAGCGTCATCGAGGGACTATGATCTTATTTTGTTTTGTTTTGCCAAGATACTTCGCATGCGTAACATGGCCATTTTTATTTAGGCAACCAAGTGGGAGAAACCCTAAGGGTGCTTGTGTGCAATGTGTGTCATTTTCATGCCTTTGTCTTGCATTAGGTTTTTTCTATTTGTTTTGATTTTTGTTCTTGTCATGCAAACCCTAGTTTACTAAACATGGTATAAAAGCAATAAATTGCGTAAAATAAACTAAGCTATTACAACAATTATTATGGGAGGGGGGATACAAGTTTTTGAATGGGGATATTGCACAAATATACACCTAAAAATACTATTACAACCCAATCGAATATTGTGCGCATTAAATAAATATACAAATATTAAAATGCAATGCAAATGTATTTATGTAAAAAATGACTTGTATTTGTTTAATGTATGAGAAAATAATTTATTAAAACCCTAGAAATAAGAAGAAAAAAATTTATTATTTTTGGAAAGGGATGAAACCCTAATTTTTTGATTAAAAGAAAATAAAGTTTTCATAATATTATTTTGTCCATTCTTGTACAAGAAATAATAAATAATATTATCTATAAATATTAAAAATTAAGCATGTATGGAAAATAAATATTTTATGAGTATAAATAATATAATAAAAATATGTAGTATTTTTTATTACTTACAAGTTATTTTAAGAAAATGATTTCTATTCTATTAAATAAACTATTTTTTATGCAAAAATAAATAAAAAATAAAAATAAAAATGTGAAAATAAATAAATTATTTTTGGGTATTTTTTATCATTAAAAATAATAAATGCAAGTAATAATATAAAAATATGCAAGAAAAATGCAAAAATATAAAATAATAAGTCAGGGGGTGCAGAAGTAATTCAGGGGGTGTGGTTAGTAAAAACAAAAAGCCCAATGTAACAAAAAGCCCAGATCCATCGTCCCTGTCCTCCAGCCAAGCTTCATGCGCGCGCGTTTTCGTTCATCCTGTAACTCTCAGATGCTTGCACAAAAACAAAAACTTATAACATGAAACTTGTGGCATTTAATCTCACGATTCCAACCATATAAAATTTGTAATCTAACTCTCAAAGATCAGAGAGAATTTTGCCAGCCCTAAATCGTGACCTAAAAATTTCAGCAACTTCAAGCTTTAAATTCTCACAGCACAATTAATATAAATGACAAGTATGCATATGTACAGCTTCACCATGATAAGGGCTACATTTTTTCTTCACAAATCGTGGCTTGAGGATGCCTAAATACAGAGATAGAGTTTGAGAAGAATACCTCCTTCAGATGGATTTGGATATGACAATGTCGGGACTTTGAGGGAGGCCTGAAGATCGTGTGAGCTTCCTTGAACTTCCTTCAAGCTATTCCAATGCCTAGTTTGCTTTGTGGATGGCTATAACTCTTTGTAGAAGTCAAGCTGCAAGCTCCAAGTTTGAAAATGGCAATGGCTGAAACAGGGCTTACAGATGCAGGATGAATGCTTGGATAGCTTTGGTAGGATGCTTACGAAGTGTTTGAAGTGTCAAGCCACAAAACGCACAAGCCAAAAATGAAATGGCTATGATTTTGCAGCAACTGGATGTTTAGACAGAAAAATGCAGTTTTTGAGTTTGAGTGAGTTCTGGATGTCAAGCAATCGTCCTCAGCATTGTAATGACTTGGTATATTTGTATATAAATGAAACAAAGTTCAATCCTTACTAGTTGTACAAGTTCTAGCACCTTTTGTAACTTTTCTTGTATTTTAAGTAAAGTGAAATGACAAATGCAACATGCTTGTACTGGCTACTACCTCAAGGGCTGATAAGAATTGTTATACATTGCTTAAGACCTATGGAAATTGTTTGCATCAAAGGGACAGGTCCAAGGCTCAAGGTTGACAAAATTGCAAAAGCCCACCTTTATGAAAATGGCAATGTGAACTTTTGGCCAAAAATGGAAACATCTCTTGTACAATGCTTCAAAAGTGAAAATAAAGCCTTTAACCTCTGAGTTTGTATTTAATTATGGAGTGTAGAATGAGTTTAGGACCTGTAAAACAAGGTACAAACAGCATGGCTTGGATTTGAAACTTGATGCTTTGTAAAAATGGCTTGAACAAAAGTGATAAAATGTCCATGAAGTTGGGTCAAAAAACTGCCTAAATTAGGGCAAATTTTCACTAAGTTATTTAGTTCATGGACCTATGTTCACAAATTCATAACTTGAGATCCAAGCATCTTTTGGGACAAGTTCGTGAAGAAAAGTTGTAGATTTCATGGAGGACTATAACTTTCATGTTGGAAGTTTTCTTTGAATCGAATTGCATCATGGTGAAAAAGTGGTGAAAAGTTGGGAAAAAATAAGAAAATTTCCATACTTAGAAAAATTCTAAGTTATGAAAATTATCAAATTCAAAACCCTAATTTTCAAAATTGGTTTTCTTGGTCAACAAGTTTCATATTTTGACATATCTTGAAGAATTATGACCCTTGGCATTTGATTTTGACCAAGATGATGCCATTGAAACCTTGAAATCATGTTTGAACTCAATTGGTCATTGGCTAGGTTAAAAATCATAAATTGCCCTTTCTCAGTCAAAACCCTAATTTTGACCATTTTGCCCTTTTGATGATTTGATCAAATTTCTTGAGGAGTTGTGATCCAAACTTGATCAAATGGTACATATGAGACTAAAATGTTGTTGTGGATCAAAAATTATGAAGTTTGACTGTAAATTGACCATGGTTGACTTTTTCCCCAATACAGCTGATTTTTAGGTCAACTGTCAAATTCACTGATAAAAAATGTGGTTCAAGGCTTGAAACTTAGCATGCGAAATCTTAGGGGTCCAACATGATGTATGAAAGTCACATGAAGCATTGATGGTCCAAAAATCCTTGTGCAAACTCAAACCCTAATTTTGGGGTATCAGTGCAAGATGAGTCTTGAGCTGACCAAACCCTAATCCTGTCTTGAGTCCAAGAAGTCTTGTGAGAAAAATCTTGATAAATGAGAGGGCAAATTTTGGGGTACAATACACCCCCTCCCCATTCAGCATAAACAGGCCCATTTTTCTCCCTTTTCTATTTCATTATTTTTTTTTAATTATTTTATTAATTATTTTCTTTTTACTAAATAACTCAAAAAATCTTTTTTTATTTAATAAAAAAAATCACAAAAAAACATCAAAATCTTTTTTTTCATAAAAATATTTTATTAATTAATTAGTTTAATTAAGATTAGGGAAATTTAATTCTTTTTCATAATTAAAATAAATTAGAATTAGGGTTAATTTGTATATAACCTAACTTTTCTAAAAACAATAACCTAATTATTTTTCAAATAGATTTTTAGGTTTCTTAATTCATTCTCGCATTTAATTAGCCGCGCGCGCTTTTTATTTCATTTTTCTATTATTGTAACTGCTCCGAGCTTGTAATAGATTTAATTAGGGTTTTAATTCCGCACTTTATTTTCAGTCAAAATAATTATGTATCTGCAAAAGCCTTGTAATAGCTAGGATTTTAATTTCTCACATTTTAATTTTCGCAAACTATAAACTGCCTAGATGTTAATAGGATTGAATGGAAAGACAAACTGAAATTAAAACAGTAGAAAACCCTAATTGTGCAAAGATAATTAACTGAAAAAATACACTCGCACATGCTCACTCCTAGGGTTTACTCTACTCTGGTTGCCTTCGGTAAACGGTCATGAAGTACAGGGATTATTAGTGGTCGTCCTCTAGCCCCAATAGATCTTAAATGACCCATTCGGATGTTGCCTCAGAAAAAGATCTTTAAGGCTTTAGGATAATTACTAACAGTTCTTAACATTGCTTTTGTGATCGTACTTGTCCCTTTGAACGTCCCTTAAAACTCCAACGACGGTGCTACCCATTCCTTAATAATGGGATAGCGCTATCTAAAAGGAAAACGAATAAACATTTTTCGAGTAGGTAGATTAGTTTTTAAGTACTTGCTCAAACAAACAAACTTTTTCACACAAACACTTTTCAAATAAAGTTTTCAAAAACAACTTCATAACACTCTTGAGGACAGAAACAAGGGTTATCACAAAGTAAAACAAAACTTTTCAAAACAATCACACACAAGCAATTTCAAAATGAGCAAGTATCTAAGAGCCCGTAGAAAACTACGGATAGAAAGGGTGCTAACACCTTCCCTTTCTATAATCTACCCCCCATACTCAGAAACTCTCGAAAAAAGGTTTTTTCTGTTCTTTTTCCTTTTCCTTGTTGGATAAAATAAAAGTCGGTGGCAACTCTTGCTTACAGCGACATTTGCGAATACAATACACAAACCAGTATTAACAGTCGATTCTGCCACCGTATCACAGAACTGGTGACTCTGTTGGGGAAATTATAATAAAGTGGGGTAAACCTTAGGATCTAGGTCATATTTAATTTCTTTCTTTGCTTGTCTTGCTTGCTTTATATTTAAGGGACCTGTTTGGGTTATTAGATCCTACACCCGAATCTGGGGAAACTTTTTAGGTAAATAGCAATAGATCGTGGAGACTATACGACGTAGACCGATATGGTTTAAGCGATGGCTGTGTTGGTGTGACACTTTGGTTGGTACCAGTATCCTTTGTGTTGAAACGAGGAGAATACGGAGCCGCTGCGTGGTGTCGTGAAGCACTGACGGACCTTAGAACCTTAGTCGAACAAACTTGGCCATTAGAAAGTAGTGAGATATCCGGCCTCGGTATAAAGTTGAGGATTGGTTGATACTCGATGCTACACTCATTGAGATCATACTTTCGGGATATTTTGGCTGCAAGAAAAGATTTCCCGAGCTGAAACAATGCCTGATAAAGGATGATCAGTGATATTGAGAATCTTTAGAACCCGGTTACGATTTATGGGATAGGTTGAACCAATCCAGCTTCAAGAGGGTATGACCTTAAAACTCATGCAGGCCTTAAACTTAAGAACTTGGTGTGATTTGTCTGTTGTTTTCTATACCTGTGTTTTCTCAGCATAATCATGACATCATGCATCATAACATAGCATCCATTCTCATGACACTAACCATTTCAAGGACCTAGGGAATTTATCTTTGTTCTGTTTTGCAGATCATGGCTTCCGCTCGTAGAAACACTATCTGAATCAGCTTTGTGAGAATACCTCTCCAACTCAAGGAGCTAGTATCAAGGGTTCCTGAAACTTCTTCATTCACTAAGAGATATGGTTGACTTCTCAACCTAGTTACCTCAAGCTTTTATGAAAAGATGATGGGTGTACTCTTTCAGTTCTTTGACCCCAGGCACCATTGCTTCACATTTCCAGATTATCAGTTAGTGCCTACCATGGAAGAGTTTGCTCAAGTATTAGATCTACCTATTCTTGGCCAGACGCCTTTCTCACGTTTAGAAGAGGTTCCCAAGACAGAGGTTATTGCCTCAACTTTGCGTCTGAAATGGGCCAACATGGTATCCAATTGGGAAAAAAGAAGCGGAGTTAAGGGTTTTCAAGCTAAGTTCCTAATAGAGAAGGCTCAGCTGTTTTGGGATGATTTGGACTTTCAGGCTTTTGAGGAGGTTTTGGCTCTTCTGATTTATGGGTTAGTACTATTCCCTAATAAAGATTTACTCATAGATGTGACTGCTATCAAGATCTTCCTCTCTCGCAACCCTGTGCCTACTTTGCTCAGAGATATCTTGCATGCTCTCCACACTCGTACTATGAAGAGAAGAGGGATTCTTATGTGTTGCACGTCGTTACTGTCGAGGTGGTTTATTTATCACCTCCCTAAGTCAGTATTGAAGAATGAAGAAGGTTTGGGTTGGTCGCAAAGGATAATGTCACTTTCTCACACGGATATTGTTGTACCCCAAAATTTGCCCTCCCATTTTTCTCAAGACATTTCAAGAATAACTTCCAAGTTGCTCAAGATGGCTCAAAAGTTGGACAATCAAATCACCTCCTAAGGCAGTCAATCTCAAATTAGGGTTTTGTGTTGCATCAAGGTACTTACATAAAAATGACCCCAAGTGCTCCACAATGTCTTAATATATTCTAAAGTTCATCCATGTCAAATTTCAAGACTTGCAGAGGAAGTTTGGTCAGTCAATTGCTCAAGAGGCCCAAAAATCGACTATGCTAGGGCAAAAGTCAACTGTGACCTACAAATGGTCAAACCTCAAGATTTATTGTAAAAATTCTCATTTTGAAGGATAATTCATCATTTTATCAAGGGTTGATCATGATTCATCAAGGATTGCTCAAGATTCATCAAGATTCAAAAGTTGTTAAATTAGGGTTTTGTAGGAAAAGTCAACTCAATTTTGACCAAGCATAACTTTCTCATACTTTATGATAAATGACCCATCCAAAGCTCATTTTAAAGAGGATTAACTTTCCTAAAATCCATCTTCACACCCCAATATGAATAAATGCACTCACAAAAAGTTACAAATTTGGACATTATAGGTCATTTTTGAAAGTCAACAAAAACACCTTTTTTTCTAAAGCTTATAACTTGAGCATGGAATATCAAAATGAGATGAGACCAAAAGGTTTGGTTATAGGACATCTCACGGTTTCTAAAAAGTCCAAGAACACTTCCAAAAGTTCAAAATTGAAGAAGTTATGCATTGTTGAAGTTGGGCAATTTTCCAAAATTGCCAAAAGTCAACTATCCTCAAAACATCAAATTTTGACAAATGGGCCCACTTTTTTCCACTTGATTTGATTTTGTCACACCACACACGTGTCATATCTTCAGTCTTGTGCTAACTTATTAATTTTTCTATTTTATTTGATTTTTATTGATATAATTAATTTTTAATCAATTTAAATCCAAATAAAATCCAAATCTTAATCAATTGAAATCTTTTTAATCATTACAGGTCTTTAATATCATTATGGACATGACCAAATTCGAATCAAGGCATATCATGAACAAATATTGGATTTTTTGACAAATATGGAAGCTTGTTCATGGAGGATCATATCAAATTTTGAATCATCAATACTCATGGATTCAAGGCCCAAAATTAAACCTAATTCAATCCCTTATACATATACAATGCAAGGCACACAAGAACACTACCTAGAGGCTGCAGAGTTGACAAAACCAAAACTTGAAAAAGCTTGAAAAAGTTGAAAACTGAAATCCATTCTAAAGGCGTTTTCAAGGAAAAAACTCCACGCTATTCAATTGCCAGGAGTCCACTGAAGCTATTGGAATCAAAATCAAGCCTTCTCCCTCCCTGAAATGCGTTCTAAGTTTCTTGAAACATCACCCTGTACATGAAATCGTGACCTTGGATTCTTGCATCTTTTTGATAAATCATGGATATATTCATAACCCTTTAATGATTTCCAAGCTATCTGCAATATTGAATTGTGTTTTTTTGTAGTCTGTAAATCCCTACCCGAAACTAGGGTTTGGGTTTCTTGTTTTTAGGCATTTTAATTTCAAGGAAAATTGGAACAAACCATGGACATGGATGAGTTCAGGGAGGAGAGATGAACATGGTGATGGTCTTCGTTTGTATTTATATGGCCTGGAATTTGTTTTAGGATGATCCCACGGATCTTGCTGCGGATAAAAATCCCCAGGTAAGAAAACTAGGTTTTGTTGAAGAAGACGACTAGGTGTCTTCCCCTGATTGGCTGATTTTGAATATTCGCGCTTATTTTTTTATATTTCAGGCATAATAGTTTGTTTTCCATATATTAATTCTTACCTATTCCAATAACAATAAAATGGCAGTGGTGTAGTGGCTAAGGCGCTAATGGAAAGTCTAATGGGACCTGGGTTCGAATCCCAGGTCCCCCAATTGCTTGTTGTTATTTTTCAATAGGTACTCCCATGCAATGCTCAAAGTGTGGTCCACCATGTGCATCCAAATCCCAAGCGCCAGATGGCCTTTAGGCCAAATCCAATGGCCAAGGTTGAATGTCTATCATGGTCTCAAGTCAAAGACGCACAGGGAATCATGGAAAGTCAATGAGGCTTGCTGCAAATGGGCCAAACAATTGCTATCTCACCTCCTGATTTGGGGCCCAAACCCCCCCATTTGGTTTTTTTCTTTTCTTTTCTTTCTTTGATTTAATTATTTGTTTTACTTAATTATTATCATTATTATTTAATTAACCAAATAATTTATTTTTCCTCATAAAATCAGAAAATACAAAAAATATTATTTTTATTTATTAAAATTAAATTTGACTTTATTTTTGTAAATAAATATTAACCTAATTAATTTAGTTTTTAAATAGATATAACTTTTAATGATTTTTTGCAAAAAATTAAAATCAATGTAGAATATTAGGTTTTACTAACTTTTAATCAATTTATTTTATTTCTTTAAATACTCAAAATCCAAAAATATTTTCTTTTAATTAATTAATTTAATGGTTAATTTAGATTTAACTCCATTTAATTCAAAAATAACAAAAAAATCTCTTTCTCTCAAAAAAAGGGTCAAAACCCTAAAAAATGCACCGACTTAAATTCTCGCACGCGATCCATTTTACCAATATTGTAATTGCTTCCGGAATGTAATAGCTTTAATTAGGACTTTATTTTATCTCTCTATTTATTTTCCGCAATTTAAATTCAAGGGTTTGTTTTTGGCGATGTAAATACCCGACGCCTTGTAATAGTTTTAGATTTAATTTCCGCAATTTAAATTCCGCAACTATACACTGTTAGATGTTTGATAATAGGAAATGCATGACAAGATCAAATGTATGAACTTAAAATCAACATAGCTCACCCATGACATGTACAAAGATAATATTAACTGAAATAACACACTCGCACATGCGCACTCTTAGGATACACCTCACTTGGTTGCCTTCGAACGTGGTCATTGAGTATAGGAAATTTTAGAGGTCGTCCTCTTGTCCAAAGATCATAGTTGCCTCGAAATGGTTGCCTCGGATAAAATGATCTAAGACGTTAGGGTTACCGCTAAGGCGTCCTAACATTGCTTTAGTGACCACACGTCCCTTAATCGAATTGACCCTTAAAACTCCAACGACGATGCTACCTACTCATCATTAGTGGGATAGTGTTGTCTAAAGGACATTTGTACAGATTAATTCCTTTTTCGAGTAGGTAGATGGTTCTTAAATATTTTCTCCTTTTAAAAACAAAACAAAACTTTTCGCACTCACACCTTTTCAAACAAAAAAAAAACTTCTTTCAAACCCACAAACACAAAGAAAAGCAAATTTTTAAAACACAATGAGCAAGTACCTAAGAGCCAGTGGATAACCACAGATAGAAAGGGTGCTAACACCTTCCCTTTCTATAATCTACCTCCCGAACCCGAGAAACATCTCGAAAAAGGAATTTTTCTGTGCTTTTTTCCTTTCCTTGTTGGATAAAATAAAAGTTGGTGGCGAATCTTGCTTACCGCGACATTTTGCAAACACAAACGCAAAATGTGAACCAGCATTCCAAAAAAAAACGGTCAGTTCTCTTCCCACCGTATCACAGAACTGGCGACTCTGCTGGGGATATATATATAAGTGGGGTGTACCTTAGGATTAGATCATTGTGTTTTCAATTGTATGCTTTGTATGATTTACATTTGTGGGCTTGTATTGGAGTTTCTATAGATCCTAACCCGGATCTGGGGATACCCTTTAGGTAAGTAGCAATAAACTGTGAGGGAACTGTACGGCATAAACCGATACGGTTGAAGCAGTAGCTACGTTGGTGTGGAACTTTAGTCTGTACCGATATCCCTTGTGTTGGAACGAGGAGAATATGGGTCATCTAAGGGGTCATTAAGCACCAACTGACCTTAGAACCTTTAAATTGACCAACTTGGCCATAGAACAATAGCAGTATGCTACACTCATTGAGACTAAACTCTCGCGATGATTCCGGCCGCAAGAAAAGGTTGCTAAACTAGAATTATGACCGATTGAGGGTAGTCAGTGATATTGAGATCCTCTAGAACCCGATTACTATTTTTAGGACAGGTTTAAACCAACTGAACTGAAAGAGGGTAGTACCTAAGCTCCTTGCCAGCCTGAAATTTAAGGGCTCTCTGTGTGACTTGTGTGCCTTTACCATGTTTGCGATTTGTGGATACTTGTGGTGTGCTTACTATCATGACATCATGACATCATAACAATGCATACATCTTGCATAAGACTAACCTATTTCAAAGACATGAGGGATTCATCTTTGGTCTGTTTTGTAGGTCATCATGATGCCCATGCGTAGGAATACCATCCGGATTAAATTTGTCCAAGTTCCCATCTTGCTTAAAGAGTTGGTCGCAAAGATGCCTGATACTACTTCCTTCCTCAGGAGGCATGGTTATCTTCTCAGTTTGGTCACCTCCAAATTGGACGAGCAGATGATGAGTGTCCTAGTCCAATTCTATGATCCGTTGTACCATTGTTTTACTTTTCAAGACTATCAACTGGTTCCCACCTTAAAAGAGTTCTCTGAGCTGCTCGGTATCTCTGTTCTAGAGCAGACCATGTTTACTGGTTGGGAGAAGATTCTTAGGCCCGAAGATATTGTTGCAACCCTTCATTTGACCAAAGAGGAGGTAATGGCTAATTGGGAGACTAGAAGTGGAGCAAAGGGCTTTCTGACTAAGTTTTTGGTTGGTAAGGCTAACTACTTCTGGGATAGTCTGGACTTCAAGGCATTCGAGGATATTCTGGCTCTTTTGATATACGGCTTGGTATTGTTTCCGAACTCTGACTCCTTTGTTGATGTTAATGCGGTGAAAATCTTTATCTCTCGGAATCCGGTACCCACTCTCTTGGGTGACATTCTTCATCAGCTCTATGCTCGTACGGCCCGAAAGCGGGGAACCTTGATGTGTTGTGCTCCTTTATTGGCAAGGTGGTTTATTTCTCACCTTCCCAAGTCAGTCCTGAAGAATAAAGAAGGCATGGGCTGGGCTTATAGAGTTATGTCTCTCTCTCATAATGACATCATCTGGACTCTCAAGGGTATGGACGAGGTGACTATCATTGATCGCTGTGGGGAGTATCCCAATGTTCCACTATTAGGAACCTGTGGAGGAATTTCTTACAACCCATGCTTAGCTCTACGCCAGTTTGGGAGAGCCAGAAGAGAAGGACCTCATGAGATGCTAATGCCTAGTATCATCTTTGATTTTCAAGGGGATAGAAATGAGCAATGTCACAGGTTCATAAGGGCTTGGGATAGAGTTCACATATCTGATCCACATGAGCTGGGTCCAAAGACTTCTCTGCCAATGGAGCCATATCTCAGATGGGTCCGTATCTGTGCCCAAAAGCTGGGTATGCCATATGAAGTCGTCCGGCCTGTCACTCTTGAAGTTGCTAATGAAGAAGGAGTTCTTCCAACCATCCTCCATCCTTATATGCCCACTAACATTGGGGAACTGAAAAGATCTTGGATGCAACTGAGGGAAGAACGGGATTCTTACTGAGAGAAGTTCAACGAGCAAGAGCAGAAGATCCAGAAGTTGACTAGGTAGTTGGAGAACGAGCGGATTCTCAATGACTATGTCTGCACTGATAAGAAGAGACCATGGGAGCGTTGATTGACCTTTGATGATTTCCTTTCCAGATTTTATTTACTTTTTAGTATTTCCTTTCATGTAACTCCCTGAGGGCATCAGTTGAACAATTTGAATTTTGAAGTTTATCTAATAAAGTGTGTTTCCTTTCTGGTTTACAAATTTGAATCTCTTGACTGTCTTTGAAATCATAATCATATGCATTTCATCCCATGCATTTCATAAACAGGTACCCATTACAGGTCTCTTATCTTCTTCGTTGTTTATTTCAGCAATCATCATGTCTGCTGAACCTTCAACTGAGCAAGTCATCAAGGCTTTCCAGGCCCAGAATGCCCAATTTCAAGAGTTGTTCATGAATCTAGCTAAGGGTCAACAAGATTTGAAGACCCTGATTCTGAAAGAAAAGAAGAAGAAGAAGAAGAAGAGGACAATCTTGTTTAACATAGGGCACAGGTTTGGAAACAGACTTCAGAATGAAGTGGATCTGACCACCTCATCTGGAGGGAAAGATAGCCAAGAAGAAAGGAGGGCTCCTAGCCCTATGGTCTCCGACAACGAGATGGACTTCGACGAAGAACAATACCCTCCTACTGAGGATAGGTACAAGCAACTGGAAGACCGGTTGAGTGCTATGGAAGTTCAAAAAGTGCCTGGTCTGGACTTTGGTGATCTAGGTCTATCATCTGGGGTGGTGATTCCCCACAAATTCAAGGCACCAGCCTTTGCTAAGTATGACGGAGTTTCTTGTCCGAAGCTGCACCTCCGGTCATATGTGAGGAAGATTCAGCCTTATACCGCTGGTAAGAACCTATGGATCCATTTCTTTCAAGACGGTCTCTCAGGGACTCAGCTTGAGTGGTTCTATCAGTTGGACGGAGCCAGTATCCGCAGTTGGGAAGATTTGGCTACTGCTTTCTACAGGCAATATCAGTACAACTCCGACCTCGCTCCTACGCGTACCCAACTCCAGGGTATGTCAATGGGAACGGGTGAAGGATTCAAAGATTATGCTCAGAAGTGGAGGGACCTCGCCGGAAGAGTACAACCACCATTGGCTGATCGGGAGCTTATGGACATGTTTCTAGGGACCTTGTCTGGTCCATTTTTTAACTATCTGATTGGAAGCTCTTCGTCTGGATTTACTGAGCTTATTTTGACCGGTGAAAGGATTGAAGCTGGTATTAAGGCTGGAAAGATACATAAGGGTTTCTCATCGAGCACGGAGAAGAGGCCGTTTAAGAAAGAGTCCAATGTTGTCTACTGTACAAGAAGACAGAATAGACCTGAACACCACCAAGCTGTTAATGCGGTTGTTATTTCAAAACCTGCTGGTGCTCCTCAGTACAACAATCAACAAAAGGATGAGAGACCTCGAAGGCAATTCACCCGTCTCAACATGACCTTATCTCAGATTCTGCCACAGTTGTTGAAGACCAATCTGGTGATTCGAAAGGAAGCCCCAAAGAATCCAAATACAACGTCACCAAAGTACAACCATAATGCCTGCTGTGCTTTTCACTCTGATAGCCCGGGGCATAACACAGATGATTGTTGGGTTTTGAAGAACAAGGTACAGGATTTGATTGATGCAAAGGAGATCGAGTTAGGAGCACCACAGAAGCCTAAACAAGATGCAGGGGTGAATGCCATCAGGGATGACGATGATGAAGAGTTTGATATCGACAGTTGGATCTACCCGACTGCCAATGGTGGATTAAGCAACTGGACATCGAAGGATTCTATGCCCGTTTCAGTTATCAACCAGTAATGAAGCTTTTTGTTTTTGAATATGTAACAAACAATGTTTTAAACTTTATGGCCCGGTGTCTTACCCGGGGCACTGTGGCTTCATTTGTGAGGGCTTTATGTGTGTCATTTTCATATATCATTAATAAAAGCATTGGACGTTCTTGCATTTCAAATTTTGCGCTCCTTGTTTTTCTTTATTATATATTGCAAAACAGCTATTTACACACACTCACATATACAGGTCCATATCCACTCTGGATCTCACTGGTAACGACTCTGCTACTGCAGTTATGACTTCGAAAATCCGATCAACTTAGCCGAAGACGAAGGTGAAGATGATTGCGAAGTTCCTGGTGAACTTGCAAGACTGTTACTTCAAGAAGAGAGGGCCATACTACCTCCAAGCTACCAATTCTGATGCCTCCAATTGCAGGAAGACTGTTGACTCATACTTAAAAGTGCTGGATAATACAAAGAGGCGTGCTGGGACAACATGACGAGTCTGGCCGAAAAGAGCATGCTATTTATTGTTTTAGCAAAGAGTTCACCGACTGTGAGACCCGATACTCACTGCTCGAGAGAACTTGCTACGCTTTGGCATGGGTTGTTCGCCGGTTAAGACCGTATATGCTGACTCACACTCTCCTATTGATATCAAAGATGTGAACATCTTGACGGCACCTTGGCCTTTTGCAATGTGGGGCATTGATATGATCGGCGAGATCAGACCTACGGCATCCAACGGGCATCGTTTCATCCTAGTAGCGATTGATTACTTCACGAAGTGGGTTGAAGCAGCTTGCTTTTCTACTGTAACCAAGAACGTCATGGCACGGTTCATTCGGCACAATCTGATCTGTCCATACGGTGTACCAGAGAGGATTATTATGGACAATGGTACCAATCTCAACAACAAGATGATCACTGAGCTCTGCGAGCAATTCAAGATACAGCATCACAACTCTTCTCCTTACCGGCCGAAGATGAATGGGGCTGTAGAAGCGGCTAATAAGAACATTAAGAAGATTGTGCAGAAGATGACAGTGACATACAAAGACTGGCATGAGATGTTACCATTTGCTCTTCATGGGTACCGTACCTCAGCGCGGACGTCAATAGGGGCAACACCCTATTCCTTGGTATATGGCATGGAGGGAGTCTTGCCCATTGAAGTTCAGATACCCTCTCTTTGAATCATGAAGGATGCAGGTTTGAGTGAAGATGACTGGATTCAGACCCGACTTGATCAACTAAACCTAATCGAGAAAAAGAGACTTACTGCTATTTGTCATGGTCAGACGTACCAAAAACGGATGATCAAGGCATTTAACAAGAAAGTTAGGCGACAAGAGTATCAAGTTGGGGATCTGGTAATCAAGCGCATTATTCTACCTCAAGGTGATCCCAGGGGCAAATGGACCCCTACTTACGAAGGGTCATTTATGGTTAAGAACATTTTCTCAGGAGGGGCTATGATTTTAACCACCATGGATGATGACGACCTTCCTCACCCCGTCAATGCAGACATAGTGAAAAGATACTACGCATAATCAAAGACCCTCTAGGTTGAATGGCCTAGGCAAAAATAAGGGCTTCCCGGCGAACCAAAAGAGTTCGGGCAAAAATAAGGGATGAAAATGAAAAAAAAACTGTACACCCGCAAGTCGAAAACCTGAAAAGGCGGCTTGGGCAAAAAAGGGTATCCCGGTGGACTGAAAACCCGAAAGGGCGGTCCAGGCAAAAGTTAGGGATCAAAGCGTAATACTATGTCTCATTGGATCACCTTGCATCCAGACTTCGGTATCGACTATCAAGTTCGGACGACACTAATCAATCTAATTCATCTTCAACCAACATCAAAGCGATGAGATGCTCAAGGACATAAAGGCAATAGCAGAGTTGGAACCCAGTGGGATCATTCACATAGCTGTTTTGTTTAGTTTTTCACAAATTGTGTAAATTCTATTATTCGGTGGCGTTCTCTTACTAGGACGTCAGCCTCTTGTACAAAAACGCCTATTTACAGGCCAAATTTCAAAATCAATACAATTCATTTTCAGACAAATTTCAAACTGTTTTTCCTTTATCTGTTTTGTTTTGCAAAGAACGTCCAAAATTCATTTTTGATATATGCATTTGACATTAATTGTTGATCATAAATATTTACATGCGAAACGAAAGATGAATTACTGGTAATATTAGAAGCAGGGGCAAATGAGAAGTGTCCAAACTGTACAGTTGTTATGTCCACCAGGTACCAAGGTAGATTCAGCTGAAGAACGTGGCTAGGTTACTTTCACCCCCCGCAGAATAAGGCAGTAATGGTAGCTCTCCCAGCTGAGACTTGCAACTATGAACGAATCAATAATGCTCTCGCCAAGCAGAGTTAATCTACCATCAGCACTAAAAGGGTCTTAATATTCCCCAGTGGAGTATAAGAATATTCCTCAGCAAGTATAAGAGTATCCTCGGCAGCCTTAATATTCCTCAACAGAGTATAAGAGTGTTCCCCGGCGGAATACAAGATACCTCCAGTGAAGTCAATATTCCCCAGCGCAGTCTGAAAAAAGCTTCCCCAATGGAGTTGAATCATCATCCCCAGTAGACTCTGGAAGTTTATCCCCAGCGGAGTACAAAATAAATCTCCCCAGCCAAATTCAGAGGGTTGTCCCCACAAGAGTCTAACAGGGTTATCCCCAGCAAGTTGCAACTGAAAGATCATCCCCAGCAAAGTTCTTTCCTTTCACAAGAAGGAATTCAACCCTCAACAGATTTGATATCACCAGCAATGGTAATCCATCTCCAGCGGAGTTTATCATTGAAATCCCCAGCAGAGTTTATCATTGAAATCCCCAACAGAGCTTATCAGCGGAATCCCTAGTAGAGTTTATCAGTGACATTCTCGGCAGTACATCTCTTCCCCACAAGAGTAATTCCCCTCAGAGTAATCTCCTCATCAGTTTATTCCCCAACGGAGTCATCCTCTCCTGCAGGTTTATTCTTGCAATCATCTTCGTTCATCATCCCCAGTGGAAACGAAGAATCCAACTCTATTCTCCAGCAGCTATCCGGGATTTATTTTCCCCAGCTAAAACATCACATTTCCATACATCATGATACATGCATAAACGCATCATACAATACAATCTCATTTATGTTGAGAACATCATTGCTTTATCCATATCACGCATTGCATATGACTGACCTTTACCTTTCAGGAAAAATACAGTTAAAATTCTCAACTATGTCAATGGAGACAAAATCAGTTAAATCGATTCCTAAAGATTTTTCTGAGGCAAAGCCAGTCAATGGAGACAAAATCAGTTAAATCGATTCCTAAAGATTTTTCTGAGGCAAAGCCAGTCAATGGAGACAAAATCAGTTAAATCGATTCCTAAAGATTTTTATGAGGCAAAGCCAGTCAATGGAGACAAAATCAGTTAAATCGATTCCTAAAGATTTTTCTGAGGCCGACCCATCAATGGAGACAAAATCAGTTAAATTGATTCCTAAAGATTTTTCTGAGGCCAACCCGTCAATGGAGACAAAATCTATTAAATCAATTCCTAAAGATTTTTATGAGGCCACCCGTCAATGGAGACAAAAACAGTTAAATCAATTCCTAAAGATTTTTCTGAGGCCACCCGTCAATGGAGACAAAAACGGTTAAATCGATTCCTAAAGATTTTTCTAATGCGAACGCAGTCAATGGAGACAAAAATAGTTAAATCGATTCCTAAATATTTTTCAGATGCGAACGCAGTCAAAGGAGACAACCCGTAAATAGAGACAACCCGTCAATGGAGACAACCTGTCAAAGGAGACAACCCGTCAATAAAGACAACCCGTCAATGGAGACAACCCGTCAATGGAGACAACCCGTCAAAGGAGACAACCCGTCAAATGAGACAACCCGTCAAAGGAGACAACCTGTCAAAGGATACAATCAGTCAAATAAGACAAAACCACTTGTCAACAATCACCAAATGACATATGTAAGCCCATTCTCAACATCACAATGCTGATACTACACCATGCGAGTGCAAATTTCTGGGCACTCTAGTGTTCAATCATCTTCCACCTTCGGATCTCGAAAGGCCCGAAAGCCAATATACATCCTCAGGTTTAAGAAGATTGAACAGGGGAAACTGTTGTACCCATAAATTTTCCCTCCCATATTTCTCAAGACATTTCAAGAATAACTTCCAAGTTGCTCAAGATGGCTCAAAAGTTGGACAGTCAAATCACCTCCTAAGGCAGTCAATCTCAAATTAGGGTTTTGTGTTGCATCAAGGTCCTTACATCCAAATGACCCCAAGTGCTCCCCAATGTCCTAATATGTTCTCAAGTTCATCCATGTCAAATTTCAAGACTTGCAGAGGAATTTTGGTCAGTCAATTGCTCAAGAGGCCCAAAAATCGACTATGCTAGGGCAAAAGTCAACTGTGACCTACAAATGGTCAAACCTCAAGATTTATTGTCAACATTCTCATTTTTAAGGATAATTCATCATTTGATCAAGGGTTGATCATGATTCATCAAGGATTGCTCAAGATTCATCAAGATTCAAAAGTTGCTAAATTAGGGTTTTGTAGGAAAAGTCAACTCAACTTTGACCAAGCATAACTTTCTCATACTTTATTATAAATGACCCATCCAAATCTCATTTTAAAGAGGATTCAATTTCATACAATCCATCTTCACACCCCAAGATCAATAAATGCACTCACAAAAAGTTACAAATTTGAACATTATAGGTCATTTTTGAAAGTCAACAAAAACACCTTTTGTGCCAAAGCTTTTAACTTGAGCATGGAATATAAAAATGAGATGAGACTAAAAGGGTTGGTTAGAGGACATCTCAAGGTTTCTAAAAAGTCTAAGAACACTTCCAAAAGTTCAAAATTGAAGAAGTTATGCATTGTTGAAGTTTGGCATTTTTCCAAAATTGCCAAAAGTCAACTATCCCCAAAACATCAAATTTTGACAAATGGGCCCACTTTTTTCCACTTGATTGGATCTTGTCACACCACACACGTGTCATATCTTCAGTCTTGTGCCAATTTATTAATTTTTCTATTTTATTTGATTTTTATTGATTTAATTCATTTTTAATCAATTTAAATCCAAATAAAATCCAAATCTTAATCAATTGAAATATTTTTGATCATTACAGGTCTTTAATATCATTATGGACATGACCAAATTCGAATCAAGGCATATCATGAACAAATATTGGATTTTTTTACAAATATGGAAGCTTGTTCATGGAGGATCATATCAAATCTTGAATCATCAATACTCATGGATTCAAGGCCCAAAATTAAACCTAATTCACTCCCTTATACATATACAATGCAAGGCACACAAGAACACTACCTAGAGGCTGCAGAATTGACAAAACCAAAACTTGAAAAAGCTTGAAAAAGTTGAAAACTAAAATCCATTCTAAAGGCGTTTTCAAGGCAAAAAAAATCCACGCTATTCAATTGCCAGGAGTCCACTGAAGCTATTGGAATCAAAATCAAGCCTTCTCCCTCCCTGAAACGCGCTGTAAGTTTCTTGAAACATCGCCCTGTACATGAAATCGTGACCTTGGATTCTTGCATCTTTTTGATAAATCATGGATATATTCATAACCCTTTAATGATTTCCAAGCTATCTGCAATATTGAATTGTGTTTTTGTAGTCTGTAAAGCCCTACCTGAAACTAGGGTTTGGGTTTCTTGTTTTTAGGCGTTTTAAATTTCAAGGAAAATTGGAACAAACCATGGACATGGATGAGTTCAGGGAGGAGAGACGAACATGGTGATGGTCTTCGTTTGTATTTATATGTCCTGGAATTTGTTTTAGGATGATCCCACGGATCTTGCTGCGGATAAAAATCCCCAGGTAAGAAAACTAGGTTTTGTTGAAGAAGACGACTAGGTGTCTTCCCCTGATTGGCTGATTTTGAATATTCGCGCTTATTTTTTTTTATTTCAGGCATAATAGTTTATTTTCCATATATTAATTCTTACCTATTCCAATAACAATAAAATGGCAGTGGTGTAGTGGCTAAGGCGCTAATGGAAAGTCTAATGGGACCTGGGTTCGAATCCCAGGTCCCCTAATTGCTTGTTGTTATTTTTCAATAGGTACTCCCATGCAATGCTCAAAGTGTGGTCCACCATGTGCATCCAAATCCCAAGCGCCAGATGGCCTTTAGGCCAAATCCAATGGCCAAGGTTGAATGTCCATCATGGTCTCAAGTCAAAGACGCACAGGGAATCATGGAAAGTCAATGAGGCTTGCTGCAAATGGGCCAAACAATTGCTATCTCACCTCCTGATTTGGGGCCCAAACCCCCCCATTTGGTTTTTTTCTTTTCTTTTCTTTCTTTTATTTAATTATTTGTTTTACTTAATTATTATCATTATTATTTAATTAACCAAATAATTTATTTTTCCTCATAAAATCAGAAAATACAAAAAATATTATTTTTATTTATTAAAATTAAATTTGACTTTATTTTTGTAAATAAATATTAACCTAATTAATTTAGTTTTTAAATTGATATAACTTTTAATGATTTTTTGCAAAAAATTAAAATCAATGTAGAATATTAGGTTTTACTAACTTTTAATCAATTTATTTTATTTCTTTAAATACTCAAAATCCAAAAATATTTTCTTTTAATTAATTAATTTAATGGTTAACTTAGATTTAACTCCATTTAATTCAAAAATAACAAAAAAATCTCTTTCTCTCAAAAAAAGGGTCAAAACCCTAAAAAATGCACCGACTAAAATTCTCGCACGCGATCCATTTTACCAATATTGTAATTGCTTCCGGAATGTAATAGCTTTAATTAGGACTTTATTTTATCTCTCTATTTATTTTCCGCAATTTAAATTCAAGGGTTTGTTTTTGGCGATGTAAATACCCGACGCCTTGTAATAGTTTTAGATTTAATTTCCGCAATTTAAATTCCGCAACTATACACTGTTAGATGTTTGATAATAGGAAATGCATGACAAGATCAAATGTATGAACTTAAAATCAACATAGCTCACCCATGACATGTACAAAGATAATATTAACTGAAATAAAACACTCGCACATGCGCACTCTTAGGGTACACCTCCCTTGGTTGCCTTCAAACGTGGTCATTGAGTATAGGAAATTTTAGAGGTCGTCCTCTTATCCAAAGATCATAGTTGCCTCGAAACAGTTGCCTCGGATAAAATGATCTAATACGTTAGGGTTACCGCTAAGGCGTCCTAACATTGCTTTAGTGACCACACGTCCCTTAATCGAATTGACCCTTAAAACTCCAACGACGATGCTACCTACTCATCAATAGTGGGATAGTGTTGTCTAAAGGACATTTGTACAAATTAATTCCTTTTTCGAGTAGGTAGATGGTTCTTAAATATTTTCTCCTTTTAAAAACAAAACAAAACTTTTCGCACTCACACCTTTTCAAACAAAAAAAACTTCTTTCAAACCCACAAACACAAAGAAAAGCAAATTTTGAAAACACAATGAGCAAGTACCTAAGAGCCAGTGGATAACCACGGATAGAAAGGGTGCTAACACCTTCCCTTTCTATAATCTACCTCCCGAACCCGAGAAACGTCTCGAAAAAGGAATTTTTCTGTGCTTTTTTCCTTTCCTTGTTGGATAAAATAAAAGTCGGTGGCGACTCTTGCTTACCGCGACATTTTGCAAACACAAATGCAAAACGCGAACCAGCATTCCAAAAAAAAACAATCAGTTCTCTTCCCACCGTATCACAGATATTCTCTGGTATTCCTGATCTCTGGGAGATATTTCTATTATTGACCGCTGAGGGGAGTTCCCTAATGTCCCACTACTTGGAATTAGGGGAGGTATAACTTACAATCCTTGTTTGGCCTTGCGACAATTTGGTTACGCTCGAAGGGATGGCCCTCATGAGATGCTTATCCAGGGCATTGTGTTTAACTACGAGGGTGATGCTCAAGGGTATCTCCAAAGGTTCATACGAGCTTGGGGCATGGTAAACAGATTTGATACCAAGACTTTGGGGCCGAAGACTTCCATTCCTATGGAACCCTCTCTCCAATGGGTACGAGCTCGTGCTCAGAAACTTATGATGCCATACACAGCTATCTTACCAGTGATTGTGGAGCCTGTTACAAAAGGGGATGTTCCTTATACAATTCTTCATCCTGACATTCCCACTGATCTTGAAGAGCTGCAGAGGTCCTGGATTCTGTTAAAGAAGGAGCGGGATGCTTATAGGGACCAGTTCCATGCCCAGGAGAAGAAAGTTTTAGAGCTCACAAAGTAGCTTTATGAGGAAATAAGCCTTAACATATATCTCGGTACGAAGAGGAAGCATCCATGGGAAACTTGATTTTTTAGTTTGTTTTGAATTTTCAATTGAAACGCCTAAAAGGAAATTGTATTTTGAATTCTACTAATAAAACCTTTTGTTTCATTTTGGGTTCGCTAATTTAAATTTCCTAAAGTCCTTGAAATCATCGCATATACATGCCATACATATCATTCATAACAGGTTTCATAACCGGTCGCTCATCTTCTTCGTTGTTTATTTTCAGCAATAATGACTTCTGAACAAAGTATCAAGGATCTTCAGGCACAAAATGTCCAATTTTAGCAAATGATTACGGCCTAGGCTAAAGGGCGGGAAGATCTAAAGGCCCTTATTATGAAGGATAGAAAGAAGAAGAAGACCGCTGGTATCTTGAACATAGGAAGAAGAATTAAAGGATCGTTAAAGCATGAGGTTGAGCTGACGTCCTCATCAAGAGAAGGGGAGAATCAAGAGGATGCAACCAGGGAGAAGGACCCCAGTCCTGAAGCTTCTGATAATGACACAGACTACAATGATGAGCAGTATCCTCCCACTGAGGATAGATACAAACAGTTAGAGGATCGTATGAGCGCGATGGAGATCTAGAGAATACCAGGGCTTGATTTTGAAGAGCTAGCTTTGGTATCTGGGTCGGTCATCCCACAAAAATTTAAGGCTCCAGGTTTTGCGAAGTATGATGGGGTGTCTTGTCCCAAGCTTCATCTCTGTTCCTATGTGAGGAAGATTCAGCCTCACACTGCTGATAGGAACTTGTGGGTTCACTTCTTTCAAGACAGCCTTCCAGGGACTCAGCTAGAATGGTTTTATCAGTTGGAAAGAGCCAATGTCCGTAACTTGGAAGAATTTGTTGTTGCATTTTATAAGCAATATCAATATAATGCAGACCTCGCTCCCACCCGTACACAACTCCAAAATCTGTCTATGGGTTCCAACGAGGGGTTCGGGGATTATGCTCAGAAGTGGAGAGATTTAGCTGGAAGAGTTCAACCTCCCTTGGCTGACAGGGAGCTCGTGGATATGTTTCTGGGAACTTTGACTGGGCCGTTTTTCAACCATTTGATTGGAAGTTCATCGACGGGTTTTACTGAGCTGATCTTAATAGGAGAAAGAGTGGAAGCTGGAATCCGAAGTGGAAAAATTCAAAAGGATGCCTCTTCTAGTGCTGCAAGGAAGCCATTTGCAGGTAAAAAGGAAGTTAGTGTTGTCTATAACCAAAAGAATCAGAATCGAACCGAGCGCCGCCCAGCGGTAGGGGCTGTTATGATTCCCAAACTTGTGCCTGCTCAACAAAGAAATGATCAGCCAAGAACAGAAAGGCCAGCTAGACAGTTCACTCGGATCAATATGACAATGTCTCAAGTTTTACCTCATTTACTGAAGTCCAATCTGGTTACTTTGAAGGAAGCTCCAAAGAATCCCAACACCACCTCTCCTTACTATAAACCGAATGCTCGTTGTGCTTACCATTCGGAAAGTCTAGGCCATGATAACAATGACTGTTGGGCTTTGAAAAACAAAGTGCAAGATCTGATTGATGCTAAAGAGATTGAGTTTGATCCCCCGGAGACCCCCAATGTTATCACTGCTCCTATGCCGAAACATGGTCGTGGTGTTAATACCGTTGAAGAAGATGTGTTTGTGACTTCTGTGGAAGAGTTGGTGACCCCACTCTTGATTATTAAGGGGAATCTATTGAAGGCTGGTTTATTTTCGGGTTATGGTGAAGGTTGCCACTTTTTCTTATCTCTACCGACTAATTGCCCTTTGTTAAAGGCAGGTGTTCAGCGCCTGATGGATGACAAAGAGATTATGTTTGAGAAGACTCCTATTCCGACTGTTTCTTGTGAAGACGTTGCTATCATAACCATTTCTACCAATCCTCCAAAGGGCTTCCACTAAGAGACCCGTCAGGATTACATCAGTTCCGAAAGTGACTCCATTGATCATAACCATGCCAGGGCCAATCCCATACTCCTCGGACAAAGTTGTTCCTTGGAACTATGGAGCCGACGTCTATTACCACGGCGTCAAGCAAGACATGCTGGCCATTGAAAATAATACTACTGAAAGTGCTGATTCCGACATCGCCAATATTGACAGAACTAGCAAAATAACAAGAAGTGGAAGAGTGTTCTCCCCTGAGATTGCTCCTCTGAAGATTGTTATCGGTCTTGTGATCATTCCTGTTGTGGTTCCACCTAAGACTACTACTACAATTCCGGTAATCACTCCTGTTGACCCTCCCATCACCGATTCAACCAAGACTCGAGGCAAAGACATACTGGTTGAGCCTGTCCTGACTAAATCCAATTCAGTAACCATACCAGAGGCTTCCAAGAAAGAAATGGAAGAAATTTTGAAAATAATAAAGAAGAGTGACTACAACGTGGTCGAGCAGCTGGGGCGGACCCCGTCCAAAATTTCTATGCTAGCTTTGTTGTTGTGCTCCAAGGCCCATGCGAAGGCTTTGGTTAAGTTTCTGAAGACATCTCACGTTCCACAAGAGACATCTGTTGATCAGTTCGAAGATTGTGTGGCTAGTCTGACTGCCGATAATGGTTTGGGTTTCTCTGATGCAGACCTGACACCAAAGGGGAGGAAGCATAATGATGCTCTTCATGTGTCCGTTGAATGCAGGGGCACTACTCTGGCCCAGGTTTTGGTAGATACTGGCTCCTCATTGGATGTGCTACCTAAGAAAGCTCTAGACAGATTGGACTACGAAGGTTTGACCTTGAAGCCTAGCAATATAGTGGTGAGAGCTTTCGATGGTTCGAAGAGGATCGTGCACGGGGAAGTGGATGTCCCTATCAAAGTTGGTTCCCAGACTTTCGATTCCACTTTCTACCTAATGGACATCAAACCGTCATATTCCTGCTTGTTGGGTCACCCTTGGATACATTGGGCTAGGGCTGTTATGTCTACTCTCCACCAAATGTTAAAGTACCCAGTAAGAGGAAAGATTGTCATTGTGCATGGTGAGGAGAAGTATATGATCAGTCACTTGAACTCCTTCAGGTACGTAGAGATGGATGGCGAGTTCATCGAGACCCCTTGCTAGAACTTTGAAGAGGTACCTCAGATTACGACTATAGCAGAAACTACCACCAATCCTATAAAGGTCACCAAATCCCCCTTGAAGATGCCTTCTCTCAAGGATGCACGAGCAGTGGTTGAAGAAGGTGGGTCTACCATTTGGGGTGAGCTCCCGGTTATTCATTACAAGTATGAAAAATCTGGTTTGAACTTTACTACAGGTGCTCAAAGGACTTCTCGTCGTGCTCGGGCTGGAGGACCTCCCCTACGCATTAGCAATCATAGGGTCAATGCACTTGAAGACAGTGATGGTGATTTTGACATTGACAGCTAGATCTTCCCGACTACCAATGATGGACTCAGTAACTGGACAACCAAAGACTTTATACTGATTACTTTTGTTCAGGAGTAATTGTCTTTCTGATTTTTCGGATGTATAATTTAAAAACAATATAAACTCTATAACCATGTGTCTCACCTGGGGCACAATCGTTTTATTTGTGAGGGTATCATATTTCATTTTTCATATGACATTAATAAAGCATTGGACGTTTGCATACAAATTTTGCGCTCTTTGTCTTTCTTTTCTTTTATTCTGTCTATACAGCTATGCTCTTACACACACTCACATATCAAAATGCAGATCCATATCCACTCTGGATCCCATTGATAACAGTTCTGCTATTGCTCATTATGACTTTGAAATTCTGATCAACCAAGCTGAGGACGAAGGTGAGGAAGATTGTGAGGTACCCGGAGAACTTGGTCGACTATTACAGCAGGAAGAAAGGGCCATACAGCCTCGTGAAGAGCCAGTTGAGATAGTGAATTTGGGTACAGAGAAAGACAGAAAAGAGTTTAAAATAGGTGCGAATCTGGAGCTTAGTGTCAAACAGCGGTTGATATAGATGTTTCACGACTATGTTGAGATCTTTGCCTGGTCATATGAAGACATGTCGGGACTAGATACGGATATAGTGTTTCATCGTCTGCCGACTAAAGAAGATTACCCTCCAGTAAAGCAGAAGGTCTGTCTTATGCACCCCGAAATGTCAGAGAAGATTAAAGCAGAGGTTATGAAGTAGTTCAACGCTGGGTTCTTGGCCGTCACTTCCTATCCGCAGTGGGTTGCTAATGTGGTTCCAGTGCCTAAGAAAGACGGTAAAGTACGGATGTATGTGGACTACAGAGATCTGAACAAGGTAAGCCCCAAGGATGACTTCCCGCTTCCTCACATCGATGTTCTAGTTGACAACACCGCACAACACAAAGTATTTTCCTTCATGGATGGTTTCTCGGGCTACAATTAGATCAAGATGGCACTTGAAGACATGGAGAAGACAACCTTTGTTTCACAGTGGGGAACTTTCTGCTACAAGGTGATACCGTTTGGGTTGAAGAATGCTGGGGCAACTTATCAACGAGCCATAGTAGCTTTGTTCCACGACATGATTCACCATGAGATAGAGGTTTACGTCAACAACATGATAGCCAAGTCTCAAACTGAGGAAGAACATCTTGATCATCTACAAAAGTTGTTTGACAGGTTGAAGACGTACAAACTGAGTTTAAATCCGAACAAGTGCACCTTCGGGGTAAGGTCTGGTAAACTATTGGGTTTCATCGTCAGTGACAAAGGTATTCAGGTAGACCCGACAAAGGTGAAGGCCATACAATAGATGCCGACTCCCCGTACTGAGAAGGAAGTTAGAGGTTTCCTGGGACGCCTGAATTACATTGCCAGGTTCATCTCACATTTGACTGCTACCTGTGAGCCAATCTTCAAGCTTCTGAAGAAAGATCAAGTGGTAAAGTGGAATGATGAATGCCAGGTTGCTTTTGACAGAATCAAGCAATACCTTCAAGAGCATCCTATTTTGATGCCTCCGATTGAAGGAAGACCTTTGATAATGTACTTAACAGTGCTAGACAATTCAATGGGGTGTGTGCTGGGGCAGCATGACGAGTCTGGTCGAAAAGAGCATGCAATATACTACCTTAGCAAAAAGTTTACCAACTGTGAAACACGATACTCACTGCTCAAGAAAACTTGATGCGCTTTGGCATGGGCTGCTCGCCGACTGAGACAGTATATGCTGACCCACACTACTTTGTTGATATCTAAGATGGATCCGATCAAGTACCTTTTTGAAAAGCCTGCCCTCTCCGGAAGAATTGCAAGATGGAAAATGATCTTCACCGAGTATGATATCTAATACACAACCCAAAAATCAATCAAGGGAAGTGTGTTATCCGATCATTTGGCGCATCAGGCCGTGGATGACTACAAATCCATGAATTTCGAGTTCCCGGATAAGAATATCATGTTAGTAACCGATTGTAAAAAACCTGGACCGGATGAAGGACCTGAGGAAGGATCCCGATGGTCTATGTCTTTTGATGGAGCCTCAAACACACTGGATAATAGCATTGGCGCTGTAATCATATCTCCTGAGGGCTGTCATACTCCATTCACTGCCCGATTATGTTTCAACTATACTAACAACATGGCGGAGTATGAAGCATGTATCATGGGTCCTAGAGCTGCTATTGACCTCAGGATCAAGTTCTTGAGTGTATTCGAGGATTCAGCCTTGGTAATAAGTCAGATCAAAGGCGAGTGGGATACGAAGCACCCGAACCTTATCCCTTACAGAGAATACGTATTGACGCTGTTGCCGCATTTTGAAGAAATCACCTTTGAACATTTCCCACGAGAAGAGAATCAGCTAGCGGACGCGTTGGCTACTATGTCCTCAATGTTCAAGGTCAGGTGGGACAATGAGGCTCCCTGAATCACCATTGAAAGGTTGGATGAACCTGCATACTATTGTAAGATTGATACCAAAGAGGTAGCAGACAAACCTTTGTTTCATGAGGTGAAAAGGTATCTTGAGGCTCAAGAATACCCGGAAGGGGTATCTGTCAATGATAAGAAATTTCTGAGAAGGTTTGCTAAAAAATTCTTCCTCAGCAACGGAATCCTCTATAAGCGTAATCATGAATCTACCTTACTGTGGTGTATAGACAAGAGCGAAGAAGAGAGAATCACGGTAGATCTACATGAAGGTACCTTCAGAACTCATTCCAGTGGACATACCATGGCTAAGAAGATCCTACGGGAAGGATACTATTGGTCCATTATGGAAGCAGATTGCTATCAGCACTCTCGAACTTGCCACAAGTGCCAAATCTACGCTGATAAGGTGTATGTACCCCCGGTTCCCTTGAACGTCTTGACGGCTCCCTGGCCCTTTGCAATGTGGGGAATTGATATGATCATAGAAATCAGACCTATCGCGTCAAACGAGAATCGCTTCATCCTAGTGGCTATTGATTACTTTACGAAGTGGGTTGAGGTTGCCTCCTTTGCTACAGTTACCAAGAATGTGGTGGCACGGTTCATCAAGCATAACCTGGTTTGTCGTTATGGTATCCCTGGGATAATTATCATGGACAATGGTACCAATCTCAATAATTCGATGATCACCGAACTCTGTAAACAATTCAAGATTCAACATTATAACTCTTCTCCTTACCGGCCGAAGATGAATGGGGCTGTTAAAGCTGCTAACAAGAATATCAAGAAGATTATACAGAAGATGAAGGTGACATATAAAGACTGGCACAAGATGCTACCATTCGCTATTCACGGGTACTGTACCTAAGCACGTACGTCGACAGGGGCAACACCTTATTCTCTGGTATATGACATGGAGGCTGTCCTACCCATTAAGGTCCAGATCCCTTCTCTGAGGATTGTGAAGGATGCGAGTTTGAGCGAAGACGATTGGATCCAGACTCGATTTGATCAACTGAACCTAATCGATGAGAAAAGACTTACTGCTGTCTTCCATGGTCAAATATATCAGAAACGGATGATCAAGGCCTTCAATAAGAATGTCAGACAACAAGTGTATCAAGTGGGTGATCTGGTAATTAAGCGCATCATACTGCAGCAAGGTGATCCCAGGGGCAAATGGACTCCCACCTATGAGGGACCATTTTTAATCAAGAGCATATTCTCTGGTGGAGCCATGATTCTGACCACCATGGATGGTGACGACCTTCCTCACCCTGTGAATGCGGACATAGTGAAAAGATACTACGCATAAACAAAGACCCGTTAGATTGACATACCTAGGAAAAATAAGGGCATCCCGGTGAACCAAAAGGGTTCGAGCAAAAATCAGGGAAAAAACCAAAAAATCTGTACACCCGGCAAGTCGAAAACCTAAAAAGGCAGCTTGGGCAAAAACAGGTATCCCGGTGGACTGAAAACCCAAAAGGGTGTCCAGGAAAAAGTTAGGGATTAAAGCATATCACTATGTCCCATTGGATCACCTTGCAATCAGACCTCGGTAATCAACTATCAAGCTCAAACGGTACCAATCAATACAGTCAGCTTCGGACAAGCGGCAAAGTGATGAGATGCTCGAAGACATAGGGGCAATAGCAGAATTAAAACTCAATGGGATCACTACACATAGCTGTTTTCTTTTTGTACACAATTTTCTGTAATAATTTCCATTTTTACGGCGGCGTTCTCTTACTAGAGCGTCAACCTCCTTGTACAAAAACGCCTGTTATAGGCAAACTTCAAAATTAATACCAATCATTCTTGAAAATACAAAATTGTGTGTTTGTTTTTCCTTGTTCTGTTTTGTTTTGCAAAAACTTCTAATGTTTTATTCTTGACATATGCATTTGAATATGATTACTATTCACAAATATCTGCATATAAAACAGAAAGACAGTTGCTAAAAGAACTTAAAGAAACTGGTACAAAACCTAAACATCGACAGTTACTCTGTCCAGCGTGGTACAGGGGCAGAGACAGTTGGAAACAAAGTCACTATCACATACAAGCCGGTGATATCCATATTCCCCACAGAGTAAAGACAACCAAAGTCCGATCTCTGCATCCCCAAGCAGGAATCACTTCCCTAGCAGTTTCCTTCAGAAAGCTAATATCTGCATTCCCCAGCCGAGTTGTATAATCATAAGTAGCTTATAAAGCCATCTCCCGAGCAGAGTTTATTTCTATGGCAGCGGAAGCTCAATCTCCAACAGAGCTCTTCGCTCCAGCAATGGAAGTTCATCCCCAGCTGAGTTTATTTCTCCAAATCAGCAGATCTTCCAACAAAGTATCTCTCTTCCCCACAGAGTCATTCCCCCGTAGAATTATTCTCAGACAGAGTCTCCTCCGGCAGAATGTTCTCAAGCAGAATGGACGTAAATCCCCAGCTAATCATCTTCGCTCACTATCCTTAGCGGAAACAAAGAATTCAACTTCTCAATATTCTCCAGCAGCAGTTCGGGATTTATTTTCCCCAGCTAAAGAGTATCACAATAACATCACATATCCATACATCATAGCATGTGCATACATATTACACAGCACAATCTCATTTATTTTGAGAACATCACCACAATGCATTTCATACATTGCGTACGACTAACTCTTTACTTTTCAGGGAAACGATGCACTCAAATTCTCACAAGTTCTCTTTGGTTCAGTCAAACTGATGCCAAGGTTTCTATTCCATTTGAAGATAGTTCAAGGCTTTCGTCTGGGTCAGCCAAATCGCCACTAGGATTCTCCTGATCACTATGCCAGTCAAAGTTAACCCGAGACCTGTTCTTGGTTCAGTCAAATCGATACTAAGATTTCTTTCCCAGTTGAAGCTAACTCGAGACCTGTCCTAGTTCAGTCAAATCGATACTAAGATTTATATTCCAGTTAAAGAAGCTATGAAGCCCGGAAACTGACCAGATAACAACTTAATTTCCCTAAATTACTGAAGCCTGGAGCACGACCAGATAACGATAAAAGACGCTGTGAAGTCTGGAGCATGACCAGATAACGTTAAAAGATGCTGTGAAGTCTGGAGCACGACCAGATAATGGCAAAAGACACTATGAAACCTGGAGCACGACCAGATAACAGTATAAGGCACTGCGTAGCTTGGAATTTGACCAGATATCAGTTTACTCAGCCAATTACTATGAAGCCTGGAAACGACTGGATGTTAGTAGGCCTTAAATTCAAGTTGAAACCCGGATGCAACCAGATAACCACTTAATTTATTCTGAATCCTGGAGCACGACCAGATAAGAATTGAGAGATTGCAAAGCCTGAAGCACGACTAGATAACAAGTTTAATCTCATCTCCCCAATAAGTTGCTTTGAAACTTGGAGCACGACCAAATAACAGTCAGTCTTATTATCCTCGGCAAATCACTGTAAAGCCTGGGATTCGACCAGATAGCAGTTCACTTTCATCTCCTCGACTAAGAGATGATTCCCCAGTAGAGTAACGGACAACTGAAGCTCCTAAAATTCTATTTCTCCCAAGACAGAGACCTACATTCCTCAGTAGAGTTATCCCTAACAACAGGAACAGGAATTCCCTATCAAGGAATATCTCGGGAAATCAACATTATTCGGGATGGCATCTTTAAGCCCATCTTCGACGACTCTCCGTCATCATCCTGGATGACATCTTTAAGCCCATTTTTGACAGTCTTCTGTCATCTTTTTCAAATGGCATCTGTAAGCCCATTCCTGATACTACCTACACAATCAAGTATCATTTCATACGAGTGCAAATTTATGGGCACTCTAGTGTTCAATCATCTTCCACCTCCAGATCACAAAAGGCAGACCAGCCAATCTACATCCTCAGGTCTAAGAAGATTGAACAGGGGAAGCTGTTGTACCCTAAAATTTTCCCTCTTATTTTACTCAACACATGCCCATTGAGATCCTAAACTTGCTCAAGGATCCCCAAGAGTTGACCAGACAAACTCTCTCCTAAGACAATGAATCTCAAATTAGGGTTTCCATTTTTATCAAGATGTGTGAACTCCAAAGTTCTAAAATGCTTTCCATAGTCCTAATATGTTCTCAAGATCATCCATGTCAAGTTTCATGCCTTTCACAAGAAGTTTTCTCAATCAGCTGCTCAGATGCCTGAAAATCAACTATACTAGGTCAAAAGTCAATTGTGGCTCACATACGGTCAAACTTCAAGATTTTTGGTCAACATCCACATTTTGAATTAATATCCATCATTTGATCAAGGGTTGATCATGATTCCTCAAGGAATGCTCCAAATTCATCAAAACCCAAAAGTTGCTAAATTAGGGTTTCTTGGGAAAAGTCAACCAAACTTTGACCAAGCATAACTTCTTCATACTTTATCAGAAATTTTCCATCCAAGGCTCATTTTGAAGAGGATTCAATTCCCTTCAATTCATCTTCATCACTAAAGTTCAAAATATGCACGCATGAAAAGATATGAATTTCTACATTATAGGTCCTTTTGAAAAGTCAACAAAAACACTTTTTGGGTCAAAGCTTCTTACATGAACATGGAAGACCCAATTGAGATTAAACCAAAAGGGTTGTTTAGGGGACATCCTAAGCTTTCTAAAAAGTCCAAGGACACCTATCTAGGGTTAAAATTGAAAGAGATATGCCTTATTAAAGTTGACCATTTTTGGAAAATTGCCAAAAGTCAAATGTGCTCAAAAGTGCGTTTTTTACCAAATGGGCCTAGCTTTTCATGATTATATCTTGTTAGAGACATGGTCCACGGTCCAAATCAGCATCCCTTTCATATTTTATTTATTTATTTTATTTTATTTTGATTTTTATTAATTAAAAGTTAAATTAAATCAAATAAAATGCAAAAAATACAAAAAGATTGATTTTGGTCTGATTTTTGCAGGAATCAAATCTAACCAAGTTGGCCAAATTAGATCAAATCAAATCAAGGCAAATTAAATCAGAATTGGCATGATTAGGATGGTTTTGGAAGGATATCATGTAGCAAAGAAATCAAATCAAATCTTGATGATTTTCAAAGATACAAAGCAATTTTGTTGCCCTAATTCGTTCCACTACAAATACAGATCATAACCAAGCCAAAAAAAAAGGATTGAGGTCGTGCAAGGCATAAAAAAAACTCAAATTTTTGAAGAAAAGTGTGAATCAGTTTCCAACCTAGAGGGATATTCAAAGCTACCAATCGATTCCTGGACATCTCCAGAACATTTTCCAATCATTTGCCAGTTCCCCCAAGCCCAGAAACAGGACATACGATCGTCACGGTTTGCTTCTTTTTCAAAATCCGATTACTATGATTCTTGCATCATGAACATGTTTTAATGGTATATCTGTGTTTGTTGTCATGTTTGCAACATGTTGGATTGGTTTAATTGATGTTTTGATGCATATACTGATGAATGCCATGGCTAGGGTTTGAAGTCACGTTTTAGGGCTTCTTGATACAGGTGAAATTGGCTCAAGAAAAGGGTATCATCGTACTCGTAAGGTCAAAAAAATTGATCTATGGTCTTACATTGCATTTATCATGCGTTTTATGGATTTTTGAAGCTTGCAAGGCTATGGCTATGGAAGATGTCTGTAGGTATAAGTATTATACCTAAGACGACGGATCTGCGAAGAAGACAATAACGTGTCTAACCACCACTGGTCCATTTGAAATCTGGCGCACGTTTTGCTTATCCATGTTTGTTTCATATATTATTAATTATGGTTACTATATTGACAAGTAAAACAGATAGCCCAGATGGCCAGGCGTGTATTGCATTGAGTGGGAGGACCTGGGTTCGATCCCAGGTCCCAGCGTTTTTTTATTTTCCATTTAATTGATTACAGGTTCTATGCATCACACCTCCAAGCGCTCACCATACACTATAATATCCAACCAATGGATGCATCTCTATCCAGATCCAACGCCCATCAATGAAGGACTATGGTGCACCCCTAGGCTGGCACACCAATGAATCACACGCTAGGACTGGGTTGAACATAATGGGCTTGCAAATTCAGCTATACACCCCTCCCATTCAGCACAAAGAGGCCCACTTCTCTCCCTTTTCTATTTCATTTCCTTTTTTTTAATTATTTTATTAATTATTTTCTTTTTACAAAATAACTCAAAAAATCTTTTTTTATTTAATCAAAAAAATCACAAAAAAACATCAAAATCTTTTTTTTCATAAAAATATTTTATTAATTAATTAGTTTAATTAAGATTAGGGCAATTTAATTCTTTTTAATAATTAAAATAAATTAGAATTAGGGTTAATTTGTATATAACATAACTTTTCTCAAAAAATAACCTAATTATTTTTCAAATAGATTTGTAGGTTTCTTAATTCATTCTCGCATTTAATTAGCCGCGCGTGCTTTTAGTTTCCTTTTTTCTATTATTGTAACTGCTCCGAGTTTGTAATAGATTTAATTACGGTTTTAATTCCGCACTTTATTTCCAGTCAAAATAATTATGTATCTGCAAAAGCCTTGTAATAGCTAGGACTTTAATTTCTCGCATTTTAATTTCCGCAAACTATAAACTGCCTAGATGTTAATTGGATTGAATGGAAAGACAAACTAAAATTAAAACAGTAGAAAACCCTAATTGTGCAAAGATAATTAACTGAAAAAATACACTTGCACATGCTCACTCCTAGGGTTTATTCTACTCTGGTTGCCTTCGGTAAACGGTCATGAAGTATAGGGATTATTAGTGGTCGTCCTCTAGCCCCAAAAGATCTCAAATGACCCATTCGGATGTTGCCTCAGAAAAAGATCTTTAAGGCTTTACGATAATCACTAACAGTTCCTAACATTGCTTTTGTGATTGTATTTGTCCCTTCGAACATCCCTTAAAACTCCAACGACGGTGCTACCTATTCCTTAATAATGGGATAGCGCTGTCTAAAAGGAAAATGAACAGACTTTTTTCGAGTAGGTAGATTAGTTCTTAAATACTTTCTCAAACAAACAAACTTTTTCACACAAACACTTTTCAAACAAAGTTTTCAAAAACAACTTCGTAACACTCTTGAGGACAGAAACAAGGGTTATCACAAAGTAAAACAAAACTTTTCAAAACAAACACACACAAGCAATTTCAAAATGAGCAAGTATCTAAGAGCCCATTGAAAACTACGAATAGAAAGGGTGCTAACACATTCCCTTTCTATAATCTACCCCCCCCCCCCCCCGGTACTCAGAAACTCTCCAAAAAAGGTTTTTTCTGTTCTTTTTCCTTTTCCTTGTTGAATAAAATAAAAGTCAGTGACGACTCTTGCTTACCGCGACATTTGCAAATACAAAACGCAAACCAGTATTAACAGTCGATTCTGCCACCGTATCACAACACCCTTTTCATCCATAGTTATTTATGGGCTCTTAGTTGCTTGCTAGATCACTTGATTTTGTTTGAAAATGTGCTTTATGGTGGTTTTTGAAAGTATTTTAGAAAAGGCGCCTTCGTTTAGGCAAACATTGTAATAGTTCTTGTTCGTAAGAACGTATACAAAGTGTTAGACTTTTTGAAAATATTTCATGTTTGGAAAGTGTTTTGATAGTGTTTGTTTGGAAAGTGTTGGTGTTTGTTTTGAAAATGAGCAAGCAACTAGGAACAATCTACCTACTCAAAAGTGTTTATTCATTTCTTCCTTTCCTTTGATATTGTTATCTTACCGTTGATTTGGTAAGAAGCTTTATCTTTGGATGTAAAGGGACGAGTGTGGGTCATCGTATAGCCATGATAGCAATGTTATGAGATATCTTATCATTTTTCTTTGAGGGACTAAGATCATTTTGAAAGGCAACATTGATAGGGTCATCGAGGGACTATGATCTTGTATTTTGGATTGCTTTTGCTAAGATACCCCACATGCATAACATGGCCATTTTTATAAGGCAACAAGTGGAGTTACCCTAAGGGTGCAAGTGTGCAAGTGTATTTGATTTACATGCATTGTTTATCTTGAATTAGGATTTACTAATTGTTGATTTTAGTCTTGCCATACAAACCCTAATTACTAACATTTATATGAAAGTGATAAATTGCGGAAAGTAAATTTACTACGCTATTACATCATTTAGGGATGGGGGTACAAATGTACAAATGGGGATTGCCAGAAATAAAATTCTAATTATCTATTACAACCATATTGAATGTGCATAAATATACTAGAATCGAAATAAAAAGAAAATGAATTTTGTTTTTGGATTTTTGTTAAGGAAAAGGTTTTGATTAATTAAAGTAATTATGAAAATAAAATATTTTTGATGATATTTTTATATGTTCATAAAATAAACATTATAAATAAATAGTGTGCAAAAAATCAACTCAAAAGGAGTTGTTTTGATGGGTTAAAAAATGTTGGATGTTTGTTAAAAAGGAAAAGGAAACAAACAAATAATAAAAACAATTCTGGTCCTGCCAAGGTTTGAACCCAAGACCCTATACATACCTTTTGCGCGTGCTATTTGTACCACTGGGGTGGTCTGTTTGTTCCGTTCACAAGATGACTTTGATTAGGTACAAGATGAACCTGCTTCTGAAGATTTAGAATAACAAGATTTTCCTTTGAATACAAAAGTGCCAAGACTTCCATATTGAGATTCGAAGGACCTCAATATTCATCCAATCGAAAGACATAGAAACCCCTGCCTAAAGTTTGAAACAAACCTAACAATGCAATTTTCGAAAACTACATGTCCAGGGATTAATATAAATTTGTTTGGAACCAAACCCAAAGGCCAACAAGTCAGAGTTAAGATTCTCATCAAATAAGAAGTAGTAATCGAAGGTTAAGGAAAGGTCCTACCTATGATATCTACATTTTTTCCTCTATAATGTATGTACAAATGAAGCTAGAGTGAAAAAGTTTCAATTTAATAAAAGACTTACCTCTTGAAGTTCCAATCTAAGGAGCTGGGTATGACTTGATGATGGATTAGGCTTTGCTGGGATCTCCCTGGAACTATTCCAGTTGCTGCTTTTCTTTGGAAAAGTCACTGAATCAAAGGTTGGTATATGGAGGTTAGGAGTGAATCGAAGGATTCAGACTTCCTTGAGTGGTTTTTGAGGGATTTGGGAGTGTTCCAAAGCTGGTGTATGGAAGCTGGGGGGTGAATTGAAAGGCTGATATATGTGAGTTAGGAAGGTGAATCGAAAGGCTGATATATGTGAGTTAGGAAGGTGAATCAAATGGCTGATATATGTGGGTTAGGGAGGTGAATCGAAAGGCTAACTAATGCAATAAAGGGGTTTGATATTTTCTTGAGAGTTTGAGAATTTTTGAGTTGGAGAATTTGAGAGTTTGAGATTTTTAGAGTTTGAGAGTTTGAGAGTTTGAGAGTGTGAGAGTGTTTTTCTCATATAGCCCAAATTTGGGGGTCCTTTCTTTGTTGATGGTTTCTCTATTTATAGAGAAAAGATGTGGGAGTTTGAACAAAAGCATGGCTTTGTTAAAACGTGAATTTTGAGTTATGTCAGATTTTCCATGATCCGAAGGTGAAGTACTAAAGTGGTTGGTTAAAAGGGGCTGACTTCCATGACTTTATGGTGAAGTATAATCAGTATTTTAGCAAAGTATGGGTTTAAGATAACTTTTGTACTAGCAAGCTCATTTCATGAAAAAAAATCTTTTGGACAAAAGCTTAATTATCTGGATAATAGCTTGATTCATGGTGTAGACAATTAATTATGGAGTGAAGCACAAGCATTGAGGTATGAAAAGTAAGATCATGTAGCATGATTTGTGGATTTGATCAGTGATCTTTCAAAAATTCTATTTTCTACTTGTGTGTCGAAGGTTTTCTTGAAATGGATCAAAGCAAGTTGCTTCGAAAGAGGCTTCAAGTCCAAACGGAGGAAGTAACCCAAGTTGTATTCGAAGGAGGCTCTTGCTTAAAACGAAGGATGTAATCCAAGTTGCATTCGAAAGAAGTTTCATACACAAATGAAGGATGTAACCCAAGTTGCATGAGGCCCTTGCTCAACTGAAGTTTACATGCATGCATGCAGAAGGCTTTTGCTTAATCGAAAGCTTGCATGCAGGAGGCTTTTGCTCAATCGAAAGCTTGCATGCAGGCATGCAGGAGGTGAATGCCCAAACGAAGGCTTGCATGCAGGCATGCCAAAAGGTGAATGCCCAAACGAAGGCTTGCATGCAGACATGCCAATGGGTGAATGCCCAAACGAAGGCTTGCATGCAGGCATGCCAAGGGGTGAATGCCCAAACGAAGGCTTGCATGTAGGCATGCCAAGGGGTGAATGCCCAAACTAAGTCTTGCATGCAGGCATGCCCCTAATTGGTGAATCAAAGCAATCATATAGGATGAAAATTGTGCAATCGAAGGGAACCTTTCAGAAGGCCAATGTCTTCTGAATCGAAGGCAGCTTTCAGAAGATGATTTCCTTCTGAATCGAAGGAAGCTTTCAGAAGCTAATTTCCTTTTAAATCAAAGGACACTTTCAGAAGCTAATTTCATTCTGAATCGAAGGAAGCTTTCGAAGGGAAACCAAACCCAATCGAAGCTAGCATGCAGGGGAGAGTTCAGTCGAAGCTAAGCATGAATCGAAACAAGCTTATTTTCCTCAATTCTGTCAAAAAAATCAACTTTATCTTCTTTGCTTTTTCAACAGTTTCCTCTTTGACCTGATGCTTGAAAATCCAATATGATCCATGGAAATGATGTGGAGTGTTGAAAATACAATTATACTTGTGCAATCTTGAACTTTGATAAATCTTTGTGAGAAAATATCTTGAGCAAAGAGAGGGCAAATTTTGGGGTACAACACAACGCATGTACATCGTCAGCAAGGTCTGTTCAAAAGCACATTGTATGAGATTGTGGTATCATTTTCTTCATCCTCCCTCTAAAGGCTTATAGAATTTTAATCGAGATTTGAATATCACATAAAGGAAGCAAGAAAACAGTTTAAATAAAATGACAATGAAATCATTCAAGACAAACATATGCGATGCATCAATGGAAAAACCAAAGTTCGGCATGACAGTAATTGTTTGAACAACAAATGAAATTACAAATGAAAAATAAAAAATGAACTGGACGTTCTCAATGATTTGGCCTAGGAGCAGTGATCACTTTGTGAGTCTCTGGAGGGTCGAATTCAATCTCCTTGGCATCAATCATATTTTGAATTTTGCATTTCAGTGCCCAACAATCATTAGTTTCGTGCCCAGGACTTCCAGAATGATAGGCACACCTTGCATCAGGATTGTAGTTAGGAGAAGAAGTCTTAGGGTTTGGATGAGGTCCTATCAACGTAATCAAATTCATCCTCAACACATGTTGTAATGCTTGAGACAGCAGCATGTTGATCTTGGTAAACTATCTCTTAGGCTCGTCTTGCCTTTGCTAATTACCCTATTGTTGTTGGCGAGGTTGTGGTTAGGCTTGTGACGTAGCAGCAATTTGGAAAGCTCTACTCTCTAAGCCAAATTTTTGTCCCATCAGTGGTTGATGAATGACTTGATCTCCAGCCTCGACTGTTTGCCTCATATGATTGCATCCGTCTTGATGAAGCTTGTTGACAATGCCTCTTAGCTCTTCTTGTCCCCGGGCTAGGCCTTGGATTAGAGCCATTTGCCCCAGCATTTGAATTCTCATTGCTTCTACCTTAGCTTGCAGTTGTTCCAACTGTTCATCCTTGTCGTTGTCAGGATGTTTCTTGGTCAGATTCCCGACGAGGAATGTTTTCAATTCTTCTTGACCCTTGGCTAGATTCAGGAACATTTCTTTGAATTGAGCATCTTGAGTTTGGAGATCCTTTACTGTCTGTTCAAGAGTCATTTTTTCTTGCTGAAATAAATAGCGAAGGGATAAGAAGCATGTCCTTGGAAAACCTGTTATGAAAATGGCACGCATGCAATGTTTTCAAGGATCTCGCAGTGTAAACAAGAAAATTTCGGAAGTTGAATTTTGCAGCTTTGATTGAAGAACTTTCGTATCGCTGAAGGTCCTTCTACAATAATCAAGCTCACCATGTCAAGTGGGTCATATCCTCTGACTCAAGTTGTCTTGTCTTGGTCTTTCGACGACATTGGCTAGAGGAAAATAAATCCCCTTGCCCCTTGCTAGACGTCTGGTTTATCATAACCGGCATCACAATCCCTTGATATCCTTGAAATGGTTAAGGAAATGTTATGGTATGATGCTATGATGTGTATGTGATGCGTTTAAGCAAAAAAAAATATAAGGTGATGAAGACAAGTGAGTCTAAGAAGTCCAGGTTACTGGATAATGATTGTAAACAAATCCTGCAAGGAAATCATGTTGTTAGATAAAAACACTACAAGTAGCTCAAGTTGAAAGCAAATAAATCACACAAACAACCTTAGGTTTAGGCTTGCATGGGGTTTGAAGGTAAGTACCCTCTTGAAGTTTAGTTGGTTCAACCTGTCCTAGAAATAGTAATCGGGTTCTAAGGAGTCTCAATATCGTTGGTCTTTCTATATCGAGCATTATTTCAGCTTAGCAATCTTTTCTTGCGGCTGAAACATCTCGAAAGTCCGATCTCAATGAGTGTAGCACCGAGTATCAACTAATCCCCAGCTTTACACCGAGGCCGGCTATCTCACTACTTTATAATGTCCAAGTTTTTTCAACTAAGGTTCTAAGGTCCGTTAGTGCTTCACGACACCACGCGGCGGCCCCGTATTCTCCTCGATTCAACACAAGGGATACCGGTACCAACCAAAGTTTCACACCAACACAGCCATCGCTTTAACCGTATCGGTTTATGTCGTACAGTCTCCACGATCTATTTTTGTTTACCTAAAAGTGTTCCCCAGATCCGGGTGTAGAATCTAAAGTAACAACCCAAACAACTCTCCAAGGATAAAGCATACAAAGCAAGCAAATGCAATAGTTTTAAAAATGAACTAACTCTAAGGTAACCCAACTTTTTATATATCCCCAGCAGAGTCACCAGTTCTGTGATACGGTGGCAGAACTTGACTAATCGAAGCATTATCTTATTGACTGGTCGAAGTGTTGTTCTGCTCTCTTTGACGACATTTTCTTTAACTTGGACAATCGAAATGTCACCCTGTTGATATGCCATCGAAGCATCACCTAGTTGACATGCCTGTCGAAAGACACCTTGTATGCCCCAAACAAAAGAAAACCTTACTTAAGATGCCCATCAAAAGACCCTTTGACATGCCAATCGAAAGGCCTTTATCTAGATGCGAATCGAAGTACCTCATCCCAATGCCAATCGAAGACATCTTGTTGACATGTCAATCGAAGGACACTTCAATCGAAGGACCTTTTGCAGATGCCAATCGAAGGGCACTTTGTAGATGCCAATTGAAGGACTTTTAACCACCATCAAAAAACTTTATTTTCTTTAGGCAAGTGTTTATGACCAACCATGTAAGGGAAGACCTTGGAAAACATGAGAGAGCAAATTTTTGGGTACAACAGTGCTAGTCTTACTCCATAACACGGGTTTTCAAAATCGTTTGTGACATATTCAATTGTCAACACTTCTCATAAATGCAGCAGAATCATAGTTCAAAACAAGCTTTATTAAAGACACTTCATAATACTTCATAGTTCATGGTTCACGACTCAACATAACTTAAACTCCATGTAAACAATTTAAAATGTCATAACAAAACAAGAACAAAATAGTTTTCAAAACAAAGTGTTCCCGTCCCCAATGTTACATATCAGAGCAAGACCTTCTAGACTCAATGAAAATAAATCATGCTCCAAAGCTATTCTTTCAAGCCTTTAGGAACTACTCATTACCTGCACGTTACCCACGTAGAGGCAACATTCAAGTAGAAAGGGTGATTAAATCATAATCATTATAAAAGACATAAGGAACAGACATAGCAGAATAAACCAAAAGTATCATAACATAAACTCAACACTATTATATTCCAATTACATCAACAATCATACAAATTTAACAACACAACAACACATCATCAAATCAAGAACCATGCAATGACACACAGTATGTAGTGCAAGGACAAAGACTCATGCATGTGGTCCTAATTCATTTGATGGACACTGGGCCATCACCCTCCAAAGATCCCAATCATAAGATTGATCCCCACTTGGAACCGGAGCAAATCATAGAAACCCCAAATCCACACAATGGGATTGAAACCAAATCACTAGACCGAAGTCCCAAATCATCCAAACCAAATCACTGGACCAACGTCTTAAATCATCAAACAGACCAAAGTTGTCCCATGAATGCATGATGCGCAACAACAAATATAAACGACCACCTCTAGTCAATACGCATCATCATTCATTTATTAATCAACATCATCACATAAACATCATCATGTATACTCATGTAATCAAGGCATCGTCAGAACATCATCACATAATCATAATAACAACACATCAGCATAGTTAAATAGATCGTCATTGCGATTTAATACGGGGAACCTACTCTTACTCTAGATTAGTTCTTATAAAGATACCCCTAAGTCTTCATTTTATTTCACCTAACTATAGTATATTATGTTAGCTATGCACGGCTTCGAACAACACTTCATTATGAGCTCTAGAACTAAAGTTATGCCCGTTTCAAGATTTCAATCTAACATTCCAGTTCTGCCTTCCATCGCCGGCGAAACACATCCATCGCCTGGCGACACATCACAGAGACCAACACCCCATTTCCCTTCCTTGGCTCTCCCCACCTTTTCCTGGCGACGACATAGAAAATCTTCATCGCCCGGTGACACCACCTCTGTCGCCCGGTGATGCACACCAAGTAGCATCTTTCTGTTGTGATCCTGCACCTGCTCAGTCCCAAATACTCTTGCAACCTTACACCAAAACAGTCAAAATTCTCATATTTTTCAATATAGAATCACTATACAATAACTACACAATATTATAAACATTATATACACCAACTCATGACAATTCAACATAGTATTTTCATCAATTTCAACACGAGTTCTTCACAACACAACATATCACCAAAACCATCATAAAATCACCACAATAGCATGTATTATATTCTCATATGTATATTACCAAATTATCATCATTAATCACATCATTTATGTCACAACAACATCATTAACAAATCACCATGGTAAAACATCATAATCAACATCATGTTTATCATTAAAATGATACATTATGGTATAGCAACATGTAATAAATCAATCTCATAAATATATAGATACTAGAATAATGCATATAAACACTCATATAATTCAATCATAATATAGTTCATCGTGTTATCTTCCCAATTCTTCGTACGGCGCATCAATCGGACTCCTGAAACTCAAGTTATGGCATTTTTAAGAAAATTAGACAACCATTCAATTCTGCCACCTGTCGCCCGGCGAAACCTTAGCATTGTCCTGCGATGCGTCACTTTTGCATCGCCCGACGTTGCGTCGCAGACAACACTTCTCCTCCTGTGATTTTCCACCATTGGAGGCCTTCCAGAACTCCGAATTCGATTCCGTAAAAAGTCCCAGTTTTAGAATTCGAAATCCTATGCTTATACAACATTATTAACATCCTATAACACTTATTAAAGGTCCTAACATCATATATTCATCAATGATCATTCCTCCATTCATTTAACGCATGATTTTCATCAATTTTATCAATCTTTATCCCAAAATCATCACACAAAACACAATCCTACAATTATCTAAACCTTAGATCGATTATAATAACAATGATAAACACCCTGTTGTACCCCAAAATTTGCCCTCTCATTCTTCAAGGCCTTTCTCACAAGGTTTCTCGAGGTTCAAGCTTGCACAAGTACTTTGGAATATTCCAGTACCAAAATTAAAAGGAAACTGTCAAAAAGGGAGAAAATAGATAAAAATATTATTTTGACAAAATTTGGAGAAATACAAGTGTTCTTCGTTTCAGCTCCTTCGACTGGCCTTTTGGCCTCTTTCGGCATAAGCTTGGCTTGTGTCCTTCGACTGGGCATGGGCCTCTGACACATTTTGGTTTCGATTCACAAAGAAAAAAGCCTCTTGTAATCTCTTTCATTTCCAAGGCAAAAGGCTCTCTTTTAACATCCTTCGATTTGCACTTTTTATTCCCTATTTGCCTCTTTCGAATATGAACATTTTGTCCTCCTACATACACTCTTTCGTTTGACCATATGTAACCTATGGCATGCAAACTTTCGATTGAACATGAGCCACCTTCACACAAAAGCTTTGACTGGAGTTTTGGTTCCCATCGAATCAGCATCTTTCAAACCCAACTCTGAATCCTTCGACGCAGTCTTCTTTAGTACATTTCTAGAACTCTTCGACACAAGTGGAAAATAGGATGTTGAAAGGACAACTAATCAAATCCGTGGACCCTGCTACGTGATCTTACTTTACAAGCCTTAATGCTTGTATTTCACTCCATAATGAATTACTTACATTTTGGATTAAGTTATTGTCCAGGTGATTAAGCCTTTGTCCAGAAGTTTTTTGCATGAAAGTGAACTTGCTAAGTACAAATCTTGTCCCAAGCCCATGCTTTGCTTAAATCCTGTTTGTACTTCACCATAAGTCAGGGAAGTCAGCCCCTTTTAACCAACAACTTCAGTACTTCACCTTGGGATCTTTGAAAATCTAACATAACTTAATATTCACGTTTCAGCCAAGCCACAACTTTGTTTAAACTCCCAAACCTTTTCTCTATAAATAGAGGAACCATTGACAAATAAAGGGTCCATATTTTTGCTAGAGAAAAAAAAATCATAAAAATCCTCAAGCACTAAAACTCCCATATTCTCAAACTCCCATATTCTCAAACTATCCAACATTCTCAAACCTTCAAAACTCTATGTTTTTTCATAAAAAGCCTCAGTATTGCACCTTTCGATTTACTTCCCCTAGACTGTAGCAACTTTCGATTCAGTGACTGCCCAAACCAAACAGTAACAAAACTAGCTTCAGGAAGATCCCAGCGAGGCTCCCTCCACCATCAAAAAAGGTCACCTACAGCTCTTTCGAATAAGCACTTCAAGAGGTAAGTTCTCTCTAAACCTGGAACTCGTTCATTTAAACATCATGTGAACATGCCAATAAAGAAAAATGTAGATATTTCTGGACCATGTTTCAACATTCGATTCTGGTTGCCCATATGCTGAAAACTCAACCTTAATTAGTTATACTTTGGACTTTGAGACCCATTGTTTTGTTTTGTGCTAACCCCTAGACTACAGTTATGTTTGAATGTTTCATTTTAAGAACTTAAGACAGGTTTGTTATACCCTTCGATTGGTTGGCTACACAAGCCTTTCGAATCACAATCTGAGGGCCTGGTATGCTTACAATGAGTCAGCAAGGAGCCTGTGTAAAAGCCAGAACCTCACTGACTCCAACCCCCCGTCGAAGGAGATAGAAAGGAAAATCAAAGGGGATGACTCCACTGACTCCAACCCCCAGTCGAAGGAGACAAAGGAAAATAGAAGGGCATGACTGGTTCCAGACTCCAAATCGAAAGAAACCAAAGAATACTGAATTGAAGGGTTTTCTGCCTGAATCGAAAGACTTTTGCCTTTATTTCTGCCTTTATAATTTCATGTTATTAAATATAGTTGTAATAGCGTAGGGTTTTATTTTCTTTTTGCATTTTATTATGCTTGCTAGTAAAATAGCAAATGTATGGCAAGATAAAAATAACAAAATAGACAATCTTAATCAAAGACAAAACACATGAAAATAACACACTTGCACACTGTGATACGGTGGGAGAACTGACTTGAGGTTTTGCGTTTTGTATTCACACTTGTTCGGTTTAGCAAGAGTCGCCACCGACTTTTTATTTTATCATAAAGGAAAGGTTAAAAAGCACAGGAAAAACCTTTTGAGATGTTTCGTGGGTTCGGGGGGTAGATTATGAAAAGGGAAGGTATTAGCACCCTTTTCATCCATGGTTATCCATGGGCTCTTAGTTACTTGGTTTAGATCACTTGCCTTGATTTTCAATTGCTTGAAATTGTGGTGTGTGTGTGTGTTTTGAAAATGTTTTGAAAAAGAGGCCTTGTCTAGGCAACCATTGTAATGACTCGTGTTTGAGTATATACAAAGGTGTGTATCTTTTTGAAAAGATGTTTCAAATGTTTTTGAAAGTTTGTTTTGAAAGTGTTTGTGGAGTGGGTTTTGAAAAGTAGGCAAGCGTGTTTTGCAAGTTTGATCAAGTAACTAAGAGTTGTCTACCCCTAAATTTACTCAAAGGTTTTTCTCATGTTTTAACCCTTTTAACAATTTTGTTCCACCATTGTATTTGGTGGACAATCTTGCGTTAGGATGTTAACGGGACGGGTGCGGGTCATCGTATGGACCATGAATGCAATGGTGCCAAGTGTCTTTGGCAATTTTGCTTGAGGGGACTATGATCATTTTGATTAGGAAACTTTCGAAAGCGTCATCGAGGGACTATGATCATTTGATTCGTTTTTGTTTTGCCAAAGATACTCAACGTGCAAGCATGGCCCATTTTGGAAGGCAACAAGCGGGATTACCCTAGGGGTGCAAGTGTGATTGTGTATTGATTGTCATGCATTTATATTTGTATTAGGTTATCTAGCGTTTGATTTTATTTACATACAAACCCTAGGTCTAACCATGGTATATTTGAAAGCGATAAATTGCGAGAATTTAAAGTCTACGCTATTACAAATAAGTATCCGGGAATGGGGGTACAAGTATTTACAAATGGGGATGAGACTTAATAGGAGAGTAGTGTCCAAATATTTACAACCAAATCGAATCGATCGTAATGTAAAAATGTATCAAATGTACAAGATAAGCAAATGTATAAGAGCAATGTAAATGTATCAATGTATTTGTGTAAGTGTATGATTTATTTACAAGTGAAATGTTAACTTAATGTAAGATTAAGTATTTATTTATTCTTTTTGTATTTTTGTTAAGTATGTACAAACAAAATGTTTTAAGAAAAGAAAAGGAAATGTTTTAAGAATTCTATTTTTTATGAATTAATGCTAATGTTTTATGTACAAAAGTTAAATAAAGAAATGTTTTAAGAAAAATCAATGCTTTATGTATTCTAGTTTATGTTTTATGTACAAAAGTTTTTTAAAAAAGAAAATTGTTCAAATCTAATAAAAATCTAATATTTCATTCTAAATGTAAAAGAAAACGATGTTAGTAAGATTTTTTTCACAAAGAAAAGGAATTAATGTTTTTATTCTTATTTAGCAAAAAATATTAGCTCGGGTTATATACAAAAATAGAATGATAACCTAATATTAGTTTGAAGTAAATAATAAAAATAACATAAAAAAAGGCAAGAAGATTGAATGGGCCTTAGGGAGGAAAGCTAGCTGGCCCAAACAAAATAAACAGTCAGAAGAAGAAATGGGGGGGGGGGGGGGCACGCCAATCCTGATGGGCTTTTAGACTTGTTTTTGTGGGGCATAGCCCAGTGCTTGACACAACAATTTGTTTAGGGTTTTTCAAAGTTTGTTTCATTTGGAAAAGGGTTACGACGCCGTGCATTTTCTTCTTCGTTCTCCTTCATCTTCTCGAACCATGCTTATCTGAAAAAAACTTCCGCCCATGGCCGCCAGGCGCCTCCGTCAGCTCCTTCTTCTCCATGGTCACGTAGGCGATGGTTCGTTCAAGGTGATAATTTCTACCTTAGCGCATTTTAGGGTTTCAACTCTTACGTCTTGCATGTTTTACTTTTCATTTATTGATTCTGATATACTGCTTGATGTTTGTGCGAGATGTGGAAAAGAAAAGAAAAAGGGGTTTATACCTTTGGAGAGGAGGTGAGGAGGACAGTGGAGTCCTAGGGCGGCTGAAGGCGGAGGCTTGGTTATGCTGGAAAACCTGGTATTCGGTATTTTTCCCTTTTTATGGTTTAATGATGCATGCTGAAAACCCTTACTTTATCACTTCTTTTCTTCTTCTTGCTTGCTTGCTCCTATTTGCTTCTGTATGAGATACTTGATGATATGTTGAGGTATTTGGTATGTTGTGCCCTGTGATGAGGTTACCTCTGAGGGCCTTTGGGATTGAATGCTTCTGAGTTGCTATTGTTGAAATATTAGTTTTGACTAGCTTCCCTTCTCTTGGCTTTGTGCTGGCTTTAGATGCTCAATGATGAACTTTCCTAGTTCTGAGAGCTTTGTTGATTTGAGTGTTTTGTGTATTTTGATGCTAAGCTTGGAACAAGTTAGCAGGTTTGAAGCTTTGAAAGGGTTGTGTTGCAGACTAGCAGGTTTATGCTTTAGGCTTGGTGTTCTTTCTGGTTTAAGGTTTGACAGTTTGTTGGGACCTGCTTGTAAGTTTGAATAAGGCTTATGCAGGTTGGGACATTGAGCTTTTTTAGGCAGGTTTACTGGTTTGACAGTTTAAGCTTGAGGGCTTTGAGGCTTGGGCTTCAGCAGGCTCTTTGGCTTGTATGGTTTGATGCAGGTTAAAGCTTGGACAAGTTTAGGCTTTAGCAGGTTTTGAAAAGGGGTTTGAAGGTTGAGCTTGAGGCTGTTTGTTTCATGTTTGAAACAGGTCTGGTGTTAGGCTTTTGATATTTGAGTTATGCAGGTTGAGGGCTTTTCTTTGTGTTGGAGGCAGGACTGTCTTCTTGATACAGTTTGTGTTATTTTCTTGTTATGTAATCTGCCTTCTCCTACTGTGTTGTAGTAAGTTGGTTTTTATCTTTTTCTAAGCCTAAGCCTGCTGTAAGCCTATTTTCTTTCCCTCTTCTCTCTCTCTCTACACATTTAAAAAGCATTTTTATTTCTTTAGAAATGTACTATCTCTGAAAAGGTACTGGCCTAGGAAAATGATGTAATTTGAAATGCTTGCTTGCACACTAGTTTTCCTCTGCATACTTTGTACTTCTTGATATTTGCATATCTCTTTTCACAACTTTTTGGTGTTTGATATCTTTCCATATCCTTTTGGACAGCTTTTGACATCTTGGATAGTTTGAACTTGTGACTTTCAGTTTTCCTTTTTGGTTTGGTTAGGCAATTCAGTTTGGACTTCACAGTTGTACATGCTGTTTGGAAACTTTTGGAATTATGCAGCTTTTGACAAACTTTGAATTTGTGCAATATTGTAAATTTGTGCATTTCATTCTTTAATTGCAAGACTTTCCATCCCTCTTTGTGAACCAAGAGAAATCTTGTGATTTGCAGAGAGGGCAAACTGATTCCGGCCAGTTGCTTTTAATGATGATCTTTTTAACGGTCTCTGCTCTTTTATTTTATCTGCTTTTGATTTCTTTTCTTTTCTTTTTGCAGGTAAAGATAATTGAGCAAAGGAGCATTGGATAGAAGATGAAGATTTCAAGACATTTAGGACATAGCTTTATTTCAATTTTAATTATTTGTAATAATATTAATGTAAATAACTGTAAATAAATTTAACAGTATTTAAATAATATCTGTAACAAACAATTCAAAGTGAATAAACATCCTTTTTATCAGTTAATTCCTCTTTCAATTTACTGTCCATTTAGTTATTTGAATTTCTTAAATTAAAATAACTGGAAGTATCCAATTATTCTGACTTAGAAAAATAATTAATAAACATTGTGGTCTTGCCATTTAGCATGAATCAATAATAAACCTGGCGCTCCAATTAAACAATGCATAGTTAATCAAACCAACATCCAGATACTTATCTTTTTACTGATTAAATCAAACACTGCAGATTCTCAATTTAAGTACCTCAGCTTTTATCTCATCTCAAATCAAATGCCTTAGCCTTTACTGATTAAACAAAATACTGCAAGTTCTTGATTCAAATGCCTCAATCCAAATCTCAGAGTAAACTGAAAAGAACTGTAGGATTAATTCTTTCTGCACGCACAAACCCTAGTTCTTGATTAAATGTCAAAGAAGCGTCCGCCTGATCAAAACCTGAGCCAACTTAACCAAACCTTAGCAATCTGCTTGAACTGCTTTAAAATCAATGAAAACCCTAAATTTTGTCTGACTGACGAGAAAAGTCTGTTTGACTGATTCTTGAGCCAGTCTAAAAAATCAGGAAAAGCTCGAAGCTGTGATTTCTTGTGGAAAAATAGGAGGGCAAATTTTGGGGTACAATAGTTGCCCCTGTTCAATCTTCTTGAACCTGAAGAGTTAGATTGGCAAGTTTGCCTTTCGTGACTCGAGGGTGAAAGGAGATTGGACACTAGAGTGCCCAAAAAATTAGCACTCGGTGATGTGATGGTAGAAGGAATAGGCTTAAAGATGCCATTTGGTGATAGGCTTAAAGATGTCATCTGAAGATGTGACTGGGGGATGGGCTTAGAGATGCCATCTGGAAATTGCTGGTAGGAGGATGGGCTTAAAGATGCCATCTGGAAATGTCTGGAGGAGGATGGGCTTATAGATGCCATCTGAAGGTGATTGTTGAACTGTATGTCATTGGTGAGTGGACGAGTATCAGCAAGGTATCCATGTTTTGGAACATCTCTGAACTGGGGGTCTGAACAAGCAATAGATTGACATCCATGTTTGGAGAATCCGTAAACTGTTTTCAGGAGTTGGAGTTGAATAAGCAATAGAGTAGCATCCATTGTTAGGAGGCGTCCGTAAACTGTTTTCAAAAGTTGCATCTGAACAAGCGATAGATTAACATCCGTTATTGGGAAGAGTCCGTAAACTGTTTTCAGAAGTCTTGAAATTGAATAAGCAATGGAGCAACATCCGTTGTTGGGAAGCGTCCGTAAACTGTTTTCAATAGTTGAGAAGAATTTGAATAAGCGATAGGTTAACATCCGTTACTGGAGAACCCGTGAACTGTTTTCAGAAATCTTGAAGTTTGAATAAGCAATAGAGCAGCATCTGTTGTTGGGAAGCGTCCGTAAACTGTTTTCAAAAGTTGCATCCGAACAAGCGATAGATTAACATCCGTTGTTGGGAAGAATCCGTAAATTGTTTTCAGAAGTCTTGAAGTTGAATAAGCAATGGATCAGCATCCGTTGTTGGGAAGCGTCCGTAAACTGTTTTCAGAAGTCTTGAAATGGAGAAGGAACCGGTGTAGGGTTTCCTGATGATGAGTTCGTGTAAAACTGCATCTGGATGAATCTGGAATAAGTATCAGAATGTCACCGTGTCTGGGTCACATCTGAACTATCTCTGGGTGAATCTGGAATAAGTATCAGAATGTCGCCATGTCTGGGTCACATCTGAACTATTTCTAGAAAGAATCTTGGAAGACGATGATCTTTGTCTGTCGACTGATCTTTCCTGAAAAGGTGAAGAGTTAGTTGTATGCAATGTCATGATGCATGATGCAATGTATGCTGTATCAATGTTTATGATAAGAATGTAATGAATGCGCATGTAAGCCGATGAGCTGTCTTGCTAAGGATAGATGAATCCTGGATGGCTGGAGACAAAAGAATCGTGACTGCTGCCAGGGAAAGTGAATTCTTGACTGCTGCAGGGGAGGACAAGAATCTTTTGATCGTTGAGGATAAGAAGTCTTGGGACCACTGTCGGGGAATCCGGAGCTTGGGTTGTATGCCAATCTACTGGGGAATTCCTGTCTTGAGGAGATCTTCACTGGAGAATATTCGAATATTCTGTGAGGAACTGAAAATGAGAGTCTTCACTCTGCTTGGGGATTGATAGTTGGAAGTTTTAGCTCCGCTGGGGATATTGAAACTTGACTCTAGGGGGAATTAGATTATGTGAGGCTCTCTGGCTGGGGATTGCAAGAATCTTTTGAGTTTGAGAAGGAACCAGTGTAGGGTTACCTGATGATGAGTCCGTGTAAAAACTGCATCTGGGTTTGAAGAGGAACCGGTGTAGGGTTTCCTGATGATGAGTCCGTGTAAAAACTGCATCTTGGATTTGAGATCTGTATGAGTAACAGAATGACTTCCGTGTCTGGAGTGTATCTGAAACTGTAACTGGGATCTGAATGAGTGACAAAATGGCTACCGTGTCTGGAGCGTATCTGAAACTGTATCTTGGAGTAGAGATCTGTATGAGTAGCAGAATGACTTCCGTGTCTGGAGTGTATCTGAAACTGTAACTGGGATCTGAATGAGTGACATAATGGCTACCGTGTCTGGAGCGTATCTGAAACTGTATCTTGGAGTAGAGATCTGTATGAGTAGCAGAATGACTTCCGTGTCTGGAGTGTATCTGAAACTGTAACTAGGATCTGAATGAGTGACATAATGGCTACCGTGTCTGGAGCGTATCTGAAACTGTATCTTCCAACAGGTGATGAAGGAATTGTTGAACACTTTTGACATTCAAATGTCCCAAGTGGTGATGAAGGAGACTCTTTATGTAGATAATTTCCTGGCTTGTTAGAGGTGTTGATCCACAATCAGTCGTCCACAGATATTTTCCTGGCTTGTTACAGGTATTAATCCGGAACTTAAGAAAGGTTGGTCAAGGAGATACTGCCCTGGCTGGTTTCAGGTGTTGATCTCTGACCTGAGAAAGAAAGATAGTTTTCCTGGCTTGTTTTAGGTATTGATCTTCAATCTCTTCATGTAGATGATTTCCTGGCTTGTTACAGGTGTTAATCCACAATCAGTCGTCCACAGATATTTTCCTGGCTTGTTACAGGTATTAATCTGGGACTTAAGAAAAGTGACAGAATGGCAACCGTGTCTGGAGCATATCTGGACCGTATCTTCCAACAGGTGATGAAGGAATTGTTGAACACTTTTGACATTCGAATGCCCCAAGTGGTGGTGAAGGAGACTTGCCCCAAGTTCACTGAACTTTTGAGAGATTTGTTGAAATCTTGACTGGACTGCCCCAGGTTAACTGAACTTTGAAAGATCTGTTGAAACCTTGACTGGACTGCCCCAGGTTAACTGGATAGTGACATGCCATGCCCCTTGTTGATAGGAGACCTGTCGTTGGAAGTGTTATCCTTTTGAAGTGATTTTTGTTCACTGAGAGAGTTTTCGTTCCTCCGAACATTCGCTGTATGAATTTCTTCGCTGTCAAACAAATAGTCAAATGCAAACAATGATATTCAAGCAATGCAAAGTTTATGTTTGTCTCGAAGTTTTGAAAAATGTGTTTTTAGCAGAAAACTTTTCATAAGACAAAATCAACACAAGATTTTAGAGCAAAGCCTTACAGGAGTCAGGATACCTTTTGTAACAGTATGCTTTCGAACTAACCCATGCTTCAATTAGGACTTTTGAAGGGTTGTAACATGGTTTGGTTCACGGTTTAAGAAACAAGGGATAAAGGCTCAAAGTATATTTGTACCCACCCGCTCTTCGTGAGGTTCTCCAACCCTAAGCTCAGTTAATTGTGCGTCGAACTCTATTCGAGTTTGGAACGAATTTTGGGTGATGGTTCACCAGTTGAATTTTAGGAGGCAGTCATCATCTCCTTCTTTCTTTGCAACATTTTTCATGTTGTTGAGGATTTGTAATGACCTCTTTATTTTGATTTTGATTTGTTATCCCTAACTTTTGCCTGACTGTTCCCGTTTTTTGAGATCTCAGTCAGCGGGATGCCCCAGCTTTCTTGAGCTTCCTTTATAGGTTTTGGCTCAGCGGACTTTTCTTTTTTGATAGATTGACTGCCTATGTGATAGGGAACCACCCTTGTCTTTTGATTCCAGAGGAATGTTTTTGTTTTTTTTTATGTCGTTCATTGTATTACGAACCGAGAGTTTGCGACTTTAATGCGCACCTTTTTTGAATTAACTGAGAGACTACCCTGCCCCAGGTTTATATCAAAGGTTTTGATTGTTTAGAATAGGAAACTCCTACTTCTTTGGATCGAAGGGGTTGACTAGGGATTATCTTCCTTATAACTCCAGTGTTTGGGAATTGAAAGAAATGCATGTACATCATCAGCAAGGTCTGTTCAAAAGCATACTGTATGAGATTATGGTATTGTTTCGTCATCCTCCCTCTAAAGGCTGGCAGCTTTTTATCAAGAGTTAAATATCATAAAGAAAGCATAAGAGTAGTGAAAACGAATGGATGAATTCAAGACAAACATATGAAATGCATTAATGAAACAGAGTTTAACATCAACAGATAATTGTTTGAATAACAAAAGAAATTACAACTTTGAAAATTCAAATGAAGCAAAAGTCTTTCAGTTTGAGTTTTGTCACTTCAGGTGGAGAAACCCTTAACGGAAGATTTTCATCTCTCCGTCTGGAATGAACCTCAGTACTCCAATGTCGATCAGATCTTGAATCTTGTTCTTCAAGGCCCAACAATCGTCGGTGTCATGTCCCGGGCTGTAGGAGTGGTATACACAAAATGCATCGGGATGATAGTTAGGAGTGGAGGTATTGGGCTTCCGAATAGGATCCCTCAAAGCAGTCAGATTGACCTCCAACAAGCGCTCCAGTATCAGAGATGACGGTATGTCAGTCTCAGTGAATTGTCTTCCTGACGTCTCTTGCTTACGCCGATTACCCCGTTGACGCTGGCGAGGTTGTTGATGGGCTTGTGACCCTGAAGCAAGCAAGGGAGCCTTCCCTTTGTCTTCTTGTCTGGATGGGGGTTGAATGGTGACTTGCTCTTCAACCTCAGATGTTTGCCCTAGTTGGTTGTTCCGAAGCAGTTGCCTGACGAGAACTCTGAGTTCCTCTTGTCTTTGAGATAAGTCTTGGATGAGAGCCATCTGGCCCACCAGTTGTCCCATCACTTGGATCCTCAATGTTGCCAAATCAAACTGCAGTTCCCCCAGCTGATCACTCCTGGAATTGTTTGAATTCTCCTGGACCAAGCCCTTTGTGAGGAGAGCTTTCATTTCTTCTTGCCCCAGAGACAGGTTCAAGAACATTTCCTGCAGCTGAGCAATCTGGTCCTGGATATCCTTGACAGTCCTTTCTAGAGCCATCTCTTACTGAAATAAATAGTAGGAGAGTAAGGAAACCTGAAACAAAGGAAAAATCGTCAAGATGCAATGCATGATATGTGGATGCATGATGGGGTCTGTGAGGTATATCCTAAATATAGTACTACAAGTGCACAGCCTATCGAAGTAATATATAAGATTATCGAACCACAGAGACCAATTGTCAATCTATCAACTCTATTGCTAAGGTGCTTATCTAAGGCGAACAAGAATATTGATGTGAGTGCAGTGCAACAAAGTAAATGAGCGAGGTAAATAGCAGTTTAAAAGACAGGTTGGAATGTAAATCATGTAATCAGATATTGGTCCGGTCATGCGTAGATGAAACTACTTATGCGGCAGTATTTTCTATTGATAGCAAAGAATCAATTTAACGGGAACTTGTAGCTTTTGACTACTAAGAACCGAATTTACTCTTTAAATTAAATTCCTTTATTGTCACATATAAAGGGTGCCTTCCGCGTTAAAGAGGTAAACCTATTTTTAAGAAATTGATAGTTTTGACTTAACAGAAAAGTAATTTTACTTGGAAAGATTAACTTAAAGAGACTTTTGGCTTTTGACCAAGAGTCAGATTTCAAACCTACAAACGCGTCCGAAAATAGTTTCAAAATCGTTTTCTAAAAAGGTCAATGATTCCTATTTAACCAATCAACGGCTTTCGCTCTTTTTGTTTGGTTAAATAATAATCAAGTCGTATCATTAGTTTGGACGGCTTTCGATCTTACCCAATAAACATTTAAACATAATTGACTTAAGTTAAAAGCAAAACATCCCCAGAGTATTTTCACTAGCATGATAATTGGAACACGACCATGATGACAATCATTACATCCAAACCTTTATAGTTTAGCCAGACATAATAAGTGCGAGTCTATAAAACGTGTAGACTATGGTAAGAGCATTTAGAGTCTATAAAACGTGTAGACTATGGTAAGAGCATTTAAAGTCTATAAAACGTGTAGACTATGGTAAGAGCATTTAAAGTCTATAAAACGTGTAGACTATGGTAAGAGCATTTAGAGTCTATAAAACGTGTAGACTATGGTAAGAGCATGTAAGTAAAGAAATGCAATAAAATAGAACCTTGCTCCAGTCGGAGACTTGAATCTGATACAAATCTACGGAATGGTAAGGCTGGTATGATGAACTTCAACCAAAGTGCTCCAAGACTCGATTACAACTCAATCTACACCGCAATAACTCCCCGATGTGAAGAGATTATTACTTTACAGAAACTGATAGTATATGGCTTAAGATTGTACTAAGCTTGGATGAAACTAAAGAATGAAAATCGAAAACTATTTATAGAGGATCCTTGAGATGCGTAAAGACCAGCATGCCCCTCAACTTCTTTTGAGCGGGAAGCTTTTTGTGAAGGCCGCGGGCGCGGTGGCTGGAACTGCCACATCATGGGAACGTGGCAGTTGGTCTCTGGGTGAAAGTGGGCCACGTCATCGTGTTCCCTGTAGCCGGCGCGGCGCTGAACGCCATAAGTGCAGAATATCTTGAAAAACCCTAATTTCTTGGCGTTTTGGCTCGTTTCTTCACAGAAGGCTCTGAAATGACAAGAATCCTGAAAACAAAGGAAAAAGGAACATAATACGAGAAAGTGATAATAAAAACTAAGGAAAACATGTGATATTTGAGTCAGAAACATAGTGCGATTTAGTGCGATCAAATCCTCCCATGCTTAGACCTTTGCTTGTCCTCAAGCAACAACTCTTAGAAGTAGATGAAAGAAAATTATGGTGTATACAGGTTTTTGGGCAAAGAGGGCTTCTAAGTTCGAGTAAGGGTGTGTTGTCAGGCACTAGCTATCTGAACCAAGGGTATCGTAATTACACTACTCGCAGAAATGCGGACATAAACCTCATAAGTATACAGATCGATCCTAATATCCTTACTATGCTAAGACTTCTTTTTGTACGAGGTCCTTTTTCATTCAGGCGCAATCACATTAAGCCCGTTATCCGTACATACTCATGGTGTAGTGACAGGTTAGTGACTCTGATCTCAAGTGATGGGATTCTGGTACAAGAGTTGGTTTAACCCCTTTTTATTTTACCCATTTGCAGTTGCGGGGGATCGGACCGTAGTCCGCCCTACCAAGTCCAGCACCAGATACCTCTGGACCAACTACAACGGATGTGCCTTATATATATTTTTTTTCTTTGTTTTTATTAGTGTTTACAACTTTCTTGAGTTGAGTAATCTTTGTGAGGATCACCCAACTCGTAGTCGTATTCATACTTTATTTTATAAACTTTTAAGGTGAAATAGAGATCATCCACTTATATTCATCGATCCTACACTTAGAGCATGCTTAGGCCGGAGCTGACTGCTAAGATAAACTACTTGAAGACCTATTTGTACAGTTTTATTCAAAATCATAGCATATTGGGAAGAAAGGATCTAATCTAAATATTCAAAAAGGCTTACGGTGTTAAAACGATAACGAATTTTTCAAAAAGTGAGTGCCCAAGAAATAGACCCTATCTAGGACCTGTCTCATAGCCCAAATCCTTAAAAACAACCACAATTCTTTGAAAAAGATTTTGTAAAAATTTTGTAAGGCTAAAAAGTGGGGGAAATGAAAGGGTACACTACGCAGAAATACTCGCCTATCACATGCATTTTATTAACTGCGAATATAACATACCTAAAAGGAAAAATGCGGAAGGGAAATAAAAGCAGGAAAAAACGGGAAATAAAAGAAAGCAGGAAAAACGGGAAATAAAAGCGATAAATGCTCCTCCCACACTTAAATCGGATATTGTCCTCAATGTTCCAAAATAAGGTAGGAGGAGGTACCTGAAAACGCTAGTGGGAACCACTAGGACCTTCACCATCCTAGTTGGTACGACCGGAACGGCGGCTACGGCTGCGACGGCGGCTCTCTCGATCCAAAACTAGCTGCTCCATTCTCTCTGTCAAGGCGGCATTTTTCGCTTGTAGCTCTTGGGTCCTACCAATGAGGGTGCCTTGGGTTGCCTCCATCAATTGGAAGTGACGAGCGTATGTGGTCTGGTTAAGGTGCTGTTGTCTCTGGAAAGCCAGCTGACTTTCCATAATAGTGCGCAGAGAGCTAGCATTTTGCTGTTGGGATGCTTGCATGAAGGCCATGTTATCGGTCGCCTGTTGCTGCAAAGTAGCAAGGAGGGTGTCCCTCTGGGCCTCTCGGGCCATATGCTCACGCCACATGTCCTCAGTGACATGGAAACTAGGAGCTGTACCTGCATGTGGGTTAGAAGTAGATGGTGTCGTGTGTGGTGGTGAAAAGTGGGGTGGTTCTTCCGTTTGGAAATCGTACTCATCATCAGTGTTGTTACCCTCATTTAAAGGTAGATTTGGGGGCAACGGACCAATAAAAGCAGGAGCGTTGAGATCGTAAGTCCAGTTACGCTCAAATCTGATATCAGTACGACGGGTGCAAGGAATAACAACACTGGGTACAGTGGCACCTCCAACCATGAGGAAGTAACCACCTTCCCTCCTCGTCTTGCATAAACGCATATCCCTTAAAAATTTAAGATTTGCAATACGAGGAGGAAGTGGCTCAAGGGTGGCAAGTTCTGTATCCAATCCTATGGCACGGGCAATAGTAGTAATCAGTCCACCAAAGGAAATCGGCCCACCTTTTCTTAAAACATGGTGCATGTGGGCAATCATAAATGGGACTGGATTAACTTTGGTGTCTGTGAGGCAGCTCTGCATGATAATTAATTCTTTAGCATTCACCTTGTTTGGGTTTTCCCGAGCAAAGATGGTGGATGCTAAAAGAAATCTAAAGACACGAAGGGCAGGATTGTGGATGTGAGAAGCAAGTAGGCCATCAAAAGATGTTGCATTTTGTTTAGTAATCCTGGCCCAAAATGCTTCAAATGCCCAATCCGTGTCTAAAGGTGCTTCACAAACGGCACCATCCCCATAAGGCCATCCTAACAAGGCAGCTAGACCGTCAGTGGAGTAGTCATATTCAACATTAAACATTCTAAATTTGACTCCACCTACGGTTCTAGCAGTGTTAGGAGAGACGTTATAAATTAAAGAACTCAAAAATTCGAACGTCAGCCTAGGGTAGGTTGGTGCTTGAGTAGCGAAAATATCATGCATGCCTATTTTGTCGAGAAGGAAAAATACACTATGGTATATACCTAATGAATATAGACAGTTTTCATCGATATACCTGGTAGAGTGTATTGGTGTTGTCAGCAATTTCTCTAGCCGCTTTTGTTGTCTTTCTCCGGGTTGGCCATCTCGCAAAATGTAGCCGTGATACTCCATAGGATTTTCTTGTGGATGAATATAAAGAGAAAGAATGGGATGTAGAAGTATTGAAGGTGTGAGGAAGAAAATGAAATAGTGGGGGTATTTATAGGTAGTGAAGAAAAATGGTGGTTGATGAATATTTATGATGGGAATAATGGGAATAAATGTAGTGGGGTAGGTATGGATAATAAAGGAAGTTATGGGGGGTTAAGAATGGAAGAAAATGGGATTGGAAGTGGAAAAAGAGGCAAAATGGGGTGAAAAACGAGCAACTAGCCGTTAGGTGACCGTTGCGTCACCGCGGGCGCGGCAGGGCTCACCGCGGGCGCGGTCAGGGCGGGCCAAGTTGGGCCGATCTGGCTTCCTTTCCATTGGGCTTTTCCTTCCTTGCCATTAGCTTCAATTTTTGGAGGTGTACCTATTTTTCTTACGAACGTGCATATATGTATGTGAATACATATATACATGTATATTTATTTATTTTTATATCAAAATTTTCATTATGGTGACCAGAAAAAACAAAAACATTAGTAAATGAAAGATATATATAGAGAAAAAAACACATATGCATATATATATATATATATATATATATATATATATATATATATATATATATATATATATATATATATATATATATATATATATATATATATATATATATATATATATATATATATATATAGGTACGGACATCGGGTCACAAAAATAGTTATTAATAATGCAGGAAACAGATAATGCAAATAAAAATGAGTCTGAAAAGGAAATCAACATAATACTAATAATACTAGAACTAGATCTTGTGAATAACACAGATCTATCGCCAACCGGTAGGATGCTCTGCAGGAGTGTCTGGGCCACGCAGCTCAGTCAGCTGGCGTCGAATCTCTGCCACCTCGTGAGCTAATTCATCTAACTCACCAGCAAAGGTAACATCATTCAGTTCCAATTGTAAATGAAGGTCAGCCACCTTATTGCGGAGAGTGGCTATCTCAGTGCGCATAGCAGTCAACAGAGTGCGAATATCAGGTTCCTGCAAGCTGAGGTTATTAGTAAGAACAGTAGTGTGTGTAACCTCGGGTCGGGATGTGTGATCTGGAGTAGAGTCCTCGGGAGCAGGAGTGTATTCAGGAGTAGAATCTTCGGAAGCAGGAGTGTATTCTGTAGTAGAGTCCTCAGGAGCAGGAGTGTATTCTGGGGCATACTCTGATATCTCACCCCAACCTTCTACAGAATAGTTCCAATTAGCAGGGTTGGAAACACAAGTCATCTGAGAGTCTGGCAGTGTGAAGGTGTAAACTGTCTGGTCATCGATGAGCAATCTGTACTGATATGGGTTGAAAGAGGCCCTCCTCATGAACCCACGATCCAGGTAAAAGTCTAAATCCAGGAAAGTATATCCACTGTATGGGGTCAGCTGTGCTATCATACTGTCCAAACCCAAAGCAGAAGCTATCTGTGTCACATTCCCTCCGGAATGAATGAGTCCTACAGCGGATCGAGCAGTCTGCTCGAGGCTCTCTATCAGAAAACCTCCACTAGCTATAGGTCTAGACTGACTGGCACAGTATAGGAAAAGGATCTCCTCAGCGGTGACTAAGTGGTCACAGTAACTCCTCCCAAAGAAATTGTGGCACAGAATCATCTCGAAGTATCGGAAAGCCGGGTTGTGGATCTTCCTGGACAGCTGGGTAGAGGGGTCAAGGCTGGCTCCATCAGTAATGTCATGCCAAAATTTATCAATATCTCTGTCCATATAGTAACTCAATGGTAACTCAGTGATAGCGGTCGGTCCATTTTGGAAGCCAAGTAAATCCCCAAATTCTTTGATGGTCAGGGTATACTCGGTACCAAACAATCTGAAACTTAGGCATCCTCGCTCATCTCCTTCACCCACCTGTGGGTTATAATCCATAGAGCTAAGAAACTCCAGAGTAAGGTTCCTGTAGGTTTTGTGGACATCATCAGCATAATGATCCCAGCCAAGTTGGTTGCACAGATACCTAATACTTGGCTCAATCCCGAGTGCCTCCATGCAGCTCTGATCGGGGTACCTAGTGGGTACCATAGGTCTAGCAGATAAGGTAGCAAATCGGGCTTTTTGTGCTTCATCCCTGAAAATCACAACCATACCATCGGGGTAATGCATCCTGAAAATATAAACACAAGAAATTAGTCCAGATAAAACATATATAAATTAATAAAATGAAATAAAATTAAGAATAAACCATGGGTTGCCTCCCATGCAGTGCTTGTTTAACGTCTTTAGCTTGACGATTAGATCTTACTTTATGTGGGTATTGGTGGGTCTATAAGAATATGACTAGAGTAGTCAACAGGAAAATCGCCTCCTTTGTATAGCTTCAGTCTTTGTCCATTTACCACAAATGGAGCGCATGAATTGTTTTTGATTTCTACTGCTCCAGACTTTAGAACTTTTGACACTTCAAATGGACCTGTCCATCTTGAACGAAGCTTACCAGGAAAAAGTCGTAACCTTGAGTTAAATAGGAGAACAGGATCACCAATGTTGAAATCTTTCTTGATGATTTTTTTATTATGCCAGATCTTGGTTCTTTCCTTATATATGATGGCATTCTCATAGGAATTCAAGCGAAGCTCTTCCAGCTTGTGAATGTCCAGGATACGTTTTTCTCCGGCTTTTAGGTAATCTAGATTCAAGGATTTAATGGCCCAATAGGCTTTATGTTCTAGTTCGAAGGGTAAATGACAGGACTTTCCATAAACCAATTGATAAGGAGTTGTTCCAATAGGGGTTTTATAAGCCGTTCTATAAGCCCATAAGGCGTCTTTAAGTTTTCCAGACCAGTCTTTTCTAGATAATGATACGGTTTTCTCTAGGATCTGCTTAATCTCCCTATTCGATACTTCTACTTGGCCACTGGTTTGCGGGTGATATGGTGTTGCTACTCTATGTTTTACTCCGTATTTGCTTAGAAGTTTGTCAAATATCTTAGATATAAAATGCGATCCTCCATCACTTATGACTAACCTCGGGGTTCCAAACCTAGGAAAAATAATATTCTTAAATAGTTTGATAACTACCTTGGTATCGTTTGTGGGTGATGCAACAGCTTCTATCCACTTTGAGACATAATCGACAGTTACTAGGATATACTTGTTACCCATTGAGGAAGGAAAAGGTCCCATGAAATCTATACCCCAGACATCAAATATTTCCACTTCTTGGATGTTACTTAAAGGCATTTCATCACGTCTTGAGATGTTCCCAGTGCGTTGGCATCGGTCACATTTTGTAATGTAAGTGTGGACATCGCGCCATACTGTAGGCCAATAAAAACCTGCTTGAAATATTTTGGCGCATGTTTTAGATGTGCTTGCATGTCCACCATAAGGTGCAGCATGACAATGTTTAATGACGTTGCCTACTTCTTCTTCCGGCACACATCGTCTGAATATATTATCTATTCCTCTTTTGAATAGGAGGGGTTCATCCCAAAAGAAGTGTTTAACATTACTAAAAAACTTCTTCTTCTGTTGGTAGCTTAAGTCAGGGGGTATGATATCAGCGGCCAGATAATTCACAATATCTGCATACCATGGTATGTTGTTCAAGGTTGAGATTTCCTCATAGGTCTCTTCTTCAGTTGAGTTTATCCCAGCTATTAATCTTTCATAAGTAGAGTGATCGTCTATAGGTATAAGTTCAGGTTTAAGGTGTTTTAACCTAGAGAGATGATCAGCTACTAAGTTTTCAGCTCCTTTTTTATCCTTAATATCCAAGTCAAATTCTTGGAGTAAAAGAACCCATCTGAGCAATCTAGGCTTATCATCTTTCTTACTTAACAAGTACCGGATTGCTGCATGATCTGTGTATACTATTATTTTTTCTCCCACCAAATAAGATCGAAATTTATCAATAGCAAAAACTACGGCTAGCAATTCCTTTTCTGTGGTTGTATAATTTAGCTGGGCAGCGTCTAGTGTTCTACTAGCGTAGTAAATAGCATGCAGTTTCTTGTCTTTTCTTTGCCCTAGTACAGCTCCTACAGCGAAATCACTAGCATCGCACATGATTTCAAAGGGTTGTGTCCAATCAGGTGGTCTTATGATAGGTGCTGAAATAAGAGCTTGCTTTAAAACTTCAAAGGCCTCAAGACATTTTTGGTCGAATTCAAACTCGACATCCTTCATCAATAAGTTAGTTAAAGGTTTTGTTATTCTAGAAAAATTCTTGATGAAACGTCGGTAGAACCCGGCATGTCCTAGAAAACTTCTTACTTCCCTAACGGTCTTAGGTGGGTTTAGGTTTTCTATAACTTCTATCTTGGCCTTATCGACTTCTATACCTCTTTCAGAAATAATGTGTCCCAAAACTATCCCTTCATTTACCATAAAGTGGCACTTTTCCCAATTCAACACAAGGTTTACTTCCACACATCTTTTTAAGATTTTCTCTAAGTTTGAGAGGAAGTTTTTGAAATCAAACCCACACACTGAAAAATCGTCCATAAATACTTCCATAATTCCATCTAGGTAGTCTGCGAAAATTGACATCATACAACGTTGGAAAGTGGCAGGTGCATTACAGAGTCCAAAGGGAATTCGTCTATAAGCGAATGTTCCATAAGGGCAAGTAAATGTGGTTTTTTCTTGGTCCTCTGGGTGAATAAGGATTTGGAAAAACCCCGAATACCCATCAAGATAGCAGAAGTATGAGTGTCTTGCTAGACGTTCAAGCATCTGATCTATAAATGGGAGAGGGAAATGGTCTTTTCTCGTTGCCTTATTCAACTTTCTGTAATCTATACACATACGCCATCCTCCTTCTGTTCGTTTTGCCACATGCTCACCTTTCTCATTTTTCAGAACAGTGATACCTCCTTTCTTGGGTACCACATGGACTGGGCTTACCCATTCACTATCCGAAATTTGGTATATGATACCAGCTTCTAATAACTTAAGAACTTCTTTCCTGACTACATCACTCATGATAGGGTTTATTCTTCTTTGATGTTCTCTTGAGGGTTTTGAATCTTCTTCTAGCATAATCCGATGCATGCATACGGATGGGCTTATACCTTTTAAATCTGAAACTTTATACCCTAAAGCTGAGGGATATTTTCGCAAGGTATCTAAGAGTTGATTTGTTTCTATTTGGTTTAGAGCGGCGCTAATTATAACAGGTCTATTCATCTCCTCATCCAAAAACTCATATCTTAGAATCTTGGGTAGTTCCTTAAGTTCTATAGTGGATTTCTCAGTACGCGGCATAAGGTCAGGGGTAAGAGCTAAGCATTCGAAAAGGTTGTCGTTAATGTACGGTTCGATACTCTTAAATCCGTCATCCTCTAAAATAGGGGTTGATGGTAATTTGATTAAAGATTCGTTTTGTTCGAGCTCATTTACACATTCGTCAATGACGTCGATGGCATAACACGCATCTCCTATCACTGGTGCCATTAGAAACTTTGATAAAATGAACTCAATCTTTTCATCTCCTACCTCGAAAGTCAGTTTCCCTTTCTTAACATCTATTATAGCTCTGGCGGTCGATAGGAAGGGTCTTCCTAAGAGGATTGGGATGTCTTCATCTTCTTTAATATCCATTACGACGAAGTCGGTCGGAATGTACAACTGACCAATCTTGACAGGTATGTCTTCTAAAATACCCATGGGATATTTGACAGATCTATCAGCTAGTTGTAAGGACATCGTAGTAGGTTGAAGTTCTCCTAATTTTAACCTCTTACAGACGGCCAGAGGCATCATACTTACGCTTGCTCCTAAGTCTAAAAATGCTTTGTCTATCATATGGTTACCTAGGATGCAAGGGATAGAAAAACTTCCAGGGTCTTTATCTTTCTTGGCGAGTTTATTTTCGGATATAGAATGACATTCTAAAGGCTTGGGATCATCGAGTCGCCGTTTATTGGTCAAAATATCTTTCAAGAACTTAGCATATGATGGTATCTGGGTTATAGCTTCAGTAAAAGGAATCTCTACATGGAGTTTCTCTATTACCTTAATAAACTTTTGGTACTGGTTTTCTACTTTGGTGTTTTTCAGCCTCTGAGGGAACGGAATAGGTGGTTTATAAGGTTGTTGAGTGTTATTCCCTACTTCTGGTTTTGATTGCTTTTCTGGTTTCTCTGGTTCCTCTACCTGGTCTTTAGGTGTAGCATCTTCCATAGGTTTTTCTGATGTGCTTAAGTTAGGATTTCTAGGCCCTTCATAAGCAGTTCCACTTCTTAAGGTGATAGAATTTGCTTGGCCTTTTGGATTTGGTTGAGTTTGTCCAGGAAATTGTCCTCCAGGTGCAACTTGTACAGAGGTGTTTTGTGCTACTTGGGAAATCTGAGTCTCAAGCATTTTGGTGTGGGTTATTATCTGGTCAAACTTGGTTGCCAGTTGAGTAACTAGTTCGTTCGTGTGAATGTGTTGGTTCATAAACTCCTTATTTTGCTGAGTTTGAGTCTGAATAAAGGTGTATATGGTTTCTTTAAGGTTTGGTCTTGGGGGCACTATTTGCATAGGTTGGTTTTGTTTTTGCGTTTGGAATCCTTGAGGTCTCGAAGGTCCGGGATTTTGGATAGGGTTATTGTTTTTGTAAGAGAAATTCGGGTGGTTCCTCCATCCAGGATTGTAGGTATTCGAGAAAGGGTTCCCTTAGGTATAGTTAACTTGGTTTGAGCTAGATTCGTTCAAAAGGTTACAGTCAACGGTTTGATGTCCTTGAGTTCCATAGAGTTCGCATTCCGATTGGATTGCTGCTACTGTGGTTGGGTTTTGAGACATGTTCTCGACTCTCAAAGCTAGGGCGTCCATCTTCGCATTAATCATGTCCATGCAACTTACCTCATGCTTTCCTCCATGGCTCTCCTTTTTCTCTACTGTCGCTCGTTCTAATCCCCACTGGGCGTGGTTTTGGGCTATGTCCTCTATTAGGGCACAAGCGTCAGGGTAAGGTTTGTTCATCAACGCTCCGCCAGCGGCAGCGTCTATGGACATCTTTGTGTTATAATGGAGTCCATTATAGAAGGTATGTATGATTAACCATTGCTCCAGGCCATGGTGTGGACAAGCTCTTAAAAGTTCTTTATATCTCTCCCAGGCATCAAAAAGTGATTCGCCTTGGTTTTGGGTGAAACAAGTGATCAGGTTCCTAAGAATAGCGGTCTTGCTTGGTGGAAAATACCTCGCAAGAAAAGCTCTCCTAAGGTATTCCCAAGTTGTTATTGAGTTAGCTGGAAGGGCGTCTAACCAGTCGTGAGCTTTACCTCTAAGGGAAAAAGGAAACAGTCTTAAACGGATGGCTTCGGGTGTGGCTCCATTTGCCTTAAGGGTGTCAGCTAACTGGATAAATACCTTTAAATGTTGATTCGGGTTCTCGGTAGCGAGACCAGCGAATTGGTTTTGTTGTACTAATTGTAATAATGAGGGCTTTAGTTCAAAGTTGTTGGTAGTTATAGCAGGGTTTACTATACTAGAACTAGGTTCTTTGTTAGATGGTTGGGCGAATTCCTTGAGTGGTCTTTGGTTACGATCTTCTGCCATAGCTCTTCTTATCTTGCGTATAAAAAGACGGGCACGAGCGTAACGTTCAGGTTCTACTAAAGGATCTATTAGGTTACCGGTGCTACGATTTCTACGCATCTACCGGCTAGAATAGCCTTAGTCTAAACGGGATAACAATAGGGTACGAAATTTGACGAAGTTGGTCCCTGGCAACGGCGCCAAAAACTTGATGGGGTCTGTGAGGTATAGCCTAAATATAGTACTGCAAGTGCACAGCCTATCGAAGTAATATATAAGATTATCGAACCACAGAGACAATTGTCAATCTATCAACTCTATTGCTAAGGTGCTTATCTAAGGCGAACAAGAATATTGATGTGAGTGCAGTGCAACAAAGTAAATGAGCGAGGTAAATAGCAGTTTAAAAGACATGTTGGAATGTAAATCATGTAATCAGATATTGGTCCGGTCATGCGTAGATGAAACTACTTATGGGGCAGTATTTTCTATTGATAGCAAAGAATCAATTTAACAGGAACTTGTAGCTTTTGACTACTAAGAACCGAATTTACTCTTTAAATTAAATTCCTTTATTGTCACATATAAAGGGTGCCTTCCGCGTTAAAGAGGTAAACCTATTTTTAAGAAATTGATAGTTTTGACTTAACAGAAAAGTAATTTTACTTGGAAAGATTAACTTAAAGAGACTTTTGGCTTTTGACCAAGAGTCAGATTTCAAACCTACAAACGCGTCCGAAAATAGTTTCAAAATCATTTTCTAAAAAGGTCAATGATTCCTATTTAACCAATCAACGGCTTTCGCTCTTTTTGTTTGGTTAAATAATAATCAAGTCGTATCATTAGTTTGGACGGCTTTCGATCTTACCCAATAAACATTTAAACATAATTGACTTAAGTTAAAAGCAAAACATCCCCAGAGTATTTTCACTAGCATGATAATTGGAACACGACCATGATGACAATCATTACATCCAAACCTTTATAGTTTAGCCAGACATAATAAGTGCGAGTCTATAAAACGTGTAGACTATGGTAAGAGCATTTAGAGTCTATAAAACGTGTAGACTATGGTAAGAGCATTTAAAGTCTATAAAACGTGTAGACTATGGTAAGAGCATTTAAAGTCTATAAAACGTGTAGACTATGGTAAGAGCATTTAGAGTCTATAAAACGTGTAGACTATGGTAAGAGCATGTAAGTAAAGAAATGCAATAAAATAGAACCTTGCTCCAGTCGGAGACTTGAATCTGATACAAATCTACGGAATGGTAAGGCTGGTATGATGAACTTCAACCAAAGTGCTCCAAGACTCGATTACAACTCAATCTACACCGCAATAACTCCCCGATGTGAAGAGATTATTACTTTACAGAAACTGATAGTATATGGCTTAAGATTGTACTAAGCTTGGATGAAACTAAAGAATGAAAATCGAAAACTATTTATAGAGGATCCTTGAGATGCGTAAAGACCAGCATGCCCCTCAACTTCTTTTGAGCGGGAAGCTTTTTGTGAAGGCCGCGGGCGCGGTGGCAGTGGCCGCGGGCGCGGTGGCTGGAACTGCCACATCATGGGAACGTGGCAGTTGGTCTCTGGGTGAAAGTGGGCCACGTCATCGCGTTCCCTGTAGCCGGCGCGGCGCTGAACGCCATAAGTGCAGAATATCTTGAAAAACCCTAATTTCTTGGCGTTTTGGCTCGTTTCTTCACAGAAGGCTCTGAAATGACAAGAATCCTGAAAACAAAGGAAAAAGGAACATAATACGAGAAAGTGATAATAAAAACTAAGGAAAACATGTGATATTTGAGTCAGAAACATAGTGCGATTTAGTGCGATCAATGCATGCTTTCAAGGATCTCTTGGGGTAAACACAAGAGAATGTTAGAAGTTGAACTTTGATCTTTGATTGGAGATCTTTGCCCCGGTGGACGTCTTTCCACGAGAATCAAGCTCACCATGTCGAGTGGGTCATAGCCCCTGATTCAAGTTTGTTGCACTTGATCTTTGATTGGAGAACTTTGCACCGGTGGATGTCTTTCCACGAGAATCAAGCTCACCATGTCAAGTGGGTCATAGCCCCTGATTCAAGTTGTTGCACTTGATCTTTGATTGGAGAACTTTGCACCGGTGGATGTCTTTCCACGAGAATAAAGCTCACCATGTCAAGTGGGTCATAGCCCCTGATTCAAGTTGTTGCACTTGATCTTTGATTGGAGAACTTTGCACCGGTGGATGTCTTTCCACGAGAATCAAGCTCACCATGTCAAGTGGGTCATAGCCCCTGATTCAAGTTGTTGCACTTGATATTTGATTGGAGAACTTTGCACCGGTGGATGTCTTTCCACGAGAATCAAGCTCACCATGTCAAGTGGGTCATAGCCCCTGATTCAAGTTGTTGCACTTGATCTTTGATGGCATTTGTTAGAGGAGAAACCTCTTGCCCTTTGGTAGACGTCTGGTTCAACGTAACCCTGCATCAAAAGAACCCTCGAGATCCTTGAAATGGTTATTGAAAATGCTATGGTATGATGTCATGATGTTATGTACATGCATGCAAAAAACAAGTAAGTGTATATACAGGCAATCATATTCACACAAAGCAAACAAGTCCTTAGGTTTAGGCTTTCATGGGGTTTGTAGGTAAGTACCCTCTTGAAGTTAGTTGGCTCATCCTGTCCTAGAAATAGAAACCGGGTTCTAAGGAGCTCAATATCATTGGATTGTTTTCCGTGTTCATTGTTTTGGTTTAGCCACTTAACTGGCGACCAAAATATTCCAAGAAAACGACCCTCAATGAGTGTAGTATCGAGTATCTACCAACTTCGGACTGCACCAAAGTCGGTCATCTCACTACCCCTAAAAAGGCTAGGATGGTCAATTAAGGTTCTAAGAGTTCGTTAGTGCTTCATGACATCACTCAGCGGCCCCGTACTCTCCTTAATTGAACTCAAGGGTTATCGGTACTCACAAATATGTCACACTAACATAGCTTACTGCTTCAACCATGTCGGTATACCCCGCACAGTTCCCTCACAGTTTTATTGCTATTTACCTAAAAAGGTGCCCCAAATCCGGGTGTAGGATTTACAACAAACCCAAACAAGGACCCAAAGAGTAAAGCAATCAAGGCAATCAAAGCAAGAATGTAAAGGTGATCTAAACCCTAAGGTAACCCCACTTTTAGATTTTTCCCCAGCAGAGTCTCCAGTTCTGTGATACGGTGGGAGAACTGACTTGAGGTTTTGCGTTTTGTATTCGCACTTGTTCGGTTTAGCAAGAGTCGCCACCGACTTTTTATTTTATCCTAAAGGAAAGGTTAAAAAGCACAGGAAAAACCTTTTGAGATGTTTCGTGGGTTCGGGGGGTAGATTATGAAAAGGGAAGGTATTAGCACCCTTTTCATCCATGGTTATCCATGGGCTCTTAGTTACTTGGTTTTGATCATTTGCCTTAATTTTCAATTGCTTGAAATTGTGGTGTGTATGTGTGTTTTGAAAATGTTTTGAAAAAGAGGCCTTGTCTAGGCAACCATTGTAATGACTCGTGTTTGAGTATATACAAAGGTGTGTATCTTTTCGAAAAGATGTTTCAAATGTTTTTGAAAGTTTGTTTTGAAAGTGTTTGTGGAGTGGGTTTTGAAAAGTAGGCAAGCGTGTTTTGCAAGTTTGATCAAGTAACTAAGAGTTGTCTACCCCTAAATTTACTCAAAGGTTTTTCTCATGTTTTAACCCTTTTAACAATTTTGTTCCACCATTGTATTTGGTGGACAATCTTGCGTTAGGATGTTAACAGGACGGGTGCGGGTCATCGTATGGACCATGAATGCAATGGTGCCGAGTGTCTTTGGCAATTTTGCTTGAGGGGACTATGATCATTTTTATTAGGCAACTTTCGAAAGCGTCATCGAGGGACTATGATCATTTGATTCGTTTTTGTTTTGCCAAAGATACTCAACGTGCAAGCATGGCCCATTTTGGAAGGCAACAAGCGGGATTACCCTAGGGGTGCAAGTGTGATTGTGTATTGATTGTCATGCATTTATATTTGTATTAGGTTATCTAGCGTTTCATTTTATTTACATACAAACCCTAGGTCTAACCATGGTATATTTGAAAGCGATAAATTGCGAGAATTTAAAGTCTACGCTATTACAAATAAGTATCCGGGAATTGGGGTACAAGTATTTACAAATGGGGATGAGACTTAATAGGAGAGTAGTGTCCAAATATTTACAACCAAATCGAATCGATCGTAATGTAAAAATGTATCAAATGTACAAGATAAGCAAATGTATAAGAGCAATGTAAATGTATCAATGTATTTGTGTAAGTGTATGATTTATTTACAAGTGAAATGTTAACTTAATGAAAGATTAAGTATTTATTTATTCTTTTTGTATTTTTGTTAAGTATGTACAAACAAAATGTTTTAAGAAAAGAAAAGGAAATGTTTTAAGAATTCTATTTTTTATGAATTAATGCTAATGTTTTATGTACAAAAGTTAAAAAAAGAAATGTTTTAAGCGAAATCAATGCTTTATGTATTCTAGTTTATGTTTTATGTACAAAAGTTTTTAAAAAAGAAAATTGTTCAAATCTAATAAAAATCTAATATTTCATTCTAAATTTAAAAGAAAAGGATGTTAGTAAGATTTTTTTCACAAAGAAAAGGAATTAATGTTTTTATTCTTATTTAGCAAAAAATATTAGCTCGGGTTATATACAAAAATAGAATGATAACCTAATATTAGTTTGAAGTAAATAATAAAAATAACATAAAAAAAGGCAAGAAGGTTGAATGGGCCTTAGGGAGGAAAGCTAGCTAGCCCAAACAAAATAAACAGTCAGAAGAAGAAATGGGGGGGGGGGGGGTGCACGCCAGTCCTGATGGGCTTTTAGACTTGTTTTTGTGGGGCAAGGCCCAGTGCTTGACACAACAATTTGTTTAGGGTTTTTCAAAGTTTGTTTCATTTGGAAAAGGGTTACGGCGCCGTGCATTTTCTTCTTCGTTCTCCTTCATCTTCTCGAACCATGCTTATCTGAACAAAACTTCCGCCCATGGTTGCCAGGCGCCTCCGTCAGCTCCTTCTTCTCCATGGTCACGTAGGCGATGGTTCGTTCAAGGTGATAATTTCTACCTTAGCGCATTTTAGGGTTTCAACTCTTACGTCTTGCATGTTTTACTTTTCGTTTATTGATTCTGATATACTGCTTGATGTTTGTGCGAGATGTGGAAAAGAAAAGAAAAAGGGGTTTATACCTTTGGAGAGGAGGTGAGGAGGACGGTGGCGTCCTAGGGCAGCTGAAGGCGGAGGCTTGGTGATGCAGGAAAACCTGGTATTCGGTATTTTGCCCTTTTTATGGTTTAATGATGCATGCTGAAAACCCTTACTTTATCACTTCTTTTCTTCTTCTTGCTTGCTTGCTCCTATTTGCTTCTGTATGAGATACTTGATGATATGTTGAGGTATTTGGTATGTTGTGCCCTGTGATGAGGTTACCTCTGAGGGCCTTTGGGATTGAATGCTTCTGAGTTGCTATTGTTGAAATATTAGTTTTGACTAGCTTCCCTTCTCTTGGCTTTGTGCTGGCTTTAGATGCTCAATGCTGAACTTTCCTAGTTCTGAGAGCTTTGTTGATTTGAGTGTTTTGTGTATTTTGATGCTAAGCTTGGAACAAGTTAGCAGGTTTGAAGCTTTGAAAGGGTTGTGTTGCAGACTAGCAGGTTTATGCTTTAGGCTTGGTGTTCTTTCTGGTTTAAGGTTTGACAGTTTGTTGGGACCTGCTTGTGAGTTTGAATAAGGCTTATGCAGGTTGGGACATTGAGCTTTTTTAGGCAGGTTTACTGGTTTGACAGTTTAAGCTTGAGGGCTTTGAGGCTTGGGCTTCAGCAGGCTCTTTGGCTTGTATGATTTGATGCAGGTTAAAGCTTGGACAAGTTTAGGCTTTAGCAGGTTTTGAAAAGGGGTTTGAAGGTTGAGCTTGAGGCTGTTTGTTTCATGTTTGAAACAGGTCTGGTGTTAGGCTTTTGATATTTGAGTTATGCAGGTTGAGGGATTTTCTTTGTGTTGGAGGCAGGAATGTCTTCTTGATACAGTTTGTGTTATTTTCTTGTTATGTAATCTGCCTTCTCCTACTGTGTTGTAGTAAGTTGGTTTTTATCTTTTTCTAAGCCTAAGCCTGCTGTAAGCCTATTTTCTTTCCCTATTCTCTCTCTCTCTCTACACATTTAAAAAGCATTTTTATTGCTTTAGAAATGTACTATTTCTGAAAAGGTACTGGCCTAGGAAAATGATGTAATTTGAAATGCTTGCTTGCACACTAGTTTTCCTCTGCATACTTTGTACTTCTTGATATTTGCATATCTCTTTTGACAGCTTTTTGGTGTTTGATATCTTTCCATATCCTTTTGGACAGCTTTTGACATCTTGGATAGTTTGAACTTGTGACTTTCAGTTTGCCTTTTTGGTTTGGTTAGGCAATCCAGTTTGGACTTCATAGTTGTACATGCTGCTTGGAAACTTTTGGAATTATGCAGCTTTTGACAAAATTTGAATTTGTGCAATATTGTAAATTTGTGCATTTCATTCTTTAATTGCAAGACATTCCATCCCTCTTTGTGAACCAAGAGAAATCTTGTGATTTGCAGAGAGGGCAAACTGATTCCGGCCAGTTGCTTTTAATGATGATCTTTTTAACGGTCTCTGCTCTTTTATTTTATCTGCTTTTGATTTCTTTTCTTTTCTTTTTGCAGGTAAAGATAATTGAGCAAAGGAGCATTGGATAGAAGATGAAGATTTCAAGACATTTAGGACATAGCTTTATTTCAATTTTAATTATTTGTAATAATATTAATGTAAGTAACTGTAAATAAATTTAACAGTATTTAAATAATATCTGTAACAAACAATTCAAAGTGAATAAACATCCTTTTTATCAGTTAATTCCTCTTTCAATTTACTGTCCATTTAGTTATTTGAATTTCTTAAATTAAAATAACTGGAAGTATCCAATTATTCTGACTTAGAAAAATAATTAATAAACACTGTGGTCTTGCCATTTAGCATGAATCAATAATAAACCTGGCGCTCCAATTAAACAATGCATAGTTAATCAAACCAACATCCAGATACTTATCTTTTTACTGATTAAATCAAACACTGCAGATTCTCAATTTAAGTACCTCAGCTTTTATCTCATCTCAAATCAAATGCCTTAGCCTTTACTGATTAAACAAAATACTGCAAGTTCTTGATTCAAATGCCTCAATCCAAATCTCAGAGTAAACTGAAAAGAACTGTAGGATTAATTCTTTCTGCGTGCATAAACCCTAGTTCTTGATTAAACGTCAAAGAAGCGTCCGCCTGATCAAAACCTGAGCCAACTTAACCAAACCTTAGCAATCTGCTTGAACTGCTTTAAAATCAATGAAAACCCTAAATTTTGTCTGACTGACGAGAAAAGTCTGTTTGACCGATTCTTGAGCCAGTCTGAAAAATCAGGAAAAGCCCGAAGCTGTGATTTCTTGTGGAAAAATAGGAGGGCAAATTTTGGGGTACAACACACATAAACATCCTTAGGGTTTCTCCACTCGGTTGCCTAAAATAAAATGGCCATGTTACGCATGCGAAGTATCTTGGCAAAACAAAAACAAATATAAGATCATAGCCCCTTGATGACGCTACTCCAAAGTTACCTAAACAAAATGATCTTGGTCCCTTAAAAATTCTAAAGATACTTTGCAACATTGCTATCATGGTTATACAATGACCCACATCCGTCCCGTTTACATCCAAAGATAGAGTTGTTTACCAAATCAATGGTAAATCAACAATGTCAAAGGAATAGAAGATGCATAGGAAAGACAGTTGAGTAGGTAGATAGCTTCTAGTTGCTTGCTCCATTTCAAACAATCCTTGCTATTTTTCAAAACAAACACACACACATTTCAAAAACATCTTACAAACATTGAAAACATTTTCAAAAGACAAACATCTTTGTATACATTCTTATGAACGAGAATCATTACAAAGATTGCCTAAACGATTGGCCTCTTTTACAAAAGACTTTCAAAACCACATCAAACACCATTTCAAACAAACCAAAGCAAGTGATCTAAGCAAGTAACTAAGAACCCATGGAAAACCATGGATGAAAAGGGTGCTAATACCTTCCCTTTTCATAATCTACCCGCCGAACCCAAGAAAACATCTCAAAGGTCTTTCCTGTGCTTTTTTACCTTTCCTTTTGGATAAAAGAAAATTCGGTGGCGACTCTTGCTAATCGCAAAATTTGCAAACATAAACGCAAAACCTCAAGTCAGTTCTCCCACCGTATCACAGAACTGGCGACTCTGTTGGGGAATATTATAAAAGTGGCGTTACCTTAGGGCTAGATCACATTTATTTGCTTACATTATTTGACTTGTTTGCTTTACATTATGGTTCTTTGTTTGGGTTTGAAATCCTCTACCCGGATTTGGGATACATTATAGGTAAATAGCAATACGTTGTGGAAACTGTGTGGGGTATAACGACATGGTCTAAGCAATAGCTATGTTAGTGTGACATATTTGTGGGTACCGGTAGCCTTTGAGTCAATCAAAGAGAATACGGGGCCGCTGAGTGATGTCATGAAGCACTAATTAACTTCTAGAACCCTTTACTTGACCAACTTGGCCTTTTAGGATGTAGTGAGATAACCGGCTTTGGTGCAGTACGAAGTTGGTAGATACTCGATACTACACTCATTAAGGGTTGGTTTCTTGGGATATTTCGGTCTCCATTAAAGAGGATTGAGCTGAAACAATGACCAAGGAAACAATCCAGTGATATTGAGCTCCTTAGAACCCAGTTACTATTGTTAGGACAGGTTGAGCCAACTAAACTTCAAGAGGGTACTTACCTATGAAACCCCATGCAAGCCTAAACTAAGGACTTGCTTGATTTGTTTATATATGCATACTTGTACATAACATCATGGACATCATATGCATTCACTAACCATTTCAAGGATTTTGGATATTCATCTTTGTTCTTGTTTTGTAGGATATGGATTCACTTCGCAGGAAAACTATCCAAATCAACCTTGTAAGAATTCCTCCACAACTCAAGAAGCTAGCTTCAAGGATCCCCGAGAACTCTCCATTCACCGAGAGACATGGTCGTCTACTCAACTTGGTCACCTCTAACACAGAGGAGGATATGATGAAGGTTCTCTTCCAGTTCTTTGACCCTTTGCATCATTGCTTCACATTTCCTGACTATCAACTTGTTCCCACTTTGGAAGAATTCTCTCAACTTTTGAGGATTCCTATTCTCAATCAACTACATTTCAATGGTACGGAAAGAGATCCAAAGCCAGAAGAGATTGCTCAAGCCCTGCACTTGCACTCATCTGATGTCACAACTCATTGGGAAACTAGAAGTGGTGTGAAAGGCTTCTTGGAAAAGTTTCTGTTTGAGAAAGCCCAAAGTTGTTGGAATTACTTAGACTTGCAATATTTCAAGGATATTGTGGCTCTTCTTATCTATGGGATGATCTTGTTCCCCAACCCTGACCAACTCATAGATGTGAGCGCTGTCAAAATCTTCATGTCACGCAACCCGGTGCCTACATTGCTTGGGGATATCCTACACTCTTTTCACACTCGTACAATGAGGAAAAGAGATGTTCTTATGTGTTGCACTCCTCTCCTGGAAAGATGGTTTATTTCTCATCTTCCCCAATCAGTCTTAAAGAATGAGCAAGGTTTGAGGTGGTCACAAAGGTTAATGATGCTTAAACATTCAGATGTTCATTAGTGCTCTCGATCCAAGGAGAATGTTATCATTGTTGACCGTTGTGGGGAATTCCTTAATGTCCCTCTACTTGGCATTAGGGGAGGCATCACCTACAACCCATGTTTAGCTCTAAGACAGTTTGGTTATGCCCGAAGGGATGGCCCACATGATATGCTGATTCAAGGCCTGGTATTCGACTATGACAATGACGATCAAGGACTTCGCCAGAGATTCATCTGAGCTTGGAGGATGCCAAACAAGGTGGATAGTAAGACTTTGGGACACAAGAATTCCGTCCCTCTTGAGCCTTACCTCAAGTGGACATGAACCCGCGCTCAAAGTCTTATAATGCCTTATCCTTCCATTATCCCAGTGATTATTGAGCCTGTTAAGGAGGGAGAAGTTCCATACACTATCCTACATCCTGACATGCCCACATCACTCGAAGACCTACAAAGGGATTGGATACAGTTCAAAGGAGAGCGCGATACTTTCGAAGCTCAATTCTACGAAAGCGAGAAGAAGGTTTTGGAACTCACTCGACTACCTCATGAAGAGCAGACTCTAAATACCTACATTGCACCAAAGAGGATGCGCAATGTCTTTTTACCTTAGAATTTTGTATTATTTTTCCCAAAGGGCATTGATGTACTCAAATTATATCTTATTAATATAATGTGTGTTTCTTTTTTGTTTGAAACAAATTTGAGTTTTTTTTAATTCCTTGAAATCATTGCATGAATACATATCATTCATCATAAGCATAAATAGGTCTTTGCAATAAGTTTCCACATCTCTCTACTGTTTATTTCAGTAAGATGGATCTCGAACAGATGGTCAAAGACCTTCAAGCTCAAAATACACAATTTGAACAGTTACTCATCACCTTAGCCAAGGGGCAAGAGGAGCTGAAGACTCTGCTAGAAAAAGAAAAAGAGAAAAAGAAGAAGAAGCCAGCTGGTGTGGTAATCATGGGCAGAAGGTTTCAGGGACAAGCTAGAAGGACCTTAGATTTTCCAACAACATCTGATGAAGGGGAAAGAAAAGGAAAAGAAACGGTAGTTCTGTCAGACTCTGAAGAAGAAGAGGAAGAGGAGGACTACTCTGAACAACAATACCCTCTGACTGATGACAAGTACAAACACCTTGAAGAGCGTTTAAGCGCTATGGAAATCTAGAGAGTATCGGCTCTAGATTTTGAAGAGTTAGGGCTAGTGTCAGGAATCGTGATCCCACCAAAGTTTAAAGTTCCATTATTTGTGAAATATGATCGTATGTCAGGAAGATTCAGCCGCACTCTGTCGACAAAGACTTGTGGGTCCACTTTTTCCAAGACAGTTTATCAGGAACGCAACTTGATTGGTTTTACCAATTAGAAAGGGCCGACGTCCATAATTGGGAAGACCTGGCCGCAGCTTTCTATAAATAATACCAGTACAACACCGACTTGGCGCCTACCCGTACTCAACTTTAGATTATGGCTATGGTTTCCAATGAGGGCTTCAAAGTTTACGCGCAAAAGTGGAGAGATCTAGCCGGAAGAGTGAAGCCCCCTCTGTCTAAAAGGGAGTTGGTGGACATGTTCTTGGGAACTCTATCAGGGCCTTTCTTCAATCATCTGATTGGAGGTTCCTCTGCAGGGTTTACTGAATTGATTTTAACTGGTGAGAGGGTAGAAGCTGGTATAAGAAGTGGGAAGATTCAGAAGGATGCGTCTGCCTCTACAGTTGTGAGGAAACCTTTCACCGGGAAGAAGGAGGTGTCTGCTGTCTATTCACAGAGGAATCAGGGAAGAACTGAACACCGACCAACGGTGGGGGCCGTTATGATTCCAAAGCCTGCATCTGACCAGCCAAGAAATAACCAGCCAAGGGTGGAAAGGCCAGTCTGGAAATTCACCAGGATTAACATGACTCCAGCCAGGTTCTACCACATCTTTTGAAATTGAATCTGGCAACTTTAAAAGAGGCCCCAAAAAATCCCAATACTACATCACCTCATTACCATCCAAATTCCAGATACGCATACCATTCTGAAAGTCCAGGGCACGACACTAACAATTGTTGGGCTCTGAAGAACAAAATTCAAGACCTAATAGGTGCGAAGGAAGTTGAGTTTGAAGCACCTGAGAAACCAAATGTTATTTCCGCTCCAATGCCTAGGCATGGTCAAAATGCCAATGCTGTCGAGGAAGATTTATTTGTTGCCACCGTGGATGAACTGTTGACTCCGCTCCCGATCATTAAGTTGAATTTGTTGAAAGCTGGTATATTCCCAGGTTGTGACAAAGACTACCATGTTTGCCTATCCTCATCATTTGATTGCCCTCTGTTAAAAAAGGGTACCCAACAACTGATTGATAACCGATAAATTCTGTTTGAGAATGCTCCTGTTTCACTCGTTCCCGTTAAAGAAGTTTCAATCATAACCATCTATGCCAATCCTTCCAGGGTCCCTAAAAGACCCGTTAGGATTACACCTGCTCCAAAAACTACTCCACTTAAGATCACAATGCTCGGGCCAGTCCCGTACAAGTTAGATAAAACAGTACCATGGAATTATGGTGGAGAAATCTACTACCATGGTATCAAACAAGATGAACCAACTGCTGAAGAAGAGAGCTCCGAAGAGGAAAATTCCAACATTAGCAATATTGCCGGAACTAGCAAGATTACCCGTAGTGGTAGAATATTCTCTCCAGAGATTGCCCCTCCAAAGGCAGTCTTTGGACCCGTGGTCGTTCCGAAGATTACCTCTGCACCAGTGATCATACCTGCAAGCGTATATACTGATAAAGACAACACAATCCTTATCCCTACTTCCACTGCTGAGAATAAAGGAAAAAGCATTCAAGAAAAGCCTGTCCGGACGAAGGCTCAATCACTAGCTATCCCCGAAACATCCAAGAAGGAAATGGAAGAAATCCTAAGGATAATAAAGAAAAGTGATTATGATGTGGTTGAACAGTTGGGGAAAACCCCTTCCAAGATCTCCATGCTAGAATTGTTGTTGTACTCTGAGGCACATGCAAAAGCTCTGGTAAAGTTTCTGAAGATAGCTCATGTGCCACAAGAGACGTCTGCCGACCAGTTCCAAGACTGTGTGGCCAGTTTGACAACTGACAATGGTTTGGGTTTCTCTGATGCTGATTTGACACCCAAAGGGAGAAAACACAACGAGGCATTACATGTCTCTGTGGAGTGTAGAGGATCAACCCTGGCCTATGTCTTGGTTGATACTGGACCATCTTTAAACGTCTTACCGAAGAAAGCCCTTGATAGATTGGATTGTGAAGGGCTGACTTTAAAACCCAGTAACACAGTGGTGAGAGCATTTGATGGTTCGAAGAGGATGGTCCATGGGGAGGTGGACATCCCAATAAAGGTGGAAACTCATATTTTCAACTCAACCTTCTATGTGATAGATATCCGTCCTTCTTATTCCTGTCTGTTAGGACGCCCCTGGATCCACAATGCCGATGCTGTCACCTCCACATTGCATCAGATGCTGAAGTACCCGGTCCAAGGAAAGATCATAATTGTCCATGGGGAGGAGGACTACATGATTAGTCATATGAATTCTTTACGATATGTGGAGTTGGATGGCGAGTTCATTGAAACCGCTTTAAAACATTTTGAAGAAATCTCTCAAGAAGTAGCAGCGACCAAGGCGGTATCCTCGATTCCTAAAATCACAAGACCTCCACTTCGGATGTCATCTCTAAAGGATGCAAAGGCAGTAGTGGAAGAGGATGGATGCACCATCTGGGGGCAACTTCCAGACATTTCGCATAAATCAGATAAGTTTGGCTTGGGGTTTACTTTAACTGCTCAGAAGGTTGTGCGCCGCTCCCGTGCCGGAGGGCCATCTGTGAAGATTAGAAACCAAGGGGTTAATGCAGTAGAAGACAATGAAGAAGATGGCAGCTTGGAAGATTGGATATTTCCTACTGTCAACAGAGGACTTCGCAACTGGGAAGCCAAAGACTTTGTCCCAATAACTTTCATCTCTCAGTAATTTATCTTTTACTATTTCTGTTGGACTTGTAATATTCATGAACAATTCACACTTTAAAAACCTTGTGTCTTACCCGAGGCACAATGGTCCATTTGTAAGGGTTTTTATTTCATCTTCATATGACATTCAATGAATCATGGATGCTTTTTCACATACAAACCTTTTGTGCTCATTGTCTTTCTTTTACATTTTTATTGTTTAAAGATGGTTATACCCTTACACACACCTACACTCACAAATACAGGTACCCCTCCATTCCGGATCCCATGGGTAACGATACTACTATAGCCTTCAGTGACTCTGAAGATCTTATCTACCAAGCCGAATACGAAGGTGAGGAAGATTGTGAGGTGCCAGGGAAATTTGCCAGACTACTACAACAAGAGGAAAGAGTTATTCAGCCTCATGAGGAGCTGTTGGATACAATCAACTTGGGTATCGAGGAAGATAAAAAGGAAATCAAAGTGGGTGCCAACCTAGAGTCGAGTGTCAAGAAGCGCTTAATTCAGCTATTGCATGATTATGTTGAGATCTTTTCCTGGTCATACGAAGACATGTCGAGACTTGATACATACATCGTGGTACATCGTCTACCCACAAGAGAAGACTGTCCACCAGTGAAACAAAAAGTCCGCCGCATGAGACTTGACATATCAGAGAAGATCAAAGTAGAAGTCATGAAGCAGTTCAATGCTGGATTTATGGCTGTTACTTCATATCCTCAATGGGTTGCCAACATTGTTCCCATACCTAAAAAGGATGGCAAAGTAAGAATGTGCATGGATTATAGAGATTTAAACAGGGCCAGCCCTAAAGATGATTTTCCACTTCCACACATCGACATCCTGGTCGATAATACAGCCCAGAACAAAGTATTTTCTTTCATGGACGGATTCTCAGGCTATAACCAGATCAAAATGGCGCCTGAGGACATGGAGAAAACTACATTTGTCACACAGTGGGGTACGTTCTGCTACAAAGTGATGCCATTCGGACTGAAGAATGCCAGGGCAACCTATCAACGCGCCATGGTAGCTTTGTTTCATGATATGATACATCATGAGATAGAGGTCTACGTAGATGACATGATAGCCCGATCACAAACTGAAGAAGAACACCTTGATCACTTGCAAAAGTTATTTGTCAGATTGAAGGAGTACAAGCTAAGGTTGAACCCGAACAAGTGCACATTCGGAGTCCGGTCCGGTAAACTCTTGGGTTTCATTGTCAGCAACAAAGGCATCGAGGTTGATCCTGCCAAGGTTAAAGCAATACAAGAAATGTCTTCTCCTCGTACTGAGAAGGAAGTCAGAGGATTCTTGGGACGCCTGAACTATATTTCCAGATTCATTTCTCACCTAACATCTACTTGTGAACCAATCTTCAAACTGTTGAAGAAAGATCAAGTAATCAGATGGAATGATGAATGTTAGATTGCTTTTGACAAAATCAAGGAGTATTTACAAGAACCTCCTGTCTTGATGCCACCAGTCGAGGGAAGACCACTGATCATGTATCTGACCATTTTAGAGAACTCAATGGGGTGTGTATTGGGGCAGCATGACGAGTCTGGCCGAAAAGAGCACGCTATTTACTACCTGAGCAAAAATTTTACCGACTATGAAACCAGATATTCACTGCTCGAGAAAACTTTTTTCACTCTGGTATGGGCTGCTCGCCGGCTAAGACAGTATATGTTGACTCATACCACTTTGCTGATATCTAAGATGGATCTGATAAAGTACATCTTTGAGAAACCTGCTATGTCTAGGAGGATAGCTAGATGGCAGATGATCCTAACAGAATATGACATACAATACACTACCCAAAAGGCTATAAAGGGAAGCGTGCTAGCTAATCATCTTACCCATCAAGCTGTAGAGGATTATCAGTCCATGAAGTTTGAATTCCCGGGCGAGGACATCCTGACATTAGACAATTATGAAGAAATCAGACCACATGACGGACCTGGACAAGGATCCCGGTGGACCCTGTTCTTTGATGGGGCATCCAATGCACTTGGTAATGGCATATGCGCAGTACTCATATCTCCGGAAGGGTGTCATACTCTCTTTACTGCCAGACTTTGCTTCAATTGTACGAACAACATGGCGGAATATGAAGCATGCATCTTTGGTCTCAAGGCTGCCATAGACCTGGGAATCAAATCTTTAGATGTGTTTGGAGATTCGGCATTGGTCATCAGTCATATCAAAGGAGAATGGGACACTAAGCATCCAAACCATATCCCTTACAAAGAACATGTTTTGACATTGTTACCACACTTCGAGCAGATTACCTTCGAGCATTTCCCGTGAGAAGAAAATCAGCTAGCAGATGCTCTAGCCACAATGTCATCTATGTTTAAACTTAATTGGGATAATGAGGCTCCCCAGATCACCATTGAACGGATGGATGAACCAGCACACTGTCACGAGATTAATACTGAAGAAGTAGTGGACCAACCTTGGTTTCATGAAGTCAAAAGGTATCTCGGGGCTCAAGAATATCCCGAAGGAGCTTCAATCAATGATAAAAAGTTCCTAAGGAGATTCTCCGCTAAGTTCTTCCTAAGTAATGGCATCCTATACAAACTTAATCATGATTCTATTCTGCTCCGTTGTGTGGATAAGATTGAGGTTGAAAAGATTATGGTTGAATCACATGAAGGTACCTTTGGCACTCACTCTAGTGGGCATACGATGGCAAAGAAAATTCTACGGGTAGGCTATTATTGGTCTACCATGGAAGCAGACTGCTATCAACACTCCCGGACCTGTCATAAGTGTCAAATCTATACAGACAAGGTGCACGTGCCTCTGGTTCCTCTAAATTTCTTAACAGCTCCTTGGCCCTTCGCTATGTGGGGAATCGATATGATTGGAGAGATCAAGCCTACAGCTTCTGATGGACACCGCTTCATTCTAGTGGCCATTGACTATTTCACAAAATGGGTCGAAGCAGCTTCCTTCGCATCTGTTACTAAGAATGTTGTTGCCCGCTTCATCAAGCAGAACCTTATTTGCTGGTACGATATCCCAGAAAGGATCATCACAGATAACGGTATGAACCTTAACAATACTATGATCACCGCCTTGTGCAAACAGTTCAAGATTCAACATCACAATTCATCTCCCTATCGGCCAAAGATGAATGGTGCAGTTGAAGCTGCGAATAAAAACATTAAAAAGATCATACAAAAGATGACAGTCACCTACAAAGACTGGCATGAAATGCTACCGTTTGCTCTCCACGGGTACCGTACCACAGCTCGCACATCAACTGAGGCAACACCCTATTCTTTGATTTATGGCATGGAGGCTGTCTTGCCTATCGAGGTTAGAATCCCCTCTTTGAGAATTATTGAAGATGCAGGTTTGAGTGAGGATGATTGGATCCAGACCCGGTTTGATCAACTAAACTTAATTGATGAAAAGAGGCTTACTACTGTTTGCCATGGTCAGATGTATCAAAAACGGATGATCAAGGCTTTCAGCAAGAAGGTCAGACGCCAAGTATATCAAGTTGGAGATCTAGTGATCAAGCGTATCATCTTGCCACAAAGTGATCCCAGGGGAAAATAGACTCCTACCTATGAAGGACCATTTGTAATCAAGAACATCTTTTCCGGTGGGGAAATGATCTTAACCACCATGGACGGTGACGACCTGCCACACCCTGCGAACGCAGACATAGTCAAAAGATACTACGCATAAGAGACCCGCTAGGTTGACACACCTAGTCAAAACAAGGGCATCCCGGTGAAACAAAAGGATTCGGGCAAAAATTAGGGATAAAATATAAAAAAATCAGTACACCCGACAAGTTGAAAACCCGAAAGGGCGACTTGGGCAAAAAAGGGTTTCCCGGTGGATTGAAAACCCGAAAGGGCAGTCCAGGAAAAAGTTAGGGAATTAAATTGTATGACTATGTCTCGTCAGATCACTTTAAGGATAAATTCAACCTCTCCACTGAAAAACTCGGAGTTCTGATCAATTCAATCATCATCGGACGAAGCAACAGATAGACAAGATATTCAGAGATACAGAGGCTATAGCAGAATGGGAACCCCATGGGATTATCACACATAGCTATCTTCCTTTGTATAAAGTTTTCTTATTTTTATGACACCATCCTCTTACTAGGATGTCTGCCTCCTTTGTACAAAATACTTATTCAAAGTGAATACAAAGATATCTCTTTAAAGTACAAAAAATTGTTTGTCCTTTTCTTTTTACAGTTGTGTTTTATTTGCAAAAAACATCCAATGATTCATTAATGAACATATACATTTGAACATAATTACTGTTTACAAATAAACAAAATGAAAAAGGACAATTACTGACAGGTCGAAAGAATAGGAAAACGCCTTTAGGCTATTCCATGAACAATCCCTACAGTACGTCATTAAGATCCCCAGCGGAGCTGAAACTTCAAAACTATTAATCCCCGATGGAAACCATCTAGTTTCTCCAAGTTCCCCAGTAAGTTGTCTTGAAACCTGAAAATCAATCGGATAACGGCTAACTTCTGTTTCTCCCTAACCTAGGATAATTCCCCAGTAGAGTGGCAGGTGACCGAAACTCCTGAACTTTTTCCAAATAGGAATAAGCTTTTTCCCCACAGGGTTTTCATTGTTCCCCAACAGAACGAAGATTCCCATTGTTAAATCCCCAGCAGAAGTCATCAAAATTCTCTGGATTCCCCAAGCAGATTACTCAAGCAGTATATGGCATTGCCCGCAACAGAATTTTTGTCAATTACTCCAACTTCAAGACATGAAGAATCCGCATATCCTCAGCAGCAGTCAAGGATTTATTGTCCTCAGCGAATCAGCTTACATGCGCACACATTACATCCACATATCATAAACATTGATAAAACACATGTATTGCATCATACATTTCATGCAACATAATTTTGTGTTCCAGCTAACATTTTACCCTTTCCAGGATGAGATTAATAGCTACCATTAACAATATGCAATCATGATACAATACAGATACGCTCCAGAAAAGGATGCCATTATATTATTCATTCAATTTCAACCTCTAGATACAGTTCAGATACGCACCAGATACGGATTCCATCCTGATACTCATTCAAAGACAGCTTTCAGATACAGTTCAGATATGCACCAGATACGGATGCCATCCTGATACTTATTCAAAGACATCTTTCAAATACAGTTTAGATACGCTCCAGATACGGATGCCATTCTGATACTCATTCAGATTCAAACTTCAAGATACAGTTTAGATACGCTCAAGATATAGATGCCATCCTGATATTCATTCAACTTCAACCTTCAGATACAGTTTAGATACACTCCAGACACGGATGCCATTCTGATACTCATTCAGATTCAAGATACAGTACGGATATGCTCCAGACACGGATGCCATTCTAATACTCATTCATATTCAAGATACAGTTCAAATACGCTCCAGACATGGATGCCATTCTGATACTCATTCAGATTCAAGATACAGTACAGATACGCTCCAGACACGGATGCCATTCTGATACTCATTCAGATTCAAGATACAGTACGGATACACTCCAGACACGGATGCCATTCAGATTCAGACTTCAAGATAAAGATCAGATATGCTCCAGACACGGATGCTATTCTGTCGCTCATACAAATTCAGTCTCCAGATACAGCTCAGATACGTGCCAAACACGGACACCATTTTGATACTTATTCTTTTGACTTACAACTTACAATTCAACAAACATTCTTGGATGGCATCTACGAGCCCATCTCCAACAAGACTCTATCACTTGTCCAAATGGAATCTTTAAGCCCATTCCCCCAACTACACATTGTCCAGTGCAAATTTATGGGCACTCTAGTGTCCAATCATCTTTCACCTTCAAGTCACAAATGGCATATTCGCCAATCTAACTCTTCAGGTCTAAGAAGATTGAACAGAGGCAGCTATTGTACCCAAAAATTTCCCCTCTCATTCTTCAAGGCCTTTCTCACAAGGTTTCTCAAGGTTCAAGCTTGCACAAGTACTTTGGAATTTTCTAGTACCAAAATTAAAAGGAAACTGTCAAAAAGGGAGAAAACAGATAAAAATATTATTTTGACAAAATTTGGAGAAATACAAGTGTTCTTCGTTTCAGCTCCTTCGACTGGCCTTTTGGCCTCTTTTGACACATGCTTGGCTTGCGTCCTTCGACTGGGCATGGGCCTCTGACACATTTTGGTTTAGATTCACAAAGAAAAAAGCCTCTCGTAATCTATTTCATTTCCAAGGCAAAAGGCTCTCTTTTAACATCCTTCGATTTGCACTTTTTATTCCCTATTTGCCTCTTTCGAATATGTACATTTTGTCCTCCTACATACACTCTTTCGTTTGACCACATGTAACCCCTGGCATGCAAAATTTCGATTGAACATGAGCCACCTTTACACAAAAGCTTCGACTGGAGTTTTGGTTCCCTTCGAATCAGCATCTTTCAAACCCAACTCTGAATCCTTCGACGCAGTCTTCTTTAGTACATTTCTAGAACTCTTAGACACAAGTGGAAAATAGGATGTTGAAAGGACAACTAATCAAATCTGTGGACCCTGCTACGTGATCTTACTTTACAAGCCTTAATGCTTGTATTTCACTCCATAATTAATTACTTACATTTTGGATTAAGTTATTGTCCAGGTGATTAAGCCTTTGTCCAGAAGTTTTTTGCATGAAAGTGAACTTGCTAAGTACAAATCCTGTCCCAAGCCCATGCTTTGCTTAAATCATGTTTGTACTTCACCATAAGTCAGGGAAGTCAGCCCCTTTTAACCAACAACTTCAGTACTTCACCTTGGGATCTTTGAAAATCTGACATAGCTTAATATTCATGTTTCAGCCAAGCCACAACTTTGTTTAAACTCCCAAACCTTTTCTCTATAAATAGAGGAACCATTGACAAAGAAAGGGTCCAGATTTTTGCTAGAGAGAAAAAAATCATAAAAATCCTCAAGCACTAAAACTCCCATATTCTCAAACTCTCCAACATTCTCAAACCTTCAAAACTCTAAGTTTTGTCATAAAAAGCCTCAGTAGTGCACCTTTCGATTTACTTCCCCTAGACTGTAGCAACTTTCGATTCACGCATCACCATCATATACTCTCTTTCGATTCAGTGACTGCCCAAACCAAACAGTAACAGAACTAGCTTCAGGAAGATCCCAACGAGGCTCCCTCCACCATCAAAAAAGGTCACCTACAGCTCTTTCGACTAAGCACTTCAAGAGGTAAGTTCTCTCTAAACCTGGAACTCGTTCATTTAAACATCATGTGCACATGCCAATAAAGAAAAATGTAGATATTTCTAGACCATATTTCAACATTCGATTATGACTGCCCATATGCTGAAAACTCAACCTTAGTTAGTTATACTTTGGACTTTGAGACCCATTGTTTTGTTTTGTGCTAACCCCTGGACTATAGTTATGTTTGGATGTTGCATTTTAAGAACTTAAGACAGGTTTGTTATACCCTTCGATTGGATGGCTGCACAAGCCTTTCGAATCACAATCTGAGGGCCTGGTATGCTTACAATGAGTCAGCAAGGAGCCTGTGGAAAAGCCAGAACCTCACTGAATCCACTGAATCAAAGGGGATGACTCCACTGACTCCAACCCCTAGTCGAAGGAGACAAAGGCAAATAGAAGGGCATGACTGATTCCAGACTCCAAATCGAAAGAAACCAAAGAATACAGAATCAAAGGGTTTTCTGCCTGAATCGAAAGACTTTTGCCTTTATTTCTGCCTTTATACTTTCATGTTATTCAATATGGTTGTAATAGCGTAGGGTTTTATCTTCTTTTTGCATTTTATTATGCTTGCTAGTAAAATAGGAAATGTATGGCAAGAGAAAAACAACAAAATAGACAATCCTAATCAAAAACAAAACGCATGCAAATAACACACTTGCATACAAACATCCTTAGGGTTTCTCCACTCGGTTGCCTAAAATAAAATGGCCATGTTACGCATGCGAAGTATCTTGGCAAAACAAAAACAAATATAAGATCATAGCCCCTCGATGACGCTACTCCAAAGTTGCCTAAACAAAATGATCATGGTCCCTCAAAAATGCTAAAGATACTTTGCAACATTGTTATCATGGTTATACGATGACCCACACCCGTCCCGTTTACACCCAAAGATAGGGTTGTTTACCAAATCAATGGTAAATAAACAATGTCAAAGGAATAGAAGATGCATAGGAAAGACATTTGAGTAGGTAGATAGCTTCTAGTTGCTTGCTCCATTTCAAACAATCCTTGCTATTTTTCAAAACAAACACACACACATTTCAAAAACTTCTTACAAACATTGAAAACATTTTCAAAAGACAAACATCTTTGTATGCATTCTTACGAATGAGAATCATTACAAAGATTTCCTAAACGATTGGCCTCTTTTACAAAATACTTTCAAAACCACATCAAACACCATTTCAAACAAAACAAAGCAAGTGATCTAAGCAAGTAACTAAGAGACCATGGAAAACCATGGATGAAAAGGGTGCTAATACCTTCCCTTTTCATTATCTACCCCCCGAACCCAAGAAAACATCTCAAAGGTCTTTCCTGTGCTTTTTCACCTTTCCTTTTGGATAAAAGAAAAGTCGGTGGCGACTCTTGCTAACCGCAACATTTGCAAACACAAACGCAAAACCTCAAGTCAGTTCTCCCACCGTATCACACACCCCTTACCTTAGAAATTGTTGCTAGCTTCCCAATCCTCTTTGCAATCTACCATTTCTCTTTGCCTCTCCATGCCCTAGCTTTTCTCCTCTCAGTGTTTGTCTCCAATATTTCACGATCGTTCTAATGAAACAATTTCTCCTATTATTTGTTTAACAATAGGACCCCTAATATTTTCCCATATTGTCCTCACTTAACCTTCCACCAATTACCATCTTACCCTCAATAATCCATGTGACATTACCATTTAGCCCTTCTTGTCACTACACCATTATTCCTTCTTTTATTAAAAATAATAATAATTCTAAATATTATTATTAAATCCAATAAATCCAAAATAATTATTTAAATTCTAAATAATTATAAACTAATCAAATACTCTTCATATATTATTATTCCAACACTACCCCACAACATACCATCACCAAACACCACGATGCATCATATAAATCATAATAATTTCCAAATAATCACAAATAACTAATTAAATAATTGATTATGATTTTTGAGGTGTTACAACATTCACAAAGCTGAATCAGATGGTATTTCTACGAGTGGAAGCCATGTCCTACAAAAGAGAACAAAGATAAATTCCTAAATCCTTGAAATGGTTAGTGAGAATACTTATGATGTTATGATGTTTATCATATCATGAATAATAATCACAAACAAAGCACACAAGGACCTTAGGTTTAGGCTTACATGGGTTTCATAGGTAAGTACCCTCTTGAAGTTTAGTTGGTTTAACCTGTTCTAGAAAGTAACTGGGTTCTAGGCAATCTCAATATCACTGATCTTTCTTCATCGGGCATTGTTTTAGCATAATCAATCTTTTAATGTGGCCAAAATATCCCGAAAGTCCGACCTCAATGAGTGTAGAATCGAGTATCAACCAATCTTCATCTTTGCACCAAAGTCGACTATCTCACTACTTCCTAATGGCCAAGTTGTTCAACTAAAAGGTTCTATGGTTAGTTAATGCTTCATGACACCACACAGCAGCCCCGTATTCTCCTTGATTCAACACAAGGGATACCGGTACCAACAAATGTGTCACACTAACGTAGCCATTATTTCAACCATGTCGGTTTATGTCGTACAGTCTCCACAATCTATTGTTACTTACCTAATGGTGTTCCTAGATCTGGGTAGAGGATCTATACAAAACCCAAACACCCTTTTAAGAGTAAAGCAAGAAAGTCAAACAATTAAAAGCATTTAAATATGGTATAGTCTTTAAGGTAACCCCACTTTTAGAGTCTTTCCCAGCAGAGTCGCCAGTTCTGTAATACGGTGGAAGAACTGACTTTGATATTTTGTGTTTTATCACAATTGTTGAGGATAGCATGATTCGCCACCGAATTTTCTTTTATCAAATAAAGGAAAGGTTGAAAAGAACAGGAAAGATATTTTGAGAATTTTCTTGAGTTCGGGGGGTAGGTTATGAAAAGGGAAGGTGTTAGCACCCTTTTCATCTGTAGTTATCTACGGGCTCTTAGTTTCTAGATCACTTTGAAATGATTTATAAATGTTTTTGTGTTTTGTGTAAGTTTGAAAATATTTTGAAAACACCTTTGTTTTGGAAAAATTTGTAATGATTCTCGTTTCAGCGAGAATGTATACAAAGTGTTGGTTTTGAAAATAGTTAAAAGAAATGTTTATTTTTGGAAATATGTTTTGAAAGTGTAAGTGTGAAGATGATTTTATTTGTGAGTAAGCAACTATGAACATTCTACCTACTAAAAAAGTCTTTCTTCTTTTCCTCCTCCTTTAGATAGTGTTATCTTACCATTAGTTGGTAAGCAACCATATCATTGGATATGAAGGGACGGGCACGGGTTATTGTACAGTCATAGAAGGCAACATTGTAGGATACCTTAGCAATTTATCTTAAGGGTCTAAGATTGTTTACCGAAGGCAACATTGAAGGGACATCGAGGGACTACAATCTTGTATTCGAGGGTCATTTCTAAAGTATCCAACGTTCGAGGGACATGATTGTTTATTTGAAGGCAGCAAGTGGGGTATACCCTAGAGGTACAAGTGTGAAAAGTGTTTTTGATTGCATGCATTTTTTGTATTTAAGATTAGAGTTTTCTAAGATTGATTTTATCTTGCCATACAAATCCTAATTACTAGCTATAATAGGAAAGCAGTAAATTACAGAAATCAAATATTCTACGCTGTTACAATTCTTTAGGGGATGGGAGTACAAGTTTATGAATGGGGGATGAAAGAAATAAATCCTAATTACTATTACAAATCAATGAACAATTGTATAATTGTAAAGTAATGTAAAAGAGCAAGTAATTGTGCAAAAAGGGGGAAAAGGGTTAAGTGTGGTAAACCCCAAAATATTCTAAGTGTTTTGAGAAAAAGTTTGAATTTTGAAAAGAAAGAAATTAGGAGTAAACCCTAATTCTAATTTATTTACAGAATAAAAGAAATGTGAAGAAAATTAATAAATTTATCATGAAAATAATTTAATTAATAAAAACTAAGATAATTTTATGAGGTTTTGTTTGAGAAAATATTTTTAATGTGTAAAAATTATGATAAAAAACCTAGTTTTAAATTAATGTACAATTTTATTAATCAAAATAAAATAAAATGGTGATTAAAAATAAATTATTTTTTTTTGTGAAAAAAAATTAAATTATTTAATGATAAAAACCTAAGTCTAATTTTTACGATTTTATGATAAAAAATGTTTAAACAAAAAAACAAATAAATAATAATAATAAAAGAAAAAGATTGGGCCAGAACTATAAAAGTGGAATGAGGGTGTAACAAGTAAAAATCCCAGGCCCAAATGGGAAGTGGCCCAGGCGCCTTGCAACTGATCTAGTGTGGGAAGCCTTTGAAGTTTCACCATGGGGATGACATGTGGGGCGCAGGATCTGCCTTACATCATGAGCTGATGGCTGGATGGAGAGGGTGTATCACGTGCATGTATGGCTTGCTTGCACTGGATCTTGAAACAGAAAATGTGAGAAAACACAACAAAAGGGTACCACTGGGGCTCGAACGCATGTCCCTAAAGTGAAAGGCGCGCGCTCTAACCACTGGGGTGGTGATACATCAGTTTATTAAATTGAAACCATAAATATATAAAATAAAACAAGTCCTAAAGAGGACTTCATCTTCTTCCTTAAGGCCATGGCTGAAACATTATTTTTGAATTTTGTATCTCACTCATTTCTCAACCAAATGCAAAAGTGTAAACATGAAACTTGTTTGGTTTTTTACCACGAATTCAACCACGTAAGTTATTTAAGCTAAAAATTAAAGGTTAAGTTTAATTTTGCTTGGTACCAAAAATATGCCCTAATTGGTCAGAGATGTAATTCTTCATACACAAGCACTTAAAATGCAAACTAAGAACATGGTTAGCTTTAGGGCAATGATGTCTACATTTTTGCTTTAGAATGCATTTACAAAAGATGCTTGAATCAAGATATCAAAGTTAGAAAACTTACCTCTTGCAGGGAGATTCGTGTATGGAGTTTGGGTAACTTTGGAGGTGCAAGGATGACCTGGTTAGCTTGCCTGGACCTCTCTGAGTGTGTTGTAAACCTTACTTTGCTTTGAAAGTCCCTGAATCTCCCTACTCAAGTCAAACTGCAAGCTTGAATATTAGAAATGGTGGATGATGAAGAAGGAGTTATAGTCCACAAACAGGTGTTGGGATCACTCTTATATGATGTATAGAAGGTGTATGAATGATTAGAATTGAAAACACACGAGTGGTTTTTGATTTAGAGATTTGAAGTTAAAAAATGCCAAGTTTTGGCCAGTTTTGTGTAGTAGGGTGTGTGGGAGTGTTTGAGGGGGCTAGGTTGCTTGATTTTGAAGAAAAGTGAGAAATGTGGTTTCAAGGTAGAAGGTGCAAGCATGTGGAGTGGTTAGGAACTTTAAACATGTTTGCTTCTGATCATTTAGCTTGAGTGTGGACAGATGGAACAAGTTGGAGTCTCAAGGAGGGTGGACTTTGTGATTAAAGTCACTTTTCCAAAATGGAAGTGTGACCTTTCTCCTTAAAATGGCAAGTCAACTTGGACAAAGCTTGAACCAAGTGGATAATATCCCTAAAGAAAGTGTAATCTTTTGATTATGGAGATATTTACAAGCTTTGAGGCCTGCAAAGCAAGATTATGCAGCATGGCTTGGTGATTTGAATTTGTGTTCATCATAGAAATGACCTATAATTCAAGAATGGATGTCCAACTTCATGTCTTCGAATCTCCTAGCTCAAACATGAACTCTTCAAGTTCTTTGACATTTTGGAAAGCTTGAAACATCCTATACAACCTTTATGTTGACCATTTTGACAAAATCATCTTGGAGCTTGGTGAAAATTGGCCAAGAAGTTAGGTCAAAAATGTGCCTAAACTAGGTCAAATTTTCACTAAGTGTTTTAGAAAAAAGTGCATGACATCATGAATTTATAACTCAAAATACAAGCAATTCTAGGACTTGATCAGTAAAGAAAATTTGTAGATCTCATCAAGATCTGCAACTTTCATGTTGAAAGTTTTCTTTGAATCATCTTGCATCTTGGTGAAAATTTTGCACGAAGTAATGAAATTATCATGTATAAAACACTTAGAAAAATTTCTAAATCTTGAAACGTTTGACTTTTCACTTTGACTTTCTTGATTTCTTGATGATCAAGCTTCATTTTTTTGAATGTCTTGATGAATGGTGATCTTTGAAGCTCAACTTTGACCAAAAAGTCAAAGTTTGACTTTTTATGCATCAATTGACTTTTTATCAGTTGATCAAATTTCAACTATCAATCTATTGATATTGAGGAATGTTTTGAACCATAAAATTAGATCAACGTGTTGTATTTGAATCCTTGAGATTATGATTCAATCCATTAGATCATGTATTAGGTCAAAAGTCATTGATCAGTCAAAACCCTAATTTTGACCATTTTACCCTTTTGATAAATTGAGTGCATTGTGATCAATGCTTGATCAAATGATGAATAAGAATTTAAAAATTTTATGTTGACAAAAAATCATGAAGTTTGACTGTAGGTTGACCAAAGTTGATTTTTTACCCAATATAGTTGATTTTTAGTCATCTGGTTAATTGACTGGGCAAAGTTGTGATTCAAGACTTGAAACTTGACATGAGTATTCCTGGAGGTCTATAATGATTAATGAAAGTAATTTTAGGAATTAGAAGTCCAATTATCCTTGTGAAAATCAAAACCCTAATTTAAGGCATCAGTGTTTAGGAGATGGCTTGACCTAGTCAACACTTGTGCAAACTTGAGCTTTTGGAGATCTTGTGAGAAATTTCTTGAGAAAAGAGAGGGAAAATTTGGGGTACAACACTGTTAATTCTCAGAGAAGTTGTCCCCATATATCTTTTTTTTTACTCCAATGGATGGTTAATCTCTTTGATATGATAGAGATAGTTCATTATGAAGATTGTTGCTTACTCCAATGGATGGTTAATCTCTTCGATATGATAGAGATAGTTAGTTGTGAAAACCTTATACAAGTGGTTACCTTTAAAAGAGCTTAGTAATTACACTTTTCAAGTGGAAGACTTGATTAAAGAAGAAACTAATACTCGTTCATCGTGGGGAAGTTTATTGTTATCCTTTTCAAGTTGAAGACTTGATTAAAAAATAAATTGAGACCCGTCGTCATAAGGAAGTTTATTATTACCCTTTTCAAGTTTAAGACTTGATTAAAGAAGAAACTGAGACCCTTTCGTCCTGGAGAAGTTTATTATTACCATTTTCAAGTGGAAGACTTGATTAAAGAAGAAACTGAGACTCGTTCGTCGCGGGGAAGTTTATTGTAACCCTTTTCAAGTGGAACACTTGATTAGTAGAAGAGCTGATTCTACTTTCATTTGTTAAGATTGGTAGTTTACTGTCACCCGTGAACTAATTGTTATCATTGTGATGATGTTATCTTGTTTTATTTTCCTCTTCTTTGGGATTTCCCCAACATAGTTGAGTTCTCTTTTCTTCTGTTGAGTTGAGTTAATCTTTTCCCAGTAGGCTTGGTTTCCCTGGGATTATTGTTTTTTCTTTCTCTCCGATAAGGTTTTATTATACCTTCGAGGATTCCTTATTATTTCTTGTCCGCACTTAAGCATGTTTTCTGTTGTGGGATATTAGTGCCAAAAATTGTGCATTATATATTTAAGTACCTCCCATCACGTTGAGACGAAGATTTCGATCTTCACATCTCCGGATAGAAAAAACTTAAATAGGGAAATATGTTGTACCCTAATTTTTGACCCAAGATCCAACTTCATATTCAAGATTGCATCTCTAACAAAATACAAAAATAGCTTATGTTTTCTCTTTGTGTCAAACAAGGTTTTGAATCAAGAAGTCTCCATCAATACAAGTCTTGATCAAATTAGGGTTTTGATTAAAGAAAATGGATCATTGACTTTTGGCTCAGTGCATGACCTAATGGCTTGAAGCAGGATTCAAATAACTCAAATACACCATCTTAACCTAATTATAAGGCTCAAGACATTTTCAAAGATACAATGACTGATAGTGAAAGGATTGGAATCAACTGATAAAAAGTCAACTGTGACACAAAAGTCAAACATGGACTTTTTGGTCAACTTTGGACTTCAAGGATCAAGGGTTATCAAAACATTCAAATTTATAAAAATTTATCATCAAGAATCAAAAGAATCAAGAAAGACAACAAAAGTTAAAGTTGAATATTTCTAAACACTTAGAAAAATTCAAGTGTTTTTGCACTTAAAAAGCCCTAACTCCACAAGCAAGTTTCACCAAGATGCAATCTAATTAAAAGAAAACTTTCAAAATGTAAGTTGTAGGGAATTAAAAGTTATGCAAATTTGTCAATGATGATTGATCTCCAAAAAATGCTCAAATTAAGAGTTATGGGTATGTGAACTTTTGCCAACACTTAAAAAAAATATCAAACAATTTTTGACCTAAAAAGTGACCAACTTCATGGCTAATTTTCACTATGATCCAGATTGATTCAAGAAAAGTGTTCAACATGAAATTTGTATATCTGGTTTCAAGCTTTCCAAAATGTCCAAGATCATGAATTTATCTTACTTGAGTTGGAAGTTTCGAATTTCTGAAGTTGGGTGATCAAAGTTGCATTACAAGTCATATTTGAGATAACTTGATGATCAAATATTCAAGCCATGCTATGAAATATCTCTTTTTAGGCCAAAATACCTATAAATCTATCCAAGATCATAAGAGTACACAAGCTTTAAAGCCTTTACCCAAGAGATACATGCTATTATCCAAATGACTTGTTATTTTTGGAAGAAAGTTACCAATACCATTCTTGAAAAGTAATTTTTTTGTACAAAGCATATCTTGAGCCTATACCACTGCTATCTTATGATCACACTCCACCATAAATCAAGGAAACAGTGTCTCTTCACCAGCCTTTTCTTGTACTTGACCTTAAAACCATGGATTTGTAAGATTTCTTCTCAACTAAGTTTCACAAACTTTGTGCTTCAAATTGATCAGTTCCAAACCCTAATGTTTCCCTATAAATAGAGATCATTCTACACTTAGAAACAACCTATTCACAACTCCAAAACACCCTCATACTATTTCAAATTCTTAAAATTCTCAAAAACTCCATTAAATCTCCAAAAACACCATTTCTTTGAAACTCCCAACTCTTGCCATATCTTTGCAAGTTAACCATCCTAACTCCTCATAATCATCATATAGAAGTTATCCAAACATCAAAATAACTTCTGTAACCGCTCCACCATCACTCCCTATTTCCATTTTTCCACCATTGAAACTTGACTTGGCTGGGCAGTTCAACAACTTTCAGCATAAAGTAAGAGTTGAAATAGGTTCCTTGAGGTCCCAGCAAGCTCATACCATCACCACTTTGCACTGAAAAGCCATAGAAGAACCATTGGAATTTCTCCAATTTGGTAAAATTCTCAAACTATGATATCCATATACATGGATCATTTGAGTTTTATTTCAAAAGATAAAATGTAGATATGATTGTCCCGGATCTAACCATGTGCTTACTTCTCATTTATATTGCTTGTGTGATGCGAATTGTGTCTCTAAACCGTTAGGGTTTTGTTTTGGTGCTGAGTTAAATTATTGTTCATCTTTGAGTGTTAGTTAAAATAGTTGGCATGGTTGAAATCGTGATTAAATTTTAAGCAACTTTGGTGTTTACAGTTTTTAAAATGGTTGAGAATTGAAGGTTTTACAAATTTAAAAATGGTGATGTTGTTGGGTCTGGCGTGAGGAAGAAGAAGAAGAGGAAAATCATTTTTCAAAAACAATTTTATAATATATTTAATGGTAGTTGTTTTGTAACTAGATGAAACACTTACCCTAATGGCAAGAAATGTGCGCTAGTGACCTATAGGGAGTGGATTTGAACCTGTTGGTGCCCACCCCTATTTTTATAACTTGTTTTCATCAATATTTTTCACCTCTTTTTGAAATTTTCATTTAATTTTTCACCAATCAAATTAATCTTTTTTAAGCCAATTTTTTGCACACCTAGTTTATTACCTCTATTTTATGAATATAAGAAAAAAAATCCCAAAAATATTATTTATTTAACCTTTTTTTTATTTAATTCAAAATTAGTCCTTTTTTTGTAGTTTTAAAATGCGTTTTTCATTGGTTCCTTGTTGATTTCTCAATTAAAATCTTTTTGGATGGCCACCCCATGTCTTTAATGAATCTTGCTTGATAACATGACCATTGTGTATATTTAAATCATGAAGAATTTGATTTTATTAAGTTTAGGACTTGAATTTTTTTACGTTTAATCTTAACTTGTCTAAAACTCTAATCCATGATACATAACGTATCCCCTTGATTTTTTATCCATGTGCCTTGAGTTCACTTCCCCTTCAAGGATGTATTTCCTTCATAAACCCCTTTAATCTAAAGTGATACCATGTTTGCTTGTCTACTTGTTGTTTATTCTATATTTTGTCACAACTTTTACTTGATAAACATGCTAACCTCCCCCTTTATTTTTAAACACTTGTGATGTATGTGTTTGTTTATGTTAGTGATTAATACTTAAATACTTGTGACCCAAAAATCCAAGGAAAAGGATAGTATTGTTGACTTTATAGTCATAAGCATGTGCATTCCCCTTGTATAAAACATTTTTAAATAATCACCCTATGTATCTTCTTATACTCTAAGAACCCTTTAAACCCTAAAAATCATTTTCAAACTTTCACCACTTTCATATAAAAACCTTGACTTAGTGTCATTGTATTTTATACTTTCTTTTTTATCAAAATTCTTTAAATATACTTAAACTTATCAAAACAATTTCAAAAGACTAAATGTGACTTAACCTCAATCAAATCTTTTTTCAACTTGGCTTTTCAATTTAAAATTTTTCTCAAAGAGATTAGATATAAATCATCTTCATAGTTGAGATATGATTCTCATATCCCCATAATAATTGTTGAAGTAAATGTGATTCTTTCCACATGAAGATGTTAGTTGGCAACTTGTTGATCTTTATATCCAAGTTAGTAGCCCTTCCTTCATGATGATGTAAGATCCATATTCTCATACTTGTGGTGGTATTAGTTGAGCTTTCTCTCTAAAATATGATGAAATATCTTATTTCTCCTAAAATTAACCACAACAAACCGTTTTGTTATTTTTACCATAAACTACGAGGTTTTGATCCTTAATTGGTACGTACGTATAAGACTATGTCTTTCCAAACAAAAATATCAATAAAACATGCTTATTTTCCCATCACCACTCTCATTTAGCAAACAAATAGTTTTAAACCAAAAAATATATATTATAAGTGGTTCTATAGAGTACTATAGATACATAGGGTGCTAATACATTCCATTTGTATAACTAACCCCCGTACCTTGGATCTCTTCCTTATGATTTGATTTTAGTCTTTACTCCTTACATTTCATGTTAAGCAATAGGGTTTCGATCTTTTCCCTTTTCTTTCGAAACAATAAATTTCGGTGGTGACTTCTTAATTCATTGTGAGTCAAGTTCCTCAATAACTTGGTCTCCTCGATTTTTCACTACGAAAAATGTGATTTGTGAGTAACAACTATTTCAAACAACCAACTTGAGTGTGTGTCTTATAAATATGGATAGTGGAGATAATGGATCTTCTAACACATGCTACATCAACTGATGAACTCTAATTAAAGAGAGTATCACTAAACAAAGAGCAATTTCGAAACATGCGTGGAGATGAAATGGAATGATTTGTAACCTGAACATGATAGGAATCTAGAAAAAGACGTTATACAATGTAATACGGTGGGAGAATTGACTTGGTTTTGCATTTTATCCCAAATATTATGGATAGCAAGAGTCACCACCGACTTTTCTTTTATCCAATAAGGAAAGGGTGAAAAGAACAGGAAAGACCTTCGAGATTTTTGAGTTCGGGGGGTAGGTTATGAAAAGGGAAGGTGTTAGCACCCTTTTCATCCGTAGTTATCTAAGGGCTCTTAATTTCTAGCTCACTTTTTAAACTTTGCTTTGTGTTGTGTATGTTTGAAAAATATTTTGAAAAGTTGCCAATGTAAGGCAAAAATTCGTAATGATTCTCGAATCTGTCCTCGAGAATGCGTACAAAGTGGTTGTTTGAAAATATTTTTGAAGAGTGTAATTGTGTGAGATGTTTTTGTTTTTAAGAGCTTTTTGAGAAAGCGATTAATAGCGTTCTACCTACTCATGGTCGTTCTCGTATTTTCCTCTTCCTTTAGATAATGCTACCCTACCATTAGTTAGTAGGAAGCCCTGTCGTTGGATGTGAAAGGACAGACGTGGGTCATTGTACAATCATCGGAGGCTATTGGTAGGGATGCTTTAGTAATTATCATTGAGGGACTAGATCATTTACCAAAGGCAACATTGAAAGTGTTATCGAGGGATTATAATCTTTGTATCGAGGGACTTTGCTAAAGCGTCCCCACGTTTGAGGGACATGACTGTTTATTCCGAGGCAACAAGGGAGGTTACCCTAGAGGTGAGAGTGATTTATTTTCAGTTATTTTAATCTTTGAGATTAGGGTTTTGCTACTGATTTGTTAGTAATCTTTCCATACAAGCCTAGTTACTAAGGAGTAAACATAAAAATAATGAAAAGTAGTCAAGTGCGGAAAATAAATGCGGAAAGGTAAACCCTAGACTATTACATCGCTTCGGGGCAGTTACATAATAGAAATGCGGAAAGTAAGCCCTAATTACTATTACATCCCAGGAAATAGTTACATAATTGAGAAAAAAATGCGAGAAGAATAAACTACGTAAAATGTAAAAATAGGAAAAAGGAAAGCGAAAGTGTTTTTGGTGATTTTTGATAAAAGTTTGATGATTAACCTAAAAACCTATTTAATTTTAATTAAAATAAATAAATTGATTAATTAAATTATTTAAAAAAATAAACCTAATTTGATTAGGGTTTTAGAAAAGATTTTGCAATATAATTGGGTTTGTTAAAAAAAGGTTTATGGTTAATGAATTTAGGGGTTTTAAGGAAAAATAAGGAAAAAAACAAGGTTTTAAAATGAATCACCAGGGGTGGGTGTTGAACCCACGCCCTCATCCTTTTTTCCCAACACCTTCACCACTGTGCCAAACGCGCGTTTGTGTTTGAGAAGGAGAATCAACGTGTTTTGTATGTTAACCCGCAAAATCATAAAATATGAAATTATTTTGCCAAAACTAGGGATCGAACCCACGCTCTAGTATAGTTATGCCTTAGCGTGCATTTTAACCACTGGGTGGTGATACATCCAGTGTTATAAGTGAAACAAAAAATATATAATATAAAATCAATTCCCTGGACCGGAGAGGCGTCAGAGCCCTAGCTCCGGTCGTCTTCTTCGATGAGTATGTTTTTGTTCCGGCAAAAGTAATAAATATTAGAGATACAGAGGGACCCTACCCCTATAAATCAAGGCCTGCAAATTCAATGGGACCATTATCTTAGACCGAATCGCGCTAGTTTTTAAGCTATAACGAAAATATCATGGATCAATGTGGTTATGGTGTTGCGCGATTCCGATAGCATGGAGGCCCTGCGATTGGATTTTCCTGCATGTTGAGACCTTATGAACACGTTAATATGGTTAGTATGCAATGAAACATGAAAGAAATAAAGATATGAATTTTTCAAAAAATATGAAACAAATATGTATGCGTGCGGACTTTGTGAGCTTTGGATCATCAGGTTTGATCCATTCTTACTTTGTAGCATTGATGGAAGTGAATGAACATGCTTGTTTGCTTTAGAAACGGCTGTAAATAGGGTTTTAAGTTTTCCCTAGTTTTGAGTAATTTTATATTTTTTGTAAGATGTTCTTGCACAAGGGTTTCGTGTTCTTTCATGTATGAATTGCTGAGAATATATAGCTTGAATTTAGGTCAAATGTTGGGCTTGGACTCTTGTAATAAGCTTTGTCTTATTACTTATTTAATTTGAATTTAAAATAAATAAAATCAAAATAAATAGATTTAAAAGGTCAATGGGTGCATGAAGTATATTTGAGATTCATTATAAGTTGCACAACACGTTTGGACCTTAAAACATCAGCTCATTAGCCCAAAAATTCAAGTTTGGTCACTTTTGGTTTCATGCTTTTGCTCAAAATTTTCCAACTTGCACCAATCATAAATATCTCAATTTTTATTATTTGAAGGTGATCTTAGAATTTTTGGAAATCTCAAGATGTCCTCTACAATCCCTATTTTGATCATTTTTGCATTTGAAGACTTTATCTTGATGTAAGTTGCCTTTACAAAAAGTGTCTTTTTGTTGACTTTTGAAATGACCTATAATGTATTGACCCATATCTCTTAAATGAAGCATTTTTTGGTTTTGAGATTGGATATAAAAAGTTGTAGATAATTGAATTTCCTTCAAAATGATCTTTGGTTGAGAAAAATCTGATGAAGCGTGTGAAAGTTGTGCTTGGTCAAAGTTAAGTTGACTTCACTTTAAGAAAACCCTTATTTGGCAACTTTTGACTTTTGATGATTTGGGAGTTTTCTTGATAAATCATGATCAACCCTTGATAAAATGATTAATATCAATTCAAAACCTTGATGTTGACCAAAAATCTTGAGGTTTGACTGTATTTTGACCATATTTGACTTTTTGTCCAATACAGTTGATTTTCAGTCATTTAAGCAACTAATTGAGCAAACTTGTGATGAAAACATGAAACTTGGTATGAGCATTCTTGAAGACATATAAGAACCCAAGAAATCCACTTGAGGCTTTAGAAACCCAATATTCCTTGTGAAAAGTGAAACCCTAGTTGCAAGTCCATTGCTTAGGAGAAAAATTTGTCTGATCAATTCTTGAGCAGCCTTGAGCATTTGAGAACCCTAGGAGAATGTCTTGAGATAAATGGGAGGCAAATTTTTGGTTACAACAGCTGCCCCTGTTCAATATTCTTAGACCTAGGGAGTTATATTGGCATGTCCTCCATTCGTGACCTGAAGGTGGAAGATGATTGAACACTTAAGTGCCCAGAAATTTGCACTCGCATGTGCAGAATGTTACACTGTTGGTTGATAATATTGCTTGAATGGGCTTAAAGATTCCATTCTGAAAAGTGATGGAATGACTTTGAAGATGGGCTTATAGATGCCATATAAGGTAATTATTGATAGAATTATCTGGATGAGTCTACGCTTGACTGTATTTGAAGAATACTTTCCGGAATGAACCTCTGGGGAATGTGCTTAAGTAGCTGCTTATCAGATTTAGTCTCTGAGGGAAATTCTTGTCAGATTTAGTCTCTGAAGGAAATGCTTGTCCTGCAGATAGTCGCCCCATCCTGTTTCGGGAATTGATCTACAGTTTGTTTTTTTGTTGGTAAACCCGTCCTACTTTAGGAATTCATACCACTTGGTCATATCGATAGTTTCCTCGTCCTATTTCAGAAGTTAATCTTTGACTGGTTATACAGATAGCTGCCTCGTCCTGTTTCTGGAGTTAATCTTTGACCTACTTTTGTTGGCGAACTCGTCTTATTTCGGGAATTCATACTGCTTGGTCATACAGATAGTTACCCTGTCCTATTTCGGGAATTAATCTTTGACCTGATCATATAGATAGTTTCCCCGTCCTGTTTCGGGAATTAATCTTTGACCTGTTTGAAAATTGCTGATGATATTTGTCTATTTGTGAATTTTACCTGAAAAGATAAAATTAGTCTTAATGTAATATCATGATGTATATAATGCATTGCATAATGATGTTCTCAAAGTAAATGAGAGTGTGTTATATGCATTTTATATGCATATGCTATGATGTATGGATATAAGATGTCGCTGACGCGTATTGGTAGATTTGTATAACATCTTTGACTGGGTAAAATAAATCCCTGACGGTTGCTGGAGATAAAGAACATGAATCTTCAATCTTGTTTACAATGCCTCCACTGGGGATTCCTGCTTTCTGTTTGAGGATACTCCACTGGGGATTATTGACTTCTACTTAAGGATAGAAGAGTTCAGGAACATTGGTCATTCACCGCTCTACGGGGAAATTTAGTTCTTATATACCCTGACTGGGGATAAAAAAGGTGGATAACCTTCTGAGGTGTTGTCTAACCAAGTTTCTGATATGGATACCAACTCTTCTAGGGAGTACAAAGTTAAATGATATCTGACCCGGTTTCAGATTCTATAGCAAATCTCTGGGGATAATAACCTTGGATATACCTTGATGGAGAAGAGAGTCTTGCCACGGATTTGCAGTAATCAGAGAAAAACTTTTTTGGGGAAATAAACCCTGTTAAAGAAAAGGATTATGCAGGGTTTCTTGGAGAAATAAACTCTGCTGAGGAAATGAGCTCGGCTAGAGAAGAGAATTTTGCAAGGGATATTGTTGGAGAAATAAACTTCGTTGTAGGATTGAATTCCTGTAAACTATGTTGAGGACATAATCTCTGATGAGGATTGGAATTTTGTAGGCAATGTGGAGGAAGTTTCTGCTATATGTTGGAGAAATGATCAAACTCCTTTATCCGCTAGGGGATCTGCTGGGGAGTATGGTTATGTTAATAGATGGAAGATGCCCCAATTCCTGTCTGAAGGCATATTAGACTTTTTGAGGAATGTATCTTTGTTGTGGATAAGCTTGTGCAGGTAGCTCTGCGGGGACATTTCTGTGGGGATTTCTAGGTAACTTGAGCATTATCCCAACTCCTATAATCTTTAGTAAATTCTTATTCCTGTTTTTATGTATATATTTGTTAACGGTAATCATATTCATATGCATATGTTCATTCAATTTAGTCATTGGATGTTTTTGCAAACAAAACAGAAAAAGTAAAACAAAATTTGAATTTTGAACTTGTATTGATGATTGTATTGAAAATTTTCCTATGAATAGGCGGTTTTGTACATAGAGACAGAAATCCTAGTAAGAGGAAATCATCATGAAATGAAAAGAGTACAAAGTGAAAACCAAACATATAGCTATGTGTAAACGACCCCATCGAGTTTCAAATTTGCTATTGCTCCTATGTCTTCGAGAATCTCATCCCTTGTCGTCAGAAGAAGTTGACTGAATTGATCTGTACCATCTTAACTCGACCTTGGTAACAAATCTTGTTGTAAATAGGTGATCCAACGGGACATACTCGTACGCTTTAATCCCTAATTTTTGCCTGGACCGCTGTTTCGGGTTTTCAGTCCACGGGGATACACTTTTTTGCCCAAGCCGGCTTTTCAGGTTTTCAACTTGTCGGGTGTACAATCTTTATATATGTCCCTAATTTTTGCTCGAACCCTTTTGGTTCGTCGGGATGCCCATATTTTTTCCTAGGCCAGTCAACCTAGAGGGTTTCTTTTATGCATAGTATTTTTTGACTATGTCCGTGTTTACAGGGTGCGAAAAATCTTCACCGTCCATGGTGGTAAGTATCATAGCACCGCCAGAAAATATCTTCTTGATTACAAATGGACCTTCGTAGGTGGGAGTCCATTTTCCCCAAGGATCACCTTGTAGAAGGATGATGCGCTTTATTACCAAGTCACCAGCTTGATATACCCGATGTTTGACTTTCTTATTGAAAGCTTTGATCATACGCTTCTGGTATATCTGACTGTGACAAACAGCCGTAAGCCTTTTCTCGTTGATCAAATTTAGCTGGTCCAACCTAGTCTGAATCCAGTCGTCTTCATCTAAATTTGCATCTTTCATGATCCTTAGAGAAGGAATCTGGACTTCGACAGGTAGGACAACTTCTATACCGAAGACTACAGAGAATGGGGTTGCCCCAGTTAATGTCCGTACTGAAGTGAGATAGCCATGAAGAGCGAATGGTAACATTTCGTGCCAATCATTATATTTCACCTTCATCTTCTGTGTAATCTTCTTGATGTTCTTATTGACGGCTTCCACTGCACCATTCATCTTCAGTCGATACCGAGAAGAATTATGGTGCTTAATCTTGAATTGCATGCAAAGTTTCGTGATCATAGTATTGTTGAGATTAGTACCATTGTTTGTGATGATTCTTTCGGGGATGTCATACTGACATACAATATTATGCTTGATGAATTGAGCCACTACATTCTTGGTGACGGAGGCAAATGAGGCTGCTTCGACCCACTTTGTGAAATAGTCAATAGCGACAAGGATGAGACGATGTCCGTCAAAATCAGTAGGCTTGATTTCTCCAATCATATCAATGCCCCACATTGCAAACGGCCAAGGAGCATTCAAGACATTCAGAGGAACTTGAGGCACATGTACTTTGTTAGCATAGATCTGACATTTGTGACAGGTTCTGGAGTGATGATGGCAGTCAGTTTCCATGGTGGACCAATAATAACTTGCTCCCAAAATTTCCTTAGCCATTGTATGCCCACTGTAATGAGTACCAAAGATACCTTCGTGCATATCTCCATAATTTTCTCCGCTTCCTTTTTGTCTACACAACAAAGAAGAGTTGAATCAAGGTTGCGCTTGTACAAAATTCCGTTGCTCAGGAAGAACTTAGAAAAGAACCTCCGTAAGAATTTCTTGTCATTGATAGATGCTCCCTTAGGATACTCTTGAGCCTCGAGGTATCTCTTCACCTCATGAAACCAATGCTTATCTTCTACTCCGTCAGTGTCAACTTCGTAATAGTGTGTCGATTCATCAAGTATCTCAATAGTAATTTGAGGAGACCGGTTGTCCCATCTGACTTTGAACATAGATGACATGGTTACCAATGCATCTCCCAACTGATTCTCTTCTCGTGGGATATGTTCAATAGTGATTTCCTCGAAGTACGAATTAATGCCAATACATGCTCCCGATAAGGAATGATATTTGGATGCTTCATATCCCATTCTCCCTTGATTTGACTGATGAATAAGGCTGAGTCCCTGAATACATTCAAGAACTTGATCCTTAGATCAATAGCAGCTTTGATACCTATTGTACCCCAAAATCTGCCCTCACATATTTCTCAAAGCATTCTTTTAAGACTCTTTAAGTAGTCAAGACACTCAAGGATTGACTAGTTAAGATGCGCCTCCTAAACGAAAGGCCTACAACTAGGGTTTGGAGTTTCTCAAGTAAATGTGGTTTTAAAAGGTTCCAAGTGGTTTCCATGGTTCTTCATAGGTCCTTAACAAGGTTCATGTCAAGTTTCAAGCCCTACATCACAATTTTTCTCAATCAATGGCTCATATGTTTGAAAATCAACTATATTGGTCAAAAAGTCAACTATGGTCAACATACAGTGAAACTTCAAGATTTTTGGTCAACATCAACATTTTAAAGTGAGGGTTTATCATGATTCCCCAAGGAAAGTCCTCAGATCATCAAAAGTTAAGAATTGCCAAATTAGGGTTTCCTTAGGAGAAGTCAACTGAACTTTGACCAGACATAACTTTCACATGCTCTATCAACTTTTCCCCAAACAAAGCCTATTTTGAAGGAAATTCAATTCTCTACAACTTTGCTTTAATTTTCAAGTCCAAAAAATGCTTCATTTGGAAGATATGATCTCATACATTATAGGTCATTTTCGAAAGTCAACAAAAGACACTTTTTGTCAAGGAACTTACATCAAGATAATGTCTTCAAAAGAAAAAATTATCAACATAGATTTTGTAGAGGAAATCTTGGGATTTCCAAAAAGTCAAGGATCATCTTCAATATATGAAAATTGAGCAAATTAAGAGTTGCACAAGTTGGGGAATTTTGAAGAAATTCATGAAGTACAAATTGAGCAAAATTGCATTTTTGAACCTATGAGCCTAGTTTTTGATGTTCAAACATGTCCATAACATCTTAGAGGACCTCTAAGTCCATTTTTGCATGACCTTGATTTTTATTTATTTTTATTTTATATTTATCTTGATTTTTATTTAATTTAAAAATCAAATAAATTAAATAAAAATACAATAAAACATGGGATAATGCATTTGGGCTTAACTTGACCCATCATAGAGCCTAATATTTCATGCAAAGACCAACAAAAATTTTCTAGGTTCATGCAAAAACAGAATTGGCAAGAATCATTCAAATATGGCCAACTTTCAATATGTTGGATTTTTTGTCTCATGGCCTTGAAAGTTTGATTCCTTGCCATATTGGCCTGCTCTCCTCCCTTCCCTCTATATAAAGCACTACAAGGAAAGCCAAAAAGGACAAAAATTATTGCATAACAAAGATCTCTCAAATTCTAAAAAAAAATCAAAAGTTGCAAAACTCATAAACTTGAGTTTCAGCTTCTCCCATTCAAAACCAACGACTCTTTCATCCTTCTGAGATCTCCGGGAGGCGATACATATCATTACCCAACCCCCACGCGTCTCAGATCATCCTTACAACCATCCCACAGTGTTTTGGTAAAATTTTGATTCTAAACTCTCATATCATGTAACTTAAACCAGTTTTATGCATTCATTCTTGTTATTATTGATATTGTGAGTAAATCTGACATTTTACATGTAAGCATGAAGGCAGAAATAACATGATGGCATGGTTAGGGCGTGGAATATAGAAAGCTTCAGATTTCGTGATTTAATAGTTCTTAACCCAAACTAATGGCGCCACTGAGATCGCATGATCCAATATATTAGATCTAGAGTTTTGCTTTTTTTCTGTTTGATTGATTTTGCAGGTTTTAAAGAAAAAATCCCATCGGAGATGATGGTGTTTTCCACCCTCCATGGTGGTTTGAAAAACACAGAGGAGGTCAACACAGGCGTGGCAGAACGAAATGTGATGACAGGCCCGTTGTTTCTTTTTATTATTTTTTGCTTAATTTAAATTTTCTTTTTTTTAATTAATTAACTTCTTTTAATCATAAAAATAAAAAAATCACAAAAATATTAAACTTAGGTTTTTTTTAATTAAATTAATTTTGATTTAATTATTTAATCACTTTCTTTTTAAATAATTAATCAATTAGAATTAGGTTTCTATTAATTTAATTATTATTTTCCTAAACAAAAACAACAAAAATATTTCTTTTCACCACTTAGATTATTTTTAGGTTTTACATCTTTCCCATCTTTTCTTCCTCGCGCGTTTATCTAATTTTATTCACATTATTTTCACAATTATGTAATTGTACATGCGATGTAATAGACTTTAACTAGGACCTTTTTACTTTGTCTTTCCCCCATTTTTTTGGTTTGTAGTTCCCCCCATCCCGAAGCATTGTAATAGCGTAGATTCAAATTTCTGCATTTTCATTTTTCGTACCTATATTAACTCCTAGATGTATGCTAATAGGCTTGCATGGAAAGAAATAAAAACAAACGCTAGAAAATTTAACACACAAGATAAACATAACTGAAATACAACACACTCGCGTACACGCACCTCTAAGGTACCTCCACTTGTTGCCTTTGGAAAAATAGTCATGTCCCTCGAACGTGGGAAACTTTAGCAAAGTCCCTCGATACAAAGATCATAGTCCCTCGATGACCCTTCGATGTTGCCTTTTGGTAAATGATCTAGTCCCTTACGATAAAATTGCTAAAGTGCCCTACGAGTTTCCTTTATGACTGTATGATGACCCGAGCATGTCCCTCAAAATATCCAACGACGGGGCTTCCTACTGACTTATAGTAGGATAGCATTGTCTAAAGGAAAAGAGGAAAAGAACAAAGACCATTCGAGTAGGTATACCGTTCATAGTTGCTTGCTCACAAAAACAAACAAAACAATTTTTTTTACACATACACAAACTTTTCTCTAAAATATTTTTAAAGACCAAACACTTTATATACGTTCTCAAAGATACGAGAAACATTACAAAGTTCGCCGCACTAAGGAGTCTTTTCAAAAATATTTTCAAAACACACAAACACAAAGCATTTTCAAAAGTGAGCTAGCAACTAAGAGCCCGTAGATAACTACGGATAAAAATGGTTCTAATACCTTCCCTTTCCATAACCTACCCCCCAAACTCAAAATATTTAAAAAAAGGTCTTTCCCGTTCTTTTCACCCTTTCCTTTATTGGATAAAAGAAAAGTCGGTGGCGTCTCTTGCTATCTGCAACATTTGCGATAAAACGCAAAACCAGTAAAGTCAGTTCTCCCACCGTATTACAGAACTGGCGACTCTGCTGGGGAGATTGGACTAAAAGTGGGGTTTACCTTAGAGATAGTTCACATTTAAATGCTTTACCTATTTGACCTGATTGCTTTGCATTTTGGGTTATGTTTGGGTATTCTTGTATAGATCTTATACTCGGATCTGGGGCACATTAGGTAAGTAGCAATAGATTGTGGGGATTATGCGGCATAATACTGACATGGTTGAAACGATGGCTACGTTAGTGTGACACATTTGTTGGTACCGGTATCCCTTAAGTCCAGTCAAGGGGAATACAGGGCCGTTGTGTGGTGTCATGAAGCACTAACTGACCTTAGAACCTTAGTTGAACAACTTGGCCATTAGGAAGTAGTGAGATAGCCTACTTTGGTGCAAGACTAACATTGGTTGATACTCGATGCTACACTGATTGAGATCGGACTCTCGGGATATTTTGGTCGCTAATAAAGAAGCTTGTGCTGAAATAATGCCCGAGAGAAAGATCTGTAATATTGAGATCCTTTAGAACTCGGTTACTTTTCTTTAGGATAGGTTGAACCAACTAAACTTCAAGAGGATACTTACCTACAAACTCCATGCAAGCCTGAACCTAAGGCTACTTGTGTGACTTGTTTGCATTTATTATCTAACAACTTGAACTCCTTGCAGGAATTATTTGTATTCATTATCCAATAACTGAAACTTCTTGCAAGACATACTTGTTTTCATCACCTTACACTTTTTCTTGGTGCATAACATCATGACATCATTCCATAGAATTTTCATTAACCATTTCAAGGATCTCAAGGGGGAGTGATGCAGGTTATCATGAACCAGGCGCCTAGAAAGGGGTGGGAGGATTTATTTTCCTCTACCCAAATGTCGTCAAGGTATCATGAACCAGACGCCTAGCCAGGGGTAAGGGGATTTATTTTCCTCTAAACAATGATGTCAAAGACCAAAGCATGTTATCTTGAGTCAAAAGCTATGACCCACTCGACATGGTGAGCTTGATTCTCATAGAAGAACATTCAACGATACGAATTTCTTCAACCAAAACTGAAGTCAGATTCGACTTCTAACATTTTCTTACCCTGCGAGATCCTTGAAAACATTGCATCTACATATCACGCATCATATGATAACAGGTTTTCCCCATACAGGTTTTCTCATCTGCTTACTGTTTATTTAAGTAAAGATGGCTCTCAAACAGAATGACAGAGATTTCCAAACTCAAGATGCTCAGTTCAAGGAAATGTTCCTAAATCTATCCAAGGGGCAAGAAGAATTAAAAACACTCCTCGCTGGTAACATGGCCAAGAAAAACCCTGAAGATAACAAGGATGACCAGTTGGAACAATTGCAAGTTGAGATGGCAACGATGAGAATCCAGATGATGGGTCAGATGGCTCTTATCCAAAATTTAGCTCGGGGACAAGAAGAAAAGAGGATTCTCATCAACAAGCTTCATTAGGACAGATACGACCGTCTGGGGAAAACTTCTAGAATTTGGGGCCTAGTCAATGATCAACCTCTCTTGGTAGATAGGGAATTAGGTGACATGTTCATGCAGGAACATGTTGAAAATAAACTCAGGAACGGTGAAATTCAGCGGAATGCATCTTCAAGTACTCAGAAAAGATCATGCAACGAAAATATGGAGTCCAATATGGTGTACGACCAGAAGGATCGTAATAAGAGTGATATCAACCAATCTGTAGGGGCAGTGTGGATCTCTAATCCAGTACCAGTGCAACAGCAACAATAGGAAATCAGCATAAACAGGACACGCCCAAAAGGAAATTCACCAAAATCAACATGTCCCTGGCTCAGGCATTGCAATACATGTTGAGGATGGAGTTGATTACATTGAAGGATCCTCCTCAGAATCCCAACACCTCTTCTCCTTAGTACAATCCAAATGCGAGGTGTGCATACCATTCTAATAGTCCTGGACATGAAACGAATGACTTTTGGGCGTTGAAAAACAAGATTTAAGACTTGATCGACGAGGGAGAGCAGGAGTTCACACAAGACGGTTAGACTGAATTCTTCTGTCATCCTTCAAAGGCACACGATCTGAAGTGACAAGTTCAGACCGAAAGGATTTTTGTTCATTATAATTTTCAAATTGTAATTTCTTTTGATTGTTCAAACACTTATGTCAACTTTTGTTATTTCATTAATGCATTGCAAATGTTTGTCTTGATTTAATCCATTCGTTTTCACTATACTGAAAGTATGCTTTTACTTCCTTTTTTTTATATTTGACTCTCGATTAAAAGTTGTAAGCCTTTAGAGGGAGGATCATGAAAACAATACCATAATCTCATACGGTATGCTTTTGAACAGACCTTGCTGACGATATACAGGCGTTGTTTCAAATCCTAAACAATGGAGTTATAAGGAAGATAATCCCTAGTCAACCCTTTTGAGCCTAAGAAGTAGGAGTTTTCTTTTTCATGCAAATTGAAACCTTTAATCATAACCTGAGGCAGGGTAGTTTCTCAGTTAATTCAATGGTGCATTCAATCGCAAGCTTTCCCTTCATACACAATGAGTAGTGTCGGAGGTATCCTTCCAAACAAAAGATGGCGATGGTTCCGCATAATTATTAAAACAGACAGTCATTATATTTCAAAAGAAAAGCCCGCTAAGTCAGAACATATAAAGGAGACTTAAGGAAAAAATTGGGGCATCCCGCTGACTGTAATCACAAAAGAAATAGTTCAGGCAAAAGGTAGGGATAATAAAATGAAAAAAAGAGGTCTCTATAAATACTCAACAAAAAGAAAAGGTTACAAAAATGACTGCCTTCTCAAATAAACTTTCAGTATTTGAACCATCACCGAAATATCAGGGCAAAGAGTCAAGACTCAATTGGGATCTAAACACACAATTAACTGAGTATAGGACTAAAGAACATCATGAAGAATGGGTTGGGTACAAACAAAGTTTGAGCCTTTATCCTTTGTTTCTTAAACCGTGAACCAGGCCACGTTACAACCCTTAAAAGTCTTAACTGAAGCACGGGTTAGTTCGAAAGCATACTATTACAAAAAGGTATCCTGACTCCCGTAAGGTTTACTATAAAATCCTGAGTTGAATTCATATTCTTACAAAATTCTATTTGTTTACTAAAAATGCATTTTCAAAACTTCAAGACAAACATAAGTTTTTCATTTTTAAATGACATTGTTTGCTTATGACTAATTGTTCGACAGCAGAGAAATTTGCACGACGAATATTCAATGAACAGAAATCCTCTCAATAAATAGAATCACCTAAAATGGAAAGACATTTCCAATAACATGCCTTTCATGATCACGGGGAATGGCATGGTGTCCAACTGATCTGGGGGCATTCGATTTAAGATTCAAGGAATCTCTCAAAAGTGTCGAATATTCAGGGGCAGATCTCCATCTGAATCACTTGGGGCATTAAACATGAATTCCAACAAAGGATCACGTATGATCGAGCAAACATTTTTCTGGAAGTAATACAACACTTACTGCTATGGACAGTGACAATTCTCTACACCCGGTGAACGCAAACATAATCGGAAAATACTACGCATGAAAAAGACCCGCTAGGTTGACTGGCCTAGGCCAAAATAAGGGCATCCCGGCGAACCAAAAGAGTTCGAGCAAAATTAGGGATATATATAAATAAAACTATACACCCGGCAAGTCGAAAACCTTAAAAGGCGGCTTAGGAAAAAAAGGGTATCCCGGTGGACTGAAAATCTGAAAGGACAGTCCAGGCAAAAGTTTAGGATTAAAGCGTACGACTATGCTCCGTCATCTCGTCACCTGTCTATAAATAGAATATTTTTCACCCTGATCAGCAGTCACCGAGAGCTCTAGGAGTTAAGGATGTCCAAGCCATCCATAAAATCCACACAAGCCACTCCATGAGATTATCCCTACAGGGTAATCTTCACAAGTTCATACATTCCTTGCAATTTCCACGGCAGATTGCTCTGGCTGATAAAGGAGTATGATCTTCTCCCCAGAAATATCACCAACCTATGGAGTTCCAAACAGTACAGTTCATGAAGTTTCTCTTCCCCAGTTAAGCTTGTTCCTTCGAGTTTGTAAAACCCCTTCAGACTTCTGATCTCCAGCAGAGTTCATTTCCTTAACAAGGGTGTTTCCTCGGCAAGAGTATTTCTCCATCAACAAGGTTTATTTCCCCAAACAGATTCTCTTCTAGATACAGTTCAGATACATTCTAGATATAGATTCATTTTGACACTCATTCTAGATCCACTTCTAGATACAGTTCAGATACAATCTGAATATAGATTTATTATGACACTCATTCCAGATCATCATCTAGATACAGTTCAGATACAATCTAAATATAGATTCATTCTGACACTCATTCCAAATCCACTTCTAGATACAGTTCAATTACAGTCTAAATATGGATTCATTCTAACACTTATTCCAGATTCATTTCTAGATAAGGTTCAGATACAATATAAATATAGATTAATTCTGATACTCATTCTAGATACAGTTCAAATACGATCTAGATATGGATTTTATTTTTATACTCATTCAGTATACCTTCCAGATACAGTTTAGATATGATCCAGATATGGGGGTCATTCTGATACTCATTCAGTGCATCTTCCAGATACGATTCAGATAGAGTCCAGATATGGATATCATTCTGATACCCATTCAATATATCCTCATATACAATCAAGGCATAGATTTATTTTGACACTCCCTAGCTTGAGTGTGCTTCTACCACAAATCACCGGCAAAACTCTCTTCCCCAGTGAAGTCAACATTATCCCAAGAGAGTTGTTACTGAATCTAAAATCGGATCAGATGTCAGTCAACTTTATCCTTCTCAGGCGAGTCATAAAGTTATCCATCGATGTTATCCCTAGTCAAGGTATACAAGGAATTATAACTCCCCATTAGAGCAAAGAGAAACCAAAGTTTTGAACTCTTCTTCCCTAAGCAGTAGTTAACAATCTCCAACAGAGTTCCCTCAGAAAGCAGAAATCAATGTTCCCCAGCGGATTTTCCTTAAACAAGAAAGCATGAGTCCCCAGTGGAAACAATCCCCAGAAGATAGAATATACACATACTCTTCATCCCCAGCAACAATCAGGGATATATTTTCCTCAGACTAAGATGCTGCTCAAATTTGCAAATTCACTTCAATAACATTTTTCACATTCACCATCATTTACCAATACCATAGCATATGCATACGAAACGCATATAGCACAATCTCATTTATTTTGAGAACGTCATTACGCAATGCTTTCATACATCATGACGTTGCATACAACTAACCCTTTATCTTTTCAGGTAAAGTCTATAAACAGACGAATATCATCAACTATCTACATGACTAGACAAATTTCTTTAGAAACTAAATTCTGACAAGTATTTCCCTCAAAGACTTTCCACAAAAAGTCATTCTAAAAAATATTTCTTCTAGATGAATTTAGGCGTAGACATATTCTAGTGCATCATTCAGACGAAATCAAGCACGGATTCCTTCTAGTACCTTTTGAAGTAGTAGTCGCCATAGATTCCTTCTGGTACCCTTCAAAGTAGTAGTCGCCATAGATTCCTTCCAGTACCTTGTGAACTAGTAGTCTCCATAAATTCCTTCTAGTACCCTTTGAAGTAGTAGTCACCATAGATTCCTTCTGGTACCCTTTGAAGTAGTAGTCGACATAGATTCCTTCTAGTACCTTGTTGAAGTAGTAGTCGCCATAGATTCTGTCTGGTACCCTTTGAAGTAGTAGTCACCATGGATTCTTGCTGGTACCCTTTGAAGTAGTAGTCTCCATAGATTCCTTCTAGTACCCTTAGAAGTATTATTCGCCATAGATTCCTTCGAGTACCTTGTGCAGTAGTAGTCTCCATGGACTCCTTCAGGTACCCTTCAAAGTAGTAGTCTCCATAGATTCCTTCCAATACCTTGTGAAGTAGTAGTCACCATAGATTCCTTCTAGTACCCTTTAAAGTAGTAGTTGCCATAGATTCCTTCCAGTACCTTGTTCAAGTAGTAGTCGCCATAGATTCCTTCTGGTACCCTTTAAAGTAGTAGTCGCCATAGATTCCTTCTGGTACCATTAAAAGTAGTAGCCGCCATAGATTCCTTCTAGTACCTTGCTGAAGTAGTAGTCGCCATAGACTCCTTCTGGTACCATTTTAAGTAGTAGTCGTCATAGATTCCTTCGGGTACCCTTTGAAGTAGTAGTCGCCGTAGATTCCTTCTGGTACCTTGTTGAAGTAGTAGTCGCCATGGATTCCTTCTGGTAACCTTTTAAGTAGTAATCACCATAGTACCCTTTGAAGTAGTAGTCGCCATAGATTCCTTCTGGTACCCTTTGAAGTAGTAGTCGTCATAGATTCCTTCTGGTACCCTTTGAAGTAGTAGTCATCATAGATTCTTTCCAGTACCTTATTGAAGTAGTAGTTGCTATAGATTCCTTCTGATACCCTTTGAAGTAGTAGTCGCCATAGACTCCTTCTGGTACCCTTTGAAGTAGTAGTCGCCATAGATTCCTTCTGGTACCCTTTGAAGTAGTGGTCGCCATAGATTCCTTCTGGTACCCTTTGAAGTAGTAGTCGCCATAGATTCCCTCCAGTACCTTGTGAAGTATTAGTCGCCATAGATTCCTTATGGTACCCTTTGAAGTATTAGTCGCCATAGATTCCTTCTGATACCTATTGAAGTAGTAGTCTGACGTAGACTCCTTCCATTACCTATTGAAGCAGTAGTTGGGCGTAGACCCCTTCCGGATACATTTCCTAAAGACCAAGTCAAGCATAGAATTATTCTTATATTTCTATCAATACTTACTTTGGATGGCATCAATAAGCCAACCTCCGACGACTCTCCATCACCTTTGGATGGCATCTATAAGCCCATCTCCGACAATTCTCTGTCACCTCTCTGAATGGCATATCTAAGCATATTCCCTATACAAGAAACCAATAATGTTACTTCTTGCACATGCGAGTGCAAATTTCTGGGCACTTAAGTGTTCAATCATCTTCTACCCTCAAATCACGAATGGCAAACAATCCAATCTAACTCTTTAGGTTAAATATGATTGAACAGAGGAAGCTACTTTACCCCAAAAATTTTCCTCACATTTTTCTCAAAGCATTCTTTCAAGGCTCTTCAAGTAGTCAAGACACTCAAGGGTTGACTAGTCAAGATGCACCTCCTAAACCAAAGGCCTACAACTAGGGTTTTGAGTTTCTCAAAGAAATTTTGTTTGCAAAGGTCCCAAGTGGTTTCCATGGTTCTTCATATGTCCTCAACAAGGTTCATGTCAAGTTTTAAGCCCTACATCACAAGTTTGCTCAATCAATGGCTCAAATGTTTGAAAATCAACTATATTGGTCAAAAAGTCAACTATGGTCAACATATAGTCAAACTTTAAGATTTTTTGTCAATGTCAACATTTTGAAGTGAGGGTTGATCATGATTCCCCAAGGAAAGTCCTCAGATCATCAAAAGTCAAGAATTGCCAAATTAGGGTTTCCTTAGGAGAAGTCAACTGAACTTTGACCAAGCACAACTTTCACATGCTTCATCAACTTTTGTCAAACCAAAGCCTATTTTGAAGGAAATTCAATCCTCGACAACTTTTCTTTTTTATCAAGTCCAAAAAATGCTTCATTTGGAAGATATGATCTCATAGATTAAAGTTCATTTTCGAAAGTCAACAAAAGACACTTTTTATCAAGGCAACTTACAACAAGATAATTTCTTCAAAAGAAAAAATGATCAACGTAGAGATTTTAGAGGACATCTTGGGATTTCTAATAAGTATAAGATCATCTTCAAAAGATGAAAATTGAGAAAGTTATGAGTTGCACAAGTTGGGGAATTTTGAAGAAATTCATGAAGTACAAATTGAGCAAAATTGCATTTTTGAACCTATGAGCCTAGTTTTTGATGTTCAAACATGTCCATAACATCTTAGAGGATCTATAAGTCCATTTTTGCATGACCTTGATTTTTATTTTTTTATTTTATATTTATCTTGATTTTTATTTAATTTAAAATCAAATAAATTAAATAAAAGTACAATAAAACATGGGATAATGTATTTGGGCTTAACTTGACCCATCATGGAGCCCAATATTTTGTGCAAAGACCAACAAAAATTGTCTTGGTTCATGCAAAAAAAGGAATTGGCAAGAATCATTCAAATATGTCCAACTTTCAATTTGTTAGATTTTTTGTCTCATGACCTTGAAAGCTTGATTCCTTTCCATATTGGTCTGCTCTCCTCCCTTCTCTCTATATAAAGCACTACAAGGCAAGCCAAAAAGAACAAAAATTATTGCATAACAAAGCTCTCTCAAATTCTCAAAAAAAAATTCAAAAGTTGCAAAACTCATAAACCTGAGTTTTAGCTTCTCCCATTCAAAACCAGTGACTCCTTAATGCTTCTGAGACCTCCAGGAGGCGATTCATATCATTACCCAACCCCCACGCATCTCAGATCATCCTTACAACCATCCCACGATTTTTTGGTAAAATTTTGATTCTAAACTCTCTTATCATGTAACTTAAACCAGTTTTATGTATTCATTCTTGTTATTATTGATATTGTGAGTAAATCTGACGTTTTACATGTAAGCATGAGCAGAAATAACATGATGCCATGGTTAGGGCGTGGAATGTAGGAAGCTTCAGATTTCGTGATTCAGGAGTTCTTAACCCAAACTAATGGCACCACTGAGATCGCAGGATCCAATATATTGGATCTAGAGTTTTGCTTTTTTTTTTATTGATTTTGAAGGTTTTGAAGAAAAAAACCCCATCGGAGATGATTGTGTTTTCCACCTTCCATGGTGGTTTGAAAAACGCAGAGGAGGTCAACAGCGGCGTGGCTGAACGAAATGTCATGACAGGCCCATTGTTTCTTTTTATTATTTTTTACTTAATTTACATTTTCTTTTTTTTAATTAATTAATATCTTTTAATCATAAAAATAAAAAAATCACAAAAATATTAGACTTAGGTTTTTTTAATTAAATTAATTTTGATTTAATTATTTAATCATTTTCGATTTAAATATATAATCAATTAGAATTAGGTTTCTATTAATTTAATTATTATTTTTTCCTAAACAGAAATAACAAAAATATTTCTTTTCACCACTTAGATTATTTTTAGGTTTTACATCTTTCCCCTCTTTTCTTCCTCGCGCGTTTATCTATTTTTATTCACATTATTTTCACAATTATGTAATTGTACATGCGATGTAATAGACTTTAACTATGACCTTTTTACTTTGTCTTTCCCCCATTTTTAGTTTGTAATTCCCCCCATCCCGAAGCGTTGTAATAATGTAGATTCAAATTTCCGTATTTTTATTTTTCGTACCTATATTAACTGCTAGATGTATGCTAATAGGCTTGCATGGAAAGAATTAAAAACAAACGCAAGAAAACCTAACACTCAAGATAAACATAACTGAAATACAACACACTCGCACCTCTAAGGTACCTCCACTTGTTGCCTTCAGAAAAACAGTCATGTTCCTCGAACGTGGGACACTTTAGCAAAGTCCCTCGATACAAAGATCATAGTCCCTCGATGACCCTTCGATGTTGCCTTTTGGTAAATGATCTAGTCCCTTACGATAAAATTTCTAAAGTGTCATACGAGTTGCCTTTATGACTGTACGATGACCCGCGCTTGTCCCTCAAAATATCCAACGACAGGGCTTCCTACTAACTAATAGTAGGATAGCATTGTCTAAAGGAAAAGAGGAAAAGAACAAAGACCATTTGAGTAGGTAGACCGTTAATAGTTGCTTGCTCATAAAAACAAACAAAACAATTTTTTTTACACATACACAAACTTTTCTCTAAAATATTTTCAAAGACAAAACACTTTGTATACGTTCTCAACGATACGAGAAACATTACAAAGTTCTCCGCGCTAAGGCGTCTTTTCAAAAATATTTTCAAAACACACAAACACAAAGCATTTTCAAAAGTGAGCTAGCAACTAAGAGCCCTTAGATAACTATGGATAAAAATGGTTCTAATACCTTCCCTTTCCATAACCTACCCCCCGAACTCAAAATCTTTAAAAAAGGTCTTTCCTGTTCTTTTCACCCTTTCCTTTGTTGGATAAAAGAAAAGCCGGTGGCGCCTCTTGCTATCCGCAACATTTGCGATAAAACGCAAAACCAACAAAGTCATATCTCCTACCGTATTACCGAACTTGCGACTCTACTAGGGAGATTGGACTAAAAGTGGGGTTTACCTTAGAGATAGTTCACATATAAATGCTTTACCTGTTTGACCTGCTTGCTTTACATTTCGGGTTAAGTTTGGGTATTCTTGTATATATTCTATACCCGGATCTAGGGCACATTAGGCTAGTAGCAATACATCGTGGGGACTATGCATCATAATACCGACATGGTTGAAATGATGGCTATGTTAGTGTGACACATTTGTTGGTACCGGTATCCCTTGAGTCCAGTCAAAGAGAATATGGGGTCGCTGTGTGGTGTCATGAAGCACTAACTGACTTAAGAACCTTAGTTGAACAACTTGGCCATTAGAAAGTAGTGAGATAGACGACTTTGGTGCAAGACTAAAGTTGGTTGGTACTCGATGCTACACTGATTGAGATCGGACTCTCGGGATATTTCGGTCGCTAATAAAGAAGCTTGTGTTGAAACAATTCCCGAGAGAAAGATCATTAATGTTGAGATCCTTTAGAATCTGGTTACTTTTTTTTAGGACAGGTTAAACCAACTAAAATTTAAGATGGTACTACCTAGAAACTCCATGCAATCCTGAACCTAAGGCTACTTGTGTGACTTGTTTGCATTTATTATCTAACAACTTGAACTCCTTGCAGGAATTGTTTGTATTCATTATCCAATAACTGAGTCTTCTTGCAAGACTTACTTGTTTTCATCACCTTACACTTTTGCTTGGTGCATAACATCATGCCATAGAATTTTCATTAACCATTTCAAGGATCTCAAGGGGGAGTGATGCAGGTTATCATGAACCAGGCGCCTAGCAAAGGGCAAAAGGATTTATTTTCCTCTAACCAAATGTCTTCAAGGTATCATGAACCAGACACCTAGCCAGGGGCAAGGGGATTTATTTTCCTTTAACCAATAATGTTAAATACCAAAGGACGTTATCTTGAGTCAAAGGCTATGACCCACTCGACATGGTGAGCTTGATTCTCATAGAAGAATAGTCAATGATACGAAGTTCTTTAACCAAAACTGCAGCCAGATTCGACTTCTAACATTTTCTTACCCCGCGAGATCCTTGAAAAAATTGCATCTACATATCAGGCATCATGTCATAACAGGTTTCCCCCATACAGGTTTTCTCATCTGCTTACTGTTTATTTCAGTAAAGATGGCTCTCAAACAGAATGACTGAGATCTCCAAATCAAGATGCTCAGTTCAAGGAAATGTTCCTAACTCTACCCAAGGGGCAAAAAGAATTAAAAACACTCCTCGCTGGGAACACGGCCAAGAAAAACCCTGAAGATAACAAGGATGACCAGTTGGAACAATTGCAAGTTGAGATGGAGACGTTGAGAATCCAGATGATGGGTCAGATGGCTCTTATCCAAAATTTAGCTCAGCGACAAGAAGAAAAGAGGATTCTTATCAGCAAGCTTCATCAGGACAGATACGACCGTCTGGGGAAAACTTCTAGAATTTGGGGCCTAGTCAATGATCGACCTCTCTTGGCAGACAGGGAATTAGGTGACATGTTCATGCGGGATAATGTTGAAAATAAAATCAGGAATGGTGAAATTCTTGGGACTGCATCTTCAAGTGCTCATAAGAGATCATGCAACGAAAAGAAGGAGTCCAATACTGTGTACGACCAGAAAGATCGTAATAAGAGTAATCTCAACCAATCTGTAGGGGTAGTGCGGATCTCTAATCCAGTACCAGTGCAACAGCAACGACAAGGCAATCAACGTAAACAGGACATGCCCAAAAGGAAATTCACCAAAATCAACATGTCCTTCGCTCAAGCATTATAATACATGTTGAGGATGGAGTTTATTACGTTGAAGGATCCTCCTCAGAATCCCAACACCTCCTCTCCTCAGTACAATCCAAATGCGAGGTGTGCATACCATTCTAATAGTCCTAGACATGATACGAATGAATGATTGGCATTGAAAAACAATATTCAAGACTTGATCGGCGAGGGAGTACTGGAGTTTACACAAGATGGTCAGACTGAATTCTTCTGTCATCCTTCAGAGGCACACCATCTGAAGTGACAAGTTCAGACGGAAAGGCTTGTTGTTCATTAGAATTTTAAAATTGTAATTTCTTTTGATTGTTCGAACACTTATGTCAACTTTTGTTATTTCAATAATGCATTGCACATGTTTGTCTTGATTTAATCCATTCATTTTCATTATACTAAAACTATGCTTTTACTTCCTTTTTGTGATATTTGAATCTCGATTAAAAGCTGTAAGCCTTTAAATGGAGTATGACGAAAACAATACCATAATCTCATACAATATGCTTTTGAACAGACCATTGTCATGACATACAGGCGTTGTTTCAAATCCTAAATAGTGGAGTTATAAGGAAGATAATCCCTAGTCAACCCCTTTGAGCCTAAGAAGTTGGAGTTTTCTTTTTCAGGCAAATTGAAACCTTTAATCATAACCTGGGGCAGGGTAGTTTCTCAGTTAATTCAATGGTACATTCAATAGCAAGCTTTCTCTTCGTACATAATAAGAAGTTTCGGAGGTATCCTTCCAAACAAAATATGGTGATGGTTTCGCATAATTATTAATACAGACAGTCATTATATCTCAAAATAAAATCCCGCTAAGTAAAAACCTATGAAGGAGACTTACGAAAAAAACATGGGCATCCCGCTGACTGTAATCACAAAAGAAATAGTTCAAGCAAAAGGTAGGGATAATAAAATCAAAAAAAGAGGTCGCTAGAAATCCTCAACAAAAAGAAAAGGTTACAAAAATGACCGTCTTCTCAAATAAACATTCAGTATCTGAACCATCACCGAAATATTAGGGCAAATATTCCAGACTCAATTGGGATCTTAACGCACAATTAACTGAGTATAGGATTAAAGAACATCATGAAGAACAGGTTGGTTACAAACAAAGTTTGAGCCTTTATCCTTTGTTTCTTAAATCGGAACCAGTCCATGTTACAACCCTTAAAAGTCCTATCTGAAGCACGGGTTAGTTCGAAAGCATACTATTACAAAAGGTATCCTGCTCCCGTAAGGTTTACTATAAAATCTTGAGTTGAATTCATATTATTACAAAATTTTGTTTGTTTACTAAAAATGAATTTTCCAAACTTCAAGACAGACATAAGTTTTTCATTTTTAAATGACATTATTTGCATATGACTAATTGTTCGGCAGCAGAGAAATTCGCACGACGAATATTCAATGAACGGAAATCCTCTCAATGAATAGAATCACCTCAGATGGAAAGACATTTCCAATAACATGCCTTTCATAATCAAGGGACATGACATGGTGTCCAACTGATATGGGGGAATTCGGTTTAAGATTCAAGGAATCTCTCAAAAGTGTCGAATAGCCAGGGGCAGATCTCCATCTGAATCACTTGCGGAATTAGACACGAATTCCAAAAAAGGATCACATACGATCGAGCAAACATTTTTATGGAAGTGCTACAACACTTACTGCTATGGACAGTAACAATTTTCTGCACCAGGTGAACACGGACATAGTCGGAAAATACTACGCATGAAGAAGACCCGCTAGGTTGACTGGCCTAGGCAAAAATAAGGGCATCCCGGTGAACCAAAAGAGTTCAAGCAAAATTAGGGATATATAAATAAAACTATACACCCAGCAAGTCGAAAACATTAAAAGGCGGCTTGGGAAAAAAGGGTATCCCGGTGGACTGAAAATCTGAAAGGACAGTCTAGGAAAAAGTTTTGGATTAAAGCATTCGACTATGCCCCGTCATCTCGTCACCTGTCTATCAGTAGAAGATTTGTCACCCTGATCAGCAGTCACTGAGGACTATGCCCCGTCATCTCGTCACCTGTCTATCAGTAGAAGATTTGTCACCCTGATCAGCAGTCACTGAGGACTCTAGGAGTTGAGGATGTTCAAGCCATCCATAAAATCCCCACAGAGCCACTTCCATGAGATTATCCCTACAGGGTAATCTTCACAAGTTCATACATTCCCTGCAATTTCCATGGCAGATTTCTCTGGATGATAAAGGAGTATGATCTTCTCCCCATAAATATCACCAACCTATGGAGTTCCGATCAGTACAGTTCATGGAGTTTATCTTCCTTAGCTGAGCTTGTTCCTCCGAGGTTGTAAAACCCCTTTAGACTTATGCTCTCCAGCAGAGTTCATTTCCTTAACAAGGGTGTTTCCTCATCAAGAGTATTTCTCCATCAACTGGGTTTATTTCCCCAAATAGATTCTCTTCTAGATACAATTCAGATACAGTCTAGATATAGATTCATTCTGACAGTCATTCTAGATCCACTTCTAGAAACAGTTCAGATACAATCTGAATATAGATTCATTATGACACTCATTCCAGATCATCGTCTAGATACAGTTCAGATACAGTCTAAATATAGATTCACTCTGACACTCATTCCAGATCCACTTCTAGATACAGTTCAGTTACAGTCTAAATATAGATTCATTCTAACACTCATTCCAGATCCATTTCTAGATACAGTTCAGATACAATCTAAATATAGATTCATTTTAGATACAGTTCAGATACGATCCAGATATGGATATCGTTCTGATACTCATTCAGTACATTCTAAAGATATAGTTCATATACGATCCAGATATGGATGTCATTCTGATACTCATTCAATGCATCTTTCAGATAGAGTCCAGATATGCATATCATTTTGATACCCATTCAATACATCCTCAGATACAATCAAGGCATATATTTATTCTGACACTCCCCAACTGGAGTGTGCTGCTACCACAAATCATCGTAAAAATTCCCTTCCCCGGTGAAGTCATCACTATCCCTAGAGAGTTGCTACTGAATCTAAAATCGGATCAGATGTCAGTCAAATTTATCTTTCTCAGACGAGTCAGAAATTTATCCATCGATGTTATCCCCAGTCAAGGTATACAAGGAATTATAACTCCCCAGTAGAGAAAAGAACAACCAAAGTTTTGAACTCTTCTTCCCCAAGCAGGAGTTAACACTCAACAACAGAGGAGTCCCCAGTGGAAACAATCCCCAGAATATAGAAGATACACATACTCTTCATCCCCAGTAACAATCAGGGATTTATTTTCCCCAGACTAAGATGCTGCTTAAATTTGTGAATGCACATCAATAACATTTCACATTCACCATCATTTACCAATACCATAGCATATGCATACGAAATGCATATAGCACAGTCTCATTTATTTTGAGAACATCATTACGCAATGCATTTCATATATCATGACATTGCATACAGCTAACCCTTTATCTTTTCAGGTAAATTCTATAAACAGACGAATATCATCAACTATCTACATGACTAGACAAATTTCTTAAGAAACTAACTTTTGACAAGTATTTCCCTCAAAGGCTTTCCCCAGAAAGTCATTCTGGAAAATATCTCTTATAGATGAAGTCGGGCGTAGACATCTTCTAGTGCATCATTCAGACGAAATCAAGCGCAGATTCCTTTTGGTACCCCTTGAAGTAGTAGTCTCCATAGATTCCTTCTGGTACCCTTCTAAGTAGTATTCGCCATAGATTCCTTCGAGTACCTTGTGAAATATTAGTCGCCATAGATTCCTTCTGGTACCCTTTGAATTAGTAGTCGCCATAGATTCCTTCTAGTACCCTTTGAAGTAGTAGTCGCCATAGATTCCTTCCAATAACTTGTTGAAGTAGTAGTTGCCATAGATTCCTTCTGCTACCCTTTGAAGTAGTAGTCGCCATAAATTCCTTCTGGTACCCTTTGAAGTAGTAGTCGCCATAGATTCCTTCTGGTACCCTTTGAAGTAGTAATCTCCATAGATTCCTTCCATTACCTTATGAAGTAGTAGTGGCCATAGACTCCTTCTGGTACCCTTCGAAGTAGTAGTCGCCATAGATTCCTTCCAATACCTTGTGAAGTAATAGTCGCCATAGATTCCTTCTGGTACCCTTTGAAGTAGTAGTTGCCATAGATTTCTTCTGGTACCCTTTGAAGTAGTAGTCGCCATAGATTCCTTCCAGTACCTTATGAAGTAGTAGTCGCCATCGATTCCTTCTGGTACCCTTTAAAGTAGTAGTCTCCATATATTTCTTCCAGTACCTTTTGAAGTAGTAGTCGCCATAGATTCCTTCTGGTACCCTTTGAAGTAGTAGTCGCCATAGGTTCCTTCTGGTACCCTTTGAAGTAGTAGTCACCATAGATTCCTTCTAGTACCTTGTTGAAATAGTAGTCTCCATAGATTCCTTCTGGTACCCTTTGAAGTAGTAGTCGCCATAGATTCCTTTTGATACCCTTTGAAGTAGTAGTCGCCATAGATTCCTTCTGGTACCCTTTGAAGTAGTAGTCGCCATAGATTCCTTCTGGTACCCTTTGAAGTAGTAGTCGCCATAGATTCCTTCCAGTACCTTATGAAGTAGTAGTCGCCATAGATTCCTTCTGGTACCCTTTAAAGTAGTAGTCTCCATAGATTTCTTCCAGTACCTTTTGAAGTAGTAGTCGCCATAGATTCCTTCTGGTACCCTTTGAAGTAGTAGTCGCCATAGGTTCCTTCTGGTACCCTTTGAAGTAGTAGTCACCATAGATTCTTTCTAGTACCTTGTTGAAATAGTAGTCTCCATAGATTCCTTCTGGTACCCTTTGAAGTAGTAGTCGCCATAGATTCCTTTTGGTACCCTTTGAAGTAGTAGTCGCCATAGATTCCTTCTGGTACCCTTTGAAGTAGTAGTCGCCATAGATTCCTTCTGGTACCCTTTGAAGTAGTATTCGCCATAGACTCCTTCCAGTACCTTATGAAATAGTAGTCTCTATAGATTCCTTCTCGTACCCTTTGAAGTAGTAGTCGCCATAGATTCCTTCTGATACCTATTGAAGTAGTAGTCGGGCGTAGACTCCTTCCATTACCTATTGAAGTAGTAATCAAGCGTAGACCCCTTCCGGATACATCTCCTAAAGACCAAGTCAAGCACAGACTTATTCTTATATTTCTATCAACAATTACTTTGGATGGCATCAATAAGCCCATCTCTGACGACTCTCCATCACCTTTGGATGGCATCTATAAGCCCATCTTTGACAATTCTCTATCACCTCTCTGAATGGTATCTCTAAGCCCATTCCCGGTACAATAAACCAAAAACGTTACTTCTTGCACAGGCTAGTGCAAATTTTTGGGCACTTAAGTGTTCAATCATCTTCTACCCTCAAGTCACGAATGACGAACAAGCCAATCTAACTCTTTAGGTTAAAGAAGATTGAATAGGGGCAGCTGTTGTACCCCAAAATTTCCCCCCACATTTTTCTCAAAGCATTCTTTCAATGCTCTTCAAATAGTCAAGACACTCAAGGGTTAACTAGTCAAGATGCACCTCATAAACCAAAGGCCGACAACTAGGGTTTGGATTTTCTCAAGGAAATGTGGTTTTCAAAGGTCCCAAGTGGTTTCCATGGTTCTTCATAGCTCCTCAACAAGGTTCATGTCAAGTTTCAAGCCCTACATCACAAGTTTGCTCAGTCAATGGCTCAAATGTTTGAAAATTAACTATATTGGTCAAAAAGTCAACTATGGCCAACATACAGTCATACTTCAAGATTTTTGGTCAACGTCAATATTTTGAAGTGAGGGTTGATCATGATTCCCCAAGGAAAGTCCTCAGATCATCAAAAGTCAAGAATTGCCAAATTAGGGTTTCCTTAGGAGAAGTCAACTGAACTTTGACCAGACATTACTTTCACATGCTTCATCAACTTTTCCCCAACCAAAGCCCATTTTAAAGGAAATTCAATTCTCTACAACTTAGATTTTTTTTCTCAAGTCCAAAAAATGCTTCATTTGGAAGATATGATCTCATACATTATAGGTTATTTTCAAAAGTCAACAAAAGACACGTTTAGTCAAGGCAACTTACGTCAATATAATGTCTTCAAAAGCACAAATTATTAATATAGAGATTGTATAGGGCATCTTGGGATTTCCAAAAAGTCCAAGATCATCTTCAAAAGATGAAAATTGAGCAAGTTATGAGTTGCACAAGTTGGGGAATTTTGAAGAAATTCATGAAGTACAAATTGAACAAAATTGCATTTTTGAACCTATAAGCCTAGTTTTTTATGTTCAAACATGTCCATAATATCTTAGAGGACCTCTAAGTCCATTTTTTCATGACCTTGATTTATATTTATTTTTATTTTATATTTATCTTGATTTTTATTTAATTTAAAATCAAATAAATTAAATGAAAATACAATAAAACATGGGATAATGCATTTGGGCTTAACTTGACCCATCATGGAGCCCAATATTTCGTGCAAAGACCAACAAAAGTTGTCTAGGTTCATGCAAAAACAGAATTGGCAAGAATCATTCAAATATGGCCAACTTTTAATATGTTGGATTTTTCATCTCATGGCCTTGAAAGCTTGATTCCTTGCCATATTGGTCTGCTCTCGTCCCTTCCCTCTATATAAAGCACTACAAGGCAAGCCAAAAAGGACAAAAATTATTGCATAATAAAGCTCTCTCAAATTCTCAAAAAAAATTTCAAAAGTTGCAAAACTCATAAATCTGAGTTTCAGCTTCTCCCATTCAAAACCAGCGACTCCGTCATCCTTCTAAGATCTATAAGAGGCAATTCATATCATTACCCAACCCCCACGCGTCTCAGATCATCCTTACAACCATCCCACGGTGTTTTGGTAAAGTTTTGATTCTAAACTCTCTAATCATGTAACTTAAACTAGTTTTATGCATTTATTCTTGTTATTATTGATATTATGAGTAAATCAAACGTTTTACATGTAAGCATGAAGGCAGATATAACATGATGCCATGGTTAGGGCGTGTGTTGTACCCCAAAATTTTCCCTCCCATTTTTCACTCAAGATGATATCCTAGGGTTTCTTAAATAATCAATTTGGCTCAAAAGTTGATCAAACATATTCTCTTCCTAGGTAACCAGTCAGCAATTAGGGTTTTGTGCACTTCTCAAAGGTTTTCCCAATCCATGACCTAAATAACTGCAAAGGCATTTGTGCGATTTATATTTGTTTTCTTAACTATAGTCTTCTGGAGATTGAAGTTACTTTTGAGGGCATATTCTGTTTGAATAAGGTGCAAGGTCTAAAGCTATCATCTTTAAGCAATCATGATTGAGGTTTCAATTAACGATTTGGGTTTGAGCTTTTGAACATTTATTTTGTTTAAGAGTGTCAAGATACATGATTCATCCTATCATATTATGTTTACTTGAAGTGCAAGTTATCAAGCCAGGATGCTTATTCAAAACATTCAAACCAAGAATTGCCAAATTAAAATATAAAAAACTCAGAAGTTTTGTACAACAAATTTTCATTATTACTCAAGCTTTGTTCATTACAGTTTTGTGGGTCTTTCACAAATGATTACAAGTGATTACAAAAATTACAAGTAAAATACAAAGTTCAAATCTACAAAGGAAATTTGCTTCTTCTTCAAGACTCCTTGCTTCATCCTCGAGAAATTCTCTATTTTCTAGCCATTGTCTTGCTTGCCATTTATTTGTACATGTGACAGAAGAAAAGAAAATATTAGCAAAAATCAATATTAAAAAGTCCAAGCAAATTTGATTTTTTATCATTGGGGTTTGCTTTTAGGAATCAGAATTTTGTTTGTCCATTTTTCCCTATTTTTGTAAATCTCAAAACCTAGGTTTTAGTTCACAAAAAAAGGGAAAAATAAATAAATATACAAATTGAACAGGCAAGGAAACAAGTTCAAACAGCAGCGGTCAAAATGCACAAGTCAAACAATACCAAACATCCAAACTGCATCACAAAAAAGGCAGTGCTTTGCAAAGCAATTACAACAGCACAAGATGCAAGGCAACAGGCTGAAAATAGCAGACAGCAAGCAAGCTGTCCAAATCAGAAATCAAAGGCAGCAACACAAAGCTATAACAGAACAAAACAAACAATATGCAAGCAACAAGCCAAAAGCATCAAATGCTGTAATATAAGTCAGCATCATCATTTTCCCAAGAAAATAAGCAAACCCTTCAGAAATGCATCAAAAGTAAAAATTCTTTATCTCACAAAGAGAGGAAAGAGGAAAGATATCACCTAGCCAGCAAATGCTAAGACAAACAGGTTGCTATAAGAAACAGTCCAAGAAAACCTGCCCAAAAAGCCTCCCTATGCTGCCATAGCAGTCCAAAAATCTGTCCAAGTTCTGCACAAAAGCATGTCAACATAAAACATAGCAACTAGTCTGCAATACAGTCCAAAAATGCCCAGACTTGCACCAAAATGGAAACAGTCCAAGTTGCACTCAAAAGCCAAAAACTAGAAAAGCCAAAACTGTCAAAATTCAAAGTTTTTTTCCCTCCTGTTTTTTCACCCTATTCAGATAACAAGTTTTTACTGTTTTATAGAGGAGAGACATACAGAACTGAAAAAGAAAGGAAGAAGAACAAAAAACTACAAAAAACTCAGAACCAAAAAGTTCAAGAGATCCCTTTATTTTCAAACCAAAAGAGCATCATAGTATCCATCAAAACATCATCAAACCATCACCAAAATCAACTGAAACATCATCAAACCATCTCCAAACCAACAGAACATCATAGTATACATAAAAACATTATCAAACCATCACCAAAATCAACTAAAACATCATCAAACCATCTCCAAACCAACAGAACATCATAGTATCCATCAAAACATCATCAAATCATTACAAAAAACCATAACAGAACTAGCAAACTAGCAAACCACAAAAAACTCAGAATCAACAAGTTCAAGAGATCCTTTTGTCTCAAACTAATTGAAACATCATAGAACCATCACAAAAAAACCAGAACAGAACTAGCAAACTAGCAAACCGCAAAAAAATCAGAATCAACAAGTTCAAGAAATCTCCTTGTCTCAAATCAACTGGAACATCATAGTATTCATCAAAACACAGTCATCCCAACCATCATCCAAAAAACAGCAAACAACAAAAACCCTAATCTGATAACTGGGATAACACGAACTCAGAAGGAGAAAGAAGTCACTCACAAACACAGAGTCAGAGCTATCTTACCGAAAAGAACATTAGGAGGTTAGTAAGGTTATAGATATGGACCTCACCAAGCAATCTCTTTATTCTCTTTCCTTCCTCTCATTGAATATACTGTTGCATGCATCGCTATCTTTGCCATTTTCATCAAACGAAAATTAGGGTTTCATTTTCCCCTTTCTAGATTTAGGGTCACCAAGCAAAAATCTGCAGAAATTAGTCACGAATTAGTAACTAGCAGAAAGAGACGATCGGAAAAATGTAAAAAAAGTAAGGTTTTGAGACATGTCGCCGCCGTCACTGCCGTAAGGCGATTTCTGGTGCGGCCAAAGGGTTTTCTTAGGTGAAGGCCCATGGCAAGAGAGAAGAGAGAGGGCGGAGCGTTCAAGAGAGATAAAAAATGTTGAGTTATGAGGCTTGGTTTCAGTGTAAGTGAGTTTTGTGTTGTTTGATAACAACACTCTGGACCAATCCAGTGGTGACACTTGTCACCACCTCTTTAGTTGCCCTGAATGATCCCCCACTTGCAACCCCGTGTTAATTTGATACGCCCTCATCATCCATCCCTCTGATCAATTATCACTCCATTTCAACGCGTCTTAGATACATGCCCATGGTACACCTCCAGGAAGTTACTACACTGGATTAGCCAGAAGCATTTGGGCCTATTAATTTCTGCACCCCCTGTTTTACTTTTTTTGCAATCCCATTTCTATTTTTCTACTTTATATTTTTTTTGTTGTTAATATTTTCTTCTTCATTATTTGATTTTTATTTTTTTCAGCATATATTTAAAAAATGTAAATATGTTAACATTTGTTTTAAATCATTATTAACTTTAAAATAATTTTTGTTTGACATTATTAATTAAGTCCTTAATTAATTTTATCAAATGGGAAGAGTTTTAACCTAAATAATTATTTAACGGTTTGGACTTGTATTGTGTGGTTCAAATAGTTATTTCTTACTATCATCCCCATTTGTAAATTTATACCCCCATTCCCGAAACTCTGTAATAGCGTAGAATTTCAATTCCCGCAATTTACTGTTTTCTTTATACTATATAGTAATTAGGTGTGTATGGCAAGATTTAAAATCAATCGCTAGATAACCTAATTTCAAAGACAAAATAACTTGAATCAAACACACTTTTTCACACGCGCACCTCCTGGGTAACCTCGCTTATTGCCTCGGAAACATAGTCATGTCCCTCGAATATGGGACGCTTTAGCAATGACCCTTCGATAAAAAAGTTCGTTAGTCCCTTGATGACCCTCGACGTTTCCTTCGATAAAACGATCTAGTCCCTTACAAAAATTGCTAAAGAGTCTCATAAATTTCTTTCGATGACTGTAAAATTATCCCACGCTTGTCCCTTCACATCCAACGACGGGGCTTCTTACCAAATCAATGGTAAGATAGCAACATCTAAAGGAGGAAGAAAAGAACATTTGAGACCTTTCGAGTAGGTAGATTCGCTCCTAGTTGCTCGCTTGCTCACGACAAAAACATTTTTACACCAACACTTTCATCTCGAAACATTTTCAAAAGACAAGACCTTTTGTATACATTCTTATAGAGACGAGAACCATTGCAAAACATCTTTTCAAAACTATTTTCAAAAACACATTCCACAAACACATCTTTGAACTATTTTTCGAAACAACACTTTGTACGCGTTCTTATAGAAACGAGAATTGTTACAAAGACATTTTCAAAATACTTTCAAAAACCACACCACAAGCATATTGTCAAACAAAAGCAAGTGATCTAGCGAGTAACTAAGAGCCCGTAGATAACTACGGATGAAAAGGGTGCTAATACCTTCCCTCTTCATAATCTACCCCCCAAACCCGAGAAATAATCTCAAAAGGTCTTTCCTGTGCCTTTTTACCTTTCCTTTTGGATAAAAGAAAAGTCAGTGGTGACTCTTGCTATCTGCACAAATGCGATTGAAACGTAAAACCTCAAGTCAGTTCTCCCACCGTATCACAGAATTGGCGACTCTGTTGGGGAATGTTAAAAGTGGGGTTACCTTAGGGTTAGATCACCTTTACTTGCTTTCATTGTTTGATTTGTATGCTTTACATTTTGTTCTTTGTTTGGGCTTGCTTTGATCCTCCGCCCGGATCTGGGACACCTTTTTAGGTAAATAGCAATAGATTGTGGAAACTGTACAGCATAGACCGATATGGTTGAAACAATGGCTATGTTAGTGTGACGCATTTTTGGGTATCGGTATCCCTCGTGATGAATCGAGGAGAATACAGGGCCGCTGAGTGGCGTCATGAAGCACTAATTGACTTTAGAACCCTAATTGAACAAACTTGGCCATTAGGACGTGGTGAGATAGCCGGTTTCGGTGAAGAGCTGAAAATTGGTTGATAATTGATACTACACTCATTGAGGCTAGACTTTTGGAATATCTCGACCGCAAGAAAAGATTATTGTGTTGAGACAATGCCTAAGAGAAAGGTCGGTGATATTGAGATCCTTTAGAACCCGATCGCTATTACTAGGACAAGTTGAGATAACTAAACTTCAAGAGGGTACTTACCTACAAAACTCATGCAAGCCTAAAACATAGGGACCTGTTTGTTGTGTGTGTATATATTTACTTGTACATAAACATCATAAACATTATGAACATCATACGCATGCTCACTAACCATTTCAAGGATTTAGAAATTTATCTTTGTTTTTGTTTTGTAGGACATGAGTTCTCTCAGAAGAAACACCATCCGAATCAGCTTTGTAAAAGCACACCCTCAACTTCAAAAGCTAGCTTCAAGAGTGCCCGGGGATTCTCCTTTTACCAAGAAGTATGGTCGACTCCTCAGTTTGGCGACATCCAACTTCCAAGAAGAGATAATGTGTGTACTATTCCAATTCTTTGATCCCGTATATCATTGTTTCACTTTCCCAGACTATCAGTTGGTACCTATATTGGAAGAGTTCTCCCTACTCTTAGGGGTGCCCGTGCTTGATCAGATACCGTTCATCGGTCTATAAGGGATTCCAAAACCTGAAGTCATCGCCGAATCTTTTCATATGAAGAGGGCCAACATCATAGCCAATTGGGAGACAAGAAGCGGGGTTAAAGGCTTTCTAGCTAAGTTTCTATTGGAAAAAGCTCGTTCATTCTGGGATGACATGGATTTCCAAGCTTTCGGAGACGTCCTAGCTCTTCTCATTTATGGTTTGGTTCTGTTTCCCAATTCGGACCAATTCATAGACGTTAATGCCATCAAAGTCTTTCTCTCTCGCAATCCTATACCTACCTTACTAGGAGACATCTTGCATTGCCTTCATACCCGCACCATGAAAAAAGAGGTACTCTTTTGTGTTGTATCCCCCTACTCGCTAAGTGGTTCACTTCACACCTACCTCAATGAAGAACGAGCAAAGACTGACATGGTCCCAAAGAATGATGTCTCTCACCCACTCTGATATCCGTTGGTGTTCGAGATCCTTGGAAGATGTTTCTATCATTGACCGTTGTGGGGAGTTCCCTAACGTACCTCTGCTTGGTATTAGGGGAGGTATCACCTACAATCCCTGCTTAGCTCTTCGACAATTTAGGTATGCCCGAAGAGATGGCCCTCACGAGATGTTCATCCAAGGTCTGGTGTTCGACTACGACAAAGAAGACCAAGGTTACCGCCAGAGGTTTACACATGCTTGGGGAATGGTGAACAAGGTGGATAGTAGGACTTTGGGACATAAAAACTATATCCCTCTCGAGCCTTACCTTAGGTGGGTACGGGCTCGTGCCCAGGGTCTCTTGATGCCTTACCCTTCCATCCTTCCTGTCTTCATTGAGCCTGTTATTGAAGGAGACGTCCCATACACCATTCTTCATCCTGACATGCTTACCTCTCTCGAAGACCTGCAGAAAGCTTGGGTTCAGTTGAAGGAAGAGCGAGACACCTTTGAAGCCCAGTATTACGCCAGTGAGAAGAAGGTTCTGGAGCTCACCAAACTACTTCATGAAGAGAAAAACTGAATGTCTACATTGCTCCAAAGAGGATGCGTTCGATCTTTTTGTCTTAGGAGTTTGGTTGTATTTTGTTTCTTTCATTGTAAGCCCAAGGAGGCATGATGTATTCAAACTTGTATTTTTAATATGACGTGTGTTCATTTTTGGTTTGAAGAAATTTAAATATCTAATTTTCCTTGAAATCATTTGCATATTGCATCTTCATTCATCATAACATCATACAGGTTTCTCATAACAGGTCACCTTATCCTTCTACTGTTTATTTCAGTGAGATGAATGTTGAACAGACTATGAAAGATCTTCAGGCGCAGAACGCCCAGTTTCAACAAATACTCTTGGCTCTGACAAAAGGACAAGAGGAGTTGAAGACTCTGCTGGCCAAAGAGAAGAAGAAGAAAACGAAGAAATCAACCGGTGTTGTGATCATGGGAAGAAGGTTTAAAGGACAAGCCAGACGGACTTTGGACTTTGCGACATCATCGGGTGAAGGAGATAATCAAGGAGACGGGACCCAGGAAGTGAACAACGACCCAGCATCTGCAGAAGAGGAAGAGCTTAATTACTCTGAGGAAGAATATCCTCCTGCTGATGATAAATACAAACAACTAGAGGATCATTTGAATGCTATGGAGATTCAGAGGGTACCCGGTTTGGATTTTGAAGAATTAGGACTCATCTCAAGGGTTGTCATCCCACAAAAATTCAAGGTCCCCACTTTCGCCAAATACGACGATGTCTCTTGCCCAAAGCTACATCTAAGGTCATACGACTGACAAGAATCTGTGGGTGCTTTTCTTCCAAGAGAGTTTATCTGGGACACAGTTGGATTGGTTCTATCAATTGGAAGGGACCAATGTTCGCAATTAGGAAGATTTGGCCGCCGCTTTCTACAAACAATATCAGTACAATGCTGATTTAGCTCGGACTAGGACGCAATTGCAAAGTGTGTCTATGGGAACAGGTAAAGGTTTCAAAACCTATGCTTAAAAATGGAGGGATCTCGCAGGCAGAGTCCAACCCCCTCTATCTGACAGAGAATTAGTGGATATGTTCCTAGGCACCTTGCCGGGACCATTCTTCAACCACCTGATTGGGAGTTCCTCAACTGGGTTTACTGAATTAATTATGACTGGTGAGCAGGTCGAAGCCGGTATAAAAAGCGGCAAAATTCAAAGAGATGCATCCTCGAGTATGATTAAGAAACCCTTTGTTGGAAAGAAGGAGGTCAGTGCTGCATATGACTATAGGAATCAAAACAAAACTGACCATCGCCCGGCGGTAGGGGCTGTTATGATTTCTAATCCTGTGCCAAATTAGCAGCGAAATTATCAGCGCAAACCAAAAGTGCCCATGAGACGATTTACTGGGATTAACATGACCATGTCTCAAGTTTTGCCACACCTTCTAAAGACCAATCTGGCAACTCTAAAGGAAGCTCCCAAGAAACCCAGTACTGCTTCCCCTCATTACAACCCAAACGCTCGATGTGCCTATCATTCTGAAAGCCCGGGGCATGATACAAACGACTGTTGGGCCTTAAAGAATAAGGTGCAAGACCTTATCTACGCGAAGGAGATTGAGTTTGATCCCTCAGAAACGCCTAATGTAATAACGGAGCCAATGCCCAGATATGGCCTAAGTATCAACGCCATTGATGATGATCGTTTTGTCTCCTCCGTGAATGACTTAGTTACTCCTATGTTAACCATTAAACATAATCTACTGCAAGTTGTTCTGTTCCCAGGCTGCAATGAAGATTGTCACGTATGCAAGTCTCTACCGAACGGATGTTTGTTACTAAAGATAGGCGTCCAGCGCCTGGTGACTAGTAAAGAAATCATATTTGAAAAGCTCCCTCCTACCAGAAGTTCTTATCAAGATGTTTCGATAATCACCATTTCCGACAATCCTCCCAGGGTCTCCACCAAAAGACCCTTCAGGATTACATATGTTCCAAGGTTTGCACCTTTAATCATCACTATGCCAAGACCAATGTCTTACTCTTCGGATAAAGTTGTTCCCTGGAATTATGGGGCTGACGTTTATTACTATGGCGTCAAGCTAGATCAGTTGGCTGTCAAAAACGAAGTTGTGAGAGATATTGATCCTGATATCGGTAATATCACTGGGACCAGCAAAATAACAAGAAGTGGAAGAGTCTTCTCACCTGAAATTTCTCCAAAAACCGTTGCTACTCCTGTGATCATTCCTACTGCCACTCCTACCGACACTCCCAATGATACTCCTATTGTTATCCCTGCTACCGATACAAGGGTAAAAGAGGCTTTGAATGAGCCTGTCCAAGCAAGAGAGCGTCCCGAGATCTTCCTTGAAGCTTCTAGAGAGGAGATAGAAGAAATACTGAAGATAATTAAGAAAAGTGATTACAACATTGTAGAACAATTGGGGCAGACCCCCTCGAAGATATCATTGTTGTCCTTACTTTTGTGTTCTGAGGCCCACGCCAAAGCCTTGGTAAAGTTTCTTAAGACCGCCCACGTGCCCCAAGAGACCTCCATCGACCAATTTGAAAACTGTGTGGCCAGTCTAATTGCTGATAATGGATTGGGCTTTTCCGATGCTGATTTAACCTCTAAGGGAAGGAAGCACAACGATGCCTTGCATATTTATATTGAATGCAAGGGCACCACACTTGCCCACGTTCTAGTGGATACTGGCTCATCATTGAATGTCTTGCCCAAAAATGCTCTCGACCGACTGGACTGTGAGGGGCTCATCTTAAAACCTAGAAACATCATAGTAAGGGCCTTTGATGGTTCCAAGAGGACAGTGCACGGAGAGGTTAGTATCCCCATAAAAATTGGGACTCAGACTTTTGACTCAACTTTATATATGATGGACATCCGCCCTTCGTACTCTTGTATATTGGGTCGACCCTGGATCCAGAGTGCTGGTGCCGTCACTACTACCCTGCACCAAATGCTAAAATACCTGATTAAAGAAAAGATTGTCACAGATCACAGAGAGGAGGAGTACATGGTTAGCCATCTGAACTCTTTCAGGTATGTTGAAATGGATGGTGAATTCATTGAGACTCCCTGTCAGAAATTTGAGGAGGTTCCAGAAACAGTTTCGGCAACCAAGTCCACTCCTAAAGTTCCGACGATTACCAGACCTCCACTGAAGATGGCCTCTTTGAAAGATGCTAGAGCAGTAGTTGAAAAAGGAGGGTGTACCATCTGGGGTCAGCTTCCGGATATTCCTTACAAGTCTGACAAATTTGGTTTAGGATTCACTATAGAGGCCCAAAGAGTTGTTCGACGTTCTCGCATCGGGTAACCACCTTTGCGTATCAGCAATCATGGAGTCAATGCAGTAGAAGACAGTGATGGCAGCTGTGATATGGACGAATGGATTTTTCCAACCATCGGCGGAGGGCTCAACAATTGGGAGGCCAAAGATTTCATTCCTATTACTTTTATTCAAGAGTAATTGTCTTTTAATGTTTTCAGGCTTGTAATATTTAAAATTTTCAGACTTTTTAAAACCTTGTGTCTTACCCGGGGCACAACGGTCCATTTGTGAGGGTTGTCACTTCATTCTCATATGTCATTAATGAATCATGGACATTTTTGCATATAAATTTTGTGTTCTTTGTCTTTCTTTCTTACATGTTATTTCTTTCAAAGGTAGCTATGCTCTTACACACACTCACATATTAAAATGCAGATCTACATCCACTCAGGATCCCATGGGTAACGATTCTGCTATGGCCTATTGTGAATTTGGAAATCCGATCTACCAAGCCGACGACGAAAGTGAGGAAGATTATGAGGTGCCGGGGGAGTTGGCCAGGTTATTGCAACAGGAAGAAAGGACCATTCAGCCTCACGAAGAGCCGGTTGAAACAATTAACTTATGTACTGAGGAGGATAAAAAGGAGGTCAAGGTGGGTGCCAATTTGGAACCCAGTGTCAACGAGCGCCTGATTCAGTTATTACACGACTATGTTGAAGTCTTCGCCTGGTCGTATGAAGACATGTCGGGACTTGATACAGACATTGTGGTACATCGTCTTCCTACAAGGGAAGATTGTCCCCCAGTAAAGCAAAAGGTTTGCCGCATGAGGCCTGATATGTCAGAAAAGATCCAGGCAGAAGTCATGAAGCAATTCAATGCTGGATTTTTGGCTGTCACCTCTTATCCCCAATGGGTGGCCAATGTTGTTCCTGTGCCCAAGAAAGACAGTAAATTGCGAATGTGTGTGGACTACAGAGATTTGAATAGGGAAAGCCCCAAAGATGATTTCCCACTTCCCCGCATCAACATTCTAGTTGACAATACGGCACAATACAAAGTGTTTTCCTTCATGGATGGTTTCTCAGGTTACAACCAAATAAAAATGGCGCCTGAGGATATGGAGAAAACAACCTTTGTTACACAGTGGGGCACATTCTGCTATAAGGTCATGCCATTCGGACTGAAGAATGCAGGGGCAACTTATCAACGCGCCATGGTAGCTTTATTTCATGACATGATACATCATGAAATAGAGGTCTATATAGACAATACGATAGCCAGATCGCAAACGGAAGAAGAGCACCTTGATCACTTATAGAAGTTGTTTGAGAGGCTGAAGAAGTACAAGTTGAGATTGAATCCAAACAAGTGCACGTTCGGAGTACGGTCTGGTAAGCTCCTAGGCTTTGTCGTCAGCAACAAAGGTATCGAGGTTGATCCTGCCAAGGTTAAAGCGATACAAGAAATGCCTTCTCCTCATACTGAGAAAGAAGTCAGAGGATTCTTGGCACATTTGAATTACATCGCCAGGTTTATTTCTCACCTGACAGCTACTTGTGAGGCAATCTTCAAGCTCTTGAAGAAAGATAAAGTAGTCAAATGGAATGATGAATGCCAAGTTGCTTTTGACAAAATCAAGGAATACTTACAAGAGCCTCATGTGTTGTTACCACCCGTCGAGGGAAGGCCTTTAATCCTGTATTTGACTGTTTTAGAAAACTCAATGGGGTGTGTGTTGGGGAAGCATGACGAGTCTGGCCGAAAAGAGCATGCTATTTATTACCTGAGCAAAAAGTTTATCGACTGTGAAACAAGATATTCACTGCTCGAGAAAACTTGTTGTGCTCTGGCATGGGCTGCTCGCCGGCTGAGACAGTATATGTTGACCCATACTACTCTATTGATATCTAAAATGGATCCGATAAAATACATCTTTGAGAAGCCCGCTCTTTCTGGGAGAATAGCGAGATGGTAGATGATCCTGACAGAATATGACATACCATATACTACCCAGAAATCTATAAAGGGTAGTGTATTGGCTGATCACCTCGCTCACCAAGCTGTGGAAGACTATCAGTCTATGAAGTTTGAGTTCTCGGATGAAGACATCATGACATTAGACAACTGTGAAGAAATCAGGCCACATGACGGACCTGAACAAGGATCCCGATGGACCCTATTCTTTGATGGAGCATCCAATGCACTGGGCAATGATATCGGTGTCGTACTCATATCTCCAGAAGGATGTCATGCCCCCTTTACTTCCAGGCTTTGCTTCAACTGTACAAAAAACATGGCAGAATACGAGGCATGCATCTTCGGTCTCAAAGCTGCTATAGACTTGGGGATCAAATCCTTGGATGTATTTGGAGATTCAACTTTGGTTATCAGTCAGATCAAAGGGGAATGGGACACCAAACACCTCAACCTTATCCCTTACAAAGAACATGTCTTGACATTGCTACTGCATTTTGAGAAGATTACCTTCGAGCATTTCTCGTGAGAAGAAAACTAGCTAGCAGACGCACTAGCTACAATGTCATCTATGTTTAAACTTAATTGGGATAACGAGGTTCCTCAAATCACCATTGAGCGGATGGATGAACCAGCCTACTGTCACGAGATCGATACTGAAGAAGTAGTGGATCGACCTTGGTTCCATGAAGTTAAAAGGTATCTCGAGTCTCAGGAATATCCAGAAGGAGCTTCAGTGAATGACAAGAAGTTCCTAAGAAGATTCTCGGCTAAGTTCTTCCTTAGTAATGGCATTTTATACAAACGCAGTCATGACTCTGTATTACTTTGGTGCGTAGACAAGGTTGAAGCTGAAAGGATCATGGTTGAATTACACGAAGGCCCTTTTGGTACCCATTCCAGTGGGCATACAATGGAAAAGAAAATCCTACGGGCAGGCTATTATTGGTCTACCATGGAGGCAGACTGCTATCAACACTCTCAGACTTTCCATAAGTGTCAGATTTATGCTTATAAAGTGCACGTACCTCCGGTTCCTCTGAATGTCTTGACGGCTCCTTGGCCCTTTGCTATGTGGGGAATCGATATGATTGGGGAAATCAAGTCAACGGCCTCCAATGGACATCGCTTCATCTTAGTGGCCATCGACTATTTTACAAAATGGGTTGAGGCAGCTTCCTTCGCTTCCGTTACTAAGAATGTGGTCGCCCGGTTCATCAAACAGAACCTTATAAGTCGGTACGGTATCCTAGAGAGAATTCTTACTGATAATGGTACGAATCTAAGCAACACTATGATCACCGCCTTGTGCGATAAATTCAAGATCCAGCATCACAATTCTTCCCCCTACCGACCAAAGATGAACGGCGATGTAGAAGCTGCTAACAAAAACATTAAGAAGATCATACAGAAAATGACAGTCACATACAAAGACTGGCATGAGATACTACCGTTCGCTCTCTACGGGTATCGTACCACAGCTCTCACATCAACTAGGGCAACACCCTATTCTCTGGTATACGGCATGGAGGTTGTCTTACCTATCGAGGTCTAGATCCCCTCTCTGAGGATCATGAAGGATACTGGCTTGGACAAAGAAGATTGGATCCAGACTCGACTTAACCAGTTGAACTTGATTGATGAGAAGAGGCTTGCAGCTATCTGTCATGGTCAGATGTACCAAAAACGCATGATCAAAGCTTTTAACAAAAAGGCCAAACGTTAGGTATATCGGGTCGGTGACTTGGTAATCAAGCGTATCATTTTGCCACAAGGTGATCCCAGGGGCAAATGGACTCCTACATATGAAGGACCGTTTGTGATCAAAAGCATATTCTCTGGTGGGGCAATGATCTTAACCACTATGGATGGCGACGACCTCCTGCATCGTTTTAATACGGACATAGTTAAAAGATACTACGCATGAACAAGGACCCGCTAGGTCGACTGATCTAGGCAAAAGTAAGGGCTTCCCGGCGAACCAAAAGGGTTCGGGCAAAAGTAAGGGATGAAAATGAAAAAAATTGTACACCCGGTAAGCCGAAAACCCGAAAGGGCAGTTTGGGCAAAAAAGGGTATCCCGGTGGATCAAAAACCCGAAAGGGCGGTCCAGGCAAAAGTTAGGGAATTAAAGTGTATGACTATGTCCCGTTGGATCATCTTGCAGACAATTTTCAGCATTGACCAATCAACTCAAACGGTTCTAATCAATCCAATCAACTTCGCCGAGGCGACAAGTGGACAAGACACTCGGAGACACAAAGACTATAGCAGAATGGGAACCCCATGGGATTATTGCACATAGCTATCTTTTCTTTGTATCAATTTTCATTTTTTTTACGACGACATTCTCTTACTAGAATGCTCGTCTCATTGTACAAAAATACTTATTCAAGTTAATACAAAGATATCCCCTTTGGAAGTTCAAAACCATCTATTTTTCTTTGTTTTCTGTGTTTTGTTTACAAAAACGTCCAATGATTTATTTTTGAACATATGCATTTGAACGTGATTACTATTACAAATAAACAGAAAACGGAAAGACAATTACTAATGACTTTAAGAAATAGGATAATATCTATAGGCCATTCCGTAAAATCCCCGCAGGTACCTTCTCCAGCAAGAGCGGAAGCAAATACATCCTACTACAGAATCGCTGACGTATCCCCAGTATGCAGCCTGTTGGTATCAAGCACTCTCATACCCCTGACAAAGCAAAACTTCCAACTACCGCTCCAGAGGTTCCCAAGTAAGTTGCCCAACTTCTCAGGTTTCCCCAGCAGGATTTCACGAAGTCTACAAGCAATGCCCGACGTTTCCCTTCTCCAACAGAGTTTATGTCTCTAATATTTGGAAACTCACCCATCAGTGCTTCAGAAGGGATTTATTTTCCCCGCTTCCAACAACACTACGGCACGAATAATCTTTAAGTCCATACGTTTGCATTCATACGTCATAACATTAACAACACAAGTACATACAGTGCAATCTCATTTATTTTGAGAAATAACATCATACCATGCATTGCATACATCATAGCATTGCATACAATTAACTCTTCACCTTTTGCAGGAAAGAACCAATCAACAGGAAATTATCATTAACGAATATCCAACAGACGAATATTTTCAAACAAGAAAAGACTGGTCGACCATCTACATTACAAAATATTTCTTCCAGATTCTTACTGGTTCAGATAAATCTCTCAACGGTTTATTCTGATTCGTTTCCAGATTTTCACTGGTTCAGATAAATCTCTCAACAGTTTATTCTAATTCATTTCCAGATTTTCACTGGTTCAGATAAATCTCTCAACGGTTTATTCTGATTTGTTTCCAGATTTTCACTGGTTCAGATAAATCTCTCAACGGTTTATTCTGATTCATTTCCAGATTTTCACTGGTTCAGATAAATCTCTCAACGGTTTATTCTGATTTGTTTCCAGATTTTCACAGGTTCAGATAAATCTCTCAACGGTTTATTATGATTCGTTTCCATATTTTCACTAGTTTAGATAAATCTCTCAACGGTTTATTCTGATTTGTTTCCAGATTCTTATTGGTTCAGATAAATCTCTCAACGGTTTATTCTGATTCGTTTCCAGATTTCACTGGTTTAGATAAATCTCTCAATGGTTTATTCTGATTTGTTTCCAGATTTTCACTGGTTCAGATAAATCTCTCAATGGTTTATTCTGATTCGTTTCCAGATTCTTACTGGTTCAGATAAATCTCTCAACGGTTTATTCTGATTCGTTTCCAGATTCTTACTAGTTCAGATAAATCTCTCAACGGTTTATTCTGATTCGTTTCCAGATTCTTACTGGTTCAGATAAATCTCTCAACGGTTTATTCTAATTCATTTCCAGATTCTTACTGGTTCAGATAAATCTCTCAACAGTTTATTCCGATTCGTCTCCAAATTTTCACTAGTTCAGATAAATCTCTCAGCGGTTTATTCTTATTCGTTTCCAGATTCTTACTGGTTCAGATAAATCTCTCAATGGTTTATTCTGATTTGTTTCCAGATTCTTACTGGTTCAGATAAATCTCTCAACGGTTTATTCTGATTCTTTTCCAGATTCTTACTGGTTCAGATAAATCTCTCAACGGTTTATTCTAATTCATTTCCAGATTCTTACTGTTTCGGATAAAATCTCTCAACAGGTTTATTCTGATTCGTTTTCTGTTAAAATCAAGTTCAGGATTTTTGTCAACAATCATCTTTGGATGGCATCTATAAGCCCATCTCTGACAACTCCCCATCATTTCTCCAAATGGCATCTTTAAGCGCATTCCCTACACAATCAACCAGCGCATCATCGAGTGCAAATTTCTGGGCACTCTAGTGTTCAATCATCTTCCACTCTCAAGCCATGAACGACAAACATGTCAATCTCGCTTTTCAAGTTTAAGAAGATTGAACAGGGGCAGCTGTTGTACCCCAAAATTTGCCTTCCCATTTTTTACTCAAGATGTTATCCCAGGGTTTCTTAAATACTCAATTTGTCTCAAAAGTTGATCAAACAGATTCTCTTCCTAGGCAACCAGTCAGCAATTAGGGTTTTTTGCACTTCTCAAAGGTTTGCCCAATCCATGACCCAAATAACTGCAAAGGCATTTGTGTGATTTCTATTTGTTTTCTTAACTATAATCTTCTGAAGATTGAAGTTACTTTTGAGGGCATATTATGTTTGAATAAGGTGCAAGGTCTAAAGCTATCATCTTTAAGCAATCATGATTGAGGTTTCAATTAATCATTTGGGTTTGAGCTTTTGAACATTTATTTTGTTTAAGAGTGCAAGATACATGATTCATCCTATCATATTATGTTTACTTGAAGTGCAAGTTATCAAGCCAGGATGCTTATTCAAAACATTCAAACCAATAATTGCCAAATTAAAATTAAAAAAACTCAAGTTTTGTACAACAAATTTTCATTATTACTCAAGCTTTGTTCATTACAGTTTTGTGGGTCTTTCACAAATAATTACAAGTGATTACAAAAATTACAAGTAAAATACAAAGTTCAAATCTACAAAGGAAAATTCGCTTCTTCTTCAAGACTCCTTGCTTCATCCTCAAGAAATTCTCCATTTGCTAGCCATTGTCTTGCTTGCCATTTGTTTGTACATGTGACAGAAGAAAAGAAAATATTAGCAAAAATCAATATTAAAAAGTCCAAGCAAATTTGATTTTTCATCATTAGGGTTTGCTTTTAGGAATCAGAATTTTGTTTGTCCATTTTTCCCTATTTTTGCAAATCTCAAAACCTTGGTTTTTGTTCACAAAAAAAGGGAAAAAGAAATAAATACAAATTGGACAGGCAAGGAAACAAGTTCAAACAGCAGCAGTCAAAATGCACAAGTCAAACAATACCAAACATCCAAACTGCATCACAAAAAAGGCAGTGCTTTGCAAAGCAATTACAGCAGCACAAGATGCAAGGCAACAGACTGCAAATAGCATACAGCAAGCAAGCTGTCCAAATCAGAAATCAAAGGCAGCAACACAAAGCTATAACAGAACAAAACAAACAATATGCAAGCAACAAGCCAAAAGCATTAAATGATGTAATATAAGTCAGCATCATCATTTTCCCAAGAAAATAAGAAAACCCTTCAAAAATGCATCAAAAGCAAAAATGCTTTATCTCACAAAGAAAGGAAAGAGGAAAGATATCACCTAGCCAGCAAATGCTAAGACAAACAGGTTGCTATAAGAAACAGTCCAAGAAAACTTGCTGAAAAGCCTCCCTATGTTGCCCATAGCAGTCCAAAAACCTGTCCAAGTTCTGCACAAAAGCATGTCAACAAAAACCATAGCAACTAGTCTGCAATACAGTCCAAAATGCCCAGACTTGCACCAAAATGGAAACAGTCCAAGCTGCACTCAAAAGCCAAAAACTAGAAAAGCCAAAACTGTCAAAATTCAAAGTTTTTTTTCCCTCCTGTTTATTTCACCCTATTCAGATAACAAGTTTTTACTGTTTTATAGAGGAGAGACATACAGAACTGAAAAAGAAAGGAAGAAGAACAAAAAACTCAGAACCAAAAAGTTCAAGAGATCCCTTTGTTTTCAAACCAAAAGAGCATCATAGTATCCATCAAAACATCATCAAAACATCATCAAACCATCACCAAAATCAACTGAAACATCATCAAACCATCTCCAAACCAACAGAACATCATAGTATCCATAAAAACATTATCAAACCATCACCAAAATCAACTGAAACATCATCAAACCATCTCCAAACTAACAGAACATCATAGTATCCATCAAAACATCATCAAATCATCACAAAAAACTAGAATAGAACTAGCAAACTAGCAAACCACAAAAAGCTCAGAATCAACAAGTTCAAGAGATCCTTTTGACTCAAACTAACTTAAACATCATAGAAACATCACAAAAAAACCAGAATAGAACTAGCAAACTAGCAAACCGTAAAAAACTCAGAATCAACAAGTTCAAGAAATCTCTTTGTCTCAAATCAACTGGAACATCATAGTATTCATCAAAAAATAGCCATCCCAACCATCATCCAAAAAACAGCAAACAACAAAAACCCTAATCTGATAACTGGGATAACATGAACTCAGAAGGAGAAAGAAGTCACTCACAAACACAGAGTCAGAGCTATCTTACCGAAAAGAACATTAGGAGGTTAGTAAGGTTATAGATCTGGACCTCACCAAGCGATCTCTTTCTTCTCTTTCCTTCCTCTCATTAAATATACCATTGCATGCATCGTTATCTTTGCCGTTTTCATCAAACGAAAATTAGGGTTTCATTTCCCCCCTTTCTAGATTTAGGGTCCCAAGCAAAAATCTGTAGAAATTAGTCACGAATTAGTAACTAGCAGAAAGAGACGATCAAAAAAATATAAGAAAAGTAAGGTTTTGAGACACGCCGCCGCCGTCACCTCCGTAAGGCGATTTCTGGCGCGGCCAAAGGGTCTTCTCCGGTGAAGGCCCATGGCAAGAGAGAAGAGAGAGGGCAGAGCGTTCAAGAGAGAGAAAAAACGTTGAGTTATGAGGTCTGGCTTCAGTGTAAGTGAGTTTTGTGTTGTTTGATAACAACACTCTGGCCCAATCCGGTGGTGACACTTGTCACCACCTCTTTAGTTACCCTGAATGATCCCCCACTTGCAACCCTGTGTTAATTTGATGCGCCCTCATCATCCATCCCTCTGATCAATTATCACTCCCTTTCAACGCGTCTTAGATGCGTGCCTATGGTACACCTCCAGGAAGTTGCTACACTGGATTAGCAAGAAGCATTTGGGCCTATTAATTTTTGCACCCCCTGTTTTACTTTTTTTTTCAGGCCCATTTCTATTTTTCTACTTTATATTTTTTTTTTGTTAATATTTTCTTCTTCATTATTTGATTTTTATTTTTTCAGCATATATTTAAAAAATGTAAATATGTTAACATTTGTTTTAAATAATTATTAACTTTAAAATAATTTTTGTTTGACATTATTAATTAAGTCCTTAATTAATTTTATCAAACAGGAAGAGTTTTAACCTAAATAATTATTTAACGGTTTGGACTTGTATTGTGTGATTCAAATAGTTATTTATTACTGTCATCCCCATTTGTAAATTTGTACCCCCCATTCCCGAAACTCTGTAATAGCGTAGAATTTCAATTCCCGTAATTTACTGTTTTCTTTATACTGTATAGTAATTAGGCGTGTATGGCAAGATTTAAAATCAATCGCTAGATAACCTAATTTCAAAGACAAAATAACTTGAATCAGACATACTTTTTCACACGCGCACCTCTAGGGTAACCTCGCTTGTTGCCTCGGAAACACAGTCATGTCCCTCGAATATGGGACGCTTTAGCAATGACCCTTCGATAAAAAAGATCGTTAGTCCCTCGATGACCCTCGACGTTGCCTTTGATAAAATTATCTAGTCCCTTACAAAAATTTCTAAAGCGTCTCATAAATTGCTTCCGATGATTGTAAAATTGTCCCGCGCCTGTCCCTTCACATCCAACGATGGGGCTTCTTACCAAATCAATGGTAAGATAGAAACATCTAAAGGAGGAAGAAAAGAACATTTGAGACCTTTCGAGTAGGTAGATTCGCTCCTAGTTTCTCGCTTGCTCACGAAAAAAACATTTTTACACCAACACTTTCATCTCGAAACATTTTCAAAAGACAACACCTTTTGTATACATTCTTATAGAGACGAGAACCATTGCAAAACATATTTTCAAAACCATTTTCAAAAACACATTCCACAAACACATCTTTGAACTATTTTTTGAAACAACACTTTGTACGCGTTCTTATAGAAACGAGAATTGTTACAAAGACATTTTCAAAATACTTTCAAAAACCACACCACAAGCATATTGTCAAACAAAAGCAAGTGATCAAGAGAGTAACTAAGAGCCCGTAGATAACTACAGATGAAAAGGGTGCTAATACCTTCCCTCTTCATAATCTACCCCCCGAACCCGAGAAATAATCTCAAAAGGTCTTTCCTATGCTTTTTTACCTTTCCTTTTGGTTAAAAGAAAAGTCAGTGACGACTCTTGCTATCCGCACAAATGCGATCGAAACGCAAAACGTAAAGTCAGTTCTCCCACCGTATCATAGCGTGGAATATAAGAAGCTTCAGATTTCGTGATTCAGGAGTTCTTAACACAAACTAATGGCACCACTGAGATCGCAGGATCCAATATACTAGATCTAGAGTTTTTATTTTTTTTGTTTGATTGATTTTACAGGTTTTGAAGAAAAAACCCCATCAGAGATGATGGTTTTTTCCATCCTCCATGGTGGTTTGAAAAACGCATAGGAGGTCAACGCAGGAAACTATCTTTCTTTCTCTTTGGTCAAATAAAGATCATTTCCCAAAACAGGACGGGGCGACTATCTTTATTACCAATGGTATGAACTCCCGAAACAGGACGAGTTTACCAATAAACCGATTGTAGATCAATTCCCAAAACAGGATGGGGCGATTATCTACATGAAAAATGCTTCCTTTAAAAAAAATTTGGTTCAGTTTAAATCGACCAATGATTTATCATGATTCTGTTCCGGTAGACATTTTCTCTTGTTCAATCAAATTGACCCTAAGATTTTTCTGATTCTTATCTAGAGAAAAACAAATACAGGCATCTGCTGTTTTGGTATAAATTGACAAAAGATTTACTCTGATACTTCTTCCATTTCTCTATCAACAGTCACTTATGGATGGCATCTATAAGCCCATCTCCGACAATATTCCGTCACTCTGCAAATGGCATCTATAATCCCATTTCCGATACAATAAATTCAAAGTGTTACTTCTTGCACAAGCGAGTGCAAATTTCTGGGCACTCTAGTGTTCAATCATCTTTTACCTTCGAGTCACGAATGGAAGACATGCCAATCTAACTCTTCAGGTTTAAGAAGATTGAATAGGGGCAATTTGCCCTCCCATTTTTCATTCAAGATGTTCTCCTAGGGTTTCTCAAACACTCAAAATGGCTTAGGGTTTGATCAGACAGATTCTTTTCCTATGCATTGAGTCAGCAAATAGGGTTTGGTACTTCTCAAGTAAAATTTAGTTTCCAAGGTTTTAAATGATCTTCATGGTTCTTCATGTATTCTCAAGGATGTTCGTGTCAGTTTTTAAGCTTTGCATCGTAAGTTTGCTCAGTCAATGGTTCAGATAATTGAAAATGAACCGTATTGACCCGAAAGTCAACTTTTTCAAGATCAAGTTCATACGATTATAACTTCTTCGTTATTCAATATTTTGAGTGGTTCTTTTTGCATATGACTCTCATTGACATTGTCTCTAATTTCTCTTTACAAGTCAAGAGTTGATTACGTGCGAAAGGTCATCAGAACTTCGAATACTTTAGAGGTCACTTTCTAGACTTTGACCTAATCTCAAATAATTGTTGTTTGACTTCCAAGAGTCGTAACTTCCTCAATTTTCAAGGTCCTGAGATGATTATTTTTGCACATTGTCATAAGTAATGTCGTCTACAAGTTTTCTTTAAAAATCAGAGTCAAATTGTGCTTAGAAGGTTTTAAAACTTATCGAAACGTTGTAGGTCAATTCTTGACTTTAAAAAATGGGTTTTGCTTCTAAATTCAATTCATGAAGGCATTGTTGATTGTGGCGGGTTTGAAGTACAAGTTGTAATTCATTTTGGTCGATATAATTTTGGTTCTAATCAAATACTTGTTACTTCAATTGCAAGATAGCTTGGATTTTGAGAATTTTGAAGTTAGTGAGGGGGTTTAAGGTAATTTGAATTTGTCGTTGAGATTTGGAATTGAAGATTTGTCAAGTGGATCCATATTTTAAGATGGGAAGATTTATTCATTTGGAAACAAATAACAAGATCACGAAACTTATTCAAAGCTTATTTCAAGTTTCACTCATGTTCGCTTAATTCATCATTATTCATCATTCAAATTTCATCCAAAAAATCATCATTCATCAAATTTCTATCCAATTTCATTCATTGCCGTGACAAAATTACAATCAAGGGTGGCTCATCAAAGTTCCATCATTTTCAAATATGCAACATCGTTCATGGTTTATTCAAGTTTCATACAAAGGTATCATCCCTCAAAGCCTCACCAAGTTTATTTCAAACAATAAGCAAAATCATTCAAGAAGTTTTAAGAATCATTCATCGCTATTGCAAGAAAATTACACAAGAGTTTACATGGAAAGATTACCAAAATCCTAAAGCCTAATACTCATGCTAATCCCAATTTTCAAACTTTAAACTTCATGTTATGTCTTCACTTTCTCGATGATGCACATGCTGTCCAAACTTGTCAAAAACAAGCTGCACAATAGCTCCAAAAACCTGCTACAAAACAGCAAAATAACTGTCCACAAACTAGCCCAAAAACAGTCCAAAAACTTGCTGCTACTAGCCCAAAACCTTGCTTCCCATAACAGCCTGCTATGTTGCACCACAAACCTGTCACAAAACCTGCATATGTTGTCCTATACAGTCCAAAAAAACCTGCATATGTTGTCATTAGCAGTCTTAAAAATGCACCATATCGGTCCAAATTTATAAAAAAAATGTAGCAAAACAAAACTGCAACCAAAAAAAGCAATGAAACAGTGCCTAAAATTTTTCAAAACTTATCCCATTTTCCCCGAAAAACCCTATTTTGTTCTACTATAAAAAAAATGGAACTAACAACAAGAAGGATAGAATTTAAAAGAAGACATTGAGAACAATACCTCTACAAAACCACAGAGAAGAACACACAAAAATATTTTGATTCTTCTCAAATCAAATCATCTCTGAACTTGGCCTCTCTTCATCTTCATACTTCAAATCTCCTCTTCAATATGCCTCACATCCATTCTACTACCTTCTAAATACCAAAACACAACTATGCAACGACAACCATCAACATCGTTCGTGAATATATCCCATACCTTCTTCTTCCATTAACATCCAACGCTCACTTCTTTCCTTCATAAATCTCAGCTCAGTTGCTTCCAATCTCCACCGTATCGATGTACAATAACAACCAAAACCGCAGCCCTTGCAATACAGAAACAACAACAACAAATTTGAGAATTGCAAGCAACAGTAGAAGAAGGGTCGAACAAAGAAGAAAGCATAAAACAAGGATTTCTTACTCACCTTTTGAAGCTGACTCTGACAGGTAACTTTTTTTCTGCCATTTTCATACCTTTGCGGTTGATAGTTGTTATTGTTGATTTTCCCATATGCGAAATCTGAGTTAAAAACCTTTGTTTTCTCCATACTGCCTCATCGGCATCACCATTATCGTCCGTCTAAACCTACAACAACATACTCTATTCGTTGTAAACAGCCACCTCTACTAGTTTCCAACAGAATAACCATCATCCTTCATATATCCAACTTTCCCTTCTGTCCAATTTTCCATTCCGCTCATGACCTCCCTCAGTCTGCCGTAACAGTACCCTTCATCTTTCTCCTCTTTCTGTTCATAATACTACCTCCATCAGCCACTAAACTGAACCAAATCAACCACCGTGACTCAAATCAGTCTCTCCAACTTGTAATGTCACGATTCTCTGCAAAAGATTCAAACCAAAGTAATGCTCTCTCAATTCTGTTATTCCTCATGACTTCGACCATCACGGTGAAGACAACATTACCTTTTTTCCAATTTTGATCTCCGAGTTTACAAAATAGAAAAAGCCCATTTATAAACCCTAGCCCGAAATTCTTATAGAAACAGTGGAAACATCAATAAATTAGATTAAACATACAACAATGTGAAGTAAATCACGCATGGGCAACACAAACAAATGGAAACCAAACATCAAAAAAACTTTATCCCAACAGTTCCTGTATGTGAAGGAGTGTGTTACATCATGGTCTGTTGTTGCATGTTGAGAGGTCAGAAGTGAGGTTTAAGGAATGTGATGAAGTGTTTTAGAGTGGTGGTTAGGAATCGTGCAGAGGGTTTAGAGGATATAGGGAGAGTTTGAAGGTTAAGAATGTGAGAGTTTGATTGGTTCTGAGAGTAGGAAGGTGAAGACGCTTAGAGTTTTGTTCAGAGAGATTAATGTTGTTGTTTTACGATAAGCAAGTTTATTAGAACAATAATATTTTTTTTTTTTTTTGCCTTCCCAATATAACAATAATATAATTAAATCTTCTTTGTCTTCCCCATACAACAACTCCTAGCGGCGCCATTACTCTTAGGGTTACAAAACCTTTCTTTTCCTCTTCCAGCCGGATCAGCCCATTGGGCTTGATGGCCAAATTTCCACTATCCATTTCCCTTTTTTTTTAATTAAAACATAACAATAACGAATAAACAATATAGCTCAATTGGCAGAACATACCGCTAACAGCCAGGGAGTCCCGGGTTCGACACCCCTGGAGACGTTTTCCTTTTCTTTTTTTCTATTTTCTATTTTGTTTCATTTCTTTGTTGGATAAAACAATTGGACCTTACCCCAAGCCCAGTCTGGTTCCGCACCCTTTTTTTTTCTGTTTCATAATTTTTCTTTTGACTTAGTTTGTATTTAAAATAGTTTAGATGATATTAGAATTAATTTATGTTATATTTAATTTAGTATTAACTTAGTTTAGGTTTAATTTAATTACTTGGAATTTTAAGTTAGTTTAGAAATATTTTAATAATTTTAGATTTAGTTTTATTAATCTTTAGTATTAATTTTTTTTAAGTTTAGCTAAATAAATATATAATTTCAAAATTAGTTAATTAATTTAGGACTTTGTGATAACAGTTCTGCTACTGCATAATATGACTTTGAAAATCCGATCAACCAAGCTGAGGACGAAGGTGAGGAAGATTGTGAGGTACCCGGAGAACTTGCTAGACTATTACAGCAGGAAGAAAGGGCCATCCAGCCTCATTAAGAGTCGGTTGATACAGTGAACATGGGTACAGAGGAAGACAGAAAAGAGGTCAAGATAGGTGCAAATATGGAGCTTAGTATCAAACAGAGGCTAGTACAAATGTTGCATGAGTATGTTGAAATCTTCACCTGGTCATATGAAGACATGTCGGGAATAGACACAGATATAATGGTCCATCATCTGTCGACTAAAGAAGATTTGCCTCTGGTAAAGCAGAAGGTCCGTCGTATGCGCCCTGAAATGTCAGAGAAGATTAAAGCAGAGGTTATGAAGCAGTTCGACGTTGGGTTCTTGGTTGTCACTTCCTATCTGCAGTGGGTTGCTAATGTGGTTCCAGTGCCTAAGAAAGATGGTAAAGTACGAATGTGTATGGATTACAGAGACCTGAACAGGGCGAGCCCCAAGGATGACTTCCCACTTCCCCACATCGATGTTCTGGTTGACAACACCACACAACACAAAGTCTTTTCCTTCATGGATGGTTTCTCTAGTTAAAAACAGATCAAGATGGCACTTGAAGACATGGAGAAGACAACCTTCGTTACACAGTGGGGCACTTTCTGCTACAAGGTGATGCCTTTTGGGTTGAAGAATATTGTGGCAACTTATCAGCGTGCTGTGGTAGCTCTGTTCCACGACATGATTCACCATGAGATAGAGGTTTATGTTGACAACATGATAGCCAAGTCTCAAACTGAGGAAGAACACCTTGATCATCTACAAAAGCTGTTTGACAGGTTAAAGACGTACAAGCTGAGGTTAAATCCGAACAAGTGCACCTTCGGGGTAAGATCTGGTAAACTTCTGGGATTCATCGTCGGTGATAAGGGTATTCAGGTAGACCCTGCGAAGGTGAAGGCTATACAAGATATGTCGGCTCCCCATACTGAGAAGGAAGTTAGAGGTTTCTTGGGACGCCTAAATGACATTTCCAGATTCATTTCACATCTGACTGCTACTTATGAGCCGATCTTCAAGATTCTGAAGAAAGATCAAGTGGTAAAGTGGAATGATGAATGCCAGGTCGCTTTTGACAAAATCAAACAATACCTCTAAGAGACTCCAATTCTGATGCCTCCAACTGAAGGAAGACCTTTGATAATGTACCTAATAGTGCTAGATAATTCAATGGGGTGTGTGTTGGGGCAGCATGACGAGTCTGGTTGAAAAGAGCACGCAATATACTACCTTAGAAAAAAGTTTACCGACTGTGAAACACGATACTCACTGCTCGAGAAAACTTGTTGCGCTTTGGCATGGGCTCCTCGCCGATTGAGACAGTATATGTTGACTCACACTACCTTGTTGATATCTAAGATGGATCCGATCAAATACATTTTTGAAAAGCCCGCTCTATTCGGAAGAACAATAAGATGGCAAATGATCTTAACCGAGTACGACATCCAATACACAACCCAAAAAGTAATCAAGGGAAGTTTGTTAGCTGATCATTTGGCGCATCAGACCATGGATGACTACCAATGCATGAATTTTGAGTTCCCGGATGAGAATATCATGTTAGTAACCGACTGTGAAAAACCTGGACCGGATGAAGGACCTGAGGAAGGATCCCGATGGTCTATGTTTTTTGATGGAGCCTCAAATGCACTGGGTAATGGCATTGGCGATGTAATCGTATCTCCTGAGGGTTGTCATACTCCGTTCACCGCCCGATTATATTTTAACTGTACCAACAACGTGGCAAAGTATGAAGCGTGTATCATGGGTCTCAGAGCTGCTATTGATTTGAGGATCAAGTTCTTAAGTGTATTCGTGGATTCTGCTCTGGTGATAAGTCGGATTAAAGGCGAGTGGGATACAAAGCACCTGAACCTCATTCCTTACAGAGAACATGTACTGACACTACTGTCGCATTTCGAAGAGATTACCTTTGAACACTTCCCATGAGAAGAGAATCAGTTAGCGGACGCACTAGCTACCATGTCATCAAAGTTCAAGGTCAGGTGGGACAATGAAGCTCCCCGAATCACTATTGAGAGGTTGGATGAACCCGCGTACTGTTGTGAGATTGATACTGAAGAGGTAGCGGATAAACCCTAGTTTCATGAGGTGAAGAGGTACCTCGAGGCCCAAGAGTATCCCGAGGGGGCATCTATCAATGACAAGAAATTTCTGAGAAGGTTTGCTGCAAAGTTTTTCCTCAGTAACAGAATCCTCTATAAGCGCAATCATGACTCTACCTTACTGCGGTGTGTAGACAAGAGCGAAGCAAAAAGGATCATGGCAGATCTACATGAAGGTACCTTCGGCACTCATTCCAGTGGACATACCATGGCAAAAAAGATCCTACAGGCAGGATACTACTGGTCCACTATGGAAGCCGACTTTTATCAGCATTCTCGAACCTGTCACAAATGCCAAACCTATGCTGATAAGGTGCATGTACCTCTAGTTCCCTTGAACGTCTTGACAGCTCCCTGGCCCTTTGCAATGTGGGGCATTGACATGATCGGCGAGATCAGGCCTACCGCGTCCAACGGGCATCGCTTTATCCTGGTAGCTATTAATTACTTCACGAAGTGGGTTGAAGCTGCCTCCTTTGCTACGGTAACCAAGAATGTGGTGGCACGGTTCATCAAGCACAACCTGGTTTGTCGGTATGGTATCCCTGAGAGAATTATTACTGACAATGGTACAAATCTCAATAACACGATGATCACCAATCTCTGTAAACAGTTCAAGATTTAGCATCACAACTCTTCTCCTTACCGGCCGAAGATCAATGGGGTTGTTGAAGCAGCTAATAAGAATATCAAGAAGATTATACAGAAGATGACAGTGACATATAAAGACTGGCACGAGATGTTACCGTTTGCTCTTCATGGATATCGTACCTCAGTACGTACGTCGACAGGGGCAACACCCTATTCTTTGGTATATGGCATGGAGGTTGTCCTACCCATTGAGGTCCAGATCCCTTCTCTACAGATAATGAAGGATGCGGGTTTGAGCGAAGACGATTGGATGCAGACTCTATTGGATCAGCTGAACTTAATCGATGAGAAAAGACTTACTGATGTATGCCATGGTCAAATGTATCATAAACGGATGATCAAGGCCTTCAACGAGAAAGTCAGACAACATGTGTGTCAAGTAGGGGATCTGGTAGTCAAGCACATCATATTGCCTCAAGGTGATCCCAGGGGAAAATGGACTCCCACCTACGAGGGACCATTTGTGATCAAGAGCATATTTTCTGGTGGAGCCATGATTCTGACCACCATGGACGGTGACGACCTTCCGCACCCTGTGAATGCGGACATAGGGAAAAGATACTACGCATAATAAAGACCCGCTAGGTTGACATACCTAGGCAAAAATAAGGGCTTCCCGGCGAACCAAAAGGGTTCGGGCAAAAGTAAGGGATGAAAATGAAAAAATCTGTACACCCGGCAAGTCGAAAACCTGAAAAGGCGACTTGGGCAAAAAAGGGTATTCCGGTGGACTGAAAACCCGAAAGGGCGGTCCAGGAAAAAGTTAGGGATTAAATAATATCACTATGTCCCGTTGGATCACCTTGCGATCAGACCTTACCGATCAATCCGGTCATCTTCGGACAAGCAGCAAAGTGATGAGATGCTCGAAGACATAAGGACAATAGAAGAATTGAAACTCAATGGGATCAATACACATAGTTGTTTTCTTTTTGTACATAATTTATTTAATAATTTTCTTTGTTTAAGGCGGCGTTCTCTTACTAGAGCGTCGGCCTCCTTGTACAAAAATGCCTATTATAGGCAAACTTCAAATCAATACAAATCACTTTTGAAAGTACAAAACTGTGTGTCTATTTTTCCTTTTCTGTTTTATTTTGAAAAAACGTCCAATGTTTTATTCTTGTCATATGCATTTGAACATGATTACTATTCACAAATACTTGCATATAAAATAGAAAAACAATTGCTAAAAGAACGTAAAGAAACTGGTATGAAACCTAAACGCTGACCGTTACTCCGTCTATCATGGTACAGGGACAGAGACAGTCGGAAGTAAAGTCACTATCACCTACAAGCCAGTGATATCCATACTCCCCACAGAGCAGAGAAAGCCGAAGTCCGACCTCTGTATCCCCAAGCAAGAATTACTCCCCCAGCAGGTTCCTTCAGAGAGCTAATATTCTTATTCCTCGACCGAGTTTTATAATCACCACAGTTTACAAAGATTTCTCCCAAGCAGAGTTTATTTCTCTTACCGTGGAATCTCACTCGCCAACAAAGCTTATCTCTCCAGCAATGGAAGTTCATCCCCAGCTGAGTTTATTTCTCCCAAATCGGCAGATCTGCCAACAAAGTATCTCTTCCCCACAGAGTCATTTCCCCGCAGAATTTTTCTCAGACAGAATCTCCTCAGGCAAAATGTTCTCAAGCAGAACGGATGTAAATCCCCATCTAACCATCTTCTTTCATTATTCCCCAGCGGAAACAAAGAACTCAACTTCCCAATATTCTCCAGCAGCAGTCCAGGATTTATCTTCCTCAGCTAGAGAGTATCACAATAGCATCGCATATCCATACATTATGGCATGTGCATTATATAACACAATCTCATTTATTTTGAGAACATCATTACACAATGCATTTCATACATCATGATGTTGCATGCGACTAACTCTTTACCTTTCAGGGAAAGATGCAATCAAATTCTTACAGGTTTTCTCTGGTTCAGTCAAACCGACACTAAGGTTTCTCTCCCAGTTAAAGATGTTCTAAGACTTTCGTCTGGGTCAGACGAATTGCCGCTAAGATTCCCCTGATTTCTGTGCCAGTCAAAGTCAATCCGAGACCTCTCTCGGGTTCAGTCAAATCGACACTAAGATTTCTCTCCCAGTTAAAGACAACTCGAGAACTTTCCCTAGTTCAGTCAAATCGATACTAAGATTTCTATTCCAGTTAAAGAAGTTGTGAAGTCCGGAGCACGACCAGATAGCGGCAAGAGACACTGTGAAACCTGGAGAATGACCAGATAACAGTATGAGGTACTACGAAGCTTGGAAATCGACCAGATAGCAGTTTACTCGGCCAATTACTATTGAAGCCTGGAAACGATCGGATATTAGTATGCCTCAAATTCACGTTGAAACCCGGGTACCACCGGATAACCACTTAACTCCTGCTGAAGCCTGGAGCACGACCAGATAACAGTTTTTGAGATTGCAAAGCCTAGAGCATGACCAGATAACAAGTTTAATCTCATCTCCCCAGTAAGTTGCTGTGAAACCTGGAGCACGACCAGATAGAAGTCAATCTTATTATCCTCAGCAAATCACTGTAAAGCCTGGAGCACGACCAGATAGCGGTTCACTTTCATCTCCTCGACTAAGAGGTGATTCCCCAGTAGAGTAACGGACAACTGAAGTTCCTAAAATTCTATTTCTCCCAAGTCAGAGACCAACATTCCTCAACAGATTCCTCCTTAACAACAGAAACATGAATTCCCTATCAAGGAATATCTCGGGAAATAAACATTATTCTTGATGGCATCTTTAAGCCCATCTTCGGTGATTCTCCGTCATGTCTATTGGATGGCATCATTAAGCCCATCTCCGATGACCTTCCTGAAGAAGTGAAAAACACAAGAAGGGGGGTTGAATTGTAAAACTTGAAATCAAATGCAGACAACACGTTATTTTTATCCTGGTTTGTTTGATCTCAAACTACTCCAGTCCACCCGTCAAGGTGATTTCGCCTCTCTCCAACGAGGTCTTAATCCACTATATTCAACTGAATATTACAACTGCTTTAACAACTGCTAAAGCCTTCTTGAGTCAAAACCACAAACTGGTTTCTCAAGGAAATACTTTCTTACAGATAAATGAAATCTAAGTGTGTTGAATGTTTTCTACAAAACTGTTTATCACAACTGTGATACTACACAAATTAAGCTTATGAGAACTGGAATGCTAAAACAATGGAGTAAGTAATTTGAGAGCTTTAGCAAACTGTGAATGAGGATGAAGATGAATCTCTTTAGGCATGTAGAGAGTTATAGAGCATTAGCCAATCCGTTCCTCACTTGCTTGTTTATATAGCATTGGAAATGATACGTTGGAGTCAGTTATTCCGTTTCAATGCCAATTACATTCTTTCCATATTGAGAAGATCTTTGTCTGGAATAATGCCGTTGATAATAAAGTATCTTGAATTCACAGTACCATTGCCAATAAAGCGTGTTCTGGCTTTGGCTTATTCTGACGCTGCTAGGTGCTGATGAATTGTTGTGGTCTTGATCAGAGTTTAGATTGTTACGCACAGATCTTTTCATCAAGCTTCAGCGTAAGCACATGCTTTGATCTTCTGATTCTGGCATTTGATATAACATCCTCTGATGCTGATGTTGATATTTCATCTTCTGATGCTGATGATGATATTCTTATGCTGATACTTATCAGAGTTTCTGTAAAACACAATATAATTAATTTTTAGGTAGCATATATGTCTTACATGAATCATACAATTTATATATTCTTGCATTTTGTTATCATCAAAACTTTAACTTAGGGTAGTAGATTCAAACTTTGTTCTAACAATCTCCCCCTTTTTTATGATGACAAAAACTAGATTTTTTTCAATTGAAAATTAACGAGAAAAGTATCAGAGATAACCAAATGATAAATTGTATCAGAATTAAATAGGAAGTTATCAAAGATAAGAAGATAAGGGATAAAGAGGTATCAGAGTTTAGATAGGAAATACTCCCCCTGAATTTATTACTTCCCTTTAATTCCATGAGTTCTTTAGGATCAGATCTTTATTGACTTTCTTTGAACATCAGAACATCAGAGCTTCAGTGTATTAGAGTTCATCAGATTCTTGTACATGTAGGCTATGCAGAACAAAAACATTCAAGTATATCAGAGTGTTAGAATGTTTGAGACTTTTGTCTCAGTAATCCGTTATTGAAAAATATCATTCTTTTTCTCCCCCTTTTTGGCAGTAATCAAAAAGTGCAAGTAATTTGAAGTTAAAAACGAACAGTGCAGAAAAGACCATTGTATTTAGTTTAAAGCCAAAAAAATAGTACAGATGATATGCAAAGAAAACAATGAAAATATCAAGAGGAAAAAATAACTAAGGTTGGGGTGGAAAGCGTGTGAACAGAGCTTCTAGCATGTTCTTAATCTGATCAGCGGTTTCCTTCTGCTGATGCACCATGCTGACTACTGTATCAATCTTGCTGTCCTGAACATCCATCCTTGCTTTCATCCTTTGGTCACTTTCATCCATTCTCTCCTGCAGACGAAGATCATTTTGCTTCAGCTCTTCAAGAGTCTGCCTGTCCAAGGCAACTTGAGAGATGTCAGAGTCAGGGTGCTTCTGAGAGCTTTCTGCAATGTCTTCTTCTTGACATACATCTTCTGCTGGTTGAACTGTTGATGCTGGACGCTTTTCAGACCATGGCTCACTATCCAGAAAGAGCACTTCCTCCTTCAGCAGCTGACTCATGACTGGACCTTCAAATTCTTTCAGCAGCTTGCTGAAGTTCTGTTGAGCCTGTTCATAGTTTATGTCTTGCAGCTTGAGGGCTTCAGCGCGTACCCACTTTCTGAATTGTGTCCAGAGTTGGTCTGAAGTAGCAGGATCAATCATTCCAGGACACGCCTGCTTTAGAGAAGCAATCCAATTCTGCATGCATGTTTCAAAATTCAAGATGCTATAACCAACATCTAGTTGTTTGGGTTTGGGAATGGCGATTTTATTTTTAAGGTCAGCAAGGCGGTCAAGGACTGTTAGATCAATGAAGGTCTTGTTGTGGTCATCTGGATTTTGTGTGGGTGAGGGAGTAGGAGAGTCAGAAATGATTATTGGACTGTGTGGAGTATTGGGAGTGGTAGTTTCTGGTGAGGATGGCAGTTGGGGTATGTTTACAGTTGTACCACAAGGCAGTTGAATTGCCAAGGGTTGTGGTTCAGAGGATTGAGGTGATTGAGGTTCAGGGGTTTGAGGTTCAGGTGATGGAGTTTCAGAGTGTTGAGACTCAGGTTGTGGAGATGATGGTTGAGGTGAAGGTGGATTAAGTTCTGGTTGTGGAGAGGGAGGTGGAGGAGTTTCTGGTTCTGGTGAATGTGGATTTTCTGGTATTGGTGAGAGTGTATATTCTGGTTGAGGTGAATGGGCAGTTTCTGGTTGAGTGTTTGGATTTTCTGAGAGGGGAGCGGAAGAACGTTGATCAATTTCAGAAAGAACTTTATCAAGTTCTGATTCTGTTGATGTTGTGGGTTTTGGATTTTGAGGTTTGGTGCGGGATCTCCTGAGAGTTAGTGACTCAGAAGGGTCAAACTCTGGTTCGGTATCATCAATGGTTGGTATGGGAATTGGGAGTTCATATGAAGCTGGGGTTGGAATCAATGTTGGAACAGCAGATGAATTTAAAACATTAACAGCAGATAGATTACCTCTCTTCTTTGGGGTCTGCTGGGATGGTCCTTCTGAAGCAGCCTTTCTCTTCTTAGTTTTCTTCAAAGTAACCTCTGGTGCTTGCTGGTGCAGATCTTTGATGTTCAGATCAGGATCTGTGCCATCAGCTTTACACGCGTCCAAGTATCTGAGAGCAGTGACTGGTTTAGAGTCAATCTCAAAGAATATGGGAAAGTAGCTCAGAGGGACTCTTCTGCTGGTGATGTCAGCAAGAGGAGTGACGTTGGGCTACTTTCTGATATTCTCTATCGGTTTCATCTTCTTCAGATTCTTGGCGTTCAGCTGCTTGCCAACAGCTGGTTCCAGAGAGCTTATTTCCTGTGCCTCTGTCAGGTGTTCTATCAGCCTATTCTCAGTTAGAATATATGATATTAATCTGCCGAAGGGTATCCAATCCCTTTTAGTCTTTTCTTCTTCTCTCGTCTCCTTGACGCTGGTCTTCAGATGATTGAATAGAAGATGAGCAAGGTTGATCTTGGTCTTCTTTGCAATAAAATAGAGCAGAAATTGCTGATCTATGTTGATGTAGTCAGGAGAGCTTGTGGGCTTCCTGTGGTTGAAGCAGCCCAAGATGATCTTTGCCCAGATTCTGTGCTGATCCATCAGATCTCTGATCTTGCTGGATGGAACCCCATGCGTGAAAATATGTCTAGCAACTATGGCAGTGTTTCCAGCTCTTTCTGCCATGTCAATACAGCGGATGCCGCCACCATTGTATCCAATCAGTCTAGCAATGTGATCTTCAGTAATCACAATCTTCTTGCCCATGACATATGAAGTAACCTAATGTGTTGATGAAGACGCATGGATCCAGAATTCTTTGACCAATACAGGGAACGTTGGACCCACCAACCTATCAAAGTACCTTTCCCATCCTTGTGCCCTAATTTCTTCAGTCAAATCGAAGCCATTTTCTTTCAAACTGTTGAAATCAACGATCAGTTCAGACAGAACTTCCAAGTTCTTCACCGGTGTGAGTAGAGTTCTGAATGGAATTTGGTACTGATCAGAAGAAGCACCTTGCTGGGAACCTGCAGAAACAGTTCTAGAGGACGCCATGTTCACACTAGGGTTTTTGAGAAAAAGCTTGAAAAAGGGTTTTCTTGAAAAAGATGAACACACAGTAAGAACACAGAAATACTTTGATGATTGTAAGAGACGTTAAAAAATTAATGAATGATGTTAAGGCGTTTAAATAGATTTCAAAAGATGTTTTGAAAACGTAAACGTTTTTAAGAGAGAGAATTAACTCATGATTACAATTTAACTCATGATTACACGCATTTAATGTTTGCTGATTTTGGGGGATTTGAGAAAGATATTTGGAACGGTTACCAGTGACATGTGTCTCAATGCATCCAATCAGCGCTTTGCCTTCTCAGAAACGTGCACGCGTGTTCTTCCTCAGGAATAAGCTGATGACTGGATGACACCTGTTTGATTTAGTGAACAGCACGTCTATCCTTGAACTGAAACGCTAAGATCTTTTTAAGAATAGAATCTGATACAATTTGCATGTCTAAATTTCTGAAGGAAGATTGATCAGAAGTTCACAGTGAAGTAAAACAAATTCTTAAGGTTAACATATAAACTTAAAACATTTTCACTCTAGGCAGAGCTTCATGCTGAGATGTTTCAGAATGAAGTTGAACCTATCTTCAGAAAGTGGTTTAGTGAAGATATCAGCCCATTGATGGTCTGTATCAATAAATTTTAAGTTCAAAATTCCTTTCTGAATATAGTCCCTAATGAAATGGTGTTTTATTTCTATATGCTTAGCCCTATAGTGCAAAATTGGATTTTTACTTAAGCAAATGGCAGAAGTATTGTCACAGAGTATAGGGATGTTACTCTCAAAAATTTGGAAGTCTTCAAGCTGACTTTTCATCCAGAGCATTTGTGTGCTGCATCCTGCTACTGCTATGTACTCAGCTTCTGTTGTTGATAGCGCAATTGTGGATTGCCTTTTGCTGGACCAAGAGATCAGATTTTCTCCCAGAAACTGGCAGCTTCCAGAAGTACTTTTACGCTCTACTCTGTCTCCAGCAAAGTCAGCATCGCAGTAACCTACTAAGCTGTAATCACTAGATTTTCTATAAAATAAACCCAGATTAGTAGTACCTTTCAGATACTTGAAAATTCGCTTAACAGCTGTTAAGTGAGATTCTCTAGGATCTGATTGGAATCTTGCACAAATACATACGCTGAATAAAATATCAGGCCTTGAAGCCGTCAGATAAAGAAGAGAACCAATCATACCTCTGTAGACCTTCTGTTCTACCTTTTTGCTTACCTCTTCTCTTTCCAGTATGCACGTGGGATGCATTGGAATCTTTGATGACTTACATTCTGAGAGATCAAATTTCTTCAGAAGTTCTCTGACATATTTGCTCTGATGAATGTAAGTTCCCTCTAGATTTTGATTGATCTGAATTCCCAGAAAGAATTTCAGTTCTCCCATGAGGCTCATCTCAAATTCTTCCTGCATATACTTAGCAAATTTTCTTCCAAGAGAAGGATTAGTAGATCCAAAAATAATATCGTCAACATAAATTTGACAAACTAAGATGTCATTCTTAACTGACTTACAGAATAAGGTAGTGTCCACCTTCCATCTGGTGAATTCTTTTTCTAACAGAAAGTTACTTAGTCTTTCATACCAAGCTCTGGGAGCTTGTTTCAGACCATATAGTGACTTCTTTAGTTTGAAAACATATTCTGGATTTTTTTGTACTTTCAAAACCAGGGGTTGGTGCACATAAACCTCTTCTTCTATATATCCATTTAAGAATGCACTCTTGACATCCATCTGATATAGAGTGATGCCTTTATTAACAGCAAACGAAATTAAAAGTCTGATAGATTCTAACCTGGTGACTGGGGCAAAGGTTTCTGTATAGTCTATCCCCTCTTGCTGACTATAACCTTGTGCTACCAGTCGTGCTTTGTTTCTGATAACTTCACCTTGTTCGTTCAGCTTGTTTCTGAACACCCATTTTGTTCCAATGACGTTGAATCCTTTTGGTCTGGGAACAAGATCCCATACGTCATTTCTGGTGAATTGATTCAGCTCTTCTTGCATTGCTAGAATCCAGTCGTTGTCCAGAAGTGCTTCATCAATTGAGGAAGGTTCAATCAGAGAAACAAGTCCCATGAGGGATTCTTCAGAGTTTCTGAAGCTGGCTCTTGTTCTGATTGTATCTTCCTTTCTTCCTAAGATAGTTTCTTCTGGGTGATCCAAGCTGCTTCTGGGTAGTCTTTTCTGAGGTTGGTCAACAGATGTTGCTGGATTACTTGCAGTGCCTCTTTCTGATGTTGAAGGAGTGTCTTTATTTAGAGCTTCTGATGACTTGTCTTCAGAACCTGTAAATTCAACTTCCATACCTGCAAAAACTTCATTCTGCTTTGACTTTTCAGAGTCAAGCTTATCATCAAAACGAACACTGATTGATTCTTCCACAATCTGTGTTTCTGTATTGTATACTCTGTACCCTCTTGAGCGTTTAGAGTATCCTAACATAATACACTTCTGTGCTTTAGAGTCAAACTTGTTCAAATAATTTTTTTTATTTAACATAAAGCAAGTACATCCAAATGGATGAAAATATGAAATGTTGGGCTTTCTGTTCTTCCACAATTCATATGGAGTCTTTTCCAGAATAGGTCTTATGGAGATTCTATTCTGAATGTAGCACGTTGTGTTTATTGCCTCTGCCCAGAAGATCTTAGCAACGTTTGTCTCATTGATCATGGTTCTGGCCATTTCTTGCAATGTTCTGTGCTTTCGTTCTACAACTCCATTTTGCTAGGGAGTTCTAGGACAAGAGAAATCATGCAGAATGCCTTTGTCATTAAAGAATGACTCAAAATCTTTGTTTTCAAACTCTCCACCATGATCACTTCTGACTTTAACGATTCTAAGATCCTTTTCATTCTGAACTTGGTTACAGAAGGTGACAAACACAGAGTGTGACCCGTCCTTGTGTCTTAAGAACTTTACCCATGTCCATCTGCTATAGTCATCTACGATTACTAACCCATAATTCTTGCCACTGACTGAAGCAGTTTTAACTGGTCCAAATAAGTCTATGTGCAGAAGTTCTAATGGCTTAGAGGTAGAAACAACATTTTAAGATTTGAAAGAAGGTTTTGCAAACTTGCCTTTCTGACATGCTTCACACAGAGCATCTGAATTGAACTTCAGATTAGGAAGTCCTCTGACCAGATTGAGTTTGTTAATCTGAGATATTCTTCTCATACTAACATGCCCCAATCTTCTGTGCCAGATCCATTGCTCGTTGCTAACATACAGAAGACACTTTACATTCTGACTTTTCAGTTCAGAAAGTTTGATTTTATAAATGTTGTTTTTCCTCTTTCCATTAAATAGGATAGTCCCATCTTTCTGACTAACAGCTTTACATGATTTTTGATTAAAGATTATATCATAACCGTTATCACTTAATTGACTTATGGATAACAGATTATGCATTAATCCATCTACTAACAGAACATTGTTTATAGAGGGAAGATTTCCATTACCTACAGTTCCAGAGCCAATGATCTTTCCCCTCTGATTGCCTCCAAAGCCTACGTGGCCTCCAGGCTTAAGTTCCAGGCATTGGAACATATGCCTTCTTCCCGTCATGTGTCGTGAGCAGCCAGAGTCCAGGTACCATGACTGGTGTTTCTGATTTGCTGCTAAAGATATCTGCAACATGTATTATTTTATCCTTAGGTACCCATATTTTCTTGGGTCCTGATTTGTTAGCTTTGCCAAAACTTTGGTTGAATTTTTGTTTCACAGAATAATTACTACTAGTATATTTAATGTCATGTGTGTGACCATACACAAAGTGTGAATTCAGAGGAGTGTGTTTAATAGTTAAATCCATGGCATTCTTTGGTGTGGGAACCTTACCTTGGTATCATATTCCCTTTCTACCGTTTCTGCTAACTCCATAGATCATTGAAGCCATTTTGCTTCTATTTATGCTTTTAGCAAGGAACTTCTGAAAGCTATGATCATACTCCTTGATGATCTCATCAGCGCTGCTGGGAGTTTCAGAAATTGTTTCCTTCTGAGAGTTTTGTAAAAGATTTTCTAATTTTGAAATTTTATTTTTCAACTCAGAATTTTCCAATTTAAGACTCTCAGTTTTATCAGAGTCAGAATCAAGATTCCTTTTCAGGTTTCTAAATTTAACTCTGATCTGCTGATATCTTTCCAGAATTTCGTTAAGGCTTTCAGCAAGTTCAACCTTAGTAAAATTAATTGCAAAGTTAGGAAATACCTCTTCGGTGTCTGATTCTGAGTCTGATTCAGAAGCTTCACTGTCTTCTGATATGTTGGCCATGAGAGCTATGTTTTCTCTCTCATCATCTAATTCTGAGTCAGCTTCAGACGAGTCAGAGTCATCCCATGTAGCCATGAGACTTTTCTTCTTTTCTCTTCCAAACTTCTTTTTGGGATTTTCCCTCTGAAGCTTTGGACAGTCACTCTTATAGTGTCCTTGCTCGTTGCATTCATAGCAAGTGATGTCCTTGGTGTTTGGCTTTCTGCTTCCTGAAGAGCCTTCAGATCTTCTGTATCCAGAGGAAGAGTCTGACCTTCTGTATCTGGAGGAGGACTCATTCTGATCAGATCTTCTGGGATTCCTGAACTTCCTTTGCCTCTGCTTCCATAGTTGGTTCACTCTTCTGGAGAGGAGGGAAAGTTCGTCTTCTTCTGATGAGGACCCATCAGATGTTTCTTCTACTGCCTGCAAAACTTTAGAGTCAGATTTTCTGTTAGATTTTAATGCTAAAGGCTTACCTTGCTTCTGAGGTTCATCAGCTTCTAGCTCTATCTCGTGACTTCTGAGGGAGATGATAAGTTCCTCCAGAGAAATTTTGTTGAGATCTTTAGCTAGCTTCAGCGCTGTAACCATTGGCCTCCACTGTTTTGGCAAGCTTCTGATGATCTTCTTGACATGATCAGCAGTAGAGTATCCTTTGTCCAGAACCTTGAGACCAGCCACCAGAATTTTGAATCTTGAGAACATTGTTTCAATGGATTCACTTTCTTCCATTTTGAATGCCTCATACTTCTGAATGAGCGCAAGAGCTTTAGTTTCTTTGACCTGAATGTTGCCTTCATGCGTCATTCTGAGTGAGTCAAACATGTTCTTTGTTGTGTCTCTGTTAGATATCTTTTCATATTCAGCGTAAGAGATGGCGCTGAGAAGAATGGTTCTGGCCTTGTGGTGATTTTTGAAGTCACGCTTTTGTTGATCAGACATTGCTTTCCTGTCAATATTCTGACCGCTTGCATTCACTGGGTGCGTGTATCCATCTGTCACCATGTCCCACAGATCAGCATCATGTGCCAGAAAGAAGCTTTCGATTCTGTCTTTCCAGTAATCAAAATTCTCTCCATCAAAGACTGGAGGTTTGCCGCTGAATCTGTCTCTATCTTCATTGTTGTCATTGCTGCTTTGTTGATATGTTCCTGTCATTGTGTTTTTCTGACGCTGGATCTTGTACTGACACGGTTAAGTGTTTTAGCTCAGAACCAGGCGCTCTGATGCCAATTGAAGAAGTGAAAAACACAAGAAGGGGGTTGAATTGTAAAACTTGAAATCAAATGCAGACAACACGTTATTTTTATCCTGGTTCGTTTGATCTCAAACTACTCCAGTCCACCCGTCAAGGTGATTTCGCCTCTCTCCAACGAGGTCTTAATCCACTATATTCAACTGAATATTACAACTGCTTTAACAACTGCTAAAGCCTTCTTGAGTCAAAACCACAAACCGGTTTCTCAAGGAAATACTTTCTTACAGATAAATGAAATCTAAGTGTGTTGAATGTTTTCTACAAAACTGTTTATCACAACTGTGATACTACAGAAATTAAGCTTATGAGAACTGGAATGCTAAAACAATGGAGTAAGTAATTTGAGAGCTTTAGCAAACTGTGAATGAGGATGAAGATGAATCGCTTTAGGCGTGTAGATAGTTGTAGAGCATTAGCCAATCCGTTCCTCACTTGCTTGTTTATATAGCATTGGAAATGATACGTTGGAGTCAGTTATTCAATTTCAATGCCAATTACATTCTTTCCATATTGAGAAGATCTTTGTTTGGAATAATGTCGTTGATAATAAAGTATCTTGAATGCACATTACCGTTGCCAATAAAGCGTGTTCTGGCTTTGGCTTATTCTGACGCTGCTAGGTGCTGATGAATTGTTGTGGTCTTGATCAGAGTTTAAATTGTTACGCGCAGATCTGTTCATCAAGCTTCAGCGTAAGCACATGCTTTGATCTTCTGATTCTGGCATTTGATATAACATCCTTTGATGCTGATGTTGATATTTCATCTTCTGATGCTGATGATGATATTCTTTTGCTGATACTTATCAGAGTTTCTGTAAAACACAATATAATTTTTAGGTAGCATATATGTCTTACATGAATCATACAATTTATATATTCTTGCATTTTCTTATCATCAAACCTTTAACTTAGGGTAGTAGATTCAAACTTTGTTCTAACACTTCCGTCATCTCCTCCAAATGGCATCTATAAGCCCATTCCCGATACTACCTACACAGTCAAGTATCATTTCGGACGAGTGCAAATTTCTGGGCACTCTAGTGTTCATTCATCTTCCACCCTCGGATCACGAAAGGAAGACAGCCAATCTACATCCTCAGGTTTAAGAAGATTGAACAGGGGCAGCTGTTGTACCCCAAATTTTTCCCTCTCATTTTACTCAACACATGCCCATTGAGGTCCCCAACTTGCTCAAGGATGCCCAAGAGTTGACCAGACAAACTCTCTCCTAAGACAATGCATCTCAAATTAGGGTTTCCATTTTCACCAGGATGTGTGAACTCCAAAGGCCCCAAATTCTTTCCATGGTCCTAATATCTCTCCAAGACTATCCATGTCAAGTTTCATGCCTTTCACAAGAAGTTTGTTCAGTCAATTTCTCAGATGCCTGAAAATCAACTTTACTAGGTCAAAAGTCAATTGTGGCCCACATACAGTCAAACTTCAAGATCTTTGGCCAACATCAACATTTTGAAGTGATATCCATCATTTTATCAAGGGTTGATCATGATTCCTCAAGGAATTCCCCAAAGTCATCAAAACCCAAAAGCTGCTAAATTAGGGTTTCTTAGGAAAAGTCAACCAAACTTTGACCAAGCATAACTTCTTCATACTTTATTAGAAATTTTCCATACAAGGCTCATTTTTAAGGGGATGCAATTACCTACAATTCATCTTCATCCCACAAGTTCAAAATATGCACTCATCAAAAGATATGAATTTCTACATTATAGGTCCTTTTGAAAAGTCAACAAAAACACCTTTTGGGTCAAAGCTTCTTACATGAACATGGAAGACCCAATTGAGATGAAACCAAAAGGGTTGTTTAGGGGACATCCTAAGATTTCTAAAAAGACCAAGAACACCTCTCTAGGGCTAAAATTGGAAGAGATATGCCTTGTCAAAGTTGACCATTTTTGCAAAATTGCCAAAAGTCAAATGTGCTCAAAAATGCATTTTTTACCAAATGGGTCTAGCATTTCATGATTGTATCCTGTTTGTAACATGGTCCACGACCCAAATCGGCATATACACTTTATTTGCTTCATTATTTATTTTATTTTGATTTTTTATTATTTAAAATTCAAATAAAATCAAATAAATGAAGAAAAATGCAAAAGATTGATTTTGATCTGATTTTTTTGTAGGAATCAAATCAAATCAACCTATGATGACCAAATAAAGTCGTGCCAAAGTGGATTGATGCAAGTTAACATGATTTTTGATGAGTTTGGGAAGATATGATGCAAAAGAGAAATCAAATCAAATCTTGATGATTTTCAAAGATACAAAGCAATTTTGTTGCCCTAATACATCACAGTATATGTATTGAGCAAGAACAGGCCAATAACATAAGGATTGCAATCGTGGAAAGCCTCAAACAAAACTGAAAATTTTGGCAAAAAGTGGTGTATCGATTTCCACTCTAGAGGGCAATTCAAGCCATTCCAGCATTCCCAATCGTTTCCTGGAGCATCTCTGAAGCTAACACTATCAGCCTCACGCGTCCTCACGCCCAGAATCAACCCATAGGCTTCACACGGTTTGCTTGCTTTTACAAAATCGATTACAGCCATTCTTGCATCATTAGCATAATTTAATGACATATTTGTGATCATTGATGTATTTCTAACATGTATGGGTCGTTTAATTGAATTTTTGAGACTTATATATGCATTTACCATTGTTAGGGTTTACTCTTGTGTTTTAGGGTTTTTATATACAGGTGAAATTGGCCCAAGAAAGTAATACCATGATACTCGTGAGACCAAGACGAGTTGATTGGTATAGTCATAATTAATTTATCGTGCCTGTGCTAGATTTTTGACATTTGCAGTGTTATGGACATGGAAGTTTATCCGTGGGTATAGGTTATACACCTAATACGACGGAGGAGGGAGAAGATGGTGGCGTGGCATCCAACCAATGGACAATTCAAACTTCGCGCGCTTTTTGTTTCATTCTGCTACTTTCATATATTATTCATTGGTCTTACTGTAGTAACAACTAAACAATGCAACGCAACTGGCAAGGGCGTGTGGTGGTAAGCGTGAGGACCTGGGTTCGATCCCAGGTCCCAGCAAACTCTCTTTTCTTATTTTCTTTCTACAGATTCTATGCATCACTTGTCCAGGCGCCTTCCATACACTTCCAACATCCAGCCACTAGATGCATCTTCAGCCAGATGCAATGCTCATCAAGGAGAGACCCATGTTACACCCTCAGTCGCATCAACACAGGATCCAAGCGCAGGGGATTGGACTCAGCACTATTGGGCCTAAGCAATTCAACCTCATACCCCCCCTGATTTCACAAACATGCCCACTATTTTCCTTTTTTCTATTTTAATTATTTTTATTATTCTTAATTATTTTCTTTTTTACAAAAATAACACAAAGATTATTTTTTAATCAAAAAATCACAAAAACACTAAAAATAATTTTTTCATAAAAATATTTTATTTCTTGAATTAATTAGTTTAATTTAAATTAGTGCAAATTTAATTCTTTTACATAATTTAAAATAAATAGAATTAGGGTTTTAATTTTGTATATAACCTAATTAATTTTCTTTCTCAAAAATAACCTAAATATTTTCTTAATTAGACTTTTAGGTTTTCTCCAATTATTCTCGCATTTAATTCGTCGCGCGCATTTTATTTCCTTTTATTATTATTGTATCTGCTTCGGGTTTGTAATAGTAATTAGGGTTTTACATTTTTGTATTTTATTTTCAGTCAAGATAATTATGTATCTGCCAAAGCCCTGTAATAGTTAGGACTTTAAACTTTTCGCACTCTTAATTTCCGCAACTATAAACTGTCTAGATGCATGGCTAATAGGATTGTATGGGAAGAATGCTTGAAAATTAAAATGGTAGATAATCTAAATGTGCAAAGACTAAATTAACTGAAAATTACACTCGCACATGCTCACTCCTAGGGTATACTCCACTTCGGTTGCCTTTGATAAACGGTCATGAAGTATAGGGTTTGTTAGGGGTCATCCTCTAGCCCCGAAAAATCTAAAATGACCCATTCGGATGTTGCCTCGGAAAAAGATCTTTAAGGCTTTAGGATGACTACTAATATTTCCTAACATTGCTTTTGTGATCGTATTTGTCCCTTCGAATGTCCCTTAAAAACCTCAACGACGGTGCTACCTATTTCTCAATAATGGGATAGCATTGTTTAAAGGAAAATGAATAGTATTTTTTCGAGTAGGTAGAAAACTCTTAAGTACTTGCTCAAACAAACTTTTTCACACAAACGCTTTTCAAACAAAGTTTTCAAAAAATAACTTTGTAACACTCTTGAGGACAGAAACAAGGGTTAACACAAAGTAAAACAAAACTTTTCAAAACAAGCACACACAAGCAGTTTTCAAAATGAGCAAGTACCTAAGAGCCCATAGAAAACTACGGATAGAAAGGGTGCTAACACCTTCCCTTTCTATAATCTACCCCCCGTACTCAGAAACATCTCGAAAAAGGTTTTTTCTGTTCTTTTTCCTTTTCCATGATTAGATAAAATAAAATTCGGTGGCGACTCTTGCTTACCGCGACATTTGCGAACAAAAAATGCAAACCAGTATAACAGTCGGTTCTGCCACCGTATCACACCATACTTTGTTAATTAATTTTTACTTCATAGATTGTTGTAGTTTTAATTAATTTTTCGATTCGATTTGGTTGTATTGATTTCGTTTTAGACTTTTAATCGCATCATCAATTCGATCCACCCCCATTTGTAAATTTATATTCCCCATTCCCAAAAGCTCTGTAATAGCGTATAATTTTAATTTCCGCAATTTACTGTTTTCTTTTATACTATATAGTAATTAGGCGTGTATGGCAAAATTTAAAATTAATCGCTAGATAACCCTAATCCAGGACAAATTAACTTGAATCAAACACACTTTTCACACGCGCACTTCAAGGGTAACCTCGCTTGTTGCCTTGGAAAAATAGTCATGTCCCTCGAATGTGGGACGCTTTAGCAAAGACCCTTCGATAAAAAAAATATCGTAGTCCCTCGATGTCCCTCGATGTTGCCTTCGGTAAACGATCTAGTCCCTTACAAAAATTGCTAAAGCGTCTCACAAGTTACCTTCTATGACTGTACGACTGACCCGCACTTGTCCCTTCACATCCAATAATAGGTTTTCTTATCAATAAATGGTAAGATAACACTATCTAAAGGAGGAGGAAAACAACATAGACCTTTTGAGTAGGTAGGATGCTCGTAGTTGCTTGCTTACAACATTTTCAAAACACACTCAAACTTTCAAAATATCTTCCAAAACAAACATCCCTTTGAACTATTTTCAAAACCAACACTTTGTATACATTCTTATAGACGAGAATCATTACAAAGTTTGTCGAAATAAAGGGCGTTGTCAAAATATTTTCAAACTTGCACAAAACACAAACACATTTCAATCAAAGCATTTTCAAAGTGATCAAGCAACTAAGAGCCCGTAGATAACTACAGATGAAAAGGGTTCTAACACCTTCCCTTTTCATAACCTACCCCCCGAACTCAAGAAAAATTCTCAAAAGGTCTTTCCTGTTCTTTTCACCCTTTCCTTATTGGATAAAAGAGAAGTCTGTGGCAACTCTTGTTATCCGCAACAATTACGATAAAACGCAAAAACACCCAAGTCAGTTCTCCCACCGTATTACAGTATGCTAATTGGCTTGCATGGAAATAATTAAAAATAAACGCTAGAAAACCTAACACTCAAGATAAACATAACTGAAATAAAACACGCTCGCACACGCGCACCTCTAAGGTACCTCCACTTGTTGCCTTCAGGAAAAAAATCATGCCCCCCGAACGTGGGACACTTTAGCAAAGTCCCTCGATACAAAGATCATAGTCCCTCAATGACCCTTCGATGTTACCTTTCGGTAAATGATCTAGTCCCTTATGATAAAATTGCTAAAGTGCTCTACGAGTTGCCTTTATGACTGTACGATGACCCGCGTATATCCCTCAAAACATCCAACGACAGGGCTACCTACTGACTAATAGTAGGATAATATTGTCTAAAGGAAAAGATGAAAACAACAAAGACCATTCGAGTAGGTAGACCGTTCATAGTTGCTTGCTCACAAAAACAAACAAAACAATTTTTTTTACACATACACAAACTTTTCTCTAAAATATTTTCAAAGACAAAACACTTTGTATACATTCTCAACGATACGAGAAACATTACAAAGTTCGTTGCACTAAGGCGTCTTTTCAAAAATATTTTCAAAACACACAAACACAAAGCATTTTCAAAAGTGAGCTAGCAACTAAGAGCCCGTAGATAAATACGTATGGAAAGGGTGTTAATACCTTCCCTTTCCATAACCTACCCCCCGAACTCAAAATCTTTAAAAAAGGTCTTTCTTGTTCTTTTCACCCTTTCCTTTGTTGGATAAAAGAAAATTCGGTGGCAACTCTTGCTATCCGCAACATTTGCGATAAAATGTAAAACCAGTAAAGTCAGTTCTCCCACTGTATTACAGTACCCATGATGCACGCTTCGTATTCTTCCATGTTATTGGTACAGTTAAAGCATAATCTGGCGGTGAAAGGAGTATGGCAACCCTTATGAGAGATAATCACAACACCAATTCCATTACCAAGTGCGTTAGAAGCGCCATCAAAAACCAAAGTCCATCGAGATCCTAGACCAGGTCCTTCATACGGTCCAGGTTCTTCACAATTTGTAACTAGCATAATGTTCTCATCCGGGAACTCAAAATTCATAGATTGATAGTCGTCTATGGCTTGATGAGCCAAATGATCTTCCACTACACTTCCTTTGATTGCCTTCTGAGTGGTGTACTGAATGTCTTATTCTGTTAAGACCATTTTCCATCGGGCTATTCTTCTGGAGAGAGCGGCTTCTCGAATATGTACTTTATAGGATCCATTTTAGAGATCAACAAAGTAGTATGAGTCAACATATACTGTCTTAGTCGATGAGCAGCTCATGCCAAAGCGCAACAAGTTTTCTCGAGCAGTGAGTATCTTGTTTCACAGTCGGTAAACTTTTTGATAAGGTAGTATATTGCATGCTCTTTTTGACCAGACTCGTCATGTTGGCCAAGTACACACCCCATTGAGTTCTCTAATACTGTTAAGTACATGATCAGAGATCTTCCTTCAACTGGTGGCATTAGAATCAGAGGTTCTTAGAGGTGCTCCTTGATTTTGTCGAAGGCTATCTGAAAATCATCGTTCCACTTCACTACTTGATCTTTCTTCAGCAACTTGAAGATTGGTTCACAAGTAGCGGTCAAATGAGAAATAAATCGGGCAATGTAATTCAGTCGTCCCAAGAATCCTCTGACTTCCTTCTCATTACGGGAGCTGGAATTTATTGAATAGCTTTGACCTAGGAAGGATCAACTTTGATACCTTTACCACTGACAACGAAACCCAGGAGTTTACCAGATTTCACCTCAAAAGTGCACTTGTTCGGATTTAACCGTAGCTTATACTTTTTCAATCACTCAAACAGCTTGTGTAGATGGTCAATATGTTCCTCTTCAGTCTGAGATCTGGCTATCATGTCGTCGACATAAACCTCTATCTCGTGATTAATCATGTCATGGAACAAAGCTACCATGGTATGTTAGTATATTGCGTCGACATTCTTCAACCCAAAAGGCATAACCTTGTAATAGAAAGTGCTCACTGTGTAACAAAATTAGTCTTCTCCATGTCTTCAGGTTCCATCTTGATCTGATTAAAACCCGAGAAACCATCCATAAAGGAGAATATCTTATGTTGAGCGGTGTTGTCGACCAAAACATCAATATGTGGAAATGGGAAATCATCTTTGGGGCTTTCCCAGTTTAGATCCTTGTAGTCTACACACATACGCACTTTTCCATCCTTCTTAGGTATTGGAACCACATTTGCAACCCACTGAGTATAGGATGTAACAGCCAAGAAACCTGCATTGAATTGTTTCATAACCTCATCCTTGATCTTTTTGGATATCTCGGGATGCATACGACGAACCTTCTGCTTTATAGGAGAAAAACCCTCTTTCATCGGCAGACGATGAACCATAATATCAGTATCAAGCCATGGCATGTCTTCATATGACCAAGCAAATATCTCAACATAGTCATGCAACATCTGGATTAACCTGTCCTTGACATTGCCCTATAGATTGGCCCCTATCTTGACTTCTTTCCTGTCTACTTCAGTACCTAAGTTCACAACCTCGACTGGCTCTTCATGTGGTTGTATAGACTTTTCCTATTGCACTAACAGTCTGGCAAGTTCTCCAGGTATTTCATAATCTTCCTCACCTTCGTCCTTGGCTTGGTAGATCGTATTATCAAAGTCATAAGTGGCAATAGAGGAAATGTTATCAACGGGATCCAGAGTGGATATGGATATGCAATTTATTACGTGGGTGTGTGTAAGAACACATAGCCATTTTGAGAGTGTAATAAAGTAAAAAGATAGAAAAAGAGCATAAAATTTGAATGCGAGACGTCCAATGTTTTTATTGAATGAAAATATGCTTATGAAAGATGACAGCCCTAACAAATGAACTGTTGTGCCTCGGGTAAGACACAAGGTTTAAATTCATTGTTTAAAGATTACATAACCAAAACTTTGAAAGCAATAAAACAGAAAATAGAGATTACTCCTGACTAAAGGAGATTGAGATAAGGTCTTTAGTCTTCCAGTTGCTGAGTTTGTTGCCAACGGTAGGAAAGATCCAGCTACCGAGGTCATAATCATTGTCAGCATCTTCTATAACATTGACTCCATTATTGCTGAGGCGGAATGGTGGTCTTCCAGCATGCACACAACAAATAGGCCTCTGAGCCTCTATAGTAAAACCCAAACCAAATGTGTCATATTTATACGGAATGTCAGGAAGTTGACCCCAAGTAGTGCAACCACCTTCTTCCACTACAGCTCTAGCATCCTTCAAAGAAGCCATCCTGGGTGGAACCCTGGTAACCTTGGGAATAGCATAAACGTATTCAGTAGCAGTAGGAGGGATAACTTCAAAAGTATGGCAAGGAGTTTCAATGAATTCTCCGTCCATCTCAACATACCTGAATGAGTTTAAGTGACTCACCATATACTCTTCTTCTCCGTAGACTATAACAACCTTTCCTTTCACATGATACTTCAGCTTTTGGTGTAAGGTTGAAGTAACAGCGATTGTCCTATAAATCCAGGGGTGTCCGAGTAAATAAGAATAAGTCGGTCGGATATCCATCACATAGAAGGTAGAATAAAAAACTTGTGAACCCACTTTAATTGGGAGATCCACCTCTCTGTGTACCATTCTCTTTGACCCGTCAAAGGCTCGGACTATAATATCACTGGGTTTCAGCACAACCCCTTCAAAATCAAGCTTGTCCCGAGCATCCTTCGGTATAACATTCAACGAGGAATCCGTATCAACCAATACATGCGCTAAAGTAGTGCCCCTGCATTCAATAGAGACATACAGGGCCTTGTTATGGTTCCTTCCTTCTGGGGTCAAATCAGCATCAGAAAAGCCTAGCCCATTATCAGTAGTTAGGCTAGCAACATAACTTCTAAATTGATCGGCATAAATTTCTTGTGGCACGTGAGCGGATTTTGAGAATTTTACCAAAGCCTGTGCATGGGCTTTAGAACACAGTAAGAGGGATAATGAAGATTTTAGAGGGAGTCTATCCCAACTATTCAACAATCTTATAATCACTTTTATGGATAATCTTTAATACCTCTTCCAACTCTTTCCTGGAGGTATCTTTAGCTATAACTTCTTTAGATACCTCTGTCTGGGCAGGCTCCATCATTTGTTCCTTGCCTCGAGTCTCAGTAATTGACTCGGTAGAGGTAACACGAATTGGTGTAGTAGCAGTCTTTGGAGAAATTTCCGGAGAGAAAACCCTCCTGCTTCTAGTAACCTTATTGGTCCCAGTAATATTGCCTATGTCATGATCAGAAACTTCAATACCTTTATTCTCAACAGTCAATGGCTCTTGCTTGACGCCATGGTAGTAGACGTCGGATCCATAGTTCCACGGAACAGCTTTGTTTGAGGAATATGGAATTGGTCCGGGTGAAGTGATTATCAGAGGAGCAATTCTGTGTTCAACCTTAATCTTCACAAGGCCTTTGGAAGTGATCCTAATAGGAGTGCTGGAAATTACAGATAAATCTTTAAACAAATTCTAAATAAATGGAATATTCTCAACGATAATGATATGGTTGTCCATCAGACGCTGAATACCTTCTTTCAGCAACTTGCAACCATTGGGTTGGGCTGCGCAGCAGTAACATCTTTCAATACAACCCGGAAATAAACTGGCTTGCAACAGATTCTTCTTAATGATGGAGAGGGGAGTAGTCAATTCATCTACAGTAGAAACATATGAAACATCATCAATAACACTGATGCCTTTGTCGTGCTTTGGCATAGGTGCTATAATCACATTGGGGATCTCAGGAGGATCAAACTTAATTTCTTTGTTGTCAATCATGTCCTAAGTTTTATTCTTCAAAGCCCAGTAACTATTGGTGTCGTGCCCGGGGCTATTGGAATGGTAAGAACGTTTCACATTAAGATTATAACGAGGAGAGGAGGTGTTGTGATTCTAAGGAGGATCCCTCAGTGTAATCAGCTCTGCTTTCAGTAAGTGTTGTAATGCCTAAGATAGTGGAATATTGATCTTTGTAAATTGTCTTCTTGGTACGTATGTCCTATGCTGATTACTCTGTTGTTGTTGTTGCACAGGCGCGGGATTAGAAATTAATATCGCTCATACCGATTGGTTACGATCACCTTTAGCATGACCCTTCTGGCCATACACAACATTAGTCTCTTTTTTACCATTGAACGTATTCTTTACAGTACTTGAAGACGTAGCCACTTGAATCTTTCCACTTCATATACCACTTTCGACATGTTCTCCTGTTAGTATCAACTCGGTAAAACTAGATGAATAGCTTCCGATCAGATGATTAAATAAAGGACCCGTTAAAGTTCCCATGGACATGTCAACCAGCTCCCTATCAGACAAAAGCGGTTGAACCCTTCCAGCTAAATCTCTCCTCTTCTGGGCATACTTCTTGAAGCCTTCGTTCGAACCCATAGTCATACTTTGTAATTGCATACGGGTTGGTGCGAGGTCAGCATTATATTGATATTGCTTGTAAAAAGCAGCACCCAGGTCTTCCCAAGTACGTATATTGGTTCTTTCCAGTTGATAGAACCATTCTAGTTTTGTCTCAGATAAACTCTCTTGAAAGAAGTGAACCCATAACTTTCTGTCAGCAGTATGGGGTTGGATCTTCTGGACATAAAACCTCGGGTGAAGCTTAGGACAGGAAACACTGTCATATTTGGAAAAAATAGGGACCTTGAATTTGTGGGGGATAACAACCCCTAAGATAAGACCCAGCTTTTTAAAATCTAGCCCAGGCACTTTCTGGATTTCCATGGCATTCAGACGATCTTCCAGTTGTTTGTATCTGTCATCAGCAGGAGGATATTGCTCATCAGAATAGTCTTCTTCATCAGGAATTTTACCAGAACCAAGGTTGCTTCCCTTTTCAGCTTTGATACTTTTGTCGTCTTCTTCTTGATTGTCATATTCATCTGATGGGATATCAGAATCTTGAACCTGTTTGGCAGGACCTTTGAATCTTCTCCCTATGTTAAGGATACCAGCCGATTTCCTAGTATTTTTCTTCTTGGCGATGAGCTCCATCAGTTCTTTCTCCCCCTTGCTAAGTTCAGGTGCGTCTCTTGGAATTGGGCGTTTTGAGTTTGAAGGTCTTTCACAGTTTGTTCAAGATCCATCTTTTACTGAAATAAACAACGAGAAGATGAGAAAACATGTCTTGGGAAATACCTATTATGTAATGACATGCATGATATGTGGATGCAATGTTTTCAAGGATCTCGTGGGATAAACAAAAGGAAATGTTAGAGGTTGAGTCTGGTTGCAGCTTTGACTGAATAACTTTGTGTCTTTGGACATCCTTCTATGAGAATCAAGCTCACCATGTCAAGTGGGTCCTAGCTTTTGACTCAAGAGAAAGTACTTTGACCTTTGATGGCATTAGAGGAAAATAAATCCCCTTGCCCCTTACTAGCATTCTGGTTCATGATAAACCCGCATCACATGCCCTTGAGATCCTTGAAATGATCAGTGAAAATGATATGGTATAATGTCATGATGTCATGTTCGAACATATAACAAACACAAACAAAGCACACAGGAGCCTTAGGTTTAAGGCTTGCATGGGGTTCGTAGGTAAGTACCCTCTTGAAGTTCAGTTGGCTCAACATGTCCTAAGAATAGTAATCGGGTTCTAGGAATATCATATCACTGATCTTTCTCACAGACCTTGTTTCAGCAGAGCAACTGACTTGCCATTGAAATATCCCGAGAGCCGAATCTCAATGAGTGTAGCAACGAGTATCAATCAACTTTAGACTGCACCAAAGTCGGCCATCTCACTACCTTCTAATGGCTAAGTTGGGTCAATTAAGGTTCTAAAGGTCAGTTAGTGCTTATGACACCACGTGGAAGCCTAGTATTCTCCTTGACTGACTCAAGGGACACCAGTACAAACCAAAGTGTCACACTAACATAGCCATCACTTCAACCATATCAATATACATTGTACAATTTCCATGATCTATAGCTACTTACCTAAGGTCCCTAGATCTGGGTGTAGGATCTTTGCAAGAAAAGTAAACCCGAGCAACCCAATAAAGATAAAGCAGACAAAGCAAACAATTTTAAATGATATAACTCTAAGGTAACCCCTCTATTTTAGTCATATCCCCAGCAGAGTCGCTAGTTCTGTAATACGGTGGGAGAACTGACTTGGTTTTGCATTTTATCGCAAATGTTGTGAATAGCAAGAGTCGCCATCGACTTTTATTTTATCCAATAAGGAAAGGGTGAAAAGAACAGGAAAGACCTTCGAGATTTTTGAGTTTGGGGGGTAGGTTATGAAAAGGGAAGGTGTTAGCACCCTTTTCATCTATCGTTATCTACGGTCTCTTAGTCGCTAGCTCACTTTTTAAACTTTGCTTTGTGTTGTGTATGTTTGAAAAATATTTTGAAAAGTTTCCAATGTAAGGCAAAACTTTGTAATGATTCTCGTATCCGTCCTCGAGAATGCGTACAAAGTGTTTGTTTGAAAATATTTTTGAAGAGTGTAATTGTGTGAGATGTTTTTGTTTTGAATATCTTTGTGAGCAAGTGTGTTGTACCCCAAAATTTTCCCTCCCATATTTCTCAAAACATTTCAAGAAAGATCCCCAAGTTGCTCAAGGTAGTCCAAGGGTTGGCCAGACAAGCTCTCTCCAAAGGCAGTCTACCTCAAATTAGGGTTTCATGTTGCATCAAGACACTTGAGTCCAAGGGATCCAAAAATCTCACAAATGTCATAATGTGTTCTCAAGATCATCCATGTCAAGTTTCAAGCCCTACAGAGGAAATTTGCTCAGTCAATTACTCAAAGGCCTGAAAATCGACTGTGCTAGGTCAATAGTCAACTATGGCCTACATACAGTCAAACTTCAAGATTTTTGGTCAAAATCCTCATTTTGAAGTATATTTCATCATTTTATTAAGTATTGATCATTATTCATCAAGGAATGCTCATAATTCATCAAGAACCAAAAGTTGCTAAATTAGGGTTTTGTAGGAAAGGTCAACTCAACTTTGACCAAGCATAACTTTCTCATACTTTATGAGAAATGACCCATCCAAAGCTCATTTTGAAGAGGATGAAATTCCCTACAATCCATCTTCATCTCCAAATTTCAAAATATGCACTCACAAGAAGTTATGAATTTGGACATTATAGGTCATTTTGAAAAGTCAACAAAAACACCTTTTTTGTAAAAGCTTCATACTTGAGAATGGAATATCAAATTAAGATAATACCAAAAGGGTTGATTAGAGGACATCTCAAGATTTCTAAAAAGTCCAAGAACACCTCCAAATAGTCAAAATTGAGGAAGTTATGCATTGGTGAAGTTGACCTTTTTTGCAAAATTGCCAAAAGTCAACTATGTCTAAAACTTCAATTTTTGCCAAATGGGCCCAATCTTTTTCACTTGTTTTGAATTGGCAACATAGTCCACGAGCTCTAGCCCTTGCCCTTGTCCTTATCATGTTTTTATTATTTATTTTGATTTTTATTTGAATTAATTCAATTTAAATCAAAACAAATCATATAAAATACAAAATATTGAAAACAAAAGATTTTGTGCATGTTTCAGGTTTCAATTACAGCTAGCATCAAATCAAACTCGTGCAAGGCATTAGGGTGAACAAAAAGATTAATTTTAGGCCAATTTTGGAAAGATTTTAAGGTGAATCTAATCAAGATCAAACTCATTGATGGAGGAAGATTGAGTACAGCCTATCAACCCTAATTCAGTCCTTGATACAAATAGAACAAAGACAGACCAAAAACTAGGTGAGAAGCAGGCGCAGCAAGGAGAACAAAACTTGAAAAATCAAGAAAAAGTGCAAGATCGAATTCAGTGTTCCAGGCATCCTCAAGGCATCCTAGCTATCTCAATCACTTCCTGAGATTCCCAGCAAGCGAAAGCAATTGAAACCAAGCATTTTCAAGCCCTACACAGTGCTGTAAGTCAGTCACGATACTCAACCTTTCTTGAAATCGCATTCCTTGATTTAGGCATTATTAGCATGAATTAACCATATATTCTTGATCCATGGAACATTTGCAAGCTTTCTATATTTTTTAATTGCATTTATATGGCTTGTGGTGGATTTCACCATTGTTAGGGTTTTGGATTCCGTTTTAGGGTTTTTGCTTGCAAGTAAAATCAGCCTTCATGAATGGCACCATCATGTTCAGGAGGACGGGACGAGTCTAACCATGGCATTAGATGTCATTTATATGGCTCAAGGAGGATTTTGGAACGAGCCCTGTCAATAGCTACGGACAAATGTCCATAGGTAAAAGTCTGGGACTTTTACCCACGGAGAGAGGAAGGAGACGACGTGTGTGTCATCTCTCCATTGGCCCATTCAAACTTCCTACGCGCGTTTTTTTTATCCTCCAATAATGCTTGTTTTTTTGTATATTATTATTATTATGTATTCCATGTACAACAAAACATAAGTGGTGCAGTGGTGAGTGTAGCGTTGGTAATTGCCTCAGGACCTGGGTTCGAATCCCAGGTCCTCCCAATTTCTATATTATTTTGCCTTTCAGGTTCCAGCGCATACACAAAGCTAGTGACCACCATGCTCCCTCATCATCTAACATGCCAAGTGGCCAGATGGCCAGATCCAAGGGCCACCAAGGGGAGAACACCATGAAGCCTAGTCAACTCCAAACATGTGATTGTGTCAGTCAATATGGACGGACACCTTTGGGACTGGGCTAAAAGCTTGCTATTTTCACCTCCTCAAACTACTAAATGCAGGCCCAAACTACTTTCTCTATTCTTTTCTTTTATTTATTTATTTCATTTAATTTATTTATTTTATTTTACTAACCAATCAAATTATTTTCTTTTTATCAAAAATCACAAAAAATATTACTTTTCATAAATTAGATCTAGATTTTATTTTTATTTAAAAAAATTAATTAATTTAATTAGGTTATTAATTTTAGATAAAATTTTAATTCTTTTTGTACATAATTAAAATTAATTAGAATAACTAGGTTTTTATTCCAAATTTAATTTTTCTTTCTTTTCTTAAAAATAACAAAATACCAAAAATAGGTCATGTAATTAATTAATTTAATCACTAATTAATTTTTGTATTTAATTTAGAAAACTTAATTCTTTTCTTTAAAAAAATATTAAAAACAACAAAAACATTTTTCTTTTGATTAGGAGGGTCAAAACCCTAATTTCTCGTCGATCTAATTTTCATCGCGCGCTTTATTTTTATATTGATGTAACTGCCTACAGTTTGTAATAGTTTAATTAGGACATTTATTTTCTTTTATCGCTTTATTTTCCAAAGGGTTTGTTTTTTGCTATGTAAATACCCGGAGCCTTGTAATAGCGTAGTTTAATTTCCGCATTTTAAATTCTGTAAATTATTAACTGTTAGATGTATGATATTAGGATGCATGACAAGAATGTATGATTAATTTTAAAATAGTTAGATAACCCTAAATGTGCAAAGATAAATAATCTGAAATTTAATCACTCTCACATGCGCACTCCTAGGGTACACTCCCACTTGGTTGCCTTTGGTAAACGGTCATTGAGTATAGGATGTTTTAGTGGTCGTCCTTTTGTCCAAAGATCAAAGTTGCGTCGGAAAGGTTTCCTCAGATAAATGATCTAAGACATTAGGATTACTACTAAGACGTCCTAACATTGCTTTAGTGACCGTACGTCCCTTTCGAATTGACCCTCAAACTCCAACGATGATGCTACCTACTCACTAATAGTGGGATAGTGTTGTCTAAAGGAAACAAATATAGAACGCTTCTTTTTTCGAGTAGGTAGATTAGTTCTTAAGTACTTGCTCAATCCAAACAAATTTTTTTCACACTTACACTCCTTTGCAAACAAAGTTTTCAAAACACTTCCTTACACTCTTGAAGACAGAAGCAAGAGTTAAATCGAAGTCAAAACAAAAACTTTTCAAAGCACACAAACACAAAGAAAACAATTTTGAAAATGATGAGCAAGTACCTAAGAGCCCGTAGATAACTACGGATAGAAAGGGTGCTAATACCTTCCCTTTCTATAATCTACCCCCCGTACTCAGAAATATCTCGAAAAAGAAATTTTTCTGTGCTTTTTTCCTTTCCTTGTTGGATAAAATAAAAGTCGGTGGTGACTCTTGCTTACCGCGACATTTTGCAAACACAAACGCAAAACGCAAACCAGAAAATTCCTTAAAAAATAGGGAAACACGTCCCGGTTCTGGCCACCGTATCACAGAACTGGCGACTATGCTGGAGAAATAAATAAGTGGGGTGTACCTTAGGATTAGTTCATCATATTGTTTCCTATTGTTTGATTTGATTGCTTTATATTTATGGGCTTTGTATCGGATTTACTATAGATCCTAACCCGGATATGAGGACACCTTTTAGGTAAGTAGCAATAGACTGTGAGGGAACTGTACAGCATAGACCGATACGGTTGAAGAAGTAGCTACGTTGGTGTGACACATTAGTTGGTACCGATATCCCTTGTGGAGGAACACGGAGAGTATGGGGCTGCTAATGGGTCATTAAGCATCAACTGACCTTAGAACCTATAATTGACCAACTTGGACATAGAAAGTAGCGGTATGCTACACTCATTGAGACCATACTCTCGCGATGATTCCGACTGCAAGAAAATATTTCTAAACTGGAATTATGACCGGTGGAGGATGGTCAGTGACATTGAGAACCCCTAGAACCCGGTTACTATTACTAGGACAGGTTGAACCAACTAAACTGAAAGAGGGTAGTACCTAAACTCCATGCCAGCCTGAAATTTAAGGGGTTATTGTGTGACTTGTTTTCCCTTACCATGTTTGCTATCTGTGATACATGTGGTGTGTTTTTATCATAAGATCATGCATCATGACATCGCATGCATATTTCATTAGACTAACCATTTCAAAGACCGAGGGGATTCATCTTTGTTCTGTTTTGCAGATCATGGCATCTATGCGCAGAAATACCATTCGGATCAGCTTCGTGCAGATACTTGCTCAGCTTAGAGAGTTGGTTTCGAAGGTTCCTGATACTTCTTCCTTTGTTAGAATACATGGTCATCTCCTCATCCAGGTCACTTCCAAGTTGGATGAGCAAATGATGAGTGTGTTGTTCCAGTTCTTTGACATGTTGCATCACTGTTTCACCTTCCCGGACTATCAGCTAGTCCCTACTTTGGAGGAGTTTTCTGATTTACTTGGCATATCTATTCTAGAGCAGACACCCTTTACAGGTTTGGAGATAGCTCCTAGGCCAGAGGATATTGCTTCAGCCCTCCATCTAACAATGGTTGATGTAGTATCTAACTGGGACATTCGGAGTGGGATTAAAGGCCTCCTGGCTAAGTTCTTGATTGATCAAGCTCAACAGTTCTGGGATAGTTTGGACTTTCAAGCATTTGAAGACATCATGGCTCTCCTCATCTATGGCTTGGTTCTGTTCCCAAATTCAGATTCTTTTGTCGATGTGAACGCGATCAAGATCTTCATGTCCCGTAACCTAGTGCCTACTCTCTTAGGTGATATTCTGCATGCTCTTTATACCCGTACTGTTCGGAGAAGGGGAACTCTCATGTGTTGTACACCGCTGCTGGAGAGGTGGTTTATTTCTCACCTCCCCAAATCTGTATTGAAGAATGAGGAAGGTATGGGTTGGGCTTACAGGATCATGTCCCTTGCTCATACGGACATCCTTTGGAGTACTAAAGATATGGAAAAAGTAGTTGTCATTGATCGGTGTGGGGAATACCCCAATGTTCCATTGCTTGGAATTAGAGGAGGAATAACATATAATCCTTGTTTGGCTTTACGACAATTTGGACGAGCTCGAAGGACGGTCCTCATGAGCTGCTTCTTCTAGACATTGTCTTTGACTTCAAAGGGGATGTTGAGGGACATCTCCGCAGATTTATACGAGCATGGGACAGGGTGAATAGATCTGATCCACATGAGCTAGGAATGAAGACTTCTCTCCCAATGCAACCGTATCTCCAGTGGGTTCGAACCTGTGCTCAAAAGCTGGGGATGCCATACGAAGTTGTCTTGCCGGTGATTATGGATCATACTGATGAAGAAGGGGTTCCTTATACAATCCTCCATCCTCATATGCCTACTGATCTGGGGGCATTGAAGAGGTCTTAGATCTAGTTAAGGGAAGAACGGGATACCTACAGAGAGAAGTATCATGATCAGGAACGGAAGATCCTGAAGCTTACAAGGCAGCTGGAGACTGAGAGGACAATCAACGATTATGTCAGCACGAAAGGAAAATGACCATGGGAGTTCTGATGTCTTTTATTGTTTCTAGTTTAGATTTGTTTTTCAGTATTTCTTTTGTAACGCCTTAAAGGCATTTGTTAAACATTGTTTCAAGTTTTCAATCTAATAAAGTGTGTTTCATTTCGGTTTACAAATTTGAATCTCCCTAAGTCTTTGAAATCATTTCATAGACATTCCATCACCATGCACCTCATTACAAGTACCATTACAGGTTTCTTATCTTCTTCGTTGTTTATTTCAGCATAACATGTCTTCTGAAATACCTACTGATCAAGCTATTAAGGCTCTTCAAGCTCAGAATGCCCAGTTCTAGGAAATGTTCCTGAATTTGGCCAAGAGTCAACAAGATCTGAAGACTCTTATCTTGAAGGACAAGAAGAAGAAGAAGAAGAAGAAGGTGGTCCTCCTGAATATGGGTCACAGATTTGGGAACAGGTTGAGACAAGAAGCTGATTTATCTCACTCATCTGGAGGGGGAGAGAATCAAGAAGAAAGGAAGGGTCCTAGCCCTGTGGTTTCTGACAATGACACCGACTTTGACGAAGACCAGTATCCTCCTGCTGAGCATAGGTATAAACAACTTGAAGACCGGTTAAGCGCAATGGAGATCCAGAAAGTCCCTGGTCTGGACTTCGGAGATTTGGGTTTGGCATCTGGGGTGGTGATCCCCCACAAGTTTAAAGCTCTTGTCTTTGCTAAGTACGACGGGGTCTCCTTCCCGAAGTTACACCTCCGCTCGTATGTTAGAAAGATTCAACTGTATACTGCTGATAGGAACCTTTGGGTTCATTTCTTTCAAGATAGTCTGTCAGGGACTCAACTTGAATGGTTCTATCAACTGGAAGGAGCTAATGTTCACAACTGGGTGGACCTTACGGCTGCTTTTTACAAGCAATACCAGTATAATGCCGACCTTGCTCCCACACGTACTCAACTTTAGGGTATGTCTATGGGTGCGAGCTAAGGTTTCAAGGACTACGCTCAGAATTGGAGAGATCTTGCTGGAAGAGTACAACCCCTTTTGGCTGATAGGGAGTTGGTGGATATGTTTCTTGGGACTTTGTCTGGTCCATATTTCAATCATTTGATCGGTAGTTCAACGTCTGGGTTCACTGAATTGATTATGACTGGGGAGAGGGTAGAAGCTGGTATTAAAAGTGGAAAGATACATAAAGGTGCTTCGTCAAGTACAGAGAAGAAGCCTTTCAGAAAAGAAGCTGGTGCAGTATACAGCTCAAGGAGCCAAAATCGACCCGAACGCCACCAAGCAGTTAATACGGTGGGGATATCAAGACCCACTGTTGCCCTACAACGCAACACTCAACAAAGAGTAGAGAGACCGCAAAGGCAGTATACTCGGCTCAGTATGACTCTATCTCAAGTTTTTCCGTAATTGTTATAAACCAACTTGGTGATTCTGAAGGAGGCTCCAAAGAATCCCAGTACTACATCACCGCTGTATAATCCGAACGCCCGTTGTGCTTATCACTCCGATAGCCCAGGGCATGATACCAACAACTACTAGGCTTTGAAGAATAAGGTACAGTATCTGATTGATGCTAAGGAAATTGAGTTTGAAGCGCCGGAAAATCCTAATGTCATGACTGCTCCTATGCCCAAGCATGGAGTGAATGTTGTGGATGGTGACTCGTTTGTAACTTCTGTAGAAGACATTTCTACTCCGTTGTTGACAGTGAAGAAGAACTTATTTTTGGCCGGTTTATTTCCGGGCTGTGGCGAAGGTTGCCACCTATGTCCCATCCTGCCTGCTGGTTGCCATCTATTGAAGTCAGGTGTTCAACGCCTGATGGATAACAAAGAAATCCTGTTCGAGAAACCTTTGGTTCCATTGATTCCTGTCGAAGATGTTTCCATAATCACAATTTCCGCCAATTCTTCCAAGGCTTCCTCGAGAAAGTCTGTTAGAATTACATATGTTTCGAGAGTTGCTCCATTGATCATTACTATTCTTGGACCTATCCCTTACACGTCGGATAAGGCTGTCCCGTGGCACTATGGGGCCGATGTGTATTATCATGGGATTAAACAAGACTTGAAGGTTGAAGAGGCTGATATTGATGTCAGCAACATTGTTGGGTCTAGCAAAGTCACCCGAAGCGGAAGACTTTTCTCTCCTGAGATCTCCCCACCAACTGTTCGGAATCCTGTTGCTATTTCACCTGCCAGTACATCTGCTACTGTCCCTGTTCGTGTTCCAATCATTACCCCTGTCGCTGAGTCATCTGACACTCGGGGCAAAGGGATCACTGGTGGGCCTGCCTAGATGGAGGAACCGAAGAAGACTATTGTTGAAACCTCTAGGCAGGAGATAGATGAGATTTTGAAGATCATCAAGAAAAGCGACTACAACATAGTCGAACAGCTAGGGCAAACCCTGTCAAAGATCTCTATGTTGTCTTTATTGTTGTGGTCAGAAGCCCATGCTAAGGCTATGATTGATTTCCTGAAAACTGCGCATGTGCCCCAGGAAACATCTGCTGATCAATTCAAAGACTGTGTGGTTAGTTTGACCGCTGACAACGGGTTGGGTTTCTCTGACGCAGATCTGACTGTCAAAGGAAAGAATCACAATGACGCTCTGCATGTTTCAATCGAGTGCAGGGCACTACACTAGCTCACGTGCTGGTGGACACTGGGTCCTCATTGAATGTTTTACCCAAGAAAGCGTTAGACCGGTTAGACTGCGAAGGGTTGGTGCTGAAGACAAGTAATATTGTGGTTAGGGCCTTTGACGGGTCCAAAAGGATGGTACATGGAGAAGTGGATGTTCCAATTAAGGTTGGTTCTCAGACTTTCGCGTCTACATTCTATGTGATGGACATTCGACCATCTTATTCTTGTTTGTTGGGTCACCCGTGGATCTATAAAGTTGGGGCAGTAACTTCTACGCTCCACCAGATGTTGAAATACCCAGTGAAAGGGAAAATCGTTACAGTACGAGGAGAAGAGGAGTACATGGTAAGCCACCTCAACTCTTTTCGGTATATGGAGATGGATGGGGAGTTCATTGAAACCCCGTGTCAAAACTTTGAAGAAGTCCCCCAGACTCTGGCGTCGACTGAAACTGTTGCTAAAGATCCTCCAATGAAGATGGCTTCCCTCAAGGATGCCCGGGCTGTTATTGAAAAAGGTGGGTGTGCGAATTGGGGCCAACTCCTTGACTTTGCACACAAGACTGACAAGTTCGGTTTGGGTTTTACTGTAGAAGCTCAAAGGGTTGTTCGGCGTGCGCGGATTGGAAGACCTCCCATGCGTATCAGTAATCCGGAAGTGAATGCGATTAAAGATGATGATGAAGAGTCTGAGTTTGACAGTTGGATTTACCCGACTACTGGCGATGGATTAAGCAATTGGACAGCGAAGGACTTTGTGCCCATTTCTTTTATTACACAGTAATAAGACTTTTGTTTTGAGATTTGTAACAGATAATTTAAAATTTTACGGTCCGGTGCCTTTCCCGAGACAACGTGGCTTTGTTTGTGAGGGATTTATATGTCATTTCCATATATCATCAATAAAAGCATTGGACGTTCTCTTGCATTACAAATTTTGCGCTCCTTGTTTTTCTTTTCTATCTTGCAAAACAGCTTTGTCTTACACACACTCACATATACATGTCTACATCCACTCTGGATCCCACTGATAACGATTTTGCTACTGCCAATTATGACTTTGAAAGTCCGATCAACCAAGCCGAGAACAAAGGTGAGGATGATTGTGAAGTGCCTGGAGAACTTACTAGATTGTTACTTCAGCAAGAGAGGACCATACAGCCACATGAAGAGCCAGTGGAATCAGTAAATCTGGGTACAAAAGAAGAAGACAAGAAAGAGGTCAAGATCGGTGCAAATTTGGAGTCTAGTGTTAAGCAACGGTTGATACAGATGTTGCGTGACTATGTTGAGATCTTTTCTTGGTCTTATAAAGATATTCCTGGGTTGGATACTTATATTGTGGTTCACCGCTTACCAACTAAGGAAGACTGTCCTCCAGTGAAACAGAAAATTCGTCGAATGCGCCCGGAGATGTCTGAGAAAATCAAGGCTGAAGTTATGAAACAGTTTGATGTCGGTTTTCTAGCAGTTACTTCTTACCCACAGTGGGTTTCCAACGTGGTTCTGGTGCCGAAGAAGGATGGTAAGGTTCGTATGTGTGTGGATTATAGGGATCTGAACAGGGCGAGCCCCAAGGATGATTTCCCTATGCCTCATATCGACGTTCTGGTTCACAACACCGCACAGCATAAGGTCTTCTCCTTTATGGATGGTTTCTCTGGTTACAATCAGATTAAGATGGCTCCCGAAGATATGGAGAAGACAACCTTCGTCACGCAGTGGGGTACCTTTTGCTACAAAGTCATGCCTTTCGGATTGAAGAATGTTGGGGCAACGTATCAGCACGCCATGGTCGCTCTGTTCCACGACATGATTCACCATGAGATTGAGGTATACGTTGATGACATGATTGCAAGATCCTAGACTGAAGAGGAACATCTTGACCATCTCTAGAAGTTATTTGACAGGTTGAAGTTGTATAAGCTGAGGTTAAACGCGAACAAGTGCACCTTCGGAGTGAGGTCCGGTAAGCTGCTGGGTTTCGTTGTTAGTGATAAAGGTATTCAGGTGGATCCTACAAAAGTGAAGGCTATACAGGAAATTCCAGCTCCTCGAACAGAAAAAGAAGTCAGAGGCTTTTTGGGACGTCTGAACTACATTGCCCGATTCATCTCACACCTAACTGCTACTTGTGAGCCAATCTTCAAGTTACTGAAGAAAGATCAAGTGGTAAGATGGAATGATGAATGTCAAGACGCTTTCGAAAGGATAAAGGAATATCTCAAAGAGCCACCTATTCTGATGCCTCCAGTTGAAGGGAGACCTTTGATTTTATACTTAATAGTACTTGACAATTCAACGGGGTGCGTGCTGGGGCAGCATGACGAGTCTGGCCGAAAAGAGCATGCTATTTACTACCTTAGCAAAAAGTTTACCGACTGCGAGACCCGATACTCGTTGCTTGAGAAAACTTGTTGCGCTTTGGCATGGGCTGCTCGCCGGCTGAGACAGTATATACTGACTCACACCACTCTGTTGATATCAAAGATGGATCCAATCAAGTATATCTTCGAAAAGCCTGCCTTGTCCGGAAGAATAGCAAGATGGAAGATGATCTTGATCGAGTATGACATCCAGTACACGACTCAAAAGGCAATCAAGGGAAGTGTGTTGGCAGATCATCTGGCACATCAGGCAATGGATGAGTATCAGCCTATGAACTTCGAATTCCCAGATGAGAATATCATGTTGGTGACGGACTGTGAAATACCTGGACCGGATGAAGGACCTGAGGAAGGATACCGATGGTCTATGTACTTTGATGGAGCTTCAAACGCTTTGGGTAATGGCATCGGTGTCGTGATCATATCTCATGAAGGTTGTCATACTCTCTTCACCGCCCCATTATGTATTAACTGCACCAACAACATGGCGGAGTATGAAGCGTGCATCATGGGTCTTCGAGCAGCTATTGACCTAAGGATTAAGTTCTTAAGTGTATTCGGAGATTTCTCTCTCGTGATCAGTCAGATCAAAGGCGAGTGGGATACGAAACACCCAAATCTTATTCCTTACAAAGAGTATGTACTGACGTTGCTTCCGCACTTCGAGGAGATAACCTTTGGACACTTCCCTAGAGAGGAGAATCAGTTGGCGGACGCGCTAGTTACGATGTCTTCTATGTTCAAAGTCAGGTGGGACAATGAGGCTCCCCAGATTACCATTGAGAGGTTGGATGAACCTGCACATTGCTGTGACATTGAGACTGAAGAGGTAGCAGATAAACCTTGGTTTCACGAAGTAAAAAAGGTATCTTGAGGCTCAAGAGTACCTCGAGGGTGCATCTGTTAATGATAAGAAGTTTATGAGAAGGTTCGCGGCGAAATTCTTCATCAGTAATGGTATCCTTTACAAGCGTAATCATGATTCAACCTTACTGTGATGTATGGATAAGAACGGGGCAGAAAAGATTATGGCAGAATTACATGAAGGTACTTTCGGAACTCATTCCAGTGGACATACCATGGCAAAGAAGATCCTACGGGCAGGATATTATTGGTCCACCATGAAAGCCGACAGTTATCAGCATTCTCGGACCTGTCATAAGTTCCAAGTCTATACTGATAAGGTGCACATCCCTCCAATTCCTATGAACATCTTGACGGCACCTTAGCCTTTTGCAATGTGGGGCATCGATATGATTGGTGAGATCAGACCTACTGCGTCCAACGGGCATCGTTTCATCCTGGTAGTGATTGATTACTTTACAAAGTGGGTTGAAGCAGCTTCCTTTGCTACTATAACCAAGAACGTCGTGGCACGGTTTATTCGGCACAATTTGATCTGTCGATACGGTGTACCAGAGAGGATCATTACGGACAATGGTACAAATCTCAATAATACGATGATCACCGAGCTCTGCAAGCAGTTCAAGATACAGCATCACAACTCTTCTCCTTACCGGCCGAAGATGAATGGGGTTGTTGAAGCGGCTAATAAAAACATCAAGAAGATTGTGCAGAAGATGAGGGTGACATACAAAGACTGGGACGAGTTGTTATCATTCGCTCTTCATGGATACCGTACCTCAGCGCGAACTTCAACAGGGGAAACACCCTACTATTTGGTGTATGGCATGGAAGCAGTCTTACCCATTGAAGTCCAGATACCCTCTCTTCGAATTATGAAGGATGCAGGTTTGAGTGAAGATGACTGGATCTAGACCCGGCTTGATCAGCTGAACTTAATCGACAAAAAAATACTTACTGCTATTTGTCATGGTCAGACGTATCAAAAATGAATGATCAAGGCATTTAACAAGAAAGTTAGACGACAAGAGTATCAAGTTGGGGATCTGGTGATCAAGCGCATCATCCTACCACAAGATGATCCCAGGGGCAAATGGACCCCTACTTATGAAGGGCCATTTGTGGTTAAGAAAATTTTCTCAGGAAGAGCTATGATTCTAACCACCATGGATGGTGATGACCTTTCTCACCCCGTCAATGCAGACATAGTGAAAAAATACTACGCATAATCAAAGACCCGCTAGGTTGACTGGCCTAGGCAAAAATAAGGGCTTCCCGGCGAACCAAAAGGGTTCGGGCAAAAATAAGGGATGAAAATGAAAAATTTGTACACCCGGCAAGTCGAAAACCTGAAAAGGCGGCTTGGGCAAAAAAGGGTATCCCGGTGGACTGAAAATCCGAAAGGGCGGTCCAGGCAAAAATTAGGGATTAAAGCGTAACACTATGTCTCATTGGATCACCTTGCAACCAGACTTTGGTATTGACTATCAAGCTCGGACGACACTAATCAATATGATCTACCTTCAACCAAGTAGCAAAGTGATGAGACGCTCGAGGATGTAAAGGCAATAGCAGAGTTGGAACCCATTGGGATTATTCACATAGCTGTTTTTCTTTGTTGTTCACAAATTTATAAATTCTATTTGTTCGGCGGCGTTCTCTTACTAGGATGTCAGCCTCTTGTACAAAAACGCCTATTTACAGGCTGACTTCAAAATCAATACAATTCATTTTCACAAATAAATTTCAAATTATTTTCTTTTTCTATTTTGTTTTGCAAGAACGTCCAATGTTCATTTTTGATATATGCATTTGACAATAATTGCTACTCATAAATATTTACATGCGAAACAAAAGACGATTACTCGTAATATCAGGAACATGGGCAAGTAAGAATTGTCCAGACCTTACAGTTGCTCTGTCCACCAGGTACAGGGATAGATTTAGCTGAAGAATATGACTAAGGTACATTCACTCCCCGCAGAGTAAGGAGAAAGTAGTGGCGTTAATTCTCCCCAGCTGAGGCTCACAACCACGAGTAAGTCAGTGATATTTTCCCCCAAGCAGAGTTTATCTATCACCAGCACTATAAAATTATCCCCAGTGGAGTTTGGAGAATTATCCCCAGTAGACTCTGGAAGATTGTCCCCAATAGAGTCTAAAAGGTTATTCCCAGTGAAGTCGCAACTGGAAAATCATCCCCAGCGGAGTTCATTCCTTTCACAAACAGAAACTCAATTCCCAACAGAGTTTATCATCGCCGGGAATGATGATTCATCCCCAGCCGAGGTTACTTCTCCAAATCAATAGGTCCTCTAGCAGAATATGTCCTCCCCAGAGTCGTTTTCTCATCAGTTTATTCCCCAGCAGAGTTATTCTCTCCTACAGGATCATTCTCACAAACATCTTCATTCACTATCCCCAGCGGAAAACGAATAATTCATCTCTTTTCTCCAACAGCAATCCCAGATTTATTTTCCCCAGCAAAAAACATCACATTTCCATACATCGTGACACATGCATATACGTATCATACAAGAACAATCTCATTTATTTTGAGAACATCATTATTTGATACATATCATGCATTACATATAGCTAACCTTTACCTTTCAGGAAAGATACAATCAAATTCTCACAAAATTCAAGCTGTGAAGCCCGGGTACGACTGAATAATAGTTTAATCCCCAGTTGAATACGGACGACCGAAGCTCCTAAAATTCAACTTTCCTCTTCAACAGAGAAGATTCCTCAGTAGAATACGGACGAACGAAGTTCCTAAAATTCAACAGAGATGATTCCTCAGTAGAATACGGACGACCGAAGTTCCTAAAATTCAACAGAGATGATTCCTCAGTAGAATACGGACGACCGAAGTTCCTAAAATTCAACAGAGATGATTCCTCAGTAGAATACGGACGACCGAAGTTCCTAAAATTCAAACAGAGACGACTCACCAGCAGAATAACGGATGACTGAAGCTCCTCAAATTCTACTTCTCTCAACAAAGATCAGCCTTCCCCAGCGAAATCTTCCTCAACGACAGGTATACAAACTCTCGCTAAGGAATCTCTTATGCGATCGACACTCCTTCGGATGGCATCTTTAAGCCCATTTCCCATCATCAGTTTCCAAATGGCATCTGTAAGCCCATTCCTGGTATCGCAAGACAGACACCACTTCATGCGAGTGCAAATTTCTGGGCACTCTAGTGTTCAATCATCTTCCACTTTCGGACCACGAAAGGCACGAAAGCCAGTCTACATCCTCAGGTTTAAGAAGATTGAACAGGGGCAGTTGTTTTACCCCAAAATTTTCCCTCCCATATTTCTCAAAACATTTCAAGAAAGATCCCCAAGTTGCTCAAGGTAATCCAAGGGTTGGCCAGACAAGCTCTCTCCTAAGGCAGTCTACCTCAAATTAGGGTTTCATGTTGCATCAAGACACTTGAGTTCAAGGGATCCCAAATTCTAACCAATGTCCTAATGTGTTCTCAAGATCATCCATGTCAAGTTTCAAGCCCTACAGAGGAAATTTGCTCAGTCAATTACTCAAAGGCCTGAAAATCGACTATGCTAGGTCAATAGTCAACTATGGCCTACATACAGTCAAACTTCGAGATTTTTGGTCAACATCCTCATTTTGAAGTATATTTCATCATTTGATCAAGTATTGATCATGATTCATCAAGGAATGTTCATAATTCATCATGAACCAAAAGTTGCTAAATTAGGGTTTTGCAGGAAAAGTCAACTCAACTTTGACCAAGCATAACTTTCTCATACTTTATGAGAAATGACCCATCCAAAGCTCATTTTTAAGAGGATTCAATTCTCTACAATCCATCTTCATCTCCCAAGTTCAAAATATGCACTCACAAGAAGTTATGAATTTGGACATTATAGGTCATTTTGAAAAGTCAACAAAAACACCTTGTTGTCAAAGCTTCATACTTGAGCATGGAATATCAAATTGAGATAATACCAAAATCATTGATTATAGGACATCTCAAGCTTTCTAAAAAGTCCCAGAACACCTCCAAAGAGTCAAAATTGAGGAAGTTATGCATTGGTGAAGTTGACCTTTTTGCAAAATTGCCAAAAGTCAACTATGCCTAAAACTTCAATTTTTGCCAAATGGGCCCAATCTTTTCACTTGTTTTGAATTGGCAACATAGTCCACGAGCTCTAGCCCTTTCCACTTGTCCTTATCATGTTTTTATTATTTATTTTTATTTGAATTAATTCAATTTAAATCAAAACAAATCATATAAAATCCAAAATATTGAAAACAAAAGATTTTGTGCTTGTTTCAGGTTTCAATTACAGCTAGCATCAAATCAAACTCGTGCAAGGCATTAGGGTGAACAAAAAGATTGATTTTAGGACAATTTTGGAAATATTTTAAGGTGAATCAAATCAAGATCAAACTCACTGATGGAGGAAGATTGAGTACAGCCTATCAACCCTAATTCAGTCCTTGATACAAATAGAACAAAGGCAGACCAAAAACTAGGTGAGAAGAAGGCGCAACAAGGAGAACAAAACTTGAAAAATCAAGAAAAAGTGCAAGATCGAATTCAGTGTTCCAAGCATCCTCAAGGCATCCTAGCTATCTCAATCACTTCTTGAGATTCCCAGCAAGCGAAAGCAATTGAAACCAAGCACTTTCAAGCCCTATACAGCGCTGTAAGTCACTCACGATACTCAACCTTTCTTGAAATCGCATTCCATGATTTAGGCATTGTTAGCATGAATTAACCATATATTCTTGATCCATGGAACATTTGCAAGCTTTCTATATTGTTTAATTGCATTTATATGGCTTGTGGTGGATTTCACCATTGTTAGGGTTTTGGATTCCGTTTTAGGGTTTTTGCTTGCAGGTAAAATTAGCCTTCATGAATGGCACCATCATGTTCAGGAGGACGAGACGAGTCTAACCATGGCATTAGATGTCATTTATATGGCTCAAGGAGGATTTTGGAACGAGCCCTGTCAATAGCTATGGACAAACGTCCGTAGGTAAAAGTCTGGGACTTTTACCCACGGAGAGAGGAAAGAGACGACCTGCGTGTCATCTCTCCATTGGCCCATTCAAACTTCCTGCGCATGTTTTTTTATCCTCCACTAATGCTTGTTTTTCTGTATATTATTATTATGTATTCCATGTACAACAAAACATAAGTGGTGCCGTGGTGAGTGAAACGTTGGTAATTGCCTCAGGACCTGGGTTCGAATCCCAGGTCCCCCCAATTTCTATATTATTTTGCCTTTCAGGTTCCAGCGCATACACAAAGTTAGTGACCACCATGCTCCCTCATCACCTAACATGCCAAGTGGCCAGATGGCCAGATCCAAGGGCCACCAAGGGGAGAACACCATGAAGCCTAGTCAACTCCAAACATGTGATTGTGCCAGTCAACGTGGACACCTTTGGGCCTGGGCTAAAAGCTTTCTATTTGCACCTCCTCAAACTACTGAATGCAGGCCCAAACTACTTTCTCTATTCTTTTCTTTTATTTATTTATTTCATTTAATTTATTTATTTTATTTTACTAACCAATCAAATTATTTTCTTTTTATCAAAAATCACAAAAAATATTACTTTTCATAAATTAGATCTAGATTTTATTTTTATTAAAATTAATTAATTAATTTAATTAGGTTATTAATTTTAGATAATTTTAATTCTTTTTGTACATAATTAAAATTAATTAGAATAATTAGGTTTTTATTCCAAATTTAATTTTTCTTTCTTTTCTTAAAAATAACAAAAAACCAAAAATAGGTCATGTAATTAATTAATTTAATCACTAATTAATTTTTGTATTTAATTTAGAAAACTTAATTCTTTTCTTTAAAAAAATATTTAAAACAACAAAAACATTTTTCTTTTGATTAGGAGAGTCAAAACCCTAATTTCTCGTCGATCTAATTTTCATCGCGCGCTTTATTTTTATATTGATGTAACTGCCTACAGTTTGTAATAGTTTAATTAGGACATTTATTTTCTTTTATCGCTTTATTTTCCAAAGGGTTTGTTTTTGGCTATGTAAATACCCGGAGCCTTGTAATAACGTAGTTTAATTTCCGCATTTTAAATTCCGCAAATTATTAACTGTTAGATGTATGATATTAGGATGCATGACAAGAATGTATGATTAATTTTAAAACAGTTAGATAACCCTAAATATGCAAAGATAAATAATCTGAAATTGAATCACTCGCACATGCGCACTCCTAGGGTACACTCCCACTTGGTTGCCTTCGCTAAACGGTCATTGAGTATAGGATGTTTTAGTGGTCATCCTTTTGTCCAAAGATCAAAGTTGCCTCGGAAAGGTTGCCTCGGATATTGTTGCCTCGGATAAATGATCTAAGATATTAGGGTTACTACTAAGACGTGCTAACATTGCTTTAGTGGTTGTACGTCCCTTTCGAATTGACCCTCAAACTCCAACAACGATGCTACCTACTCACTAATAGTGGGATAGTGTTGTCTAAAGGAAACAAACATAGAACGCTTATTTTTTCGAGTAGGTAGATTAGTTCTTAAGTACTTGCTCAATCCAAACAAATTTTTTTCACACTTACACTCCTTTGCAAACAAAGTTTTCAAAACACTTCATTACAATCTTGAAGACAGAAGCAAGAGTTAAATCGAAGTCAAAACAAAAACTTTTCAAAGCACACAAACACAAATGTTAGACCGATGTCTTAGGGTCATTCTCAGTAGCCATACGGAATCGGAACCTATGCCTTCTAGCTGCCCTACGGATGAGCCCAAAAGAATATAATTATAATCTGGAAGTGACTTCGATAATACCTTTCCAAGACTCACTCGCTTCTTGAAGCCATGCTCTTACTAAACCTAAAACACAAAGACGAGATAATCTCTATCTTATCCTTCCTGGGAGGAGACAGAGTCAAATCAATTAACAATAAAAGGAGTCACTCGTGGCATTGAAAATGATGAGCAAGTACCTAAGAGCCCGTAGATAACTACGGATAGAAAGGATGCTAATACCTTCCCTTTCTATAATCTACCCCCCGTACTCAGAAATATCTCGAAAAAGGAATTTTTCTGTGCTTTTTTCCTTTCCTTGTTGGATAAAATAAAAGTCGGTGGCGACTCTGCTTACCACGACATTTTGCGAACACAAACGCAAAACGCAAACCATCAAATTCCTTAAAAAATAGGGAAACACGTCCCGGTTCTGGCCACCGTATCACAAAGTGATTAATAGCGTTCTACCTACTCAACTTTGTTCACGTATTTTCCTCCTCCTTTAGGTAGTACTACCCTACCATTAGTTAGTAGGAAGCCCTATCGTTGGATGTGAAGGGACAGGCGTGGGTCATCGTACAGTCATCGAAGGCAACTGGTAAGGACGCTTTAGCAATTATCGTTAAGGTACTACATCATTTACCAAAGGAAACATCGAAAGGGTCATCGAGGGACTATGATCTTTGTATCGAGGGATTTTGCTAAAGCGTCCCCACGTTCGAGGGACATGACTGTTTATTCCGAGGCAACAAGGGAAGTTACCCTAGAGGTGCATGTGTGCGAGTGATTTGTTTTCAGTTATTTTAATCTTTGAGATTAAGGTTTTGCTACTGATTCGTTATTAATTTTTCCATACAAGCCTAGTTACTAAGTAGGAAACATAAAAATAATGAAAAACAGTCAAGTGCAGAAAATAAATGCGGAAAGGTAAATCCTAGACTATTACATCACTTCGGGGCAGTTACATAATAGAAATGCGGAAAGTAAACCCTAATTACTATTACATCCCAAGAAAAAGTTACATAATCGAGGAAAAAGAGCGAGAATAATAAACTACGCAAAATGTAAAAATAGGAAAAAGGAAAGCGAAAGTGTTTTTGGTGATTTTCGATAAAAGTTTGATGATTAACCTAAAAACCCTAATTAATTTTAATTAAAAAAAAGAATTTGATTAATTAAATTAATTTAAAAAACTAAACCTAATTTGATTAGGGTTTTAAAAAAGGTTTTGCAATATAATTGGGTTTGTTAAAAAAAGGTTTATGGTTTATGAATTTAGGGTTTTAAGGAAAAATAAAGAAAAAACAAGGTTTTAAAATGAATTATCAGGGGTGGGTGTTGAACCCATGCCCTCAACCTTTCTTCCCAACACCTTCATCATTGCGCCAAGCGCACGCTTGTGTTTGAGAAGGAGAATCAGTGCGTTTTGTATGTTAACCTGCAAAATCAAAAAATATGAAATTATTTTTCCAAAACCAGGATCGAACCCATGCCCTGGTATAGTTATGCCTTAGCGCGTGTGTTTTAACCACTGGGATGGTGATACATCCAGTGTTATAACTGAAACAAAATATATATAATATAAAATCAATTCCCTAGACCAGAGAGGCACCAGAGCCCTAGCTCCGATCGTCTTCTTCGGTGAGTATGTTTTTGTTCCTGCAAAAATAACAAATATTAGAGATCTAGAGGGACCCTACCCCCCTAAATCAAGGCCTGCAAATTCAATGGGACAATTTTCTTGGACTGAATCGCGCTAGTTTTTAAGCTATAACGAAAATAGCATGGATCAGTGTGGTTATGGTGATGCGCGATTCTGGTAGCATGGAGGCCATGCGATTTGCTTTTCCTGCACTTTGAGACCTTATGAACACGTATGGTTAGTATGCAATGAAACATGAAGGAAATAAAGATATGAATTTTGCAAAAAAATATGAAACGGAGATGTATGCGTGCGGACTTTGTGAGCGTTGGATCATCAAGTTTAATCCATTCTTACTTCTGGAAGTGAATGAACATGCTTGTTTGCTTTGGAAACGGATGTAAATAGGGTTCTAAGGTTGCCCTAGTTTTGAGTAATTTTATGATTTTTTTTGGAAGATGTTTGTTGGAGCGTTATAACGGCAAGCAACAAAAGTTTTAGAAATATTTATCCGGGAATTTATCGTGTTCACAGAGATTTGTTATTGAATTGTCATTCAACAAATCTCTCATTAATGAGTTTTGAGATAAATGGGTTTGTTTGTAAGGAAAGGGTAAAAACTATTGACAAGAAAATAAATACATTAAATAGAAAGGAGAAACCAAACAGACAAGAATTTACACTACTCGTCACAAACTTAAACCTATTGATCAGTTGCACTCAACCTGTTGTACTCGTCAAAATCATCACGGACACCACGAGATGTACCCACAATGAAGGTTATGTCTAACGCTAAGTTGCGAGACCAACCGTATTACTCTATCGATAATGTCTTGCACGCTACAACAACACGGAGGCATTAAGCTTTAGTACCCAAAGTGAATATTAGCTCTAAATCTATCTCTAGAATCTAGAAATTAATAGATATCCATTCTTAATCAACATTTGTGAGGTATATGTCTATAACAACCCAAATCCAAACATAAAGCAAAAAGATCAAAGAAGACATCAAGATTGATTTGTAAAGCAAGCTTTATACAACACCATGATCAACAAATATATATATATGTTCAAAGTAAATATACAAACATACCCAACAATAGAGAATACATAGAGAAGAAATGGAGAAAAACCAAACATCTCACGGATTGTCAGCGCCAATTGATGAGAAATCTGACTCTGGCTCATCAAGATGCAAGCTCCAATGTTGTTTTATAGCTTCTCAAGACTAAAAATGTAGGTTTGATGAATTGGGATCAAAAATACCCAAAACATCACCTAAAAAATGTGTTTTTGGCCCTAAATACGCATTTTTTTACTGTCCAGGATCGTCCGGTGACCAAAAAGCATCGCTCGGCGACAGCTGACAGTAAGTTGAAAAACCAGCACAACATTTTGCACTATTTCAGCCATAACTTTTGAACTGTAACTCTGATTCGCGCCCGGTTTGAAGCATTGGAAAGCTTATTCAATGATCTTTCTAAAAATAACAAAATATAAACCAAATTGATGATTTTTTATTCTTTTATTTTGAGCCTTATTCATTGACGAGTTGCTCAAAACTACGCGTTTGAAGTCGTGTCTTCGACACTTTATTGCTCATGCTCCAAATACGCATCTGTAATACGGTGGAAGAAATGACTTGGGTGTTTTGCGTTTTATCGCAATTGTTGCTGATATGAAGAGTCGCCATTACTTTTCTTTTATCCAAAAGGAAAGGTTGAAAAGAACAGGAAAGACCTTTCGAGATTATTTCTTGAGTTCGGGGGGTAGGTTATGAAAAGGGAAGGTATTAGCACCCTTTTCATTTGTAGTTATCTACTGGATCTTAGTTTCTTTCTAGATCACTTGCTTTTTGTTTGAAAATGTGTTTGTGATGTGGGTTTTGAAAGTATTTTGAAAAAGGAAAGTCTTTTTAATGGTTCTCGTCTCTATAAGAACGCGTACAAAGTGTTTTAACTTTTGAAAATGTTTCAAATGAAAGTGTTGGTGTATAAAATATATTTTTTGTAAGCAAGCGAGCAACTAGGAGCATCCTACCTACTCAAAAGGTCTTAATGTTCTTTTCCTCCTCCTTTAGATGTTGTTATCTTACCATTGATTTGGTAAGAAGCCCCATCGTTGGATGTGAAGGGACGGGTGTGGGACGTTTGTATAGTCATAGAAGGCAACCTATGGGACGTTTTAGCAATGTCGTTTAGGGACTAGATCGTTTACCGAAGGCAACATTGAGGGTCATCGAGGGACTACGGTCTTTTTTTCGAGGGTCTTTGCTAAAATGCCCATATTCGAGGGACATGACTATTTTTTTTCGAGGCAACAAATGAGATTACCCTAAGGGTGCATGTGTGGATTGTGTGTTTGATTGCATGTGTTTTGTCTTGCATTTAAAGGTTATCTACTTGTTGATTTTATCTTACCATACATACCCTATCTTTCTAGCAATTATATGAAAAGTGGTAAACTTGTGGAAATTAAAATCCTACGCTATTACATCATTAGGGAGATGGGGATACAAATTGCAAACGGGGATGAAATAGGTGTCTAATTATTACAACCATATCGAATAAGTGGACAGTAATGAAGTAAATATATATAAAATTCAAAAACAGTATAAAAAGAAGGGAAAATTGCATTTTAAACTATTATGTGTCGACACATGCTGTTATGTATCGACACATAATTTTCCTTGCCCCTGCCAAACTAAATCAACTCAGTATGAGTCGACGCATAATGGGATGTGTCGACTCATTTCCTGCTTGTGTTGACACATACGCGTTTTGTGTTGACTCATGCACCTTCCATATTTTTGTTTTGGGCCCTGGATAGCAGTATGAGTCGATGCATAAGGCCATGTGTCGACTCATACCCTGATTTTTCACTTAGAATGAGTCGACCCATGTGGGTATGTGTCGACTCATGTTACAGTTTTTTGCCTCTATCACCATTCTTTTACATGTATCAGTCAGTTTTCAATATATAAGTGATAAAAATGAACAGTAAATAAATGATTAACTTCAAGAGTAGTGATTACTACATCTTATATTCAGAAATAAACCAAAAATGATGAATGGAAAATGCAAGGTTAAGATGGCTTACCTTGAATCTGCACTTAGGTTTTGAGTCTGAATACCCTTCAAGATGTTGTGTGGACCTTAATGAAACTTCAGGAAGCTGCTAGACCTCCCTTTATGTTGAAGGTTGCTGAACCAACTCCAAACAGTCAAGTTTGTGCAGTATTATCTTTTGTTTAGAAGTTGAGAATAAGGGCACTACAGAAACTGTACTTGTGCTTGAATAATATATATGTGATATGAAGTGTTTAGAGGGTTTATGGGAGAGTTTGCAAGGTTGTACAACAATGGGTTGAGGATTTTCTATTTTATGAGTGAAAGCAGAGTTGAAGATGAGCAGAGTTTTTATGGATGAACTGAGTTTTATGAATGAGTTGGGTTTTATGAGTGAGTTGGGTTTTATGAATGAGCAGAGTTTAACAAAAGTTCTGTTTTTCTCTTCTCTCTTTTTCTCTCCCAAAATTTCCCCTTATGAAACAACCCCTTTTGTAGTCCCTTGACTGAGGTTTAGGAGGGAAACAAAATAAGTTATTTTGAATTATTTTTGCCTACTGCTTTGATACTTTTTCCACACAATTTTCTTTTGCCATTTTGGTGAAATTTTGTGGCTGTTATGATGCAGGTTAGAGCAGACTACATAGAGCAGTTTTGGACTGGTTTCTTGGATAGATTTTGGACTGTATAGGACAGCATATACAGGTTTTCTGACAGGTTTACGGTGCAGCATAGCATAAGGTTTTGTAGGACAGCAATTGAGCAGGGTTTTGGAGTGTTGTGGCAATTATAGAAGTAGCATATCATTTTTTTGTTTAGCAATAACTTGGACAACATAGTTTGCAACATGAAACAAGTTTGATTTGTGGAGCAATTTATGCATATTGTGTCAAAGGCAAAGCATTGTGGCAAGGTTTTGAGTCAAAGGAAAAAGTCCAAGCAATACAAAGTTTAAAATTTATAAACTTGCAAAAAATGCCACTTTGTAATAACTTGAATTATTTGTAACATCTTGAACTATTTTTAATTGTAGTGACAAGATGTCGTGAAGTAATGAACTTAATCTTAGAAAAATTTCCAAGTCTTGCAAAAGTTGGATTTTTGACTTTCTTGATTTTTTATGATCAAATTTCATATTTTGGATGTCTTGATGAAATATGATTTTTGGGACTCAACTTTGGTCAAAAAGTCAAAGTTTGACTTTTTAGTGTACTGTTGACTTTTCCCACCAGTTGACCAAATTTTCTCTATCAATCCACTAATCTTAGGAGATGAATTGAAATATGCAATTAGGTCAAAATGGCGCGCTTGGATCCTTGAGATCATAATTCCAACCAATAAGTCAGGTATTAGGTCAAAAATAAAAGTTCGATAATTTTCAATCAAAACCCTAATTTTGCCCATTTTGCCATTTTGGTAATTTGAATGACTTTCTTGGAAAATTGTGATCCCAGACTTCAAACTTGACAAAAATAATCCTGAGGGTCCATAATGATCCATGAAAGTCAATTGAAACATTATGAATCTCACTGCCTTTGTACAAACTCAAACCCTAATTTGAGGTATCAGTGTTGAGGAAATTGTTTGACCTAGTCGATACTTACGCAAACTTGAGGCATTGAAGATCTTTGTAGGAAATATCTTGAGAAATGAGAGGGAAAATTTTGGAGTACAACAACATCAATATGTATAAAATGAATAGGAAAACATTAAACGGTACACCATGTACACAAAAACACAATTAAACATAAACTAAACGAATTTACACAAAAGTCCGGATTATTCAACAATACTAACAAACAAAAAATCGATAAGTGCAACAAAAAGTATATACAAAAATAGCTACAATTTGCACTTATCAAAATCTCCCCAACTTAAACTTTTTTGTTCTCAAACAAAGCCATACAAATCAAAGAACCAAAAGTAATCAACCAAAATTTCATGAATCAGCAAGTTTTGAAAACGGAATACAAATGCAATGGTTCAAATAAAAAATGGTACATGTAACACCCGGAAATTCATTAAATTATTTAAATGAATTACTGAGGATTTAATTGTTGGAATTTAGTCGAAGAAGGAATTACCGGAATAGTTATAAGGAGCATTATTGGATTAAATGTATATTGTTAGAATTGATAATCGAATAATTAGTCAATTTAGTCAAGATGAATTAATATTGGAAATAATGTTGATTTCAATAGAATATTATTTTATTAGTTGGGTCAAGTTGGGTGTGTGAAATAGCCAGATTAGGAATAGCATTAACAGGCCCATTAAAGTTACTAGTAGACCTATTATTATTATATTAGGTTATGATATATAGAAGCTAGCAGCCAAAAACCAAAAGAAAAACAATTATCACGTAGCAGTAGAAGAAACAAGGTTTTGGAGGCACCAAGTGGGAGGCCAGAAAATTTAGAGAAGTTGGCGTCAAACCAGTTGCAGTTTCAACTAGAGAATTCAATCGACTGGAAAACCAAAAGGTAAGGGTGGGGTTCGGATTTTATAACTGGGAATATGATGGTTGGTATATGGGGATTTAGGGTATGAATTTATTGATGTTTGTGTTTGTTTATGGCCGTTGATGTTAGGAATTAATTGGTGTTGATTATTGGTGAAATTTCATGTTTTTGTATCATGCGTTGGTTAGTCTGTGAATCATCATATGTTGGTTCTGTAAAATGAATGAAATTGGAGAAGTAAGAAGATGTAGAATGGCATGACGATCGGCAGGTTTTGTTGTTGTTGTTGGAGTTAGATGTCGATCGTCGGGGGAAGTTGGATGGGGGGCATGATGATCGTCAGGTCGTTGTTGGGGGTTTGATGCGCCTTGTACGTGGGTCCTGCCGATCGGCAACATTGTGGAAGAGGGGAGATTGTTGTTCAGTGCTGGGTGTTGTTGTTGGTAGACAGTGTCGTTTGGCACTGAGGAAGAAACAAGTGGCACACTAAATTTTCATGGCAGGGACTTCTTTCTATAGCAATATGTTATAGAATTTTCAGTAAAGAATTCATTAATACGAAAGCAAAGCAGTTAGGGAACAAATTGAAGTATTTTTATAAGTAGCATGTTATAGCAGAAGGCTTAGTAAATAGCAGAACAATATAGGGTTGAAAACAGTCCCGTTTGGTCGAATTAGCCGAATTAAGTGATATAATTAGTTGTCCGGAATTAAGTAGAATTTTACAGGGTAACTAATATAAAATAGTAGATAATTATAATTGAGTTATTTTATTGAAAAACATTGTTTTGCGGGTAGAAATGAATTAAGTCGATTCGTCCGTGTGATACGGTGGGAGAACTGACTGTTTTTTGAAATGCTGGTTTGCGTTTTGCGTTTGTTTTTGCAAAATGTCGCGGTAAGCAAGAGTCGCCACCGACTTTTATTTTATCCAACAAGGAAAGGAAAAAATCACAGAAAAATTCCTTTTTCGAGATATTTTTTAGTACGGAGGGTAGATTATAGAAAGGGAAGGTATTAGCACCCTTTCTATCTGTAGTTATCTACGGGCTCTTAGGTACTTGCTCATCATTTTCAAAATTGTTTTCTTTGTGTTTGTGGGTTTTGAAAAGTTTTTGTTTTGACTTTGATTTAACTCTTGCTTCTGTCTTCAAGAGTGTAATGAAGTGTTTTGAAAACTTGTTTGTAAAAAGGTGTAAGTGTGAAAAAGTTTTGTTTTGGATGAGCAAGTATCTAAGAACTAATCTACCTACTCGAAAAAAGAATCGTTCTATGTTTGTTTCCTTTAGACAATGCTATCCCACTATTAGTGAGTAGGTAGCATCGTCGTTGGAGTTTGAGGGTCAATTCGAAAGGGACGTACGGTCACTAAAGCAATGTTATGACGTCTTAGTAATAACCCTAATGTCTTAGATCATTTATCCGAGGCAACAATATCCGAGGCAACCATTCTGAGGCAACTATGATATTTGGACAAAAGGACGACCACTAAAACACCCTATACTCAATGACCGTTTACCGAAGGCAACCAAGTGGGAGTGTACCCAAGGAGTGCGCATGTGCGAGTGTATTGATTTTAGTAATTTTTATCTTTGCACATGTTTAGGGTGATCTAACTGTTTTAAATTCAGACATTCATTCTTGTCATGCAAACCCTATTATCAAACATCTAACAGTTGAATATTTGCAAAAATTAAAGGTGCGGAACTTAAACTAAACTATTACAAGGCGTCGGGTATTTACATCGCCAAAAACAACCCTTTGAAAATAAAAGCGGTAAAAGTAAATGTCCTAATTTAATTATTACAAACCGGGAGCAGATACAATAATTTAATAAAAATGAAGCGCGCGATAAAATTAAATTGAATGTGAGAATTAGGGTTTTGACCCTCTTAATTAAAAGAAAATGTTTTTGTTGTTTTTAATATTTTTTTAAGAAAAGAAAATAAGTCCTAAAATTAAATGCTAAATTAATTAGTTATTAAATTTATTAATGAAAAATAATTAAATGTCATATTTTTGGGTTTTTGTTATTTTAGGAAAGAAATAAAATAATTAAGTTAGTATAAAAACTAATTATTCTAATTAATTTTAATTATTTACAAAATCAATTAAAGTTATCTAACATAATTAACCTAATTATTTTAATTAATATTTATTGATGAAAAAAATAAAGATTCTGATTTTAAAATATTTTTTGGTGATTTTTTTTTATAAAGAAAATAATTAAATTATTGGTTAGTAAATAAATAAACAAAATAAATAAATGAAACAAAATAAAATATAAAGAAAGATTGAGATGTTGGGCCTGGAATTAGGGTGTCAATAGCAAGAATATTGGGGCCAAATGGAGGTCCATGCTGACTTTCTGGATCTTGTATGGCACGTTTGACCTGGATTATGGTGCACCCTCAATGATGGCCACCAGATATGGCCATCTGGCCATCTGGCGCGTTGGATGATGAGGGAGTATGATTGACCTCTTGACTGCGCCTGCATTGGATCTCCTGAAATAAATGAGAAAAATGGCAAATGCTGGAGGTAGGAATCGAACCCCTGACCTCCAGCCTCCTAGCGCCTTAAGCATACACCTAGTAACCACTACGCCATTTGCTTTTTATTGTTAACATAATACAAACTAATAATAATATAAGAAAACAAATATTAGTGGAAACAAAAATAAAAAACGCGCTGAAATTTGAATTGGCCTATGGGGGAGTGACATGCCTTCTTCTTCTTCCCTGCACCGTGGCTAAAAACCCAAGGACCTATACCCACGGACAGCATTCGTTGCTACAAGCCATGCTCATTCCAAAATCTCCTACAGGCCACATAAATGGAATCTAACACCATGGTTAGATTCGTCTCTTCCTTCTGATCACAACCATACCCATTACCAAGGCCAATTGTTCCTGAAAATAAAAACCCTAAAACCAAATCTGAAACCCTAACAATGGTGGATTTCGTTACAGACCATTAAAATGAAATTGAATAATGTCAAAAGTTTGCAAATGATATGGTGATCATGAATATGCCATTATTTTACACTATGGATGCAAGAACAAGGCTATTCGAATTCAAGAAGATGGTGATACCTTTACGGACTTACAGTGCGTGGGAGGGCTTGAAAACGCTTGGTTTTGATTGCATTAGGTTCTTGAGAGTGCCAGGAAACAATTAGGACAGATACCAAGCCTTAAGGATGCCTCTAACCACCAATTCGATCTCCCACTTTTTACTTGTTTTTTCAAATTTTGTTCTTGCTCTGTGCCTGATTTCCAACCTCTATTTTGATCTGCACGCCCTCCTTATGTATTAGTGAAGGAATTAGGGTTGTTAAACTGATCAAAATCCTTCTCTTTCAATGCCCTTGATATTTGATTTGATTCTTCTTTAAAGCTTTCCAAAATTGGTCCAAATCCAATCTCTTTGTACACATATGCCTTGATACGAGTTTGATTGATCCTAGCTGTGTAATAAGACCTGAAATCATCACAAAATCCTTTGTTATCAATGTTTTGGATTTTTATTTGATTTAATTTGATTTAAATTGAATTAATTCAAATAAAAACCAAATTAAATAATAAAAATAAGATATGGACAAGTGGAAAAGGCTAGAGCACGTGGGATATGTTGTCAACTTAAAACAAGTGAAAAAGATTGGGCCCATTTGGCAAAATTTGAAGTTTTGGGGATAGTTGACTTTTGGCAATTTTACAAAAAATGTCAACTTCACCAATGCATAACATCCTCAATTTTGAACATTTGGAGGTGTTCTTAGACTTTTTAGAAAGCTTGATATGTCCTCTAAGAAATCCTTTTGGTATCATCTCATTTTGATATTCCATGCTCATGTATGAAGATTTGACAAAAAAGGTGTTTTTGTTGACTTTTCAAAATGACCTATAATGTCCAAATTCATAACTTCTTGTGAGTGCATATTTTGATATTGGGAGCTGAATATGGATTGTAGGGAATTGCATCCTATTCAAAATGAGATTTGGATGGGTCATTTATCATAAAGTATGAGAAAGTTATGCTTGGTCAAAGTTGAGTTGACTTTTCCTACAAAACCCTAATTTAGCAACTTTTGAGTCTTGATGAATTATGAGCAATCCTTGATGAATCATGATCAACCCTTGATAAAATGATGAAATATCCTTAAAAATGATAATGTTGATAAAAAATCTTGAAGTTTGACTGTATGTGGGTCACAGTTGACTTTTGCCCTAACACAATCGATTTTTGGACCTTTGAGCAATTGACTGAGCAAACTTCCTCTTCAAGGCTTGAAACTTGACATGGATGATCTTGAGAACATATTAGGACATTGGTGAGCACTTGGGGTTACTTGGACTCAAGGATCTTGATGCAACATGAAACCCTAATTTTGGGTAGACTGCCTTAGGAGAGAGCTTGTCTAGCCAACCCTTGGACTACCTTGAGCAACTTGGATATCTTTCTTGCAATGTTTTGAGAAATATGGGAGGGAAAATTTTGGGGCACAACAGCTGCCCCTGTTCAATCTTCTTAAACCTGAGGATGTAGATTGGCTTTCGTGCCTTTCGTGATCCGAAGGTGGAAGAGGATTGAACACTAGAGTGCCCAGAAATTTGCACTCGCGTGAAGTGGTAATTGTCTTGTGATTCTGGGAATGGGCTTAAAGATGGCATTTGGAAATTTCTGACGAGGGGATGGGCTTAAAGATGCCATTTGAAGGAGTGTCGATCGCATAAGAGATTCTTTAGCGAGAGTTTGTATACCTGTTGTTGAGGAAGATTCCGCTGGGGAAGTCTGATCTTTGTTGAGGGAAGTAGAATTTTAGGAGCTATGGTTGTCCGTTATTCTGCTGGTGAGTCATCTCTGTTGATATTTAGGAACTTTGGTCATCAATACACAACTGAGGAATCATCTATGTTGATATTTAAGAACTTTGGTCGTCCGTACTCAACTGAGGAAACAACTTTGCTGAGATTTAGGAGCTCGTCCGTAATTCAACTAAAAAACATCTCTGCTGAGATTTAGGAACTCATCCGTAATTTAACTGAGGAAACATCTATGCTTAGATTTAGGAGCTCGTCCGTAATTCAACTGGAAACCATCTCTGCTGAGATTTAGGAACTCGTCCGTAATTCAACCGAGGAAACATCTCTGCTGAGATTTAGGAGCTTGTCTATAATTCAACTGAGGAAATATTTTTGCTGAGATTTAGGAGCTCGTTTGTAATTCAACTGAAGAAACATCTCTGTTGAGATTTAGGAACTTGTCCGTAATTCAACTGAGGAAATCGTCTCTGCTGAGATTTAGGAACTCGTCCTTAATTCAATTGAGAAAACATCTCTGCTGAGATTTAGGAACTCGTTCGTAATTCAACTGAGGAAATTGTCTCTGCTGAGATTTAGGAACTCATCCGTAATTCAACTGAGGTAATATCTTCGCTGAGATTTAGGAGCTCGTCCGTAATTCAACTGAGGTAACATCTCTACTGAGATTTAGGAACTCGTCCGTAATTCAACTGAGAAAACATCTCTGCTGAGATTTAGGAACTCATCCGTAATTCAACTGGGGAAATCGTCTCTACTGAGATTTAGGAACTCGTCTGTAATTCAACTGAGTAATATCTTCGCTGAGATTTAGGAGCTCGTCCGTAATTCAACTAAGGAAACATCTTCACTGAGATTTAGGAGCTCGTCCGTAATTCAACTGAGGAAACATTTATGCTGAGATTTAGGAACTCGTCCGTAATTCAACTGAGGAAATATCTTTGTCGAGATTTAGGAGCTCGTCCGTAATTCAACTGAGGAAACATCTCTTTGCTGAGATTTAGGAACTCGTTCGTAATTCAACCAAGGAAACATCTTCGTTGAGATTTAGGAGCTCGTCCGTAATTCAACTGAGGAACTTTTTTGCTAAGATTTAGGAACTCATCCGTAATTCAACTGAGAAAACATCTCTTTGCTGAGATTTAGGAGCTCGTCCGTAATTCAACTGAGGAAACATCTCTGTCGAGATTTAGGAACTTGTCCGTAATTTAACCGAGGAAACATCTTTGTCGAGATTTAGGAACTTGTCTGTAATTCAACTGAGGAACATATCTGTCGAGATTTAAGAACTTGTCCATAATTCGACTGAGGTAAAAGCTTCATAGCTTGAATTTTGTGAGAATATTTCCTAAAAGGTAAAGGTTAGTTGTATGTAATGCATGATATGTATCAAGCAATGATGTTCTCAAAATAAATGAGATTGTGTATGATGCGTATGCATGTCACGATGTATGGAAATGTAATGTTTTTAGCTGGGGAAAGTAAATCCCGGATTGTTGCTGGAGAAAAGAATTGGATTCTTCATTTCTGCTGGAGATAATGAATGACGATGATTGTGAGAATAAACCTGCAGGAGAGGATAACTTCGTTGGGGAATAAACTGATGAGAGAATGACTTTGTGGGGAAGAGATGCTCTGCTGAGGGTTTCGTTGATAAATTCAACTGGGGATGAATTACCGTTGTTGGTGATAATGAAACCTGTTGGGGATTGAATTTCCGTTTATGAGAGGAATAAACTCCACTGGGGATGATTTTCCAGTCGCGACTTCACAGGGAATAACCTTTTAGACTCTACTAGGGATATACTTCCAGAGTCTACTGGGGACAATTCTTCAAACTCCACTGGGGATGTTTTTTTTTTAAAAAAAAACTCCACTGGGGATATTTTTATACTCCGCTGGGGATAATAATTTTTTTTTAGTGCTGATGGTAGATAAACTCTGCTTTGGGGAGAATATTACCGACTCATTCGTGGTTGCGAGCCTCATCTGGGGAGAATTAACACCATTGTCCTTTTCTTACTCTGCGGGGAGTGTAGATGTTATTGGGACGCGGGCTGAGGATATGACAATGACTTTGCATCGAGACTTTTCTGCCCCTGTATCTGTGGGAGAAGGTGCATGCCGAGGCCTTGTGGATCGAGTATTATTCCAACCTATAAGGTGCTTGGTAATTGCCGATTGAAATGACAAATCTTCTTCTGGTAGGAAAGTGACGAGATGACGGGACATAGTCATACGCTTTAATCCCTAACTTTTGCCTGGACTATCTGTTCAAATTTTCAGTCCACCGGGATACCCTTTCTTGCCCAAGCCGCCTATTCAGGTTTTCGACTTGCCGGGTGTACAAATCCTTTTTTGTTTTTATCCCTAATTTTTGCCCGAACCCTTTTGGTTCGTCGGGATGCCCTTATTTTTGCCTAGGCCTGTCAACCTAGCGGGTCTTTGTTCATGTGCAGTATTTTCTGACTATGTCAACGCTCTTAGGGTGTAGGGAGTTGTCATTGTCGGTAGTGTTGTGTTTCCATACTACCAGAAGATGTTCTTTTGATCATACAAGATTCATTGTTGGAATTCATGTCCAATTCCCCAAGTGATTCAGATGGAGATCTGCCCCTGGCTATTTGGCATCTTTGAGAGACTCCTTGAATCTTAACTTGACTGCCCCAGATGATAGACAATGCTCATGCTGTGCCCCTTGGTTGGAAGTGTTTTTTCCACTTGAGGTGACCCTTTTTTTTGAAAAGGTTTTTGTTCACTAGATATTCGTCGTGCGAATTTCTCTATTGTTGAACAAATAGTCATATGCAAACAATGTTATTTTAAGAATGAAAAGATTATATCTGTTTTGAAGTTCTTTGAAAATGCAGTTTTCAATAAAACAAGCGAATTTTTGTAAAATGTGATGTCAACTCAGGATTTACAGCAAGCCCTACAGGAGTCAGGATACCTTTTGTAACAGTATGCTTTCAAACTAACCCATGCCTCAGCTAGGACTTTTAAGGGTTATAACATGGTCTGGTTCACGGTTCAAGAAACAAAGGATAAAGGCTCAGATTTTATTTGTACCCACCCGTTCTTCGTGATGTTCTTTGATCCTAAACTCAGCTAATTGTGCATTTAGACCCTGTTTGAGTCTTTGCTCTGATATTCCAGTGATGGTTCGGATACTGATAGTTTATTTTGAGCAGGCAGTCATTTTTGTTGAGAGTTTGTAGGATCTCTTTCTTTTTTATTTTATTATCCCTGTATTTTGCCTGAACTGCCTCTTTTTGTGATTACAGTCAGAGGGATGCCCCAGTTTTGTAAGTCTCCTTCATAGGTTTTGACTTAATGGGCTTTTATTTCTGAGAGATAATGACTACATGTCCTGACGATTATAAGGAACCATCACCATCTTTTATTTTGGAAGGACCTCTTTGATGTTATTCATTGTGCACCCGAATTAACTGAGAAACTACCCTGCCCCAGGTTGTGATTAAGGGTTTTAATTTGTGTGAAAAGAAAAACTCCAACTTCTTTGGCTCAAAGGGGTTGACTAGGGATTATCTTCCTTATAACTCCACTGTTTAGGATTTGAAACAACGCATGTACATCGTCAGCGGGGTCTGTTCAAAAGCATATTGTAGAGATTGTGGTATCATTTTCGTCATCTTCCCTCTAAAGGTTTAGAGTTTTTTTTAATAGAGAGTTGAACATCGCAAAAGGAAAGCAATTTAAATATAGTGAATACGAATGGATTGATTCAAAATAGACATATGGAATGCATTGATAAAGTTTGACATGAATAGATATTCGAACAATCAAAAGATAATTACAAATTGAAAATTCTAATAAACAAAAGCCTCTCTTGTCAGAACTTTGTCACTTCAAATGGTGAGCCTTGGAGGATTGACAGAAACATTCCATTTGACCATCTTGTGTGAATTCCAATGCTCCTTCATCAATCAGGTTTTGAATTTTGTATTTCAACTTCCAACAGTCGTCAGTATCATGCCCCGGGCTATTGGAATGGTATGCGCACCTTGCATCAGGATTGTAGGTGAAGAAGTATTAGGATTCGGATGAGGTCCTACCAACGTCACCAGATTCAATCTCAACAGGTGTTTCAAAGCTTGGGACAGCGGCATGTTAAGCTTGGTAAACAGTTTCTTGGGCCTATATGGCTTACTCTGATTAACCAGTTGTTTATGGCGAGGTTGTTGTTGGACTCGTGAGGTAGTAGCAACCTGGAGAGGTCCATTCTTTACCAAACCAAATCTTTATATTCTTGGAGGTTGATCAATGACTTGGTCCCCGGTCTCGACTGTTTGCTTCAAGCTGTTGTATTTATCTTGATAAAGCTGGTTGATAATGGTTCTCAGCTCTTCTTGTTCCCGGGCTAAGCCTTGGATAAAAGCCATCTGCCCTAGCATTTGGGTTCTCATTGTATCTACCTCAGCTTGCAGTTGTTCCAGCCACTCGTCCTTATTGTCTTCAGGACTTTTCTTAACCAAGTCCCTAACGAGGAGTGTTTTTAACTCTTCCTTCCCCTTGGATAGGTTTAGGAATATTTCCCTGAATTGAGTTTCTTGAGAATGAAGGTCTTGGTTGTCTTGTTGGAGAGCCATTGCTGAAATAAACAGCGAGAATATGAGAGACCTGTACTAGGAGACCTGTTATGCAATGATATGTATGATATGTATGCAATGTTTTCAAGGATCTCGCGGGGTAAACAAGAAACTGTCAGAATTTGATTGCAGTTTGATTGAAGAAACTTCGTGTCGTTGAGAGTCCTTCTTCCAGAGTCAAGCTCACTGTATCGAGTGGGTCATAGCCACTGACTCAAGTTATCATATCTTAATCTCTAGACGACATTGTCTAGAGGAAAATAAATCCTCTTTTCCCCTTGCTAGACGTCTGATTTACCATAACCTGCATCACAAACCCTTGAGATCTTTGAAATGGTTAAGGAAATGTTAAGGCATGATGTTATGATGTGTATGCTATGCGTTTAAGCAAATGCGAGGTGATGTAAGTAAGTAAATCCGGCAAGAAATCCAAGTTATTGGATAAGGACTGTAAACAAAACCTCCAAAGAACTCATGTTGTTAGATAACAAACATGTGCAAGGAGTTTAAGTTGAAAGCACATAAGTCACACAATAGCCCTTAAATTCCAGGCTGGCATGGAGTTTAGGTATTACCCTCTTTCAGTTTAGTTGGTTCAACCTGTCTTAGTAATAGTAATCGGGTTCTAGAGGATCTCAATATCACTGACCATCCTCGATCGGTCATAATTCCAGTTTAGCAACTTTTTCTTGCGGCTGGAATCATCGCGAGAGTATGGTCTCAATGAGTGTAGCATACTGCTACTTTTCTATGGCCAAGTTGGTCAATTATAGGTTCTAAGGTCAGTTGATGCTTAATGACCCATTAGCAGCCCCATACTCTCCTTGTTCCTCCACAAGGGATATCGGTACCAACTAATGCGTCACACCAACGTAGCTACTGCTTTAACCGTATCGGTCTACGCCGTACAGTTCCCTCACAGTCTATTGCTACTTACCTAAAAGGTATCCCTCAGATTCGGGTTAGGATCTATAGTAACTTCGATACAAGCCCACAAAGATAAAGCAAACAGATAAATCAATTGAAAACAATATAATGAATTATTCCTAAGGTACACCCCACTTATTAAATCCCCAGCAGAGTCGCCAGTTCTGTGATACGGTGGGAGAACTGACTGTTTTTTAAAATGTTGGTTTGCATTTTGCGTTTGTTTTTACAAAATGTCGCGGTAAGCAAGAGTCGCCACCGACTTTTATTTTATCCAACAAGGAAAGGAAAAAAGCATAGAAAAATTCCTTTCTCGAGATATTTCTGAGTACGGGGGGTAGATTATAGAAAGGGAAGGTATTAGCACCCTTTCTATCCGTAGTTATCTACGGGCTCTTAGGTACTTGCTCATCATTTTCAAAATTGTTTTCTTTGTGTTTGTGGGTTTTGAAAAAAATTTGTTTTGACTTCGATTTAACTCTTGCTTCTGTCTTCAAGAGTGTAATGAAGTGTTTTGAAAACTTGTTTGTAAAAAGGTGTAAGTGTGAAAAAGTTTTGTTTTAGATGAGCAAGTATCTAAGAACTAATCTACCTACTCGAAAAAGGAATCGTTATATGTTTGTTTCCTTTAGACAATGATATCCCACTATTAGTGAGTAGGTAGCACCGTCGTTGGAGTTTGAGGGTCAATTCGAAAGGGACGTACAGTCAATAAAGCAATGTTAGGACGTCTTAGTAATAACCCTAATGTTTTAGATCATTTATCCGAGGCAACCATTCCGAGGCAACTATGATCTTTGGACAAAAGGATGACCACTAAAATACCCTATACTCAATGATCGTTTACCGAAGGCAACCAAGTGGGAGTGTACCCTAGGAGTGCGCATGTGCGAGTGTATTGATCAGTTATTTTTATCTTTGCATATGTTTAGGGTGATCTAACTGTTTTAAATTCAGACATTCATTCTTGTCATGCAAACCCTATTATCAAACATCTAACAGTTGAATATTTGCAAAAATTAAAGGTGCGGAATTTAAACTAAACTATTACAAGGCGTCGGGTATTTACATCGCCAAAAACAACCCTTTGAAAATAAAAGCGGTAAAATTAAATGTCCTAATTTAATTATTACAAACCGGGAGCAGATACAATAATTGAATAAAAATGAAGCGCGCGATAAAATTAGATCGAATGCGAGAATTAGCATTTTGACCCTCTTAATTAAAAGAAAATGTTTTTGTTGTTTTTAATATTTTTTAAGAAAATAAAATAAGTCCTAAAATTAAATGCTAAATTAATTAGTTATTAAATTTATTAATGAAAAATAATTAAATGTCATATTTTTGGGTTTTTGTTATTTTAGGAAAGAAATAAAATAATTAAGTTAGTATAAAAACTAATTATTCTAATTAATTTTAATTATTTACAAAATCAATTAAAGGTATCTAACATAAATAACCTAATTATTTTAATTAATATTTATTGATGAAGAAAAATAAAGATTCAGATTTTAAAATATTTTTTGGTGATTTTTTTTTATAAAGAAAATAATTAAATTATTGGTTAGTAAATAAATAAACAAAATAAATAAATGAAACAAAATAAAATAAAATATAAAGAAGGTTAGAGATGTTGGGCCTGAAATTAGGGTGTCAATAGCAAGAATTATGGGCCCAAATGGAGGTTCATGCTAACTTTCTGGATCCTGTATGGCATGTTTGACCTGGCTTATGGTGCACCCTCAATGATGGCCACCAGATATGGCCATCTGGCCATCTGGCGCGTTGGATGATGAGGGAGTATGATGGACCTCTTGACTGCACCTGCATTGGATCTCCAAAAATAAATGAGAAAAATGGCAAATGCTGGAGGCAGGGATCGAACCCCTGACCTTCAGCCTCCTAGCGCCTTAAGCATACACCTGGTAACCACTACACCGTTTGCTTTTTATTGTTAACATAATACAAACTAATAATAATATAAGAAAACAAATATTAGTGGAAACAAAAATAAAAAATGCGCTGAAATTTGAATTGGCCTATGGGGGAGTGACACGCCTGCTTCTTCATCCCTGCACCATGGCTAAAAACCCAAGGACCTATACCCACGGACAGCATCTGTTGCTACAAGCCATGCTCGTTCCAAAATCTTCTACAGGCCACATAAATGGAATCTAACACCATGGTTAGATTCGTCTCGTCCTTCTGATCACAACCATACCCATTACCAAGGCTAATTGTTCCTGAAAATAAAAACCCTAAAACCAAATCCGAAACCCTAACAATGGTGGATTTCGTTACAGACCATTAAAGTGAAATTGAATAATGTCAAAAGTTTGCAAATGATATGGTGATCAAGAATATGCCATTATTTTACACTATGAATGCAAGAACAAGGCTATTCGAATTCAAGAAGATGGTGATACCTTTACGGACTTACAGTGCGTGGGAGGGCTTGAAAACGCTTGGTTTCAATTGCTTTAGGTTCCTGAGAGTGCCAACAAACGATTGGGACAGATACCAAGCCTTGAGGATGCCTCTAACCACCAATTCGATCTCCCACTTTTAACTTGTTTTTTCAAATTATGTTCTTGCTCTGTGCCTGACTTCCAACCTCTATTTTGATCTGCACGCCCTCCTTATGTATTAGTGAAGGAATTATGGTTGTTAAACTGATCAAAATCCTTCTCTTTCAATGCCCTTGATATTTGATTTGATTCTTCTTTAAAGCTTTCCAAAATTGGTCCAAATCCAATCTCTTTGTACACATATGCCTTGATACGAGTTTGATTGATCCTAGTTGTGTAATAAGACCTGAAATCATCACAAAATCATTTGTTATCAATGTTTTGGATTTTTATTTGATTTAATTTGATTTAAATTGAATTAATTTAAATAAAAACCAAATTAAATAATAAAAATAAGATATGGACAAGTGGAAAAGGCTAGAGCACGTGGGCTATGTTGTCAACTTAAAACAAGTGAAAAAGATTGGGCCCATTTGGAAAATTTTGAAGTTTTGGGGATAGTTGACTTTTGGCAATTTTGCAAAAAATGTCAACTTCACCAATGCATAACTTCCTCAATTTTGAACCTTTGGAGGTGTTCTTAGACTTTTTAGAAATCTTGAGATGTCCTCTAAGCAACCCTTTTAGTCTAATCTCATTTTGATATTCCATTCTCATGTATGAAGCTTTGACAAAAAAGGTGTTTTTGTTGACTTTTCAAAATTACCTATAATGTCCAAATTCATGACTTCTTGTGAGTGCATATTTTGATCTTTGGAGATGAAGATGGATTGTAGGGAATTGCATCCTCTTCAAAATGAGCTTTGGATGGGTCATTTCTCATAAAGTATGAGAAAGTTATGCTTGGTCAAAGTTGAGTTGACTTTTCCTACAAAACCCTAATTTAGCAACATTTGAGTCTTGATGAATTATGAGCAATCCTTGATGAATCATGATCAACCCTTGATCAAATGATGAAATATCCTTCAAATGATAATTTTGACAAAAAAAATCTTAAAGTTTGATTGTATGTGGGTCACAGTTGACTTTTGCCCTAGCACAGTCGATTTTTGGACCTTTGAGCAATTGACTGAGTAAACTTCCTCTTCAAGGCTTGAAACTTGACATTTATGATCTTGAGAACATATTAGGACATTGGTGAGCACTTGGGGTTACTTGGACTCAAGGATCTTGATGCAACATGAAACCCTAATTTGGGGTAGACTGCCTTAGGAGAGAGCTTGTCTGGACAACCCTTGGACTACCTTGAGCAACTTGGAGATCTTTCTTGCAATGTTTTGAGAAATATGGGAGGGAAAAATTTGGGGTACAACAGTCCGGTTTATGGAATTATAATAAATGTGTGTGCTATATGATTAAAGTACAAAATTGGTTGTTTGGTGTTTTCTTATTGGTAAAGTGATTATGTGATTGAATATGTGAAGTGTTAGGCTTATTGCCAGTGATGCAGGGATATAGGCGAATGCCTCGTGGTGAAGTGTGTGTTGAATGATATGTATGTGATGTTGTATGTTACATGAGTCTCGTACATTTGCATTTGTGAAGGCCTGTATTGGCGGATTTGTGAAGTAGGCTTATGCCCCGTGCCTCTATTAATTGGAAATTAGTGAAGAGGGGTGAAGCCTTGTTGGTACCACATGCATATGCATAGTTGTGTCGCATTTGAATTGCATTTTGAATCGCTAATGATAATTGTGAATGTTTATTGATTGTTGTGTGTTGTTGAGAAGCGGTGAAGTTTATAATGCTCTTGTCTAATATATTAATTATCATAATCTTATTTATATTATTCGATGTCTCACCCCTTTATTTTTTTCGCTGTTGCCTTTATACTGGTAACGTGCAGGTAATGAAGAGTAAAGACTTAGTATCTTGTTGGTGTCGTCGCTCTGATACATAGCACTCGGGGGGATGAACGCTTATTTGATTTTATGATGTTTTCAGTTTAATCCAAGTTGTTATTTTAAGAAGTTGTTTTCATTGAATTAAGTTGTTTAAAAGATGCTATGTTTCTTTTGAAGTTTTAAAGTTGTGAATCCGTTGCGTATTTATTGAATCAAGTTGAATTATTTTGGAAGACTAATTAATTGTTATAAGTTCTTTGGATTAATATGTTCTATGTATCTATTATGATAGGTTTTTATGTTGTTGGTTTTTGAAATGAGAATGTAACGCCTCATGTTTGTGGAAATTTTGGCACTCTGATTTTAATATAACTGTGGGGTAGATTTGGGGTGTTACATTAGTGGTATCAGAGCAGGTCGGTCTGTCCGGCCAAAGTTGTTGAGTCTTTAACAATCGAGTATTATTAATTATTTTTTACCATTGTTTGTGTTTTAGTTATAAGTTGAGATGGCTGGAAGGAACGATGCTGCGATTGCTGTTGGATGAGTTGAAATAAAATTGCACGTGTGCGTTAGATTTTAATTATAGTAAGTTGTGATTATATCAGAAGGCTAGAAGTGGAGGCGAAGTTAAGGAAAGTGGTGTCGGATGAATTTTCGAGGACGGAAATATTCTAAGTGGGGGAGAGTTGTAACACCCGGAAATTCATTAAATTATTTAAATGAATTACTGAGGATTTAATTATTGGAATTTAGTCGAAGAAGGAATTATCGGAATAATTATAAGGAGCATTATTGGATTAAATGTATATTGTTAGAATTGATAATCGAATAATTAGTCAATTTAGTCAAGAGGAATTAATATTGGAAATAACTTTGATTTTAATAGAATATTATTTTATTAGTTGGGTCAAGTTGGGTGTGTGAAATAGAAAGATTAGGAATAGTATTAACAGGCCCATTAAAGTTACTAGTAGACCTATTATTATTATATTAGGTTATGATATATAGAAGCTAGCAGCCAAAAACCAAAAGAAAAACGATTATCACATAGCAGTAGAAGAAACAAGGTTTTGGAGGCACCAAGTGGGAGGCAAGAAAATTTAGAGAAGTTGTCGTCAAACCAGTTGCAGTTTCAACCGGAGAATTCGACCGACCGGAAAACCAAAAGGTAAGGGTGGGGTTCGGATTTTATAACCTGGAATATGATGGTTGGTATATGGGATTTAGGGTATGAATTTATTGTTGTTTGTGTTTGTTTATGGCCATTGATGTTAGGAATTAATTGGTGTTGCTTATTGGTGAAATTTCATGTTTCTGTATCATGCGTTGGTTAGTTTATGAATCGTCATATGTTGGTTCTGTAAAACGAATGAAATTGGAGAAGTAAGAAGATGTAGAATGGGCATGACGCGCTTGGATCCTTGAGATCTTACTTCCAACCAATAAGCCAGGTATTAGGTCAAAAATCAAAGTTCGATCATTTTCAGTCAAAACCCTAATTTTACCCATTTTGCCCTTTTGGTAATTTGAATGACTTTCTTGGAAAATTGTGATCCCAGACTTGAAACTTGACAAAAATAATCCTGAGGGTCCATAATGATCCATTAAAGTCAATTGAAACATTATGAATCTCACTGCCTTTGTACAAACTCAAACCCTAATTTGAGGTATCAGTGTTGAGGAAATTGTTTGACCTAGTCGATACTTACGCAAACTTGAGGCATTGAAGATCTTTGTATGAAATATCTTGAGAAATGAGAGGAAAAATTTTGGGGTACAACAACATCAATATCTATAAAATGAATAGGAAAACATCAAACGGTACACCATGTACACAAAAACACAATTAAACATAAACTAAACGAATTTACACAAAAGTCAGGATTATTCAACAATATTAACAAACAAAAAATCGATAAGTGCAACAAAGAGTATATACAAAAATAGCTACAATTTGCACTTATCAAAATCTCCCCAACTTAAACTTTTTTGTCCTCAAACAAAGCCATACAAATCAAAGAACCAAAAGTAATCAACCAAAATTTCATGAATCAACAAGTTTTGAAAACGGAATACAAATGCAATGGTTCAAATAAAAAACGGTACACACGATGGAACATACTTACCACTAAACTACGGCGATAACATAAACATGAAACAAATACTAAATACAAAGAATATGTAAAACATCCTAAAACAATACTAGTTCACAAATAAATCACACCTAGCAAACACAATCATCGGTAGATGAAAAACACAAAAAATGGGGGTATTTTCACTCATCTAACAATTTTGCAAACAATAGACTAAATCATGAATTCATCCAAAAATTTACATTGAAAATATAAAAGCAAGAATCTCAAGGGCTTTTTAAGGTTGTAATATGGATTGGTTAACAAACAAGGGATAAGTCATAAAGCTAATCAAAATAAAAACTTGCCTAAACCTAAGGGAGTAATTACTTCCACAAAGTTTCAAACAATATAATTTCAATCAAACTTCTTCATCCAAAATTTCAAACCAACACATATCACTTATTCAACACAACATTATTCCATACTCTATTTTTTTTCTTTTTCAAATCATTTTAAATTTTTTTCCTTTCTTTTTCTATCACTTCTTTTTCACTTTTTTTTCTTTCTTTCTTTTTCTTTTTCTTTTTCAACCTCATAGAAACCAACCAATAAATACACAATCATTTTTATCCCCAACTTGAATTCAACCATACATTAAAGTGAATACTCCCTACTTTCTAAAGCAAGGTAAAAATTCAAACCAAAACAATGGTTGAGGGTTTAAGAAAACAACGAATCAACATCCATGCAAAAATAGAAACTAAACACTCATAGACAAGCATTTAGAAAATACAACATGGATATCGATAAAAAGCTCAAAGGGGTTACTAATGATCACACACTCACAAGGTGAATTGATTTATTTGGCCAAGGTAGTTGTGCTCAAAATGAAACAAAAAAATGCATTGATCATGTTCAAGCTTCCATACAATCAACACAAACAAAAGATTAAGCATAATAAAATCCAGTTAAAACAAGAATTATAGTCTCTAGCATATGTGAACAATGGAAAGCTACCTCACAAAAAGGGTGGGAACTAAAGTGATTCATAAATGAACAAGTATACAAAAGAATGAATGGCATAAAAATTGTAAAAAGTCTAAGTATCATGAATATGCTAAAGTATAGAAAGCAATAAACACATACCTCGAACGTGTATAAAACTTTAACAAAATCATTACCATGTATTCGCAAGTAGAAAAGATCAAACTTGACAAATAACCTCAATATTCTACAAGTTACCGGATCAAAACTTGAGTCTAAACAACAACAAAAGAATTAGAAAAATAATACTCCTACAAAATTTCAATTTACAAAATTTACAATATATACAACGAACAAAACTCCTCAAGCTAAACACGATAAGCTTTCGAAAAACACAAACTGACATAACAAAACAAATACAAATAACGATATGAAAATCGGGTGAAAATGAATTAACAAGTTGAAAAGTGAAGATTTGAAATTCAGAATATTTCCTTGTTTCAACTTGTTAAAGCACAAATCACCACACACATAAACAAATACAAATAAACATGTTTGTTTTACGTCGTAAGCTCGACGCCTTTATTGTGCAAGCTAGTAACCTCCTCTCATCATTCCATGGTATTGTCACACTGCGCAAACCTAAAGAATGTATCCTAACAATCACACAACAAACGTTACAAAAATGACACAATTCACAACAATACGTGAAAACACATATATGCACAAATATCATATACAAGTTAATGTACAATTTCTATACAATATATACATTAATTATAAAACTCAAAAACAAAGAAATTATCGCAATGCGAAATCAATAGAACCAATCCCTGGCAACGACACCATTTTGTTATAGTGTTATAGCGGCAAGTAACAAAAGTTTTAGAAATATTTATCCGAGAATTTATCGTGTCCACAGAGATTGGTTATTGAATTGTCGTTCAACAAATCTCTCGTTAATGAGTTTGGGGATAAATGGGTTTGTTTGTAAGGAAAGGGTAAAAATTATTGACAAGAAAATAAATACATTAAATAGAAAGGAGAAACCAAACAGATAAGAATTTACACTACTCGTCACAAACTTAAACCTATTGATCAGTTGCACTCAACCTACTGTACTCGTCAAAATCATCACGGACACCATGAGATGCACCCACAATGAAGTTTATGTCTAACACCAAGTCGCGAGACCAACCGTATTACTCTATCGGCAATGTCTTGCACGCTACAACAACACAGGCATTAAGCTTTAGTACCCAAAATGAATATTAGCTCTAAATCTATCTCTAGAATCTAGAAACTAATAGATATCCATCCTTAATCAAGATTTGTGAGGTATATGTCTATAACAACCCAAATCCAAACATAAAGCAAAAAGATCAAAGAAGACATCAAGATTGATTTGTAAAGCAAACTTTATACAACACCATGATCAACAAATATACATATGTTCAAAGTAAATATACAAACATACCCAACAAATAGAGAAATACAGAGAGAAGAAATGGAGAAAAACCAAACATCTCACAGATTGTCAGCGTCGATTGATGAGAAATCCGACTCCGGCTCATCAAGATGCAAGCTCCAATGTTATTTTATAGCTTCTCAAGACCAAAAATGGAGGTTTGATGAATTGGGACCAAAAATACCCAAAACATCACCTAAAAAAAGTGTTTTTGGCCCTAAATACGCATTTTTGACTGTCCAGGTGTTTACAGTGATTTCTGGTAAACAACTGCTAGTCCTCCAAACTATCAAATAATCTTAATGACTGTTATTTAATCTCTCTGGTAACTTGCAGGATCGACTAGATTGATCCTATGGGGTATTGGTCGTTTGGATAAATCTAATTGTAAAACTGATATTCATAGTTAGGATTTGTATTTAGAATGTTTTATAGACGTTCAACTCACTTCGATTACCATGTTAAAAGAATCTAATGACATGATCAAGTAAAGAAATACGAAACTGAATTGTATGAATAAAGATTCGATTGCAAAGAAATGTTTACATGCAGAAATAAGTAAATGACTTTGAATGTAAAGACTTTAATGTAAAAAGCATGAATATAAAAGCATGAAATGTAAAAGAGTTTCTGAAATGTAAAGGATTCGAATAGAAGAAAACGTTTAAATGCAAGAAATAAGTAAATGAATTTAAATGTAAAGGTATTTGAATGACATTGACATGAAAATGAAAGGTAAACTGGAAAAGGTAAAGAGTTTTACTGAATTATAAATGTTTGGTGTTATCATATGTACATTGTTCGAGCATTCGTTTCCCTAGCCATGTGGTATTTTGAATGTTTACTGAATTTTGTACAATAGATATGACACCCGAAATCCTAATACTAAGACTTCTATTTATACTACTTCGACCATAACGGTCTTGCCTATAAGATTTTGCCACGTTCAGAACATGCAGAGCACTGCTCCTCTCTAGCTTCCACGCGTCTTCAAACGCTCCAGCGCATATATATTTGAATTCCAACATCCCGCTCGCGTTTGAATTTCAAATGCTTAGGCAATCTTCGCTTCGAACTCATTTCTCAGACACAGTCTCGTTACCACTTCGAGGCTTCTTTTAAATATATCTTCATAACTGTCACTCGAAGCTCCGAACTTTGACATGTTCGTTCGAAGGAACTGCTTCTACCATTCTGAACTGTAACATTTTGCTTTATTCCAACGAAACATCCAATTTGCTTCATTTCGAACTGTATCATTAAAATCTTCAGCCAACAAAATGCCCCTTTAAAATATGTATTCTGATCCTTTGAGAAACACTTATTTTAAATATATTTGCAAGATTTTGATGTGACTTTTGAGTAATCATAACATTTTTTGTGTATGACTTCAATCACGTCAATCACGACGCCTCTTGGATTTCTTAACCGTCTTGAATCAGTATTTCACAGCATGGTGCAGTTATAAAACAATGATTATTATTAATCACGCTTATTACCAATATCAGCCTTTACGCCACCTCCTCCTCAATCCAACCCACGACTCCCACGTATCCTAGTCTCACTTAGTGGATGTTTAAGCTTCCACACTATAAAAACTAATCAACTTAGTCTTTTATTATTTTTCCACATTCTGAAACTTTTTCTTCCTCTCCTCTTACTAAAACCCTAAAACTTCCAACAATCTTCAACAATGTCTTGAACAACATCATCCCAACTGAAGAAAACTTCCAAGAAGAAAAGCAAGAACACAGGAACAATTATGGAAAGCAAGGTCGGCACTTATCAAGGTCAATCTATGCTTATCCCTCAAATGATCTCCAAGGAAAAGGAAATGCTCTACGCCTCTCAGGTATTGATTCCAACTAACGCTGCTGGAAAGAGGTTTGCTCTAATGGGTCCTCTCATAGTTTTTGAAATCTTGAAAGATACTAGAAAAATCTTCCCTGTCTATTACAACTTTAAACCCTTGTTTAATAAGATGGATATCCCTAAGATAGGCGAGTCTTCTGACTCGAAAACCATAGAAACTCCAACTGTTCCCCCAAAAGATCCCTTTGTGTTAGACTACGTGAAGAGCAACTTTAAACCATTCCGATCCTGCCCTACCTCTGACATAGCTTACCAAAATTGGCTTACCAAAGTATAAGCCAAGAAATCTCAGCAATGGGAGGAATTAGGAATCTATAATCTGATTAAGTTATCGAAACCAGGCTTCACCTATAGTCATCCACTGTTATTTGCGTCCTTATATTTCTGGGACAGCACCTACAACACCTTTCATCTCCCTGGGGGAATGATAACACCCACGTTTTTCGATATAGCAGCCATCACTGGTTTGTCACCAGTAGGAGAAACCTACATCCCTGATAATGAAGAACATTCCAGCATTATTAACTTTGAAGTCAAATTAGCCAGTTTTTCCAAATTCATTAGCCATTACCACACTGAAGGAGATAGTGTGTCAGATGTGGAACATATTGCTTTCCTCACTTTATGGTTATCAAGATACGTATTCTGTAGCAGGTCCTTACAGGTAGCAAGCAGGTTCATCCCTCTAGCTAGAGACTTACATGAGAATAGGAGGGTATGTTTGAGCGAACTATTACTTGTTGATCTTTACGAAAGCTTAAGATCAGTCGTTTCGAGTTTGAAATCCCATACTCCCAAAAACATCCTTCTAGCTGGCCCCTTCTGGTTACTCCAATTATGGATTAATGCCATGTTTGAACCCTCATTATCAACTGCTGACACCGTTGTTGAACAAGATCCGGAGATAGCGGATAGAATTATTGAAGGTACAAGGCTGCGAAAACTCACCCCGAATGATGATAAAGATGACTTCAAGGTCCTTTTCTCAAACTACATCATGATTTTTTCCAAAAGACACAAATTTGAAGAGACCATGGCACCCTTTGCTTCAAGAACTCATGGACCATCATGGTTCACCATGTCTCTTTCAGAAGCAGTTAAAAGCAAAGAAATTCAAGATATTTGGAAAGCCTTTTTGCTTCCTAGATTAATTTCCTCATGAATCACTCCTTCCAAGAATTAAATCTTCCTCTTTGCCTATCAACCTAACTTTGTTTCCAGACAATTTGGCCTGTGCCAACTAATCCCTGAACCTCTGTTCCAAATAGAGAGTGCCATCACTTCTGGTCGAACCTTTAAAGCAAGAGAAGCCAAACTGCAACAAGAACAATATCAGGACTTCGCTCAATTCGAACTACTACCTTTTGAACCCACACACTTCACAGCGAAGGGTTTTCTGGAATGGTGGACTAAGTTCTACCAATCTTATATGTTCGATACCCTCTCCATTCAACAGAAACTAACTGATGCGTTCGATGTGCAGGTACACTCCAAGAAAGGTATGTTCACTCACGCCAAAGAGATTAGGGCTTTTCAAAATTATTTCGAAACCACTTATGATCCCACACACTTGGAAACCACTGTGCATCAAGCGGCTGAGACCTTGAAGGAAAAATTTAAATAAAAAATTTCTAAGCTCAAACTTCCTTCAGGGTTGTCACCTGAGGATAGGTATAGGTTGGCACTCAAAATGCATCCACCTAAATTCCCTAGGTTTCCTACCTCAGAACTGGCTCTGGCTTGGTTTCCTCCATACCCTTGGTGGTTCACTTGCAAAGAAATGTTCAAATACCTTCAAAAGAAACCAAAGCCATTTGAGACTATGACATGGGCTCGTCATTGGCTTCATGATTTCCCAGGACATCTTCGCTATGACCTTTCTGCCATGTCGATTATATCTAATCAAGGCGCAGGTGCGAATGCTTGGGAAAATCCCAAATGCTTCTTACTTTCTTCATTTTTAACTGTTGTACCCCAAAATTTTCCCTCCCATTCTCTCAACATTTTCTCATCACAAGGCCCTTGGAGCTCAAGATCCAGTTAGGGTTCCCTCTGCAAGACTTCTCCTAGCACTGTTGACCCAAATTAGGGTTTGTGTTTTCACAAAGATATTTTGACCTAAAATGCCTAAGATGACTTTTATGCTTCATGTTGGACTCCCAAGTTTATCCATACCAAGTTTCAAGCCTTGATTCTAACCTTTGCCCAGTCAATTGGACAGTTGACCTAGAAATCAGCTGTATTGGGGAAAAAGTCAACTGTGGCCAATTGACAGTCAAACCTCATGAAAATTGACCCACATCAACATTGTGAACTCATATGGACAATTTGATCAAGTTTGGATCACAATTCCACAAGAAATTTGATCAGATCACCAAAAGGGCAAAATGGTCATTTTTAGGGTTTTGACTGCACAAAGGTAATTTTTGACTATTTGACCTAGCCAATGGCAAACCAAGCTCACATATGGACTCAAGGACCCCATGGAATTGTCTTGACATACTCAACAAGTTCAAAAGATCCCAAATGCACAAGATTGATAGTTGAATTTTCCAGTCAATTGATCAATTTTTGACTGTATACTAAAAAGTCAAACTTTGACTTTTTGGTCAAAATCAAGTGTCAAGATTCATTTTTCATCAAAACATGCCAAATCATGAAACTTGCTCATCAAGAAATCAAAAATCACAAATTAGGGTTTGAAATGAAGATTTTTCATAACTTAGAATTTTTCTAAGTTATGAAAAACCCTAATTTTTTCCTAACTTTGTCCCACTTTCTCATCAAGATGCATTTAGATTCAAGGAAAAGTCAAAAAATGAAAGTTGTATTCCATTGCAAAATCTACAACTTTGATTCACAAAGTTTCCTCAAAAGAAGCTTGTAGCTCAAGTTACAATTTTTGGAACAAGGGTGCCAAACCATTCTTAACTTAGAGAAATTTTGACCTATTTTAGGCAAGATTTTTGCCTAACTTCAAGACCACTTTTCACATACTTCCACTTGGAATTTCAATTTGCATTACAAAGAGGGATTGTAGTACACATTCTAAGCTTTCCAAAATGTCCAAGAACTCATCAAACAACCTCATTGTTAGAGAGAATCGAATTTGGCAAGTTGGGAAAAACTCACTTTGTTTATGGTCAATTTTCATGTTCATACACTTAGGCAATTTTGAACTCAGCTTGAATTCCTTGATTACAGGTCCTATATCCCATTTGCACTCATAAATTTAATGCTAACTCATTGTGCCAAGGCCTTATTTTGTGTGTTCAAGCATTGTATGCAAAATTAAGCCATAAGTAGAAAAAGCATTATGTCCATTTTTGAAAAGTGAAAACTTTATGTCAACTTGCAAATCAAGAGGTACACAGCAAATCTCTTTGGCACAAGTTTTTTAGCTAATCCCACTGATCAAGGGCAAGCTTAGAAGCACATTAGAGGGGCCTCCATCAGTCTAGAAAACAACTTGGTATTTTGTTGCTTAAGTAAGAAGAAACTTGACATAACAACTCCCAACTCTCATCTCAGCAAACACAAGCTTAAGCAAAGTTATCGTACACATTCTAAACATCAAACATAAGCTGAAACACAAGCCAACCAAGTTCCAAACATCATCAAACACAGAATCACCATTAAACTGCACAAAAATAGGGTATTCTGCACTTGGACTTGGCTAGCTCATTTCCATCGTGCACCTTGGCCAAAAACACTTCAAACACATCCCACACCATCCCTTGAAACTGTTCCAAACCCTAAACACGACCTGTAACACCCCTAACCCACATCACCATTTTCATATTTTCTGTTTTGCAGTTGGAGTGCCATAACACGATTCACTTGGTTTCAAAGCACACCAAGCATTGGAATAGCATCCTTGGACATCAAGCAAGCTATACAAATCATTACCTTGCCTTGTAAGCATCTCCATTGTTGCACACAATTCCAACTGAACAGATAAATCTTTGGACTTCTATCTCTCAATGTAGGAAGAATTAGCTCTAAGTTTGTGAATAAAAAATGTCATGCTCATGTCCCTGAAGCTATACATATCTTTACTTTCCATTTATTTTGCGTATGCTATGAGAATTTGAGGTCTGAACATTGATAAAAAGTTAGGTTAAGAATTAGGGAGGGAGAAATTCTCCCTCATTTCTGAGAGTTAGGATGAGTTCTTTATATGTCCAGAATCGTGGCTTGATGCTCTACATTTCTTGTGTTGTAAGTTTGTGCTAAAAATCAGGGAATCTGGAGATAGGAAAACGCGCGTTGGTGGTTGTTCAAACAGGTTTAGAGGTTGAAGACAAAGTCTTCTTGGGCTGGGCCTGAGTTGACTTCTTATTTGCACCACATTTTCACTTTTGAACCCCCTTGGCCCATCGTGCTTATTTGAAACATTTTTTTGACTTTTCTTGTTATTTCTGACTTATTTATTTTTTCTCATAATATTAAAAATATAAAAAATATTTTTCAAACCATTTTTGTATTTATTAGGCATTTATTTGTTTAAATTGATATTTGTACATATAAATAATACACAAATACTCTTTTATTTAAAATACTAAAATAATACAAATACTTTTTATTTTCTGACTTTTGTTCTATTTTACCTTTGAAAAACTTTTTATAAAAAATGTTTTTTTGTAAGTATTAAATATTATTATTTTTATACATATATTTAGTATTTAGTGAATATTATAAATATTTATGTATTTATTAATACATTTAGGGAAAATACAAAGAATTAATACATTTTATTTTTATTAATATTTTGACCTCAAAAATACTTTTTTTACAACATACCTTCTTTTATTTATTTTTTATACATAATTAATAAATATTGCATATATTATATAATAAATACCTTTTATTTATAAAATTAGGGTTTTACCCTAAATACATAAAAATACCAAAAATTAATTTATTTTATTTTTGTTTATTTGACACATAAAAAATACTTTTTCACATACATATAAAAATCATTTTTGCATCTTGCATATTTATTTTATTTTATTTTAATATTGTGTAACTAAATACCTTGTAAATTCCATGTGGATTGTAATAGTTTAGGGTTTAATTTCTTGTCAAAATACCCCCATTTGAACATTTGTACCCCCCATCTCATATATTGTGTTGTAATAATTTAGGACCTTTTATTTTTCGCATTTAAAAGCTTTCTAATTATGCCATGTTAGAATTAGGGTTTGTATGCAAATCAATTAACCAAAATAGTTTGACCTAACTTCAAGATAAACAAGCATGAAAATGGACAACACTAATCACACTTGCACCCCTAGGGTATTCCACTTGTTGCCTTCAATAATGGGCCATATTGCATGTTAGGTCTCTTTGGGCAAAACAAATACAATTCAAATGATCATAGTCCCTCGATGACGCTTTCGAAAGTTGCCTAAAAATGATCAAGTCCCTTAAAGAAAATTGCCCAAAGATACTTGGCACCATTGCAATTATGGTCTAAACGATGACCCACGCCCGTCCCTTTCACATCCTAACACAAGATTGTCCACCAAATACAATGGTGGAACAAAATTGTTAAAAGGGTTAAAATATAGCAAAGATCTTTGAGAAATGTAGGGTAGATAGCTCTTGGTTACTTGCCCCCTTGCAAAACAAAAACACTTGCCTATTTTTCAAACCACACATCACTACACTTTCAAAACAACTTTCAAAAACATTAGAAACCTTTTCAAAAGACATACACCTTTGTATACATCCCAACATGGATCATTACAAAGGTTTCCACCACATTGGCCTCTTTTCAAAACATTTTCAAAACCCACACACAAAGCACCATTTCAAACAATTGAAAATCAAGGCAAGTTGATCTAAGCAAGTAACTAAGAGCCCATGGATAACCATGGATAGAAAGGGTGCTAATACCTTCCCTTTCTATAATCTACTCCCCGAACCCAAGAAAATATCTCAAAGGTTTTTGCTGTGCTTTTTAACCTTTCCTTAGGATAAAATAAAAAGTCGGTGGCGACTCTTGCTCAACCGAAACATTTGCGAAAACAAACGCAAAACCTCAAGTCAGTTCTCCCACCGTATCACAGAACTGGCGACTCTGCTGGGGATATATTTAAAAGTGGAGTAACCTTAGGGCTTAGATCACCCTCTTGCATGACTAATTGTTTGTCTTGATTGCTTTATATCTTGGCTCTCTTGTTTGGGTTTACAATCCTACACCCAGATTTTAGGAAACATTCATAGATAGTAATACATTGTGGAAACTGTGCAGGGTATACCGACGCGGTCGAAGCAATAGCTATATTAGTGCGACATATTTGTGAGTACCGGTAACCCTTGAGTTCAATCAAGGAGAGTACGGGGCCACTGAGTGATGTCACTAAGCACTAATGACCTAGAACCTTACTTGACCATCTTGGCCTTTCATTAGGGGTAGTGAGATGACCGGCTTTGGTGCAGTCCGAAGTTGGTAGATACTCGATACTACACTCATTGAGGGTTGTTTTCTTGGAATATTTTGGTCGCTAGTTAAGTGGCTAAACCAAAACAATGAACAATGAAAACAATCCAGTGATATTGAGCTCCTTAGAACCCGGTTACTATTTATATGACAGGTTTTTAAGCCAACTACACTCAAGAGGGTACTTACCTATGAAACCCCATGTAAGCCTGAAACTAGGGTTTGGTGTGAATTGCTTGTACATATGTTTGTACATACATCATGAACATCTTAAAGCATCATATGCATTTACTAACCACTTCAAGGGTTTAGATCTTCATCTTTGTTCTTGTTTTGTAGGTCATGGAAATTCCTCGCAGAAAAACCATCCAAGTCAACCTTGTGAGAATCCCTCCTCAACTCAAGGAGCTCACATCAAGAATTCCGGAAAGCTCTCCCTTCAGTGAAAGACATGGTAGACTGCTCAGCTTAGTCAACACCAACATTGAAGAGGACATGATGAAAGTGTTATTCCAATTCTTTGACCCTCTTCACCACTGTTTCACTTTCCCCGACTACCAGTTGGTGCCCACTTTGGAGGAATTTTCTCAACTCCTGAGAATTCCTATCCTGAATCAACTACCTTTCAACGGTACGGAAAAGGAACCAAAGCCTGAAGATGTTGCTCGAGCACTACATCTACAGCCATCTGACATCAAGGGGCATTGGGAAACTAGAAGCGGTGTCAAAGGCTTCTTAGCAAAATTCTTGTTTGAAAAGGCACAAGAGTGTTGGAACTCATTGGACCTACAAGCCTTTGAAGAAATTGTGGCACTCCTTATCTATGGGTTGGTCCTGTTCCCAAATCCTGACCAGCTTGTAGAGGTCAATACCGTCAAAATCTTCTTGTCCAGAAATCCAATACCAACATTGCTTGGGGACATCCTTCACTCATTTTACACACGAACAATGAGAAAGAGGGGTGTTCTCATGTGCTGTACTCCTCTCCTTGCAAGGTGGTTTATTTCGCACCTTCCACAATCTGTCTTGAAGAATGACCAAGGCTCAAGGTGGTCCCAACGGTTGATGACTCTTACTCACTCTGATGTACATTGGTGTTCTCGGTCCAGAGAAAATGTCATCATCATCGATCGTTGTGGAGAGTTTCCTAATGTTCCTTTACTTGGAATCAGAGGAGGCATCACCTATAACCCTTGTCTAGCTTTGAGACAATTTGGATATGCACGAAGAGATGGCCCTCACGACATGTTGATTCCTGACCTAGTTTTTGACTTCGACAATGATGCGCAAGGACTTCGCCAAAGATTCATCAGAGCTTGGAGGATGCCCAACAAGGTTGATAGCAAGACACTGGGACACAAGAATTCCATCCCTCTTGAGCCTTATCTCAAGTGGGTACGAACCAGAGCCCAGAGTCTAATGATGCCTTATCCTCATGTTCTCCCTGTGATTAAAGAGCCCGTCAAGGAAGGAGAGGTTCCCTACACCATCCTACATCCTGACATGCCTACATCGTGGGAGGAGATGCAGAAGAGTTGGATCCAACTCAAGGAGGAACGAAACACTTTTGAAGCCAGCTTTTACGCCAGCGAGAAGAAGGTTCTAGAGCTCACCCGCCGACTCCATGAGCAAGAGACCCTTAACACCTACATCGCACCAAAGAGGATGCGCAACATCTTTTTACCTTGAGAAGTTGTTTTTTGTAATATTTGGCCCATGGGGCATTTATGTACTAACAAATTTCTTCTTATTAATATGACGTGCGTTCTTTTTGTCTGCAACAATTGTGAATTTCTAAAAATCCTTGAATACATTGCATAAATAGCATCTCATGCATCATGTGCATAACAGGTACCCTTTTTCTACAGGTTGCTTAATCTTCTTCACTGTTTTTTTTGAACAGTCATCATGAATCCTGAATCATCCAGTGAACAAGCTATCAAGGCCCTCCAGGCCCAGAATTCCCAGTTTCAAGAGATGGTCATGAGCTTGGCCCAAGGTCAACAAGAGTTGAAGGCTCTGCTCCTAAAGAAGAAGAAGAAGAAGAGGACTGCGTTGTTCAACACTGGACGCAGGTTTGGGAATACACTCCATAATGAGGCTGATCAAGCTACTTCCTCTACAGAGAAAGACAGTCCCCAAGGGGGAAGGGCTCCTAGTCCTGCAGTCTCTGACAACGAGACGGATTACAATGACGAACAATACCCTCCTGCTACAGACAGATACAAACAACTAGAGGACCGTTTAAGTGCCATGGAGATTCAAAATGTGCTGGGGCTGGATTTCGGAGATTTAGGCTTATCTTCTGGGGTGGTAATCCCACACAAGTTCAAGGCGCCTGCCTTTGCAAAATACGACGGGGCTTCCTGTCCTAAGCTGCATCTCAGATCGTACGTAAGTAAGATCCAACCTTACACGGCAGACAAGAACCTTTGGATCCATTTCTTCCAAGATAGCCTTTCGGGGTCACAACTTGAGTGGTTCTATCAGCTGGATGGAACCAGTATCCGACATTGGGAGGATTTGGCTACCGCATTTTATAGAAAATATCAGTACAATTCTGACCTCGCTCCTACGCGTACCCAACTTCAGGGTATGTCACTGGGAATGGGCGAAGGATTCAAAGAATATGCGCAAAAATGGAGAGATTTGGCTGGCAGGGTGCAGCCTCCTTTGACTGACCGTGAACTTGTTGACATGTTTCTAGGGACCTTGTCTGGTCCATTCTTCAATCATCTGATTGGTAATTCCTCCGCTGGGTTTACAGATTTGATCCTGACGGGAGAAAGGATAGAAGCTGGCATCAAGTCAGGAAAGATACAGAAAAGTGCCTCCGCAAGTACTGAGAAGAAGCCTTTCAAGAAGGAAGCTAGTGCTGTCTATGGCCCTAGAAGACAAGTTAAGCCAGAACGCCGCCAAGCCGTCAATGCATTGGTAATTTCAAAACCTGTTATTGATCCTCAACAGTACAATCAACAAAGGGGTGAGAGGCCCAAAAGGCAGTACACTCGGCTGAGTATGACCTTGTCACAAATCTTGCCACAACTGCTATCGACCCACTTGGTGACCGTCAGAGAGGCTCCGAAGGTTGTGAATACTGCATCTCCTAAGTATAATCCGAATGCCCGCTGTGCTTATCACTCCGATAGCCCGGGGCATTCTACTGATGATTGCTGGGCCCTGAGAAATAAGGTTCAAGACCTTATTGATGCGAAGGAAATACAGTTTGAGGCGCCTGAGAGGCCTAACATTGTGACTGCTCCGATGCCCCAGCATGGAGTAAATGCTGTTGATGAAGAATTGTATGCAGTTTCTGTGAATGATATTGCTACCCCTCTATGACTGTTAAGAGGAACCTACTGCTAGCCGGTTTATTTCCGGGTTGTAGCAAGGGTTGCCTCCTGTGTGCTGTTACCCCTACCGGTTGTCCGCTGCTGAAGTCAGGCATCCAAAGCCTGATGGATAGCAAGGAGATTCTGTTCAAGAAGACCGTTGTTCCTTTTGTTCCCGTTGAAGAAGTATCTGTCGTCACAATTTTCAACAATCCTACCAAGGCTCCCCCGAGGAAGGCAGTCAAAATTATGTCTGTTGCACCCATTACCATTACTGTTCTGGGGCCCCTCCCCTATGAATCTGACAAGGCTGTCCCATGGCACTATGGGGCAGATGTGTATGTGCTTGGAGTGAAGCAGGAGTTCAACACCGGTACCAGTATCGGTAACATCACTGGTCCCGCCAAAATTACTCGCAGTGGCAGGCTCTTCTCGCCTGACATTGCACCACCAGTAATCCGAAAACCTCTTATCATCACACCCGCAAGTGTGCATGTTTCCCTTCCAAATCAAGTTCCTGTGTCTACCACTGCCGCCGAGTCTTCTGATGCTCGAGGCAAAGGAGTTACTACCGATTTGCCTGCCTGGACGGAGGCACCAAAAAAGACCGTTGTTGAAGCCTCCCAGCAAGAAATGGAGGAAATCCTTAAAATCATTAAGAAGAGTGACTTCAATGTCGTTGAACAACTGGAGCATACCCCCTCCAAGATCTCTATGCTATCATTGCTGCTGTGCTCAGAGGCCCACGCCAAAGCCCTGATTTCATTTCTAAAGACGGCCCATGTGCCGCAAGAGACATCTGCAGATCAATTCACTGACTGTGTGGCTAATTTGACCGCTGACAATGGTTTGGGTTTCTCGAATGCCGATATGACCGCCAAGGGAAAAAACCACAATGATGCCCTGCATGTCTCCATAGAATGCATGGGCACTACTCTCGCACACGTGTTGGTGGACACCGGTTCTTCCCTGAATGTTTTGCCCAAGAAGGCCTTAGATCGGTTGGATTGTGAGGGCCTGGAATTAAAGCCTAGTAACATCATTGTTAGAGCCTTCGACGGTTCTAAGAGGATGGTGCATGGTGAGGTAGACATTCCTATTCGTGTGGGTTCCCAAGTCTTTGACTCAACGTTCTATGTGATGGATATTCGTCCATCTTATTCCTGTTTGCTGGGACGACCTTGGATTCACAAGGCTGGGGCTGTAACATCCACTCTACACCAGAAGCTCAAATACTCAGTCAGAGGGAAGACTATTACTGTGTAGGGAGAGGAGGAATACATGGTTAGTCACCTGAATTCATTCCGGTATATCGAGATGGACGGGGAGTTTATTGAAACCCCCTTTCAACATTTTGAAGAGGTACCTCCAACATTGGCGTCAGCTGAGACAGTGGTTGAAGAAGACTTTCCTTTGAAGATGGCTTCCTTGAAGGATGCCCGGGCAGTGATTGAGAAAGGCAAGTGCGCAAACTGGGGTCGACTCCCTGACTTCACTCCAAAGACCGACAAGTTTGGGCTGGGCTTCAGTGCAGAGGCTCAGAGGGCTGTTCGCAAAGAAAGGATCATAAAGCCTCCGGTGTTCATCACCAACCCAAGAGTGAATGCTATTGAAGATGACATAGAGGAAGCGGAATTTGACAGTTGGATCTATCCAACAACCAACAACGGACCAAGCAACTGGACGGCAAAAGATTTTACACCTATTACTTTTGTCACTCAGTAATGAACTCTTTTGTTTTCAATTTGTAACAAACAATATGTTGAAACTTTTATTGGCTCGGTGTCCTACCCGGGGCACCGTGGCTCCATTTGTGAGGGCTTTTTGTATGACATTTCCATATATCATTAATCAAAACATTGGACGTTGTTGCATTTCAAATCTTGTGCTCTTTTTCTTTCTTTGTTATATATTGCAAAACAGCTATATTTACACACACTCACTTATACAGGTTCCAATCCACTCTGGATCTCGCTGGTAACGACTCTGCTACCGCCAGTTATGACTTCGAAAATCCGATCAACTTAGCCGAAGAAGAAGGTGAAGATGATTGTGAAGTGCCTGGTGAACTCGCAAGACTGCTACTCCAGGAAGAGAGGGCCATTCAGCCGCATGAAGATCCAGTGGAAACGGTAAATCTGGGTACCGAGACAGATAAAAAAGAAGTCAAGATTGGTGCCAATCTAGAGCTCAGCGTGAAACAACGATTGATTCAGATGCTACATGATTACATGGAAATCTTTTCTTGGTCTTACGAAGACATGCCTGGTTTGGATGCCGACATTGTAGTTCATCACCTGCCTACCAAGGAAGACTGCCCTCCGGTAAAACAGAAGGTCCGCCGCATGCGCCCAGAGATGTCCGAGAAAATCAAAGCTGAGGTTATGAAACAATTTGATGTCGGGTTTCTAGCAGTGACTTCTTATCCTCAGTGGGTGGATAACGTGGTTCCTGTGCCAAAGAAAGATGGTAAAGTTAGAATGTGTGTTGACTACAGGGATTTGAACAGGGCCAGCCCTAAGGACGATTTCCCTCTGCCTCACATCGACGTTCTTGTTGACAATACTGCTCAACACAAGGTGTTCTCCTTCATGGATAGTTTTTCAGGGTATAATCAGATCAAAATGGCTCCTGAAGATATGGAAAAGACTACCTTTGTTACTCAGTGGGGCACCTTCTACTACAAGGTCATGCCATTCGGGTTGAAAAATGCTGGGGAAACCTACCAACGTGCCATGGTTGCTTTATTTCATGACATGATCCACCATGAGATTGAAGTATACGTCGATGATATGATTGCAAGGTCCCAAACTGAGGAGGAACACCTTGACCATCTGCGGAAGCTGTTTGACCGACTGAAGTTGTACAAGCTGAGGCTGAACCTAAACAAATGCACCTTTGGGGTGAGGTCTGGAAAATTGCTAGGTTTCATTGTAAGCGACAAAGGTATTCAAGTGGACCCTGCCAAGGTGAAAGCCATACAAGAGATGCCGACTCCCAAGACAGAGAAAGAAGTCCGAGGCTTTTTAGGACGACTGAATTACATTGCCCGATTCATCTCGCATCTAACTTCTACCTGTGAGCCAATCTTCAAATTGCTGAAGAAAGATCAAGTAGTACGTTGGAACGACGAATGTCAGGCCGCTTTCGAGAAGATAAAAGAGTATCTCCAAGAACCACCCATTCTTATGCCACCAGTGGAAGGGAGACCTCTAATACTATACTTGACAATACTCGACAACTCAATGGGGTGTGTGCTGGGGTAGCATGACGAGTCTGGCCGAAAAGAGCACGCTATTTATTACCTGAGCAAAAATTTTACCGACTGTGAGACTCGGTACTCACTGCTCGAGAAAACTTGCTGCGCTCTGGTATGGGCTGCTCGCCGGCTGAGACAGTATATGTTGACTCACACTACTCTGTTGATTTCAAAAATGGATCCAATCAAGTACATATTCGAAAAGCCCGCTCTGTCCGGAAGAATAGCAAGATGGCAAATGATCTTGACGGAATATGACATCTAATACACAACTCAAAAAGCAATCAAGGGAAGTGTATTGGCAGACCATTTGGCACACCAACCTGTGGACGATTACCAATCATTGAACTTTGAATTTCCAGACGAAGATATCATGGTAGTAACTGATTGTGAAGTACCTGGACCGGATGAAGGACCTGAGGAAGGATCCCGATGGTCTATGCATTTTGACGGAGCCTCGAACGCTTTGGGTAACGGCATCGACGTTGTGATCATATCTCCTAAAGGTACTCATACTCCACTCACCGCCCGGCTATGTTTCAACTGCACCAACAACATGGCAGAATACGAGGCATGTATCATGGGTCTTCAAGCTGCAATCGACTTAAGGATCAAGTTTCTGAGTGTCTTCGGAGATTCCGCTCTCGTGATCAATCAGATCAAAGGCGAGTGGGATACGAAACACCCGAATCTTATTCCTTACAAGGAGTATGTGTTGACTTTGCTTCCCCACTTTGAAGAGATAACTTTTGAACACTTCCCAAGAGAGGAGAATCAGTTAGCGGACGCACTAGCTACGATGTCTTCAATGTTCAAAGTCAAATGGGACAACGAGGCTCCCCGGATCATTATCTGGAAGTTGGACGAACCTGCATACTGCTGCGATCTTGAGGCCGAAGAGGTAACCGAAAAACCCTGGTATCATGAGGTGAAGAGATATTTGGAAGCTCAAGAATACCCCGAAGGCGCATCGGTCAATGACAAGAAGTTCCTAAGAAGGTTTGCGGCAAAATTCTTCCTCAGCAACGGCATTCTCTACAAACAAAACCATGATTCAACTTTACTGCGTTGTGTGGATAAGACTGAAGCAGAGAAGATCATGGTAGAACTACACGAAGGTACATTCGGAACAAATTCTAGTGGACACACCATGGCAAAGAAAATCCTTCGGGCAGGATATTTCTGGTCCACAATGGAAGCCGACTGTTACCAACATTCTCGAACTTGTCATAAATGTCAGATCTATGCTGATAAGGTGCACATCCCTCCGGTTCCTCTGAACGTCCTGACGGCACCTTGGCCTTTTGCAATATGGGGCATTGATATGATCGGCGAGATCCGACCGACGGCATCCAACGGGCATCGCTTCATCTTGGCAGCGATTGATTACTTCACAAAGTGGGTGGAAGCAGCCTCCTACGCCACCGTAACCAAGAGCATCGTGGCACGTTTCATTCGGCATAACCTGATCTGTCGGTACGGAGTCCCGAAAAGAATCATTACGGACAATGGTACCAATCTTAACAAAAAAATGATCACTGAGCTCTGCGAGCAATTCAAGATATAGCACCATAACTCTTCTCCTTACCGGCCGAAGATGAATGGAGATGTCGAAGCGGCAAATAAAAACATCAAGAAAATTGTGCAGAAAATGACAGTGACCTACAAAGATTGGCACGAAATGTTACCATTTGCTCTTCATGGGTACCGTACCTCAGCGCGGACGTCAACCGGGGCAACACCCTTTTCCTTGGTCTATGGCATGGAGGCAGTCTTGCCGATTGAAGTCCGGATACCCTCTCTCCGGATAATGGAGGATGCAGATCTGAGTGAAGATGACTGGATCCAAACTCGACTTGATCAATTAAACCTAATTGACGAAAAGAGACTCACTGCTATTTGCCATGGTCAGACGTACCAAAAACGGATGATCAGGGCATTTAACAAGAAAGTCAGACTACAAGAGTATCAAGTTGGGGACCTGGTAATCAAACGCATCATCCTTCCTCAAAGTGATCCCAGGGGCAAATGGACCCCTACGTACGAAGGGCCATTTGTGGTTAAACATGTGTTCTCAGGAGGAGCCATGATTCTAACCACCATGGATGGTGACGACCTTCCTCACCCCGCCAATGCAGACATAGTAAAAAGATACTACGCATGAATAAAAGACCCGCTAGGTTGACATACCTAGGCAAAAATAAGGGCTTCCCGGCGAACCAAAAAGGTTCGGGCAAAAATAAGGGATGAAATGAAAAGAATCTGTACACCCGGCAAGTCGAAAACCTGAAAAGGCGGCTTGGGCAAAAATGTGTATCCCGGTGGACTGAAAACCCGAAGGGGCGGTCCAGGCAAAAGTTAGGGATAAAGCGTAACACTATGTCTCATTGGATCACCTTGCATCCAGAATTCGGCATCAACTATCGGGCTCAGACTTCGGCACCGATCAATCAGTTTCATCTTCAACTAAGCAGCAAGGTGATGAGACGCTCGAAGACATAAAGGCGATAGTAGATTTGGAACCCAGTGGGAATGTTGTTCACATAGCTGTTTTGTTTCCTTTTCAAAATTGTATAAACTTTATGTTATTCGGCGGCGTTCTCTTACTAGGACGTCAGCCTCTTGTACAAAAATGCCTATTTACAGGCAAACTTCAAAATCAATACAAATTCACTTTTCCAAACAAATTGCCAATTGTTTTTCCTTTTTTCTGTTTTGTCTTGCGAAGAACGTCCAATGTTCATTTTTGATATATGCATTTGACATTAAATTGCTAATTCATAAATACTTGCATGCGAAACAAAGGACTGATTACAGGTGACATCAGAAATAGGGGCAATGCAGAGCGGTCCAGGCAGTCTAGTTGCTCTGTCCGCCAAGGTACCAAGGTAGGTTCAACTGAAGAATGTGATCAAGTTACCTCAACTCCCCACAGAGTAAGACAAGATTTAGCAATACTCTCCCCAGGAAGAGTTAGTCTATCATCAGCCCTACAATAGTCACCTTGTTCCCCTAATAAGTTAGCAATACTCTCCCCAGGAAAAGTTAGTCTATCACCAGCCCTACAATAGGCACCCTATTCCCCAGCAGAGTATAGGAATTCCTCAGCAAGCATCCCCGGCAGTCTTGATCTAAGATTGTTCCCCGGCGGAATACAGACACCCCAGTAGAACCATTTTCCAATACAGTCCGAAAGTCTCCCCAGGAAATTTGGAATCCATATCCCCAGCAGGTCTTGGAGCTTATCCCCGGTAGACTCTGGAAGCTTATTCCCCGCAGAATACGAACGTCCCTCCCCGTTTTCATTCAAAAGTTATTCCTCACAAGGGCTTATAACTGGGTTATCCTCAGCTAATTACCACAGAAGATCGCCCTCGGCGAAGTTCTTCCTATCCCCAGCGGAGTTCATCAAAATTCCCTAACATAACTTATCAACAGAATCCCCAGCGGAGTTAATCATTGTTATTCCCAGCGGAGTCCATCATTGAAATCCTCAGCGGAGCTCTCGTCAAAACTTCAGCGAAGTATCTCTTCCCACAGAGTAATTCCCCTCAGAATAGTCTCTCCAACAAGTTTATTCCCCAATGGAGTCATCTTCTCCTACCGGTGTATTCTTGCAACCATCATCCCTAGCGGAAACGAAGAACTCTACTCTTCAACGTCAGCCCAGGATTTAATTCCCCAGCCGGTCGTCAAGGATTTATTTTCCTAGACGAAAATACATTCATAAACATTTCACATTTCATACATCTTGCTTACATACATGATAAAGTGCATACAACACTATCTCATTTTGAACATCATAACATCATGCATTTCATACCTCATGACATCGCATGCAACCGATGTTTTGCCTTTTCAGGGAAAAAGACAACCCAAAAGACGACTACCTTCAACTGGCACAATTCCAGATTCGATTCCTGTATCTAGCCAGGGCACATCTGTGATTGATCAGTTTCCAGATTCGATTCCTGTATTCAGCCAGGGCACATCTGAAGAGTTTGAAGATTCGATTCCTGTATCCAGCCAGGGCATATCTGTCGACGACTGATTCCAGATTCGATTCCTGTATCCAGCCAGGGCACATCTGAAGAGTTTGAAGATTCGATTCCTGTATCCAGCCAGGGCATATCTGTTGACGACTAATTCCAGATTCGATTCCTGTATCCAGCCAGGGCATATCTGTAGACGACAATTCCAGATTCGATACCTGTATCCATCCAGGGCATATCTGTGAGCAACCGATTGTAGACTCGACACCTGTATCTAGCCAGGGCATATCTGCATGGAGAGATTGAAGATCAACACCTGTAACAAGCCAGAAAAACATCTGTCTTTCTCAAAGTGCACAAGTTCTCGCTAAGGAATCTCTTATGCGATCAACACTTCCAAATGGCATCTATAAGCCCATTCCCGACAAGGTTCTGTCACGCCTTCAGATGGCATCTATAAGCCCATCTCCCTATCCACCATCTCTCCAAATGGCATCTATAAGCCCATTCCCGACATCACATTGCTGATACTCCAACATGCGAGTGCAAATTTCAGGGCACTCTAGTGTCCAATCTCCTTTTACCCTCGAGTCACGAAAGGCAAACTTGCCAATCTAACTCTTCAGGTTCAAGAAGATTGAACAGGGGCAACTGTTGTACCCCAAAATTTGCCCTCCCATTCTCTCAACATTTTCTCATCACAAGGCCCTTGGAGCTCAAGATCCAGTTAGGGTTCCCTCTGCAAGACTTCTCCTAGCACTGTTGACCCAAATTAGGGTTTGTGTTTGCACAAAGATATTTTGACCTAAAATGCCTAAGATGACTTTCATGCTTCATGTTGGACTCCCAAGTTTATCCATACCAAGTTTCAAGCCTTGATTCCAACCTTTGCCCAGTCAATTGGACAGTTGACCTAGAAATCAGCTGTATTGGGGAAAAAGTCAACTGTGGCCAATTGACAGTCAAACCTCATGAAAATTGACCCACATCAACATTGTGAACTCATATGGACCATTTGATCAAGTTTGGATCACAATTCCACAAGAAATTTGATCAGATCACCAAAAGGGCAAAATGGTCATTTTTAGGGTTTTGACTGCACAAAGGTGATTTTTGACTGTTTGACCTAGCCAATGGAAAAACAAGCTCACATATGGACTCAAGGACCCCATGGAATTGTCTTGACATACTCAACAAGTTCAAAAGATCCCAAATGCACAAGATTGATAGTTGAATTTTCCAGTAAATTTATCAATTTTTGACTGTATACTAAAAAGTCAAACTTTGACTTTTTGGTCAAAATCAAGTGTCAAGATTCATTTTTCATCAAAACATGCCAAATCATGAAACTTTCTCATCAAGAAATCAAAAATCACAAATTAGGGTTTGAAATGAAGATTTTTCATAACTTAGAATTTTTCTAAGTTATGAAAAACCCTAATTTTTTCCTAATTTTGTCCCACTTTCTCATCAAGATGCATTTGGATTCAAGGAAAAGTCAAAACATGAAAGTTGTAGTCCATTGCAAAATCTACAACTTTGATTCACAAAGTTTCCTCAAAAGAAGCTTGTAGCTCAAGTTAAAATTTTTGGAACAAGGGTACCAAACCATTCTTAACTTAGAGAAATTTTGACCTATTTTAGGCAAGATTTTTGCCTAACTTCAAGACCACTTTTCACATACTTCCACTTGGAATTTCAATTTTCATTACAAAGATGGATTGTAGTACACATTCCAAGCTTTCCAAAATGTCCAAGAACTCATCAAACAACCTCATTGTTAGAGAGAATCGAATTTGGCAAGTTGGGAAAAACTCACTTTGTTTATGGCCAATTTTCATGTTCATACACTTAGGCAATTTTGAACTCAGCTTGCATTCCTTGATTACAGGTCCTATATCCCATTTGCACTCATAAATTTAATGCTAACTCATTGTGCCAAGGCCTTATTTTGTGTGTTTAAGCATTGTATGCAAAATTAAGCCATAAGTAGAAAAAGCATTATGTCCATTTTTGAAAAGTGAAAACTTTATGTCAACTTGCAAATCAAGAGGTACACAGCAAATCTCTTTGGCACAAGTTTTTGAGCTAATCCAACTGATCAAGGGCAAGCTTAGAAGCACATTAGAGGGGCCTCCATCAGTCTACAAAATAACTTGGCATTTTGTTGCTTAAGTAAGAAGAAACTTGACATAACAACTCCCAACTCTCATCTCAGCAAACACAAGCTTAAGCAAAGTTATCGTACACATTCTAAACATCAAACATAAGCTGAAACACAAGCCAACCAAGTTCCAAACATCATCAAACACAGAATCACCATTAAACTGCACAAAAACAGGGTATTCTGCACTTGGACTTGGCTAGCTCATTTCCATCGTGCACCTTGGCCAAAAACACTTCAAACACATCCCACACCATCCCTTGAAACTGTTCCAAACCCTAAACACGACCTGTAACACCCCTAACCCACATCACCATTTTCATATTTTCTGTTTTGCAGTTGGAGTGCCATAACACGATTCACTTGGTTTCAAAGCACACCAAGCATTGGAATAGCATCCTTGGACATCAAGCAAGCTATACAAATCATTACCTTGCCTTGTAAGCATCTCCATTGTTGCACATAATTCCAACTGAACAGGTAAATCTTTGGACTTCTATCTCTCAATGTAGGAAGAATTAGCTCTAAGTTTGTGAATAAAAAATGTCATGCTCATGTCCCTGAAGTTATACATATCTTTACTTTCCATTTATTTTGCGTATGCTATGAGAATTTGAGGTCTGAACATTGATAAAAAGTTAGGTTAAGAATTAGGGAGGGAGAAATTCTCCCTCATTTCTGAGAGTTAGGATGAGTTCTTTATATGTCCAGAATCGTGGCTTGATGCTCTACATTTCTTGTGTTGTAAGTTTGTGCTAAAAATCAGGGAATCTGGAGATAGGAAAACGCGCGTTGGTGGTTGTTCAAACAGGTTTAGAGGTTGAAGACAAAGTCTTCTTGGGCTGGGCCTGAGTTGACTTCTTATTTGCACCACATTTTCACTTTTGAACCCCCTTGGCCCATCGTGCTTATTTGAAACATTTTTTTGACTTTTCTTGTTATTTCTGACTTATTTATTTTTTCTCATAATATTAAAAATATAAAAAATATTTTTCAAACCATTTTTGTATTTATTAGGCATTTATTTGTTTAAATTGATATTTGTACATATAAATAATACACAAATACTCTTTTATTTAAAATACTAAAATAATACAAATACTTTTTATTTTCTGACTTTTGTTCTATTTTACCTTTGAAAAACTTTTTATAAAAAATGTTTTTTTGTAAGTATTAAATATTATTATTTTTATACATATATTTAGTATTTAGTGAATATTATAAATATTTATGTATTTATTAATACATTTAGGGAAAATACAAAGAATTAATACATTTTATTTTTATTAATATTTTGACCTCAAAAATACTTTTTTTACAACATACCTTCTTTTATTTATTTTTTATACATAATTAATAAATATTGCATATATTATATAATAAATACCTTTTATTTATAAAATTAGGGTTTTACCCTAAATACATAAAAATACCAAAAATTAATTTATTTTATTTTTGTTTATTTGACACATAAAAAATACTTTTTCACATACATATAAAAATCATTTTTGCATCTTGCATATTTATTTTATTTTATTTTAATATTGTGTAACTAAATACCTTGTAAATTCCATGTGGATTGTAATAGTTTAGGGTTTAATTTCTTGTCAAAATACCCCCATTTGAACATTTGTACCCCCCATCTCATATATTGTGTTGTAATAATTTAGGACCTTTTATTTTTCGCATTTAAAAGCTTTCTAATTATGCCATGTTAGAATTAGGGTTTGTATGCAAATCAATTAACCAAAATAGTTTGACCTAACTTCAAGATAAACAAGCATGAAAATGGACAACACTAATCACACTTGCACCCCTAGGGTATTCCACTTGTTGCCTTCAATAATGGGCCATATTGCATGTTAGGTCTCTTTGGGCAAAACAAATACAATTCAAATGATCATAGTCCCTCGATGACGCTTTCGAAAGTTGCCTAAAAATGATCAAGTCCCTTAAAGAAAATTGCCCAAAGATACTTGGCACCATTGCAATTATGGTCTAAACGATGACCCACGCCCGTCCCTTTCACATCCTAACACAAGATTGTCCACCAAATACAATGGTGGAACAAAATTGTTAAAAGGGTTAAAATATAGCAAAGATCTTTGAGAAATGTAGGGTAGATAGCTCTTGGTTACTTGCCCCCTTGCAAAACAAAAACACTTGCCTATTTTTCAAACCACACATCACTACACTTTCAAAACAACTTTCAAAAACATTAGAAACCTTTTCAAAAGACATACACCTTTATATACATCCCAACATGGATCATTACAAAGGTTGCCGCCACATTGGCCTCTTTTCAAAACATTTTCAAAACCCACACACAAAGCACCATTTCAAACAATTGAAAATCAAGGCAAGTTGATCTAAGCAAGTAACTAAGAGCCCATGGATAACCATGGATAGAAAGGGTGCTGATACCTTCCCTTTCTATAATCTACTCCCCGAACCCAAGAAAATATCTCAAAGGTTTTTGCTGTGCTTTTTAACCTTTCCTTAGGATAAAATAAAAAGTCGGTGGCGACTCTTGCTCAACCGAAACATTTGCGAAAACAAACGCAAAACCTCAAGTCAGTTCTCCCACCGTATCACATTAACATTTACCTTAATTGTTTCGATTTTCAGCCATCAGGATAAAGTCCTTCGCTTCGAAGTCTAAAGAAGGAAGTACCTCCCAACAATTTGTCGAAACCACTGATGATGTGACCTTAGCCATACCAACAACAACTACTGCAACAACAACAACACCAGCAATAACAACTGTTCTAACTCCACAGGTAATCAATTAGCCCTGATGTTTCGAATAAACTGAAATTCATGATTTAGATCTAACTCATGTTTAAATCTTTTCAGACTAACAAACTCCCACCAACCACTCCGAAGAAAAGGAAAACAAACACTACTGGGAAGAATCCCAATGTTAGAGGGAATTCACCAACCGCTTCGAAGAAGAAGCAGAAGAAAGAAGTTACCAAAGGCGCTGAACCAACTGGCATTTCTGGACTCGATTCCAGAGATGCTTCTCCCTCAACAAAATCCAAAAATCCACCTTCGACCTCCAACGTAATGTTGGAACATATAGATAGTAACCTTTCCTCTGAGAATCCACAGGTAAATTGAACTCGAATCTTTAACAAAACAGTTATTCATTACCTTGGTGCATGCTCTTAATATTCTTTGTCTCTGTAGGACATTTCGAACCCAACTCCTATTACTTCGACTTCTCCATCAAAGACTGCTGCTCCCATCAACTCTTCTCCTCATGGGGACTCCAGTAACCTGGTGCAAAACAAAGGATCCTCCAACATGGCGGTTCCGACTGGGGCTTCAGAGCAACAAGATGACCAAAGCACTTCTCCTCCTTTGAAAGAAACGAACGAAGCAACGCTTCATGAATCTGCAGAGATTTTACCAGAAACTTCTCTTCCAAAGTCTCCTCACGAAACCCTTCAACAGAGCCTAAAAGACATTCATGCTGAAGAGGAGAAGGCTGATTCTGATCAAGAGAACGAAGAATCTGCAGAGGAAGGATCCAAGGAAGAAGATGCCCAGAATGGTTCGACTGATGGAGCAGAGTCAGATGTCAATAGCAGTAAGAACAATGATATCGAAGTGGTGGATCTGGTTGATAATGAAGAAGGCAATGAGCAAGAAAAAAGTGAAGGTGATGGTGACCAGACCAATGAGCCTATGGAGGTCGAGATGGATGTGACTCCCTTGCGCATGGAACTTCCTCAATCGTCTCAATCTCAAATGACTGAAGAGGAGCTAGCTCTCCTAAGACGAAATGACCCAATTGGGTATATGAAGGCTAAACTAGCTCAAAGGGACATTCCTCTTGCTAGGGCTGGTACTAGTTCGACTAACAATCCATTGCCCTCAGATGATAGAGTTGTACTCCTTAACAGAATTAGGAGAACAATCCTTGATGTGGACTTGTTCGAAGTGCTCAAGAAGGATAGTACAGCTTGCTATACCATGAAGGAGCTACTTACGCAAGTTAACCTCGCCACCTGCTCTTTGCCAGTCAGCACCATATTATTTGATCTTCAATCTTTGTTAGATAACGTGACTGGGTGTCTTCTTCAAGACGAATTTGCTACTAAAAAGGTCCAGGAGAAACGAACTGCCATGGACGCTGCTTATGAGCATGCTTCAAAGCTCTCTAAAGAAGCTGAAGACCAAGCCATGCATATAAAGCAAGCCAAAACTGACTATGAAGCTTGAGCTCAGTCCATTCTTCTCTGGGAACAGCAAATTCAAGAGCTCCAACAAAAGGTTAAGGAGGATCAACAACAACAACTGGCATATGAAACCAATACTGCTGGCAATCAGTTCGAAGAGCTCCTCAATAAAGGACTTGCAGAAATGGAAGCAGCAGAGCAACTTAAGGGAGAAGTAGCTACCCTGGAAGGAGCAAGGTGTTTCACTCAGCAAAGGCTTGAGTCCTTTCGGAGTACTTTTAATAGATTGAGGAACAATGCCTATTTTTAAATCTCAGTTTATTGAATTAGTTTTGAATCTTGGTTGAATTTTGGTATGTAATATCCAAACAACGCCATTTTGGCAATCTATATTACCATTTTGGCATTCCTTCATGATGTTTTAATTATGTTGTTATTATTCGAATCTCCTTCAGGCGTGGCTTATATTTCTTTAAATATTTCCCATTAACCTTTAGGATTCGCTTATCATCAGCCAACCCTTTGATTTCATACGCATTGTTTGAAAATATCTTTATTATTCGAAAAGGTCCTTCCCAATTAGGTGACCATTTACCTAATGTTTTATTTTTCTTTTCCATGGGCAATATGACTTTCCAGACTAAGTCATTAATAGTGAATGATTTTCCTTTCACCCTTTTGTTATATGCCCTGGCTACCCTTTTCTTTTGTCTCATTAGAATTTCCAATGCATGCAATCTAACTTCATCTAACTCAACTAACTCATTCATCATCATCTCCCAATATAATGCAGATGGGATCTCGCTTTGTCTTTGAATTCGAACTGATTGTAAATGAATTTCTACTAGTAGAACTGCATCATGACCAAATGTTAGTTGGAAAGGCGTGGTGTTAGTAGCCTCTTTAGGAGATGTTCTACAGTCCCATAGTATTTGGTCCAAAGTCTTGTGCCAGTTCCTTGGCTTTTTACCAACATGTTTCTTAATTAACCCTATTATCACTTTATTGGCTGCTTCGACCTGACCGTTTTCTTGAGCATAATATGGTGTTGATGTCAGTAATCTAAACCCCATCTCTTGAGCAAATTCTTGCATCTTCCTACCAGTAAACACAGAGCCTTGGTCTGTGGTTATTCTCTCTGGAAATCCGAACCTATAGATAATTTGTTTCTGTATGAACTCAATAATAGCCTCCTGATCGGCAGCTATTAAGGGTATTGCTTTGATCCACTTGGTAAAATAATCTATTCCTACCAAGATATATTTCTATCCTTTAGACGAAGCAGGATTAATTTCTCCTATTAAATCTAATGCCCATCCTCTAAAGGGCCATGGTTTAATGATCGAATGTAACTCACTTGCAGGAGCATGTTGAATTCCTGCATGTTTCTGGAATTCTTCACACCCTTTAGCAAAGTCTATACAATCTTTGAGCATGTTAGGCCAATACATGCCATATCGAAATAGCAACCATTTCATTTTATGACCTGCTTGATGTGCCCCACATGCCCCATTGTGGACCTCTGACAATGCTAAGTATGCCTCACGTTCTCCTAAGCATTTCAGTAATACGCCTTCCTGGGTCTTTTTGAACAATTCATTTCCCATGAGGACATATGATAATGCTCTATATTTTATCTTTCTATCAACATTCAATGTTGGATTTGTTAAATAACTCACAAGTGGACTTCGCCAATCCGCATCTGATAAGGTGTCTATGGCTAGTACTTCGAATCCCTGTTTACCAGCATAACCTAATTTTATATTCCCTAGATCTGATGGTATGAATCTAGTAGCCATAACCCTGTCTCTTACTTCGACCAAATCCTCAAAGTTTTTGGTAGAAACTTTATAACCTGAAGCTAAATGTGCTAAGTCATTTGCTTCTTGGTTTTCTCTTCTTGGTATATGTTGAATATCCATGTATTCGAATTCTATAAGTAGCCTGTTAACTATGACGAAGTATGTCATCAGATTTTCCTTTATGCATTTGTACTCCTTTGTTATTTGCTTGACCACTAACTTTGAGTCTCCTTTAATTTCGACTCTAGTTTCCCCCAATTCCAACAAAGCTTCAAGTCCAACAATAAGCGCTTCGTACTCAGCTTCGTTGTTCGAGCAACGAGGACCATCTAACTTATACTTGAATTTTGTTGGAATTCCTTCAGGAGAAATTATAAGAACTCCAACACCACTACCATCCCTATGGGTCGAACCATCAAAGTATAATTTCCAAGGTTGCATTTCAACGTAACCCATGACAGTCTTTTCGACCAGTGAATGGTCCACAGTGAAATCAGAAATTACTTGACTTTTCACAGCTCTTAAAGGCATGAAAGTCAAAGAATATTCTGTTAAGGCTAAAGCCCATTTACCAACTCTGCTATGCATTATTGGTTTCGAAAGCATGTGTTTGATAACATCGAAATGAGATGAAACATAAACATCAACAGGCTTTATATAATACTTAAGTTTCATACAAGAAAAGTACAAACAGAGACATAGCTTTTCTATATTGCTATATCTAGTCTCTGCATCATTCAACACCCTACTTAAATAGTATATGGCTCTTTCGATGCCATTGCTATCTTCTTGTGCTAACATACTACCTATACTAACTTCAGAGGCGGATATGTACAATCTCATGGGCTTTCCCCATGAAGGTGGAGACAAGATGGGAGGCTGCGAGAGATATCTTTTTATCTTGTCAAATGCCTCCTGGTGGGCTTCGTTCCACTCGAAGGCTTGGCCTTGCTTCAAACGAAGCAACGGAGAGAAAGCTTGGGTTCTTCCACTTAGATTCGAAATGAACCTTCTGAGAAAGTTAATCTTCCCTAGCAAAGATTGCAGCTCCCTTTTTGATGTAGGTGCTTTCATCTCCATTATGGCTTTGGTCTTATTTTGGTTGATCTAGATTCCTTTTTTATGAACCACAAAGCCAAGGAAATCTCCAGCCTGCACAAAAAATGCACACTTAAGGGGGTTCATTTTTAAGCCATGTTTTCTCATTCGTTCGAATGATTGGCTCAAATGATGCAAATGGGTTTCTGCAGATATAGACTTGATGACTATATCATCAATATACACCTGCATAAAGGTTTCAATGAAATCATGGAAAATCGAATTCATTTCCCTTTGATAAGTTTCCCCAGCATTTTTTAAACCAAAAGGCATCACTACCCATTCGTAGGTGCCTAAGGCTCCTGGGCAACGAAATGCTGTCTTGGCAATATCTTCTTCAGCAATAAAAATCTGATTGTATCCAGGGTATCCATCTAACATACTTAAATATTCTAATCCTGCAGCAGAGTCTACTAACATTTCTGCCACAGGCATGGAGTACTCATCTTTAGGGGTTGCAGTATTTAAATCCCTAAAATCTATGCAAATTCTCAGAGAGCCATTTTTCTTAATAACAGGCACTATATTTGCTAACCATTCGACATACCTTGTGGTTCTGATGAATCTGCAGCGCAACAACCTTTAGATCTCAGCTTTGATCTTTGTGAGAACCGCTGGTGCGACTCTTCTAGGAGTTTGCTTGATGGGCTTCTTGCCATCCTTGATTGGAAGTCTGTGTTCCACTAACTCCCTCTTTAAACCAGGCATTTCATCATAGTCCCACGCGAAGCAATCTTTGTTTCTTTTGAGGACTTCGATCACTTCCTACTTGAGGCCTGGATTAAGTTTTGCGCTTATGTAGGTTATTCTTTTTGTGTTCTCATCCCCCAGATTCACTTCTTCGAGCGGATCCTGCGCCAACATTTTGGCACCTGAGTCTATGGGGTCCTTCTCGAAGCCTAAGGGTTCTTTATCATAGATGGCATCTAGCCTTTGATCTATTTCGTGTTCTTCAAAGGGTGAGCCTTTCGAACCATCCCCATTTATTTCGTCCACTTCTACAGCCAATTTATCTATTTCAGCCTCTAAGGCCGCTTTCCATTCGTTCTCAGCCATATAGGCCGAAATCCTTTCGAAGAAGGAGGACTCAATCATGAGCAAGGTTGTCGAACTCCCAGCCTGCTGGCCGTCTTTGCGTAGTACCTTCGACTCCTTCATCTTCACTGACTATTCTTCTATCCCAATACATGCCATCATGGCAAAGGGTCATATAATAGTGTGCGTTCGTGGTTTCGTTGATTTCGTCGTTAGGGGCACAAGGAGCAATCTTGGCCAAATGTTTGTTATAATTTCTCTTGTCAACTAAGTTGACTGCTGTCATGAAGTAACTCTGGTCCGCTTCGATGTTCTCCACAATCCCATCTTCTCTCCATAAAACCAACCTCTGATGCATTGACGAAGGAACTGCTCCTACGCCATGGATCCACTCTCTTCCCAACAACAAGTTGTAGTTGGCTTTGGCTTCGATCACCATGAACATGGTGGGCCTGCAGCTCGATCCTACCGTCAAGTCCAGTTGAACTACCCCCAATGTTTGACCTACTTTCCCTTCATAGTTGGATAGGACCATGTTGTGTGGTTTGATGTCACCCTCGCGTATTTCTAATTTTTCAGCATGAAATGGGGTATTAAGTTAACTGCAGCGCCCCCATCCACTAAGACCTTATTTACGCCATGGTCACCAACCTTTGCCCGAATGAATAATGGCTTCATATGATTTTTCATAGCTGGCTCTGGGCGCTCGAAGAAAGCATTCTGCTCCTCGACAGCTCCGTTATCCATTACGTAGTAACACACTGGCCTATGCTTCATCAGATCTATTGTATCATCCTCCTCATACTCTTCGATTTCAGTTTCCTGTCCAAACTCACAAGGTAGTACAGATACCACGTTGCAATTGATATTGAGTGAAGACTCCCCCTCTGATTCGAAGTTGTCTGTTAGCATATCTTCGTCTTCTTCTGGACCTGGTGTGTACTCCTTCGATTCATTTGGTTGTGTTTCAGAGAAGAGTCTCATACTAACTGGGGGTTTGTCCTCAGGTTGATTACTTGGTGTAGGTTTGTTGGTGCTTGATTCTCCTTGGTTTTTTATCGAAGTTGCTCCTTTATTTGCCATAGCTTCCCTTTCAGCCTTTCCAATTCTCTGTTGCCTTCTCCATTGTGATCTTGACATAGGGTTTCTTCCTTTTTAGTTTTCTAACCTCACTTCTTCCCTCTTTTCCATGTTGAACTGCCTTCTATATGTCATGGCGTGGCGTGCGTTTCGTTCATTGTTTCTCCATTTGTCTTTGCCCTTGTCAGTTCTGACTTGCAGCCATTTGTCTGTTGGTATTTCAGCAGGAATTTTGAATGTTACCCTTTGTGCGCCTTTGGGATGAGGACTATCAGGCCTTCGTGGAGTGTATTTGCTCTTGAAAAGTTGGCTCATCGGACCAGTCTCTTTGTGGTTCCAGCATGGGGCGAAAGGGGTTGTTTCGAAGGCTCCGGCCATGTTTTGATCGTACACTGCAGAACACCTTGGGCATACTAGGCATTTGGTTGCCCCTTTGTAACAGCGAACCAAAAACTCCAACAAACTTTCTCCAGCTTTAGGGTAACACCTGAATAACTGGTTATCCTGGCGCCAGTTGATGCCAGTTCATTCCCTTTTTTCCTCTCGAAGTTTGCAGTAATTCTCTGGTTGCAGATGATGATGCATCTAGGGCATAGTATCATTTCGGCATCTCCTTTGTGGCACAACATGAGGTAGTCTTTAAGACTGGCATCCCTAGCATAATTATCCTCCATTTTGTATTTTTCTTTTTCTAAGTATCTCTCCATCTCCTCTATTTCAGAACGAGGTCTCTCCATATCCACCATGTTGACATCTACATCCTCCCCCTTTATGTCATCATCTCCCCATCCTGTAGATTTGACATCTTCGATTTGGATTTTTGAACTTTCTGGGGCAGAATACTTCACCAAGTAGTCAAACTTTCCACTGGGCTCTCCCAAAGTATCCCATATTTCTTTCTGAGGGGAGGCTGGCTTTGTGATCTGGACTCTCTCCAATTTTAGCCTCAGGCCTTCAGTAACCTGTGTCAATTCTTGCTTTTGGTTCTCCTGGCCTTCAGTAGCCTGGATCTCTTTCGAAACAGCCAAAGGTACTACTTCGATCGAAGCCTCTAGTTGCTTGTGGAGGTCCTCAGTGACCCCCTTGTTGACTTCGACTAACACCCAGTTTTCATTCTCAGTGCTTTTTTCTCCTAATGGAGTGTCATCTTGATCTGCTTCCACCATATTGATTTCTCCAATGCATGCAGGCTCGGAGTAATTGGTGTCTGCAACATCCAAAGGGTCTTCATCTACTTTCATTTTTGGTTTGTCAGCGAATTTCAATCTGCCATCCTTAATTGCATTTTGAATCAGATCCCTGAAAAGAAAACACTGTGAGGTTTTGTGGCCTAGGAAACTATGATATTTACAAAATCCTCTCTTCTTTCTTTGATCTAAAGGAGGTATTTTGACATTCGATGGCACAATGAGTTGGCCATCTTTGACAAGAAAATCAAAAATCTCGTCACACTTTGTTACATCGAAAGTATACACCTTCTTTGGGAATTTGTCACTTTTCTCATTTTCAACAATTTCTTTCCCCTTTGTGGGAACTAATAATTTACAAGAGTAAGGTGGAGCCTGTTTCAATTCAGCGAGATCAATTTCGACCTCTTCGAATTCAGGATAATCTTCTGCTTCCTCAGCTCCAACATAGGAGACCCTTTCTTTCTTGTTATTTTTAAAAACTAGGGCCTTTTCGGCCTTTAGCCTTTCGACCCCTATCGACTAATTGAGCCATGTCCCTCAAGTATTGTGTGTCTAATTTCTTTTGAATAGAGTAATTCAGGCCGCCAGCAGCCATTTCGACTAACTCATGTTCAGGAACTACTGTGAAGCATCTAGATTTCAAGAGTCTGAACCTATTCAGATAATCATCTATGGGTTCAGTAAGCTTCCTCTTGACAGTGGCTAGTTCCTTCAGACTTATTTTAGATTGTCCCATGTGGAACTGTTCATGGAATAATCTCTCCAACAGAGCCCAAGTATCTATGGACCCAGGAGGCAAAGTGGTGAACCATGTGAAAGCGTTCTTAGTTAGGGAACTTGGGAAATATTTGATCCTAAGGTCTTCATTATTTGCTATATCTCCTGCTTCGGTTAGATACCTGGCTATGTGTTCGACTGTTGATTCATTGGTATCTCCAGCAAACTTTGTAAACTTAGGAACCTTATATCCCCTTGGTAAATCAGTATGCATTATGTAATATAATATAGGAGAGGCATAATTTGGCCTTCTAATTCCTGTATTGAGGACATTTTGGGCCATGATCCTCTCTATCATGGTGGTTAAATTATTTTCTGCCAAGATGTTATCGTTTCGAATTCTGTGAACGACTGCATCAGCATCTTGATTTCGACCCACCATGACAACTCCTCTAGGTTGTTCTTCTCGAAACTCTGGGACTTCTAACCTTTTGACCCTTGCCCCTGGTTCAATAATTTCCCTTTGTGGGCCTTGAATCATTGGGGCTTCTAACCTTTGTGCCCTTGCCCCCAAGTTAACCCCCTCTCTGGTTGGTCTATAGGGTGGGTCATCAGCAATTTGTTCTATGATAGGTATGTTTGCTCGAACCCCCACCTGATTCTGCCTACGCCTTTCTGGCGGAGCGAAAAAATCTGCTATTCGACTCATGTTATCCGCGTTTTCTCTGTTTGTCACAGTTACATTTTGTACTATTGGGGCAAAGATCTCTTGCATAGTTTGTGCTAACACTCCTATCATATTATGGTTACTATCATCCATTAATTGCCTAAAAGCCATCTGATTTTCTGTGGTTAAGATAGGCAATGCACTATAACCTACTGACCCTTGGTTATTTGTCATAAATTGATTAGCCCCAGATCCAGACCCTACTTGTGGTGACGTATTCGATGTCGAAGTGTGCAGACCCGCCATAAAAGATGTTGGCATCCCATAAGAAGAATTTATGTGTCTGTTACCATCGAAACCGGGTGGTCTAGTTAGTGGGGTGGCGAAATGGGTTTGTGTCCCTGATGGTGGGACGAATCCCCCAGGATAACCAGTGGTTCCTGTATTTCCTAGGATCGAACTGTTAGTCGACATGCCACTTGTTCCATTCGTGGCTACACTACTGGTAGAGGATGCGACAGACTTTGCGCTCGAAGGGATCGCATTAGACGTTCCCGTCGAAGCAGACATATTAGTGCCTGTTCCATGTGGGGCACTTTGTTCCCCTTGTTGATTGTTTGGATTTGACATCTTGTTATTACGTTTTCTTCTGGGTAAGGGTTGGTTGCTATTGGTTATTCTACCACTTATAAGGTTCATATAACAACGAACTTATCACTCAGAAAGAACTTTTACAATGATTATATCCTAACAATTTTTTTTTACTTTGTTTTTCGTAACGACCAATGATCGTCCCACCGGGCGTGCCAATTTGTTTACAGTGATTTCTGGTAAACAACCGCTAGTCCTCCAAACTATCAAATAATCTTAATGACTGTTATTTAATCTCTCTGGTAACTTGCAGGATCGACTAGATTAATCCTATGGGGTATTGGTCGTTTGGATAAATCTAATTGTAAAACTGATATTCATAGTTAGGATTTGTATTTAGAATGTTTTATAGACGTTCAACTCACTTCGATTACCATGTTAAAAGAATCTAATGACATGATCAAGTAAAGAAATACGAAACTGAATTGTATGAATAAAGATTCGATTGCAAAGAAATGTTTACATGCAGAAATAAGTAAATGACTTTGAATGTAAAGACTTTAATGTAAAAAGCATGAATATAAAAGCATGAAATATAAAAGAGTTTCTGAAATATAAAGGATTCGAATAGAAGAAAACGTTTAAATGCAAGAAATAAGTAAATGACTTTAAATGTAAAGGTATTTGAATGACATTGACATGAAAATGAAAGGTAAACTGGAAAAGGTAAAGAGTTTTACTGAATTATAAATGTTTGGTGTTATCATACGTACATTGTTCGAGCATTCGTTTCCCTAGCCATGTGGTATTTTGAATGTTTACTGAATTTTGTACAATAGATATGACACCCGAAATCCTAATACTAAGACTTCTATTTATACTACTTCGACCATAACGGTCTTGCCTATAAGATTCTGCCACGTTCTGAACATGCAGAGCACTGCTCCTCTATAGCTTCCACGCGTCTTCGAACGCTCCAGCGCATATATATTTGAATTCCAACATCCCGCTCGCGTTTGAATTTCAAATGCTTTGGCAATTTTCGCTTCGAACTCATTTCTCAGACACAGTCTCGTTACCACTTCGAGGCTTCTTTTAAATATATCTTCATAACTGTCACTCGAAGCTCCGAACTTTGACATGTCCGTTCGAAGGAACTGCTTCTACCATTCCGAACTGTAACATTTTGCTTTATTCCAACGAAACATCCAATTTGCTTCATTTCGAACTGTATCATCAAAATCTTCAGCCAACACCAGGATCACCCGGCGACCAAAAAGCATCGCCCGGCGACAGCTGACAGTAAGTTGAAAAACCAGCACAACATTTTGCATTATTTCGGCCATAACTTTTGAACCGTAACTCCGATTCGCGCCCGGTTTGAAGTGTTGGAAAGCTTATTCAATAATATTTATAAAAATGACAAAATATAAACCAAATTGCTAATTTTTTATTCTTTGATTTTGAGCCTTATTCATTGACGAGTTGCTCAAAATTGCGCGTTTGAAACCGTGTCTTCGACACTTTATTGCTCATGCTCCAAATATGCATCAATACCTATAAAATGAATAGAAAAATATCAAATGGTACACCATGTACACAAAAACACAATTAAACATAAACTAAACGAATTTACATAAAAGTCGGAATTATTCAACAATATTAATAAATAAAAAGTCGATAAATACAACAAAAAGTATATATAAAAATAGCTATAATTTGCACTTATCAATGTTCTTGCACAAGGGTTTCGTGTTCTTTCATGTCTGAATTGCTGAGTATATATAGCTTGAATTTAAGTCAAATGTTGGGCTTGGACTCTTGTAATAAGCTTTGTCTTATTTCTTATTTAATTTGAATTTAAAATAAATAAAATCAAAATAAATAGAGTAAAAAGGTCAAGGGGTGCATGAAGTAGATCTGAGATTCATTATAAGTTGCACAACACGTTTGGACCTTAAAACATCAGCCCACTATCCCAAAAATTCAAGTTTGGTCACTTTTGGTTTCATGCTTTTGCTCAAAATTTCCCAACTTGCACCAATCATAACTCTCTCAATTTTTATCATTTGAAGGTGATCTTTGACTTTTTGGAAAGATCAAGATGCCCTCTACAATCCATATTTTGGTCATTTTTTCATTTTAAGATTTATCTTGATGTAAGTTGCCTTGAAAAAAAGTGTCTTTTTGTTGACTATTGAAATGACCTATAATGTATTGGCTCATATCTCTTAAATGAAGCATTTTTAGGTCTTGAGCTTAGAGAGACAGATTTGTAGAGAATTGAATTTCCTTTAAAATGAGCTTTGTTTAAGAAAAATCTGATGAAGCATGTGAAAGTTGTGCTTGGTCAAAGTTCAGTTGACTTCTCTTTAAGAAAACCTTAATTTGGCAACTTTTGACTTTTGATGATTTTGGAGTTTTCTTGATGAATCATGATCAACCCTTGATCAAATTATGAATATAAATTCAAAACCTTGATGTTAACCAAAAATCTTGAGGTTTAACTGTATGTTGACCACAGTTGACTTTTTGTCTAATACAATTGATTTTCAATCATCTGAGCAACTGACTGAGCAAATTTGTGATGCAAGGCATGAAACTTGGTATGAGCATTCTTGAAGACATATAAGAACCCATGAAATCAACTTAAGGCTTTAGAAACCTAATTTTCCTTGTGAAAAGTGAAATCCTAGTTGCAAGTCCATTGCTTAGAAGAAGAATTTGTCTGATCAATTCTTGAGCAGCTTTGAGCATTTGAGAATCCTAGGAGAATATCTTGAGATAAATGGAAGGCAAATTTTGGGGTACAACATACGCCCTATTAATTTTTGGACTTCTTTGGCCGAGTTAGGACTCCTCGTGTCAATTTTGGCCTGACATTTATCAATGTTGACCTTAATTCCTCTTCTTGTGAGCATGAAACCTAGAAATTTTACGGCCTTAACCCTAAAAGATCATTTGGTTCGGTTCACTCACATAGTTTATTTTCTCATTGATGTCACTATGTCTCTAAGATCCCCCACATGGCTCTTTTTTATGATGTCTTGACCACCATATCATCTATATATACCTCTATATTACACCAGATCTAATTGGCAAACACAACATCCATTAATCTTTGGCTAGTCGCCCTCGCGTTTTTCAGACCAAACGACATTACTTCATAATAGTAGTTGTAGTTATTGGTCATGAACACCGTCATAGGCGATCCGTATGAACTCATTTAAATTTAATTCACCCAAGTACGCATCCATAAAGATGAGAAATATGTAACATGAAGTGCCATCAATCAACCTAACAATGTTAGGCAACAAAAATGACCTTTTGGCATAGGCTTAAATAAGATCAGTAAAGGCATTAAACTGGGAGAGGTTATATAAGAATGATTTATACTTTTGACTATTAAGAATGAATTTTATTTCATTGGGTTAATGTCCCCCAGACGTAGGTGATTTTGTACCGAATTGAGCTAACAATTCATGTGTTATTTATTTTATGCATTTATCTTTCCTGTTACACAAACTTATTGTCATACACATTGTTCAAAAATTGTGTCTAACATCTTACCATCAATAGAGCATAATTTCAAATATTATTTGGGTGCTACCAACAAGTCCTTGTTCAAAGATTTATCTAATATGATGGAGAATGAATTTGAGATATCCATGATAGGGGAGTTCCGCTACTTCATAGGGTGATAAATATAATAATAAAAGGAAGGGACATTCATAAACTTTGTCAAGTATTGTTACAAACTCTTAAAAGAGGTTTAGCATGGACAAGTCATAGGTGTGAAACCTTGTTTTGCATGTGACATGCCTTTAACAAAGACATCAACTTTTGATGATGACAACTAATATCGTATGAAAAATCAAGCATAAGCGATTAAGCAAATAAAAATGCAAACCTAAGTGTTATGATTTGATGGACTTGACTATCCGATGATGGCAATCAAGTATAATATAATGCAATCCTCATCTCAAGCTACTCAAGAAAGTGCCTACATAGGAGAAAGCATCTGACAAAGTCTTGAAGAGTTAAGAAGCCCTCCTAAATTAATAATGAGTGAACACTTTGTAAAACATAAGGGCTTTCTCGTAAAAGTGCACGGCTAAAGCGCACACACACTAAAACATATTTTAAACAAACTTTTATCAATAAAATATCTTCAAAAATATCTTAAAGTTGAGCTTTAGTAGTGATTAAATTCGATTGGTAGCGATTTATTAAGTAACGTTAGGTTTATTACGTAATGTTAGGTTTGTTACGTAATGTTAGATTTTGTTAGAATTGGTGTCTAATTGAGCTTTAGTGGTGATTAAATTATGTGAAACTAGTGTTGTTAGAATCGTATAGGACACATCTCATGTAATATACAATCGTTCAATTATTTATTATTGAACAATCTATGAATATTCTAAATTGTGTATTTGTCGACATGATCAAAATTCCAATAAAAATAAAATCTTCATATTTATACTTTAAACCTTCCGCGTGCAATTTCGAAAAACCCATGATATTCTATTTTTGAAAAATCAGTTGAAGTTTTTAAAGGGACTATTTACCCCCCTTCCCTTCTAGATTATTTTCCTACTTCAAAATTTTCCAACTACGGAGAGGGTGAGATTTACTTCTACACAGACAGCCTCTTGGAGAATCTTCCATGCTACTTTTAAAGTATTGTTATCAACTTTAATCGGACGATCTATGACTGAGGCCATGGCCACCAAGAAGCTCTCATCATAATAAACCAAATTTAATCCTGAAAAACAAACTCAAACTATAGTTCTTTCCACTTTTGTGTTAAAAGAAGCAAATTCTATGGGAGACGGCAAGGTAGTGTGATCAAAGATCATTCAAGGACCATCCAAAACAACACGTTATTTGTCAGCAGGTTGGTCAAACTTAACCATAAAAAAACCATTATCATTATCTATGATTTCGAACTCTCATTTCAGTTTCCAGATTCGTTGGAGGCGATGCTTTTTCCTAAAAGTTTAATCGCAACTGCATCAATCCAGAGGGCTACACATGTCTTTGAAAACAGTTGTCTCAAAGTCAATGCGAACTTTATTAGTAGCGGTCATATCTTCTTTTTCTCTTTCTCAGACGGTTTTTTGGTAGGTTGGAGATGCCTATTCACAAAGTCCAGGTTCATGCAGAGAAATCTTTTTCAATATCTAAAGCAACAACTAGTTTAGAATTGATAATTAAAATATTCCATTTAAATATTTGATTAAAATATCAAACTTGAATAATTTGTTTATTTGATTAAACAAATAATTGTTTCTCAAAATATTTTTTCTCATTTAGACTAAGATCCATAATATATATTTCTAAAGAGGAATGGATAATATATTTTTGTTGCAAGTCACACAAGAGATTGACAGATTGCATAATATTATATTTTTATCTAAATACAAGTAGTCAATTTAAAACATAGTACTGGATAACATCACACGTTGTACTATATATAAGGATTAAGAACTGTTACTCTTACTAAAAGAACATCACACTCTTTGAACCATTCATATTATGTAAGACAAAACACATACATATGATACACATGTAATGGATAAAGTGGATGATAAAATAGAAAAGAAAGTGTTACAAAACTGAGCACTCTTACCAAATAAAGAAAGAAATAATACAAACATACAACGAATCATGTTCCATAGTAACTTGGTACAAAATACTACACATGGTCAACAAAAGACAAAGTAAAAGAAACAAAATCATAAACTAATCAATGTCATTGACAATGCCATGTATCTTTTTCTCCAATACTTCTGAACTAATCTGTCCCATAGTGTGATAGAAAGACAAGAGTTCTGATAATTGTTCTATTGACATTTTATCCATCACTCTTCTTGCCATTTTCTCTCTTTCCTCATTCTGTTTCAGTCTCTCTATATATGATCCTGCATTCCTAACTGTTGCACCCATTTGCTTTAACCTATTCTCTTGCTGCACACTCAAAGCTGTGTTTGACTGCAAAATTGAGTAAGCATATAAATCAATACTAAGTATATGTATATGTTGTATCTACAAAGACACCGACACAATGCACATTTTTTCAGAGGTGTCAATGCTATATAGTATTCTATTGTACACCTTAAGAAAATAACATGAACAAATGGTAAATTGTAGTTGTATTGTTTACCTCAAGAAACTCCGCTCCTGCTTCAAGTTCAGATTCTTTGGTGGAGTTCATATCTTGGCCATGATTGTATAGGTTTTTTGCGAGTGAGAAACTACGCACTATACTTTTCCTTTTGTTTTCCAGTTCCTTGTTAAGCTTTAGAGGCTTTTGGACAGATGCTTTACTGTTCAGCTTCTTCTGATATGCAACAACTGCCTTTACAAATTCCTGCATTTTTTACAAGAATTTTGAAATGTGACTTAACTCAATTAGTCAATAACTCTAAAGCAATGACATCAAAAACACGACACAACACGTCAACATCAGTAATAATTTGACAAAATGAATAGATAAAATGCAATCACACGTTACCTGATAAGCGAAGGGACATCCGGGGTAATCAAATTCCTCCGAATCAGCCTTCCTCATACGCTCAGGATGAAACTGCAATCCCATGATAAACTTACCCTCTTCAGGATTATAAGCATCAGGGTCATAAAACCCTTCAACCAAACCATCAGGAGCAAAAGCCATAGGAACAAACCGTTGTGCAAGTCTCTTAACACCTTGATGGTGATAACTATTAACCAAAATATCCATTTTCCCTTCTTCCAAAGAATCCTTAAACCAATGATGCAAAGGTGTATCCTCAACAACTTTCACCCCATGTCTATGTCCATCATAATCATCATAGTTAATATGCATCACCATTTCACTCTCTTCTAAACACTTCTGAGAAATCTCTTTACCTATATCTTGATACAAACTACCTCCACATGCTACATTTAAGAGCTGCGAACCTCGACAAATCCCCAAGTAAGGAATGTTCCTTTCGAGACAAAGCTTCGCGAGTCCTAGTTCGATCGAATCTTTCTCTTTATCAATTGATGTGTCACTCACATGGAGTCTCTTGATTTCCTCTAGTTCCTCTTGGGAAAGAGATGATGTGTCTTCTGCATACCATGATGGATCAATGTCTTCTCCTTCACATAGAAGCACACCATGGATTGGTTCGAAGCTGTCTAACAACATATGAACACCAGAGACACGCGGAACTATGACGGGTACCGCACCATAGCTTACTATAAGATCAAGGTGATATTCACCTGAAAAAATTATCACATAATAATAATTAATAACAAGATTGATATAAAACGTTATCGACACATATTTTTTAGAGGTGTCGGTGCTCCAGATATCTGATCCGATAATCCAATGCATCATTGCATGTTTATGTAAATTGATTTAATGGAAAGCATTGTGGAAAGCAAACTTACCAACGAAATCAACGAACTTGTTCTTACGTAGGGTTCGTCTAGAAACAATAAGAACACGAGGGAGAATGACGGAGAGATCGGAAGACATTGTACGTGATTGAGAATTGATGATCGGTGAAAATTTTGATGCGAAAGAAAACCTAGTTATTATGAACAATGAACAAACAAGTGATGGTGTATTGACGTGGTAGAAAATTTGATTGTGTATTGTGAATGTTATTCTAGCGAGGCTTTCTTTTGTTATGGTATTTATAGGGTTAAGATTTGGATAAGGATTAGGGTTGGTTAAAGATGAAAAAGAAAGGGAAATGGATGTTGTTGAAATTACACGTCAGTCCAATATTTATTGCTATCTCTTTGTAGTAGTAGTTAGTATAGTTAGTTAGTACCATTAAATTAAATTATATTTAAAAATATTTCTTTTATATGATTTAGTAACTGAAATTTCACTTTTTAAAAATAAATAAATAAATAAATAAGTGTCCGTCTAATAGATTTCTTATAATATGATATAATTATCAATAATTGAATTGATTTAATATAATTATGAATTACATATATTAAAAATGTTACCGTATATTATACTAATTATTAATATTTAAAAATAAATAATATGTTTAAAAAATATATTTAATGTTATAATTTATTTATTTCAAAACTTCATTAGAGAAAAAATTTGACTATCTATTTCACATGATAAAGCACCGTGAGTCTTTTTTGTTTTTCTTTCTTGACGAAATTGTCAAAATCTCAGAGAGACAAAGATGGATGCGCGGGCTGCGCATGAAAACAATATAAAGGGACAGCGTCGTGGCTCCGCGTATGCATCACTTTTCACGAGTTTTATTTATTTCAAAAAAAGAATGCTTAAAATAAAATAGTTTTCTGTGGGTAGGTAGGTAGTGGGGCCAATGGTAAAAAGAAAACTAGATCTAATTAATCAGAGCAAAGCTCGTCTTCCCATCATTTTTTAATAAGATTTTCACCTCTGGAAATTTAAAAAATATTTTTTAAATATTTATTTTTAAACACATCTTGTAAATTTGAGATATACATATTTGACATAATTCGTAAAAATTTTAAATTTCATAACTTTATATATGTATATTCGAAGTCATTCATTATCTCAAATTTATTTTGATTTTATTTTAAAAAGATATTTCTTTATAATATAATTATAATAATTAAATTGAGTTATTATTAATAAAAAATAATTTAAATTTATAATTAAAAACTAAATATTAAATTAAACTTATGATATGAAATTAAACAATGATTATAATAATTAAATTTTTAATTATAAATGTGAAATGTAATTGTCTTTTAATTATTTATTTATAATTATAAATAATATTTGATAAAAAAATATAAGAAATATTTTTTAATAGTAATTTTAAAACTTAAATTTAATTTAGATGACACTTTTTAATTTTTATTATAGAATTGATAATTAATTATTATGTTATAATTAAAAAAAATATTATATTAAAAAGATATTTATATTATAATCAAAAGTTAAATATTATTAATAATTAATAATATTAAAATAGAATATTTAATATTAAATGAATAGAATCTTGTAAAAAAAATAATGAATAATTTATAAACTATAGAGATCTTCTATATTAAATAGATATATAATTTATAAAATATGTGGATGGATTGAATAATATGATATTAGGATTCATCCCGAACCTGTATTTATTTTGTTATGTGCTTTATTATTTAATTTTAATAATTTAAAATATTAAATATATGATCAATGATTTGATATTTTAATTTGTACTTTATTATTTGAAATATTAGAAATGCGTATGGAATTTCTTGAGAATATTTTATTTTATTATTTGTAATATAATTTGATGTTAAAAAAATGTTTTTATTAAAAAAAAAAAAATTCTGCTACATGGTGGCGGTGCGAGGATACCTTAACTCAGCTGAACTCGTTTCGGAAAGGTTTGAGTTTTAATTATTCATCTCTGTTGAAGATTGAGGAGGGGAAACATGGATTATTTGGAGATTCATATTTGAATATGTGGAGGTAAAAATTGTCTTTGATATGCCCCATTACCATACCTACTCCGAACTCCGCCTACTCAAGCTCTAGTCATACATCTTCATCATCTAAATAAAAGGAAAAAAAAAACAATTATCACATAAAGAAGGAAAAAAAGAGAGATCCACACCCCGTCAACATTATCGATCTTCTTCCACTTTTATGACATAATTACTTACCACCTTAACACCATTGTGCTAGAAACAATTTCCACATAGAAGAAATCTCTAAAATTGAGTTTTACATCAGAATTAAAAATTGATTTTCAAAGAAATCGATCTTACCTTTGACCAATGAATCACCTACTTTCTTAGCGTAATTCATTTGTTAAATATCCTTTAAGTTTAACTATTAAAAAATAGTTTAATTTTTCCTCGTTTAAACTAAAGACACTTTTGTAGCCTTGGTTTAACTGTCTGATCTTTTGACTCGGATATTAGCCGTACCTTTTTGGTATACGACTAATATATAAGAATGTCTCTACTTTTGTAGAGATATTTGCATTAGACTTTTGTACTTCCTATAAGTACAAATGCATGACTGCCTCTAGTGATTAAGGGTTGTCAGAGTCTTTAAAGTTTGTTGTGAGGTTGAAAGCTACCTCATGTGAGGGGTGAGAAGCTCTATATGCTTGTATATCTACATTTGAAGTTAGGTTGTTCCTTTATCAACTCTAAGGTTAAGGTATTTATAGAGCCCAAGGGTGTTGAACAAGAGAGGAAGTCAAGCCCACTTCCTCCCCCTTTACCCTTAATTTTCTCATTAAGGAGCGATTCATTCCTCACTGATAAGGATAAAGGTTTTTTCATACTAATTTGATCGTCTCTTTGGACTGGTATGTGTGACACATGTTTTCTTACTGAATTGAGAAAGAAACATGGGTTGGATTAGTTATCTTAGTCTAATCCCAACAAGGTGACTTAGTTTCTCTTTGGGCTATCTCGGGCCCTTTTGGGGAGGACCTCTTTGGGGCTACCTCGAGGTAGCCCCTTCTGTGGATGACCACCCCCCTTGTTTTTAAGGCTACCTATAGGTATCCCCTTCTGTGGGCGACCCCTAACACTGTTGGGGGACCTTTTTTTTTGCTACTTTGAGGTATCCTCAACTATAGGCAACCCCTGTAACACCCCAAATTTCGTTATTATTTATTTAATTATTTAATTGCGAGAATTTGTGATTTATTAGTGAATATGTGGTGTATTGTTGAATATGAAGTGTTATATGTTGTGTTGTGGGGTAGTATTAGATTAAAGAGATAATAAGAATTATTTATATTTTAGATAATTAGTTTTAATTATTTAGAATTATTTTTAATAATTAAATAGAGATAATATTTGGTGTAGAGATGTTGAAGGCGTAATGGTAATGTTGTGTGGAGTAAGTGAGCGCAATAATGGAATAACATAATAGGAGTCAGAGGGGTAAGAATGACAAAAGGGGAGACTTGGAGTTTTGTGTGTTCATTCTGTACAATCGTGACTTTTGGAGAAAAGTGAGAAGCGACTAGGGCACTGAGAGAACAGAAGAGGAATTCATTCTGTAGAGCTTGAAAGAGATTAATTTATTGCTAGTAACTAAGATAAGGGGTTTAATCGTGTTTATTGTAGTTGATATCAGGTTAAGGTGTTGGTAGGTTTGTGTTTTGTGTGATGATTTTGGTGAGAATTGATGAAATTGATGAAAATCATGTGTTGAATGAATATTTGATGAATGTATGATGTTAGTACCTCTAAATAAGTGTTATAATATGTTATAAATGTTACATAATCGCAGGATTTTGAATTCTGAAACTGGGACTTTTTACATAATTGAATTCAGAGGTTCGGAAGGCCTCCAACTGCGAAAAATCACAGAATGAGAAGTCTTGTCCCACAGACAGCGCCCCAGCAATGTCGGGCGATGAAGAAGATATGTGAGTGACATTAGCAGCTCCAGGCGATGCAGAGGCGATGCAGTCTGATAACAATGTTCAAAACATCGTAACTTGAGTTTTAGGAGTCTGTTTGATGCGTCGTTCGAAGCATTGAGAAGCTGATGTGATGAACCATATTATGATTGAATTATATGAGTGTTTTGATGCATGATTACAGTATCTATGTTTTTATGAGATTGATTTATTACATGTTGCTGTACTATGATGTGTTACTTTAATGATAAACATGATGTTGATTATGATGTTTTATTATGGTGATTTGTTAATGATGTTGTTGTGACGTAAATGACGTGATTCATGATGATGATATAGTGATATGTGTGTGTGCAAATATAATATATTCTATTTTGATAGTTTTATGATGGTTTATGATGTTAAAATACAATAATTTGGTGTAGGTAATGAGTATTAGTATATGTTGTTGTTGTATGATAAAAACATGTTGAATTCTATGCATTTTTTACTGAGATTGTATTGGAATCGGAATGGATTTTGGGACTGAACTGGTGAAGGATAGCAGCTTAGAAGTTGTTGTCAATAGGCCAGCCCCAATTACGCCGTCGGGCGACGCTACTTCGACAACATAGCGCCAGGCAAGAGTCTGGCGGTGAGATTTAGAAAATGACACGCTCTTGGAAAATAAGTGAAGCGCCTCAGCTTCGTCGGGAAAATGTGAGGCGATGAGGCAGTGTCGTGTGGTCACATGCATCGTCAGGCGGTACTCGATTTTCCAGTCTGCTTCAACGGGCGAGCAGCATGCGAGCAGACTGGGGTTGAATTATTTTAAACACTTTGAAAATCCATAACTCAATCTGTAAATGTCCAATTGATGTGTGGTCCAGATTGTTGGAAAGTTGGTTCAACATACTTTCTCTTAAAAATATTTTTTTAGTACCAGAATTCCAACTATTTAACGCGCAGACGGTTGTTTCGTACAGTCGAGTTATGTCATTATATAAAATGCATGCAAATGTTTTGGGTAATTGATAACTGGTGATGTTCTATGCTTAATGATAGTAATGATGTTGTTGTGCAATTAATTAAATGACTTTGATGTTGATGTGATGTGATGAATGTTACTTGTAGTGACGTTTGATGACGTGTATGGTAACTTTATATATACATGCTATGATTATGTGATGATGATGATGATTATTATGTGATGATGATTGTGTGAAGAATGTTATTATGATGTATGTGATGATACTGTGATGATTTCACGAATGATGATGTGTTTTAACTAGCTGCGGTCATGTGTTATTATGTTGTTGTGCATCATGCATTCATGGTATATGTTAGGATATTGGTCCAGTGATATTGTTAAGACAATTGGTCTAGTGATGTTAATAGGGAATTGGTCCAGTGACGTCCTCAATTCTATAGTATGGGTTGAGTATAATATTGTGAAGTGTTCCAGTTCCAAGAATAATTGATCCTATAGTGGGTATCTTTGGAGGAAGATGACTTGGTCATCAATGAAATTTGGTATCACATGCATGAGTTAATATTGTTGCATTAACATTCTATGTGACATTGCATAAAATTGTTGATAAATTGTGAATGTTGAATAATTGTGAACTATGTGATTATGTGATGTCTTAGACGATGAAAGATGTATAAATGATGCTTTGATAATGATTGTTGATTAAGTGATTTGATGATAATTGTCAATTAAGTGATTTGACGATGTTGTGAATTAAATGGTGTTTCAGTAATATATGACGAAGATGTGTATCTGTTATTGTGATATAAATGTGTGAGTATAATACTTCGTAAATGATGGTGTGTGGATTTCATGATAATGTTGTTTGTATCTACTATATTATTTCCTTATATCTTTTGTAATGAATTGCGATTACTCACCCTTTTTGTTTGAATGTTACCTCCACATGGGTAACACGCAGATTCTCAGGAGTAGCTCGTAGAAGCATTAAAGATATCTTTGGAGTTATTTATTTAATTTTATATTGAATAAAAAGGGTCTTGCTATGATATGTAACATTTGGGTTTGGGGAACGTTTGAATTGAACCTTGTGTTCCTTTTATTGAAATGATGTATAAGTTGTTTTTAACTGTTTAAGTTGTTATGAATCATGACTTATGGATGATAGAGTATGACGATATTTTCTTTGAGAAATTATAATGAAACTATGTTTAGACAATGAATCTACTGCGAAGTTTGTAGCTATGTGTTGATGTTATTGAATAATTAATTATTTTAAGTTTGAAAACTCGTGTTACGGAGCAAGATATTTGTTTTAAGATGTTTTATGAAGCATGTGACACCCTTGTTGGTGCCTTACTATGATTTAATTATTAAATTATTCGTGAATAATCGTTGGGGTTTAGAAGGGTGTTACATTAGTGGTATCAAGGTCAGGTCGACCCGTCCGACCAGATTGTTTAATGATGTTTGTTCCTTAGTACACAACATGTGTGTGAAACACTGTTGGTACTTTCTTGTTTTTCTAAATGTTTGTCTGCAGGCGTCAGTTTGAAACAAGTGGGGGAAAAACTTTTACTTCTCTGAGATGTTTCAGGTATGAGAGTTGGTGCAGTATACCGCTGAATTGCGAGAGTGCAAGGATTGCTGGAGCTATGTTGTTTCTCAAAATTGAAAGGAGCGTAGAATTCGTGATTTTTGTCTATAGGTCAAGTTGGGATGTCTTTGAGGGAGAACGATCAGGTATTGTTGATGTTTGCATCTCGGGGAATATAGAGCAATGTGATGGCTAGTAATATACCATTGTTGCATGATTCCTGATGTTTTTCCTAAAGATATTTGCGACTTGCCTCCAGAGTATGGATCTGAGTTTGGTGACAGTAGAGAACTAATGTTTTTATCTGCTAAGCAAGTAGGATAATTATTGGGATATGAGTCTCAGATGTTTGCATGTATGTGACAACAGTCGAATGAGGTCGTGTGTGGATTACCGACAGTTGATCAAGGTAATGATTGAAATTAAATATCCACTTCAAGGGATTAACGAATTAATGGACCAACTGGTAGGCGAGTATGTCTTCAGTATAATCAAATTGAGGTCAGATTACCTTCAGATTCGTGTGAAGGATGAGGATAGTTAGAGGGCAACTTTTAGAACTTGGTGTAGACATTATGAATATTTAGATCAATTTGTTGCGGTGTTTATTGAAGACATTCTGATTTAATCTAAGTCAGAATAAGGGCATGTTGAATGTTGTGATTTGAATTACAGTGTCGAAAGGGAAGAAACTTTATGCTAAGTTGTCAAGGTGTAGATCATTGTTTGAGGATGTGAGTTTTCTTGAGCATGCTATTTCAGGTGATGGTATCTGTGGATCCATCCAAAGCAGATGCAGTTCTACATTGAGAGACTCCAAAGTCGGTTAGGGAGACTAGAAACTTCTTTACTTAACTGGTTATTATCGCAACTTGTTTGAAACGAGACCAAGTATGATATGTTGTTAATGAATGAATTGAGGGAATAAGATGTTTGATATTAGGCAAGATGTGAAGATATTAGAGAAGCGCATGGAGATGCAACTTATATCGAGTAAGAATGATTAGAGTGACAATAGCTTTTGAGAAAAAGAGAGGTAATGGTAAAGGAAATTGTGGAAACAATTGTAAACCTTAAAGGAGATTAATTGGACCATGATGCTTTAGGTAACTTTGAGCATAAGTTTTAAAGAAATTCTATTATAGTTTAGTAACGATGGTTTATGTACCATCATGGCTGTCAGCTACCTATTGACAAATTGAGAAACTGATCATCATTAATCTCTTGTTGATAGTAGACGGGATCGTGTCGGATGGGATAAACTTGTCTTGCCAGCTTGATGGTGTGTAAAGTGTTTTACATTCTATCGAGAGGATAGTCGTTCACCATTTCGGGTGAATCTAATGGGAAAATGACTAAGAAAGAGTTGGGATTTATTGAACGGTTCAAAGACTTGAGGTTGTATGCGAGCTAACGCCGCATAATGGAAGGTTGAAGTTATCAAAAGTGAACAATAATTTTCTGGTGGATATTAAAGAGAGTCGGGAGTTACATGTGAAACTTATGGATCTGATAGTTGATGAAAATCAAAGTGAGAACAACGACTTTAAGGTAGATGATCAGAGTGGCGCAGTTGAAGCGTGATGTGGTGTAGTTCGTTATGCATGTGTGACTTGTTAGGAGTAAAGGGTTAAGCTTCAGAAGCCTACGGGAATGATGCAAACCATTGAGAAATCTAGAATAGAAGTGATAAATGAAAAGTTTATATATTATTCGAGTCACTACCATGTCAATAGATGTATCGAGTTACATGTTAAATTGATAAATTGTAGCAAGGTTGTACTAATGTTGTGTGTCAATATTATCGGCATTATGGTTATGTTGATGTTCTTATGACAGTATGCATGTGTGATGAAATGATAGAGACAACGTTTGTGTCGTGGAACTCTACGTTCTTAAACTATGTTGTTGCCTCATTGCAAGGGTTCGAGTTCGAGTAGCTCATGTTCAAGAGTGAACCAGATCCAAGGATAATGGGACAAGGAGTGAAATGAACATGTGCGTTCATAACTCGGTAGCATTGCATCTTGTTGGATTATTATGGTTAACAATGTGGAATGTTGATTGGTGGTATTCAAAATGTTGTCAAACATGGCGTGGGAGTTGGAGAGAAGGATGAGAGAGTCATATCCGACTCTGTTTTTCTCAGGTAATTTTCGAGGATGAAAATTCTTTAAGTGGAAGAGATTTATAACACCCCAAATTTCATAATTAATTATTTAATTAATTAATTGCGAGTATTTGTGATTTATTGGTGAATATGTGATGTATTGTTGAATATGATGCGTTGTATACGTATACGTTGTGTTGTGGGATAGTAATAGATGAAAGAGATAATGAGAGTTATTTATATTTTAGATAATCAGTTTTAATTATTTAGAATTATTTTTAATAATTAAATAGATAATATTTGGTGTAGAGATGTTGAGGGCGTAATGGTAATGTTGTGTGGAGTAAGTGAGGGCAAGAATGAAATAACATAATAGGAGTCCAAGGGGTAAGAATGATAAAAGGGAAGATTTGGAATTTTGTGCGTTCATTCTATACAATCGTGACTTTTGGAAAAAAGTGAGAAGCAGCTAGAGTATAGAGAGAAGAGAAGATGAATTTATTTTGTAGAGCTTAAAAGAGATCAATTGATTGCTAATAACTAAGGTAAGGGGTTTAATCACATTTATTATAATTAATATTGTGTTAAGGTGTTGGTAGGTTTATGTTCTATGTGATGTTTTTGATAAGGAATGATAAAATTGATTAAAATTATGTGTTGAATGAATGAATGAATCTTTGATGATTGAATGATGTTAGGACTTAAATAAGTGTTATAGACTATTATAAATGTTATGTAATCGCAGAATTTTGAATTCTGAAATCGAGACTTTTTACATAATCAAAACATATTCATGCTGTTAACTTGGATAAAATCACGAGGCCAAAGAACATTGGAGGACTAGAATTGAGGAATCTTGTATCAAATAGAGCTACTTTCATGAAGTTTGGTTGGAAACTTATTAGTGGTGGCAACAGTCTATGGAGCCAGGTGCTCAAGGGAAAACATGGTCGAGGATAGCGATTCTAGCTTGTGGAAGAAACATTGGAAAGGATTGGAGTTGCATGAAGTCCTTTATAAACTGGGATATTGGAAATGGTAAGATGAGAAATGTGTGGACTGATGACTGGTTACTTTCTGGAATCATTATGGATGATGAAAGAATTTTTGACTTGAGCATAGCAGAGCTGGTGCCTGATAATGGTGATTGGAATTGTGACTGGCTCCAAAGTTTTCTCCCTCAAGACACTGTTGAGGAAATCCTAGCTATTCCTCATAAGATAGTGGCATGGATATCTGTCAGTAGAAAGGATCTAAACAAGGAGAATTTTCTGTTAAGGATGTGTATCAGGTGTTGAGCCCTCATAACAGTAATACTGTCCATGACACAGTTTGGAATAAGATTTGGCAGCTGAAGACTCCTGAAAAAACTAGGGCATTTATGTGGCAGGTGAAACAGAACAGTCTCATCACCAACTTGCGCCTGAACAAAATGAACATTGGTGATCCTCACTGTCGCGACGATTGCACAGAGGAAATCGAAATTGTTTTACATGTGTTGAGGGACTGCAGTAATGCGAAAGCTGTTTGGCTCTCGCTTGTTTGAGAGGAATTGTGGTATGATTTCTTTTATGCAGGTTTGGAAGACTGGATGAGGACGAATCTTCAAGATAATCTTGGCCATGGCAGTGCAGAGGATCGAAATGTGCTTTAGGCCACAACTTGCCACTCTCTTTGGTTTTGTCGTAACAAGAGGATGCATGATACCAACTTCATTATGCCGAATGGTTTGGTTGAAGACATTAGGATGAGATATCAGGATTGTAAGTGGAGCTATGAATTGCAAAGAAAAGTCTGCATTACAATCTCAGCACATGGCTCACATCAGTTGGAAACCGGCGCAAGAGGACTTCATTACTCCCAATGTGGATGGCGTTGCAAAGAGCAGTGGCAGAGCTGGTTGTGAGGAACGTGGATTGGAGGATTTTCCAAGAATATTGGAGTATGTAGCGCCTTTATTGCAGAATTGTTGGAAGAGGTTTTTTCAGGATTGAGGTTCAAACAGATAACAAAACAAGAAGCTCCCAAAGAAGGCAATGGTTTGTATAAGCAGATTCAACATTGTTTTTTGGAGGGGAGGGAGGTTCTCGTCTCCTATGTGCATTGCGAAGCCAACCAATGTGCTGATGCTCTGGCCAACAAAAGTTTACTTCACGGTTTAGGTCTCCATGTTTATGAAGATTGTCACGTCCATCGAGCTTATTAGTATAATGTCTAGTGATATTGTGGGGGTTCCTATTCCCCATTTTGTTTTCGATTAGTTTCTTGTTTTCTTGGGCCTTGGCCCTCCTGCTGCAAAAAAAAAAGGCTTGTCATGACTTGCCTGACTTCATTCCTAGAGTCTTGAATTCAGTCTGAACTCCTTAAGCTATTCTGCATTGCATACTAAATGTGTTTGAACATGGAAAATATTACCTCCAAGATAAATAGATCAATGCTTTGAAAATATATTGGCCTTAATTAAAATCTTGAAACTTCAATGCATCTGATTTCAACATATTGTTCATCTGTCAACATAAGTTCAATAGCTGGTTCTGCTACAACTGATTCAAGATGTCAGTTTTAATATAAATCAGGAAATTTTCTGTTCACAGCTGCTGCAAAATACAAAGCAATTAGTAAATAAATGACCATCAATTCTCTTCAAGAGACAATGTATGATTATTATAAGTTCTGCTTAATTTGACTTTCTTTAACGTAGGTTCAGAACATAACCGGAGGCTTATTGTGATAGTGATAGGTAAGAACAATGAACAACATCACTTTTTATGATACCAGCGTTTCTCATCCCACATTATAGTGGCGTGAATTTTTCTTCAAAAATAATGACTGATAATACTTTATTTTGTCTTTGATAAATTCAAGTGCTGCAGGATTTGGAATAACAATGTTCTTTATAATTATTATAATTAGAATTCACCTTAAAAGGGGTACAGGTAGACAACAAAATATTTTCAGGAGAAGAAAGCTTGTTGAGTACAATGTGGATGGCTTTTATGCCAAGAAGATATAGTTATACACAAGTAAAAAGATCACCAACTCATTTCGAGAGAAATTAGGCCAAGGAGGTTATGGTATTGTGTACAAAGCAAGTGTAAGCAATGGTCGTCAAGTCGTAGTGAAACTTATAAACGAGTCAAAGGGAAATTGGGAAGCATTCATAAACGAAATTGCTAGCATTAGAACATCACACTTGTGTCACTCTTAGGTTATTCTTATGAGGGGAACAAAAGAGCACTAATATGAGTTCATGCCAAAGGTTCATTGGGTAGCTTCATCTATAAAGGTGAATTTCCTAATGCTATTTGTGATTTTGATTGGAACACTCTGTTCCAAATTGCTAGAGGACTAGAATACTTGCATCAGGGACTAGAGTACTTGCATCAAGGATGCAACTCAAGAATTTTGAATCTTGATATCAAATCCCAATACATTATTTTGGATGCAGATTTTGGCCCAAAAACATCTAATTTGGGTTTGGCCAAAATATGTCAAAGGAAGGATAGTATCGTGTCAATACAAGGGGCATGAGGAAACTATAGGATATATGGCACCCGAAATATTTAGTAAAGCATTTGGTGGAGTTTCTTGGAAGTCCGATGTGTACAGTTATGGAATGCTGATTCTTGAGATGATAGGAGGAAGAAAGAACTATGACACTGGAGGTTCATGTACTTCTGAAATGTATTTTCTAGATAGAATTTATAAAGATCTTAAGCAAGGTAATACTAGTAACACACTTTTAAATAGTTTGACAATCTCAAAGGAAGAAAATGATATGGTTAGAAAGATTACTTTGGTGAGCCTATGGTGCATTCAAACAAATCCATCAGATAGTGATAGAAATGCTACATGGACCACTTTCATCAGTGCAATATCCTCCAAAGTCGGTCTTGTTTTCTCCTGAAATGCCATTTGTCCTGAGACAAATTCAATTACAGTATCAAAATAATTGTTATATACTTCTATCTATGAATCAAATTATTAGCTCCAGAACTTCTGAAATTGATTAATTAACGTGTAAAACTGTTTGTGGCATACAGTTATGTATGAATTAGTTGAAATTCATAATCAATTTCAGATTGTTGTAGTGATTGCTACTGGCATATTTTTTGTATTCATATAACAATCTTATTATTTCTGTTGTGAATTCAAGTCATGAACCATACTTGTCTATAAACTAATAATGTATGACAAATAAATATATTAAAAAATTAAATGTTCACCAAAATGTAAGGTGTTAAAAAAATGTATGACAAGTAATCGCTAAATAACAAAAGATATGATACCTTTCTTACAGCATGATGATAGTTATGCTGGATGTATACCATTAAAATCAAATAAATTTAAAAACTTTACAACGCAATGGAATTCATAGAATCACATTCCATGTTTTTAAGAGATGTCCACAGGAACATGAGCAAACCATTAATTTCTCCTAACCTAACAAGTAATAACGACTAATTTCTTTATGGTTTGCTTTTATTTTGAAGCAAAATAGAGGCAATTTCTTCTAATCATAATCTTGAAAATGAATAAATCCCGGGAATGAATTCATCACCACCAAGAAACAGGGCCCAAACCATCTTGATCTAATGATCCCTGTAAAATAGACATTAAAATCAGTCCACTGTCAATCTCCAATGCTTGTTTATTAGGATTTAATCTATCTTCTATACATCGCATATCAATATGGTAAGCAGTTCAAACTCGGTTTCTTTAATTGGTTTGTTGATGAAGCAACCGATGAGTTTCGGTTCATAATTAAGAGATATGCATGAACCAGAGAAATGAAGAAAGTAGAGGCCAAAATGGGGAACAAGAAATACTTACACTAACTAACATTGGAGCAAATGGCTTTGATTCTTTTGGTTGCTCAACTGGAATTGGAGGGTAACTCACACTTTGAACTTGGAATTTGATCTGCCATGTTGGTAACCAAAATTTTGTTTCATGCTCGTTGGCAAGGCATACAATTGAGATGAAAGGAAAATGAGTCTAACCTCGTCAGTATAATTAATACTAAATGATGAATCAATATCTTCACCATAATCCCAAAACCATGTGCCTTTGTTTTTGTTGCTGTAAATATCACCAAAATAAACACATGATGTTTAGCTACATGATGAGAGGGGGTTTTGCACGGAAAAAATAAAAGATCTTATCTGGATATGCTTTAGTATTATGTTCATATTTCATCCCAAAAGTAAAATTGGATAAAAGCAGCATTACCTATTTTCAGGTTCATAGCGGTTTGGATTGGGCATGTGATGAGTAGGAATGTAAATGTCGTCAAAGAATCCAATGGATACTGTCAATCAAAAATTCATAATTACTAAACATATAATATCTTAAAATGCATCTAAAACTTGATAATCATTGATATTTTCAGAGGATGCAGATATTGGATAGCACTGTAACATAATGCAAATAGTAGGTTATTGTCAGTGTCAAAACAACAAGAGAATTTACAAAAACCAGATTGATGACAGTTCAACTAGCAGGGTCACACACTCACGCTATTATTGTCTAGAAACTCTGGATAGGATTTAACATCGACTCACGCTATTAAGAATGAATGAATCGTCCTATTCAAATAAAAAGTGAGGTAAAAAAACAATAATACGGGCAGAGTACAAACCACAAGTTTTATTTTTCTCATCAGAAACTAAGTCTAAATCAAAAATGGATATCTAACAAGTAGTATGAAAATAGAGGAACAAGCTGAAAATTGAATACATACAGCGCAAGCCATCAGCATCAGATGAAACAAGTTTTCCAGTAATAATCTCCCCCGGAAATGGACGAAACATAATCAAATTAAATACCACCTGCCAGATATTCCAGAATACGGTTATTGCATAGTAAAAAAAAAAACAATGACACAACTTTCTGCATCAATCAACAAAAGACTGCCTGCCAAGTGCATTATCAGAAAATTGTAATGAGGAAAGAAAAGAAAGCGCATAATTTCTGCAAGTCTGAAATTTCCAGCAAATGACTTATTACAACATAATAGCAATGCATCAAAGTTGTGCCAATAAATAGAAAAGTTCGACACAACCCATAAACACGTACCAGGTAGGTCGGAGCACCGTCACCAGGGAAGATAGAGCCGCCCTCCATGGATACGATATCATAAACAGATACACAAAGGCCGAGGTTTGCAATTACCTAACATGATTAAAGAAACACAAAACGCAGCCCGCTGAAATAAGTTAAATAAATACTATACAATGGGTTGTAAGAAAATGAAAATGAAAATGTTAGCAACAAAAAACCTTATCCAAGAAAAGCCTCTCAAGCTCCGTGTGTATGGCTTCTCCAATGGGAAGAGCGAGAAGAGAAGGAGGCAAGGTCAATTTATGCTCAATCTTACTGAGATAAAACATTGACGCTATACCCTGTTAGGAAGTGCTATCCGGAAGAAACAGCTCTGGGGATAAAAAACGACATGAAATACAAGGAACGTAGATGAATACGGTATATACCCTTAAACTACAAAGCTTCAAAAAAATTACTAAACCCTTAGAATTTAGCTGGAATTTTGCGTTAGTGTTGGATTCATTAAGAAAAATAAGGAATTTCAAATTTGACCAACGAAACTGCAGCATTGCTAATAAGCAATAAGTGAAAAGGGAACAAGAGAAAGGAAGCACCTTTATGGAATTGGCGGTGACTCGAAAGGAAGGATCGTGGCCGGCAAAGATGGCGGCGTTGGGTGAATACTTGTTCCGGTAGGTGATGTAGACGACAACTTACGAATGCAGAGCAGAGCTTTGGGAATTAGGGTTGTGTTGTGCGGCTGTGAAATTTGGGCGAAATTGGAATATAGTTACCGGTTTTTTTGGTTTTGATAAATGGGCCACCAGTTTTTAAAATGTAGTTTTGGGTTGGATTTTAAAATATAAATCAATTTGGATACTAATTCAGTTTGTGGTTATTGGTTTTTTTGCACAGCCCTGTTTATGATTATTTATGATATAAGAATACCTTGAAAGTCTCCAGAGTTTGTGTTGAGGTGGATTCCACCCTTTTATAAAATTTCCATGATGAAGTTATTTGTTTTGAATCAAGAGACTTAAAAAAAGAGTAAACCGCAATAATGAATATGTCTTGAAACATACTCAAGGAACAGAATTATGAGATGGTATCACTTTCTTTCTTCAGTTCTTTGTTTTGTGCTCTTTGAAACTTTCTTCCTATTCATTCTACCATATTGCTTTGAACAAGACGTTATGCTGATTCGGAGTGTTTCTCCTTAGAATTTTCCAGCTCAAGTTTCGTCCATAATTTAGCTAGGTTTTTCACATTCGCAGAAGCCACTCATTCTCCATTTCCATGGTGCGTTTCCGCTTTCACTCCTTCACTTATTCGAATTCACTCCTTCTTAAATTATTGTACCAATGAAATTTTGTGCATGAATAGGTAGTTACTTTTTGCTACGAATGTATAGATATTCGGTTCTGAATTACCAGTTTATGCTTACAAAGTTTGCAATATACTGCCTAATATGAAAGTTGAAAGTTAACAATCAAATATACATGTTATAGTTGAAACATTAACAATAAAAGTATATTGTGAGCAATTACATGGACATGTTTAGCAATCGTCTAAGAGCGCTCAAACAGTTTGATCTCTCTCAGTCGAATTTCCAAACACCAATTATTTAATAACCATAACAAAAATACAAAAATTTCTAATGATATGTAAACTAGACCGATTCTATTAGCCTAGTACTTTTATTAATTCTGTAACATCTTTGAAGTTATTGCAACTTGCAAAAGTTTTTTTTTTCCACTTCATTTTTTCCTTTTAAGAACTCCAACAACATGTTGTGCTGTGCAATATGCAATAGCCTGAACAGTGACCATTGGATTCACACCCAAAGCTGTGGGAAACACACTTGTATCTGCAAGATAAAGACCCTCAACTTCCCATGTTTCTCCCATTTGGTTCACAACCGATTCCTTAGGATTAACGCCCATACGACAGCTCCCCATCTGATGTGCCGAGCATATGGGCGTCGAAAGGTCGGTTAATGGCCTTGAACTTTCTTCCTTCACAAATTTCTCGAATTCATTATAGCTCACTTTCTTAACATTTAAGCTTCTTCCCTTATTATTGTGTGTCCCGATTTCTTCCGCTCCAGCTGCTGCCAGAATTCTCAGCACCTTCTCAATTCCTTTGCTTAAGTTGTCTTTGTCGATGTCTTTTATCTGATAACTTATGCAGTTTTGCGAATCAACAGTTCCTGATCCTTGATCCCTTGCCAGGGCGAATACATGAGCTGTTCTTGAAAACTTGCGCATTCGATCTTTTATATCCAATCCAGAATTCCACGGCATCAGAAGTGAGAATAGGCCTGGATGCAACGAAGGCGTTTGGATCACTGCCCCATATCCGGTTCTCTCAAAGTCTGCAACAACTGTAGACATTGCTGTCATAATCCCTCCTTCATAGCTTTTCTTATGTTCCTCTGGCCATAACTCGGGCGAAGAAGGTGAATCAGGGAAATAGCCCCAAGCCATTGTCACGGGATGAAGACGCAAGTGTCTCCCAATGTTTTCGTTTTTCAAACCACTTCTCTTGAGTAATGGTGGAGTACGGAGTGCTCCACAGGCTACAATCGTGACCTTAGATTCAACCACACACATTTCCTTTCTACCATTGTAGTCAATTTCAAACGCAACTCCTTTAGCCTTTTTTCTGTCTCTTCCTTTCTTTTCTCCGTGCAAGATTTGTATAGCCTCACAACTAGGCAGAATCGCTCCATTACCCGATTTTACCACGTCCACAAGCCATGTTTCTAATGTACCCTTCTTCTTTCCATCCTTGCATCCCAAGCAACACCAACCACAGTAGTGATCAGGTGGAGCATTCCTCGGAATAGTACTAACGGGATACCCCATTTCATGACACCCTTTTCTCAATACCGCGTTATTAAATCCTTCCTCTTCAATATCAGATTGGACCTCCATCTTCTCGCACACAACATCTAGTGCTTCTTTGTATAATCTACTTTCAAACAATTCTAGCTCGTGGCGATAGCACCACTCCATGCATACATGGGGAGGGGTTTTGATGCTGGCTGACCAGTTGATTGCAGACCCTCCGCCAACTGTCGAACCTGCTAGTATTAGTACAGACATATCGTCTGTCGCGACCAAACCATTCGAGAGATACATTTGTTCCATCGCTTGTCCTTCAAGAAGCGAAAGATTGTTCCTAGCAAAATAGTTTCCTTTCTCCAATACCAATACTTTGTAACCACTTTTTGCTAGTACTCCCGCTATCACACCACCTCCTGAGCCAGAACCAACAACTACTGCATCACATTGAATAACTAGAGAAGGAGATGAGACAGTAGAAGCTTTAATCTCTGGAGGAGTGACGGATACAGGAAATCCAATTCGTCTTAGAGAATCTGCAATAATGTCATGCGGGGAGTTCATATGGACGAGTCCTTTATAGAGTGGTCCAAAAACCTCTTCATCTTTATCATTATCCCCATTCTCTTCTTTTTTCGATGTTTTATGTAAAATGTTTTTCTTCTTCTTCTGCACTTTGAACTCTGGATCAGGTCCACTATATCCAATTGCCTTCCATGATAGGTTGTTTTCTTCTTCATCTATCTGAAAATGAAAAATTTCTTGCATAATGAGTACGCGGTCCGAAGCAATCATAAATACATACTTTGAAGTTTGAAGGCACCAAACCATAAAGTGCAAATGCCAATCAGAAAGCCTCCATTAATACCAAATTAAACCAACAGTATTATTTTTTCAAAATTGTTCAAACATGCACTACATAGTAATAATTCAGTAGTACAGAACAGAACAGTAGCAAAACTTATTGATGATCAAAAAAAGGAAAAGACAGTGAAAGAAGCTGAAAGCATTCAATGCATTTAACAAAGAAGTAGTAGTATAATTTACCTGAGTAAAAAAGACGAAGAGAGTGAGAAGCTTTATGGTTCTGAAAAGCATCCTAAGTAGACCAAAGTAACTTTGAGACCAACCCTGCAATATTTTTTCGCGTTTCTCAGGCGGCAAGTGAGGGTAGCTATGGAAAAATGGAAACTTTGTAGACAGACATGCAGCACCACACAATATCAATGTGCCAAACCATGTGGACAGTAACCATAATGATAACATAAATAACCATGTACTTGGATGCTCCAATTTCTCACTCAGCAAAACTCCTAGCTACAAATTATAAAACCAAATAATTAACTACACCGAAAATACGACACGGTCACTAACATGTTTACATCAGTAACAATTTGAAATAAAGGAATAAATTAAACTTAATGATGTGTCATACATACACAAACACATTTTTTCAGAGGTCCCAATGCGACATAGTTGACTTCACATGGTAAATAATATATTATATAGTATATGCTTTAATTAGAGTAGTTGCTACTTCTCCCTTTAGCATTAAATTTTGTATGGTGGAATGTGAATAACAGAGACTGGACATGCATGAAATTTTTTGGCTGACCCAGTGGTTTAATGTTTTCATACAGTTCTTAAAAAATAAAATTTTACACAAATTAAAATGTCATTTAATTAATGTGTATATGTATCAAAATGTTTTTTTTTTTTTATATTTATCATTAAATGTTTATAAATTTTTATTTTCAGTATAAAGAAATAAAAAACTCATGAAAAGTGTAATTAGGAAAAATATATATGATTAATACCATATATTTATAAATGTGTTGATTTGAAACAAAATAAAAATACCAAAACCACCAAAATTTTGAGATGGAGTGAATAATAAATTTTCTACAGTGTACTGTCAATGTGGTGATCAATCAGTTTTCAGCAATCAAGTGAATATGCAGAAAGAAAGGGGAATAACAATAACCTGAAAGAGATCCATTACTTCTCAATTAAGAATATATAGAACAGAATTGGTTAATCTATGATTTCATCACAAAAACTATTCTCATATTTCAAATTAATACAAATAGCTAACCTTAATATTTATCAAGAAATGTTTTGAAGATATTTACTAACCAAAAATATTGCAAACATCTAGCTACTTTTTGTTTTCTCATTCAAAGTAAAATTTGAAGAATTATGATTGCATGCAAGGAGAATTAAAGAAAAAAAATTAAACTGACATTAAACTTTAATTAAGGGAGTATTTGCATTTGCATGATCTTTTCATAAATAAATGATGAAGATAAGAAAAACGAAAAGAGAGGAGAATACGATCAGAACGGGGTTGGAATCACTTGATACCAGAACTGACAGAACTGACAGAACTGACATCCGAACCAGATTAGTCGGCCGGATACTACTGGCATGAAAACCAAAAAAAGAAAAAGAGAGAAAAACAAAAAGTTGCAATGATCCTACATGTTCAGGTGTGCCAGCCATGGAAGCTGAAGTCTGGTAGAATTTGTTGACAGATTCATCAGAGGAACCAACAATGTTTCTGTCATTGATTGAAGGCAAGAGAGTATCACAAAGAGCAACAAGAGACTTCATTTGTCTTGAAGATAAAGAATTTCTAAGGCTTTTCTTTTGTGGTTGTTGGTTTTCACTGCTCTCTATGTCAAATCCACCAAGCTCAACAACAGTGTGAACTTTTGCTTCATTTCTGCTAATACTCTCTCTATTGTTGTTCATCTCCATACTTGAATTGTTTTTGTTTCTCATTTCTATTACCAAAGCTATTTATATATGTATAAATGGTTCGTTTGGTGCATTAAAAGCATATAAAATAAAATAGAAACGAAAATTGTATTATTGAAAATAATGACAGGTCCAACCTATAATTAATAAGTTTTTATAAATATTCTTATAAAAATCGTTTTAATAAATATTATATTTTTTCCTATTTAATAAAATATCACATTTCTTTAATAATTTTTTATTATTATAGAATTTCTTGTTTTACTAAAAATAATGAAAGGCTGTCTTTATCCAAATAAATGATCATAAATTAAATTGAATAGAGTTTAAGGAAGTCATTATTGAGTAGAAGAATGTAAAAGTAAGAGGTTATGAAATCTTGTTAAACTAATTTTGCTAAAATTGTTTTTCTTCCTTTACATTCAAGTATTTTTCTTTAGTTTTTAAGAAGTAACCTAATAAGACATTTGACAGAAAGAGAAATAAGTTGTTAAATAAATATTTAGTTAAATATTTAACAACTGTGTTCCCAAAAATAAAAAAGTCTTATCTTTATAAATATTAAATTGCACAGAAGAGAGTAAAATGGAAACCGTTGTAGCATAGAGGAGAGTAAAATGAAACGGTTATGTAATCTCATAAAATCAATTTGATTAATTTGCTAAAATTGTTAATTTTCACTAATTTTTATATTTTATTTTGTTTAATACCCTACTAAGCTGAATTTCAAGTTGACATTGTAAATTTACACTGTTATCTTGCAATTGAATGTCTCTAGAAATATCTAAGAACATTTGATTGAGATTGTAAAAGTTTCTTCTAAGACGAATTCAATTTTGTACATGTATCATTGTTAAATCTCTTGAGAGAGAATTTGCCGCCTTTTAAGTAAAAGGATTACCAAGTTGGTTGGAGATAACCAATTAACTTGATCTGGGCATCTAGAAACTATTATGCGCCCTCTCACACTCTATAAACTGATGACATCGTGATATTTGACAGAGGAGATAACAAGAGTCTATCAATGTTATTACCAACTTGTTCAATAATTATGTTGCTTGCTCTGAAATTTTTTGTAATACTTCTAAATATATGATTTATGTAGGTGGAATGTCAACTAATAGACATAGAAGATTGTCTGATCTGCTTGGTTTCACTATTGCTTATCCTCCTTTCGTGTATCTGGGTCTTCCTATTTTCATTGGAAGAGCTAAAGCTTCTCATTTCCAATTCATTGCTGATAAAATTAGGATCAATCTAATTGTTCGAAAAGGTAGTCTTCACTTTATTGTTGGACGTCTTCAAATTGTTAGATATGTCATCCTTAGCATGTTGATTCATTGCATCTTAGTGTACAATTGATCTGCAAGTATAATTAAAGTTATTGAAACTTGGATGAAAATTTTTATATGGAGTGGGAATTTGGATAAAAGAAAAGTGGTAGCTACTGCTTGGAGTTCTTGTTGCAAAGGCCTAAAGAAAGGTGGATTGGTTTTAAAAGTTGTCGAAGTTTTCAATCATGCCTCAAACCTGCATCTCTGTTGGAATTTCTTCCAAGCCGAGAATAGTTGGTCCACCATTCTAGCAACTAGGGTCAGAAGAAAAAACATGACTATCAACTATTCTATCAAGTCCTCCATTTGGAGTAGCATCAAGGATGTTTCCAGCACTGTTAAAGATAATTCCAGTTGGTTGATTTACAATGGCAAGTGAACTAATTTTTTGCTTGACCCTTGGCTTGAGGAACTTTTGGCTTCCAAATTCGAAATTGCAAAAATTTTCCATAAAAATCTTACAGCCAAAATGAGTGAGTTAAAAAAAACAAGATTTGAGACATACATGTGAACTTGTTAACTGCTTTTCCTAATTTGCAGGTTTTAGTTTCCAAAGTTCACATTCGTGATAGAGTCAAGGAGGATTAAATTGTTTGGTCAGATTTCAAGAATGGTCTTTTAAGCTTGAAACAAGGTTATAATCTTTTGGATAAACCAAAAGTTTGTGCTTTTTGGAAAAAATTGTAAGACAAAGATTTGATTATGTATATGGTCTTTAGTTTTGATGATAACAATACATAATTTCTTAGAGAATAATTTTGTATTCTAACGGTTTGTCTAGTGTGTATCTTTTGTTAACAGATTCTGACTCTGATAGAAGGGTATATGACGTCATCAGTTTCTGAATCAACACACTCTGACTTTGGCGGGACTCAAATATGTGTTACTAAGAACTAGTCAAGTTTTGGAATGTCTCTAGACAATGATTCTAATGAATGATAGTCTAAAGCTTTTGTGTTGTGACTTTGATTAAATAGCTTTTGAAGACTTCTCAAGCTCTGCTATTATGTGCTTCCAAGTTTTGATATTCTAAAGACCAAAGTTCTAAAGACTCTGAAGACAATGTTCTAGAAAGAATAAGTTCTGAAAACTCTGAAGACAAGGGATCTAAAGATTCTCTTTGATGTTTTTGGTCCTTCTAAGCATGCTTCATCAACACATGTTCTGAATTCTCTGAAGATTAGAAGATAAGATTAAAAAAATTTATGTGAGTGAATAGTACATTGTAAAAGATCAAATGTTTCCACTACTCTGATTATGAGGCGCGAGGATTGTACTATGGGACGATGTTGTCCACCATTCTCACTGACCATTACACAAGAAGACAGCTGGAAATTCAGCATTCCTATTTTATCCTCCAACAGATTTCTTTTTGGCTATAAAATGAAGAATTGGAATAATTGGAAAAAAAAGAACTTTACGCTAAACATTTTGCTGAAACGCTACTCAACTTTCTACTAAATATCTTGTGTAAAGTTTTGTAAAACAAATAACTTTTATTCATTAACTTGCAGGCAAGGAACTTTTGTTCATTCAACTTGCTATTAACATTGTTGTGTTATTTGTTTGTATTTCAACTTGTGTAATCTGTTTCCTAAGAAGCATCCTTATAAATATACTTTGTATTCAACTTTAGAGTTAATAGTCCATTGAGAGACTAGGGTATAGTCATAATTTTTCAAGAAATGTTTTGTAGATATTTACTAACGAGAAATATTGCAAACATCTAGCTACTTTTTGTTTTGCCATTCAAAGTAAAATTGGAAGAATTATGATTGCACGCAAAGAGAATTAAAATATATATAAACTAGCATTAAACTTTAATTAAGGGAGTAATTGCATTTGCATGATCTTTTCATAAATAAATGATGAAGATAAGAAACACAAAAAGAGAAAAGAATGATATCGGGAGGGGGATGGAACCACTTGATGCTAGAACGACCTTCAAACCAGATTAGATGGTTCAGTGGGCCGGATATTGCTGGTGAAAACCAGAAAAAGAAAAGGAGAGAACAACAAAAATATGCAATGATTCTACATGTCAGGTGTTCCAACCATGGAAGCAGAAGTTATGTAGAAAATGTTGATAGATTCATCAGAGGAACCAATAATGGTTATGTCATTGATTGAAAGTATGAGAGTATCACAAAGAGCAACAGATGACTCCATTTGCCTTGAAGATAAAGAATTTCTAAGGCTTTTCTTTTGTTGTTGTTGGTTATCACTACTCTCTCTATCAAATTCACCAAGCTCTACAACTGTGTGAATTTTTGTTTCATTTATTCTAATACTCTCTTTATTGTTGTTCATCTCCATATTTGATTGATTTTTGTTTCTCATTTCTATTTCACTAAGCTAAGCTATTTATATAAGTACAAATGTTTGGTGCATTAAAAGCATATGTAATAAAATGAAAATGAAAATACAGTCCAACCTATAATTTATAAGTTTTTATAAATATTCCTATAAATAACGTTTTAATAAATATTATATTTTTTCCAATTAAATAAAATATCACATTTTTTAAATATTTTTTCTTTCTTTTTTTTTTTACTAAAAATAATAAAAGGCTGTCTTTATCCAAATAAATGATCATAAATTAAATTGAATAGAGTATAAGGAAGTCATTATTGAGTAGAAGAATGTAAAAGGAAGAGGTTATGAAATCTTATCAAATTAATTATGCTAAAATTGTTTTTTTCTTTCTTTTTCATTCAAGTATTTTTCTTTAGTTTTAAGAAGTAACCTAATGACATATTTATCCGAAAGAGAAATAAGTTGTTAAATAAATATTTTCCAACGATCTTCTACCACCACTTACAAAATAATTGAGGTTAACTGCTCAATACACTCTCCCACTAACTTCTCCTCCCACACAATATCCTATACCAAAGACTTCCCCTCTCATTTAGAATCTCCTAACACCATTAGTCGAGCAAGGCTAAGTTAAACTCCTTCAACCTCCTAAGCCCCAAACTACCATTTTCCTTTTACAAACTAATGTCATCTCATTTAATTCAAGAAAATTTTCTCACTTTCTCCTCCCCCTCCCCAAAAAAATGCATTAAAAATATATTCAAGAGAAGATATGATACATGAGGGTGCCTCGAGGAAGGAAAGAAAATAGACTGGAATGGACAACAGGATGAACTTAATGAGAATCAGACGACCCCCATAGAGAGAAAGCGACTCTTCCTCCCTAAAAGCCTTCTTTTGATGCGATGAACCATAGGATACCAAAAATTGAGCTTCCTAGAATCACCACCAATAGGCAGCCCGATATACAAAAAAGGTAGGTGACTATGCTTACAGTTCATAACCAGTGCTGCCTCATGCAGCCAAGATTCAAAGACGTTGACCCCTAAACAACGTGCTGTTATGAAAGTTAATTTTAAACTTGATATAACTTCAAAAATAATCAAGTCCACCTTCAAAGCTCGAACATTAGCCCAACTTTTAACCCCCACTAATAGAGTATCATCAACAAATTGAAAATGAGAAACAAAATTAGTGTTTTAGGCTCGCACTCCATAACCTGTATACATGCTTTTTCCCACTAAAACATTAATCAAGACATGTAACCCTTCAGTTTCTATCATGAAGAGAAAAGGAGAAAGATGATCACCTTGTCGAAGGTCTCTTTCCAACTTAAACTCATCAGTTGGACTACCATTTAGAAGTACAAAAGCATTTACTTTAGACATACATTCCAAAATCTGCTTTTGCCATAGAGTTGGAAAATTAATTTTACTTATAACATCATCTAAATACCGCCAACCCATAGAATCCTTGGCTTTTTCAAAATTGACCTTAAATAATTATAATTATTTTTTCAAACCATGTGCATCATTCACCATTTCATTAGCTATAAGAATGTCATCCAAAATTTGTCGACCTTTTAAAAAAGATGACTGAGACTCACAAATAACACTGCCAATCACTTGCCTCGACCTATTAGCAAGAACCTTAAATAGAATTTTATACAGACAATTAACCAAAGAAATAGGTTGAAAATCCTAAAGGCACTAATGGCTTTCAACTTTAGGAATCAAAGCAATAAAAGTACTATTTATACATTTGGTCAACCAGGCCAAGATTTATTTCATCCGGACCTGGACTCTTAAAATTATCACAATCCCAAATCGCCTGCTTAATCTCAACCTCTGAAAAGGTAGAGTCAATATTGAACCTCCTTCCTAATGATTGATTTAAAAGAAAAATATTTTATCCCTAGCCAATAAACTGTTACTGATTGAAAATGATCAAAAACAATTTTCCTTGCACCATTGACACTCTCTACTCGAAAACCATGAACTGAGATCGAGATGATGGCATTCAACATTCTCCCCAAAGACATAATACTGTGAAAGAATTTTGAATTTACATTTCCCTCCTTTAGCCAATGTAATCTAGATTTTTGCCACTAGATGCTTGAGTGTAATTTGGATAAAGAAAGTAGCTCTGCTTATAGAGAATGCATCTTTCTCAACTCTTCCTCCATTAAATCTTGCTCATCTACTTTAACATCCAAAAAAGAAATACAATATTTAACCGCTTTGATTTTGCCTTATATATCTTGAGTATGATTTTGATGTCATAATTTCAACCTCCCCTTAATCAACTTAAGTTTCTATTTCTACACAAAACCTCCCCATCCATCCACCTGAAAAGATAACCATTGTTCCTTCACAAACTCCTTGTAGTCAGGTAAATTTTCCCAACATTTTAACATTCTCGTTGACCTGGGGTTCCAGTTCTCTTCATCAATAGACATCAGAACATGGTAATGATCAGAAATAGTGCAAGTAAGAGCCACTTGAATACAATCCGACCATAAAGAAACCCAAGCATCCAATAATAAAAAATGATCCAACCAACTCATAGAAAGAACATCCCTCTGATACCACATGAATCTTCTCCTACACAATAGTAAACCAACCAAACCATTATCTTCAATGAACGGATTAAAATGAGTAAAATCCTTCACTCAGTCAATAGTTACCCTACTCCTTCTTTCTTCAATCGATTGAATAACATTAAAATCGACATTCACACACCGGGTGTTCCCCTCATCATCGTTAATCAGCACACTCAAACAATTCCATAGCGATAATCTACCTCTGCTATCCCAATGAGCATAAACATTGGAAATGGCAAACTCATGTCTTGAATATATAAAGCACCCTTTGATATATAAAGATTCTCGAAACTCATTAAAATTTCCACCTTCACCTCATTAGTATTCAATATCGTCAATACACCTCTAGATGCCCCTATAGAACACCAAAAAGAATAGCCCACCTCAGGGGACCCCCATAGATACCTACACACAACCAATTTTGTTTCCTAAACACATACCACCAGTGAACACTTCTCTATAACCATTATATGAACTTCCCTCATTTTCTCCCAACTGCCTAACCCTCTCACATTAAAAGAAACAAGATTCATTATAACCACCAACCTCCCTCACCATAACCACTAAAACACCCTAACTTAAACACCCACCTCAACCCCGATAAATACCTCCCCCTTCTTCTCTCCATCATCTCCTCCCTCCTTCTTAACCCCACCGCCTCTCCCTATTGACAATGAACTGAACATATTAGAACAATCACCATTGATCTTTAACCCAATATATTTTCCTACCTCACAAACATCATCAAAAACCCCCCTTGAGGTTTACCATGTAACGCCATCCAATTTTTCCAATCCTCATTAAAACTTGAAGCCTTTGAATCCACCGACATAGAAAACCCCTCATTTTCCTTAGCCATCGACCTCAACAAACTACTAGAAGTTTTTTTTCTTCCCTTAAGAGAGAAAATTAAATCCTGCTTATCTTTAGTTGATAACCTTGTCACTCTTTTTAGATCAAGAACAAATGATACAAATTTCCTATTATGTGGGTTACATAAGCATATTCCATTCCCCTGCTTATTGTGAATATTTCCATTTTCCTTACCATCAGAATTTAATACCTCCATTGTTTATGTATTTTTGATAAGTTCATAAGTCCAAGGTCCTTGCCATTAATTAGTAGCTTTTAAATTCAGACCTTCCTTATACCGATCATTTTCACCACTTCGCATTTCATTTACATGTATTGACCATTCAATGTGGAGTTGATTCACAATGTTATCAACCAAGGGCACGTCTTCAAACATGCAACCTGGTCCAATATCCTAAGACTCATTGTCCTCCTCACACTCATATTAAAAAGTGTCATCTACTAGGAAAAATTCTAGGCCCTCCACAAATCAAATTGGATATTTCTTCTTGTTAACCCAAAAAGCCTCTACCTCATTTATTTCCTCCACTAGTTTGGTACCAATCAAAATACGAGCATAATCCAACCTCAATTCATAATAGTGCATTCATCGATTTTGAGCAATCTTCCTTTAACTGAAGCAAGTTCCCCAAAACACTTCATATTCCATGAATATAATAATATACTATAACAATGCACCCTCACCCCTCTTTCATAAATCACGTCACTATCCTTTGACTAAGCACAACAATTATACACTAAGGTACTTAAGAAATATTTCACTTAATTAAAAACAGACATTACCTTCGTCTTGCCCGTAAAATACAAGAAAATTTTGTCCCCCCCCCCCCAACAGTTCCACCATAAAATCATGAAACCTAACATTTGAAATAGTTTTTTAAATAACCAAAATTGGAACATGGTTCCAAATCCTAGCTCCTAGACCATTACGGGCGCATTCAATATCTTTAGGAGCAGCCTCATAACTTCTACCCGTCGGTGCCACATCTTCCTTCCCCTCTTTGTCCCCTCTAACTTATTATGATGTCCCTCACTAGCTCTGCCTACGAAGCCACCCTAACATTCCCCTTTAAAATAAAAATTGGATCCTCTTCCCTCTCTTTTTGCCCCTTACTTGCCACACCCTCATTAGTCACCACAATGAGATTTTCTTTTTCTTTTTTGCTCCTTATAGCCACCTTCTTCAACCTCTACAACTCATTCTTCCTCCTAATCCCAAACTCAGCCTACCCCCTCCCAATCTCCCTCGTAAAAAAAAATTTCATCATATCTCAATATTTTTTTCTCCCTCCCCACCCCAAACTTCTCATATCAACCTTCTCAAACCTATTATAACGAGCCACATTCGCATACAATATATAATCTCTAAAATAAATATTATTTAAGGCTTTGCTCAATTTTTCTACATCCCTCACATTAGTAAACCGAGTGAACCCAAACAAATGGCCCTTTGCATTTCTATTTTGAGAAACAAAAAACATCAGTCAAGATTCCATATACCTCTAGTTCCCTTGTCAAATTAACATACTAAAGATGATCTAGAATATTAGAAAAATATAAAGAGGCCATTATTGCCCGAGGTGGTTCCACACCTGCGACATTCCTACCGAACCGAATGTTGTCATTGCACCTACATGTAACAAAATATGCATGACTCAATCCATACATGTGTGTGATCTTCCCATAGAAGCATCAGTCATAGAATGATCAAACGTTTACCTATGATAAAATTCTCCATCGCAGTTGTCATAGCCACCATAATTTATGTCGAATTCCCGGTTGATTTTACAAATCATGTCAGACTTGTGATTGTGTCTATAACGTGCATATCTCTCACCCATGATTCCTCCCTGACGTGCAATTCCTATAAACTTATGTCCTTATATTTCTGGTCGTTTCGCCTTTTGATTTTGTGCCCTAAACTTAGTCAATTATACCCTTGCACCCCCCCGTGTTTGTGCCACCCTGGATGAATTTCCCCATCGCTAAGAGTCTCGTCACTGATGATGAAATTATGACGCTGGAGGCCAATTTTGTAAGCTCTCGGTCACTCTCTCAAGCCCTATCGTCTTCTGTTCTTTTTTTACTTATGAATGACAGATATTCATCTAAGATGTGTGAAATTAAATTTCAATTATAAGATACAATACATTAAGTTAAATGATAGTTTATGCATTTGCAATTTATTTATTTATTTATATTTTACTTTATATACATATTAAGATAATTTATAAATTTTGATATTTTACTATAATTATTTTATTTTTCATATTATTCGTAATAATTTATTATTTTATTTAATCTATTTTATATGTGGTTAAATTCCCATTATGATTCATTCATGAAATCAATTATCTATTTTGTTTTTAAATATTTTTTGTCCTCGTTCACTATTTTGGATTTAAAACACGTTGATGTGTAATTTTTTTAATATGTAACTTTTATTGGATGATGTGGATAATTCCATGTGGCTAAGCATATTTTAGGTTAATTTTTATTTTATTTTATTAAATTTATTAAATTAAACTAAAATAATTTAAAAACCTAACTAAAACAAACACAACTAACTTTCCTTTTTCTAAACTTTAAAAATCTCTCTTCTTACACTCTATTGTGTTTAGAGTTGACAGTGAACTAAACTAACTCAAATATAGTTTAAAACTCGATTCGACAATAAAATTGTTGAACTAGGTTCATGAATCAAATGAGCTAAATAGGAGAAAAAACAAAATTTGTTAACTAAATGAGTTGAACTTAAACTATACATAGTTCGACTCATTAGGTTCATGAATGCTGAGGTTGGTTGAAAAATACATGTTGAAGAAGTCCAACATTACTTAATTTTGTGAAGGAATAGGGAGTCAAAGGTTATATATAGGATTCAAATTCTTTGTTACAAAACATACCAGTCAAAAGCACTTTAAGCTTGTATATGCCTTTTTATATTTTCTCTTATTTTCTTGTGTTAGAGTATTGCCAAGAGTAGTTAAATATTTTCTTTGGAAAGTGCGGGTGTATTGAGACCTTAGGGTGGTTGAGGGTATTCTATATGTTGTGATAATTTTCACATAGTATTATTCTCTGGTTGTCATTTGACAAGGATCATGGTTTTTGAAGGTGCGAGAAACACAAGAAAGAGGGGTTTGAATTGGGTTGCACCAAATATAATATTTTCGCAACTCAAACACAAAGTTAACAAGTGAATAAAAATAAATAAACACAATCATTTTTATCATATTTCACTGTTAACTAAGTTACTCCATACCAACCCGTAAGGTGATTTGCCTTATCCACATGGACTTAATTCACTATAATCAACTGATTACAGATAACCACAATAACTTTGATCAACCTTGTTGACAACCACAACAAGTCTGTTGATCCTTATTGCCAATCTACAATAACTACAACCAAAGTCTTCTTGAGAATCCCGACTCACTGAGTCTCTTAGGGAACCTATCAACAACCGTTAATTTACAAATATGTGTATACAGAGATCCCTATTACAAGCAGATTACATAATGTTTAAGTACAACAACACAAAAGTATTGATAGCAAGATATGAACAAAAGCTCCTTGCTAAAAATACAAAAATGTACAAAGAATATCTCAAAAGAGTTTGTGCAACGCTTTAGCATAGTTTTGCAGAATAGTAAGTGTTATCTTTCAATTCTTCCAACTCCTTCTTTTATAGCTGAAAAAGATATTCGTTGGAGGGTAGAATAGAAAATATAAAACTATTTGTTTTGTCCCCAACGATCATAGTGGAAATGGTAGACAACAAGTACAAAAAGGATTGTCCTTATGCCACTCTAGAAGAGTAGAGGTCACATTTTACTTTGTATTTTTATACTCACCATCTCACGCAATCTAGTCTTGATCTTTATCTTCTATGTATTCAGAGGCTTCTGATTAATGTTGATGAAGCATGTTGTAGAAGCATCAGAACTTGAATCTTCTTAGCCTAAGTCTTTGGAGTCTTCAAAACTTGTTCAGCAGAACCTTATCTTCAGAGTCTTCAACACTTGATCTTCAGAAGTAATGTCTTCAAATCTCTGGAACTTGTTTAGTAGAACATTGTCTTCAGCATCTTCATAACTTAGGACAACATAAGAAAAGCTTTAGAAGACATCTAAAGCTTCCTTTGAAAGTCACAATCAGAAGCTCGTGTACTAACGTTCCTTAGAACTAATGTATAAGAAGCATTCCAAAATCTTGACTTAACTTGTATCGCATCAAAGGTATTCTTCTAGAGTGTTGAGTTCAGAACCTGACAATGTCACACGGCTTCTTACCAGAGTCAGACCATGTTTAGCAAAAGCTACATTTGACAAAAACCATAGATTGTTCTCTAAGATACCATGTAAAGTTATTATCAAAACTTAAGGCCAGATGCAAAACCAATCTTGTTCTTATTAGTTTTTCTCCGATTTTGGAGTTTCCACATTAATCTCTTGTGTTGTTATTTTGTTCCTGTTTTTTCTTTTTGATTTGTTTTTTTCAACAAGTGGTATCAAGAGCTCTGTTTTGCTGGGTGTTGTACCCCAAAATTTGCCCTCTCATTTCTCAAAGGATCACCCTGGATCCCCAGGTTTGCTCCCATCCAATTTCAAGCCTTGATTTACAAATTTCCCAAGAAAGTCATTCACGAGGGTAAAATGGTCATTTGTGCATTGAAAAGTCAAACTTTGACTTTTGATCAAAATCAAGTTTCAAGAGTCATATTTCATCAAGACATGTTGAGATATGAAGATTGTTTCATCTAGAAATTCAAAAGTCAAAAGTTACTTTGGAAAAGTCAAATTTCTAAATACTTAGAATTTTTCTAAGTGTTTAAGAAATATGACAAACTCAGAACTTCTGATCAGATTATCACCATGATGCAATCTGATTTTGGAATAATTTCTAACTCAAGACTTTTATATTTCAATAAGATCTAAAACATTACAGAACATAACTTCTCCTAAAAATGTTGGGATTTCAAGTTATGACTCCTCAAAGACACGTCTATGAAACTAAAGCACTCAGCAAATTCTGGACACTTTCAAGACAGAGTTTGGTCAGAACTTCTGGGCCAGTTTTCACAAAGGTTCAGTCAGAGTTTGCAAGGGTAATTCAAAGAAGGTTACAAAGCATGCTGCAAGCTTCCTGGAAAGTCTGAGAACTCCTTCAGAACATGCTGGAGCAAGGAGATACAAGGATCAGAAGTTGGTTATTCATTCTGAATTATGTTGAAACTGAACCTCTGATCCAGAATTAAGCAATGGTGCAGAATCTCAGATTGTAGGATTTCTAGTTTGATCAATCTCATCATCACTTAATGCTCACAACCACTTCTGGGTCTTTGTCCAAATGATTTCTCCATGTGTGGCATAAAAGTACCTTTATTATCTTGGAAAAGCAAACCCTTGTACAAAAGTGTGTTGGGCCCATGCGTTGCTTTTGCTTTTGAAGTTACCTTTCCTTAATTCCTGCTTACAATTCCAGCTTAGGCGCTGCTAAAAGCTGTTAACCACCATGCTTGCTTCAAGAACAAGGCAACACCTTAGCATATGAAGGCTATATTCAATGCTTCAGTCAGAACATGACCAAATCCCAAAACCTTGTTTATACAACCTGCTGCACTGCTACAGCACAGTCCTATAACCAACAGCTAATTCAGCCTACGTCTGCATCCCATAATTGTACCAAACTAGCATACGAAGACTGTGATAAAAAATCAATGGAACAATGTGCCAAAAAGTTCAAATCCCATTTGTTTTTCCCCCAAAAAATCACAACAAACCCACCTATAAATAAGTTGCTCCATCACACTGGCAATGAGGCTGGATTTTGGAGAGGGAAGGAATCATCAAAAGAGAGAAAGGAAAAACAGTGAAAACCTTCGCAAGTCCTAAACAGAACCTTTGTTCTTCCCTTTGAATCAAAGAACATAACCACTATTCCGCTACTCTCGCTGATGCCAGAACATCTGAAGATAGCAGCCCAAAGCTCCAAGCATACACTCTAGATTCAAGGTAAGTCTTTCTGACTTTGCATTTTTTTTATTCAGAACATCATTAATATGTAAATATCACAATTAATGTTGTCCATACCATTGCATAAGTAGAAAAATTGTGGATCAAAACTTCTTGATTAGGCCTGGACTCAGATTTAGGATTAGAACTTCTATAAACTGTTGTGCTATTATCCTTCTGATTTGCTGTTTATTAAGAACTGAATAAATTGCTGATGTGCTGATTAAGAGTTGAAATATGGCATAGAACTTGAGTTCTCCTCACTGTTTTAACATACAAAACTTCTATGATTTTCCCACTGTTTAAACACACTGAACTTCTGATGTTTACTCGCTATTAACGCACACTGAACTTCTGATGTTCACTCACTATCTTAGCACATATTGAACCTCTGAGTTCTCTTCACTGTTTTAATATACAGAACTTCTAAGATTTTCTCATTGTTCTAACATTTAGAAGTTCAGCACATAGCAATCCAGAACTTCTGTGTTTTCCCTCTAACGTGTCTTGCAGGACCTCAAAGTGTACCAATCCATAACTTCTGATTCCACTGACGTTCCTTTCTGAGTCATCACGCGCCTGGCTTCAGAACTTCCGATCCTTGTTGTTTCGCTTGCAGCAGCACGCTGTTTCTATCTTTCATTTATTTTCCTTTTTATCATTTTTAATATTAACTCCCTTTTTATTAACATAGAAAGACATAAAAATATTTTCTTTTTATTAACTAATTTATTTCTTTTTTCTTAATTCATTAAGACAAAAAACCATTTTCTAAACAAGTCCTTTTTATTTCTTATATTGTACATTTCAATATGGTTGTAATAGTAACTTAAGATTTAATTTTATTTGCAACCCACATTCATAAATATGTACCCCCATCCCTAAAATATTGTAATAGCGTAGGACTTTACATTTCTGCAATTTATCACTTTCGAATGTAAATGCTAGTAATTACGGTGTGTATGGCAAGACATGAAATCAACAAATAGATCACCCTAATCAAGATTAAAATGCATGCAATCAAACACACTTGCACACTAGCACCCTTAGGGTAATCCCATCTTGTTGCCTGTTGGAAAAATATTCATGTCCCTCGATAAAAGATCATAGTCCCCCGATGACCCTCGATGTTGCCTTTGATAAACGATCTAGTCCCTAAAACGACATTGCTAAAACATTCCATGGAATGCCTTCTATGACTATACAAAAACGTCTCGCGCCCATCCCTTCACATCCAACGATGGGGCTTCTTACCAAAACAATGGTAAAGATAGCAACATCTAAAGGAGGAGGAAAAGAACACCTAAGACCTTTTGAGTAGGTAGATTCGCTCCTAGTTGCTTGCTTTCTCACAACAAAAACATTCTATACACCAACACTTTCACTTTGAAACATTTTCAAAACACAACACTTTGTATGCGTTCTTATAGAGACGAGAATCATTACAAAGACACCTTTTCAAAATCACTTTCAATAACACATCTTTCAAACTTGAAAACATTTTCAAAAGATCAACACTTTGTATACATTCTTACGAACGAGAATCATTACAAAGTTTGTCTAAACGATGGCGTCTTTACAAAATACTTTCAAAAACCAACAAAGCATAATTTCAAACAAAAGCAAGTGATCTAGCAAGTAACTAAGAGCCCATGGAAAACCATGGATGAAAAGGGTGATAATACCTTCCCTTTTCATAATCTACCCCCCGAACTCAAGAAAACATCTCTAAAGGTCTTTCCTGTGCTTTTTTCACCTTTCCTTATTGGATAAAAGAAAAGTCGGTGGCAACTCTTGCTAACTGCAACATTTGCGATAAAACGCAAAACCCTCAAGTTAGTTCTCCCACCGTACCACAGTGGGTTATAACTTTTTTAGTATGTTATGTGGTTGCAATTTTGTCTGATCTTCTACGTCATAAAATTTTGTTTTGATGTAGGAAAGGTTCTGACTGCAATGTCAAGTTTTTCAAGTGTAGTGAAGATAGACTTCAAGAAATTTGATGGAAGAATCAATTTTTGCTTGTGGAAAATTCAATTTAAAGATATTTTGATACAATTAGGATTACAAAAGGCGTTGAAAGGAAATATTTACAACATGGACAACGAGAAATGGGAGGAACTAGATTTGAGAGCTTCAAGTATAATCTATGTTAATACCATGGTTTTAGGATTGGTAGAATTTTGTTGAAACATAGTTTGCAGCATGATGTTTTAGAAAGTGTTCTAACATGCTAATCATAAGGCAGATGTTCGGACAGATGTTGTAACATCATGTATCAGAATATCAGTACAAGATGTATTCTTTTCTTGACATATTTAAATTGTTTCTGTGAGATTCCTTTTGGTTTTATCTCACTGATTTTTACAGGTCAAGAATATTCAATCTGGAACAATTGATTTATCTCCAGTTGTACACAGGTTGCCAAAATTGGTGCAACTCTCAAATTTTGCAACAAGGAATATATGTGCGCAGATTCAAGGTCCAAGGATTGCTAAAGAGTATTTAAAGAAACTACCTAGACCTAAATTCATTAAGAAATTCGTAAAAAATAAGAGGAAGCCAAATTTTCCTAGTATTAGGTTTTAAGGGTTCTTCAAGGGGTTTATGTTTTTATTTGTGCGTCCTCGTGTATCTCTTGATGCATTTGAGTTAACTGGTTGTTACTTGACAGTTTGTCAAGTTATTGTCTCACTCTTGAAGATTTTAAGAAAGAGAGTTTGAGCTTTTCTAATTGAAGTGTGATCTTCAATTGTATTTTCTAGTCATTGGTTTGTGGGTGTAGGTTCTAGTCCTTGGGATTATGGCTGTTGATATCACTTTGGTGATTGGAAGTGGGAGATGATTTCTCATATCTAGGAGGTGCTTGGGTAGAAGTTGCACTAGGTAGTGATTAAGTGATAAGTTGTAATCTGGGATTGTTTAGGCTTAGAATTAATATTGGTGATAGTGAATTTCCTTCCTGGCTTGGTAGCCCTCAGAGTAGGTGAGTTGCACCGAATTGGGTTAATAACTCTTTGTGTTCTTTCACCTTCTGCACTTTATTATTCTGCATATTTTTATTTAGGTAAACGTTTATGTTTTGTCAGCAGATGTCATAACATATGTCGTGACATTGTGCTTGTGTGTTCGGACATCATTCTTGACATATAATTTTGTGTGTACCATAATTTTAATTGGCATCAGAGCAGGAACCATGTTTTGTCTATTGGGTGAGCTTCAGCGATAATATTTTCTGGTACTATGGACTACAAAGGTGAACGTTGCGACATACCACCTATGTTGAATGATGGAAATTATAATTTTTGGAAGTTAGGATGATAGCCTTTTTAAAAGCTATGAACAAGAAATCATGGAAGGTTATGATGAAAGGATGGAATCATCATGTCATGAAATAAAAACAAGGGAATGGGTTTTTGAAGTCAAAGGAGGACTCGTCCAAAGAGGAAAACGAGTTAGCTTCTGCAAACTCCAAAGTCTTAAATGGTGTACTTCATGAAGTAGACAAGGATGCTCTCAAGAAGTTAGATACCTACAGTATTTCTAAAGATGCCTGGGAAATTCTCAAGACAACCTATGAAGGCGATGAATCCTCTGAGAAAGAGTCTGCTGATTCTGTAAATGCCTTAACAAGAAGGTGCAATTCTATGGTAGAAGAAAGTTCTTATGTTGAACTATTGGCATCCCACAAAGATCTGTATAAAAAGGTTAAGGATGTATGTCAGACAAGAGTAATGCAATGAATGATGATAGCCAAACTTCAGACTGAAAAGGAAGAATACCTAGCTGACATGTTTGAACTACAAAGAGAGATAACTTTGTTAACATCAAAACTTGATAATTTAATTTAAAAATGTCAGGATGTTAAACAATGGATCTGATGCACTGGATGAAATCCTTCAAGAAGTAGAAGAAGTTAGAAGATGTATTGGCATAGGGTTTAAATATCAATTCTTAAAAAACAAGAAAGAAGCCCATGAGACAAAATTTGTACCAACTAAGATAAAGGAAGAATTCAAGATGTCTGATCAAATGTCACAACATCAGGCCAGACAACAGGAAGCTCAGACAAAAGTCAACATTCAACCTTTGGTATGTCATTTTTGTGGAAGATATGGTCACACAGAGCAAGCTTTGTAACAGGCTTGTGGATATCACAAAAATCCATCTATATTTAGAACAATTGTGTTTGTATCCCGAACTAGGAAGGAATGGAAAGTGAAAGATATTGTTAAGAGTCTCATTGCTCATACTTCTTTTAAAGTCTCATCTAGTGAAGACTTGTATTTTGATAGTGGATGCTCTAGGCATATAACAAGTGTGGAGAACCTATTGGTAGATGTTAAACCTCATACAACCAACTATGTAACCTTTGAAGATGGTTCCAAGGGAGTGATTAAAGTTATTGGAAGACTAGCTTGTGAAGGATCTCGTAAACTTGATAGAGTTTTGTTCGTAAAAGGTGTGACAACCAACCTAATCAGCATCAGTCAGCTATGTGATAAAGTTCTTAGGGTTTACTTTACAAAATCTAAATGTGTGGTCACTAACAAGGAGAATAAAATATTAATGAAAGGAGATTGGTATAAGGATAATTTCTACCTATGGACTCCTCAGGGAGTCAGTTACACTTCCACATGTATGTTGTCCAAGGAAGATGAGGTCAATTTGTGGCATCTAAAATTGGGTATTTGCATCTAAGAGGTATGAAGAAGATTGTGTCTAGGGAAGCAATCAGAGGCATCCCCAATCTCAAAATTTAAGAAGGAAAATTTTGTGGAGATTATCAAATTGGGAAGCAACCCAAGATGTCACACCCAAAGCTTTAACATCTGACCACTTCAAAACCATTGGAACTTCTTCGTATGGATTTGATGGGACCTATGCAGGTTAAAAGTCTTGGAAGAAAAAGATATGCTTATGTTGTTGTTGATGATTTTTCTAGATTCACTTGGATAAATTTTATCAAAGAAAAATCAAAAGTCTTTGATATCTATAAGGAACTGTGTGAAAAACTTCAAAGAGAAAAAGGAAGAAATATCGTTAGGATCAAAAGTAATCATGGTAGGGAATTTGAGAACAACAAGTTTGCTTATTTATATGCCTCTGAAGGTATTAGTCATGGATTCTCATCACCTATCACTCCTCAACAGAATGAGATAGTGGAAAGGAAAAATAGAACTTTGCAAGAATCAACAAGAGTTATGCTTCATGCTAAAAAATTGCCATATCATGTTTGGGCATAAGCCATGAGTACTACGTGCTATATTCATAATAGAGTCACTTTAAGGACTAGTACCTCAAATACTTTATATGAGTTACGGAAAGGGAGGAAACCTACTATCAAATACTTTCATGTGTTTGGCAGTAAATGCTATATTTTGGCTGGCCGTGAGCAACGTAGAAAGATGGATCCTAAGAGTGATAAAGGGATATTTGTGGGCTACGTTACAAACAGTAGAGCCTACAGAGTGTTCAACACCAGAACGCATGTCATGATTGAATCTATAAATGTTGTGATTGATGGTTTAACCACAGAGAGTGTGCATGATGTTGAAAACAATGTTGGAACATCATTCTAGATAAATGATGAGTCAAAAGATATGAATGAAAACTACATCAATACTTAGGACATTAATGTTGAACCAAATGATAGTCAAGTCAATAAGGGTCCGTTAATCAGAATACCGAAAGATCACCCTAAAGAATTAATTATAGGAAATCCTAATCAAGAGGTCACTAATTGATCAAGGGAATTGGTCTCTAACTCTTGTTTTCTCTCTAAGAATGAGCCCAGGAATGTGAAGGAAGCCTTAACTGATGAATTATGGATCAATGCCATGAAATAAGAACTAAATTAATTCAAGAGGAATGAAGTTTAGAATTTGGTTCCGAGGCTTGAGGGTACAAATGTCATTGGAACAAGGTGGGTACACAAGAACAAAACTGACGAATGTGGAGTTGTCACCAGAAATAAAGCAAGAATTGTAGCACAAGGCTACACTCAGATTGAAGGGATAACTTTTGATGAAATCTTTTCTCCAGTAGATAGGCTTGAATCAATCAAACTACTATTAGGAGTAGTCTGCTTATTGAAGTTTAAACTGTTTCAAATGGATGTAAAAAGTGCCTTTAAGAATGGGTACTTGTATGAAGAGGTTTATGTTGAAAAACCCAAGTGGTTTGTTGATCCTACCTACCCAAATCATGTTTTCAAGCTGAAGAAGACTCTTTATGGACTAAAGCAAGCTCCTAGGGCTTGGTACGAAAGGTTGACAGAGTTTTTGGTCAACAATGGATACAGAAAAGGAGGAATAGACAAGACCTTATTTGTTAGGGAGAAGGATGGAAAACTCATAATAGATCAAATATATGTTGATGACATAGTGTTTGGAGGAATGTCATATCAAATGGCCCAACATTTTGTCAAAAAAATGCAATCAGAATTTAGATGAGTCTGGTTGGTGAATTGACATATTTTCTTGGACTTCAAGTCAAACAAATGGATGACTCTATCTTTATCTCTCAGAGTAAGCATGCCAAGAACATAGTCAAGAAGTTTGGAATGGAAAATGCTAGTCACAAAAGAACATTTGCTCATACACATTTGAAACTGTCAAAAGATGAAAAAGGTGTTGTTGTTGATCAAAGCTTATACAGAAGCAAGATTGGTAACTTGTTGTACCTTACAACTAGCAGATCTGATATCACATTTATTGTTGGGTTTGTGAAAGATATCAAGCTGAGCCAAAAACTAGTCACCTCAATAAAGTGAAGAGGATTTTTAAGTATATCAATGATACTATTGACTATGGCATGTTATACTTTCATGGATGAAATTCCATGCTGGTAGGCTATTATGACGCAGATTGGGCAGGAAGTGCTAATGACATAAAAAGTATTTTAGGTGGTTGTTTCCTCTTAGAAACTAACCTGATTTCTTGGTTTAGTAAGAAACAAAATTGTGTTTCTATGTCTATAGCTAAAGCTGAGTATATTGCAGCCGGGAGTAGTTGCTCACAACTGATGTGGATGAAATAAATGTTGAAAGAATACAATGTCAGTCAAGATGTCATCACATTATACTGAGATAATCTTAGTGCTATCAATATTTCTAAAAATAATATTCAACATGGCAGGACTAAGCATATTGACATCCGTCATCATTTTATCAAAGATCTTGTTGAAGATAAAGTGATTACTCTGGAGCATATAGCCACTGAAAAACAACTGGATGATATTTTCACCATATCTTTGGATGCAAATCAGTTTGAAAAGCTTAGGGGTGAACTTGGAATATGTATTTTTTAGGAGCCTTAGGTTCCAAAACATTGTGTGCTTCCACCGAGTTCTTAGTAGTTTGTTTGCTTCCATTTGTAGTTGTGTGTTTCCTTTGGTTGTACATGGTTTTATGTTTGTTTCTGTTAGAACCATGGTTTTGTGGATTGGCAACATTTTGCTAAAACATGGTTTTGACCAAATTTCGAACAAGATATCATGACATCCTATTCTGTTATGCAGCAGGCTTGCACTGCTGTTTTTAAATCTTGGTAGATTTGATTTGATTTTGTTATATTTCTTATGGATATATTTCAGAGATTTTTCCAGGTCAAGAAGATTTGTTTTGGAACATTTTTGTATCTCCAACTGTGCAAAACTTACTAAATAGGGCCTTGAAACAATTTAGAAACTATGTATTGGTTGTTCCAATATTTTAGGAGATATGCTACACAATTGGTGCATCACTCAGCTTATGGATCAAGAAACTTCTGGACTCAGAATATCGAAGCCCATGGACTGCAGAGTTGTATTTAAAGGGGAATCCTAACCTAATTTAATTTAAGTTTTTCACAATTGTAAAATTATGGGAGGCATAAGTCTTAGGTTTTGAAAGTCTCTTGTGTATTGTGTGGTGTAAGTCACCCTTGTATCTTTTGATACTTATGGTCGATATTATGTTCTCACTCAGAAGCCTTTAGATAATGAGTTGAGTATTGTTCTTGGATGAAGATTTTAAGAAAATTCAAGTATTGTTATTGGTCAAGAGTCTTGGCTAAGTATTGTAATGGAAGTATTATCTTCTTGTTGAGTTAGACTCAATAGAGTCAATGGGATTAGGACTGTTATATATCACTGAGGTGATTTAGGAAGTGAGATGGAAATTTCTCATATTTAGAGGGGACCTAGGTAGAGGTTGAATTGGGTAAGGATTATGAGAGAAGTTGTAAACGAGGGTGTTTAGCTTCGAACTAATAGTGTTGATAGTGGACTTCCTTCCTGACTTGGTATCCCCCAGATGTAGGTGAGTTTACACCGAACTGGGTTAATAACTATATGTGTTATTTGTCATTCTGCAGTTTAAGTTTCAGTATTATGTGATAACTTGATTAATTTGTTCAAGATGTCAAATCAGATGTTGTAACATCTGTCTTGACATTGTTATGATGTTTAAAATTCAGTATTACCATGTGTGGCATGTACTAGATAAATTTCAATTGGTATCAGAGCAGGCACCTTGGTCTATTGGGTGAGCTTAAGGGAGTAATTTTTCTGGTACTAGTGTTCCTTGTGGAAGTCTCTAATGATTATATTCTGGTTATCAATGGACATCCAATTTTGAAGAATTATCAGGATAAGAGAATCCTGGTTCTGAAGAGATTGAATAGTAGAGCACGAGTTGTCTCTATGTAAGTTTGAAGTTATCAATATCATAATCAATGGAATTGATCAGTTTCTTTTTCAGACTCATTATCACTGGTGGCCAGAGATACTTGGGAAATTCTCAAGTCCACTCAAAAGGCATCTTAGTGTTTGTTTTTCAGATGAAAAACTGATCAAGAAGAAGATACTCAGGTCTCTATTCAAGAGATTTGACATGAAAGTTATGGCTATTAAAGAAAAACAAGAGAATGGCTTTGGTTTCCAACTCTATAAAAGCTAGTTTTTATTTTCTATTGATTGTTTCTTACTATGTTTGTGTTCCTTGGAAGGCAATTAAATCAGGAGTTGAAGAGATTTGACAGTATGTCGTGACCTCATGTTATAACATCTGTGATGACTTCAACAGGTCTGTGATTCTAAAAGAAAGGATGGAATTGGTGTATAGATCAACATCTATGCATTTATGGGAGTGTAAAGACCTTGGATATTTGTAGAACAGAATTCCATACTTACCTTAAGAGCAATTGTATGGGTTTTCTTTATCTGGTTTGACTGGAAGATTGACTTCTAATGAAGATTTTTGTTTTGAAGAATTATTTCATGATGTGCTTGATGTTTTATTAAAAATATCTATGTATCTAGAATAAAAGGTGTCATCAACCATGAAGAAATATGAGGTTATTTATTTATGATCTTATGTCTTAAGAGAATGAAGGAATATCTACCATCTATAACTTGCAAGGTGAAGTGACTCTATCAATCCTAAAACTTGATATCTTTGATCAAGTCTGGAAGGATAGTTCAGTTCTATTGAATAAGGTTCCTCAAGTAAGTACTACAGAAAAGGCATTTAACAACGATTGCGAAAGACATATAACCACGCGAGACCAAGGGTTGTTATGTAGCGTGTGGTTGTTGTCATACCCCAAATTTTCCGTACTGATATTACTGGTTGTGATCGGTGGATCTGGAACTGACTGTTTAACGCTGGTTCGCGAAATGTCGCGGAAGCAAGAGTCGCCACCGTCTTTTATTTTCTCCAATTGGAAAGGACAAAAGCATAGAAAAATTCCTTATAGAGATTGCTCTTGGTTCGGGAGGTAGGTTATAGAAAGGGAAGGTGTTAGCACCCTTTCTATCCATGGTTATCCATGGGCTCTTAGATACTTGCTCAATGTGTTTTCAAAATGTTTTATTTGCTTTTCAATGTGGGTTTAAAAAGTTTCTTTGAAAAATTTCAGTTCGACTCGTACGTCAGAGTGTTTGAAAAATTTGCTTTGAAAGCTTTTGAAAATGTGTTGGTGTGAAAAGATTTTTGTTTGTTTTTGAAGAGAGCAAGTATCTACGAGAACCTACCTACTCTAAGGAATTCGTCTGGGTAAGTGTCCTTTAAAGTAGTGCCATCCCACCATTGAGAGGTAGGTAGCACCACCGTTGGAGGTGTTCGGGTCAATTCGAGGTTCGGGACATGGTGATCACCAGAGCAATGGGAAGACACCTTAGAAGCTACCCTCATGCCAGGTTCCCGGATCATGAGGACTTACTAAGACGTCCTCTACTCGACAATCACCTTTCGAAAGGCAACAGTGAGGCGTACCCTAGGGGTGGTGTGTGTGATTCGTGTGTTATTTTCATTGATATTTGTCTTGTCATGTTTATTGTGATCTACGCTTGATTTTAATTAAGACATTCATTCTTGCATGCATTGTTAACAGTTAAAAAATATTTGCGGGAAAGTAAATTCTAAGGCTATTACAAATGGCGCGGGTCCACATCGCCAAAATTAAACCGGACCCGATTTGACGGAAAATAAATAAAGCAAAGTAAAAGTGCGAAAAGTTAAATTGTTACAATGCTTTGGGAGAATTACATAATTATAATAAGCAATAAAGTAAATGCGCGAAATAAAATAATTATGAACATGGGCGTTGGACCCTTTTGCAAGATTAACATTAATAAGAAATTAAAATTAATAGAAAATGTTTTTTATGGTATTTTTGTGTTTTTTTAAGATTTAATGGAAAAAATAATTAATTAAAATTAAAATGAAATGTCAAACCCTAATTCTAATTATTTTTTTAGTTATTATGAAAAATATGGAATTTTTAACTAATTTAAACCTAAGTTAATTTACATGCATTTTTTTAATTATGAAAATAAATAAATAAATATTATTATTGTAAAAAAGGAAAAATTAAAAGGAATAGAAATTGTTAATTAACCTAATTCTGATTATTTTTTATTTAATATGAAAAGAATTAAAATTGCAAACATCCTAATTAAAACTAAATTCATTATATGTTAATTTATTTACAAGAAAATAATTATAATAAAAATATTTATTATTTTTGGTCTTTTCTGATTTTTTAATGAAGTTTTTATATTTGAAAAAATAATGAATTAACTTAAAAAACAATAAAACAAATAAAAATAATAATGAAAAAGATATGAGAAAAATAAAAACATTTGCAAACCAGGGTGGGGGTGTAGTCCCAATTTGTGAGGTATTGATGGTAAAGCCTGGCCCAATAGCTCTGGATCCACTGACTTTTGCCAGTTTGTGTGCTAACGCGTTGACCCTTGTGTACGTGTTCTTCAGATCTAGGCCATTGGTTTGAAGCAGCTAGACGCGTGTATGGTGGGATGATGATGGAGTATGGTGCGTCTTAGGATTAGGCCTGCATGGGAATTATTATAACAAAATAATATGGAAATTGTCCAGACCTGGGACTTGAACCCAGGTCATGAAGGTCACACGCGCATACACCTGCCAGCTGAGCCATTTAACTTATTTGATATATTAATAACACACAAATAACAAAAAGAAAGAACAAGCGCATTAGTGATTAAACGCGCGAAATTCAAAACCGGCCTATCGCTGATGGACAACACATCATCTCCTTCGTTGTCCCTGTAAAACAAAAGCAGAGGCAACGGTTTTGGATGTGTGGCCTAAGGTTAGTTTCCAGAAAATAGCGACTAGCGCTATGATGCCCATAAATTGGGCGCGAGGGTCAAGATTTCTTCGTCTTGATGCACTGAATCCAACCATGGTATTGAGGTGGCCTGATTTTACGTGATTAAGAAACCCCTAATTGGGAGCTCTGCAAACCCTAGACGGCATCAATGGCCAAATCACATATATTGCACAAAAACGAAATTAATTGGCATGGTTAGCATCAGAACAAAATAACAATCATGAATCAACAAATAAAACTTAAGAAAGATGCTTAAATCATGATGCACGACTCCAAGTTTTCATCTGTACAGTTTTGAGTCATTATACCAATTCTTTGCGTTTTGGTTGTTGTTCTTGATTGGCACACGTTCAGAGAACCACAATGAAGCTATTGGAATCAAAATTTAGGCTTGAATCGACCTCTAGAATGCTTTTCAGAATTGAGTTTTTATGGAAAATTTTCAAGTTTGTGATGTATTCTTGAGCGCAGCTTTTTTTTCTTCTTGCAATTAGGTTTGTGATCCTGCATATGTAGTGAGACAATTAGGTTAAGAAAACTTGATCAAATCCAATGAATTAATGGTTTTTGAATATTTGATTTCAAGGATCTTTTTTGAATCTTTTTTATGTGCAATTTTGTTCAATCATGCCAAATCAAACCAAATCTTGCCTAATTAGCATGTGCACGAGATCTTGAGTATAGAATGTGTACAAAAAGATTTTTTAGGTCAAGCTTTATATTTTCCACATATTTATATAATTTAAATGAATTAATATTAATAGAAATTCAAATAAATAAATAAAAAATGAGAAAATACTTCCCTTTGGGCCAAGTGGTCGTGCATAGGCTTGGAATGATGAATCATGGAAGAAAAATGGGCCCATTAGCAAATTTAGGTCATTTGAACCATTGTTGACTTTTCAAAATTCCCAAACATTTCCCAACTTTCACAAGGCATAACTTGCTCAATTTTTAAGCTTTTCACATGTTCTTGGACATTTTGGAAAGGTCTTTGAGTCCTTTAACCAATGCCTTTGGTCCCATGTCATTTTGATTTACCAATCTCAAGTTATGGCCTTTGACTTAAAGTCCCTTTTTGTTGACTTTTGAAAATGACCTATAATGTTGAAATTGATAACTTTTTGTGAGAGCATTTCTTGGACTTGTAATATGAAGATGAGTTGTAGGAAATGTCTTTCTCTTCAAAATGAGCTTTGGATGGAATTTTTCTGATGATCCATGTGAAAGTTATGCCCTGGTCAATTTCAGTTGACTTTTTCAACTGTCCAAATATATCAACTTTTGCATCTTTGATGATTTCTGAGCCAAATTTTGAGAATCATGATCAAGCATTGATCAAATGATGTTTGTGGCTTCAAAATGATATGTTGACCAAAAATTTGAACTTTTGACTGTCAAATGACCATTTTGCCCCTACAGTTGACTGTAGTGCAATTAGGGTTTTTGACTGTGCAATTTTGAGCTGAATGCCTTGAAACTGGATATGAGGATACTTGACCATCTTTGTAGGCATATGAGACTTGATTGGGCCTTTGAAAACTTCAATTTCTTAATCAGAACACAAACCCTAGTTTTGACTGCATAGGAGGCTCTTTGACTGTGCAACCCTTGGGGAATTTTTTGACTTGGCTTGGCAATTTCTTGAAGAATATGGGAGGGCAAATTTTGGGGTACAACAGTTGCCCCTGTTCAATCTTCTTAGACCTGAGGATGCAGATTGGCTGACGTGCCTTTCGTAATCCGAGGGTAGAAGATGATTGGACACTAGAGTGCCCAGAAATTTGCGCTCACATGTTAGCGGTGTGATGGAGGAATGGGCTTATAGATGCCATTTAGAGATTGCTGGATAGGGTGATGGGCTTATAGATGCCATCTGGATGTTGATCGCGTAAGAGATTCCTTCGCGAGAACCTGCATACCTGCAAAACAGAAAATGAGTACCTGACACGTGGCAGGAGCTGATTCTTAGATGCTTGGTATAGATATGTCCTGACTGGTTACAGGAGCTGAGTCTGGAGCTTCAAACGCTGATGAATGAACCAGAGATGGTTACTGCCTTAGCATGAATGGTAAGAGAACCTTGGATGATTTTAACTTCAACAACGCTCGTTGAGAAAAATCTTGGTGGGAATTACCATCTTTGCAGTATCAGGAAGAGAACCAATAGACCATTATAATCTGAAGGGAAATCACCTCACTCGCCGTCGGAGAGGGAATCATAGGAAAAGGAATTGTCACCTCACTCACCGTCGGAGAGGGAACCATAAGAGATTATCACCTCACACTCATCGTCGGAGAGGGAGACATCTGAAAAAGGACTTACCACCTCACACACCGTCGGAGAGGGAACTATAAGAGACTATCACCTCACACTCATCGTCGGAGAGGGAAACATCTGAAGAAGGAATTACCACCTCACGCACTTGCCGGAGAGGGGACCATAGAAGACTATCACCTCACACTCATCGTCGGAGAGGGGACCATAAGAGACTATCACCTCACACTCATCGTCGGAGAGGGAAACATCTGAAAAAGGAATTACCACCTCACACACCGTCGGAGAGGGAACCATAAGGATATTATCACCTCACACTCATCGTCGGAGAGGGAAACATCTGAAAAAGGAATTACCACCTCACGCACTTGTCGGAGAGGGGACCATAGGAGACTAACACCTCACACTCATCGTCGGAGAGGGAAACATCTGAAAAAGGAATTACCACCTCACGCACTTGTCGGAGAGGGGACCATAGGAGACTAACACCTCACACTCATCGTCGGAGAGGGAAACATCTGAAAAGGAATGATCGCCTCACTCACCGTCGGAGAGGGAACCATCCGGGATAACTTCTACTGAGTCTTTATCAAAAAAATCTGTTGGGAGTCGATTTAGCTGGACTAGAGAAGACTTTGAAATATGTTTGAGCATTTTAACTGCATCTTTCCTGAAAGGTAAAGGTCAGTCATATGCAATGCATGATATGGATCAAGCAATGATGTTCTCAACATAAATGAGATTTGTATGATATGATGCATTATGCATGCTATAATGATGTATGTATGTGATGAATGTATGTTTAGGAAAGTAGATCCTTGACGGATGCCGGGAAGTCATATCCTGGGCTGATGTTGGAGAATAAGCTTTTACTTCCGTTGGGGATGATAGTTGCAAGAATACCGGTAGGAGAAGATGACTCCGTTGCGGAATAAACTTGGCAAATGAAGGATTCTGCGGGGAGAAAAGATACTCTAGCGACCATGCTGGGAAGCAATACTCTGTGGGAAGAGGGATGCCTTGCTGAGTGTTGATAATAATTTGCTGGGGATACCCTTATTGTTGGAAGTGTTGATGGACTTAGCTGGGGTAAGAAGACTTCGTCGAGGACGCTCTTTCCGTGGCTTTTGGCTGAGGATAACCCAGTTATATCCTGTTAAGGAAATAACTCTTTGAATAAAGCCGGGAGACGCGTTCGTGCTCTGCGAGGGGATAAGCTTCCAGAATCTACTGGGGATAAGCTTACTGCTTGGGGAAGATGGACTCCAACTTTCCTTGGGAACTTGGGTTTGACTCTTCTGGGGAAGTTTGATATGCTGGGGAAGTGATCCCTTTGAATGTTATGTCGCCGGGGAACAATCTTTAGACCAAGACTGCCGGGGATGCTTGTTAAGAATATATGCTGCTGGGGAAGGTACTGAGATCTACGGGAGGATACTCAATTTCCTCGATATTTGATAATTTTGCTTGGAGAGGAATGTACTGTTTTACTGAACCACTCTCTGGGGAATTAAGATACACTTGGCCGTGTTCTTTAGCTGAACCTACCTTGGTACCTTGGAGGATAGAACAATTAGATTGCTTGGACAACTCTTTATTGCCCCTGTTTCTAGTGTCACCTGCAATTAATTCCTTTGTTTCGTATGCAAATATTTATGAGTTAGCAAATTACTGTCAATGCATATATCACAAATTGAACCTTGGACGTTCTTCGCAAAACAAAACAGGAAAAGAAAAGCACTTGGCACGTTTAACTGAAAGATATATTTATATTGATTTTTGAATGGCATGTGAATAGGCGTTTTGTATACAAGAGGCTGACGTCCTAGTAAGAGGAACGTCGCCGAACAAAAGAGTTTATACAAGTTTTGTACAAAAGAAAATAAAACAGCTGTGTGAAATATGAATGATCCACTGGGTTTCAACTCTGCTATTGTCTTTATAACTCCGAGTGTCTCATCACTTTGATGACCTTGGTTGAGGGTGAAGCTGACTGATCGATGCCGTCTGAACTTGATGTAGATACCGGATTCTGGATGCAAAGTGATCAATGAGACATAGTATTACGCTTTTATCCCTAACTTTTGCCTGGACCGCCCTTTCGGATTTTTGGTCCACCGGGATACCCATTTTTGCCCAAGCCGCCTTTTCAGGTTTTCGACTTGCCGGGTGTACAGATTTTTTTTTCATTTTCATCCCTTCATTTTGCCCGAACCCTTTTGGTTCGACGGGAAGCCCTAATTTTTGCCTAGGCATGTCAGCCTAGCGGGTCTTTTTTCATGCGTAGTATTTTTTAACTATGTCTGCATTGGCGGGGTGAGGAAGGTCGTCACCATCCATGTTGGTTAATATCATTGCTCCTCTTGAGAATACGTGCTTAACCACAAATGGCCCTTCGTATGTAGGGGTCCATTTGCCCCTTGGATCACTCTGAGGAAGGATGATTCTCTTGATCACCAGATCCCCAACTTGATATTCCTGTGGTCTGACCTTTTTGTTAAATGCCCTGATCATTCGTTTCTGATACGTCTGACCATGACAGATAGCAGCAAGTCTCTTCTCGTCAATGAGGTTAAGTTGATCAAGTCGTGTCTGGATCCAATCATCTTCATTCAGATTTGCATCCTTCATTATCCGGAGAGAGGGAATTTGCACTTCGATCGGCAAGACTGCCTCCATGCCATAAACCAGAGAGAAAGGAGTTGCCCCGGTTGACGTCCTGGCTGAGGTACGGTACCCATGCAGAGCGAACGGTAACATCTCGTGCCAATCTTTATAAGTCACTGTCATTTTCTGCACGATCTTCTTGATGTTCTTGTTCGCTGCTTCTACAGCCCCATTCATCTTCGGTCTGTAAGGAGAAGAATTATGGTGCTGTATCTTGAACTGTTCGCAGAGCTCAGCGATCATCTTGTTGTTCAGATTGGTACCGTTGTCTGTAATAATCCGCTCAGGGACACCGTACCGACATATCAGGTTATGCCGAATGAACCATGCCACAACAGTCTTGGTTACTGTAGCATAGGATGCTGCCTCAACCCACTTCGTGAAATAATCAATCGCCACTAGGATGAAGCGATGTCCATTAGATGCTGTAGGTTTTATCTCACCGATCATGTCTATGCCCCACATTGCAAACGGCCAAGGCGCAGTTAGAACATTCAGGGGAACCGGAGGAACATGCACCTTATCTGCATAGATCTGGCACTTGTGGCATGTCCTGGAGTGTTGGTAACAGTCAGCTTCCATTGTGGACCAGTAATATCCTGCCCGTAGGATTTTCTTAGCCATAGTATGTCCACTGGAATGCGTACCAAAGGTCCCTTCATGTAGCTCTTCCATGATTCTTTCCGCTTCAATCTTATCCACACAATGCAGTAAGGTTGAATCATGGTTTCGCTTGTACAAGATGCCGTTGCTAAGGAAGAACTTGGCTGCAAACCTCCTCAGGAATTTCTTGTCATTGACAGAGGCACCTTCAGGGTATTCCTGAGCTTCCAGATATCTCTTCACTTCGTGGTACCAAGGCTTCTCAGTCACCAATTCAGTTTCGAGATCACAACAGTATGCCGGTTCGTCCAGTTTCCAGATGATGATCCGGGGAGCTTCATTATCCCATTTGACCTTAAACATTGAAGACATTGTAGCTAACGCGTCCGCTAACTGATTCTCTTCTCTTGGAAAATGCTCAAATGTTATCTCTGTGAAGTGGGGAATCAGGGTCAACACACATTCTCTGTAAGGAATCAAGTTTGGATGTTTCGTATCCCACTCTCCTTTGATCTGATTGATCACAAGAGCGGAATCTCCGAAGACACTTAGAAATTTGATCCTTAGGTCGATCGCAGCTTGAAGACCCATGATACACGCCTCATACTCTGCCATATTGTTGGTACAGTTGAAACATAGTCGGGCAGTGAGTGGAGTATGAGTACCTTGTGGAGATATGATTATGGCGCCGATACCATTTCCCAAAGCATTGGAGGCTCCGTCAAAGTGCATAGACCATCGGGATCCTGGCTCAGGTCCTTCATCCGGTCCAGGTACTTCACAATCAGTTACAATCATGATGCTTTCATCCGGAAACTCGAAATTCATTGATTGATAGTCATCTACAGCTTGATGAGCTAAGTGGTCTGCCAATACACTTCCCTTGATGTCTTTCTGGGTTGTATACTGAATGTCGTATTCCGTTAAGATCATTTGCCATCTTGCAATTCTCCCAGACAGAGCAGGCTTTTCGAATATGTACTTTATAGGATCCATTTTTGAGATCAACAAAGTAGTGTGAGTCAGCATATACTGTCTCAGCCGGCGAGCAGCCCATACCAAAGCGCAGCAAGTTTTCTCAAGCAGTGAGTATCGGGTCTCACAGTCGGTAAACTTTTTGCTAAGGTAATACATGGCGTGCTCTTTTCGGCCAGACTCGTCATGCTGCCCCAGCACACACCCCATTGAGTTGTCGAGCACTGTCAGGTATAGGATCAGAAGTCTCCCTTCAACCGGTGGCATAAGGATAGGTGGTTCTTGGAGATACTCTTTGATTCTGTCGAAGGCAGCCTGACATTCATCGTTCCAACGTACTACCTGATCTTTCTTCAGTAACTTGAAGATTGGCTCACAGGTGGCAGTCAGATGAGAGATGAATCGAGCAATGTAATTCAGGCGTCCTAAAAAGCCTCTGACCTCCTTCTCTGTCTTAGGAACTGGCATCTCTTGAATAGCTTTGACCTTAGCAGGGTCCACTTGAATACCTTTATCACTGACCACGAAGCCTAGCAACTTCCCAGATCTTACCCCGAAGGTGCACTTGTTTGGGTTCAATCTCAACTTGTACAGTTTTAACCGGTCAAACAACTTTTGCAGATGATCTAGATGTTCTTCCTCAGTCTGGGACCTAGCGATCATGTCGTCCACATATACTTCTATCTCATGATGGATCATATCATGAAATAAGGCAACCATGGCACGTTGATAGGTTGCCCCAGCGTTCTTTAATCCGAATAGCATGACCTTGTAACAGAAGGTGCCCCACTGAGTAACAAATGTAGTCTTCTCCATGTCTTCAGGTGCCATCTTTATCTGATTATAACCTGAAAAGCCATCCATGAAAGAGAATACCTTGTGCTGAGCTGTATTATCAACAAGGACATCAATGTGAGGTAAGGGGAAGTCATCCTTGGGGCTGGCCCTGTTCAGATCCCTGTAGTCGACACACATTCTGACCTTTCCATCCTTTTTAGGTACTGGCACCACATTAGCAACCCATTGAGGGTAAGAAGTCACTGCAAGGAACCCGACATCAAACTGTTTCATGACCTCGGCTTTAATTTTCTCGGACATCTCTGGACGCATCCGACGGACCTTTTGTTTAACTGGAGGGCAGTCTTCCTTAGTCGGCAAGTGATGGACGACAATATCGGTATCCAACCCTGGCATGTCTTCGTAGGACCAGGCAAAGATCTCCATATAATCATGCAGCATCTTGGTTAACCGTTGCTTCACGCTGAGCTCTAGGTTGGCACCAATCTTTACCTCTTTTCTGTCTGCCTCAGTACCCAGGTTTATGGTTTCCACTGGCTCTTCATGGGGTTGAATTGCCCTCTCTTCCTGAAGCAACAGTCTTGCAAGCTCGCCAGGCACTTCGCAATCATCTTCACCTTCGTCTTCGGCTAAGTTGATCGGATTTTCGAAGTTATAATTGGCAGTAGCAGAGTTGTTATCAGTGAGATCCAGAGTGGATTGGAACCTGTATGAGTGAGTGTGTGTGTAAATACAGCTGTTTTGAAATTTATGTAAAGGAAAAGAAAGACAGAAAAGGAACACAATATTTGCAATGCGAAAATACGTCCAAGATTTTCATTCATGATGTATAAGATGACAGTTTGTATGCCCTCACAAATAGAACCACGGTGCCTCGGGTAAGACACCGGGCCATAGAGTTTATCATTGTTTATTACAAAATAACAAAACATAGGAATTCATTACTCAGTAACAAAAGAAACAGGGAGATTGTCCTTTGCGCTCCAATTGTTAAGTCCTTCGTCAGTTGCCGGGTAGATCCAGCTATCAAACTCAGCATCGTCCACTTCGTCTTCATCCCCGATAGCATTAACTCCATGAGCAGGCAGGGGAGCTGTCACTACATTAGGCTTGTCAGATGCCTCAAACTGTACCTCTTTAGCGTCAATGAGATCCTGCAGTTTGTTCTTTAGTGCCCAACAGTCATCGGTAGAGTGCCCCGGGCTTTCTGAATGGTAAGCACAACGAGCATTCGGGTTGTACTTGGGAGATGTTGTATTGGGGAACTTCGGGGCTTCCCTGACAGTCACTAAGTTGGTGGCTAGCAACTGTGGCAGAATCTGTGATAGGGTCATGCTTAACCGGGTGAACTCTCGCCGGGGTCTTTCAGCCCTTTGAGAATTATTTGGCCGAGGGGCGGCAACAGGCTTAGCAATCATCACCGCGCTGACAGATTGGCGGTGTTCAGGTCTTTCTGATTTCCTGGAGCCATACACGGCACTAGACTCCTTCTTGAATGGTTTCTTTTCCGAACTAGAGGACGCACCCTTTGCAATCTTCCCAGACTTTAATCCAGCTTCAATCCTCTCTCCAGTCAAGATCAAATCAGTGAAACCAGCAGAAGAATTCCCAATGAGGTGGTTGAAAAATGGCCCAGATAGGGTCCCCAAGAACATGTAAACCAGCTCCCGATCATTTAATGGTGGCTGCACCCTGCCAGCCAGGTCTCTCCACTTTTGAGCGTACTCCTTAAAACCTTCGCTTGCACCTAACGCCATACCCTGGAGTTGGGTACGTGTGGGGGCAAGGTCGGCATTATATTGATACTGCTTGTAGAAAGCAGTAGCCAGCTCCTCCCAGTTACGAACTTTGGTCCCATCCAGCTGATAGAACCATTCGAGATGAGTCCCTGAAAGACTCTCCTGGAAGAAGTGGATCCATAAATTCTTATCCGCAGAGTACGGCTGAATTTTCCGAACATAGGACCTTAAATGCAGCTTGGGACAAGATGCCCCGTCATATTTGGAGAAGGATGGTGCTTTGAACTTATGGGGGATAATCACACCAGTCGACAAACCCAGATCTCCGAAATCCAGCCCAGGTGCCTGTTGCACCTCCATAGCCTTCAACCTGTCCTCCAGTTGCTTGTATCTGTCATCTGCAGGAGGGTATTGCTCTTCATCAAAATCTGTCTCGTTGTCGGAGACGACCGGACTAGGAACCTTTACTTCTGCCTGAGAAGGACTCTTGCCAACAGAAGAACCAGCCTCTTCATGCTGCAGAGTATTGCCAAACCTTCGGCCCGAGTTGAACAGAACAGTTCTTCTCTTCTTCTTCTTCTCCTTCTTCAGGAGCATAGCCTTTAGTTCCTCTTGGCCTTTAGCCAGACCCTTGATTAGTTCTTGGAACTGCGCATTCTGCGCCTGAAGAGCCTTGATTGATGTCTCTGTTGATTCAGATCCGGGATTCATGATGCTGAAATAAACAGCGAAGAACTGTAAGCAACCTGAAAAGAGGAAAAACCTGCTATGCACATGATGTATGAAATGCGTATGCAATGCATTCAAGGGTTCGAAAGTTCAAATTTGTTGTAGACAAAAAGGAACACACGTTATTATTTAGAGAAATCATTGTTTAATACATCAAGCCTCATGGGCAAAAGTACAAAAATCAAATCAATCCCAAAATACACTGCGCATCCTCTTCGGAGCTATGTAGGTGTTGAGGTTCCTCTCCTCGTGCAACAGACGAGTGAGCTCCAAGACTTTCTTTTCACTGGCCTGCAGACTAGTCTCGAGAGAATTCCTTTCTTCCTTAAGCTGGATCCAGCTCTTCTGCATCTCTTCCCAGGATGTGGGCATATCAGGGTGCTGAATAACATGAGACACTTCCCCTTCTAAGACTGGTTCTTTGATTACTGGAAGCATGTGAGGATAAGGCATCACTAACTTCTGGGAGCGAGCTCGTACCCACTTGAGATAAGGTTCCAACGGGATGGAATTCCTGTGCCCCAGTGTCTTGCTGTCTATCCTACTGGGCATCCTCCAGGCTCTGATAAATCTCTGACGAAGTCCTTGAGTATCGTTGTCGAAGTCAAAAACTATATCAGGGATTAACATGTCATGAGGACCGTCCCTCCGAGCATAACCAAACTGTCTCCAAGCTAGGCATGGGCTATAAGTAATACCTCCTCTGATTCCCAGTAAAGGAACATTAGGGTATTCCCCACAACGATCAATGATGGTGACATCTTCTCTGGACCTAGGACACCAGTGTATATCTGCATGTGTAAGAGTCATCAACCGTTGTGACCATCTCAAACCCCGCTCATTCTTCAAGACTGATTGTGGAAGGTGCGAAATAAACCACCTTCCCAGGAGAGGAGTGCAACACATAAGGACACCTCTTTTTCTCATGGTTCGAGTGTAACATGAGTGAAGGATGTCCCCCAGCAACGTAGGTATGGGATTCCTGGATATAAAGATCTGGACAGCACTGATATCAATAAGCTGATCTGGATTAGGGAACAACACCAAACCATAGACAAGGAGGGCCACAACCTCTTCAAAAGCTTGCAAATCAAGGGAATTCCAACATTCAAGGGCCTTTTCAAACAGAAACCTGGCTAAGAACCCTTTGACACCACTTCTAACTTCCCAATGTCCCTTGAGGTCAGATGACTGTAGGTGCAAGGCTTTAGCGATCTCTTCAAGCTTAGGTTCCTTTTCTGTACCGTTAAAGGGTAGCTGATCAAGGATAGGGATCTTCAGGAGCCAGGAGAACTCCTCCAATGTAGGTACCAACTGATAGTCCAAGAAGGTAAAACAGTGATGCAGAGGGTCAAAGAACTGGAACAGGACCTTTATCATATCTTCCTCAATGTTGGTGTTGACCAAGCTGATGAGGCTTCCATGTCTTTCACTGAATGAAGAGTTCTCGGGAATCCTGGATATAAGCTCCTTAAGCTGAGGAGGGATCCTTACAAGACTGATTTGGATTGTCTTTCTACGAACAGTTTCCATGTCCTACAAAACAAGAACAAAGATGAAAATTCGAACCCCTGAAATGGTTAGTCAATGCATATGATGCTGGATGATGTCATGATGCTATGATTAAACACACCACAGATATGTACAAAGACAAACATGTAAGGCACACAAGGCACACAAGACAAGCCCTTAGGGTTTAAGGCCAGCATGGGGTCTGGGCAGTACCCTCTTGAAGTTGGTGGGTTCAACCTGTCCTAATCAAAGTAACCGGGTTCTAAGGTTCCCAATATCACGGGATTGCTTTCATTGTTCATCGTTTCGATTTAGCCACTGAACTGGCGACCGAAATATTCCAGGAAAGCAACCCTCAATTGAGCGTAGTATCGAGTATCAACCAACCTCGGACTGCACCAAAGTCAGTTATCTCACTACCCTAAAGAGGCTAAGATAGTTCAATTAAGGTTCCTAAGGTCTGTTGATGCTTTACGACACCACGCGGAGGCCCCGTACTCTTCTTGACTGAACTCAAGGGTTACCGGTACACACCAAAGTGCCACATCAACGTAGCAGACTGTTTCAACCATGTCGGTATACCCCGCACAGTTCCCTCACAGCCTTGTTGCTACTTTCTAAGAAAGGTATCCCCCAGATCCGGGTTAGGATCTATAGAACTCCCAGGCAACCCACAATTTAAAGCACACAAAGCAATACAATTGAAAACATAGTTATGAGCTAGCCCTAAGGTACACCTCACTTTTAAGTTAAGTCCCCAGCAGAGTCGCCAGTTCTGTGATCGGTGGATCTGGAACTGACTGTTTAACGCTGGTTCGCGAAATGTCGCGGAAGAAAGAGTCGCCACCGTCTTTTATTTTCTCCAATTGGAAAGGACAAAAGCACAGAAAAATTCCTTATAGAGATTGCTCTTGGTTCGGGAGGTAGGTTATAGAAAGGGAAGGTGTTAGCACCCTTTCTATCCATGGTTATCCATGGGCTCTTAGATACTTGCTCAATGTGTTTTCAAAATGTTTTATTTGCTTTTCAATGTGGGTTTAAAAAGTTTCTTTGAAAAATTTCAGTTCGACTCGTACGTCAGAGTGTTTGAAAAATTTGCTTTGAAAGCTTTTGAAAATGTGTTGGTGTGAAAAGATTTTTGTTTGTTTTTGAAGAGAGCAAGTATCTACGAGAACCTACCTACTCTAAGGAATTCGTCTGGGTAAGTGTCCTTTAAAGTAGTGCCATCCCACCATTGAGAGGTAGGTAGCACCACCGTTGGAGGTGTTCGGGTCAATTCGAGGTTCGGGACATGGTGATCACCAGAGCAATGGGAAGACACCTTAGAAGCTACCCTCATGCCAGGTTCCCGGATCATGAGGACTTACTAAGACGTCCTCTACTCGACAATCACCTTTCGAAAGGCAACAGTGAGGCGTACCCTAGGGGTGGTGTGTGCGATTCGTGTGTTATTTTCATTGATATTTGTCTTGTCATGTTTATTGTGATCTACGCTTGATTTTAATTAAGACATTCATTCTTGCATGCATTGTTAACAGTTAAAAAATATTTGCGGGAAAGTAAATTCTAAGGCTATTACAAATGGCGCGGGTCCACATCGCCAAAATTAAACCGGACCCGATTTGACGGAAAATAAATAAAGCAAAGTAAAAGTGCGAAAAGTTAAATTGTTACAATGCTTTGGGAGAATTACATAATTATAATAAGCAATAAAGTAAATGCGCGAAATAAAATAATTATGAACATGGGCGTTGGACCCTTTTGCAAGATTAACATTAATAAGAAATTAAAATTAATAGAAAATGTTTTTTATGGTATTTTTGTGTTTTTTTAAGATTTAATGGAAAAAATAATTAATTAAAATTAAAATGAAATGTCAAACCCTAATTCTAATTATTTTTTTAGTTATTATGAAAAATATGGAATTTTTAACTAATTTAAACCTAAGTTAATTTACAATGCATTTTTTTAATTATGAAAATAAATAAATAAATATTATTATTGTAAAAAAGGAAAAATTAAAAAGGAATAGAAATTGTTAATTAACCTAATTCTGATTATTTTTTATTTAATATGAAAAGAATTAAAATTGCAAACATCCTAATTAAAACTAAATTCATTATATGTTAATTTATTTACAAGAAAATAATTATAATAAAAATATTTATTATTTTTGGTCTTTTCCTGATTTTTTAATGAAGTTTTTATATTTGAAAAAAATAATGAATTAACTTAAAAAACAATAAAACAAATAAAAATAATAATGAAAAAGATATGAGAAAAATAAAAACATTTGCAAACCAGGGTGGGGGTGTAGTCCCAATTTGTGAGGTATTGATGGTAAAGCCATGGCCCAATAGCTCTGGATCCACTGACTTTTGCCAGTTTGTGTGCTAACGCGTTGACCCTTGTGTACGTGTTCTTCAGATCTAGGCCATTGGTTTGAAGCAGCTAGACGCGTGTATGGTGGGATGATGATGGAGTATGGTGCGTCTTAGGATTAGGCCTGCATGGGAATATTATAACAAAATAATATGGAAATTGTCCAGACCTGGGACTTGAACCCAGGTCATGAAGGTCACACGCACATACACCTGCCAGCTGAGCCATTTAACTTATTTGATATATTAATAACACAACAAATAACAAAAAGAAAGAACAAGCGCATTAGTGATTAAACGCGCGAAATTCAAAACCGGCCTATCGCTGATGGACAACACATCATCTCCTTCGTTGTCCCTGTAAAACAAAAGCAGAGGCAACGGTTTTGGATGTGTGGCCTAAGGTTAGTTTCCAGAAAATAGCGACTAGCGCTATGATGCCCATAAATGGGCGCGAGGGTCAAGATTTCTTCGTCTTGATGCACTGAATCCAACCATGGTATTGAGGTGGCCTGATTTTACGTGATTAAGAAACCCCTAATTGGGAGCTCTGCAAACCCTAGACGGCATCAATGGCCAAATCACATATATTGCACAAAAACGAAATTAATTGGCATGGTTAGCATCAGAACAAAATAACAATCATGAATCAACAAATAAAACTTAAGAAGATGCTTAAATCATGATGCACGACTCCAAGTTTTCATCTGTACAGTTTTGAGTCATTATACCAATTCTTTTTGCGTTTTGGTTGTTGTTCTTGATTGGCACACGTTCAGAGAACCACAATGAAGCTATTGGAATCAAAATTTAGGCTTGAATCGACCTCTAGAATGCTTTTCAGAATTGAGTTTTTATGGAAAATTTTCAAGTTTGTGATGTATTCTTGAGCGCAGCTTTTTTTTTTCTTGCAATTAGTTTGTGATCCTGCATATGTAGTGAGACAATTAGGTTAAGAAAACTTGATCAAATCCAATGAATTAATGTTTTTGAATATTTGATTTCAAGGATCTTTTTTGAATCTTTTTTATGTGCAATTTTGTTCAATCATGCCAAATCAAACCAAATCTTGCCTAATTAGCATGTGCACGAGATCTTGAGTATAGAATGTGTACAAAAAGATTTTTTAGGTCAAGCTTTATATTTTCCCACATATTTATATAATTTAAATGAATTAATATTAATAGAAATTCAAATAAATAAATAAAAAATGAGAAAATACTTTCCCTTTGGGCCAAGTGGTCGTGCATAGGCTTGGAATGATGAATCATGGAAGAAAAATAGGGCCCATTAGCAAATTTAGGTCATTTGAACCATTGTTGACTTTTCAAAATTCCCAAAAATTTCCCAACTTTCACAAGGCATAACTTGCTCAATTTTTAAGCTTTTCACATGTTCTTGGACATTTTGGAAAGGTCTTTGAGTCCTTTAACCAATGCCTTTGGTCCCATGTCATTTTGATTTACCAATCTCAAGTTATGGCCTTTGACTTAAAGTCCCTTTTTGTTGACTTTTGAAAATGACCTATAATGTTGAAATTGATAACTTTTTGTGAGAGCATTTCTTGGACTTGGAATATGAAGATGAGTTGTAGGAAATGTCTCAAAATGAGCTTTGGATGGAATTTTTCTGATGATCCATGTGAAAGTTATGCCCTGGTCAATTTCAGTTGACTTTTTCAGCTGTCCAAATATAGCAACTTTTGCATCTTTGATGATTTCTGAGCCAAATTTTGAGAATCATGATCAAGCATTGATCAAATGATTTTTGTGGCTTCAAAATGATATGTTGACCAAAAATTTGAACTTTTGACTGTCAAATGACCATTTTGCCCCTACAGTTGACTGTAGTGCAATTAGGGTTTTTGACTGTGCAATTTTGAGCTGAATGCCTTGAAACTGGATATGAGGATACTTGACCATCTTTGTAGGCATATGAGACTTGATTGGGCCTTTGAAAACTTCAATTTCTTAATCAGAACACAAACCCTAGTTTTGACTGCATAGGAGGCTCTTTGACTGTGCAACCCTTGGGGAATTTTCTGACTTGGCTTGGCAATTTCTTGAAGAATATGGGAGGGCAAATTTTGGGGTACAACACTGGTCAATTTATTTTAATCATTTTAAATTTTAGTGTTATTATATGGTTAGCTTATAGTTATATTATACTAGTTGTCTACTATTTTTTTTTTTGGATTTTGTGGTGTTCAAATTATAAGAGGAGTATGTTTATCGTTTTGTTTCTTCAAAGGAGCTTGTCGTTCTTAATTTTAAGGCCCATGCGTTTTGTTGACCATGGTCACCTTCTGACTATTGCTATTAATTTTTAAATTTTTATTATTCATTAAGTGATTATTATTATTATTATTATAGATGATATTAAGTATTATTATATTATTATTCATTTACTTTATTATTCATTTATTTTTTCAATTATTCTTATTACTCTGAAAAAATTGACAAAAGTCAACATTTAAACTTTTCTCATAAATTATTGTTTTTTTTAATATTGTTAAGAAATATATATAATTTTACTATTATTATTTTCTATTATTGTTAAGTATATTATTATCATTTTGGTATGTTGATCAAAGGTCAACCAAAGGGCTTGGAACCCTAATCTACGACAGCTACTATTCCTCTTCTTTGGTAAGCAATTCAAGGCCCAATTCCCAGAACGAAACAAAAATCAAATCTTGTTCTGATTGAGGATACACTTTATTGATATTGAACATACATATAAAATTGGTCCAGATTCATTACAAGATCTACAAACCCTAAATCAATTTACAATTGAAATCAAATCTTAAATCTAAATCCCTAAAATTGATTCAATCAAACAATCAATCTAAGATTATAATGAAAATCATACAAAAATTTCCCTAACTTATCTAATTATAAAACTATGTAAAGAGCCCTAATTTCTAAGTTGAGGGGAGGGGGAAAGTTGCGAGATGAGAAGGAATAAAAAGAAGAATCTGAGGAGGCTGCACTGCAAATCACACTCCCAACTTTAAAGCTTCTTTTGTATGAGATATGGGTTTCACGACTGGAACCCTAGATCCACCAAACCCTTGACTGTGTCGCCGCTCCTTGTACCTAGAAAACAAAGAAGAAGAAGGGGATTCGTGGATCAAAAAAAAATAGAAGAGAAAAGCGAGCATCAAGATTTACTGCAGTAGAGGTAACCTAATAACACTCACTTAGGTTTTGATTTTTGTTATGATTATCCGTTGGGATTTCTGGAATTGGGTTTAGGTTTGTTAGTGTTTAAGGTAGCCGCCAATTAAGGTTTCTGGGTTGAAGGGTTATTGTTGTTTGTGTTGGAGAAGACGAGGAGAATGCGAGAAAAGAGAGACGAGAGTAAGAGAGAGAGAGAGAGAGAGAGAGAGAGAGAGATGAGAGAGAGAGAGAGAGAGAGAGAGAGAGAGAGAGAGAGAGAGAGAGAGAGAGAGAGAGAGAGAGGAGAGAGAGAGAGAGAGGGAGAGAGAGAGAGAGAGAGAGAGAGAGAGAGAGAGAGAGAGAGAGGAGAGAGAGGAAGAGAGAGAGAGAGAGAGAGGAGAGGGGAGGAGAGAGAGAGGAGAGAGAGAGAGAGAGGAGAGAGAGAGAGAGGAGAGCGAGAGAGAGAGAGAGAGAGAGAGAGAGAGAGAGAGAGAGAGAGAGAGTAGAGAAAATGATGAAGAATGAAAGGAAAATAAAATATTATTATTTCCTCAGCCTCGTTAGATTCATGACACATGGCCATTCATTGGCCATGTGATGAGATTACCCTGTGAAATCTCGTACGCTCCCTTATGATATACCCTCAGTCAGCCATCCACCATCACCGTCCATTCTCTTTACTTTGATCAAACGCTCCAGAATTTACTTCTTGGGGCGTTCGATTAGAATTGAACACTCAAGATCACTTCTACCCATCATAACGGGCTACATTCGCCCACACATGATCCCAACAGACCTAAATTTCGTAATGGGCTCCCACACTAAGTATTGGGCCAAACCAAATAATATTCCACCCTCCAATTGCTCAATTAAAATATAATCAACCCTTATTATTTACACCCCTTATTTTCATTACCCCACTATAATTCGCACCCCCCTGCTATTTGGGTTCAAATTTACATTTGGGCCTGAATAGTTTGCTAATACACCATCCAACTCTACTTTTACACCCCCTGATCCTAAATTAATTTTAATTATTTTATTTAATATATTTATTTTCTTATTTTATTTAGATTATATTATTGTCATACATGTCATTTTTATCATTTTGCACTAAAATATTTTTCTTGCATAAAAATTATTAATAAATAATCATTGGATCAATATTAAAAATATTTAATATATTTTTAATAATTAGAAAATATTTATTTGTCAATTAAATACTTTCTTAAATACTAACCCTATTTTTCATAAATTCATTAAATGTTTTATCCTTCAAATTCATTATTTTATTGCATCATACATCTAAGACAGCTAACCAATCAAATAATAATAGTTTTTTCTACTAACATAATTCAAATTTCAACTTATTTTCAAAAAGGATTGTGGAGATAATTTTCATTAAGTGCGAACCGCGTCTACAATTCCACAATTTTCAAAATCAGACTTGGTTCAAGGATTAATCTCAAACATTTACATAATCCATAAAAAACTAACCAAACATTTTAAACTATGAATTGAGACTATGATTCCTCATAAGAGGATATGTAGGCACGCGTCTTAAAAACCAAGGTGAGTTCCCCTAATTAAAAAATTAAATATTTTTTTCTTAAACATGTGGAAACATTAACTTTTAAATAGAAATTTTCGACCTACCCTTAGACCTAAAAATTGGGACTTCCTTGAGAACAAGGTAGATGAAGAGTGTCTAACACATTCCCTTCGTCTAAAAACGACTCACGAAATTATAATCTTTGATTAAATTAGGGTTATACATTATTAATATGTCGTTAGAACAAAAAGTAGCGGTGGTGACTCATTGTTTTTTGCCGGTTTAAACAGTTGTATATGTGGTACTTACAATCACGGTCTTGGGACCATTGTTGTATTCTAGAAAGCACGCGCCATATCACAACGGTTATTTAACCCAACCGTTGTGATAGAACTAAAGATTCTAGGTTCGATTCTCATAATCAACATTTTGTAATTTATGTTATTCTGGTCAGCATTCAAATATAATCACGATTAGGTTTTATAACCGCAGTCAAAACTTCCTCTGTTTTAGATATGAAATTCTCTGCTTTTCAAATTCTTCTCATTTTTATCCTGTAAATATTATAACCATATCATATAATTTATAACAACCCGTTTTTTTGTTAACCATACATAAAGAGCATAAAAAACAGCTAACATTGTGCATCAAAAGCCAAAATTAATATTTACATCAAACACAATATATTTAAGTCAAAAGTAATATTTACATCATCAATACAAAAAATAAGTCATTAGCACATCTCAATAAATCATTCAACAATACCCTTAAGCACGTTATGGATATAGGCCTAATGTTTACGAAGATCTACAAAGTCCTCAACGGGGAATAGAGTTTCGTCGTTAAACATCTACATAAGAAAGAGAAAAAAGTGAATATCATGCATGATAATAATTCAATAGTCAACTTATATATATTAACATATATAAACATTTTATGACATATATACCTTATCCCATGAATCAACAATGTCGGCAAGGACAATATCCCATAAATCCCCTGGTTATTTCCTCGTCTACAAACTTAAGCAATAATTACATGAATATAACCACACATGAATATAAATGAAAGAAACAGGTAATCGAGCCACTTACTTTAGGAAATATCCATGAGGGCTTTCTTCTAACATTGTTCATCATATTCACTTACTCCACAATAATGTACATTAAAAATGAATTAAATATATTACATGATAAACTAATTACAATGTCAAAGAAAATGAATTAAACATACACTTACGAATTAATAATCTCTTTCATTTTCTTTTCAAGTGGATCATACAAGGAACACATTACAGTTACCGTATTCATCTTAAATGATATTAAGATCAATTGCCAATGACCACTGAATAAACATGAGCATATATATTATTAAAATTTGCTAAAACAAAACTAAATATATAATACATAAACATTAATTACAAAAATACTTATGAACAGAGAAATGGTGCAAAGTAACATTCTTTTCCTCCCTCATTTAAACGTTTTTAAAAAACTCTCTGTTGTACCCCAAAATTTGGCTTCTTCATTTTTTAATTCTAATTGGCTTGTACTCTTGTTAGAATATACATGCATGCATATCATTGGATCCATACATATGGGATCAAGGCATTTCATCAACGCAACAAAGCTCTCATATCTTTCAAAGCATGCCGAGTTGTGAAAGATTTGATTGTCTCTGGTAAATTTAAACTAATGCAAATTGGAAACAGTACTTTAACCTATCTGAGTTTAAAAATTCGTATCTCCTGTTTGGGAATGGTGTTTTGGGTTGATTCTTGAAGATTTGAAACTATCTGGATGTCCTCTCCAACTTTCATGTTCAGACCAAAGTTAATCATCGAAGAAAGGTCTCTGAATATGTGGTTCTCTTGGAAGTTATACAGTGAAAAATACAAAGAAAAGTATGCTGAATAGTGGTTTCGTATGCATTAGAAAATTCATAACCCCCGACTGGAATGTCGCATGCACACGGTTTTGATTGCCAAAATTCTGTCTCGATGTCATCTTGATGTCGTCTTTGGAAGTCAAAATATGATTCACTAAGGAAGGACCCGTGAACTTTGAGTTTCTGAAGACATGTTTGTGTTGAACCTAAATTCATTTGTATTAATGTTTGATACGGTAAAATTCACATCTCATTCGATTTTTTTATCATATGGTTGATGATGCACATGCCTACAAAAGGGCCGTTTGTTCATATTGCCAAGTCATATTTGTGGTCTCAACGTATCATGGGTTTTACTTCGTATGATATTGTTTGGCAAAGCTGATGGGCTTGAAAGAGATCATTATATGTTTTGGAGAATTCCCTAATGTTCTGCTCATGGAAATAAGGGGCTGCATTAACTACAATCCTATCTTGGCACGCAGTCAGTTAGGATTCACGATTATGGATAGACCCATTGATCGGGAAGTGATGGAAACCGTTTATTTCGGTAAAGGGGAAGATGTAGTTTTGCTTGAAAAGATGAAAGTGGCTTAGGAACACGTTCGCCGTAAAGGGAAACTTTCTTTCAGCCAAAATGGAGGTGTAGCTCGCGATACTTATACAAGTTGGATTTAGGATCATGTGAAAGAGATATTGATACCTTACAAAAAGGGAGGTTGCTATATCCTCAACCTGATTTTGACTCATTAATTGACGATCAGGTGGATGATTCTTTATCTCATGTTCAATCGTCTTCTGTGCAGCATGCGCCAGGTGGATCAAAATTTGTACCTTTGGCGTGTCTTAAGAATGCCAAGGCTGAAAATCTCAAACTCCAAGCTAAGCAGGAAGAGATGAACATGGATATTTCTTTTACCTTGCAAGATAAAAAGAAGCTTATGAAGAAGGTTAGTTTGAAAGACCAGTTGATAGAAAGATATGGTTTGCTTGAGCAGTCGAAGAAGCTCAAGGTCGAGGGTTCTGGTATAACTAGTCGACAAGTTGAAGAACTGTTGATTAGTCAGCAGGAGATAGAGAGGCTTCGGTTGGCTAAAGACAAGTTGGAAGTTAAACACTACGAAGAGGTTAAGGCTTTTAAGAAAAAGATCCAAGGAAAAGATGTCCAGTTGACTCAAGTGGTGAAGGAGTTAACAATGATCAAAGCCCAGATAGAAAACCAAGGCAATATTCCAGCAGAGGAAACTGAGATGGGAAACGCGAATCCCGAAGATTGGGAGCTCAAGTACCATTATTTGTTGGCTTTGATGAAGAAGAAAGGTTTTGTGACTGAAGATTCATTTTCAAAGGATGATTAGCAAAGTGACCAGGCTTCTCGGAGGAGTCTTTTCGACACTTTCTTTTCCGTTCTACTTGTTGATAAGATCACCACCAATCTTGTTGGATGGTATCTTTATAATGATTGACTTTGTTTGTATTGAGAATATTTTGTGTGGATGCTTGTTTGATTTTATGATATGAGCAGTTTCTATTCAGATGTTTATTATTTAGTTGCTTTGTCTTGTTGTTTATCATATTACTTGTTGATTCTTGATGAAGGACTGCATGATATTCATGGAAATGATAAAACATTTCATGCATAACCATTTATCCATGCATATCATATCATGACAGGTGGCTCCGACAGGTTTTCTTATCTTTGATCTGGGTTTCTTTTCAGAGATTGCTACCACAAACTCTCATCGTTATAATACTCGAAGCAATTCCAAGAGACAAATGGAACAACTTTAAGCAGATGTTGTGGCTATGGGTACCAAGATGGATATTCGAGTTGACCATTTGATGGAGATTATTCAGAACATGGCTCGTCAGCAAGAGGAAATGAGAGCCATGATTGTGAGGCCTGCTGAAACTCTGAACAATGGTGGTGAAACCTTGATTGTGAATCTACAAGGGGTCGTCATCAACAATCCAAATGGTACTCTGGGTGCTCAGAATGTGGTTGAGAATCCGGGAGGTGCTCAGAATGTGAATCTGGATTCGAATGTCAGTCTAAATATTTAGAACGATCAACCTGCAAATCTCGATAATACTGTGAGTAACCAAGGTATCCCTATGATTCAAGTTGTGGGGAATCCTCCTCCACCTACTCTTATTCGTCAGAGCATTGAACAACCCGTGGTACCACTAAGGCCTATTTGCATTCCTGTTAGGCCAGTGGAAGAAGATAATTGGGAAGATTAGATGTCTAATATTGATGAACCAATAGAATCTGACAAGAAGTTATGTATGCTTGAAGAGCGAATGAGCAGGTTTGAAAGTCAAGGTACAATGGGATTTGACATGTCTGATTTGGGCTTAGTTCCTGGGGTGAAGATTCCCCCAAAATTCAAGGTGCCTGATTTCGTGAAATACAAGGGCACTTCCTGTCCAAAGACCCATGTTAAGTCTTTCTACCGAAAGATGTCTGCGTATTCTGATGATGAGAAGCTATTAATGCACTTCTTTCAAGATAGCTTGACGGGTGGCCCACTCGCATGGTACATGTAGTTGGAAAGTAGTCGCATTCGTACATGGAGAGAGTTGGTTGAGGCTTTTGTTGTGCACTACTAGTATAACACTGATATGAATCCCACAAGAACCCAATTACATAATTTATCCCAGAAGCGGGACAAGTATTTTAAAGAGTATTCCCAAAGGTGGTGAGAGATGGCTGTGAAGGTTCAACCGCCCATGTTGGAGCGAGAGATGGTGGAAATGTTTTGTAGTACATTGCAGGGCCAATACTACACAACTTGTAGTACGTTAGGTACTTTTTCTGAGATGGTAACACATGGAGAGCAAATTGAAATTGGAATTAAGTTAGGAAAGATCAAAGATTTTGTTGCTGGAAATAATGCTTGTAACACCAAGAAGTCTTTTGGTGGTCACCAGAAGAAAAAGAAGGGTGAATCCAGCGCAGCCTATTCCCGGAAAGGGAAAGGCAGTTATCAGGGTCAGATCATCAAATTACAGTTGTAACAATACCGACCGCTGCACCTCAGAAGCAAGCTTGTGTGTCTAAGCAAGGTAATCAATAAGGTCAAAGGCGTCCTCCTAGGAAGCTTGGCGCACTTCTGATGTCTTGTGCTGAGTTATTACCTCAGTTGCTTGAGTTGAAGCTAGTTGAGTTGTTCCCTTAGAAGGTTGATCCAGAAAGGTTTCCATATAACTTTGATGCTAATGCCCGATGTTATTTTCACTATGGTGGACAAGGGCACACTATTGAGAATTGTCATGCTTTCAGGCACAAAGTCCAAGACCTATTGGACTCTCAGGCCATTAACTTTGGACCAACGCCTAACATTACTAATCAGCCTTTGCCACCCTATGGTGGTGCCTTGGTGCCATCATGGAGGATGAAGGTTTGAATTTGGTTATGGATGTTAATCAGTTAACTACACCTCTCTCATTTATGAAAGAACAGTTGTCGAGTAAAGGTGTATTCTTGGGCTGTGGGATGGACTGTGCAGTTTGTTTGAACCAGCCAGAGGGTTGTCAATTGTTGAAAGATGCGGTTCAAAGTATGATTACTAAGGGGATTATCCAGTTTGATCACAAGGTCGTTAAGCCTGAGGTTGATAATGATGAAGTGGATGTGATAACCATTCCAGTCAAGCCGAAGGCTAACGGTGCGCCTGTGACGATTCCAGTGCCTGCTAAGAAATCTCCATTACTTATCACCGTGCCTGGTCCTGTGCCGTATGTAAGTGATAGGCAGTTACTTGGAGTTATGGCGGTGAACTCTACTATAAAGGGAAGAAGGTTATTACCCAAAAGTATAAGGAAAACAAGTTTGAAGAAGAGAAGCCCGCAATGCTTGATATTCTCAGTGAAAGCCGAATTACCCATAGTGGTCGAATCTTTTCACCACCTGAAAAGCCTGAGAGTAGCGCAGATGTCGCAAATAAGGCTAAGGGTAAGAAGATTATGGTCAATAGTGATAAGCCAGGGAAAAATCGTCTTGTTCCTACTTTGGATGTTGAAATGGCTAAAGATATAGCCAAGTTGATGAGGTACATCAAGAAAAGTGACTACAAGATCATTGACCAGTTGAGTCAGACACCCTCAAAGATATCAATTCTTGCTTTTCTTAGAGATTCTGAATCCCATAGAAATGCATTGATGAAGCTGTTGGGGACTTCTTTCGTTCCTCAGGAGATCTCAGTGAATCAATTTGAAGGGATTATGAATAGTATTTCTACAAGTAATGGACTTGGCTTTACGGACTTTGATCTACCCTCTGAGGGGAGAAAGCACAATAAAGCGCTGCACATCTCCATGGAGATTGTAAATACTACTTTGTCTTGTGTGCTGGTTGATACGGGATCCTCTCACAATATATTTCCCAAGTACGCTCTTATGAAGCTTGATTATGATGGACTTGTGTTGAGGCCAAGCGATTTGATTGTCAAAGCTTTTGATGGGTTGAAAAGGACAGTGTTCGGGGGGGTCGACTTGCCAATCAAGATAGGTCCACGGGTGTTTGAAGTCACTTTCATTATCATGGATATTAATCCTTTCTATTGTTGTTTGTTGGGCCATCCATGGATCCATGGGGTCGGTGCCGTCACTTCCACTTTGCACAAAAAGCTGAAGTTCCTGTTTAATGGGATGGTTGTCACCGTTTGTGGTGAAGAGGATTATGTTGTCAGTCATCTGAGTTCCTTTTGATATGTTGAGGTGGAGGGAGAAATCCATGAGACTCTGTGGCAAGCTTTTGATACCGTGCAAGTTGCCATGACTCCTAGTCAAGAAGTTAAGAAGCAAGAGGTCTTTATGTCATCTTACCGTCAAGCACAAACAATTGTTCGATCTGGTCATCCTGAAGGTTGGGGCAGAGTATTGAATCTCCCCACACAAAAAAACAAGAAAGGTCTAGGTCTCGTGGCTGGTTGAAGCGTGTTAACTGTTACTCCTCTCAAGGTTCAAGGTATCCCTCTGCCAATTCAGTTTGTCAGCGGTGGGGTTATCCATGAAGAAGCTCATGTTGTGAGTGGGGATGGTGACAATGATTGTGAGATGGACAAGTGGGTTCATCCTACCATACTGGGTAAATATCTTGCTAATTGGTTTGCTGAGGACTTCATTAAAGTCACCCGTTATGAAGAGTAATTTTCTTTTATTTGTTATCATGCAATAATACCTATGTTCTGTCTAAGACATAGTGAACATGTTGTATGGCCACAATGTTTTTCATTGCAAATTTATCATCAATAAAGGACGTCTTTTTTGCATTCAAAATTTCGCTCCCTGTCTTTCTTTTAAATTTTTGGCAAAATGTGATTTTTATTTTCTTTTTTTAATCTAAAACCAAAATAAAAATAAAAATATTCATGCAGATTATGTCCCCCGTTAATCTAGAAAATTTTCAAAATGATTCTGCTATGGCTCTTGATGACTTTGAAAATCCGATCTATCAAGTTGAAGAGCAAGCTGAAGAAGATTGTGAAATTCCTGAAGAGTTTGCTAGATTATTGAGGCAAGAAGAAAAGGTCATTCAGCCGCACCAAGAAACTACTTAGTGATCAACTTGGGTACCGAGGAGGTCCAAAGAGAAGTCAAGATTGGGGCCGCTTTAGAAGACAATGTCAAGCGAAGATTGATTGAAATGCTCCGCGAGTATGCAGATATCTTTGCTTGGTCTTATGAAGACATGCCTGGGTTGGATACAAATATTGTTGTGCACAAACTGCCTCTTAGAGAAGAGTGTCCTCCTTTTAAACAAAAAATTTGAAGAACTCATCCTGAGATGTCTAAGAAGATCAAAGAGGAGGTTCAAAAGCAGTTTGATGCGGGTTTTTTGAAAGTGACTTCTTACCCGCCGTGGATCGCGAATATTGTACCAGTGCCTAAGAATGATGGTAAAGTCAGAATGCGTGTGGATTATAGGGACTTGAACAGAGCAAGCCCTAAGGATGATTTTCCACTCCCTCATATTGATATTCTGGTTGACAATACTACTCAAGCTAATGTGTTTTCCTTCATGGATGGTTTTTCTGGATATAATCAGATCAAAATGGTACCAGAAGACATGGAGAAGACTACTTTTATTACACCTTGGGAAACATTTTTCTACAAAGTGATGCCCTTCGATTTGAAGAACACATGGGCAACATATCAGCGTGCTATGGTCACTCTCTTTCGTGACATGATACATAAAGAGATTGAAGTATATGTTGAGGATATGATTTCCATGTCCCAGACAGAAGAGGAACATCTTGTTCACTTGTTGAAACTGTTTGAAAGGTTAAGGAAATTCAGGCTGAGGCTGAACCCTAATAATTGCACCTTCGGGGTGAGATCAGGAAAGTTATTGGGATTTATTGTAAGTGAAGAGGGAATCAAGGTCGACCCTGCCAAAGTAAAATCTATACAAGAAATGCCTGAGCCAAGGAAGGAAAAAGAGGTCTGTGGTTTTCTCGAGAGATTGAACTACATTGCTAGATTCATCTCTCACCTTACAATCACTTGTGAACCAATTTTCAAATTACTGAGAAAAGATCCAACGACCAGGTGGAATGACAATTTCCAAACGGATTTTGATAAAATAAAAGAGTATTTTCAAGAAACTCCGATTCTCTCGCCTCCAGTGGAAGGCAGACCCTTGATAATGTATTTGACGGTGTTGGAAAACTCCATGGGCTGTGTACTTGGTCAACATGACGAGACATGTAGGAAAGAACATGCCATCTACTACTTGAGCAAGAAATTTACTGATTGGGAATCAAGATACTCATTACTGGAAAAAACTTGTTGTTCACTCGCGTGGGTAGCAAAGCGTCTCAGATAGTATATGCTGACTCACATTACTCTCTTGATATCCAAAAGGGATCCAATCAAGTACATTTTTGAAAACCCATCTCTCACGGGAAGAGTAGCCCGTTGGCAGATGATTCTTATAGAATACGACATCCAGTATACTACTCAAAAGGCTTTCAAGGGTAGTGTATTGGAAGATTATCTTGCTCAATAGCCCATGGAAAATGACTATCAGGCGATGAAGTTTGAATTTCCAGATGAAGACATCATGTATTTATACAATTGTAATATTCCAGGCCTAGAGGAAGGACCCGAACCAGGATCATGATGGAAGATGGTGTTTAATGGTGCCTCCAATGCGTTGGGTAGTAGTGTCGGTGCTGTGATTATTTATCCGGAAGGTTTCCATAATCCTTTAACTGCCAAAATTTGCTTTGGATGTACCAACAATATGGCTGAGTATGAAGCTTGCATCTTTGGGGTATAAGATGCTATTGATTTGCGAATCAAGATCCTAGAAGTATATGGGGATTATGCTCTAGTGATCAGTCAGATCAATGGAGATTGGGAGACTCGTCACCCTAATCTAATTTCGTATCGTGAACATGTTTTGAGGTTGATCCCGTACTTTGATGAAATCACTTTCCAGCATATCCTGAAGGAGGAGAATAACATGGCAGATGCTTTGGCTACTATGTCGTCCATGTTCAAAGTTAGGTGGGCTAACCATGCTCCCTCAATTCGTATTATGAGGTTGGATGAGCCAACGCTCTGTTATGAATTAGAATAAGAGGCGGTCGATGAAAAGCCTTGGTTTTATGATATCAAAAGATATATTGAGAGGAAAGAATATCCAGAGGATTCTTCTGTCACTGATAAGAAGATTTTGCAAAAATATGCAGCAAAGTTTTTCCTCGATGGGGATGTTTTGTACAAGAGAAACTATGATTATGTTTTTCCTAGATGCATGGATAGACACAAAGAAAATAAGATCATAGAAGAAATTCATGAAGGTTCCTTTGGAATGTATTCCAGTGGGAATACCATGGCCAAGAAAATCTTGAGAGCAGATTACTATTGGTCAAAAATAGAAAACGATTGCTATAATCATTCTAGGATCTGTTACAAATGTTAGATCTATGCTGACAAAATGCATGTGCTGTCCAACCCTCTGAATGTCTTGACTTCTCCTTGGCCCTTCACAATATGGGGTATTGATATGATTGGCCGGATTGATCCGACAGCTTCCAACAGGAACCGCTTCATTCTGGTGGCCATTGACTACTTCACCAAGTGGGTCGAAGCAGCATTTTATGCCAACATCACTAGGCAGGTGGTTTCTCATTTCATCAAGCATAATATCATTTGTTAATACGGGGTTCCCGAGAAGATTATTACTGATAGCGAGTCGAATATCAATAATAAGATGATGAAAGAGCTGTGTGAAAGCTTTAAGATAAAGCATGACAATTCTTCTCCATATCGTCCAAAGATGAATGGCGCTGTCGAGGAAGCTAATAAGAATATTGTGCAAAAATGGTTGTGACCTATAGAGATTGGCATGAGATGGTGCAATTTGTTTTACATGGTTACCGCACCTCGGTGTGCACTTCGATCGGGGAAACCTCATTCTCTCTGGTATACGGCATGAAAGTAGTCTTACCCGTAGAAGTGGAGATTCCTTCTTTAAGGATAATGATAGATGTACAACTTGATGACACTGAATGGGTTCATAATAGACTTGATCAATTGAATCTCATTAACGCGAAGAGATTGACGGATGTCATGGGCAGTTATATCAGAGAAGGATGAAGAAATATTTCGACAAGAAGGTGTGTCCCCGAACTTTCCAAGCTGGTGATCTTGTGCTGAAGAGGATCTTGCCTCCTAAAAATACAGATGCTAGGGGTAAATTGGCTCCTAATTATAAAGGAGCATATGTTGTAAATAAAGTTTTTTCAGGAGGATCTATGATGCTCACGACTATGGATGTGGAGGATTTCCCTCACCTCGTCAATGCAGACGTAGTGAAAAAGTACTTTGCATAAAATGACCGCTGATTTGACTGGCTCAGGCAAAAAAGGCATCCCAGAGAACCTACTAGAGTGAGCAAAGGTTCGGGCAAAAGTTATGGATAAAAGAAAGAGTGAATGAGTGAAAAATGATCCCACACCTGCTAAGTTGGACTTGTCAAAGGAAATTTAAGCAAAAAAGGGTATCCCGGTGGATTGAAAACCCGAAAGGGCGATCCAAGCAAAAGTTAGGGATTAAAAGCAAATACTACGGTCTGTGTTTGATCTGTAATATCAATTTACATTGTTATTGGGTTGACTTGGGAAGTATCAATCTAATCAGTTTATTCAGAAAGCAAGATACTAAGGAGCTTTGAGGTCATAAGAGCTATAGCAGAGTCAGTCTCGATAAATCTGCACTCACATTGCTATCTTTGTTTTCTCCTCTGTATGCTTTGTATGTAATTACCTCTTTTCAGGAATTGCTTCTTGATGTAAATACCTATTTACAGGCCAATCAATCAATAAAAATGTTTTTTTCAAATCGTGGCAATTAGTTTTTAATTTTACAGTTTTTATTGCAAAAGACGTCCAATATTTTTGATAAACTTTGCATTTAAAACATTAAAGCTTTACAACATATGATATAAGTAATTGAAATCACTTAAAGTTTCAGGTGTCTGATATGATGGCTAAGGTAGCCATCCCATACCGGGGCATGTTATTGTGATCTCCATTTTGTGCAGGTGTAATATGGTGGGAGAATTGACTTTTGGTTTTACGTTTTATTGCAAATGTTGCGGATATCAAGAGTCGCCACCGACTTTTCTTTTATTCAATGAAGGAAAGGGTGAAAATAAAAGGAAAGACCTTTGAGAATTTTCTGAGTAAGGGCGGTAGGTTTTGAAAAGGAAAGGTGTTAGCACCCTTTTCATCCGTAGTTATCTACAGGCTCTTAATCGCTAACTCATTTTTAAAAATGCTTTGTGAATGTGTAAGTTTAAAAATATTTTGAAAATACCTAAGTTCGGCAACTTTGTAATGATTCTCGTATCGTTGAGAATACATACAAAGTGTTTATTTTAAAAATATTTCTGAAAAGTGTTTGTGTGAAAAATGTTTTGAAATGTTTGTGAGCAAGCGATTTAAGAACTATCTACCTACTCAAAAGTCTTTTGTTCTTTTCCTACTCCTTTAGATAGTGTTATCCTACCATTAGTTAGTAGGAAGCCCTATCGTTGGATGTTTTGAGGGACAGGCGCGAGTCATCGTACAGTCATAAAGGCAACATATAAGGATACTTTAGCAATTCGAAGGGACTATTGTCATGTATTCATATGCAACATCGAGGGACACGATCATTTACCGAAGGCAGCATCAAAGGGTCACCAAGGGACTATGATCTTTATTATGATTTTTAACTGAGGGTCTTTGCTAATGGTATCCCTATGTTCGAGGGACATGACTGTTTTCCGAAGGCAACAAGTGGAGTCACCCTAGAGGTGTACGTGTGCATAATATGTTAAGTTCAGTTATATTATCTTGATTAGTTAGGAGTTATCTACTGATTGATTTTAAATCTTGCCATACAAGCCTATTTACTAACAATTATGTATATAAGCATATAATTATAAGTTCAAAAAAATGAAGGTGCGGAAAGTAAAGCGCGAGAAAGTAAAGGCCTACAACTATTACAGGGCTTTGGTACAGTTACATAATTAGGAAAAAGTGCGAGAATGTAAATCTAAGTTATTACATTTAAACTGTGCGACCTATTCAATTTCTCTAGGAATTTTAAATAGCAAAAAAATAAATAAGAGAAAATGTTAGGAAAGAAATGTTTTTTTTTTGTATTTTTATGGAAAATAGTTTGATGTTAATTAAATAATTAAAATCTACTTGTTTCTAATTAATTTTAATAAATAAAAATGTTAATTAAATTTGATTAAAAATATGTCAAAATTAATTATTGAAAAAAAGATTCAAACAACAAAATCAAACCACTCAAATCCACTAATTTGGACCTTGCGAATCTGGTGGTGAGGTTAGTTTGGTCTGAAAGTGACTGTAGCTATGGATCCTAAGCTTCATCGAAACGTATCCATAACAATGGTGGATTGTTGTTCCTACATCAAATCTCAAAAAAACGATGGTTCCAAACGGTTCCAGACATCATTAGAAACACATATATATGCTTAGAATTAATTTATATAGCATGGATGAAAAGTTTGAGATTGAAGAACATTACCAAGCCAGAGCCACTTGGTTGGCACGTTCTGGGATCGCTTGAGAATGAGTAAGGATTGGAACAGACTCCTGGGACCTTCAGGAGTGTGATGGAATGCTTGAAACTGCTTGGGAGTAGCCGGAAATAAGGGTTTGTGTTTGCCCTAGTTTTGACAAAATTTGAGAAATTTGGAGTGTGATCTTGAGAGGCAAATTTCGTGTATTTTGTACTTGATTATTGCATGTATTTATAGAGGAATGAAATGGAACAAGAAAAAGACAATAATCTTGTACCATCATGTCACAATTCATTGTAAAAAAACACATTAAAATATTTCCAAAATTGTTAAACAACATTTCAAACTTGAAGATTCTTGTTCCCAACATGTTTTCACGGTTTTGGCATGTTTTTCATGTGTTCTTGGGCATCCATGTGATTGAAATCAAAAGCCCATGCGCCTTGGCCCAATGATTTTATATTTTATTTGATTTACTTGCATTTTAATGAATAAAATTTCAAATAAAAGAAATAAAAATTATAAAAAATATATGAATATATTTATAGGTCTTCTAACACATTTTGAACATGTTTGAACATCAAAAGTTAGGCCCACTAGTTTAAAATGTCAAGTTTGCTCACTTTAAATTTCATGCATTTTCTCAAAATTTCCCAACTTGCACTGGTTATAACTCTTTGAATTTTAATCTTTTAAAGATGATCTTGAACTTTTTAAAAATCTTAAGATGTCTTCTTCAATTTCTCTTTTTACCATTTTTGCATTTGGAGACTTTATCTTGATGTAAGTTTCCTTGATAAAAAGTGTCTTTTTGTTGACTTTTGAAATGACCTATAATGTATGGGCTCATGTCTTTCAAATGAAGCACTTTTTGGACTTGATCATACATATACAAAGTTGTAGAGAACTTAATTTCCTTCAAAATGGTATTTGGTTGGGGAAAATTTGATGGAGCATGTGAAAGTTATGCTTGGTCAAAGTTCAGTTGACTTCTCCCAAGGAAACCCTAATTTGGCAAATATTTGACTTTTGATGATTTGATGGATTTCCTTGAGGAATGATGATCAATCCTTGATCAAATGATGAATATAACTTAAAAATGTTGATTTTGACCAAAAATCTTGAAGTTTGACTGTATGTTGACCATAGTTGACTTTTTACCCAATATATGATTTTCAATCATCTGAGCAATTGACCGAGCAAACTTGTAATGCAAGACTTAAAATTTGATATGAGTATTCTTGAAGACATATGAAGAAACATGGAAATCACTTGAGACCTTTGGGACCCAATATTCCTTGAGAAACTCAAAACCCTAGTTGTAGACCCATTGCTTAGGAGGAGCATTTGTCTAACCAACTCTTGAGCCATTTTGAGCAAATGAGGACCCTAAAAGAACGTCTTTAAGAAAATGGAAGGGAAAATTTTGGGGTACAACAGCTTCCCCTGTTCAATCTTCTTAAACCTGAAGAGTTAGATTGGCATTGTAATACGGTGGGAGAACTGACTGTTATACTGGTTTTGCATTTGTATTCGCAAATGTTGTGGTAAGCAAGAGTTGCCATCGACTTTTCTTTTATCCAACAAAGGAAAGGGTGAAAAGAACAGAAAAAGACCCTTTTAGATTATTTATGAGTAAGGGGGGTAGATTATGGAAAGGGAAGGTGTTAGCACCCTTTCCATCCGTAGTTATCTACGAGCTCTTAGATGCTATGTCATTTGAAAATACCTCGTGTTTGTGTGTTTGAAAAAAAAGTATTTTGAAAAGATGCCTTAGTGTGGCGAACTTTGTAATGTTTCTCGTATTGTTGAGAACGTATACAAAGTGTTTTTGAAAATATTTTTGGAAATGAGTGTAGGTTTGGAAAATGTTTTGTTTTGAGCAAGCATCTAATAACTATCTACCTACTAGAAAAGGTTTGTTCTTTTCCTCTTTTCCTTTAGACAGTGTTATCCTACTATTAGTGAGTAGGTAACCCCATCGTTGGATGTTTGAGGGACAATCAAGGGTCATTGTACAGTCACAAAGGCAACTTGGAAAGATACTTTAGTAACACCCCTAAGGTTTTAAGACCATGTACCAAGGCAACATGGAAAGGGTAATTTTATGATCTTTGAACCAAAGGGTTGCCACTAAAATCCCTCACGTTCGAGAGTTGTGACTGTTTTATTTTGAAGGCAACTGAAGTGGGAGTACCCTAGAGGTGCACATGTGCGGGTGTTGTACCCTAAAATTTTCCCACTCTTTTCTCAAGATATTTCTCACAAATATCTTCAAAAGTTCAAAGCTTGCACAAGTATTGACTAGGTCAAGCCATCTCCTCAACACAGATGCCTCAAATTAGGGTTTAAGTTTGCGCAAAGACAATTGGACCCCTAACATTTCAAATGAATTTCATGGATCATTATGGACCCTCAGGATTATTTTTGTAAAATTTCAAGATTGGATCATAATTCTCCAAGAAAACCGTTCAAATCATCAAAAGGGCAAAATGGTCAAAATTAGGATTTTGACCGAGAATGACCAATCTTTGATTTTGACCTAGTACACGACTTATTGGTTTGAAACATTGATTTCAAAAATCCAAATACATCATTTTGACCTAATCGCATATTTCAAATCATCTCCCGAGATCAGTGGATTGATAGACGAAATTCGATCAACTGGTGGGAAAAAGTCACCTATACACTAAAAAGTCAAACTTTGACTTTTTGACTAAAATTGAGTTTCAAAAATCACATTTCATCAATACATCCAAAATATAAAATTTGATCATAAAAGATCAAGGAAGTTAAAGGTCATTTTTGGAAGACAAAATTTACAAGACTTAGAATTTTTTGTAAGTGTTTGTATACTTGTTAAATTCATTGCTTCATGACATCCTTTCATTACAATTTAGAATAACTCAAGATGTGACAAATAATTCAAATTATTACAAGGTTGCATTTTTTTTCAAATTACAAATCCTAAAGCTTTGTCTTGTTTGAATTTTTTCCTTTGACTCAAAACCTTGCCACTATGCTTTGTCTTTGTTACAATATGCATAAATTGGTCCACAAACCAGATTTTGTACCATGCTACAATACGTAAGTGCGAAGTGCGCCTAAGAGAGGGGGGGGGGGTGAATTAGGTACTTTAAAATTTTTCTAGTTTGAGTGATGATGGATATTATTTTTCTAGTTTATTGTGAGTTTATGAAAGAGTAAAATGCAGAAAAATAAAGAGACACAAGCGATATATCCTGGTTCCCCTTACAGTCCGAGAGTACTCAAGTCCCCTTTCAACATGAAAGATATTTCCTTATAGTTGGCAAACTTAACCAAGAACTACCAAAACCAAGAATAATCCTCTTGGACCAAGAACAATCCTCTTGGATTTTCACCATGTCAACAATGAGAACAATCTGCTCAAAGTGAATTTACTTGTATCCAACAATCCTAGAAAAACAAGATTTCAAAATCACTTGAACTTATTTTCAACAATCCTGAAAAATAAGCAAGTATAGAAATATTTGATTTGAGTGAGTTTGTGTAAAAATGATCACTTTGAGTGATTTTATCAATGAATTGATCTTCTCTTCCAATAACAATAGTATACAATGACTCAAGATATATAATGCTCAAAGTTTTCTGGTTGATAATATGTGAAAGTGTGCAGAAAACTTATGTATGAAAGTGTATAAAAGCTTGAGTTTGATTTTTTGGAAATTCAGAAAATATGATTATAAGAGGTACTTAAAATGAATTTGAAAACGAGTATTTATATGTTCATAGCACCCTTTTGAAACAACATATAATTCTACAAATGAATCATGAACAATTGCCAAGATTAAGTGAAAGGTTTCTATGAAATGGTGTTATGAGCGGGCATGAGTAAAGCTGCTGTTTTTCAAAATCGTTCAGCGTGCAATCGATTACACTCTTGTGTAAATCGATTGCACGGGGTTTCAACAGCTAAAAATTTCAAATATTTTGAGTGAGAAATCGATTGCACAAGTGTGTAAGTCGACTTCACTTGAAGTCAGTAGCAAAAATTGATTGAGAGCAATCGATTGCGCAAACATGCAAATCGATTGCACTTAGAAACAATAGCTAACATTTTGAAAACGTGAAGCATGTAATCGATTGCACCAATATGCAAATCGATTGCACATAAGTAAAAATTGATTTTTTGCTTAGAAAACTTGAGTAAAAGTTTGGACAAGATAAAATATTTCTTTTGACCATTGAGCATCTATGTCTTAAGTTCAAAGTAAGTATTATCATTATACCTTGAAATTTGCTAAGTACTTGAACCAAAGACTTTATCCAAAGATGCTTTTAGCTTGATCAATAATCTTTTCCTTCTTGTCAAAATGGTTTGTCTTCATCAAAATAAAAATGCATTTGAGAAGCTTGATTTTACATTCTCCCCCTTTTTAATGATGAAAAATGATCTTGCTTGATGTGTTGTAATTTCCGGAAAGAAACTTCTCCCCCTAAGATGTATAACTCCCCCTTTGTATGAGAAGGTTGGAATCCTTTAAATTTGTTCATCTTGGTTAAAGAGTACCTTAGAAATTCAAGACAGGAAATATATAAGCATAAAGTGCCACATCCTTCTCCCCCTTTGACATTATCAAAAATAAGGGAAAGATGCAATAAAAATGTATAATAATAAAACAAAATTGAAAAAGAACTTATATATCACATATAACAAAGTTAAAACAAGTATGTGAAAGCATAAAAAGGATAGAAAGCACCTTATACTTCGTGTTTATCAAGAATTCCAAGTTCTCGTTGAATCTTGTAAAATGGTTCTCTTGCCAAAGGTTTAGTGAAGACATCGGCAAGTTGATTATGATTATCTACAAATGTGACCTCAACATCTCCTTAAAGTACATGATCACGAAGAAAATGATGTCGTATGTCGATGTGTTTGGTTCTTGAATGCATGGCTGGATTCTTTGTAATGTTTATTGCACTTGTATTGTCACACCGTGGAGGAATGCATCCTAGATCGAGTCCGTAGTCACGAAGTTGTTGCTTGACCTAACACAGTTGATTTTCAAGCATCTGAGCAGTTGACTGAGCAAACTTATTATGCAAGGCATGAAACTTGACATGGATGGTCTTGAGAACATATTAGGACTATGGAGAGCATATTAGGTCTTTGGAGCTCACCCATCTTGATGAAAATGGAAACCCTAGTTGGAGGTTCATTTCTTTAGGAGAGAGTTTGTCTGGTCAACTCTTAGGCATCCTTGAGCAAGTTAAGGATCTAAATGAGCATGTGTCGAGTAAGATGATATGGAAAATATTGGGTACAATCAAAGCCATTGCTTAATCGAAGCTTATGGATTGAAGCAAGCTTGATCTTATTTGATTTGTCAAAATCTGCCCACCACTCATTTTCAATCAGTCATGTGGTTTGAACAGCCTGAACTAGATTTTGAATTCAAACTGTTATCTGCAGTTGCACACCTTTTGATCTACTTTTCCCTTTCGACAGTTTCCTCTTCCTCCTTTCTTCGACCTGATTCTTGAGAGCCCAATATGATTCATGGAAACTATATGGGGCATTAAAAGTCCAATTGTACTCGTGCGAACTTAAACTCTAGTTTTGATTCATCAGTCTTTAAGGAGGTATCTTGAGCTGATCAAACCTTTTGCAGTCTTGAATCAATAGAGATCTTGTGAGAAAATTCTTGAGAAATGAGAGGGAAAATTTTGGGGTACAACACATAGTGTTTTTCGACTATGTCCGTGTTCACAGGATACGAAGAACTGTCAGTGTCCATAGTAGTAAGTGTTGTAGTACTGCCAAAAAATGTTTGCTTGATTGTACGTGACTCTTTGCTGGAATTCATGTTCAATACCCCAAGTGATTCAGATGGGGCCTACCCCTGACTATTCGGCACTTTTGAGAGATTCCTTGAATCTTAACTCGACTTCCCCCAGATCAGTTAGACACCATGTCATGCCCCTTGATTATGAAAGGCCTGTTATTGGAAATGTCTTTCCATCTGAGGTGATTCTGTTCATTGAGAGGATTTTTGTTCATTGAATATCCGTCATGTGAATTTCTCTGCTGTCAAACAATTAGTCATATGCAAACAATAACATTTAAAAATGCAAACTTATATCTGTCTTGAATTTTTGAAAATGCATTTTTAGTAAACAATAGAATTTTTTAAGAATATGAATTTAACTCAGGATTTATAGTAAGCCTTACAGGAGTCAGGATACCTTTTGTAACAGTATGCTTTAGAACTAACCCATGCTTCAGCTAGGACTTCTAAGGGTTGTAGCATGGCCTGGTTCACGGTTTAAGAAACAAAGGATAAAGGCTTGAAATTTATTTGTATCCACTCGTTCTCTGTGATTTTCTTCAGTCCTATACTCAGTTAATTGTGCGTTTAGATTCCAATTGAGTCTGGAATCTTTTCCCTGATATTTCAGTGATAGTTCAGATACTGAAAGTTTATTTGAGAAGACATTCATCATTTTTTTTGTAATATTTTTTTTGTTGAGGATTTGTAGCGACCTCTTTTTTGACTTTATTATCCCTATTTTTTGCCTGAACTATTTTGAGATCACAATCAGTGGGATGCCCCAGTTTGTCCTAAGTCTCCTTCATAGGTTTTGACTTAGCGGTATTTTCTTTTGAGAGATGATGACTTCCTTTTTTAGTGATTACGGGTGTTTTACCCCAAAATTTTCCCTCCCATATTTCTCAAAACATTGCAAGAAAGATCCCCAAGTTGCTCAAAGAAGTCCAAGGGTTGACCAGACAAGCTCTCTCCTAAGGCAGTCTACCCCAAATTAGGGTTTCATGTTGCATCAAGATCCTTGAGTCCAAGTGATCCCAAGTGCTCACAAATGTCCTAATATGTTCTCAAGGTCATCCATGTCAAGTTTCAATCCTTGCAGAGGAAGTTTGCTCAGTCAATTGCTCAAAGGTCCAAAAATCGACAATGCTAGGGCAAAAGTCAACTGTGGCCCACATACAGTCAAACTTCAAGATTTTTGGTCACCATCCTCATTTTTAAGTATATTTCATCATTTGATCAAAGGGTTGATCATGATTCATCAATAATTGCTCATAATTCATCAAAACTCAAAAGTTGCTAAATTAGGGTTTTGTAGGAAAAGTCAACCCAACTTTGACCAAGCATAACTTTCTCATACTTAATGAGAAATGACCCATCCAAAGCTCATTTTTAATAGGATGAAATTTACTACAATCCATCTTCATCTCCCAAGTTCAAAATATGCATTCACAAGAAGTTATGAATTTGGACATTATAGGTCATTTTGAAAAGTCAACAAAAACACCTTTTTGTCAAAGCTTCATACATGAGCATGGAATATCAAATTGAGATTAGACAAAAAGGGTTGATTAGAGGACATCTAAAGCTTTCTAAAAAGTCAAAGAACACCTCCAAATAGTCAAAATTGGGGAAGTTATGCATTGTTGAAGTTGACCTTTTTTGCAAAATTGCCAAAAGTCAACTATCCCCAAAACTTCAAATTTTGCCAAATGGGCCCATTCTTTTTCACTAGATTTGAGTTGGCATCATAGACAACGTTCTCTAGCCCTTTCCACTTGTCTATATCATATTTTTATTAATTATTTTGATTTTTATTTGAATTAATTTAATTTAAATCATAATAAATCAAATAAAATCCAAAATATTGATAACAAAGGATCTTGTGATTGTTTCAGGCTCTAATTACAGCTAGCATCAAAGCTTGTGGGCACAAAAAGATTGGAGATAAGCCATGTTTGGAAAGTTGTTCAAAGCAAATTAAATCAATATCCAAAGCATTGAAAGAGAGGGATTTGGACACAATAATCAACCCTAATGCATTGTCTAATACATAAGGGTTGCGTGCAGATCAAAATCAAGGTTAGAGAGGCGCGCTAGAGCAAGAACAGAATTGGCAAAACCAAGCAAAAATTGTGAGATCAAAATCACACTTAGAGGCATCCTCAAGGCTCGATACCTCTCCCAATTGTTTCCTGGCAATCCACACAAGCGAAAGCAATCAAAAGCATGTGTTTTCAAGCCCTACAATACGTTGTAAGCCTGTCACGGTATCACAATGTTGTTGAATTCGATTAACATTATTCTTGCATCCATAGTGTAAAATAATTGCATATTCTTGATCACCATGATGTTTGCAAACTTTTTACAATAGCCAATTTCATTTATATGGACTGAATCGAAATCCACCATTGTTAGGGTTTCGAATTTGCTTTTAGGGTTTTTGTTTTCAAGTACAATTAGCCTTCATGATGGGTATGGTTGTGATCAGGAGAGTGAGACGAACTCAACCATGGCCTTAGATATCATTTCCATGGCTTGTGGGAGATTTTGAGAGTGGACAAGGTTATAGTGACAGACAGCGTCCGTGGGTATAGGTCATTGGGTTTTTAGCCACGGTGCAGAGGAAGGAGATGATGAAGTGTCATCCCCTTACTGGCTTGTTCAAACATTGGCGCGCTTTTCTGATTCTTGTCCACTAGAATTCGTTTTGTTATATTATTATCATTTTATATTATGTTAACAATAAGAACAACATAGCCCAGTGGTTGCCACGCAGGTCTTAAGGCATTAGAGGCTGGAGGTCAGGGGTTCGATCCCTGCCTCCAGCATTTGTTATTTTGCATTGTTATTTAAGGAAATCCAGTATGCATGCAAGCCAGGACGTCCATCACACTCCTTCAGCATCAACGTGCCAGATGACCAGATCTGGTGGCCACCATTACAAGTACACCATAAGCCAAGTCAACGCGTGCGCACTGGATTGCAAAAGTCAAGTGGATCTTCATCAAATGGGCCAGAATTCCTGCTTTCTACACCCCTTAAATCAGGCCCAATCTCTTTCTTTATATTTTCTCTTCTATATTTCATTTAATTATTTTATTTTATTTTATTTAATTACTAACCAATTAATTAATTTTCTTTTTTTATCAAAAATCACAAAAATATTTTTATGTCCAAATAAGTTTAGAATTTTATTTTTCATTAATAAATATTAATTAATTTAATTAGGTTAATTTTAGATAACTTTCATTTATTTTGCAAATAATTAAAAATCAATTAGAATAACTAGGTTTTAGCATTAATTTAATTATTTTCTTTTCTTTCCTAAATTAACAAAAATCCAAAAATATGACATTTAATTATTTTTTCATTAATTAATTTAATAACCAATTAATTTAGTATTTAAATTTTAGGACTTAATTTCTTTTCTTAAAAAATATTAAAAAACAACAAAAACATTTTCTTTAATTAGGAGGGTCAAAATCCTAGTTTCGTATTCGATCCAATTTTATCGTGCGCTTCACTTTTATTCAATTATTGTATCTGCTCCTGGTTTGTAATATTTAATTAGGACATTTAATTTTACCGCTTTTATTTTCAAAGGGTTGTTTTTGGCGATATAAATACCCGACGCCTTGTAATAAGTTAGTTTAATTTCCGCACCTTTAAATTCTGGAAATATTCAACTGCTAGATGTTTGATAATAGGGTTTGCATGACAAGAATGAATGTTTAATCTTAAAACAGTTAGATCACCCTAAACATGTGCAAAGATAAAAATAACTAAAATCAACACACTCGCACATGCGCACTCCTAGGGTACATTCCCACTTGGTTGCCTCCTTCGTACACGGTCATTAAGTATAGGTTGTTTTAGAGGTCACCCTCTTGTCTAAAAGATCATAGTTGCCTCAAAATGGTTGCCTCGGATATTGTTGCCTCAAATAAATGATCTAAGTCATTAGGGTTACTACTAAGACGTCCTAACATTGCTTTAGTGACTGTATGTCCCTCTTTCGAATTGACCCTCAAACTCCAACGACGGTGATACCTACTCATTAATAGTGGGATATCATTGTCTAAAGGAAATTAGCATAGAACTATTCCTTTTTCGAGTAGGTAGATTAGTTATTAGATACTTTCTCATCTAAAACAAAACTTTTTCACACTTACGCTTCTTTACAAACAAAGTTTTCAAAAATACTTCATTACACTCTTGAAGACAGAAGCAAGAGTTAAATCGAAGTTAAAACAAAAACTTTTCAAAACCCACAAGCACAAAGAAAACAATTTTGAAAATGATGAGCAAGTACCTAAGAGCCCGTAGATAACTACGGATAGAAAGGGTGCTAATACCTTCCCTTTCTATAATCTACCCCCCATACTCAGAAATATCTCAAAAAAAGGAATTTTTCTGTGCTTTTTTCCTTTCCTTGTTAGATAAAATAAAAGTCGGTGGCGACTCTTGCTTACCGCGACATTTTGCAAAAACAAACGCAAAACGCAAATCAGCATTCCAAAAACAGTCAGTTCTTCCCACCGTATCACAGAACTGGCGACTCCGTTGGGGATTATAAGTGGGGTGTACCTTAGGAATAATTCATCATAATGTTTTCAATTGCCTGATTTGTATGCTTTATCTTTGTGGGTTTGAATTGGAGTTACTATAGATCCTAAACCGGATCTGGGGATACCTTTTAGGTAAGTAGCAATAGACTGTGAGGGAACTGTACGGTGTAGACCGATACGGTTGAAGAAGTAGCTACGTTGGTGTGGCACTTTAGTTTGTACCGATATCCCTTGTGGTGGAACAAGGAGAATATGGGGAAACTAAGGGGTCATTAAGCACCAACTGACCTTAGAACCTATAATTGACCAACTTGGCCATAGAAAAGTAGCAGTATGCTACACTCATTGAGACCAAACTCTCGCGATGATTCCGGCTGCAAGAAAAGGTTGCTAAACTGGAATTATGACCGATTGAGGGTGGTCAGTGATATTGGGATCCTCTAGAACCCGGTTACTATTACTAGGACAGGTTGAACCAACTAAACTGAAAGAGGGTAGTACCTAAACTCCATGCCAGCCTGAAATCTAAGGGCTACTGTGTGACTTGTTTTCCCTTACCATGTTTGCTATCTGTGAATACTTGTGGTGTGTTCTTATCATGACATCATGCATCATGACATCGCATGCATATTTCATTAGACTAACCCATTTCAAAGACCAAGGGGATTCATCTTTGTTCTGTTTTGCAGATCATGGCATCTATGCGCAGAAATACTATTCGCATCAGCTTCGTACAAATCCCTGCTCAACTTAGAGAGTTGGTTTCTAAGGTTCCTGATACTTCTTCCTTTATCAGAAGACATGGTCACCTCCTTGGTTTGGTCACTTCTAAGATGGATGAGCAGATGATGAGTGTCTTGTGCCAGTTCTTTGACCCATTACACCATTGTTTCACCTTCCCGGACTATCAGTTGGTCCCTACTTTAGAGGAATTCTCTGATTTACTCGGTATTTCTATTCTAGAGAAGACACCATTTACAGGTTGGGAGATATCTCTTAGGCCAGAGGATGTTGCTACAACCCTACATCTAACAAAGGCTGAAGTAATGTCTAACTTGGAGACTCGAAGTGGAGTGAAAGGTTTCCTGGCTAAGTTCTTGTTTGATCAGGCTCAACAGTTTTGGGACAGTTTGGACTTTCAAGCGTTCGAAGACATCCTAGCACTTCTCATATATGGCCTAGTTCTGTTTCCTAACTCAGATTCTTTCGTCGACGTGAACGCAGTGAAGATCTTCATATCCCGTAATCCAGTGCCTACTCTCTTAGGTGATATTCTACACGCTCTTTATGCCCGTACTGCTCGGAAACAGGGAACCTTATGTGTTGTGCACCATTACTGGCGAGGTGGTTTATTTCTCACCTCCCCAAATCTGTTTTGAAGAACAAGGAATGCATGGTTTGGGCCTACAGAATTATGTCCCTTGCTCACACGGACATCATCTGGAGTACTAAAGACATGGAAGAAGTAGCTGTTATTAACCGGTGTGGAGAATACCCCAATGTTCCTTTGCTTGGAATTAGGGGAGGGATCACCTATAATCCTTGTCTGGACTTACGACAGTTTGGGCGAGCTCGAAAGGACGGTCCTCATGAGTTGCTGATTCCGAGTATTATCTTTGACTTCCAAGGGGATAGTGAGGGACATCGCCGCAGGTTCATACGAGCTTGGAATAGGGTTAACAGGTCTGATCCACATGAGTTGGGATTGAAGACTTCTCTTCTGATGGAACCGTATCTCCGGTGGGTTCAAGCCCGTGCCCAAAAGCTAGGGATGCCATACGAAGTTGTCTTACCGGTAATTGTTGAGAGTACTGATGAAGAAGGGGTTCCTCATACTGTCCTTCACCCATACATGCCTACTGACATTGGGGCATTAAAGAGGTCTTGGATCCAGTTAAGAGAAGAACGGGATACTTAGAGAGAAAAGTATCATGAGCAGGAACAAAAGATCCTAAAGCTTACAAGGCAACTGGAGAATGAGAAGGTCTTCAATGACTATGTCAGCACCAACGAAAAACGACCATGGAGCGCTGATGTCTTTTGCTATTTCTAGTTTTGATTTACTTTTCAGTTTTTTCTCTTTGTAACGCCTTAAAGGGCATTTGTCAAGCATTGTTTCAAGTTTTTTATCTAATAAAAGTGTGTTTCATTTTGGTTTACGAATTTGAATCTCCCAAAGTCTATGAAATCATATCATACGTATTTCATTTCCATGCACCTCATTACAGGTACCCTTATAGGTCTCTTATCTTCTTCGCTGTTTATTTCAGCATCATGTCTGCTGAAACATCCACTGATCAAGCTATCAAGGCCCTATAAGCTCAAAACGCTCAGTTCCAGGAAATGTTCATGAACCTGGCCAAGGGGCAGAAAGATCCGAAGACTCTTATCTTGAAGGATAAGAAGAAGAAGAAGAAGAAGACAAACCTCTTGAACATGGGTCATAGATTTGGAAACAGGTTGCGGGAAGAGGTTGACTTGTCCTACTCATCTGGAGGGGGAGAGAACCAAGAAGAAAGGAGGGCTCCTAGCCCTGTGGTTTCTTAAAATGAGAATGACTTTGATGAAGACCAGTATCCTCCTACTGAGGACAGGTATAAGCAACTCGAAGACCGGTTAAGTGCGATGGAGATCCAGAAGATACCTGGGCTGGATTTTGGAGATTTAGGTTTGGCATCTGGGGTGGTGATTCCCCACAAGTTCAAAGCGCTTGTCTTTGCTAAGTACAACGGGATCTCCTGCCTGAAGCTACACCTCCGATCGTATGTCAGGAAGATTCAACTATATACTGCTGACAGAAATCTTTGGATTCATTTCTTTCAAGATAGTCTTTCAGGGACTCAACTTAAGTGGTTCTATCAGCTAGAAGGAGCCAACGTCCGTAACTGGGAGGACCTCGCTGCTGCGTTTTACAAGCAGTACCAATATAATACCGACCTCGCTCCCACACGTACCCAACTTCAAAGTATGTCTATGGGTGCGAGCGAAGGTTTTAAAGATTACGCTCAGAAGTGAAGAGATCTTGCTAGTAGAGTCCAACCCCCTCTGGCTGACAGGGAGTTAGTGGATATGTTTCTGGGGACTTTGTCTGGTCCGTATTTCAACCATTTAATCAGAAGTCCATCGTCTGGTTTCACTGAGTTGATTATGACCGGGGAGAGGGTTGAAGCCGGTATCAAGAGCGGCAAAATACAGAAGGTTGCTTCATTAAGTACCGAGAAGAAGCCTTTCAAGAAGGAGTCCAGTGCAGTTTACAGCTCGAGGAGCCAGAACTGTCTTGAGTGCCGCCAAGTGGTTAATGCGGTAGTTATTTCAAGACCAACTATTACCCCACAACGCAACAATCAGCAAAGAGCAGAGAGGCCTCGAAGACAGTTTACTCGACTCAGCATGGCTTTATCTCAAATTATGCCACAGTTGTTGTAGACCAACTTGGTGATTCCGAGGAAGGCTCCAAAGAATCCCAACATCACATCACCACTGTATAATCCGAACGCCCGCTGTGCTTATCACTCTGATAGCCCAGGACATAATACAAATAATTGCTGTGCTTTGAAGAATAAAGTGCAGGATCTGATTGACGCTAAGGAGATTGAGTTCGAAGCGCCAGAAAAGCCTAATGTTATGACTGCTCCTATGCCCAAGCATGGAGTGAATGCTGTAGATGATGACTCGTTTGTGACTTATGTGAAAGACATTGCTACTCCATTAATGACTGTGAAGAAGAACCTTTTGTTAGCCGGTTTATTTCCAGGCTGTGGCGAAGGTTGCCATCTATGTTCCGTCCTACCTACTGGTTTCCATCTTTTGAAGTTAGGTGTCCAACGCCTGATGGATAATAAAGAAATCTTGTTTGAGAAAATTTTTGTTCCTTTGGTTCCTGTTGAAGAAGTTTCCATAATCACCATTTTCTCCAATTCTTCCAAGGCTTCCTCGAGAAAGCCTGTTAGAATTACATCTGTTCCGAGAATCGCTCCATTGATCATTATTGTTCCTGGACCTATCCCTTACACGTTAGATAAGGCTGTCCCATGGCACTACGGGGCTGATGTGTATTATCACGGGGTTAAGCAAGACTTGAAGGACGAGGAGGCTGATACTGATATCAGCAATATTGTTGGATCTAGTAAAGTCACCCGAAGCGGAAGACTTTTCTCCCCTGAGATCTCTCCACCAATTGTTCAGAAGCCCGTTGTTATTACACCTGCCAGTACATCTGCTACTATCCCTGTTCATGTTCCAATCCTTACCCCTGTCGCCGAGTCATCTAACACTCGGGGCAAAGGGATCACCGGTGGGCTTGCCCAGACGGAGGCACCAAAGAAGATTACTGTTGAAGCCTCTAGACATGAGATAGAGGAAATTTTAAAGATCATCAAGAAAAGCGACTACAATGTAGTCGAAGAGCTGGGGAAAACCCCGTCAAAGATCTCTATGTTGTCTTTATTGTGTGTTAAGAGGCCCATGCTAAGGCTCTGATTGCTTTCCTGAAAACTGCGCATGTGCCGCAGGAGACATCTGCTGACCAGTTCAAAGATTGTGTGGCTAGTTTGACAGCAGATAACGAGTTGGGTTTCTCCGATGCAGATTTGACTGCCAAGGGGAAGAATCACAATGACGCTCTGCATGTTTCAATCGAGTGCAGGGGCACTACTCTAGCTCACGTGTTGGTGGATATTGGATCCTCGTTGAATGTTTTACCCAAGAAAGCGTTAGACCGGTTAGACAGTGAAGGGTTGGTTCTAAAGCCGAGTAACATCGTGGTTAGGGCCTTTGACGGGTCCAAGAGGATGGTACATGGAGAGGTGGATATCCCAGTTAAGGTTGGTTCTCATATTTTCGCGTCTACATTCTATGTGATGGACATTCGGCCATCTTATTCTTGTTTGCTGGGTCGCCCGTGGATCCATAAAGCTGGGGCAGTAACTTCTACGCTCCACCAGATGCTGAAATACCCGGTGAAGGGGAAAATTGTTATGGTACGAGGAGAAGAGGAGTACATGGTAAGCCACCTCAACTCATTCCAGTATGTGGAAATAGACGGGGAGTTCATTGAAACCCTGTGTCAACATTTTGAAGAAGTCCTCCAGATGCTGGCGTCAACTGAAATTGTTGCTGAAGGTCCTCCAATGAAGATGGCTTCCCTCAAGGATGCCCGGGCTGTTATTGATAAAGGTGGGTGTGCGAATTGGGGCCAACTCCCTGACTTTGCACATAAGACTGACAAGTTTGGTTTGGGTTTCACTGTAGAAGCTCAAAGGGCTGTTCGGCGTGCATGGATTGGAAGACCTCCCCTGCGTATCACTAATCCTGAAGTGAATATGATTGAAGACGATGATGAAGAGTCTGAGTTTGACAGGTGGATCTACCCGACTACCAACGATGGATTAAGCAACTGGTCAGCAAAGGACTTCGTGCCAATTTCTTTTATTACACAGTAATAGACTTTTGTTTTGGATTTGTAAGACAATTTTAAACTTTATGGCCCAGTGCCTTACCCGAGACACTGTGGCTTTGTTTGAGGGCTTATTATGTGTCATTTCCATATATCATTAATAAAAGCATTGGACGTTTTCTTGCATTACAAATTTTGCGCTCTTTGTTTTTCTTTTTTTATCTTGCAAAATAACTATTTTACACACACTCACATATACAGGTCTAAATCCACTCTGGATCCCACTGATAACGACTTTGCTACTGCCCGTTATGATTTCGAAAGTCCGATCAACCAAACTGAGGACGAAGGTGAGAATGATTGCAAAGTGCCCGGTGAACTTGCTAGACTGTTACTTCAGGAAGAGAGGGCTATACAGCCGCATGAAGATCCAGTGGAAACAGTAAACTTGGGTACCTAAGAAGACAAGAAAGAGGTCAAGATCAGTGCAAATCTAGAGTCTAGCATCAAGCAACGGTTGATTCAGATGCTGCGTGACTATGTGGAGATCTTTGCCTGGTCTTATAGAGATATGCTTGGGTTGGATACTGATATCGTGGTTCACCGCTTGCCTACCAAGGAAGACTGTCCTCCAGTGAAACAGAAAGTCCACCGAATGCGCCCAGAGATGTCTGAGAAAATCAAGGCTGAGGTTATGAAACAGTTTGACGTCAGTTTTCTAGCAGTTACTTCTTACCCGCAGTGGGTGGCCAACGTGATTCTAGTGCCGAAGAAGGATGGTAAGGTTTGAATCTGTGTTGACTATAGGGACCTGAATAGGGCAAGCCCCAAGGATGATTTCCCCTGCCTCATATCGACGTTCTGGTTGACAACACCGCACATCATAAGGTCTTTTCCTTTATGGATGGTTTCTCCGGTTATAATCAGATTAAAATGGCTCCCGAAGATATGGAGAAGACAAACTTTGTTACTTAATGTGGTACCTTTTGCTACAAAATCATGCCTTTTGGATTGAAGAATGTTGGGGCATCGTATCAGCGCGCCATGTTCGCTTTGTTCCACGACATGATTCATCATGAGATTGAGGTATACGTTGACGACATGATTGCAAGGTCCCAGACTGAGGAAGAACATCTTGACCACCTTCAGAAGCTATTTGACAGGTTGAAGTTGTACAGACTAAGGCTAAACCCGAACAAGTGCACCTTCGGGGTGAGATCTGGTAAGCTGCTGGGTTTCGTCGTAAGTGATAAAGGTATTCAATTGGATCCTGCAAAGGTAAAGGCTATACAGGAAATGCCAGCTCCCCAAACAGAAAAAGAAATCAGAGGCTTTCTGGGACGTTTGAACTACATTTCCCGATTCATCTCACATCTGACTGCTAGTTGTGAGCCAATCTTCAAGCTACTGAAGAAAGATCAAGTGGTAAGATGGAACGATGAGTGTCAGGCCGCTTTCGAAAGGATCAAAGAGTATCTCCAAGAGCCACCTATTCTGATGCCTCCAGTTGAAGGGAGACCTCTGATCTTATACTTGACAGTACTCGATAATTCAATGGGGTGTGTGCTGGGGCAGCATGACGAGTCTGGCCGAAAAGAGCATGCTATTTACTACCTTAGCAAAAAGTTTACCGACTGCGAGACCCGATACTCGTTGCTTGAGAAAACTTGTTGCACTTTGGCATGGGCTACTCGCCGGCTGAGACAGTATATGCTGACTCACACTACTCTATTGATATCAAAGATGGATCCAATCAAGTATATCTTCGAGAAGTCTGCCTTGTCCGGAAGAATAGCAAGATGGCAGATGATCTTGACTGAGTATGACATCCAATACACGACTCAAAAAGCAATTAAGGGAAGTGTGTTGGTGGATCATTTGGCACATCAGGCAGTGGACGATTACCAGTCTATGAACTTTGAATTCCCGGATGAGAACATTATGTTGGTGACCAACTGTGAGACACCTGGACCGGATGAAGGACCTGAGGAAGGATCCCGATGGTCTATGTACTTTGATGGAGCTTCAAATGCTTTGGGTAACGGCATTGGCGCCGTGATCATATCTCCTGAAGGCTCTCATACTCCGTTCACCGTCCGACTATGTTTCAACTGCACCAACAACATGGCGGAGTATGAAGCGTGCATCATGGGTCTTCGAACAGCAATTGACCTAAGGATTAAGTTCTTAAGTGTATTCAGAGATTCCGCTCTCGTGATCAATCAGATCAAAGGCGAGTGGGATATGAAACACCCTAATCTTATTCCTTATAAGGAGTATGTGTTGACGTTGCTGCGGCACTTCGAGGAGATAACCTTTGAACACTTCCCTAGAGAGGAGAATCAATTGGCGGATGCGCTAGCTACAATGTCTTCTATGTTCAAAGTCAGATGGGACAATGAAGCTCCCCAGATTACTATTAAGAGGTTGGAAGAACCTGCACATTGCTGCGACATTGAGACTGAAGAGGTAACAGATAAACCCTGGTTCCATGAGGTAAAGAGGTATCTTAAAGCTCAGGAATACCCCGAGGGTGCATCTGTTAATGATAAGAAGTTTCTGAGGAGGTTCGCGGCGAAGTTCTTCATCAGTAACGACATTCTTTACAAGAGTAACCATGATTCAACTTTATTGCATTGTGTGGATAAGAACGAAGCAGAAAAGATTATGACAGAGTTACATGAAGGTACTTTCGGAACTCATTCCAGTGGACACACCATGGCGAAGAAAATCCTACGGGCAGGATATTATTGGTCCACCATGGAAGCTGACTGTTATCAGCATTCCCGGACCTGTCATAAGTGCCAAGTCTATGTTGATAAGGTGCACATACCTCCAGTACCTCTGAACGTCTTGACAGCTCCTTGGCCTTTTACAATGTGGGGCATCGACATGATCGGAGAGATCAGACCTACGACATCTAACGGACATCGTTTCATCTTGGTAGCTATTTATTACTTTACGAAGTGGGTTGAAGCAACTTCCTTTGCTACCGTAACCAAGAACGTCGCGACACGGTTCATTAGGAACAATCTGATCTGTCGATATGGTGTACCAGAGAGGATCATTACGGACAATGGTACAAATCTCAATAACAAGATGATCACCGAGCTCTGCAAGCAGTTCAAGATACAGCATCACAACTCTTCTCCTTACCAGTCGAAGATGAATGGGGCTGTTGAAGCGGCTAATAAAAACATTAAGAAGATTGTGCAGAAGATGACGGTAACATACAAAGATTGGCATGAGATGTTACCATTTTCTCTTCATGGGTATCGTACCTCAGCGCGGACGTCAACAAGGGCAACACCCTATTCCATGGTTTATGGCATGGAGGCCGTCTTGCCCATCGAAGTTCAGATACCCTCTCTACGGATCATGAAGGATGCAGGTTTGAGCGAAGATGACTGGATTTAGACCTGACTTGATCAGCTGAACTTAATCGATGAAAAGAGACTTACTGCTATTTGTCATGGTCAAACGTATCAAAAGTGGATGATCAAGGCATTTAACAAGAAAGTCAGACGACAAGAGTATCAAGTTGGGGACCTGGTTATTAAGCGCATCATACTGCCACAAGGCGATCCCAGGGGCAAATGGACCCCTACTTACGAAGGGCTATTTGTGGTTAAGAACATTTTCTCAGGAGGAGCTATGATTCTAACCACCATGGATGGTGACGACCTTCCTCACCCCGTCAATGTAGACATAGTGAAAAGATACTACGCATAATCAAAGACCCGCTAGGTTGACTGGCCTAGGAAAAAATAAGGGCTTACCGGCGAACCAAAAGGGTTCGGGCAAAAATAAGGGATGAAAACAAAAAATCTGTACACCCGGCAAGTCGAAAACCCGAAAAGGCAGCTTGGGCAAAAAAGGGTATCCCGGTGGACTGAAAACCCGAAAGGGCGGTCCAGGCAAAAATTAGGGATCAAAGCGTAACACTATGTCTCATTGGATCACCTTGCAACCAGACTTCGGTATCGACTATCAAGCTCGGACGATGCTAATCAGTCTGATCCACCTTCAACCAAGTAGTAAAGTGATGAGATGCTTGAGGACATAAAGGCAATAACAGAGTTGGAACCCAATGGGATTATTCACATAGCTCTTTTTCTTTGTTTTTTCACAAATTGTGTAAATTCTATTTGTTCGGCGGCATTCTCTTACTAGGACGTCAGCCTCTTATACAAAAACGCCTATTTACAGGCTAACTTCAAAATCAATACAAGTCATTTTTACAAATAAATTTCAAACTGTTTTCCTTTTTTCTGTTTTGTTTTGCGAGAACGTCAAATGTTCATTTTTTAATATATGCATTTGACATTGATTGCTGCTCATAATAATTTACATGCGAAACAAAAGACGATTACTTGTAATATCAGAGACAGGGGCAAACGAGAAATGTCCAAACCGTACAGTTGCTCTGTCCACCAGGTATAGGGATAGACCTAGCTGGAGGAAACGATTGAAAGTACATTCATTCCCCGCAGAGTAAGAGAAATATAGTGGCGTTAGCTCTCCCCAGTTGAGACTCGCAACTGTGAATGAATCGGTAATATTCTCCCCAAACAAAGTTTATCTACCATCAGCACTAAAAATTCTTATCATCCCCAGCGGAGTATAAAAATATCCCCAGTAGAGTTTGAAGAATTATCCTCAGTAGACTCTGAAAGATTATCCCTAGTAGAATCTAAAAGATTATTCCCCAGTGAAGTCGCAACTGGAAAATCATCCCCAACAGAGTTCTTTCCTTTCACAAAACAGGAATTCAATCCCCAACAAGTTTCATTATCACCAGCAGCAGTAATTCATTCCTAGCTGAACTTATCAACGAAATCCTCAGTAGAGCATCTCTTCCCCACAGAGTCGTTCTCTTGTCAGTTTATTCCCCAGCGGAGTTATCCTCTCCTGCAGGTTTATTCTCACCAACATCTTCATCCACTATCTCCGGCGGAAACGAAGAATTCAATTCTTTTCTCCAGCAGTAATCTGGGATTTATTTTCCCCAGATAAAAACATCACATTTTCATATATCATGACATGCATACGTGTTGTACCCCAAAATTTTCCCTCTCATTTCATCAATATTTTCTCACCACAAGACCCTTGGAGCTCAAGATCAAGTTAGGGTTTGCTCTGCTCAAGACTCTTCCTTGCACTGTTGACCCAAATCAGGGTTTGAGTTTGCACAAAGATGTTTTGACCTAAAATTCCCAAAGTGACTATCATGCTTCATGTTGGACTCACAAGTTTATCCATACCAAGTTTCAAGCCTTGATTCCAATCTTTGCCCAGTCAATTAGACAGTTGACCTAGAAATCAACTATATTGGGGAAAAAATCAGCTGTGGCCAATTGACAGTCAAACTTCCAAATTTTTGACCCACATCAACATAATGAACTCATATGGACCATTTGATCAAGTTTGGATCACAATTCCACAAGAAATTTGATCAGATCACCAAAAGGGCAAAATGGTCATTTTTAGGGTTTTGACTGCACAAAGGCAATTTTTGACTGTTTAACCTAACCAATGGCAAACCAAGCTCACATATGGACTCAAGGATTCAATGGCATTGTCTTGACATATTCAACAAGTTCAAAAGATCTCAAATGCACAAGATTGACAGATAAATTTTCCAGTCAACTGATCAAAATTTGACTGTGTACTGAAAAGTCAAACTTTGACTTTTTGGTCAAAATCAAGTGCCAAGATTCATTTTTCATCAAGACATGTCAAATTATGAAACTTGGTCATCAAGAAACCCAAAATTGCAAATTAGGGTTTAGAATGAGAAAATTTCATAACTTAGAATTTTTCTAAGTTATGAAACTTCCTTATTTTTTTTCCTAACTTTGTCCCATTTTTTCATCAAGATACAGTTGGATTCAAAACAAAACTCAAAACATGAAAGTTGTAGTCCATTGCAAAATCTACAACTTTGATTCACAAAGTTTCCTCAAAAGAAGCTTGTAGCTCAAGTTATGATTTTTGGAACAAGGGTGCAAAACATTTTTAACTTAGAAATTTTTTGACCTATTCTAGGCAGGATTTTTGTCCAACTTCATGGCCACTTTTCACATGGTTCCACTTGGAATTTCAATTTGCATTACGAAGATGGATTGTAGTACACATTCCAAGATTTCCAAATTGTCCAAGAACTTCTCAAACACCCTTGTGGTTAGGGAGAATCGAATTTGCAAAGTTGGGCAAAATCCACTTTTGTTCTTGGCCAAGGCTTGTTCATAACACTTTGCATTTTCAACTCAGCATGGTTTATGCTAGCTTACAGGCCTCTAATCCTCTTCACACTCAATAATTAAATGCCAAACCATTGTGTTCAAGCATTATTTTGTTCATTTGGTCATTACATGCAAGATTAATCCATAATTAGAAAAAGCATATTTGCCATTTTTGAAAAGATGCACTTTATGTCAAATTCAAAATCCAAGAGGCATGGGCCAGATCTTTGAAGCTAGCATTTGTACACAAATCCATCTGATCAAGAAGAAGATATGCAGCATGCTCAAGGACTTGGTACATGCCTATAACCCAACTTGCATTTCCTTACTTCAAAAAACAAGCAAGATTGCAAAACACATACAATCTCTCATTCCTGTAAACACCAACCTAAGCAAACTTTGTTCTCATCTTTCACACTCCCTAACTGACCTAAAGCACGATTCCTTCACCCTCAATCCATCCTCATATCCAAAAGCACATTTTTTCTGCAAAACGGAGTCCCTGCTGCAGATTGACTTCCACAGTCCATTCCACTCGTGCACTTTGGCCAAAAAGAGTTCAAACATGTTCCATATCACCCACTGAAGCTATCCCAAGCATTGAACACAAACTGTAACATCCCTAACATCACTTTCCATTTTCAGTTTTCAGTTTTGCAGGTGGACTTCCATAGCTTGATTCAGAGATATTCAAAGCAAGCTAAGCATAGGAGAAGCATCCTTGGACTTCAGGCAAGCTGTACCAAAGTTCAAACTCTATTGAAGATACCTCCATTGCTGTACACGACTCAAGCTGAACAGGTAAAAATATGAACTTCTATCTCTCTATCCAGGCATGATTAGGCTTAGGTTTGTGAAGAAAACATGTTCTACTCATAGCCCTGAAACCATCCATGTATTTACTTTTCATTTATATTATACGTGCTGTGAGAATTTTGGCCATGAACATTGAAAAAAACTTAGGTCAGAAATTGGGGATGAAGAAATTCTCCCTCGTTTCTTAGAGTTAGGTCAAGTTTTTTATATGTATGAATTCGTCTCTTGATGCTCTACATTATTGGTGTTATGAGTTTTGCATGAAAGTCCAGGAATCAGGAGTTAGGAAGCGCGCGTTCTAGCTTGTTCAAACAAAGCTGGAGGTTGAAGATGACTGGCTAGGGCTGGGCCTGAGTCAGTTTTGCTTTTTGCACCTCTTTTCTCATTTTGCACCCCCTGGCCCATTGTGTGAAATATCCATTATTTTTGACTTTTTATTTTTTCTTCTGACTTATTATTTTTTGTCAAAACATAAAAAACATTAAAAATATTTTTCCACCCATTTTTGCATTTATTTGGCATTTATTTGTTTTATTTAGCATATATATATAAACAAACATATTTCTTTTTATTTAAAATATTAAAAAAAATACAAAATATATATATTTTCAGTCATTATTTTTTATTTACATTTTGAAAGCATTTTCTAAAATATACCATTTTTGTAAATAATTAATATTTTTATTCTTGTACATATTTAGTATATTAAAATATATGATATAAATACTTGTATATTTATTAGAATATTTAGGATAAATATGAAAATAATACATTTTTTATTTTATTAATATATGACATTAAAAAATACCTTTTTTTACAATATACTTATTTTTTTATTTTTTGTATAAATTAATATATAAATATTGTATATAATTAATAAATAATTGCTATTTATTCAAAAATTAAGGTTTTGCCCTAAAACCATAAAAATATCAAAAATTAACCTTTTTATTTTTGTTTATATTTTACATTGAAAAATACTTTTACATATATAAAAAACCATTTTTGTGCATAATACATTTTGCATATTTATTGTATTTATTTAATTATTGTACAATTAAATAATTTGTATATTCAATATGGGTGTAATAGTTTTAGATTTAATTTCTTGCTAAATATCCCTCCATTCAAACATTTGTACCCCCATCCCCATAATCATGTTGTAATAATTTAGGACTTTAAATTTCCGCATTTAAAAGCTTTCAAATTATGCCATGATAGACTTAGGGTTTGTATGCAAATCAACCAACAAATAGTTTGACTAATACAAAGACAAAAAAGCATGAAAATGGACAACACCAATCACACTTGCACCCTTAGGGTTACTCCACTTGTTGCCTTCAAAAATGGGCCATGTTGCATGTTGAGTGTCTTGGGCAAAACAAAAACAATTCAAATGATCATAGTCCCTCGATGACGCTTTCTCTTGTTGCCTAAACAAAATGATCATAGTCCCTCAAGAAAATTGCCAAAGACACTTGGGACTATTGCATTCATGGTCTAAATGATGACCCGCGCCCGTCCCGTTAACATCCTAACACAAGATTGTCCACCAAATACAATGGTGGAACAATACTGTTAAAAGGGTTAAAACATAGGAAAGATCTTTGAGTAAATTTAGAGGTAGACAACTCTTAGTTACTTGATCAAACTTGCAAAACAAAACCTTGCCTACTTTCAAAACACACTCCACAAAACAACTTTCAAAACAACTTTCAAAACCTTGAAACATCTTTTCAAAAAGACAAACACCTTTTGTAAAACATTCGAGTAAAGAATTGTTACAAGGGTTGCCTAGACAAGGCATCTTTTTCAAAACATTTTCAAAACCACACACACAAAGCACCATTTCAAACAATTGAAAGCACCATTTCAAACAATTGAAAATGCAAGGCAAGTGATCTAAGCAAGTAACTAAGAGCCCATGGATAACCATGGATAGAAAGGGTGCTAATACCTTCCCTTTCTATAATCTACTCCCCGAACCCAAGAAAACATCTCAAAGGTTTTTGCTGTGCTTTTTAACCTTTCCTTAGGGTAAAATAAAAAGTTGGTGGCGACTCTTGCTAAACCGAAACATTTGCGAAAATAAACGCAAAACCCAAGTCAGTTCTCCCACCGTATCACAGAACTGTCAACTCTGCTGGGGAGTAATTAAAAGTGGAGTAACCTTAGGGCTTAGATCACCCTTTTTGCATGACTAGTTGTTTGTTTTGATCGCTTTACATTTTGGTCCTCTTGTTTGGGCTTGAAATCCTACACCCGGATTTGGGGAAACATTCATAGATAGCAATACGTTGTGGAAACTGTGCGGGGTATACCGACACGGTTGAAGCAATAGCTATATTAGTGCGACATATTTGTGAGTACCGATAACCCTTGAGTTCAATCAAGGAGAGTACGGGGCCGCTGAGTGATGTCACTAAGCACTAATGACCTAGAACCTTACTTGACCATCTTGGCCTTTTATTAGGGGTAGTGAGATGACCGGCTTTGGTGCAGTCCGAAGTTGGTAGATACTCGATACTACACTCATTGAGGGTTGTTTTCTTGGAATATTTTGGTCGCTAGTTAAGTGGCTAAACCAAAACAATGAACATGGAAAACAATCCAATGATATTGAGCTCCTTAGAACCCGGTTACTATTTATAGGACATGTTTTTAAGCCAACTTCACTCAAGAGGGTACTTACCTATGAAACCTCATGCAAGCCTGAAACTAGGGTTTTTGTGTGACTTGCTTGTACATATGTTTGTGCATACATCATGAACATCATAGAGCATCATATGCATCCACTAACCATTTCAAGGGTTTGGATCTTCATCTTTGTTCTTATTTTGTAGGTCATGGAAATTCTTCGCAGGAAAACTATCCAAGTCAACCTTGTGAGAATCCCTCCTCAACTCAAGGAGCTCACATCCAGAATTCCAGAAAGCTCTCTCTTCAGTGAAAGACATGGTAGACTGCTCAGCCTAGTTAACACCAACATTGAAGAAGACATGGTGAAAGTGTTTTTCCAATTCTTTGACCCTCTTCACCACTGTTTCACATTCCCCGACTATCAATTGGTGCCTACTTTGGAGGAATTTTCTCAACTCCTGAGAATTCCTATTCTTAATCAACTACCCTACAACGGTACGGAAAAAGAACCAAAGCCTGAAGATGTTGCTCAAGCACTACACTTGCAACCATCTGACATCAAGGGGCATTGGGAGACTAGAAGTGGTGTCAAAGGCTTCTTGGAAAAATTCTTGTTTGAGAAGGCACAAGAGTGTTGAAATTCATTGGATCTGCAAGCCTTTGAAGATATTGTGGCACTCCTCATTTATGGGTTGGTCTTGTTCCCAAATTCGGACCAACTTATAGATGTCAATGCTGTCAAGATTTTCCTATCCAGGAATCCCATACCTACATTGCTTGGGGACATCCTCCACTCATTTTACACACGAACAATGAGAAAGAGAGGTGTTCTCATGTGCTGTACTCCTCTCCTTGCTAGGTGGTTTATTTCTCACCTTCCACAATCTGTTTTGAAGAATGAGCAAGGCTTAAGGTGGTCACAACGGTTGATGACCCTCACGCACTCTGATGTACATTGGTGTTCTTGGTCCAGAGAAAATGTCATCATCGTCGATCGTTGTGGTGAGTTCCCTAATGTTCCATTACTTGGCATTAGAGGAGGCATTACCTACAACCCTTGTCTAGCTTTGAGACAATTTGGATATGCACGGAGGGATGGCCCTCATGACATGCTGATTCCTGACCTAGTTTTTGACTTCGACAACGATGCGCAAGGACTTCGACAAAGATTCATCAGAGCTTGAAGGATGCCTAACAAGGTAGATAGCAAGACACTGGGGCACAAGAACTCCATCCCTCTTGAGCCTTACCTCAAGTGGGTACGAACCCGAGCCCAGAATCTTATGATGCCTTACCCTCATATTCTCCCTTTGATTAAAGAGCCTGTTAAGGAAGGAGATGTTCCTTACACCATCCTACATCCTGACATGCCTACATCATGGGAGGAGATGCAGAAGAGTTGGATCCAACTCAAGGAGGAACGAAATACTTTTGAAGCCAGCTTCTATGCTAGTGAGAAGAAGGTTTTGGAGCTTACCCGCCAACTTCACGAGGAGGAGACCCTCAACACTTACAACGCACCAAAGAGGATGCGCAACGTCTTTTTACCTTGAGAAGTTTTTGTAATATTTGGCCCATGGGGCATTTATGTACTGACAAAATTCCCTCTTATTAATATGACGTGTGTTCTTTTTGTTTGCAACAATTTTGAATTTCTAAATCCTTGAATGCATTGCATGAATAAACATATCATTCATCATATGCATAAGCAGGTCTTCACACCAGGTTTCCTTATCTTTCTGCTGTTTATTTCAGTAAGATGGATCTCGAACAGACGGTCAAAGATCTGCAGTCACAAAACTCACAGTTTCAACAGCTCCTAATGACCTTAGCAAAGGGTCAGGAGGATCTAAAAGCATTGCTGGGGAATAAAGAGCAAGAAAAAGTGAAAAAGAAGAAGAAAAGAGTCGGGGTAGCTACACTGTGAAGAAGGTTTGAGAATGAAGCTAGAAGAGTTCTTGAATTTCCCTCCGCATTTGATGAGGGAACCAGTAAGGGAAAAGGAGATGCACTACCTTCTGAGTCTGAAGCTGAAGAGGAAGAGGTTGAGGAAGATGAAGACTACTCAGAGCAGCAATACCCGCCAGCGGACGACAAATACAAAAACCTGGAGGATCGACTGGCAGCTATGGAGCTGCAAAGGGTTCCTGGGTTAGATTTTGAAGAATTGGGTTTGATTGCTAGAATTGTGATCCCTCCAAAATTTAAGGTGCCAATTTTTGCAAAATATGACGGGCTGTCTTGCCCAAAAATGCACGTAAGGTCATATGTCAGAAGAATTCAACCTCATACATCCGACAGAAATCTTTGGGTACACTTCTTTCAGGACAGTTTGTCCGGTACACAGCTAGACTGGTTTTACCATCTTGAGAGGTCAGAAGTGCATAACTGGGAAGACTTGGAAGCTGCCTTTTATCGCCAGTATCAATATAACACTGACTTGGCGCCAACCCGTACTCAGCTATAGAGTATGGGGATGGCCTTAAATGAGGGATTCAAAGAATACGCCCAGAAATGGCACGACTTGGCCGGAAGAGTGCAGCCACCTCTTTCTGATAGGGAACTAGTTGATATGTTCTTGGGGACCCTATCTGGCCCGTTCTTCAACCATTTGATCGGGAGCTCTTCCGCAGGGTTTACTGAATTGATTCTGACTGGCGAACGAGTGGAAGCTGGTATTAAGAATGGGAAGATTCAAAGGGATGCCTCTGCATCTACAACCGTTAAGAAGTCATTTCCGGCCAAGAAGGAGGCAGCTGTTATATACTCTCAGAAAAGATCAGGAAGAACTGAGCACCGACCGACTGTGGGGGACGTGATGATCCAGAGCTCATCAAATGACCAGCCTCGTAACAATCAGTCCAGACCAAATCAGCAACGGGTGGAGCGGCCACAACGACAGTTCACCCGCATCAATATGACACCTGCACAAGTTCTTCCCCATTTGTTGAAGCTAAATCTCACCACTATCAAAGAGGCACCAAAAAATGTGAACACATCTTCCCCACATTATCATCCTAATGCTAAATGTGCCTATCATTCTGACAGCACCGGGCATGACACCAACGATTGTTGGGCGCTTAAGCATAAAATTCAAGACTTGATAGATGCAAAAGAGGTTGAGTTCGATGCTCCAGAGAAACCAAACGTAATATCCGCTCCAATGCTGAAGCATGGTCGCAATGTCCATGCTATTGAAGAAGATCTGTATGTTTCTGCTGTTGATGATCTGATGACCCCACTGTTGACAATCAAGTTGAATCTGTTGAAGGCTGGGATTTTCCCAGGATGTAAAGAAGACTGCTACTGTTGTTCCTCCCTACCAATCGACTGTCCATTGCTGAAGATAGGCATCCAAGGCCTAATGGACAGTCAACAAATTCTTTTCGAAAAGATTCCTGCTACTCCAACCCCTATCAAAGATGTGTCAATAATCACCATTTCCACCAATCTTTCCAAGGTCCCTAAAAAGCCTGTTAAGATTACATCCGCTACGAAGTTTGTTCCTCTGAAAATAACCATGCCTGGGCCTGTCCCCTATAAATCTGACAAATCAATACCATGGAATTATGGTGGAGAAATCTACTACCATGGTGTGAAACAAGTTGAGATACCTGAAGAGAGCTCTGACGAAGAAGATACCGACATTGGAAACATTGCCGGTACGAGCAAGATTACCCGAAGTGGGAGAATATTTTCTCCAGAGATTGCCCCTCCAAAGGCAATCTTTGGACCCTCAGCTGCTGCCAAAGTTACTCCTGCACCAATAAAACTTTCTGCAAGAACTCCGTTAATTGAAGAAGCTGTTACTCCTGTGGTAGTCCCTCCTACTTCTGCTGATAAGGGGAAAGGGATCCAAGATTAGCTCGTCAGGACGAGGGCTCAGCCATTGGTCATCCCCGAAACCTCTAAGAAAGAAATGGAGGAGATTCTGAAAATAATTAAGAAGAGTGATTACGACGTTGTCGAGCAACTAAGGCAAACCCCCTCGAAGATATCCATGTTAGCTTTGCTGCTTTGTTCGGAGGCTCATGCCAAAGCTTTGATAAGGTTTTTGAAGACAGCCCATGTGCCCCAGGAAACCTCAGCCGATCAATTCCAGGATTGTGTAGCCAGCCTTACCGCAGACAACGGCTTGGGTTTCTCTGATGCTGACCTGACTCCGAAAGGAAGAAAGCACAATGACACATTGCATGTGTCAGTAGAATGCCGAGGAACTACTCTTGCCCATGTTTTGGTCGACACTGGTTCTTCTCTGAACATGCTGCCTAAGAAAGCTCTGGATCGATTAGATTGTGAAGGCTAGGAGCTGAAACCAAGTAATATCATTGTCAGGGCCTTTGACGGGTCTAAAAGAATGGTGCATGGGGAGGTCGACATTCCCATCAAGGTGGGAACTGAAGTATTCCACTCAACTTTCTATGTGATGGACATTCGTCCGTCATACTCTTGCTTGCTAGGGAGACCATGGATACATAATGCTGGCGCGGTCACTTCCTCCCTACATCAGATGCTGAAATACCCTGTCAATGGAAAGATCATAACTGTACACGGTGAAGAGGAGTATATGATTAGTCACCTAAACTCCTTTCGGTATGTATAGGTGGAAGGAGAATTCATTGAAACACCATTCCAACACTTCGAGGAAATTGCTCCCGAGGTTGCAGTAGCAAAGACAGTAGCTGAGGTGCCCAAGCAGGTGGCCAGGATGGCATCTCTGAAAGATGCAAAGGCTGCAATGAAGGAAGGAAATGGCTCAACATGGGGACAGTTGCCTGACATTCCTCACAAAACAGACAAGTTTGGGTTGGGATTTACCGCTGCGGGGCAGAAAGCTATGCGTCGCTCAAAAATCGAAAGAACACCCATCAAGATTTCTCCTCATGGAATCAATGCTTTGGAAGACGAAGACGAAGAGGGTAACATTGAAGACTGGATCTTCCCAACCATCGAAGGGGGACTACACAACTGGGAGGCGAAAGATTTCGTCCTCATTACTTTCATTAATCAGTAACTTATCTTTCGAAAATTTCCTGTTGGTCTGTAATAATTACTTTTAAACAATCTGCACACTACTTTTTCACCTCATGCCTTACCCGGGGCATGTAGGTCCATTTTTAAGGGTTTTGATTCTCTTCATATTCATATGCCATGTTTAATGAATCATTGGACGTTTTTCATTTATAAACTGCTGTGTTCATTTTCTTTCCTTTTGCATTTTTGTTTGTTTAAGGATGGCTATCCCTTACACACACCCACACTCAGAAATGCAGGTACCCATCCACTCTGGATTCTATGGGTGACTATTCTGCTTTGTCCTTCAATAACTCTGAAGATTTGGTCAATCAGGCTGAGTATGAAGATGACAAAGATTGTGAAGTACCAGGAGAGCTAGTCAGACTTCTACAACAAGAAGAGAGGGCCATCTTGCCTCATGAAGAGTTGTTGGAAACAGTCAACTTAGGAACAGAGGAAGACAGGAAGGAAGTACAAGTGGGCGCCAATCTGGAACCAAGTGTCAAGGAACGCTTGATACAGCTATTGAATGAGTACGTTGAAATCTTCGCCTGGTCTTATGAAGACATGCCGGGTTTAGACACAGATATAGTGGTCCACCGTCTCCCCACAAGAGAGGATTGTCCACCGATCAAGCAAAAAGTCTACCGAATGAGGCCCGACATGTCTGAGAAGATTAAAGCTGAAGTAATGAAGCAATTCAACACTGACTTTCTGGCTGTTACATCTTATCCATAATGGGTTGCTAACATCGTGCCAGTTCCTAAAAAAGATGGCAAGGTCAGAATGTGTGTGGACTACCGGGATTTGAACAGGGCGAGCCCTAAAGATGATTTTCCGCTACCACATATCGACATTTTGATTAACAACACGGCTCAGCACAAGGTGTTTTCCTTCATGGATGGATTCTCGGGCTACAACCAGATCAAAATGGCCCCCGAGGACATGGAGAAAACAACCTTTGTTACACAATGGGGTACTTTCTGCTACAAGGTGATGCCGTTCGGACTGAAGAACGCAGGGGCAACTTATCAGCGCGCCATGGTGGCTTTGTTCCATGATATGATACATCATGAGATCGAAGTTTACGTAGACGACATGATAGCTCGATCTCAAACAGAGGAGGAACACCTTGAGCATTTGCAGAAGCTGTTTTCCAGGTTGAAAGAGTACAAACTCAGGCTGAATCCAAGTAAGTGCACTTTTGGAGTTAGGTCTGGTAAACTTCTAGGGTTTATTGTCAGCAACAAGGGCATTAAGGTCGATCAAGCGAAAGTAAAAGCGATACAAGAAATGCCTGCTCCCCGTACTGAAAAGGAGGTTAGAGGATTCTTGGGGCGCTTGAACTATATTGCCAGATTCATCTCTCATCTGACGTCTACCTGTGAGCCAATTTTCAAACTATTGAAGAAAGATCAGGTAGTCGAATGGAACGATGATTGCCAAGCTGCTTTTGATAAGATCAAGGAGTATTTGCTAGAACCTCCTATTCTGATGCCACCCGTCGAAGGAAGGTCGCTGATCATGTATCTGACCGTCTTAGATAACTCAATGGGGTGTGTATTGGGCCAGCATGACGAGTCTGGTCGAAAAGAGCATGCCATTTATTACCTTAGCAAAAAGTTTACCGACTGTGAGACTCGCTACTCGAGAAAACTTGCTGCGCTTTGGTATGGGCTGCTCGCCGACTACGGCAGTATATGCTGACTCATACCACTTTGTTGATCTCCAAAATGGATCCCATCAAGTATATCTTCGAGAAGCCTGCATTATCTGGAAGAATCGCTAGATGGAAAATGATCCTGACTGAGTGTGACATCCAGTACACTACCCAAAAAGCTATAAAGGGGAGTGTACTAGCTGACCATCTACCTCATCAAGCTATCGAAGATTATCAATCCATGAGATTCGACTTCCCGGACGAGGACATCATGAATTTGGACAACATTGAAGGTAACAGACCGTATGACGGACCTAAAAATGGATCCCAATGGACCCTGTACTTTGATGGTGCTTCAAATGCACTTGGAAACGGTATCGGTGTGGTACTCATTTCCCCGGAAGGTTGCCATACACCTTTCACGGCCCGACTTTGCTTCAGCTGTACCAACAACATGGCCGAATATGAAGCTTGCATCTTCGGTCTCAAGGCTGCTATAGACCTGGGAATCAAATCTTTGATCGTATTTGGGGACTCGGCTTTGGTTATTAGTCAAATCAAAGGAGAGTGGGATACCAAGCATCCTAATCTTATCCCATATAAAGAACATGTCCTGACATTGTTGCCTCATTTCAAGCAAATCACCTTCAAGCATTTCCCGCGAGAAGAGAATCAGCTAGCAGATGCTCTGGCTACAATGTCTTCCATGTTTAAACTCAACTGGGATAACGAGGCTCCCCAAATCACCATCGAGCGAATGGATGAACCTGCGCATTGTCATGAGATTAATACCGAAGAAGTAGTGGAACAACCCTGGTTTCACGAAATCAAAAGGTATCTCCAGACTAGAGAATATCCCGAAGGAGCTTCCCTAAATGACAAGAAGTTCCTAAGGAATTTTGCTGCCAAGTTCTTCCTGAGCAATGGCATCCTCTATAAACGCAGCATGATTGTGTTTTACTCCGATGTGTGGATAAAGCTGAAGCAGAGTTAATCATGACTGAGATACACAGCGGTACATTTGGCACCCACTTGAGCGGGCATACAATGGCTAAGAAGATTCTAAGGGCAGGCTATTACTGGTCTACCATGGAAGCAGATTGCCATCAACATTCCCGTACTTGCCATACATGTCAAGTCTACACTGACAAGATTCATATTCCTCCTGTTCCCCTCAATGTTCTGACAGCTCCTTGGCCATTCGCAATGTGGGGCATTGACATGATTGGAGAAATCAAGCCCACAGCGTCCAATGGACATCGCTTCATCCTGGTCGCCATTGACTATTTTACCAAATGGGTCGAAGCAGCTTCCTTCGCCTCTGTTACAAAAAATGTGGTTGCCCGCTTCATCAAGCAGAACCTCATATGCCGGTATGGTATCCCCGATAGGATCATCACAGACAACGGTACAAGTTTGAATAATACTATGATCACCGCTCTATGCGAACAGTTCAAGATTTATCATCATAATTCATCTCCCTATCGGCCGAAGATGAACGGTGTTGTTGAAGCTGCGAACAAAAACATTAATAAGATCATTTAGAAAATGACATTCACCTACAAAGACTGGCATGAGATGTTACCGTTTGCTCTGCATGGATACCGTACCACGGCACGTACTTCAATAGGGGCAACCCCATTTTCTTTGGTATATGGCATGGAAGCTGTCCTACCCATGGAAGTTCAGATTCCTTCTTTAAGGATTATGAAGGACTCTGGTTTGAGTGAAGATGATTGGATTCAGACCCGACTTGATCAACTCAATTTGATCAACGAGAAGCGACTCACTGCTGTTTGCCATGGTCAGACGTACCAAAAACAGATGATCAAGGCTTTCAACAAGAAGGTCAGACGTCAAGTATATCAAGTCGGAGATCTCGTAATCAAGCGGATTATTTTGCCGCAAAGTGATCCCAGGGGCAAATGGACTCCTACTTACGAAGGACCATTTGTGATCAAGAGCATATTTTCTGGTGGTGCAATGATTCTGACCATCATGGACGGCGACGATTTGCCGCACCCTGCGAACGCAGACATAGTCAAAAGATACTACGCATAAAATAACTCGACAAGTCAAAAACCCGAAAGGGAGGCTTGGGCAAAAATGGGCATCCCGGTGAACCGAAAACCCGAAAGGGCGGTTCAGGCAAAAATTAGGGATAAAACAAAAATTTGTACACCCGGCAAGTCGAAAACCCGAAAGGGCGGCTTGGGCAAAAAAAGGGTTTCCCGGTGGATTGAAAACCTGAAAGGGTGATCCAGGCAAAAGTTAGGGAATTAAAGCGTATGACTATGTCTCGTCGGATCACCTTAAAGGACAATCTCTTCATCAACCAGCTCCAAGCTTCTAATCAATCTAGTCATCGGCAGACGAAGCATTGAATGGACAGATATTCAGAATTGTGAAGGCTATAGCAGAATGGAATCCCATGGAATTGTTACACATAGCCATCTTTCTTTTGTATAAAAATTTTCAGTTTTTACGACAACATCCTCTTACTAGGATGCCTGTCTCCTTTGTACAAAGATACTCATAGAAAATTAATACAAATACTTTTCCAAATACAAAAATTTGCTTTGTCTTCTTTTTTCTCTTTTTTGCACTTATGTTTTATTTGAGAAACGTCCAATGTTTTGTTAAATACGCATATGCATTTGAACATAATCATTTTCCTTACAAATCAAGAAAGATGATTGCTGATAGGTTGAAGGTACAGATAGATATCTTGATGCCCTTTCAGAAGGAATCCCTAGCAGAATTAAACTCCAAATTCCTCACAAGGTTAAATTCCAGAACATTAATTACCCAAACAGAGTTAAGCTTCAGAATCCTCAGCAGAACGAAAGCTTTCTCAAAACTGATTTCCCCAGCCGGAGAGCCTTCCAGAACTCAATTCCCCTCAGAGTTAAGTTTCTATATCCCCAGTGGAGCCTTAAAAATCTGAAAATCCTATCCCCAGTTGAAGTCAAAACTACCAATCCCCGGCGGAGCTAAAACTTCCAACTATCAATCGCCAGCGGAACCAGACTAGTGAACCTTCTCCCCACGGAGATACTTCCCGCCAGACTGAAGATTCTCAGTCTTACTTCTCCAGCATAAGTCTACCAGGTTCTGAACTCCCCAGTAGAGATCATCAGAATTCTAATTCCCTACAAGTCACCAAGGAGTTCCAATCCCCAGCAGTGGTCCTAAGATCCCTCAACAATTGAAGATCTTGTTCCCCAAGCAGTCAGTAGCCAACAAGGATGTCTCATCCTCAGCAATAAAAAATTCTTGCAATCCCCTGCAGCAGTCAAGGACTCACTTTCCCTGGCAGCAGTCAAGATTCTATTATCTCCAGCTATCCAGGATTTATCTATCCTCAGCAAGACAGCTCATCAGCTTACATGCGCATTCATCACATTCATATCATAAACATTGATATAACATATATTGCATCATACATTTCATGCAACATAATTTTGTGTTTAGCTAACATTTTGTCCTTTTCAGGATAAGAATACAAGGCTATCATTAACAATTTCAGATGCAGATTTACACGGACTCATCATCAGGCAACCCTACACCGGTTCCTTCTCAAATCCAGATGCAGTTTTACACAGACTCATCATCAGGAAACCCTACACCGGTTCCTTCTCACTTCAACCTCTGAAAACAGTTTACGGGTTCTCCAGACACGGATGTTAACCTATCGCTTGTTCAGATTCTTCAACTTCTGAAAACAGTTTACGGATTCTCCAAACACGGATGTTAATCTATCGCTTGTTCAGACTCAACTTTTGAAAACAGTTTACGGACGCTTCCCAACATGGATGCTGCTCTATTGCTTATTCAACTTCAAGACTTCTGAAAACAGTTTACGGATTCTCCAAACACGGATGTTAATCTATCGCTTGTTCAGACTCAACTTTTGAAAACAGTTTACGGACGCTTCTCAACATGGATGCTGCTCTATTGCTTATTCAACTTCAAGACTTCTGAAAACAGTTTACGAATTCTCCAAACACGGATGCTAATCTATCGCTTGTTCAGACTCAACTTTTGAAAATAGTTTACAGACGCTTCCCAACATGGATGCTTCTCTATTGCTTATTCAACTTCAATACTTCTGAAAACAGTTTACGGATTCTCCAAACACGGATGCTAATCTATCGCTTGTTCAGATTCAACTTTTGAAAACAGTTTACAGACGCTTCCCAACATGGATGCTGCTCTATTGCTTATTCAACTTCAAGACTTCTGAAAACAGTTTACGGATTCTCCAAACACAGATGCTAATCTATCGCTTGTTCAGACTCAACTTTTGAAAACAGTTTACGGACGCTTCCCAACATGGATGCTGCTCTATTGCTTATTCAACTTCAAGACTTCTGAAAAAAGTTTACGGGTTCTCCAAACACGGATGTTAACCTATCGCTTGTTCAGATTCTTCAACCTCTGAAAACAGTTTACGGATTCTCCAAACACGGATGCTAATCTATCGCTTGTTCAGACTCAACTTTTGAAAACAGTTTACGGACGCTTCCCAACATGGATGCTGCTCTATTGCTTATTCAACTTCAAGAATTCTGAAAACAGTTTACGGGTTCTCCAGACACGGATGTTAACCTATCGCTTGTTCATATTCTTCAACTTCTGAAAACAGTTTACGGATTCTCCAAACATGGATGTCGATCTATTGCTTGTTCAGACCCCCTAGTTCAGATATATTCCAAAGCATGGACACCTTTCTGATACTCATTCCAGATGGCATCTTTAAGCCCATCCCCGACAAGATTCTGTCACCCCTCCAGATGGCATCTTTAAGCCCATCTCTAAGTGGCATCTCTAAGCCCATTCCCGCATCCGTGTTTCAACGAGTGCAAATTTAAGGGTACTCTAGTGTCCAGTCTCCTTTTACCTTCGAGACGCGAAAGGAAAACTTGCCAATCTAACTCTTTTGGTGCAAGAAGATTGAACAGGGGAAACTGTTGTACCCCAAAATTTGCCCTCTCATTTCATCAATATTTTCTCACCACAAGACCCTTGGAGCTCAAGATCAAGTTAGGGTTTGCTCTGCTCAAGACTCCTCCTTGCACTGTTGACCCAAATCAGGGTTTGAGTTTGCACAAAGATGTTTTGACCTAAAATGCCCAAAGTGACTTTCATTCTTCATGTTGGACTCACAAGTTTATCCATACCAAGTTTCAAGCCTTGATTCCAATCTTTGCCCAGTCAATTGGACAGTTGACCTAGAAATCAGCTGTATTGGGGAAAAAGTCAACTGTGGCCAATTGACAGTCAAACTTCCAATTTTTTGACCCACATCAACATAATGAACTCATATGGACCATTTGATCAAGTTTGGATCACAATTCCACAAGAAATTTGATCAGATCACCAAAAGGGCAAAATGGTCATTTTTAGGGTTTTGACTGCACAAAGGCAATTTTTGACTGTTTAACCTAACCAATGGCAAACCAAGCTCACATATGGACTCAAGGATTCAATGGCATTGTCTTGACATATTCAACAAGTTCAAAAGATCTCAAATGCACAAGATTGACAGATAAATTTTCCAGTCAACTGATCAAAATTTGACTGTGTACTGAAAAGTCAAACTTTGACTTTTTGGTCAAAATCAAGTGCCAAGATTCATTTTTCATCAAGACATGTCAAATTATGAAACTTGGTCATCAAGAAACCCAAAATTGCAAATTAGGGTTTAGAATGAGAAAATTTCATAACTTAGAATTTTTCTAAGTTATGAAACTTCCTTATTTTTTTTCCTAACTTTGTCCCATTTTTTCATCAAGATACAGTTGGATTCAAAACAAAACTCAAAACATGAAAGTTGTAGTCCATTGCAAAATCTACAACTTTGATTCACAAAGTTTCCTCAAAAGAAGCTTGTAGCTCAAGTTATGATTTTTGGAACAAGGGTGCAAAACATTTTTAACTTAGAAATTTTTTGACCTATTCTAGGCAGGATTTTTGTCCAACTTCATGGCCACTTTTCACATGGTTCCACTTGGAATTTCAATTTGCATTACGAAGATGGATTGTAGTACACATTCCAAGATTTCCAAATTGTCCAAGAACTTCTCAAACACCCTTGTGGTTAGGGAGAATCGAATTTGCAAAGTTGGGCAAAATCCACTTTTGTTCTTGGCCAAGGCTTGTTCATAACACTTTGCATTTTCAACTCAGCATGGTTTATGCTAGCTTACAGGCCTCTAATCCTCTTCACACTCAATAATTAAATGCCAAACCATTGTGTTCAAGCATTATTTTGTTCATTTGGTCATTACATGCAAGATTAATCCATAATTAGAAAAAGCATATTTGCCATTTTTGAAAAGATGCACTTTATGTCAAATTCAAAATCCAAGAGGCATGGGCCAGATCTTTGAAGCTAGCATTTGTACACAAATCCATCTGATCAAGAAGAAGATATGCAGCATGCTCAAGGACTTGGTACATGCCTATAACCCAACTTGCATTTCCTTACTTCAAAAAACAAGCAAGATTGCAAAACACATACAATCTCTCATTCCTGTAAACACCAACCTAAGCAAACTTTGTTCTCATCTTTCACACTCCCTAACTGACCTAAAGCACGATTCCTTCACCCTCAATCCATCCTCATATCCAAAAGCACATTTTTTCTGCAAAACGGAGTCCCTGCTGCAGATTGACTTCCACAGTCCATTCCACTCGTGCACTTTGGCCAAAAAGAGTTCAAACATGTTCCATATCACCCACTGAAGCTATCCCAAGCATTGAACACAAACTGTAACATCCCTAACATCACTTGCCATTTCCAGTTTTCAGTTTTGCAGGTGGACTTCCATAGCTTGATTCAGAGAGATTCAAAGCAAGCTAAGCATAGGAGAAGCATCCTTGGACTTCAGGCAAGCTGTACCAAAGTTCAAACTCCATTGAAGATACCTCCATTGCTGTACACGACTCAAGCTGAACAGGTAAAAATATGAACTTCTATCTCTCTATCCAGGCATGATTAGACTTAGGTTTGTGAAGAAAACATGTTCTACTCATAGCCCTGAAACCATCCATGTATTTACTTTTCATTTATATTATACGTGCTGTGAGAATTTTGGCCATGAACATTGAAAAAAACTTAGGTCAGAAATTGGGGATGAAGAAATTCTCCCTCGTTTCTTAGAGTTAGGTCAAGTTTTTTATATGTATGAATTCGTCTCTTGATGCTCTACATTATTGGTGTTATGAGTTTTGCATGAAAGTCCAGGAATCAGGAGTTAGGAAGCGCGCGTTCTGGCTTGTTCAAACAAAGCTGGAGGTTGAAGATGAATGGCTAGCGCTGGGCCTGAGTCAGTTTTGCTTTTTGCACCTCTTTTCTCATTTTGCACCCCTTGGCCCATTGTGTGAAATATCCATTATTTTTGACTTTTTATTTTTTCTTCTGACTTATTATTTTTTGTCAAAACATAAAAAACATAAAAAATATTTTTCCACCCATTTTTGCATTTATTTGGCATTTATTTGTTTTATTTAGCATATATATATATAAACAAATATATTTCTTTTTATTTAAAATATTAAAAAGTAATACAAAATATATATATTTTCAGTCATTATTTTTTATTTACATTTTGAAAACATTTTCTAAAATATACCATTTTTGTAAATAATTAATATTTTTTATTCTTGTACATATTTAGTATATTAAAATATATGATATAAATACTTGTATATTTATTAGAATATTTAGGATAAATATGAAAATAATACATTTTTTATTTTATTAATATATGACATTAAAAAATACCCTTTTTTACAATATACTTATTTTTTATTTTTTGTATAAATTAATATATAAATATTGTATATAATTAATAAATAATTGCTATTTATTCAAAAATTAGGGTTTTGCCCTAAAACCATAAAAATATCAAAAATTAACCTTTTTATTTTTGTTTATATTTTACATTAAAAAAATAATTTTACATACATAAAAAACCATTTTTGTGCATAATACATTTTGCATATTTATTGTATTTATTTAATTATTGTACAATTAAATAATTTGTATATTCAATATGGGTGTAATAGTTTTAGATTTAATTTCTTGCTAAATATCCCTCCATTCAAACATTTGTACCCCCATCCCCATAATCATGTTGTAATAATTTAGGACTTTAAATTTCTGCATTTAAAAGCTTTCAAATTATGCCATGATAGACTTAGGGTTTGTATGCAAATCAACCAACAAATAGTTTGACTAATACAAAGACAAAAAAGCATGAAAATGGACAACACCAATCACACTTGCACCCTTAGGGTTACTCCACTTGTTGCCTTCAAAAATGGGCAATGTTGCATGTTGAGTGTCTTGGGCAAAACAAAAACAATTCAAATGATCATAGTCCCTCGATGACGCTTTCTCTTGTTGCCTAAACAAAATGATCATAGTCCCTCAAGAAAATTTCCAAAGACACTTGGCACTATTGCATTCATGGTCTAAATGATGACCCGCGCCCATCCCGTTAACATCCTAACACAAGATTGTCCACCAAATACAATGGTGGAACAATACTGTTAAAAGGGTTAAAACATAGGAAAGATCTTTGAGTAAATTTAGAGGTAGACAACTCTTAGTTACTTGATCAAACTTGCAAAACAAAACCTTGCCTACTTTCAAAACACACTCCACAAAACAACTTTCAAAACAACTTTCAAAATCTTGAAACATCTTTTCAAAAAGACAAACACCTTTTGTAAAACATTCGAGTAAAGAATTGTTACAAGGGTTGCCTAGACAAGGCATCTTTTTCAAAACATTTTCAAAACCACACACACAAAGCACCATTTCAAACAATTGAAAGCACCATTTAAAACAATTGAAAATGCAAGGCAAGTGATCTAAGCAAGTAACTAAGAGCCCATGGATAACCATGGATAGAAAGGGTGCTAATACCTTCCCTTTCTATAATCTACTCCCTGAACCTAAGAAAACATCTCAAAGGTTTTTGCTGTGCTTTTTAACCTTTCCTTAGGGTAAAATAAAAAGTCGGTGGTGACTCTTGCTAAACCGAAACATTTGCGAAAATAAACGCAAAACCCAAGTCAGTTCTCCCACCGTATCACAATACGCATCATACAACACAATCTCATTTATTTTGAGAACATCATTGCTTGATACATATCATGCATTACATATAGCTAACCTTTACCTTTCAGGAAAGATTCTCACAAAGTTCAAGCTATGAAGCTTCTACCACAGTTGAATTACGGACAAGTTCCTAAATCTCAACAGATATTACCTTAGTTGAATTACGGACAAGCTCCTAAATCTTGACAAATATTTTCCCAGTTGAATTACAGACAAGTTCCTAAATCTCAGCAAAGTTGTTGAATTACGGACGAGCTCCTAAATCTCGACAGATATTTTCCCAGTTGAATTAAGGACAAGTTCCTAAATCTCAGCAAAGTTGTTGAATTACGGACGAGCTCCTAAATCTCGACAGATATTTTCCCAGTTGAATTACGGACAAGTTCCTAAATCTCAACAAAGTTTTTGAATTACGGACGAGCTCCTAAATCTCGACAGATATTTTCCCAGTTGAATTACAAACAAGTTCCTAAATCTTAACAAAGTTGTTGAATTATGGACGAGCTCCTAAATCTCAGCAAAAATATTACCTCAGTTGAATTACAGACGATGTTCCTAAATCTCAGCAGAGATGTTTCTCCAGTTGAATTACGGACAAGCTCCTAAGTCTCAGCAAAAATATTTCCTCAGTTGAATTACGGACGAGTTCCTAAATCTCAGTAGAGATGGTCTCTTAGTTGAATTACAGACGAGCTCCTAAATCTCAGCGAAGATATTACCTCAGTTGAATTATGGACGATGTTCCTAAATCTCAGCAGAGATGTTTCTCCAGTTGAATTACGAACAAGCTCCTAAATCTCAGCAAAAATATTTCCTCAGTTGAATTACGGACGAGTTCCTAAATCTCAGCAGAGATGGTCTCTTAGTTGAATCACGGACGAGCTCCTAAATCTCAGCGAAGATGTTTCTTCAGTCGAATTACGGACAAGTTCCTAAATCTCGACAAAAGTATCTCCTCAGTTGAATTACGAACGAGTTCCTAAATCTCAGCAGAGATGTTCCTCCATTTGAATTATAGACGAGTTCCTAAATCTCAGCAAAATTGTTTCCTTAATTGAGTACAGACGATTGAAGTTCCTAAATATCAACAGAGATGATTCCTCAGTTGAGTACGGACGACCAAAGTTCCTAAATTTCAACAAAGGCGACTCACCAGCAGAATAATGAACGAAGAAGCTCCTAAAATTCTACTTCTCTCAACAGAGATCAGACTTCCCCAACGGAATCTTCCTCAACAACAGGTATACAAGCTCTCGCTAAGGAATCTCTTATGCAATCGACACTCCTCCAAATGGCATCTATAAGCCCATTCCCGATATCACAAGACAATTACCACTTCATGCGAGTGCAAATTTCTGGGCGCTCTAGTGTTCAATTCTCTTCCACCTTCGGATCACGAAAGGCACGAATGCCAATCTACATCCTCCGGTTTAAGAAAATTGAACAGGGGAAGCTGTTGTACCCCAAAATTTTCCCTCCCATATTTCTCAAAACATTGCAAGAAAGATCCCCAAGTTGCTCAAAGAAGTCCAAGGGTTGACCAGACAAGCTCTCTCCTAAGGCAGTCTACCCCAAATTAGGGTTTCATGTTGCATCAAGATCCTTGAGTCCAAGTGACCCCAAGTTCTCACCAATGTCATAATATGTTCTCAAGGTCATCCATGTCAAGTTTCAAGCCTTGCAGCGAAAGTTTGCTCAGTCAATTGCTCAAAGGTCCAAAAATCGACTGTGCTAGGGCAAAAGTCAACTGTGGCCCACATACAGTCAAACTTCAAGATTTTTGGTCACCATACTCATTTTGAAGTATATTCCATCATTTTATAAAAGGGTTGATCATGATTCATCAAGTATTGCTCATAATTCATCAAGACTCAAAAGTTGCTAAATTAGGGTTTTGTAGGAAAAGTCAACCCAACTTTGACCAAGCATAACTTTCTCATACTTTATGAGAAATGACCCATCCAAAGCTCATTTTGAAGAGGATGAAATTTCCTACAATCCATCTTCATCTCCCAAGTTCAAAATATGCATTCACAAGAAGTTATGAATTTGGACATTATAGGTCATTTTAAAAAGTCAACAAAAACACCTTTTTTGTCAAAGCTTCATACATGAGTATGGAATATAAAATTGAGATAAGACAAAAAGGGTTGATTAGATGACATCTCAAGCTTTCTAAAAAGTCCAAGAACACCTCCAAATAGTCAAAATTGGGGAAGTTATGCATTGTTGAAGTTGACCTTTTTTGCAAAATTGCCAAAAGTCAACTATCCCCAAAATTTCAAATTTTGCCAAATGGGCCCATTCTTTTTAACTTGTTTTGAGTTGGAATCATAGCCCACGTTATCTAGCCCTTTCCACTTGTCCATATCATATTTTTATTAATTATTTTGATTTTTATTTGAATTAATTTAAATTAAATCATAATAAATCAAATAAAATCCAAAATATTGATAACAAAGGATCTTGTGATTGTTTCAGGCTCTAATTACAGCTAGCATCAAAGCTTGTGGGCACAAAAAGATTGGAGATAAGCCATGTTTGGAAAGTTGTTCAAATCAAATCAAATCAATATCCAAAGCATTGAAAGAGAGGGATTTGGACACAATAATCAACCCTAATGCGTTGTCTAATACATAAGGGTTGCGTGCAGATCAAAATCAAGGTTGGAGAGGCGCGCTAGAGCAAGAACAGAATTGGCAAAAACAAGCAAAAATTGTGAGATCAAAATCCCACTTAGAGGCATCCTCAAGGCTCGATACCTTTCCCAATCATTTCCTGGAAATCTCCACAAGCGAAAGCAATCAAAAGCAGGTGTTTTCAAGCCCTACAACGCGCTGTAAGCCCGTCACGGTATCACTATGTTCTTGAATTCGATTAACATTATTCTTGCATCGATAGTGTAAAATAATTGCATATTCTTGATCACCATGATGTTTGCAAACTTTTTACAATAGCCAATTTCATTTATATGGATTGAATCGAAATCCACCATTGTTAGTGTTTCGAATTTGCTTTTAGGGTTTTTGTTTTCAGGAACAATTAGCCTTCATGATGGGTATGGTTGTGATCAGGAGAGTGAGATGAACTCAACCATGGCCTTAGATATCATTTCCATGGCTTTTGGGAGATTTTGAGAGTGGACAGGGTTATAGTGACGAACAGCGTCCGTGGGTATAGGTCATTGGGTTTTTAGCCACGGTGCAGAGGAAGGAGACGATGAAGTGTCATCCCTTTACTGGCTTGTTCAAACATTGGCGCGCTTTTATGATTCTTGTCCACTAGCATTCGTTTTTTTATATTATTATTATTTTATATTATGTTAACAATAAGAACAACATAGCCCAGTGGTTGCCACGCAGGTCTTAAGGCATTAGAGGCTGGAGGTCAAGGGTTCGATCCCTGCCTCCAGCATTTGTTACTTTGCATTGTTATTTCAGGAAATCTAGTATGCATACAAGCCAGGACGTCCATCATACTCCTTCAGCATCAACGTGCCAGATGGCCAGATCTGGTGGCCACCATTGCAAGTACACCATAAGCCAAGTCAACGCGTGCGCACTGGATTGCAAAAGTCAAGTGGATCTTCATCAAATGGGCCAGAATTCCTGCTTTCTACACCCCTTAAATCAGGCCCAATCTCTTTCTTTATATTTTCTCTTCTATATTTCATTTAATTATTTTATTTTATTTTATTTAATTACTAACCAATTAATTAATTTTCTTTTTTATCAAAAATCACAAAAATATTTTTATGTCCAAATAAGTTTAGAATTTTATTTATCATTAATAAATATTAATTAATTTAATTAGGTTAATTTTAGATAACTTTCATTTATTTTGCAAATAATTAAAAATCAATTAGAATAACTAGGTTTTAGCATTAATTTAATTATTTTATTTTCTTTCCTAAATTAACAAAGATCCAAAAATGTGACATTTAATTAGTTTTTCATTAATTAATTTAATAACCAATTAATTTAGTATTTAAATTTTAGGACTTAATTTCTTTTCTTAAAAAATATTAAAAAACAACAAAAACATTTTCTTTAATTAGGAGGGTCAAAATCCTAGTTTCGTATTTGATCCAATTTTATCGCGCGCTTCACTTTTATTCAATTATTGTATCTGCTCCTGGTTTGTAATATTTAATTAGGACATTTACTTTTACCGCTTTTATTTTCAAAGGGTTGTTTTTGGCGATATAAATACCCGACGCCTTGTAATAAGTTAGTTTAACTTCCGCACCTTTAAATTCTGCAAATATTCAACTGCTAGATGTTTGATAATAGGGTTTTCATGACAATAATGAATGTTTAATCTTAAAACAGTTAGATCACCCTAAACATGTGCAAAGATAAAAATAACTAAAATCAACACACTCACACATGCGCACTCCTAGGGTACATTCCCACTTGGTTGCCTTCGTACACGGTCATTAAGTATAGGTTGTTTTAGAGGTCGCCCTCTTGTCTAAAAGGTCATAGTTGCCTCGAAATGATTGCCTCGGATATTGTTGCCTCGAATAAATGATCTAAGTCATTAGGGTTACTACTAAGACGTCCTAATATTGCTTTAGTGACCGTATGTCCCTCTTTCGAATTGACCCTCAAACTCCAACGACGGTGATACCTACTCATTAATAGTGGGATATCATTGTCTAAAGGAAATTAGCATAAAACTATTCCTTTTTCGAGTAGGTAGATTAGTTCTTAGATACTTGGTCATCTAAAACAAAACTTTTTCACACTTACGCTTCTTTACAAACAAAGTTTTCAAAAACACTTCATTACACTCTTGAAGATAGAAGCAAGAGTTAAATCGAAGTTAAAACAAAAACTTTTCAAAACCCACAAGCACAAAGAAAACAATTTTGAAAACGATGAGCAAGTACCTAAGAGCCCGTAGATAACTACGGATAAAAAGGGTGCTAATACCTTCCCTTTCTATAATCTACCCCCCGTACTCAGAAATATCTAAAAAAAAGGAATTTTTCTGTGCTTTTTCCTTTCCTTGTTGGATAAAATAAAAGTCGGTGGCGGCTCTTGCTTACCGCGACATTTTGCAAAAACAAACGCAAAACAGCATTCCAAAAATAGTCAGTTCTTCCCACCGTATCACAACGGGGAACCATCAATCTCTTTTGATTTATGAGAGCATCTTTGACATTATTCATCGTGTATGAAGGCAGAGCTTGCGACTGAATGCTCATTTGAATTAACTGATAAACTACCCTGCCCCAGGTTATGATTAAAGGTTTCAATTTGTGTGAAAAAGAAAACTCTTACTTCTTAGGATCAACGAGGTTGACTAGGTATTATCTTCCTTATAACTCCACTGTTTAGGATTTGAAATAACGCTTGTACATTGTCAGTAGGGTCTGTTCCAAAGCATACTGTAGAGATTACTGTATTATTTTCGTCATCCTCCCTCTAAAGGCTTACAACTTTTAATTGAGAGTTGAATATCACAAAAAGGAAGTAAAAGGATAGTTTAAATATAGTCAAGACGAATGGATTACCTTAAGCCAAACATATGCAATGCATTAATGGAATAAAAAAGTTTGACATAAAATAAGTGTTCGAACAATCAAAAGAAATTACAATTTGAAAATTCAAATGAAATAAACGCTGTCAACATTGGCCATGATTTGGCATGGGAGAAGTGATCACATTAGGGGTCTTAGGAGGGTCGAACTCAATCTCCTTAGCATAAATCAAATCTAGGATTTTAAATTTCAAAGCCCAACAACTATTTGTGTCATGTCCGAGACTATTGGAATGATAAGCGCATCTCACATTAGGATTGTACCGAGGAGAGGAGGTGTTGGGATTTTGAGGAGGGCCCTTCAATGTTATTAGCTTTGCCTTCAATAGGTGTTGCAGTTCCTGGGACAATGGCATGTTGATCTTAGTAAATTGTCTCCTAGGTGCATCCAGTCTACGCCGATTGCCTTACTGTTGATGTTGCCTTGGTGCAGGATTGGAGATTAGCACAACTCCCACTGATTGGTTGCAGTCACTTCTAACACGACCCTTCTGTCCATAAACGACATTGGTTTCCTTCTTATCACTGAATGTATTTTTCACAGCACTTAAAGACGTAGCCACTGGAATCTTTCCACTATATATGCCACCTTATACATGTTCCCCAGTTAGAATCAGCTTAGTAAAACCAGATGATGAGCTTCCAATCATATGGTTAAAGAATGGACCTGTCAGAGTGCCCATGAACATATCAACCAACTCTCTATCAGATAGAGGAGGTTGAACTCTTCTATCTAAATCCCTCCACTTTTGGGCATACTCTTTAAAACCCTCGTTCGATCCTATAGTCATATTTTGTAATTGCATACGATTCGGTGCAAGGTCAGCATTGTACTAATACTGCTTGTAAAAATCAGTAGCTAGGTCTTCCCAAGTACGAATGTTAGTTCCTTCCAGCTGATAGAACCATTCAAGTTGTGTACCAGACAAACTTTCTTGAAAGAAGTGGACCCATAACTTCATGTCAGTGGTATGGGGTTAGATCTTTCGAACATACGATCTCAGATGAAGCTTTGGATAGGACACACCATCATATTTAGAAAAAGCGGGGACCTTAAACTTGTGAGGGATGACTTCCCCCAGAATAAGACCCAACTCTTCAAAATCTAGTCCAGGCACTTTCTGGATTTCCATGGCCTTAAGACGATGCTCCAACTGTTTGTATCTTTCATCCGCAAGAGGGTACTATTCATTGGAATAGTCTTCATCTTCAGGAATCTCCCCAGAACCTTGGTTGCTTCCACCTTCAGCCCTGGAACTTCTATCATCTTCCTCTTAGTTGTCATCTTCATCATAGGTAGTATCATTAGTTGGAACCAATTTAGAAGGACCTTTGAATCTTCTCCCCATATTGAGGATAGCATCTGGCTTCCGAGTCTTCTTTTTCTTGGCGATGAGCACCATCATGTCTTTTTGTCCCTGTGCTAAGCTCAGGAGAGTCTCCTGGATTGGGAGTTCTATGCTTGGAGTTCCTTAACAGTCTGTTCTAGATCCATCTTTACTGAAATAAACAGTAAGAAGATGAGAAAACCTGTATGGGAAAACTTGTGATGTAACGATGCATGATATGTAAATGCAATGTTTTCAAGGATCTCGTGGGGTAAACAAAGAAAATGTTAGAAATTGCTACAGCTTTGACTGAAGAACTTTGTATCAAGCTCACCATGTCGAGTGGGTCATAGCCTTTGACTCAATATAATGTACTTCGTTCTTTGACGACATTTGGTTAGAGGAAAATAAATCCTCTTGCCCCTTGCTAGATGTCTGGTTCATCCTACTTCAACGGTATTCGGTTAGAGGAAAATAAATTCTCCTTCCCCTTGCTAGACATCTGGTTCATGATACTTTGATGGCATTCAGTTAGAGGGAAATAAATCCTCCTGCCCCTTGCTAGACGTCTGGTTCATAATAAGTCTGCATCACATACCCTTGAGATCCTTGAAATGGTTAACGAAAATGCTATGGCAGGATGTCATGATGTGTATGCTATGTATCAAGCAAAAGTGTAAGGTGATGAAAATAATTAAGTCTTACAAGAAATCCAAGTTATTGGGTAATGAATACAAATAAGCCCTGCAAGGAATTCACGTCGTTAGATAATGAACACAAACAAGTCACACAAGTAGCCTTAGGTTCAGGCTTGCATGGAGTTTGTAGCTAAGTACCCTCTTGAGTTCTAGTTGGCTCAACCTGTCCTAAGAAAAGTAACTGGGTTCTAAGAGCCTTAATATCACTGATCTTTCTCCCAGGCATTGTGTAATATGGTGGGAGAACCGACTTGGTTGTTTTGCGTTTTATCGCAATTATTGTGGATAGCAAGAGTCGCCAATGTCAGGGTGAAAAGAACAGGAAAGACCTTTTGATATATTTTCTTGAGTTCAAGGGGTAGGTTATGAAAAGGGAAGGTGTTAGCATCCTTTTTATCCATAGTTATCTATGGGCTCTTAGTTGCTTGATCACTTTGAAAATTCTTTGTTTGAAATGTGTTTGTGATTAGTGTAAGTTTGAAAGTATTTTGAAAATGCCTTTGTTTCGGCAAACTTTGTAATGATTCTCATCTCTATAAGAATGTATACAAAGTGTTGGTTTTTGAAAATAGTTCAAAGAGATGTTTTTTTTTGAAGATGTTTTGAAAGTGTGAGTGTGGAGATAGTTTAAGTTTGTGATAAAGCAACTATGAGCGTCCTACCTACTCAAAAGGTCTTTGCTCTTTTCCTCCTCCTTTAGATATAGATACCTTATCATTTATTGATAAGAAGCTCTATCTTTGGATGTGAATGGACGAGCGTGGGTCATCGTATAGTCATAGAAGGAAACTTATGAGACACTTTAGTAATTTTCATAGGGACTAAGATCGTTTTATCGAAATCAACATCGAAGGGTCATCGAGGGACTACGATCTTTTTATCGAGGGTCTTTGCTAAAGAATCCCATATTTGAGGGACATGACTATTTTCCGAGGAAACAAGCGAGATTACCTTAAAGGTGCGCGTGTGAAAAGTGTGTTTGATTGCATGCATTTTTGTCTTTGAGATTAGGGTTTTCTAACAGTTATTTTTATCTTACCATACACACCCTAATTACTAACAATTATATTAAAGCGGTAAATTATGGAAATTAAAATCCTAAGCTATTACATCACTTGGGGGATGGGGGTAAAATTTACAAATGGGGATGAAGCATATGCCTAATTAAATTATTACAACCATATTGAATAAAATAAATAGCAATATAAAATATAAAAGGAAAATAGTGTACAAAGAAAGTAAAACAACATTTATGTATTGACACATAGCTGCATGCATCGACACATGCCATTTCCTGTTTCTGAAAAATCCAAACTCAGTATGAGTCGATGCATAGTGGGATGTATCGACTCATTCAACTTCCTGTTTCTGAAAAAAAATCCAAATCAACTCAGTATGAGTCGATGCATAATGGGATGTGTCGACTCATTTCTTGTTTGTGTCGACACATTCGTGTTTTGTGTCGACTCATGCAACTTTTGTCTCTCTGTATTATTTTTGGAAAAATAGTATGCGTCAACGCATATGGTCTTGTGTCGACTCATACCATGTTCTGCAACTGATATGAGTCGACTCATGTGAGTATGTATCGACTCATGCTACAGTTTTTTGCCTTAAACATTGTTCTATTGTGTGTATAGGTCAGTTTTCAACATAATATTGACAAAAATGAAAAGCAAGTAAATGTTTAGCTTTAAAAGGAAATGATTACTACATTTTATCCTAAAAAATGAATCACTAATGATGCTTGAAATAAAAGGTTCAAAGTCAAGAAGACTTACCTTGAGACTGCAACTTGTTTTGAATCTGAACCTCTTCCAAGATGCTGTGGTGGCTTCAGTGATCCTCCAGGAAGATGCTCCAAGCCTTCCTTTGTATTGAAAGCTGCTGAACCAACTCAAAACTAGTCAAGTTATACAATACTGTCTTTTGTTTGTGTTTTAAAGGTGATGATAATGGCACTACAAAAATTGTTCTTGTGTTTGAACAATCTCTATGTGATATAAAGTGTTTGGATGTCTGGTTTATGGGAGAGCTTGCAAGGTGGAACAATGGGTTGAGGGTTTTTTTCGTTTAGTGATTAAAAATAGAGCAGAGTTTTTTGAATGAACAAAGGTTACAAAGAATTCTGTTTGTTTCCGCTCTTTTCTTTCTAAAAATCCCCCCTTTTGTGTATTGTGAAAGCAGTTTATTTGTAGATGAAGTTGGCTGAAGTTTGGGAGGGAAACAAATAAATTTTTGAACTTTTTGGGTATGCTGTTTCATAGCCTTTTTAGGTGCAGCACTTATATGATAATTTGGTGCAAACATGGGACTGATATGATGCAGATTTTCAGGGCAGCATTGTAAGTTTTGGAGCAGATTGTGACAACATAGCAGGGTTATTTTTGCATATACTGTTTTGTGTAGGAACAATAGGTTTTGGACTGATATGCTTGGACTGGTTGGTGTAAACTTTGGGCTTTATACAACAGTAAATTGGACAATATTGTTTGTATCATGAAACAAGTTTGGTTTTTGTGGACAACATAGTGGCAAGGTTTGAAGATTGAGTCAAATGGAAAAATTCAAACAAGACAAAGCTTAGGATTTGTAACTTGCAATTTTTTACTTTTAAAAATGCAGCCTTGTTATTTACTTGAAAGCTTGTAATAATTTGAATTATCTTGAATTGTGGTTTTTGAAACTCGAATTTGACAAACAAGTCAAAGTTTGACTTTTCAGTATATAGTTAACTTTTTCATCGGTGGATCAAATTTCATCTATCAACCCACTAATCTTGGGAGATGAATTTAAATATGCGATTAAGCAAACATGGTGTACTTGAACCCTTGAGATCATGTTTCGGACCAATAAGTCATGTACTAGGTCAAAAGTCAAAGATTGGTCATTCTCAGTCAAAACTCTAATTTGGAGTCCCAGCGCTTCGGAGATGATTTTGTCAGATCAATTCCTTGAGAATTAGAGATCATTTATGAGGAATGTCTTGAAAAAGAGAGGGAAAATTTTGGGGTACAACAGCTGCCACTGTTCAATCTTCTTAAACCTAAAAAGTTAGATTGTCGGGTCCGCCATTCGTGACTTGAAGGTGGAAGATGATTGAACACTAGAGTGCCCAGAAATTTTCACTTTATGATGTGTTAGTTGATTGTGTAGGGAATGGTCTTAAATATGCCATTTGGAGAAGTGATAAAGAATTTGTTGGAGATGGGCTTGCAGATGCCATCCAGAGTGACTGTTGGTAGAAGTATTAAAATAAATCTTTGGTCGATTTAAACTGAATGATATGCTGGAATGGACCCGTGTTTAGCCGTGTCCGAAAATGTATTAGAAGGAACCCATGTTAGATTGCTTCTGGATGATCCTGTGTGAAGATGCATCTAGAAATTCATGAGAAAGAGCTTATGTAGGGTTGTTTTAGGATGAGTCCATGTGAAACTGCATCTGGAAAGACAAGGAACCTGTGTAAGATTTCTTCATGATGATTAGAAGGAACCCATGTAAGATTGCTTTATGACGAGCCTTTGTGAAGCTGCATCTGGAAATTAATGAGAAGGAGCTTGTGTAGGGTAGTTTCGGGATGAGTCAGTGTGAAACTGCATCTAGAAATGAGAAGGAACACATGTAAGATTGCTTCATGATGAGTAGAAGGAACCCGTGTAAGATTGCTTTATGATGAGCCTGTGTGAAGCTGCATCTGGAAATTAGAAGGAACTTGTGTAAGATTGCTTCATGATGAGCCTGTGTGAAGCTGTATCTGGAAATTAGAAGGAACCCGTGTAAGATTGTTTCTTAATGAGCCTGTGTGAAGCTGCATCTGGAAATTAGAAGGAACTCGAGTAAGATTGCTTCTTGATGAGTGTGTGTGAAACTGCATCTAGAAATGTACGAGAATGAGCCTGTGTAGAGCTGCTTCAAGATGAGTCTGTTTGAAACTGCATCTTGAAATGTATGAGAAGGAGCCTGTGTAGGACTGCTTCTTGATGAGCCCCTGTGAAGCTGAATCTGGAAATGTATGAGAAGGAGCCTGTGTAGGTCTGCTTCTTGATTAGCCCGTGTAAAGCTGCATCTAGAAATTAGAAGGAACCCGTATAAGATTGCTTCATGATGAGCCCGTGTGAAGCTGCATCTGGATATTTAAAAGGAATCCGTGTAAGATTGCTTCTTGGTGAGCCCGTGTGAAGCTGCATTTGGAAATTAGAAGGAACCCGTGTAAGATTGCTTCTTGATGAGCCCGTGTGAAGATGTATCTGGAAATTAGAAGGAACCTGTGTAAGATTGCTCCATGATGAGCCCGTGTGAAGCTGCATCTGGAATTTAGAAGGAACCCGTGTAAGATTGCTTCTTGATGAGCCTGTGTGAAGCTACATATGGAATTTAGAAGGAACCCGTATAAGATTGCTTCATGATGAACCCATGTGAAGCTGCATCTGGAATTTAGAAGGAACCCGTGTAAGATTGCTTCTCGATGAGCCCATGTGAAGCTGCATATGGTCGCATAGATAGTTGCTCTGTCTTGCTTCAGGAACTAATCTTGGACCTGTTGAAAATTGTTGATGATAATTATCTGTTGATTGATCTTTCTGGAAAAGGTAAAGATTTAGCTGTATAAAATGTCATGATGTATGAAATGCATTGTGTAATGATGTTCTAAAAAATGAGGTTGTGCTATATGCGCTTCACATGCATATCCTATAAATGTTGTTGAAATGTATCTTTGTCTTGGAAAATAAATCCTTGACAAATGCTGGGGAGCCTTGGGAAGTTAAATCCCGGACTGTTGTTGGGGATGAAGAGTATTCACATCTTCAGACCTTGCTTTAGAATGATTCCACTGGGGATTCTTGTTTTGTTGTTTGAGGAGAACTCCGTTGGGGAATATTGACTTTGCTTGAGGGAAAACTCTGTGGAGAGTGTTGATTTCTGCTTGAGGGAAAGAGCCCAGGAGTTTTAGTTGTTTGTTGCTCTACTAGGGAGTTATCTCTTAATTGGAAAGAAGGGAAGTTATCTATTATCTGGTCAGATCCAGGCTTCACAACAACTTGCTGAGGATAATAAAGTTAACTGTTATCTGGTAGGATCCCAGGCTTCGTAGAAAATTACTAGGGAAGATGAAATTAACTGCCATCTGGTCGGATCCCAGGCTTCACGGTAACTCGAACTGTTATCTGGTCGAACTACAATCTTCGTAGTAATTCAAACTGTTATCTGGTCGGACTCCAGTCTTCGCAGTAATTTTTTTAGAGAGATGAAGTTGAACTGGCATCTGGTCGGATCCCAGGATTTGCAGTAAATTAGATGAAATCAAACTGTTATCTGGTCGGGTCCAGTCTTCACAGTAATTTTCTTGAGAGGATAAAGTTGAACTGTTATCTGGTCGGTTTCCAGGCTTCACAATCACTTAGATGAAATTAACTGTTATCTTGTCGAATTCCAGGTTTCATAGAAAATTGAAGTAACTGTTATCTGGTCGGTTTCCAGGCTTCGCAGTAACTTACTAGATTTAACTATTATCTGGTCGGATTCCAGGATTTACAAAAAATTTATGATAGAATGAAGTTAATTGTTATCTGGTCGGATTCCAGGCTTCGTAACAACTTACTGAAGTTAACTGTTATCTTGTCGGATTCCAGGCTTCACAGTAACTGATGAAATAGATGAAATCAATTACTATCTGGTCAGTTTCCAGGCTTCGTAACCACTTGTTGAAGTTGACTGTTATCTGGTCAGATTCCAGGCTTCACAGTAACTGATGAAATAGATAAAGTTAATTGCTATATGCGGATTCCAGACTTCGCAACCACTTGCTGAAGTTGACTGTTATCTGGTCGAATTCCAGGCTTTACAGTAACTTACTGAGAAGGATAAAATTAAACTGTTATCTGGTCGGGTCCAGGCTTCACAGTAACTTTATTTGGAGGAATGGAGTCAACTGTTATTTGGTCGGGTTCTAGGCTTCACAATAACTGACTGGGATAGTAACAACACCGTTGAGGATTGCAATGACTCTACCAGTGATTAAGGGGTTTTGTCCATTGATTGGTAATAGTATGAGAGATCAACTCAAGCTGGGGAATTTGTAGTTTGTTGAGGAAATAAACCCTATTGAAGAGAAAATCTGACGACCTGTTGGAGAGGTGTTTCCTTTAGGGAGAACTCCATAAGGCTTCTTTTTAATTCCAACTCAACCGGGGAATGTCAGAATGAATCAGAGCCTTGATTGTATTTGAGATGTTGAATGAGTATCAGAATGGCATCCATATCTATATTTAGATTGTATTTGTACTATATCTAGCAGATGGTAAATTATTGGCAATCTCCCCCTGTTTGGGAACTGGTGTGACGTGTGCGTTTGTTTGGAGAAGATCAAACTCCTCTATTCACTGGTGGGTTTGACTATGTCATCGGCTGGAGGATGCCCCACTTTTGTTTAAAGACACTCTTGCGCTTGTCAGGGATAGCCTTGTAGAGGTGGCTCTGGCAACTTCAGCATGGATCACCTTATGAAAGGGACTTTGTGGGGATTTGTCAGTGTCCATAGTAGTAAGTGTTGTAGCATTTCCAGAAAATGTTTGTTTGGTCATACATGCCCCTTTACTGGAATTCATGTTCAATGCCTTAAGTGGTTCCGATGGAGACCTACCCCTGGCTAATTATGACTTTATGAGAGATTTCTTGGAATCTTGCCTTGACTGCCACTGATGAGTTGGACAATAACATGTCATGCCCCTTGACTATGGGAGAGTTGTCACTGGAGGTGTCTTCCCATTTGAAGTGATTCTGTTTCTTGATAAAATTTTCCGTTCATTAGATATTCATTGTGCGAATTTCTCTGTTGTCGATCAATTGGCCATATGCAAACAATGGTATTCAAACAATGCAAAGTTTATGTTTGTCTTGAAGTTTTTGAAAATGCATTTTTTGGCAAATCAAAGATTTTGTAAGAATATGAATTCAACTTAGGATTTATAGTAAGCCTTACAGGAGTCAAGATACCTTATGTAACAATATGCTTTTGAACTAACCCATGCTTCAATTAGGACTTTTAAGGGGTTGTAACGTGGCATGGTTCACGGTTTAAGAAACAAAGGATAAGGCTCAAAGTTTATTTGTAACCACCTGTTCTTCATGATTTTCTTCAGTCCTAAACTCATTTAATTGTGCGTTTGAACTCATATTGAATCTGGAATGATATTTTGGTGATGGTTCAGATGAATTAAGTTTATTTCTGAAGGCAGTCAATTTTACAACATTTTTTCATTGTCAAAAATTTGTAGCGACCTCTTTTTGATTTATTATCCCTAATTTTTTCCTGACTGTTTTTTTGTTTTGAGACTACAGTTAGCGGGATGCCCCAGTTTTTTTTCTTAAGTCTCCTTCGTAGGTTTTGACTTAGTGGGCTTTTTCTTTTGAGAGATAATGACTGCCCATTTTACGGGGAACCATCTTTGTCTTTTGATTCAGAAGGATGTTTTTTATGTCATTAGTTATGTATGAAGTGAAAGCTTGCTACTGAACTCCATTTGAAATAATTGAGAAACTACCCTGCCCCGGGTTCTCGTGAAGGTTTCAATTTGTGTGAAAAGAAAACTCCTACTTCTTTGGCTCAAAGGGGTTGACTAGGGATTATCTTCCTTATAACTCCACTATTTAGGAATTGAAAGAACGTTTGTACATCATCAGCAAGGTCTGTCCAAAAGCATACTGTATGAGATTATGGTATTGTTTTTGTCATCCTCCCTCTAAAGGCTTAAGGCTTGTAGTCAAGAGTTGAATATCATACAAAAAGAGGTAAAAGCATAATTTCAGTATAGGGAAAATGAATGGATTAACTCAAGATAAACATATAAAATGCATTAATGAGAATAACCAAAGTCTAACATAAGGAAAAATGTTTAAGCAAACAAAGAAATTACAACTGAAAATTCGAATAAACCAAAGTTTCTCCGCCTAAACTTCTCGCTTCAGATGGTGTGCCTTTGAGGGGTGACAGACAAACTCCAATTGACTATCTTGTGTAAATTCTAGAACTCCTTCGTCAATCAGGTCTTGAATCTTGTTCTTCAATGCCCAACAGTGGTTAGTGTCGTGTCCCTGACTATTGGAGTGGTATGCACACTTTTCATTGTGTTTGTAGCGGGGAGAAGAAGTATTAGGTTTTTGAGGAGGCTCCCTCAATGTAACCAGCTCGGCTTCCAACATATGATGCAATGCTTGAGTCAAGGACATGTTGATATCAGTAAATTGTCTTTTAGGCATATCTTGCTTATGCTGACCACCATGTCGTGGTTGGCAAGGTCGTTGGCTGACTTGCAGTGTAATAGCCATTTTGAAAGGTGTTTTCTCGACCAAACTAACTTCTTGTCCTATCGGAGGTTAATTAATGACTCGATCCCCAAATCTAGCTGTGATCGGTGGGAATAGAACTGACTGTTTTTTAGCTGGTTTCGCGAAATGTCGCGGTAAGCAAGAGTCGCCACCGTCTTTTATGTTCTCCAACATGGAAAGGACAAAAGCACAGCAAAATTCCTTATTCGAGAATGTTTCTCGGTTCGGGAGGTAGATTTATAGAAAGGGAAGGTGTTAGCACCCTTTCTATCCGTGGTTATCCACGGGCTCTTAGGTACTTGCTCTTATGTTTTCAAAATTTGTTTGCTTTTCAAGTGTGTGTGGGTTTTGAAAAAGTTTCGTTTGAAAAATTTCTAAGTAACTCTTGTATCTGTCCTCAAGAGTGTATGAAAAATTTGTTTGAAAACTTTTGAAAGTGTGAGGTGTGAAAAGTTGTTTTTGTTTGTTTTGAAAAGAGCAAGTACCTATGAGATCTACCTACCCTAAGGAATTAGGCTGTGTAAGAGTCCTTTAGATAGTGTTATCCCACCATTGAGAGGTAGGTAGCACCATCGTTGGAGTTGTTCGGGTCAATTCGATTATCGGGACAGTGTGGTCACCGAAGCAATGGTAGGACACCTTAGAAGTAACCCTAATGTCCTAGATCCTTTTTATCCGAGGCAACCGTTTCGAGGCAACTGGATCTTTAGACAAAGGGCGACCTCTAAGACACCCTATACTTGATGACCACGTTCGAGGCAACCAGTGAGGCGTACCCTAGAAGTGGCATGTGCTTTGTGTGTTGTTTTTCAGTTAAGGTTATCTTGTACATGTTATTTGTGAGCTACGGATTGGTTTTATTTACATACATTCTTGCAGGCATATTAGCAGTTAGGAGTGCGGAAAGTAAATTGCGGAAATGTAAATCTAGCTATTACAAGGCGCGGGTCTATACATCACCAAAGACAAAAACCCGTTTTGGTAAATAAAGTGCAAGAAAATAAATAAAGCATTAAAAATGGTCATATTTAACTATTACATATCTGGAGACAGTTACATAAATAATCAAAATAAAATAAATGCGCGCGAAAGAATTAAATCGGGAACGTCCTAAGAGTTTTGACCCTTTTAAGAAAAGAATTAAATTCTTTGTCCTTTTTTTGTAATTAATGAAATTAAACCTAATAACTAATCTAATTAATTAATTAATAAATAAAATAAATTTTTTTTTGTATTTTTATGTGTTTTATGAAAATAAAATAAAAGGAAATAAAATTAAAAGTTAATAAACCTAATTCTAAATTTATTTTAGTTATTAAAAAAAAGGTTAAAGTTGCCTAATTAAAACTAATTCAATTTATTAGTATTTATTTACAAAAATAAAATGAAATTAATGATAATAATAATATTAGTTCTTTTTTTTTTATTTTTATGAAAAAAAGTTAGTTATGTTAATAGTTAATAAAAGGGAAAAAAATAAAATAAGACAAACAAAATATAAAAATGACAATAAAAATTGCAAACCCAAGGGGGGTTTTGGGCCAGATTGGGGTGTTTTGATTGGAATCTGAAGCCCGTCAAGAAGCCAGATTTGTTTGACTTTGGAGATCGCCTATGGTGTAGGTTTACCAGGAGTATGGTGCTCGTCCAATCCAAGCCTTTGGATCTGTTTCTGAGGACACATGGCGCGTTGGATATGTGGGATGCATGGTGGTACGCTTTGGACTGCCTGTACATGAACATGTTAAGAAAAAAAATGAAACAATTATTTGGGGGACCTGGGAAAACTTACAGTGCGGTATGATGGACCTTAGGACGTGGCAAGGGTTGCTTTAGCTTCAGAGTATGGCAAAGAAGAGAGCCACGTTCTTCTTTTGGCCTGAAAACGCTTGCAACACTCCTTTTGATCTCACACTTTTTTTGACACTTTTTGGATTTTGCTCTGGCCGTTTGTGCACACTCTAGGTTGTGAATGAGGCTTGCAAGGCTTGTATATATAGTAATGAGTGAATATAAGTCACATTTAGGAGCCTTTAATCATTGCAATTAAGCTTTGGATTTTGTCTTAACCACCATTAAAGGCCTTTCAAAGCTTGTTCAAAATTTGAATTTTCATGCCTAAATGAGCTTAGCACGAAATTGGTAGGTTGCAAATGCTTCATGAAGGCTATTCAAACCATAAGATACCATTTAATTAATTTTTTTAGATTTACTTGAATTATTATGGATTAAAATGAATTAAATCCATAAAAATTAAATAAAAATAGAAAAATAATTATTTGGTCTTGAAATTGATCATGGGACACGTGGGTGGCATGACAAGGATGAATCAAGTGGAAAAAAGTGGGCCCTTTTGTCAAAAATTGAAGTTTCAAGGATAGTTGACTTTTGCCATTTCACAAAAATTTCCCAACTTCTCCAATGCATATCTTGCTCAATTTTGATCATATGAACATGTTCTTGGACATTTTGGAAAGGTCTTGAAGTCCTCTAACCAATGCCTTTGGTCCCATGTCAATTTGATTTACCAATCTCAAGTTATGGTCTTTGACTTAAAGTGCCTTTTTGTTGACTTTTGAAAATGACCTATAATGTTGAAATTGATAACTTTTTGTGAGAGCATTTCTTGGACTTGGAATCTGAAGATGAGTTGTAGTAAATGTCATCCCCTTCAAAATGAGCATTGGATGGTATTTTTATGATGAACCATGAAAAAGTTATGCCTTTGTCAAGTTACAGTTGACTTTTCAGCTGCCCAAAAATAGAAACTCTTGACACCTTGATGATTTTTGAGCCATTCTTGTGAAATCATGGTCAAGATTTGACCAAATGATGATTGTGGCTTCAAAATAAGATGTTGACCAAAATTTTTGACTTTTGACTGCCAAATGACCATTTTGCCCCTGTAGTTGATTGTGAAGCAATTAGGGTTTTTGACTGTGCAACTTGACCTTGTGAGCCTTGAAACTTGATATGTAGGTGCTTGACAATGTTTATAGGCATGTGGGACTTGATTGAGTCCTTGAAAACCTGAACTTCCTTGCAAGAACCAAAACCCTAATTTGACTGGCTTAGGAGGGTGGTTTGAACTGTGCAACCCTTGAGTAGACTTGAGCAAATGGAGATGATGCTTGTCAAAACTTTGAAGAATATGGGAGGGCAAATTTTGGGGTACAACAGTTGCCCCTGTTCAATCTTCTTAGACCTGAGGATGTAGATTGGCTTGCGTGCCTTTCGTGATCCGAAGGTGGAAGATGATTGAACACTAAAGTGCCCAGAAATTTGCACTCACATAGTAGAGTATCAGCAGTGTGATAGCGGGAATGGGCTTACAGATGCCATTTTAGAAAGATGGTGGATGGGAGGATGGGCTTATAGATGCCATCTGGAGACGTGACAGGGCCTTGTCGGGAATGCCATTTGGAGATATGACAAAACCTTGTCGGGAATGGGCTTATAGATGCCATTTGGAGATGTGACAGAACCTTGTCGGGAATGGGCTTATAGATGCCATTTGGAGACTGTTGATAGGTGGATGGGCTTATAGATACCATCTGGAGGTGGTCGGTTGAACTGTAATTTTTGTAAGTTGAAAGAGGGAGCCTGTGTAGGGTTGCCTGATGATGAGCTCGTGTAAAACTGCATCTTGGAAAGATGGACACCTGTGTAGGGTTGACTGATGATGAGCTCGTGTAAAACTGCATCTTTGGAGGAAGGAAACCTGTGTAGGGTTTACTGATAATGAGTCCGTATAAGACTGCATCTGAAATGGAGAAGGAACCTGTGTATGGTTACTTTGATGACGAGTCCGTGTAAAACCGCATCTAGAGCTGAGAAGGAAACCTGTGTAGGGTTTACTGATGACGAGTCCGTGTAAAACTACGTCTGGAGTTTGAGAAGGGAACCTGTGTGGGGTTACCTTGATGATGAGCCCGTGTAAAACTGCATCCTGGAAGAAGTAAAACCTGGGTAGGGTTTTTGATGACGAGTCCGTGTAAAACTGCATCTTTGGGAAGAGAGAACCTGTGTAGGGTTTCTTTGACGACGAGCCCGTGTAAAACTACGTCTGGAGAGAGAGAACCTTTGTAGGGTTTCTTCGGGATAAGTTCGTGTAAAACTTCTGGAGGAACCGGGGTAAGGTTACTTCGGGATAAGTCCGTGTAAGACTTCTGGAGGAACCGGGGTAAGGTTACTGCAGGATAAGTTTGTGTAAAACTTCTGGAGGAACCGGGGTAAGGTTACTGCAGGATAAGTTCGTGTAAAACTTCTAGATGAACCGGGGTAAGGTCATCTTGAGATAAGTTCGTGTAAGACTTCTGGAGGAACCGGGGTAAGGTTACTGCAGGATAAGTTCGTGTAAAACTTCTGGATAAACCGGGGTAAGGTCATCTTGAGATAAGTCCGTGTAAGACTTCTGGAGGAACCGGGGTAAGGTTACTGCAGGATAAGTTCGTGTAAAACTTCTGGATGAACCGGGGTAAGGTCATCTTGAGATAAGTCCGTGTAAGACTTCTGGAGGAACCGGGGTAAGGTTACTGCATGATAAGTTCGTGTAAAACTTCTGGATGAACCGGGGTAAGGTCATCTTGAGATAATTCCGTGTAAGACTTCTGGAGGAACCGGGGTAAGGTTACTGCAGGATAAGTTCGTGTAAAACTTCTGGATGAACCGAGGTAAGGTCATCTTGAGATAAGTCCGTGTAAGACTTCTGGAGGAACCGGGGTAAGGTTACTGCAGGATAAGTTCGTGTAAAACTTCTGGATGAACCGGGGTAAGGTCATCTTGAGATAAGTCCGTGTAAGACTTCTGGAGGAAGCGGGGTAAGGTTATCTTGAGATAAGTCCGTGTAAGACTTCTTCTGAAAGAAAAGGAACCGGTGTAGGGTTACTTTGATGATAAGTCCGTGTAAGACTTCATCTGAAAATTGAGAAAGAAACGGTGTAGGGTTGCCTGATGATGAGTTCGGGTAAAACTACATCTGAAAGAAAAGGAACCGGTGTAGGGTTACCTGAGGATGATCAAATAGATAATTGTCCTGTTTGGTTTCGGATATTAACCCACGATCCGTCGTCCACAGAATTTTCCTGGCTTGTTACCGGTGTTGATCTGGAACTGTGAAGGTAGATGGTAATCATCTTTTGATTGACTTTTTTCTGAAAAGGCAAAGTATTAGTCGTATGCAATGTCATGATGCATGAACTGCATGATTTTAAGATGTTCTCAAAAATAAATGAGATTTGTGTTGTATGATGCGTATGCATGCTATAATGTATGAAGATGTGATGTTTATGAATGTATTTTCGTCTGGGAAAATAAATCCTTTACGAATGCCGGGAGTTTGAATCCTGGGCTGATGTTGAAGAGTAGAGTTCTTCGTTTCCTGCTGGGGATAATGGTTGCAAGAATAAACCGGTAGGAGAAGATGACTCCGTCGGGGAATAAACTTGTTGGAGAGATTACTCTGCGGGGAATTACTCTGTGGGAAGAGATACTTCGCTGAGGTTTTGATGAGAACTCCGCTGGGGATTCCGTTGATATGTTTTGTTGAGGATTCTGATGAACTCCGCTGTGGGTAGGAAGAGCTTCGCCGAGGACGATCTTTCCGTGGTAATTAGCTAAGGATAACCCAGTTATACCCTGGTGGGGAATAACTTTGAATAAAGCCGGGGAGATGCGTTCATACTCTGCAGGGGATAAGCTTCCAGAATCCACTGGGGATAAGCTTCCAGAAATCTACTGGGGAGATTGATTCAACTTTCCTGGGGAAACTTTGGACTGCACTGGGAAGTGGTTCCACTTGATGTCTGTATTCCGCCGGGGAATAATCTTATATTAAGACGGTCGGGGATGCTTGCTTAGGAACATCTGCATACTCCGCTGGGGAATGTTGAGATTTTCTTTTTTGGGGTACCCAACTTCCTTAAGGCTGACAGTAGACCAACTCTGCTTGGGGAGACTACCACTGACTTGCTGGGGATACCGGGCCTTTTTAGGGCTGACGGGAGACCAACTCTGCTTGGGGAGAGTATTGCTGAAACCTGTCTTACTCTGCGGGGAGTGGAGGTAACTTGGTTATGTTCTTCAGCTGAACTTACCTTGTACCTGGAGGACAGAGCAGGTTGATCGTCTAGACAATTCTTATTGCCCCAGTTTCTATGGGAGAAGATACCTGTGGAGGCGCTTGATGACTGCCGGTTGACAAATCTTCTTCTGGTAGGCAAGTGACGAGATGACGAAACATAGTTGTACGCTTTTGATCCCTAACTTTTGCCAGGACCGCCCTTTCGGGTTTTCAGTCCACCGGGATACCCATTCTTGCCCAAGCCGCCTTTTCAGGTTTTCGACTTGCCGGGTGTACAGATTTTTTTTCATTTCATCCCTTATTTTTGCCCGAACCCTTTTGGTTCGTCGGGAAGCCGTTATTTTTGCCTAGGTGTGTCAACCTAGCGGGTCTTTGATTATGCGTAGTATTTTTTTCGACTATGTCCGTGCTCTCAGGATGCAGGGAGTTGTCACTGTCAGTAGTGCAGTGTTACCATGCCACCAGAAGATCTTCGTTTGATCGTCTAATGCCCCAAGTGATCCAGAAAGAGATTTGCCCCAAACTGGTTGGCCTTTTGAGAGATTCTCCGAATCTTGATTTAACTGCCCCAAATGATGGACAATGATCATGTCATGCCCCTTGGTTGGGATTGCTTTTGTTCATCAGATATTCTTCGTGCGAATTTCTCTGTTGTTCGAACAAATAGTCATATGCAAACAGTGTCATATCAAGAATGCAAAGCTTATGTATGTCTTGAAGTTTTTGAAAATGCATTTTTTTTTTATAAAAAACAAGTGAATTTTTTTTTGTAAACTGTGATGTCAACTCGTTATTTTACCGCAAGCCTTAAGGAGTTAGGATACCTTTCGTAACAGTATGCTTTCGAACTAAACCATGCTTCAGCTAGGACTTTCAAGGGTTATAACGTGGCCTGGTTCACGGTTTAAGAAACAAAGGATAAAGGCTCAAAATGTATTTGTATCCACCCGCTCTTTGTGATGTTCTTCAAACCTAAACTCAGCTGATCGTGCGTTAGACCTTGTTTGAGTCTTTGCTTTGATATTCCAATGATGGTTCGGATGTTTGACAATTTATTTTGAATAGGCAGTCAATTCCTTTTTTGTGGGTTTGCAGGTCCTCTTTTCTTTTTGATTTCGTTATCCCTGTTTTTTGCCTGAACTGTTTCTTTTGTGATTACAGTCAGCGGGATGCCCCAGTTTTGTAAGTCTCCTTCATAGGTTTTGACTTAATGGGCGTTTATTTTGAGGGATAATGACTGTCTGTCTTTATGATTATTCGGAACCATCACTGTCTTTTGTTTTGTGAGGACCTCTTTGGTGCTATTCGTTGTGCACTTGGATCAACTGAGAGAACTACCCTGCCCCAGGTTATGATTAAGGGTTTTAATTTTCGAAAAGAAAAACTCCTACTTCTTTGGCTCGAAGGGGTTGACGAGGGATTATCTTCCTTATAACTCCAGTGTTTAGGAATTGAAACAATGCCTGTACCTCATCAGCGGGGTCTGTTCAAAAGCATACTGTAGATTATGGTATCGTTTTCGTCATCCTCCATCAAGAGGCTTAGAATTTATTAATTGAGAGTTGACATCAAAAAATGAAAGCAGTTTAAATATAGCGAATGCGAATATATTGATTCAGAACAGACATATGCGATGTATTGATAAAGTAAAAGAGTTTGACATGAACAAATGTTTGAACAATCAAAGAAAAATACAACTTGAACATTCGAATGAACAAAAGCTTCTTAGTTTGCACTAGTCATCTCAAATGGAAGATTCTCAGCAGAAGATTTTCATTTTGCCACCCGGCATGAACTCCAGCACCCTTCCGTCGATCAAGTCCTGGATCTTGTTCCTCAAGCTCCAACAGTCGTCAGTGTCATGTCCAGGACTGTCAGAATGGCAGGCACACCTTTCATCAGGATTGTACTTTAGGGAGGTTATGTTGAGCTTCTTAGGAGGATCCTTTAAAGCAATTAGCTTGACCTCCAACAGGCGTTTCAGTATTAGTGAGGATGGCACACCAGTCTCCGAGAAATGTCTTCCAGACGTATTTCGCTTACGCCAATTACCCTGTTGACGCTGGTGAGGTTGATGTTGGGCTTGTGACCCCGAAGCAAATGGAGGAGCTTTTCCCTTGTCTTCTTGCCCCACAGGTGGTTGAATTATGGCTTGCTCTTCAACCTTAGATGTTTGCCCTAGTTGGTTATCCCGAAGCAGTTGGTTGACGAGAACCCTGAGCTCTCCTTGTCTTTGAGATAAGTCTTGGATAATAGCCATTTGCCCCAACATCTGGGTTCTCATTGTATCCACCTCAGCTTGTAGACGTTTCAGCCGTTCGTCCTTATCGTCTTCAGGACTATTCCTGACCAAAGTCCCCATGAGGAGTGTTCTCAGCTCTTCCTGCCCCTTGGATAGATTTAGGAGGATCTCCCCGAACCGAGTCTCTTGTGCATGAAGATCCTGGTTGTCTTGTTGGGAAGCCATTGCTGAAATAAACAGCGAAGGAGGTAAGAGACCTGTACCAAGGGTACCTGTAATGCAATGATATGTATGTATGCATGCGATGTTTTCAAGGATCTCGCGGGGTAAACAAGAAAAATTGTTAGAATTTGAATTTGGGTAGCTTGATTGAAGGAACTTCATGTTGTTGAGAGTCCTTCTTCAAGAGTCAAGGCTCACCATATCGAGTGGGTCATAGCCCCTGACTCAAGTTATCAATCTTGGCTAGAGGAAAATAAATCCCCTTTGTCCCTTGCTAGACATCATGACCTGCATCACAAACCCTTGAGATCCTTGAAATGGATTAGTCCTTATGTAGGATGTATGCAATGGTATGATGGCATGATATTATGCTTATGCATGGAGTGATGTAAGTAAACCCTGTTATGAGCCCAGATTAAGGACTGTAAACAAAACCTGCAAGGAACTCATGTGTCAGATAACAAGCATGCAAGTAGTCATGTTTGAAGGCACACAAGTCACACAGAGAGCCCTTAGAGTTTAGGCCAACATGAAGTTTGGGGTACTACCCTCTTTCAGTTTCGTTGGTTAAGACCTGTCCTATCAAAAGTAATCGGGTTCTAGAGGATCCCAATATCACTGACTACCCTCAATCGGTCATAACTCCAGCGTTGCAATCTTTTCTTGCGGCCAGAACCATCGCGAGAGTTTAGCCTCAATGGGTGTATCATACTGCTACTGTTCTATGGCCAAGTTGGGTCACATTAGGGTTCTAAGGTCGGTTGGTGCTTAATGACTCCTCAGAAGACCCATATTCTCCTCGTTGCAACACAAGGTATATCGGTACAGACCAAGGTGCCACACCAACGTAGCCACTGCTTCACCCGTGTCGGTCTACACCGGACAGGTCCCTCATAGCTTATGCTACCTAAAAGGGTATCCCCATATCCGGGTTAGGATCTATGAAACTCCGATGCAAAAACACACAAATATAAAGCAATCAAAGCAAAGCAATTGAAAACATAAGTATGATCTAATCCTAAGGTACACCTCACTTAAAAATATCCCCAGCAGAGTCGTCAGTTCTGTGATCGGTGGGAATAGAACTGACTGTTTTTTAGCTGGTTTCGCGAAATTTCGCGGTAAGCAAGAGTCGCCACCGTCTTTTATGTTCTCCAATATGGAAAGGACAAAAGCACAACAAAATTCCTTATTCGAGAATGTTTCTCAGTTCGGGAGGTAGATTTATAGAAAGGGAAGGTGTTAGCACCCTTTCTATCCGTGGTTATCCACGGGCTCTTAGGTACTTGCTCTTATGTTTTCAAAATTTGTTTGCTTTTCAAGTGTGTGTGGGTTTTGAAAAAGTTTCGTTTGAAAAATTTCTAAGTAACTCTTGTATCTGTCCTTAAGAGTGTATGAAAAATTTGTTTGAAAACTTTTGAAAGTGTGAGGTGTGAAAAGTTGTTTTTGTTTGTTTTGAAAAGAGCAAGTACCTATGAGATCTACCTACCCTAAGGAATTAGGCTGTGTAAGAGTCCTTTAGATAGTGCTATCCCACCATTGAGAGGTAGGTAGCACCATCGTTGGAGTTGTTCGGGTCAATTCAATTATCGGGACAGTGTGGTCACCGAAGCAATGGTAGGACACATTAGAAGTAACCCTAATGTCCTAGATCCTTTTTATCCGAGGCAACCGTTTCGAGGCAACTGGATCTTTAGACAAAGGGCAACCTCTAAGACACCCTATACTTGATGACCACGTTCGAGGCAACCAGTGAGGCGTATCCTAGAAGTGGCATGTGCTTTGTGTATTGTTTTTCAGTTAAGGTTATCTTGTACATGTTATTTGTGAGCTACGGATTGGTTTTATTTACATACATTCTTGCAGGCATATTAGCAGTTAGGAGTGCGGAAAGTAAATTGCGGAAATGTAAATCTAGCTATTACAAGGCGCAGGTCTATACATCGCCAAAGACAAAAACCCGTTTTGGTAAATAAAGTGCAAGAAAATAAATAAAGCAGTAAAAGAGGTCCTATTTAACTATTACATATCTGGAGACAGTTACATAAATAATCAAAATAAAATAAATGCGCGCGAAAGAATTAAATCGGGAACGTCCTAAGGGTTTTGACCCTTTTAAGAAAAGAATTAAATTTTTTGTCCTTTTTTTGTAATTAATGAAATTAAACCTAATAACTAATCTAATTAATTAATTAATAAAAAAAATAAAAGTTTTTTTGTATATTTATGTTTTTTATGAAAATAAAATAAAAGGAAATAAAATTAAAAGTTAATAAACCTAATTCTAAATTTATTTTAGTTATTAAAAAAAAGGTTAAAGTTGCCTAATTAAAACTAATTCAATTTATTAGTATTTATTTACAAAAATAAAATGAAATTAATGATAATAATAATATTAGTTCTTTTTTTTTTTTTTTATGAAAAAAAGTTAGTTATGTTAATAGTTAATAAAAGGGAAAAAAATAAAATAAGACAAACAAAATATAAAAATGACAAAATAAAAATTGCAAACCCAAGGGGGGTTTTGGGCCAGATTGGGGTGTTTTGATTGGAATCTGAAGCCCATCAAGAAGCCAGCTTTGTTTGAATTTGGAGATTGCCTATGGTGTAGGTTGACCAGGAGTATGGTGCTCGTCCAATCCAAGCCTTTGGATCTGTTTCTGAGGACACATGGCGCGTTGGATATGTGGGATGCATGGTGGTACGCTTTGGACTGCCTGTACATGAACATGTTAAGAAAAAAATGAAACAATTATTTGGGGGACCTGGGAAAACTTACAGCGCGGTATGATGGACCTTAGGACGTGGCAAGGGTTGCTTTAGCTTCAGAGTATGGCAAAGAAGAGAGTCACGTTCTCCTTTTGGCCTGAAAACGCTTGCAACACTCCTTTTGATCTCACACTTTTTTTTGACACTTTTTGGATTTTGCTCTGGCCGTTTGTGCACACTATAGGTTGTGAATGAGGCTTTCAAGGCTTGTATATATAGTAATGAGTGATAATAAGTCACATTTAGGAGCCTTTAACCATTGCAATTAAGCTTTGGATTTTGTCTTAACCACCATTAAAGGCCTTTCAAAGCTTGTTCAAAATTTGAATTTTCATGCCTAAATGAGCTTAGCACGAAATTGGTAGGTTGAAAATGCTTCATGAAGGCTATTCAAACCATAAGATACCATTTAATTAATTTTTTTAGATTTACTTGAATTATTATGGATTAAAATGAATTAAATCCATAAAAATTAAATAAAAATAGAAAAATAATTATTTGGTCTTGAAATTGATCATGGGACACGTGGGTGGCATGACAAGGATGAATCAAGTGGAAAAAAGTGGGCCCTTTTGTCAAAAATTGAAGTTTCAAGGATAGTTGACTTTTGCCATTTCACAAAAATTTCCCAACTTCTCCAATGCATATCTTGCTCAATTTTGATCATATGAACATGTTCTTGGACATTTTGGAAAGGTCTTGAAGTCCTCTAACCAATGCCTTTGGTCCCATGTCATTTTGATTTACCAATCTCAAGTTATGGTCTTTGACTTAAAGTGCCTTTTTGTTGACTTTTGAAAATGACCTATAATGTTGAAATTAATAACTTTTTGTGAGAGCATTTCTTGGACTTGGAATGTGAAGATGAGTTGTAGGAAATGTCATCCCCTTCAAAATGAGCATTGGATGGGATTTTTATGATGAACCATGAAAAAGTTATGCCTTGGTCAAGTTACAGTTGACTTTTCAGCTGCCCAAAAATAGAAACTCTTGACACCTTGATGATTTTTGAGCCATTCTTGTGAAATCATGGTCAAGATTTGACCAAATGATAAATGTGGCTTCAAAATAAGATGTTGACCAAATTTTTTGACTTTTGACTGCCAAATGACCATTTTGCCCCTGCAGTTGATTGTGAAGCAATTAGGGTTTTTGACTGTGCAACTTGACCTTGTGAGCCTTGAAACTTGACATGTAGGTGCTTGACAATGTTTATAGGCATGTGGGACTTGATTGAGCCCTTGAAAAACTCAACTTCCTTGCAAGAACCAAAACCCTAATTTGACTGGCTTAGGAGGGTGGTTTGAACTGTGCAACCCTTGAGTAGACTTGAGCAAATGGAGATGATGCTTGTCAAAACTTTGAAGAATATGGGAGGGAAAATTTTGGTGTACAACACTAGCCGTTTGTTCTGTATGGTTGCACCCGTCTTGATGAAGCTTGTTGACGAGGGCTCTCAGCTCTTCTTGTCCCTGAGCTAAGCTTTGGATAAGAGCCATCTGACCTACCATCTGACCCATCATATGGATTTTCATTGTTGCCATTTCAGTTTGTAACTGCTCCAACTTGTCATCCCTGTTGTCCTCAAGATTCTTTTTGGTCACACTCTTAGTGAGGAGTGCTTTCACTTCTTCTTGACCCTTGGATAGGTTCAAGAACATTTCTTGAAGCTGAGATTTTGGTTCTGAAGATCCTTGATAGTCTGTTCTAAAGCCATCTCTACTAAAATAAATAATAAGCGGATGAGAAAACCTGTATGGGGAAAACCTGTCATGATATGATGCATGGTATGTGGATGCAATGTTTTCAAGAATCTCGTAGGGTACACACAAGAAAATGTTAGAAGTTGGAATTTGATCATAGCTTTGAGTTAATAACTTTGTATCATTGAATGTCCTTCCAAGAGAATCAAGCTCACCATGTCGAGTGAGCCATAGCCCTTGACTCAAGTTATCGTGCTTTGGTTTTTGACAACATTTTATTAGAGGAAAATAAATCCTCTTGCCCCTTGATAGACATCTGGTTCAATATAACCCTGCATCATAAACCCTTGAGATCCTTGAAATGGTTATTGAAAATGCTATGGTATGATGTCATGATGTTATGTACAAGTAAAAATATACAAGCAAAGCACATAAATCCTTAGGTTTAGGCTTGCATGGAGTTTATAGGTAAACACCCTCTTGAATTTTAGTTGGTTTAACCTGTCCTAGAAAGTAATCGGGTTCTAAGGGATCTCAATATCATTGATCTTTATTCATTGGGCATTGTTTCAGCGCAAGCCTCTTTATTGGCGATCGAAATATCCAAAAATTCCGATCTCAATAAGCATAGTATCGAGTATCAACCAACTTTGGACTGCACCAAAGCCGACTACCTCACTACTTCCTAATGGACGAGTTGTTCAATTAAAGGTTCTAAGGTTCGTTAGTGCTTTATGACACCACACAACGGCCCCATATTCTCCTTAATTCACCATAAGGGATACCGGTACCCACAAATGTGTCACACTAACATAGATATTGTCTCAACCATATCGGTCTACACCATACATTCTCCATAATTTTTGCTATTTACCTAATGATGTTCCCAGATCCGGGTAGAGGATCAATACAAACCCAAACAAGGACCCATAAATGTAAAGCAAATAAGTCAAACAATGAACTCATTTTAAAGGTGATCTAATCTCTAAGGTAACCCCACTTAAAACAAAAAATTTCCCCAGCAGATTCCCAGTTCTGTAATACGGTGGGAGAACTGACTTGGTTTTTTTTGCGTTTTATCGCAATTGTTACAGATAGGAAGAGTTGCCATCGACTTTTCTTTTATAAAATAAAGGAAAGGGTGAAAAGAACAGGAAATAACTTTTGAGATATTTTCTTGAGTTCGAGGTGTAGGTTATGAAATAGGAAGGTGTTAGCACCCTTTTCATCTGTTGTTATCTACGGGATCTTAGTTGCTTGATCACTTTGAAAATGCTTTGTTTGAAATGTGTTTGTGATTGGTGTAAGTTTGAAAATCTTTTGAAAACGCCTTTGTTTCGGCAAACTTTTTAATGATTCTCGTCTCTATAAGAATGTATACAAAGTGTTGGTTTTTGAAAATAGTTCAAAGAGATGTTTATTTTTGAATATGTTTTGAAAGTGTGAGTGTAGAGATGGTTTTAGTTTATGAGCAAGAAACTACGAGTGTCCTACCTACACAAAAGGTCTTTTCTCTTTTCCTTCTCCTTTAGATATTTCTACCTTACCATTAATTGATTTTATCTTACCATACACACCCTAATTACTAACAATTATATTAAAGCGGTAAACTGCAGAAATTAAAATCCTAAGCTATTACATCACTTGGGGAATGGGGGTACAATTTACAAATGGGGATGAAGCATAGGCCTAATTAAATTATTACAACCATATTGAATAAAATAAATAGCAACAAAAAATATAAAAGGAAAATAGTGTCCAAAGAAAGTAAAACAAACTTTATGTATTGACACATAGCTGCATGCATCGACACATGCCATTTCCTGTTTCTGAAAAATCCAAATCAACTCAGTATGAGTCGATGCATAGTGGGATGTGTCGACTCATTCCACTTCCTGTTTCTGGAAAAAATATAAATCAACTCAGTATGAGGATGCATAATGGGATATGTCGACTCATTTCTTGTTTGTGTCGACACATTTATGTTTTGTATTGACTCATGCACCTTTTGTCTCTCTATATTGTGTCTGGAAAAACATCATGCATCAACGCATAAGGTCTTGTGTCGACTCATACCCTGATCTGCAACTGATATGAGTTGACTCATGTGAGTATGTATCGACTCATGCTGCAGTTTTTTGCCTTAAACATTGTTTTATTGTGTGTATTGGTCAGTTTTCAACATAATATTGAAAAAAATGAAAAGCAAGTAAATGGTTAGCTTCAAAAGGCAACAATTACTACATTTTATACTCAAAAATGAATCACTAATGATGTTTGAAATAAAAGGTTCAAAGTCAAGAAGACTTACCTTGAGACTGCAACTTATTTTGAATCTGAACCTCTTTCAAGATGTTGTGGTGGCTCCAAGCCTTCCTTTGTATTAAAAGCTGCTGAACCAACTCTAAACCAATCAAGTTATACAATACTGTCTTTTGTTTATGTTTGAAAGGTGATGATAATGACACTACATAAACTGTTCTTGTGTTTGAACAATCTCTATGTGATATGAAGTGTTTGGATGGCTGGTTTATGGGAGAGCTTGCAAGGTAGAATAGTGGGTTGAGGGTTTTTTCTGTTTAGTGAATGAAAATAGAGCAGAGTTTTTTGAATGAACAAAGGTTACAAAGACTTCTATTTTTTTTATCTATTTTCTTTCTAAAAATCCCCCCTTTGTGTGTTGTGAAAACAATTTATTTGTAGATGAAGTTGGCTGAAGTTTGGGAGGGAAACAAATGAATTTTTGAACTTTTTGGGTATGCTGTTTCATAGCCTTTTTAGGTGCAGCTCTTATGTGCTGATTTGGTGCAAACATGGGACTGATATGATGCAGATTTTCAGGGCAACATTACAGGTTTTGGAGCAGACTGTGACAGCATAGCATGGTTGTTTTTGCATAGACTATTTTGTGTAGGAACAAAAGGTTTTGGACTGATATGCTTGGACTGGTTGGTGAAAAATTTGGGTTTTATACAACAGTAAATTGGACAACATTGTTTGTAGCATGATACAAGTTTGGTTTTTGTGGACAACATATTGGCAAGGTTTGAAGGTTGAGTCAAATGGAAAAATTCAAATAAGACAAAGCTTAGGATTTGTAACTTGAAATTTTTAACTTTTAAAAATGCAGCCTTGTTATTTACTTGAAAGCTTGTAATAATTTGAATTGTCTTGAATTGTGGTTTTGGAAACTCAAATTTGACCAATAAGTCAAAGTTTGACTTTTCAGTATACAATTGACTTTTTCATTGGTGGACCAAATTTCAACTATCAACCCACTGATCTCAAGAGATGAATTGAAATATGCGATTAATCCAAAATGGTGTACTTGAACCCTTGAGATCATGTTTCAAACCAATAAGTCATATACTAGGTCAAAAGTGAAAGATGGGTCATTCTCAGTCAAAAACCCTAATTTGGAGTCCCAGCGCTTCAGAGATGATTTTATCTGACCAATTCCTTGAGAATCCTTGAGACTTAGAGATCATTTATGAGGAATGTCTTGAAAAATATATGGAAAATTTTTGGGGTACAAGACACTGTTTCAGCACAAGCATCTGATTTGCGACTGAAATATCCTGACAGTCTAATCTCAATGAGTGTAGCATCGATTATCAACCAACACAAGTCTGCACCAAATCCGGCCATCTCACTACTTTCTAATGGATAAGTTATGTCAACTAAGGTTCTAAGGTCAGTTAGTGCTTTATGACACCACACGGCAGCCCAGGATTCTCCTTGACTGACTCAAGAGACACCGACACCAACCAATGTGTCACACTAACATAGCCATCACTTCAACCATATTGGTATATGCTCTATAATTTCTATGATCTATTGCTACTTACCTAAAATGTCTCCAGATCCGGGTATAGGATCTTTACAAAAATAAACCCTAGCAAAAACCCTGAAATGTAAAGTATACAAATCAAGTAAGTAAAACATTTTAAATGTGATCTAACTTTTAAGGTAACCCCACTTTTAGTTCTCCCCAGCAGATTCGCCAATTCTGTAATACGGTAGGAGAACTGACTTTTGGTTTTTCATTTTATCGCAAGTGTTGTGGATAGCAAGAGTCGCCCCCATCTTCTCTTTTATCCAATAAAGGAAAGGGTGAAAAGAACAGGAAAGACCTTTGAGAGTTTTTTGAGTAAGGAGGGTAGGTTATGAAAAGGGAAGGTGTTAGCATCCTTTTCATCCGTAGTTATCTACGGGCTCTTAATTGCTAGCTCACTTTTAAAAATGCTTTGTCAATGTGTAAGTTTGGAAATATTTTGAAAATGCCTAAGTTCGACAACTTTGTAATGATTTTCGTATCGTTGAGAACGCATACAAAGTGTTTGTTTTGAAAGTATTTCTGAAAAGTGTTTGTGTGAAAACTGTTTTGAAATGTTCGTGAGCAAGCGATTTAAGAACTATCTACCTACTCAAAAGTCTTTTGTTCTTTTCCTCCTCCTTTAGATAGTGCCATCCTACCATTAGTTAGTAGGAAGCCCTATGGTTGGATGTTTTGAAGTACATGCGCGAGTCATCGTACAATCATAAAGGAAACATATAGGGATACCTTTAGGAATTAGAAGGGACTATCATCATGTATCCGTAGGCAACATCAAGGGACAAGATCATTTACTGAAGGCAACATCGAGGGACTATGATCTTTATGATGATTTTTAACCGAGGGTCTTTGCTAATGGTATCCTTACATTCGAGGGACATGACTGTTTTCTGAAGGCAACAAGTGAAGTCACCCTAGAGGTGCACGTGTTCATAGTGTGTTCATTTCAGTTATATTATCTTGATTATTAAGATTTATCTACTGATTGATTTTAAATCTTGCCATACAAGCCTATTTACTAACAATTATATATAGGCATATAATTATAAGTGTAGAAAAATAAAGGTGCTGAAATTAAAGCGCGAGAAAGTAAAGGCCTACAACTATTACAGGGCTTTGGTACAATTGCATAATTAAAAAAAAGTGCGAGAATGTAAATCTAAGTTATTACATTTAAAGTGCACAACCTATACAATTTCTCTAGGAACTTTAAATAGCAAAAAAATAAATAAGAGAAAATGTTAAAAAAGAAATGTTTTTTTTGTATTTTTATGGAAAATAGTTTGATGTTAATTAAATAATTAAAACCTACTTGTTTCTAATTAATTTAAATAAATAAAAATGTTAATTAAATTTAATTAAAAAGATGTCAAAATTGATTATTGATAAAAAGATTCAAACAACAAAATCAAACCACTCAGATCCATTAATTTGGACCTTGTGAATCTGGTGGTGAGGTTAGTTTGGTCTAAAAGTGACTGCATCTATGGATCCTAAGCTTCACCTAAACGTTGCTCTAACAATGGTGAATTGTTGTTTCTGCATTAAATCTCAAAAAAATGATGGTTCCAAACGGTTCTAGACATCATTAGAAACACACACACATACACACACACACACACACACATACACACACACACACACACACACACACACACACACACACATATATATATATATATGCTTAGAATTAATTTATATATCATGGATGAAAATTTTGAGATTGAAGAACATTACCAAGCCGAAGCCACTTGGTTGGCACGTCCTGGGATCGCTTGAGCATGAGCAAGGATTGGAACAGGCTCCTAGGACCTTTAGGAGTGTGATGGAATACTTGGAACCGCTTGAGAGTGGCTGGAAATAGGGGTTTGTGTTTGCCCTAGTTTTAACAAAATTTGATAAATTTGGAGTGTGTTCTTGAGAGGAAAATTTAGTGTATTTTGCACTTGAGTATTACATGTATTTATAGAGGAATGAAATGGAACAAGAACAAGATAAGAATCTTGTACCATCATGTCACAATTCATTACAAAAAAAACACATTGAAATATTTATAAAATTGTTAAAAAGCCTTCCAAACTTGAAGATTCTTGTTCCCAACATGTTTTCACGGGTTTGGCATGTTTGTCATATGTTCTTGGGCCTCTGTGTGATTGAAATCAAAAGCCGATGCGCCTTGGCCCAATGATTTTATATTTTATTTGATTTACTTGCATTTAAATGAATAAAAATTCAAATAAAAAAAATAAAAAATATATGAATGGATTTAGAGGTCTTATAACACATTTTGAACATGTTTGAACATCAAAAGTTAGGCCCACTAGTTTAAAATTTCAAGTTTGCTCACCTTGCATTTCATGCATTTTCTCAAAATTTCCCAACTTGCACTGGTCATAACTCTCTCAATTTTCATCTTTTGAAGATGATCTTTGACTTTTTGAAAAGCTCAAGATGTCTTTTTGTTGACTTTTGAAATGACCTATAATGTATGGGCTCATATATTTCAAATGAAGCACTTTTTGGACTTGAGAATACATATACAAAGTTGTAGAGAATTTAATTTCCTTCAAAATGGGCTTTGGTTGGGGAAAAGTTGATGGAGCATGTGAAAGTTATGCTTGGTCAAAGTTTAGTTGACCTCTCATAAGGAAACCCTAATTTGGAAAAAATTTTACTTTTGATGATTTGAGGGCTTTCCTTGAGGAATCATGATCAATCCTTGATAAAATGATGAATATCACTTCAAAATATTGATGTCGACCAAAAATCTTGAAGTTTGACTGTATGTTGACCATAGTTGACTTTTTACCCAATATAGTTAATTTTCAATCATTTGAGAAATTGAATGAGCAAACTTGTGATGAAAGACTTGAAATTTGATATGAGTATCCTTGAAGACATATGAAGAACCATGGAAATCACTTGAGAACTTTGGGACCCAATATTCTTTGAGAAACTCAAAGCCCTAGTTGTAGACCCGTTTCTTAGGAGGAGCATTTGTCTAACCAATTCTTGAGCCATTTTGAGCAAATGAGGACCCTAGAAGAATGTATTGAAGAAAATGGGAGGGCAAATTTTAGGGTACAACAACAGGCATGTTTGAAGAGTACCAGCAAATGAGTCAAGAAGGGTCCGCATGCGACCAACATAAGGATTTCTGTAGAATGGGATCCGATTTCCTTCAGTGAATACACATTTGTGCTCAGGACAGAATCACATATCTCTTACGATGTCGTACCCTCGCTTGAGTATGCTCTGCCTCTTCATTGCAGTGTGTTCTTTATGGGTTTCTCTAAAGATTATTGATGTATTACCCTTGAAGGTGGAATTTTACGGTTCCCCCCAGTGAGATTAGCCTTTGTCTTCCCTGTGAAGTGCGCACGCTACTCCTCAGTGAAGTTTGCAATCTTTTCTCCAATGCGATCTGCCTGTATCAGAATTTTGTTGAAGAAATTCTCAATTACCCATGAGAGATTCTGGTTTGATATTCCCATAGAGGCGGTTTTTTTTTCCAGCTCCATTTAAATTGATTTCTTCTTCCCAGTTCAAGTCTTTGGTGACGTGAATCTTGTAGAAATGATTGTTTCTGGTGCGGTTGGTGTTGTTGATGCCATTATCTGAAGCTTCTCTGTAACTCAGTGGAAGAGGTGGCTTTATGCCCAATCGAAGCCAAATTTCAAGGATACTCCGGATTAATTTTCCGTTATCCCAATGAAGCAAATTTTTCTTTTCCCATTGGAGCAGGTATCCTGCTTCCCTAGTGTCTTGCACTTAATGGTGCCATTCATAACTCTTCTATCTCTGGCAATAGAAGGTGTTTGAGATATCCCTAGTGGAGCTTCTGTTCCAAGACGCATGTTTCTTATCAAGAGAGGATTTACATCCTAGTGGTGTTATCTCCAGTGAGATTGATGTTTGACCCCCCGTGAAGTTTGGCTTTCCCTAGGGAATTTAGTCTCCCTAGCTTGAGTCTATTTCTCTGACTACTACAAATCACCGAACAAATTCCTATCTCTAGCGAAGGACAATCCAGGATGCTATCCCCTGAGAGTTTTTACGGAATCTGAAATTGGACCAGATATCAGTTAACCTTATCCTCCATAGACGAGCGAACATCCATATTTAAAACTCGGCCAGATAGGTGCCTCAGAAGGTTATCTATCTCTTTTATCCCTAGTCAGGGTATATGAGAGTTAAATTCCCCAGTAGAGCAACGAACGATCAAAGTTCATGAACTCTTCTCCCAAGCAGAAATCAACATTCCCCAGCGGCGTATCCTCAAACAGAAAGAAGTAATTCCCAGCATAGACATTCTAGACAATATTGAAGATCACACATATTCTTCATCCCTAGAAGCAGTCAGGGATTTATTTTCCCAATCGGAGAGGTTATACCAAGCTACCAATACGCTTCAACGACATCTCACATTCATACATCATTTACAAGTATCATAGCATGTGCATACGACACACATATAGAACACTCTCATTTACTTTAAGAACATCATCATGCAGTGCATTACATACATCATGACATTGTATACAACTAACTTTTTATCTTTTCAGGTAAAAGTCTACAAACAGATAGATATCATCAATAATTCTAGAACAGGTCGCAAATTAATTCCTGAAACAAGACAGGGAAACTATTTGTATGAACATATCCAAGATTAATTCTCGAAACAAGATGGGGCAACTATCTGTATGACAAGGCGGTATGAATTCCCGAAATAGGACGAGTTCCAACAGAAAGCAAATCAGAGATTAATTCTTGAAACAGGACGGGGAAAATATCCATATGACTATACAAAGATTAACTCCTGAAACCAGACGGGGAAACTATCCTTATAACCACATAAATATTAACTCCTAAAACATGACAAGGAAACTATCGACAAGGCAAGGTGGTATGAATTCCCAAAACAGGACGGGTTTACCAGCAAAAGTAGATTGTAGATCAATTCACGAAATAAGACGGGGTGATTATCTACATGACGAGCATTTACTTCAGAGACTAAATCTGACGAACACTCTCCTCAGAGACCTAATTTTGACAAGCATCTCCCTCAGGCACTAAATCTAACATATAGCTACTTAAACACCTTCCCCAGAGGTTCATTCTGGAAAGCCTTCTTCAGATACAATCAAGCGTAGACTCATTCTGATACTTATATCAACAGTTACTTTGGATGGCATCCATAAGCCAATCTCCAATGACTCTCCATCATTTCTCCAAATTACATCTTTAAGCCCATTTAAGCAATATTATCAACCAACAACGTTACCTCCTGCACATGCGAGTGCAAATTTCTGGGCACTTAAGTGTTCAATAATCTTCTACCTTCAAGTCATGAATGGCAGACAAGCCAATCTAACTCTACAGGTTTAAGAAGATTTAACAGGGGCAACTGTTGTACCCCAAAATTTTCCCTCTCATTTTATTCAAGACATTCTCCTAGGGTTCCCAAATGTTCAAGGTTGCTCATGAATTAATCAGACAAATTCTCCTCCTAAGCAATGGATCCAAAACTAGGGTTTCACTTTTCACAAGGAAGTTTGGGTTTCAAAAGCCTTAAATGGAATTCATGGTTTCTTATATGTCCCAAGTAATTCTCATTCCAAGTTTCATGCCTTGCATCACAAGTTTGCTCAGCTAATTACTCAGATGACTGAAAATCAACTATATTGGGTAAAATGTCAATTGTGGTCAACATACAGTCAAAATTAAATATTTTTGGTCAACATCAGATTTTGAAGTCACATTCATCATTTGATCAAGAGTTGATCATTATTCCTCAAGTAAAACTCTCAAATCATCAAAAGTCAAAAGTTGCTAAATTAGAGTTTTCTTAGGAAAAGTCAACTGAACTTTGACCAAGCATAACTTTCACATGGTTCATTAGTTTTTCACCAACCAAAGATCATTTTGAAGAAAATTCAATTCTTTACAACTTTGTATTTCTAAGCTCAAGTCCAAAAAATGCTTCATTTGAGATATATGGGTCAATACATTACAGGTCATTTCAAAAGTTAACAAAAAAACACTTTTTGTCAAGGCAACTTACATCAAGATAAAAACTTCATAATCTAAACTGATAAACATAGAGATTGTAGAGGACACCTTGGGCTTTCCAAAAAGTCCAAGATCAGTTTCAAAGGAAGAAAATTGAGAGAGTTATAACCAATGCAAGTTGGGAAATTTTGAGCAAATGCATGAAGTTTAAATTGAGCAAACTTGATATTTTGCGCTATTGGGCCATTGTTTAAGAATCCAAGCGTGTATTACACTCCTTATACACCTCAGATCTTATTCATTCACCTCTTGATATATTTTATTTTGATTTATTCATTAATAATTAAAAAATAAATAAGATAAAATATGAGGCTTCTTACACAAAATCCAAGCCCATCTTATCTTTGACCTAATTCATGCTATATATTTTACACTCTTCATACAAGCAAGACACGAAACCCTTATCTCCAAAAACTTGTCAAAAATGTCAAATTTTCCAAGAACCCTAAAGAATTTGAAACCCTATTCATAGTCCCTTTCACCATAAACTAGACATCCCAATCAACCCCATGAAGATTATAGGGTAAGATTGAATCATTTACAACAATCCAAATGGCCAGAAAATACTCGTGCATGCATCACGATTCAATCATTACATGATTTTTTTCATTCTTGAGTTTTATTGCATTTTAATATAAACTAACCATGCTAATATGTTCGTGAGGTCTCTATGTGCAGGAAATATCAATTGCATGGTACTCATGCTATCAGAATCGTGAATCGCCATATTCATACAGATCAAAGTTGTTTTCACCATAACTCTCAATCCATTGATTTTCAGACCAAAACAACTGTCCCATTGAACTCGCAACCCTCGATTTAGGGGGTAGTGTACTTTTGGTTTGTTAACGACTTTGATTTTTGCAGGTTAGCGAAAAGGGAAATCGAAGAAGACGACCGGAGCTAGGGCTCTGACATCTCTCTGGTTAATGAACAATTTGTATATTATATATGTATTGTTTCATTATAATTACCAGATGTATTACTGCTCCAACGGTTGAAGCGCACGCATTAAGGACTTATTATGCCAAGGCATGGGTTCGGTCCCAACCTTTTGGCATTTTAACATTTTTCTGATTTATTTGTCTTTGCAGATAACAAAACGTGTTGGTTTCCTTTCCTTAGCACCAAGTCGCGCTTGTCCCAGTGGTGAATATGTTAGCTGGAAGTTCTTAGGGCGTGGATTCAACACCCACTCCTACCCTTTTGGTTTATTTTCCTCCAAATTCTCTTTTCTTCTTTCTCTTTCTCTCATTTTCCTCTTTTTACAAAACCTCTTTTTCAAAAAAACCTTTTTGCCATAAACCCTAATTTTATTTTTTAGGTTTTCTTTCACTAATTTATTTTTTTAATTAAATTAAAATCAACTTAGATTTTTTAGGGGTTGTTTAATTTAGTTAAATAATTTTTTTAATTAATTAAAACTAATTAGGTTATTAGGTTAATCGTCAAAAACTCTTTTCTAACAAAAATCAATCCAAGCAATTTCCTTTTCCTTTCTTACCGCTTCGCGTATTTTATTATTTTTGCATTTTTTGATTATTGTAACTGCTTACGGTTTGTAATAGTTAATTAGGGTTTATTTTTTCCCGCATTTTTATTACTTATACCCCCCATCCCCGAAGCCCTGTAATAGCGTAGACTTTTATTTTTACGCACTTATATTTTTATGCTTTGTATACATTACTGTTAGCTTAATAGGATTGTATGGCAAGAATAAAAGCAAACGGTTGAAAAACCCTAATGAGAGATAAATGAACTAAATTGAATACATTCGCGCACTCATACCTCTAGGGTAACCTCCCTTGTAGCCTTCGATAAAAACAGTCACGTCTCTCGAACATGGGGACGCTTCAACACTGTACCTCGAATAAAAGATCGTAGTCCCTCGATAACCCTTTCAACACTGTCTTCGGTAAACGATCTAGCCCCTTACAAACTAATAAAGCGTGTCTACAAGTTACCTTCAATGAATGTACGATAACTCACACCTTTCCCTTCACATCAAACGACAGAGCTTCCTACTAGCTAATGGTGGGATAACACTATCTAAACGAGGAGAAAATAACACAAAAGACTTTGAGTAGGTAGACAGTTGTTAATCGTTTTCTCACAAACGAGACAGATAATTTTTCACACAAACACTTTGTACACATTCTTGAGAATCGTTACAAAGTTTCCTTACTATTGGAATTTCTAAATATTTTTCAAACACACACAAATAATTTTCAAAACAAAGTGAGCTAGCGATTAAGAACCCTTAGATAACTACGGATGAAAAGGGTGCTAACACCTTCCCTTTTTATAACCTACCCCCCGAACTCAATAATCTCAAGGTCTTTCCTGTTCTTTTCACACTTTCCTTATTGGATAAAAGAAAAGTCGGTGGCTGTTGTACCCCAAAATTTTCCCTCTCATTTATCAAGATTTTCCTCACAAGACTTCTTGGACTCCAGACAGGATTAGGGTTTGCTCAGCTCAAGACCTCACCTTGCACTGATGACCTGAAATTAGGGTTTGAGTTTGCACAAGGATTTTTGGACCATCAATGCTTCATGTGACTTTCATACACCATGTTGGACCCCTAAGATTGCTTATGACAAGTTTCAAGCCTTAAATCACATTTTTGCCCAGTCAATTGGACAGTTGACCTAAAAATCAGTTGTATTGGGGAAAAAGTCAACCATGGCCAATTTGCAGTCAAACTTCATAATTTTTGATCCACAATCACATTTTTGGCTCCTATGTACCATTTTATCAAGTTTGGATCACAACTCCTCAATAAATTTGATCAGATCATCAAAAGGGCAAAATGGTCAAAATTAGGGTTTTGACTGAGAAAGGGAAATTTCTGATTTTTAACCTAGCCAATGACCAATTGGGTTCAAAAATGACTTCAAGGACTCAATGGCATCATCTTGACCTAATCACATAGTTCAAAAGATCTCAAATGCATAGGATTGACAAATGAATTTTGCAGTCTACTGATCAAAAGTCAACTGTACACTGAAAAGTCAAACTTTGACTTTTTGGTCAAAATCAAGTGCCAAGGGTCATAATTCATCAAGATATGTCAAAACATGAAACTTGTTGACCAAGAAAGCCTAAAATTGCAAATTAGGGTTTTAATTTGAAATTTTTCATAACTTAGAATTTTTCTAAGTATGGAAAATTTCTTATTTTTTCCCAACTTTCCACAACTTTTTCACCATGATGCAATTGGATTCAAAGAAAACTTCCAACATGAAAGTTTTATTCCTCCATGAAATCTACAACTTTTATTCAAAAGTTTTCCCAAAATATACTTGGATCTCAAGTTATGAATTTGTGAATAAGGGTCCATGAACTGAAAGACTTAGTGAAAATTTGCCCTAATTTAGGCAGGTTTTTGACCCAACTTCATGGACATTTTTCACATAGTTCCAAGAGGTATCTCAAAATTAATTTCAAAGATGGATTGTAAAGCATGTTGCAAGCTTTCCAAAATGTCCAAGAACTCTCCAAGATCATTTGTGGTTAGGGAGAATCGAAGAAGAGAAATGGCATTTTGTCACTTTTGTTCAAGCCATTTTCACAATACACCAAGTTGCAAATCAGATCATAACATGCTTGTACCTTGTATTACAGGTCCTAACTCCTTCTACACTCCATAATTTAATGTTAACTCAGTGGTTAAAGCCTTTGTTTTCACCTTTGGAGCATTGTACAAGAGATTAATCCATAAATGGCATAAAGGGCACAATGCCATTTTGATAAAGCAAGCTTTTTGCAACTTTACAATTCTTGAGCCATGGACCTGTTTCTTGATTGCAAGCAATGTCCACAGATATCCAACAATGTTTACCAACTATTGGCAGCCCTAGAACTAGCAAGTACAGCATTTTGGCACAAGTCATTTCACTTTTCTTCAAAAGTAAGAAAAGTTGCAAAAGTCAAGAGAAATTGTACATCTGATAAAGGGAGGGCTTGGCCTCATTAAGAACAACTTCAGAAACTTGTTACAAGCCTAAGCACGAAAGAAAAAGATCTCAAACACTCTCAAACTCAGAAAACACATTTTTCTTCCCAAACAGGGCAGCTTTTGCAAAACTCTTGCCATTTCAATATTGGCTCGTGCGTTTCTCCATTTAACACTTGGAACATCTTCCATACATCACATCCAAACTATCCAAGCCCTTGTCATGGTTCTGTAAGCCCTATTTCAGACATCACCATTTTCATTTTGGAAGGTTGCAAGTTGACTCGTGCAGGGAGTTTCAAGCATCCTCAAGGCAAGCTAAGCATTGGAATAGATTGAGGGAACTTCAAGGAAGCTCACACGATCCTCAAGCCTCACTCAAAGTCCCCACATTGCCATATCCAAACTCATCTGAACAAGGTATTTTTCAAAACTTTATCTCTCTATTTAGGCATCCTCAAGCTTTGATTTGTGAAGCAAAAATGTAGTCTCTAGAATGGTGAAGCTGTCAATATGCATAGTTATCATTTATATTAACTGAGTAGTGAAAATTTGAAGCTTGAAGTTCATGAAAAAACTAGGTCAAAAATTAGGGCCATTAAAATTCTCCCTGATCTTTGAGAGTTAGGTCATGAATTTTATATCATTGGAATCGTGAGTTTACAAGCTACATTTTTTATGTTATGAGTTTTTGATTTTATGCAAGCTATAGCAAGATACAGGTTTGAAGCAAAAACACGTGCGTATGGAAGAGGCTGAAGGACATGGATGCAGTCCTGGGCCTGGCGCGCCTCGGGCCTTCTGTTTTGGCTTTTTCCACCCCCACTTTACTTTTGCACCCCCTGCTTCATATTTTTTTATTTTTGCATATTTTCTCATATTTTCTCATATTTTTTTATACTTTTGACTTTAATAATTTTTTTCTGAACATTAAAAATCACAAAAATAATTTTCTTTATTTTTTGCATTTTATTTTATTATTTTTATTATATTTTTTTGGCATAAAAATAGTTTATTAGGTTTATAGAATTTATTTTCTTAAATAAATTTATAAATACAATTTAAAAATACTATATATTTTTATTTTATTATTTCACACATAAAATAATTATTTTCATACATATTTTAATTTTTAATATTTGTTAATAATATTATTTATTATTTCTTGTACATAAATGATTAAAATAAATAATATAGAGCATATTTTTCTTTTAATCAAAAACTAGGGTTTCACCCTTCCAAAAATAACAATATTATTTTTCTTATTTTTAAGACTTTAATAAATCTATTTTCTCATACATAAAACAAAATACAAAACATTTTTGCATAAATACATTTTATTGCATATTTAAATACTTGTTTATTTATTTAATTTGCAAATATTCAATTGGATTGTAATAGTATTTTAGGGTTTTATTTTGTGCAAATATCCCCATTCAAAAACTTGTATCCCTCCTCCCATAATAATTATTGTAATAGCTTAGATTTACTTTTACGCAATTTATCGCATTTATACCATGTTAGTAAATTAGGATTTTGTATGATAAGACAAAAATCAAACAAATAGCATGACCTAATCCAAGACAATCAAAATGCATGTAAAATGACAACACATTACATACAAGCACCCCTAGGGTTTCACCCATTTGGTTGCCTAACAAAATGGCCATGGTATGCATGCTAAGTATCTTGGCAAAACAAAACAAAACAAAAGATCATAGTCCCTCGATGACGCTATCAAAAAGTTGCCTAAACAAATGATCTTGGTCCCTCAAAAAAACTAAGATACTTGGCACCATTGCTATCATGGTCATACGATGACTCACGTCCGTCCCGTTTAACATCCAAAGATAGGGTTGTTTACCAAATCAATGGTAAATCAACAATATCAAAGGAATAAAAATGTACAAGAAAGACTTTTGAGTAGGTAGATAAGCTTCTAGTTACTTGATCAATTTGAAAACAATCCTTGCTATTTTCAAAAACACACACACATTTCAAAACATTTCCAAACAACTTTCAAAACATTGAAACATTTTTCAAAAGAAAAACATATTTGTATACATTCTTACGAACGAGAATCATTACAAAGATTTCCTAAACGATGGCCTCTTTTCAAAATACTTTCAAAACCACACAAAGCACCATTTCAGACAATTGCAAAAGCAAAGCAAGTGATCTAAACAAGTAACTAAGAGCCCATGGCAAACCATGGATGAAAAGGGTGCTAGCACCTTCCCTTTTCATAATCTACCCCCTGAACTCAAGAAAACATCTCAAAGGTCTTTCCTGTGCTTTTTTACCTTTCCGTTTGGATAAAAGAAAAGTCGGTGGCGACTCTTGCTAACCGTAACATTTGCGAACACAAACGCAAAACCTTAAGTCAGTTCTCCCACCGCATCACAGAACTGGCGACTCTGCTGGGGAGGATTTTTAAAAGTGGGGTTACCTTAGGGTTTAAATCACCTTTACATGCTTATAATTGTTTGCCTTGTTTGCTTCACATTTTGGTTCTATTGTTTGGGTTTGAATCCTCTACCTGGATTTGGGAAACATTCATAGGTAAATAGAAATACGTTGTGGAAACTGTGCGGGGTATACCGACATGGTCTAAGCAATAGCTATATTAGTGCGACATATTTGTGGGTACCGGTAGCCTTTGAGTCAATCAAAGAGAATACGGGGCCGCTGAGTGATGTCATGAAGCACTAATGGACTTTTAGAACCTTTACTTGACCAACTTGGCCTTTTAGGATGTAGTGAGATGACCGGTTTTTGTGCAATCCGAAGTTGGTAGATACTCGATACTACACTCATTGAGGGTTGGTTCCTTAGAATATTTCGGTCGCTAGTAAAGAGGCTGAATTGAAACAATGAACAAGGAAACAATCCAGTGATATTGAGCTCCTTAGAACCCAGTTACTATTTCTAGGACAGGTTGAGCCAACCAAACTTCAAGAGGGTACTTACCTATGAAACCCCATGCAAGCCTAAACTAGGAACTTGTGTGATTTGCTTGTACATATATACTTGTGCATAACATCATGGACATCATGAAGCATCATATGCATCCACTAACCATTTCAAGGATTTTGGAGATTCATCTTTGTTCTTGTTTTGTAGGTTATGGATTTACTTCGCAGGAAAACTATCCAGATCAACCTTGTAAGAATTCCTCCACAACTCAAGGAGCTAGCTTCAAGGATTCCTGAGAACTCTCCATTCGCCGAGAGGAATGGTCGTCTACTCAACTTGGTCACTTCCAACACTGAGGAGGATATGCTGAAAGTTCTCTTCCAGTTCTTTGACCCTTTGCATCATTGCTTCACATTTCCTGACTACCAACTTGTGCCCACTCTGGTGGAATTTTCTCAACTCTTGAGGATTCCTATTCTCAAGCAACTACCCTTAAACGATACGGAAAGAGATCCAAAGCCAGAAGAGATTGCTCAAGCCTTACACTTGAACTCATCTGATGTCACTACACATTGGGAAACTAGAAGTGGTGTCAAAGGCTTCTTGTCAAAGTTTCTGTTTGAGAAGGCTCAAAGCTGTTGGAATTCTCTAGACTTGTAAGCTTTTGAGGAGATTGTAGCTCTTCTCATCTATGGGATGGTCTTGTTCCCTAACCCTGACCAACTCATAGATGTGAGTGCTATCAAAATCTTCATGACTCGCAACCCGGTGCCTACATTGCTTGGGGATATCCTCCACTCTTTTCACACTCGTACAATGAGGAAAAGAGGTGTTCTCATGTGTTTCACTCCTCTCCTGGCAAGATGGTTTATTTCTCATCTTCCCCAATCAGTCTTGAAGAATGAGCAAGGTTTGAGGTGGTCACAACGATTGATGACTCTTACCCATTCAGACATTCATTGGTGTTCTCGATCAAAAGGGAATGTTATTATCATTGACCGTTGTGGGGAATTCCATAATGTCCCTATACTTGGCATTAGGGGAGGCATCACCTACAACCCCTGCTTGGCTCTGAGACAGTTTGGGTATGCCCGAAGGGATGGCCCACATGATATGCTGATTAAAGGTTTGGTTTTCGACTTCGACAACGACGACCAAGGACTCCGACAAAGGTTCATCCGAGCTTGGAGGATGCCAAACAAGGTAGACAGTAAGACCTTGGGACACAAGAATTCCATCCCTCTTGAGCCTTACCTCAAGTGGGTACGAACCCGCGCCCAAAGTCTTATGACGCCTTACTCCTCCATTCTCCCAGTGATTATAGAGCCTGTTAAGGAAGGAGAGGTTCCATACACCCTCCTACATCCTGACATGTCAACATCACTCGAAGATCTACAAAGGAGTTGGATACAGCTCAAGGGAGAACGCGATACTTTTGAAGCCCAATTCTACGCAAGCGAGAAGAAGGTTTTGGAACTCACTTGACTACTTCATGAAGAGTAGACTCTCAACACCTACATTGCACCAAAGAGGATGCGCAACGTCTTTTTACCTTATAATTTTGTATTATTTTGCCCAAGGGGCATTGATGTACTAACAAATTCTATCTTATTAATATGACGTGTGTTTCTTTTTTGTTTAAAACAAATTTGAATTTCTGAATCCTTGAAAGCATTGCATGAGTACATATCATTCATCATATGCATAAGCAGGTCTTCACACTAAGTTTCCTCATCTCTCTGCTGTTTATTTCAGCAAGATGGATATTGAACAAACGGTCAAAGATTTACAAGCTCAGAATTCACAATTCCAACAGTTGCTCATGACCCTAGCCAAGGGGCAGGAGGAACTAAAGACTCTACTAGAGAAAGAGAAAGAGAAAAAGAAGAAGAAGCGAGCCGGTGTGGTTATCATGGGCAGAAGGTTTGAAGGACAAGCCAGACGGACCTTGGAATTCCCATCAACATTTGAAGAGGGGGAATGAAAAGGAAAAGGAACGGCAGTGCCATCAGATTCCGAAGCAGAGGAAGAGGAATAAGAGGACTACTCTGAACAGCAGTATCCTCCGGCCGATGACAAATACAAAAACTTGGAAGAACATCTAGCTGCTATGGAGATACAGAGAGTACCGGGGCTGGATTTTGAGGAGTTAGGGTTGGTTTCTGGAATTGTAATCCCTCATAAGTTTAAGTTGCCACTGTTTGCTAAGTACGATGGGGTGTCTTGTCCCAAGATGCACCTACGATCTTATGTCAGGAAAATTCAACCACATTCTTCTGACAAAGACCTGTGAGTCCACTTTTTCCAAGACAGTCTATCAGGAACACAACTTGATTGGTTCTACCAGTTGGAGAGAGCAGATGTGCATAATTGGGAAGACTTGGCAGCCTCCTTCTATAAACAGTATCAATACAACGCCGACCCGTACTCAGCTACAGAGTATGGCTACCAATGAGGGTTTCAAAGACTACGCCCAAAAATGGAGGGATTTGGCCGGAAGGGTGCAACCACCATTATCTGAAAGAGAGCTAGTGGACATGTTCTTCGGGACTCTATCAGGTCCTTTCTTTAATCACCTGATTGGAAGCTCCTCTGCAGGTTTCACTGACTTGATTCTAACTGGCGAGAGGGTGGAAGCCGGTATTAGAAGCGGAAAAATTCAGAAAGATGCGTCTACCTCTGCTGCTGTAAAAAAGCCCTTCACTGGAAAGAAGGAAGTGTCTGCTATCTATGCCCAGAGAAATCAGGGAAGAATCGAACGACTACCAACAATGGGGGCCGTTATGATTCAAAAGTCTGCATCAGACCAACCGAGAAACAATCAGCCGAGAAATGATTAGCCGAGAAATAATCAGCAAAGGGTGGAAAGGCCTGTAAGGAAATTCACCAAGATAAACATGACTCCTGCTCAAGTCCTACCACATCTCTTGAAGTTGAATTTGTCCATGCTAAAAGAAGCGCCTAAAAATCCTAACACTGCTTCTCCACATTACCATCCCAACGCCAGATGCGCGTACCATTCAGAAAGTCCAAGGCACGACACCAACAACTGTTGGGCCCTCAAGAAAAAGATTCAAGATCTGATCGACACAAAGGAAGTTGAATTTGAAGCTCCTAAAAAGCCGAATGTTATCTCCACACCGATGCCTAGTCATGGACACAATGCCAATGCTTTGGAAAAAGATCTGTTTTTTTCTACTGTGGATGAACTGTTAACTCCTCTCCTAACCATTAAGTTGAATTTTTTGAAAGCTGGGGTGTTCCCAGGTTGTGACCAAGATTGCCATGCTTTCCTATCCTCCCCATTTGATTGTCCTCTATTGAAGAAAAGAATCCAACAACTGATTGATAACAAGGGAATTTTGTTTGAGAAAGCTCCTGTCTCACCCATTCCAGTTCCAAAAGTTTCTATAATAACCATATACGCCAATCCTTCCAGGGTTCCTAAAAAACCCGTTAGGATTACATCTGCTCCTATGACTACTCCATTGAAGATGGCAATGCCCGGGCCAACCCCTTACAAAACCGATAAAATGGTACCATGGAACTATGGTGGAGAAATCTACTACCATGGTGTCAAACAGATTGAACAGACCATTGAAGAAGAAAGCTCTGAGGAGGATAATCCCGATATCGGTAACATTGCTAGAACAAGCAAGGTTACCCTTAGTGGAAGAATCTTTTCTCCAGAGATTGCTCCTCCAATAGCTGTCTTTGGACCCACGGCCATTCCGAAGATTACACCTATACCAGTAACTGTACCTGCAAGTGTACCCACCAACAATGAAAATACAATTCCCATCCCTGCTTCCGCTGCTGAGAAAAAAGGAAAGAATGTTCAAGAGAAGCCTATCTTGACGAAGGCTCAATCACTAGTCATTCCTGAAACATCCCAGAAAGAGATGGAAGAAATTCTGAGGATCATTAAGAAAAGTGATTATGATATGGTGGAACAACTGGGGCAGACCCCCTCAAAGATCTCCATGTTAGCCCTGTTGCTTTGTTCAGAAGCTCATGCTAAGGCTCTGATAAGATTTTTGAAGACGGCCCACGTGCCACAAGAAACCTCCGCTGATCAGTTCCAGGAATGTGTGGCTAGTTTAACAGCTGACAATGGTCTAGGATTCTCCGATGCAGATTTAACTTCGAAAGGGAGAAAACATAATGATGCTTTGCATGTCTCGGTGGAATGCAGAGGGACAACCATACCACATATATTGGTAGACACTGGTTCATCCTTGAACGTCTTGTCAAAGAAAGCCTTGGATAGACTAGATTGTGAAGGCTTAACCCTGAAACCCAATAATATAATTGTCAGAGCCTTTGGTGGCTCTAAAAGGATGGTCCACGGGGAGGTGGACATCCCGATTAAGGTGGGAACTGAAACCTTCAACTCCACATTCTATGTGATGGACATCCGTCCTTCCTATTCCTGCCTGCTGGGAAGACCTTGGATCCACCATGCTGGTGCCTTCACTTCTACTCTGCATCAAATGCTCAAGTACCCTGTCCAGAGGAAAATCATAATTGTTCATGGCGAAGAGGAATACATGATTAGTCATCTGAATTCCTTCCGTTATATGGAGTTAGATGGCGAATTCATAGAGACCCCTTTCCAACACTTTGAGGAAGTTTCTCAGGAAATAGTGGTGACTAAAGCGGTGTCCTCAACTCCTGTGATCACAAGACCACCACCTAGGATGTCATCTCTCAAGGATGCAAAAGCAGTGGTTGAAGAAGGGGGAAGCACAATTTGGGGTCAGCTTCCAGACTTTTCTTTCAAATCAGACAAGTTCAGCCTGGGATTTACTTCGATTGGTCAGAAGGTTGTGTGTCGCTCCCGTGCCGGAGGGCCACATATGAAGATCAGCCACCGAGGGGTTAATGCACTAGAGGACAGTGAAGAAGAGGGCAGCTTGGAAGACTGGATTTTTCCTACTGTTGGCGGAGGACTGTGCAATTGGGAAGCAAAAGACTTTGTTCCGATTACTTTCATACCACAGTAATTTATCTTTTCCATTCCTGTTGGATCTGTAATAATTCACAAACAATTCGTACTTTTTCAACCTTGTATCTTACCCGAGGCACATAGGTCCATTTGTATGGGTTCTTATTTCATGTTCATATGTCATTTTAATGAATCATGGATGCTTTTCATATATAAACCTTTTGTGCTCATTGTCTTTCTTTTACATTTTGTTATTTTAAGATGGCTATGCCCTTACACACACCCACACTCACAAATGCATGTTCCCTTCCATTTCGGAAACCATGGGTAACGATACTGCTATAGCCTTCAGTGACTCTGAAGATCTGATCTACCAAGCCGAATACGAAGGTGAGGAAGATTGTGAGGTTCTAGGGGAATTGGCCAGATTACTACAGCAAGAGGAAAGAGCAATTCAGCCTCATGAGGAGCAGTTGGATACAATCAACTTGGGAACTGAGGAAGACAGAAAGGAAATCAAGATAGGTGCCAATCTAGAGCCGAGTGTCAAGGAGCGCCTAATTCAGCTACTGCATGATTATATTGAAATCTTCGCCTGGTCATACGAAGACATGCCGGGACTCGATACAGACATTGTGGTACACCGTCTACTCACAAGAGAAGACTGTCCACTAGTGAAACAAAAGGTCCGCCGTATGAGGCCTGACATGTTAGAGAAGATCAAAGCCGAAGTTATGAAGCAGTTCAATGCTGGATTTCTTGTTGTTACTTCCTATCCAAAATGGGTTTCTAACATTGTGCCCGTGCCTAAAAAGGACGGCAAAGTGAAAATGTGTGTGGATTATAGAGATTTAAACAGGGCCAGCCCTAAATATGACTTTCCACTTCCGCACATCGACATCCTGGTCGACAACACAGCTCAGCACAAAGTATTTTCTTTCATGGACGGATTCTCAGGCTATAACCAAATCAAAATGGCACCTGAGGACATGGAGAAAACTACTTTTGTCACACAATGGGGTACATTCTGCTACAAAGTGATGCCATTCGGGCTGAAGAATGTCGGGGCAACCTATCAACGCACCATGGTAGCTTTGTTTCATGATATGATACATCATGAGATAGAGGTCTACGTAGATGACATGATAGCCCGATCACAAACTGAAGAAGAACACCTTGATCACTTTCAAAAGCTGTTTGTCAGGTTGAAGGAGTACAAGCTACGACTGAACCCAAACAAGTGCACATTCGGAGTCCAATCCGGTAAACTCTTGGGTTTCATTGTCAGCAACAAAGGCATCGAGGTTGATTCTGCCAAAGTCAAAGCTATACAATAAATGCCTGCTCCTCGCACTGAGAGAGAGGTCAGAGGATTCTTGGGACGCCTAAACTACATTGCTAGGTTCATTTCTCACCTAACATCTACCTGTGAACCAATCTTCAAGCTGTTGAAGAAAGATCAGGTAGTTAAATGGAATGATGACTGTCAGATTGCTTTCAATAAAATCAAGGAGTATTTGCTAGAACCTCCTATCTTGATGCCACCCGTCGAGGGAAGACCGCTAATCATGTATATGACCGTCTTAGAGAATTCAATGGGGTGCGTACTGGGGCAGCATGACGAGTCTGGCCGAAAAGAGCATGCCATTTATTACCTTAGCAAAAAGTTTACCGACTGTGAGACCCGATACTCACTGCTCGAAAAAACTTGCTGCGCTTTGGTATGGGCTGCTCGTCGGCTAAGGCAGTATATGTTGACTCATACCACTTTGCTGATATCTAAGATGGATCTGATCAAGTACATCTTTGAGAAGCCTGCTCTATCTGGAAGAATAGCTAGATGGCAGATGATTCTGACGGAATACGACATACAGTACACGACCCAAAAAGCTATAAAGGGGAGTGTGCTAGTCGATCATCTGGCCCATCAAGCTGTAGAAGATCACCAATCCATGAAGTTCGACTTCCCTGACGAAGACATCATGACATTGGACAACATTGAAGAGATCAGACCATATGACGGACTTGAATAAGGATCCCGATGGACCCTGTACTTTGATGGGGCCTCCAATGCACTTGGAAACGGTATCGGTGCTGTGCTTATATCTCTAGAAGGATGCCATACTCCTTTCACCGCCAGACTTTGCTTCAACTGTACGAACAACATGGCAGAGTACGAACCATGCATCTTTGGACTCAAGGCTGCCGTAGACTTGGGAATAAAATCCTTAGATGTGTTTGGGGACTCAACTTTGGTCATCAGTCAGATCAAAGGAGAGTGGGATACTAAACATCCAAACCTCATCCCTTACAAAGAACATGTCTTGACGTTGTTACCACATTTTGAGCAGATTACCTTCGAGCACTTCCCGCGAGAAGAAAATCAGCTAGCAGATGCTCTAGCTACAATGTCATCTATGTTTAAACTTGATTGGGATAATGAGGCTCCCCAAATCAACATTGAATGGATGGACGAACCTGTACATTGTCATGAGATTAATACCGAGGAAGTAGTGGACCAACCATGGTTTCATGAAGTCAAAAGGTATCTCGAGGCTCAGGAATACCCTGAAGGAGCTTCAGTCAATGACAAAAAGTTCTTAAGGAGATTCTCGGCTAAGTTCTTCCTAAGAAATGGCATCCTGTACAAGCGCAATCATGATTCTATTCTGCTCCGTTGTATGGACAAAGCTGAAGCTGAAAAGATCATGGCTGAATTGCATGAGGGCACCTTTGGAACTCACTCTAGCGGGCATATGATGGCAAATAAGATTCTACGGGCAGGCTACTACTGGTCTACCATGGAAGCTGGCTGTTATCAACACTCCCGGACCTGCCATAAATGTCAAATCTATGCGGACAAGGTTCACATGCCTCCAGTTCCTCTAAATGTCTTAACATCTCCTTGGCCCTTCGCAATGTGGGGAAGCAACATGATTGGAGAGATCAAGCCTACAGCATCCAATGGACACCACTTCATTCTAGTGGCTATCGACTAATTCACCAAGTGTGTCGAAGCAGCCTCCTTCGCATCCGTTACTAAGAATGTTGTTGCCCGCTTCATCAAACATAATCTTATTTGCCGGTACGGTATCCCCGAAAGAATCATCACTGATAACAGTACAAACCTTAACAATACTATGATCGCTGCCTTGTGCGAGCAGTTCAAGATTCAACACCATAATTCACCCCCTATCGGCCAAAGATGAATGGTGCATTTGAAGCTGCTAACAAAAATATCAAGAAGATCATTCAAAAGATGATAGTCACCTACAAGGACTGGCATGAGATGTTACCGTTTGCTCTTCACGGGTACCATACCACGACACGCACATCAACTGGGGAAACACCTTATTCCTTGGTATATGGCATGGAGGCTGTTTTACCTATCGAGGTTCAGATTCCCTCTTTGAGAATCATGAAGGATGCTGGTTTGAGTGAAGACGATTGGATTCAGACCCGACTTGATCCACTAAACTTAATTGACGAAAAGAGACTTAATGCTGTTTGCCACTGTCATACGTATCAAAAATGGATGATCAAAGATTTCAACAAGAAAGTCAGACGCCAGACATATCAAGTCGGGGATCTGGTAATCAAGCGGATCATCTTGCCGCAAAGTGATCCTAGGGGCAAATGGACTCCTACCTACGAAGGACCATTTGTAATCAAGAACGTTTTTTCTGTGGGGCAATGATCTTAACCACCATGGACGGTGATGACCTGCCGCACCCTGCGAACGCAAAAATAGTCAAAAGATACTACGCATAAATGACCCGCTAGGTTGACACACCTAGGCAAAAAAAGGGCATCCCGGTGAATCGAAAACCCGAAAGGGCGGTTCAGGAAAAAATTAGGGATAAATAAAAAAAATCTGTACACCCGGCAAGTCGAAAACCCGAAAGGGCGACTTGGGCAAAAAAGGGTTTCCCGGTGGACTGAAAACCCGAAAGGGCGGTCCAGGCAAAAGTTAGGGAATTAAAGCGTATGACTATGTCTCGTCGGATCACTTTAAAGACAATCTCTTCACTGACAAACCGAAAGCTTCTGATCAATCCAATCATCTTCGGACGAAGCAACAGATGGACAAGATATTCGGAGATACGAAGGCTATAGCAGAATGGGAACCCCATGGGATTTTTACAGACATAGCTATCTTTCTTTGTATAAATTTTTCTTACTTTTTATGACACCATCCTCTTACTAGGATGTCGGTCTCCTTTGTACAAAATAATTATTCAAAGTAAATACAAAGATATCTTTTTCAAAGTACAGAAAACTATTTGCCTTTTTCTTTTTACACTTGTGTTTTTATTTGCAAAAACGTCCAATGATTCATTGATGAACATATGCATTTGAACATAATTACTGTTTACAAATAAACAGGATGGAAAAGAACAATTACTGACAGACTGAAAAGATAGGAAAAAGTTTTTAGGCTATTCCAGGAGCAATCCCTACAGTACATCATCTATATCCCCAACGGAGCTAAAACCTTGAAATACAGATCCCCAGCGGAGCTAAAATTCAAACCCTTAATCCCCATCAGAGTTGAAAACTTCAAACTCCCAATCCCTAGCGGAGCCAAAACTTCAAACTATCAATCCCTGGCGGAAACCATCCAGTTTCTCTAAATTCCCCAGCAAGTTGTCTTGAAGCCTGGAAATCAACCAAATAACAGTTAGCTTTTGTCTCTCCCCAACCTAGGATAACTTCCCCAGTAGAGTGACAGATGACCAAAAATTCCTGAACCTACTCCCAGCAATAAGCCTTCTTCCCCACAGAGTTTTTACTCCCCAACAGAATGAGGATTCTCATTCTTGATTTCCCAGTGAAGTCGCCGAAGTTTTCATTGCTTCCCAACAGAATGAAGACTCTCATTCTTAGTTCCCCGCAGAAGTCATCAGTGCCTTCCTTATTCTCCAGCAGATCAAGGATTTCCTTTGTAACCCCCAGTAGAAGTCATCGAATTCTCTGGATTTCCCAAGCAAATTTCTCAAGCAGTTTAGCATTACTCTCGCAACAGAATTTTTGTCAATACTCCAATTTCAAGACATGAAGGATCCTCATATCCCCGCAGAAGTTTTCAAGGATTTATTTTCCCGGCAACATTCAAGGGTTTTTATTACCCCCAACTGTCAAGGATTTATTTCCCTCAGCAATACAGCTAATCAGCTTACATGCGCATACATTACATCCATATATCATAAACATTGATAAAACACATATAATGCATCATACATTTCATGCAACATAACTTTATGTTTCAGTTAATGTTTTACCCTTTTCAGGATAAGATTAACAAGCTACCGTTAACGGTATAAAATCGTGATACAGTACATATACACTCCAGACGCGGAAGTCATTCTGTTGCTCATTCAGACTCAGATTTTAGATACAGTTCAGATACGCTCCAGATACGGATGCCATCTTGATACTTATTCAGATTTCAACTATCAGATACAGATTAGATACGCTCCAGACACGGAAGCCATTCTATTTCTCATTCAGATTCAACTTTCAGATACAGTTCAGATACTCCAGACACGGAAGTCATTCTAATACTCATTCAAACCTCAACATTCAGATACAGTACGGATACGCTCCAGACATGGAAGACATTCTGTCACTCATTCAGATTCAGACTTCAGATAAAGTACGGATATGCTCCATACACGGTTTCCATTCTGTCACTTATTCTAATTTTCCCCAGCTCAGAGACGCTCCAAACACGGTTGCCATTCTGTCACTTATTAAGATTACAATACAGATACGCTCCAGACATGGAAGTCATTCTGTTATTCATTCAGATTCAAATACAGATACAACTCGGATACACTCCAGACATGGACGCCATTCCATTGCTCATTCAGATTCAGTCTCCAGATACAGCTCAGATACGTTCCAGACGCGGACACCATTCTGATACTTATTCTTCTGACTTACAACTTACAATTCAACAAACATTCTTGGATGGAATCTTTAAGACCATATCCAACAAGATTATATCACATCTCCAAATGGCATCTTTAAGCCCATTCCCTCAACTACACTTTGACGAGTGCAAATTTACGGGCACTCTAGTGTCCAATCATCTTTTACCTTCGAGTCATGAACGACAAAACTCGCCATTTTCACAATACACCAAGTTGCAAATCAGATCCTAGCATGCTTGTACCTTGTATTACAGGTCCTAACTCCTTCTACACTCCATAATTTAATGCTAACTCAGTGGTTAAAGCCTTTGTTTTCACCTTTGGAGCATTGTACATGAGATTAATCCATAAATGGCATAAAGGGCACAATGCCATTTTAATAAAGCAAGCTTTTTGCAACTTTACAATTCTTGAGCCATGGACCTGTTTCTTGATTGCAAGCAATGTCCACAGATATCCAGCGATGTTTACCAACTATTGGCAGCCTTAGAACTAGCAAGTACAACATTTTGGCACAAGTCATTTCACTTTTCTTCAAAAGCAAGAAAAGTTGCAAAAGTCAAGAGAACTTGTACATCTGATAAAGGGAGGGCTTGGCCTCATTTAGAACAACTTCAGAAACTTGTTACAAGCCTAAGCACGAAAGTAAAAGATCCCAAACACTCTCAAACTCAGAAAACACATTTTTCTGCCCAAACAGGGCAACTTCTGCAAAACTCTTGCCATTTCAATATTGGCTCGTGCGTTTCTCCATTTAACACTTGGAACATCTTCCATACACCACATCCAAACTATCCAAGCCCTTGTCCTGGTTCTGTAAGCCCTATTTCAGACATCACCATTTTCATTTTGGAAGGTTGCAGGTTGACTCGTGTAGGGAGTTTCAAGCATCCTCAGGGCAAGCTAAGAATTGGAATAGCTTGAGGGAACTTCAAGGAAGCTCACACGATCCTCAGGCCTCACTCAAAGTCCCAACATTGCCATATCCAAACTCAGCTGAACAAGGTATTTTTCAAAACTTTATCTCTCTATTTCGGCATCCTCTAGCTTTTATTTGTGAAGCAAAAATGTAGTCTCTAGCATGGTGAAGCTGTACATATGCATAGTTATCATTTATATTAACTGAGTAGTGAGAATTTGAAGCTTGAAGTTCATGAAAAAACTAGGTCAGAAATTATGGCCATTAAAATTCTCCCTGATCTTTGAGAGTTAGGTCATGAATTTTATATCATTAGAATCGTGAGTTTACAAGCTACATTTTTTATGTTATGAGTTTTTGATTTTATGCAAGCTATAGCAAGATACAGGTTTGAAGCAAAAACACGCGCGTATGGAAGAGGCTGAAGGACATGGATGAAGTCTTGGGCCTGGCGTGCCTTGGGCCTTCTGTTTTGGCTTTTTGCACCCCTTGCTTCATATTTTTTTTTATATTTTTGACTTTAATAATTTTTTTCTGAACATTAAAAATCACAAAAAAAATTTTCTTTATTTTTTGCATTGTATTTTATTATTTTTATTATTTTTTTTTTGGCATAAAAATAGTTTATAAGGTTTATAGAATTTATTTTCTTAAATAAATTTATAAATACAATTTAAAAATACTATATATTTTTATTTTATTATTTCACACATAAAATAATTATTTTCATGCATATTTTAATTTTTAATATTTGTTAATAATATTATTTATTATTTCTTGTACATAAATGATTAAAATAAATAATATAGAGCATATTTTTCTTTTAATCAAAAACTAGGGTTTCACCCTTCCAAAAATAACAATATTATTTTTCTTATTTTTAAGACTTTAATAAATCTATTTTCTCAATCATAAAACAAAATACAAAACATTTTTGCATAAATACATTTTATTGCATATTTAAATACTTGTTTATTTATTTAATTTGCAAATATTCAATTGGGTTGTAATAGTATTTTAGGGTTTTATTTTGTGCAAATATCCCCATTCAAAAACTTGTATCCCCCCTCCCATAATAATTGTTGTAATAGCTTAGATTTACTTTTACGCAATTTATCGCATTTATACCATGTTAGTAAATTAGGGTTTTGTATGATAAGACAAAAATCAAACAAATAGCATGACCTAATCCAGGACAATCAAAATTCATGTAAAATGACAACACATTGCACACAAGCACCCCTAGGGTTTCACCCATTTGGTTGCCTAACAAAATGGCCATGGTATGCATGCTAAGTATCTTGGCAAAACAAAACAAAACAAAAGATCATAGTCCCTCGATGACGCTATTAAAAAGTTGCCTAAACAAATGATCTTGGTCCCTCAAACAAACTAAGATACTTGGCACCATTGCTATCATGGTCATACGATGACCCACGCCCGTCCCGTTTAACATCCAAAGATAGGGTTGTTTACCAAATCAATGGTAAATCAACAATATCAAAGGAATAAAAATGTACAAGAAAGACTTTTGAGTAGGTAGATAAGCTTCTAGTTACTTAATCAATTTGCAAACAATCCTTGCTATTTTAAAAAACACACACACATTTCAAAACATTTCCAAACAACTTTCAAAATATTGAAACATTTTTCAAAAGACAAACATCTTTGTATACATTCTTACGAATGAGAATCATTACAAAGATTGCCTAAACGATGGCCTCTTTTCAAAATACTTTCAAAACAACACAAAGCACCATTTAAAACAATTGCAAAAGCAAAGCAAGTGATCTAAACAAGTAACTAAGAGCCCATGGAAAACCATGGATGAAAAGGGTGCTAGCACCTTCCCTTTTCATAATCTACCCCCCGAACTCAAGAAAACATCTCAAAGGTCTTTCCTGTGCTTTTTTACCTTTCCTTTTGGATAAAAAAAAAGTCGGTGGAGACTCTTGCTAACCGCAACATTTGCGAACACAAAAGCAAAACCTCAAGTCAGTTCTCCCATGCATCACAGTGGCCACTCTTGATATCCGCAACATTTGCCATAAAATGCAAAACCAAGTCAGTTCTCTCACCGTATTACAAAAGGATCTGGAGGAAAAGGTAGTGATCCTGACTGCTGAGGCTGCACCTACTGAAGATGAGCCGAAGGACACAAAGGATTTGAAGACCCGGGCCGAGCTGGTCACACGTTTCTAATTGGCGATGGATGACGCCCAGGCCACCTCCGAGGGGAGTTTCAAGAACGCGTTGAACCAGCTTCACATGATCAATCCTAGGGTCGAGCTCAACACCTCCGGCATGGGGGTTAATTATTATGTGGCTACTGGTAAGGTCTTGGTCCTGTACTACCTTGAAGAGCTTGCTGTCCTGCCCGCGGGGGAACCTTCTTAACTATCTCCTGTTGCCGAGGAAAGAACAGAAGAATGATATTTTGATGGATTTCTTAGTATGCTCCGACCTACGTGCCATTAATTTGTAATCTTGTTTCCGGGCATGTGCCCTTTTATGTAATTTTCAAATAGATGCGGTTCTTGCGACCATGATTTTACTTTGGATGAGGGGCCAGGGGCCTCTTTTTTTTTTTTGTGAAAAATCGTACAATGGAGACCTTAACAGTAATTTGTTTCAAATTCAAATATTTGTGTTTGCATGTTAGTTGTTATGGTTTTTGTTGCACCCCAAAATTTTCCCTCTCATATTTCCCAAGACATTGCAAGAAAAATCTCCAAGTGGTTCAAGATTGCTCAAGAGTTGGACAGTCTAGCTACCTCCTAAGGCAGTCAACCTCAAATTAGGGTTTTGTGTTGCATCAAGGTACTTGCATCCAAATGAAATCAAGTGTTCCTCAATGTTCTAATATGTTCTCAAGTTCATCCATGTCAAATTTCAAGCCTTGCAGAGGAGGTTTGGTCAGTCAATTGCTCAAGAGGTCCAAAAATCGATTGTGTTAAGGCAAAAGTCAATTGTGAACTATAAACAGTCAAACCTCAAGATTTTTTGTCAAAATTCTCATTTTGAAGGATATTTCATCATTTTATCAAGGGTTGATCATGATTAATCAAGGATTGCTCAAAACTCATCAAGACTCAAAAGTTGCTAAATTAGGGTTTTATAGGAAAAGTCAACTCAACTTTGACCAAGCATAACTTTCTCATAATTTATGAGAAATGACCCATCCAAAGCTCATTTTTAAGAAGAGGCAATTTCCCACAATCCATCTTCATACCCCAAGATCAATAAATGCACCCACAAAAAGTTACAAATTTGGACATTATAGGTCATTTTTGAAAGTCAACAAAAACACCTTTTTTTTCCAAAGCTTATAACTTGCGCATGGAATATTAAAATGAGATGAGACTAAAATGTTTGGTTAGATAACATCTCAAGCTTTCTAAAAAGTCTAAGAACACTTCCAAATGTTCAAAATTGAAGAAGTTATGCATTGTTGAAGTTGGGCATTTTTGCAAAATTGCCAAAAGTCAACTATCCCCAAAACTTCAAATTTTGTCAAATGGGCCCATTCATTTCCACTTGATTTGATCTTGTCACACTACACACGTGTCCTAGCTTCAGCCTTGTGTCCATTTATTAACTTTTCTATTTTATTTGATTTTTTATTGAATTAATTCATTTTAAATCAATTTAAATCAAATAAAATCCAAATATTGATTACTTAGGATCTTTTTGGTTGTTATAGGTCTTAATTAACATCATGATCAGCATAAAATTCGTATCTCACCATATCATGAACAAAAAGATGGATTTTTGGCAAAATTGGAAGGTTTTCAATGGAGGATCAAATCAAATCTCCAAGCCATAATGCACAAGGATTCAGTCCAAAATTGTTGACCTAATGCACTCCTTATGACATATACAATGCAAAGGCACGAGTTTTAGAGGTTAGAGGCTGCAGAATCACAAAAACAAAACTTGAGAAAACTTGGAAAAAGTGTGAATCTGAAATCGTGCTTAGAGGCAGTTTCAACACAAAATCTAAACACCACTCCATTGCTGGGCAATCACCGAGTCAATAGCAATCAAAAGCAATCTCTCAGACCCTCTCAATCGCGCTGTAAGTCTCTCAAAACCTCGCCCTGTATTTGAAATCGAAACTCCATGTTCTTGCATATTTTTGACAAAATCTTTGCATATTCATGATCCTTGTTCAATTTGCAAGCTTTCTGCATTAGTCAATTGTATTTATATGGCCTATAACCCCTAGCCGAATCTAGGGTTCTTGGTTTGTATTTTTGGGCTTTTTGTATGCAGGTAAAATTGGGGCCATTAATGGACATATACGTGCTCAGGAGGCCTAGACGATCATGACTATGGTCTTGGAATTGATTTTCATGGCCTAGAACTAGTTTTAGGATGGACCTATGGATTTAGCTGCAGATATAAATCTGCAGGTAAATAATCAGGGTCAAACGGAGAAGACGAAGACGTGGCCCTTTCCCATTCGTTGATTCAAATTTCGCGCTTTATTTTTTTATATTTTCTGATCCATTAACTTGTTTGCCATATTATATTTATTGTTCATTCCACTAACAAAAGAAGCGTGATGGTTGAGTGGCAAGGGCGTTAGTTCAAAATCCAACAGGACCTGGGTTCGAATCCCAGGTCCCCCAAAAGCTTTGTATTATTTTTCAACAGGTATTCCAATGCAAGCTCCAGCGTGTGGTTCACCATGCATCATCACCCAATTATCTGCCAGATGGCCCCAGGCCAGATCTGTTGGTCCAGAATGAAAGTCTACCATGGGCCAAAGTCAACGTGCACACGTGGAATCAGGAGAAGTCAAAGCAGGCTTGCACAAATGGGCCATCAAATTGCAATTCTCACCTCCTTTTGGGCCCAGAACCCCCTGAGTTTTGTTTTCTATTTCATTATTTTCTTATTTTTATTTATTGTTATTTGTTTTTTTTATTTAATCACTAACCAATTAAAACTTTTTCTCATTAAAAATCAAAAACAAAAAAAAAATATTTTATTTATTAAAATTAAATTCAGCACTTTATTTTTGTAAATAAATATAAATTAATTTAGTTTAATTAGGAAATAACTTTAACATATATTTTGCAAATATTAAAATTAATTTAGACAATTAAGTTTTATTAACTTTAATCAATTTATTTTTATTTCTTTAAATATCAAAAACTCCAAAAATATTTTTATTAATTAATTAGTTTATTAGTTTAATAATTAACTTAGATTTAATTTCTCCTTTAATTCAAAAAAAAAAAAGCTTTCTTTCAAAAAAAGGGTCAAAACCCTAAAAAATACGCCCGATTTAATTTCCCGCACGCGATCCATATTTATTCAATATTGTATCTGTTTCCCAGAATGTAATAGTTTAATAGGACCTTTAAATATTTTATCGCTTTATTTACTTTCTACATTTTATTTTTCAAGGGTTGTTTTTGGCGATGTAAATACCCGACGCCTTGTAATAGTTAGTTTAATTTCTGCAATTTAATTTCCGCAACTTATAAACTGTTAGATGTTTGATAATAGGAAATACATGACAAGGTCGAATGTTTAACTTAAAATCAACATAGATAACCATTGACATGTACAAATACAAAAATAACTGAAAACAACACACTCGCACATGCGCACTCTTAGGGTACACCTCACTTGGTTGCCTTCGAACGTGGTCATTGAGTATAGGAAGTTTTAGAGGTCACCCTCTTGTCCAAAGATCATAGTTGCCTCGAAACGGTTGCCTCGGAAAAATGATCTAAGACATTAGGGTTACCGCTAAGGCGTCCTAACATTGCTTTAGTGACCGCACGTCCCTTAATCGAATTGACCCTTAAAACTCCAACGACGGTGCTACCTACTCACCCATCGTGGGATAGCATTGTCTAAAGGACATTAGCATATATTGATTCTATTTTCAAGTAGGTAGATGGTTCTTAAGTACTTGCTCTCTCAAAACAAAACAAAACTTTTCGCACTTACACCTTTCAAACAAAAACTCTTTTCAAACCCACAAACACAAAGAAAAGAAATTTTGAAAACACTTTGAGCAAGTACCTAAGAGCCCATGGATAACCACAGATAGAAAGGGTGCTAACACCTTCCCTTTCTATAATCTACCCCTCGAACCCGAGAAATATCTCGAAAAAGGAAATTTTATGTGCTTTTTTCCTTTCCTTGTTGGATAAAATAAAAGACGGTGGCGACTCTTACTTACCGCGACATTTTGCGAAAATAAACGCAAAACGCGAACCAGCATTCCAAAAACAGTCAGTTCTCTCCCACCGTATCACAATTGTCTACTCAAGACATATTTTATTTTGCTATGGGTTTGTAATGGGGACCTGCTCGTTTAATTTGTGTGTTCGCTGGTGTGGGGAAACCGGATAAACGGCCAGGGCGAATGTCGGGCGTGGGCCAGAACTCAGGTTTTGTTTCGAGGACTTGAGCTCAGCAGCGTGAATCTCCCGTCGTGAGCGTGGTGTTTGCCGTTGTGGTAAAAGGACGATAAAGCTCGATTGAGTTATCCATGTCGGGCTGAGGACACGCTCGTTTAAGAAGCAGAGTCTTGCCCCTTTAATATAATTTGGGTGCTATGCTTGTACCTAGGCATGCATGCATGGTCGGACCTGGATGAGTTTGTCTTGTCGATGAGACTACCTGACTGCTCAATGTTTTAACTGGAATATTATTTTAGATTTACAGTGTTCAATGATCGAGCGAGTTGTTCCCCTTGTAGATTTTCTAAACAATATGCCCCGATCTCTATTTTTGCATAGATGCGATAAAGGGCCTTCCTAGTTCGTTGCGAGATTGCCTTCACGAGATTCTTTATGATTTCTCTTTAAGACAAGGCTACCAACCTCGAAATCTCGTCGTATGACTTTGGTGTCGTAGCTCATGGCTATTTTTTGTTTGAGAGATACCTCTCGTAGGGCTGCTCCTGTTTTAATTCTTCGACCAGATCTAATTCCTCTTGAAGGGCGACGTTGTTCGTCTTCTCGTCTGGGGGAGCTTCGGTTTGCATGGAGGGTTCTTCGATCTCTAAGGGAATGACAACTTATATTCCATAAGCTAGTCGGGAAGGGGTCCCCTCGGTCGATGATTGCGCTGTTGTTCGGAATCCTCATAGTACATTGTGTAACTCCTTGACCCATCTTTTCTTGGTCCCGTCTAATCTTTGTTTAAGGCCCCTGAGTACCATCATGTTTGTGGATTCGGCCTGGCCGTTTGTTTTTGGATGCTTGACAGAAGCGAAGTGATGGGTGGTGCCCAACTTGGCGACGAATTCCTGAAAGGTGTGATCTGTGAATTGGGTCTCGTTGTCGGTGACTATTGCTTATGGGATACCGAGCCAAGCAAGGATGTTTCTTTTGTATAAGCGAAGGAAGTTTTGGGCGATAGTTTTGACCAATGCTTCGACCTCTATTCATTTTGTGAAGTAGTCGACGACTACTATCAAATATTTGTTTTGATTGATCCCCACCACGAACGGACCGAGGAGGTCCAATTCACACTAGGCGAAGGGCAAGGGAGAAGAGAGGGACCTGAGCTCATTTTGGGGAGCTAAATGCATGTCTCTGTGTAGTTGGAATTTGTCCCATTTTTCATGTGTTCTTTTGCGTCATGCTGCATGGTGGGCCAGTAATATCCTGCTCGTAGGGCTTTCTTGACGAGGGATCTCTCGCCCAGATGCTGGCCACTTATCCCCTCGTGGATTTCGAGTAAGATACGATCGGTGGCGCTTCGGTAGAGACATTTGAGGATGGGAATGGAAGACCCTCTCCTGTATAGTGTTCCCTCGACCAAGACATACGAGCAAGCTCTTCGTCTGACAATGACCGCTTCTTTCGAATTGGAAGGAAACTTTCCTTTTGTGAGGTAGTCGTGTACGGGGGTCATCCAGCAGTCGTTGTCCCCTATGGCGAATACTTCCAAAGTTAAGGTGAGTTTTTGGGTGCTTGGTCGAGGAAGGATTTCCTGTATCACCGACTTGTTTCCCCCTTTCCTCTTTGTGCTTGCCAGCTTGGATAAGATGTATGCACGAGCGTTATGTTTGCGGGGAACATGCTGTATGTCCATGAATTTGAATTTATTTTTCCTTTCCTAGACCAGGGCTCAATATTCAGCGAGGTGGTCGTTTTTCACCTGATATTCCCCCCGGACTTGGGACACAACTAACTGAGAGTTGGTGAAGATCTTTACTTCCTTGGCTCCTAGGTCTTCGGCTAGGCATAAGCCTGCCAGGAATGCCTTGCATTCGGCCTGGTTGTTCGAGGTTGGGAAGATAACGCGAGAGAGACCTCGATTAAGGTTCCTTCTTCATTTTCTAATATAATTCATGCACCGCTCGCCATCGAACTGGAGGCATCATCGACGAAGATTATCCATCGGCGTGCTCCACCCAGAGGTGCGGGCGAGGCCATTTTAGCCACAAAGTTAGCTAGGGCTTGAGCTTTAACGTCTTTCCTACCCTCGTACTGGATGTCAAATTCGGAGAGTTCTAAGGACCATTTTAACATTGTGCTTTCCATGTCAGGTCTTCCGAGCAATTGTTTTATTGGTTGATCCGTTTGGACGACTGTGATCGGTGGATCTGGAACTGACTGTTTAACGCTGGTTCGCGAAATGTCGCGGAAGCAAGAGTCGCCACCGTCTTTTATTTTCTCCAATTGGAAAGGACAAAAGCACAGAAAAATTCCTTAAAGAGATTGCTCTCGGTTCGGGAGGTAGGTTATAGAAAGGGAAGGTGTTAGCACCCTTTCTATCCATGGTTATCCATGGGCTCTTGGATACTTGCTCATTGTGTTTTCAAAAATGTTTGCTTGCTTTTCAATGTGGGTTTAAAAAAGTTTCTTTGAAAAATTTCAGATCGACTCGTACGTCAGAGTGTTTGAAAAATTTGCTTTGAAAGCTTTTGAAGAGTGTTGGTGTGAAAAGATTTCAGTTTGTTTTGAAGAGAGCAAGTATCTATGAGAACCTACCTACCCTAAGGAATTCGTCTATGTAAATGTCTTTTAAAGTAGTGCCACCCCACCATTGAGAGGTAGGTAGCACCACCGTTGGAGGTGTTCGGGTCAATTCGAGTTTGTAGGGACATGGTGATCACCAGAGCAATGGGAAGACACCTTAGAAGCTACCCTCATGCCAGGTTCCCGGATCATGAGGACTTACTAAGACGTCCTCTACTCGACGATCACCTTTCGAAAGGCAACAGTGAGGCGTACCCTAGGGGTGGTGTGTGCGATTCGTGTGTCGTTTTCAGATATTTGTCTTGTCATGTTTATTTGTGTTCTACGCTTGATTTTAATTAAGACATTTATTCTTGCATGCTTATTTAACAGTTAAAAGTATTTGCGGGAAAATAAATCTAAGGCTATTACAAAGGCGCGGGTCCACATCGCCAAAATTAAACCGGACCCGATTTGACGGAAAATAAATAAAGCGATAAAATAAAAGTGCGAGCAATTGTTTACACGGCTTTGGGAGAGATACATAATTATTTGAGCGAAATAAATAAATACGCGAAATAAAGGAATTACAAACGAAACTAGGGCGTTGGACCCTTTTGCAAAAATAATTAAATTAATGAGAATTAAAATTAAAATTTAAAAGAAGAAAAATGTTTTTTAGTATTTGTGGTTTTTTATGTTTAATAGGAAAAAAGAGAATTAATTACAATTAAAACAAAGTGTCGAACCCTAATTCTAATATTTTTTAGTTATCATGAAAATGTTATATTAACCTAAATTAAACCCTAAATTAATTTATGTGCATTTAATTATAAAAATAAATAAATAAATAATATTGTGATAAAAAAGGAAAATTTAAAAGGGAATAAAATTCATCAAACCTAAATTCTATATTTTTGTGTTTTTATGATGAAAAGAATTAACAATAAGCCTTAATTTAAATTAACTAATTTTACATGCAAGTTTTTTATGAAAAATAATTAAAATAAATATATATTATATTTTTGTCTTTTCTGAATTTTTGTGAATTTTTGTATTTTTGTGAAAACAAATTAATTATGTTAAAACAAATAAAATAAATGAAATAGCAAAAATAAAATATAAGAAGAAACATAGAAAAAATGCAAACCAGGGGGGGGTAGCCCCAAATTGGAGGTACAGGCCTTAGAATTCTGGCCCAATTAACTTTGAATTCGTTGACTTTTCCAGATTTTGTATGGCATGTTGACTGCGTTTATGGTGTTCTTTGAATTTGAGCCCTTGATCTGCTCTCACTGGACGCGTGTATGGTGGGATGATGATGGAATATGGTGGTCCTCAATAGGCGCGTTGCATAAGAATTGTTAATGAAAAATAACATGGGAATTGTATAGACCTGGGGTTCGAACCCAGGTCTTGCCCCTCACCAGCCAACACCTGGACCACTACGCCATGTTAACATCTTTAATATATAAATAACGAATAAATAATATAAAGAAAGAAACACGTTAATGGATTGGAACGCGCGAAATTTCAAACTAGCGAATCACTGGCTGACAACACATCGTCTTCCTCGTTCTATTTTATTTTTCTGAAAACAAGAACTTTCAGCCACGGTTTTGGATGCGTGGTTTTAGGCAACCTACAAGAAAATAACGATTAGATGCTGGGTGTATATAAATTAATCGCGAAGGTCAAACTCTCTTCGTCTTGATGAGCTGATTGCAATGGTGGTACTGGGATGGTCTAATTTTGCTTGTATTAAGAATCCCTAATTTTGAAACCTGCAAACCCTAAATCTCATTCATGGCATGATCTCGTATAGCACAGAAAAACGCAATTAAAGGTACCAGTTAGCTTCAAAACATTATGATAAACATGAATCAATGGACAAAATGCTGTAAAAACGTTTAAATCATGATGCACGATTTTGGAAATTTTACTATACAGTTCGAGTTCAAACTACCAGTTCTTGAAGTTTTGATTGTTGTTCTTGATTGGAACACGTTCAGGGATTGCCAAGGAAGCTTTTGGAATAGGTTTGGTGCCTTAAATCGCCCTAGAACACTGATTTCAGAATTGAGTTTTATGGCAAATTTTTCAAGTTTGTATCTTGCTCTTTTGCGCAGCTTGGAGTGTAATAGCATTAGGTTTTTGATTCCTGATCATATGGTGAGCATTTTAGGTTAACAAAATTAGCACAAATCTCTTGCAATTATGGATTAAGGATTTGATTTGTTAAGGATCCTTTTTGAATCTTTTTCATGTACAATTTTGTTCAATCATGCCAAATCAAACCAAATCTTGCCTAATTAGCATGTGCACGAGATCTTGAGTATAGAATGTGCATAAAAAGATTTTTTTAGGTCAAGTTTATATTTTCTACATATTTAAATAATTTAAATGAATTAATATTAATATAAATTCAAATAAATAATTAAAAAATGAGAAAATACTTCCCCTTGGGATTAATGGTCGTGCATAGGCTTGGCATGAAGAAACTTGGAAGAAAAATGGGCCCATTAGCATTTTTGGATCATTGGCATCAATGTTGACTTTTCAAAATTCCCAAAAATTTCCCAACTTCCACAAGGCATAACTTGCTCAATTTTTAAGCTTTTCACATGTTCTTGGACATTTTGGAAAGGTCTTTGAGTCCTCTAACCAATGCCTTTGGTACCATGTCATTTTGATTTACCAATCTCAAGTTATGGCCTTTGACTTAAAGTCCCTTTTTGTTGACTTTTGAAAATGACCTATAATGTTGAAATTGATAACTTTTTGTGAGAGCATTTCTTGGACTTGAAGTATGAAGATGAGTTGTAGGAAATATCTTTCTCTTCAAAATGAGCTTTGGATGGAATTTTTCTGATAATCCATGTGAAAGTTATGCCCTGGTCAATTTCAGTTGACTTTTTCAGCTGTCCAAATATAGTAACTTTTGCATCTTTGATGATTTCTGAGCCAAATTTTGAGAATCATGATCAAGCATTGATCAAATGATGTTTGTGGCTTCAAAATGATATGTTGACCAAAAATTTGAACTTTTGACTGTCAAATGACCATTTTGTCCCTACAGTTGGCTGTAGTGCAATTTAGGGTTTTGACTGTGCAATTTTGAGCTGAATGCCTTGAAACTTGCTATGAGGATACTTGACCATATTTGTGAGCATGTGGGACTTGATTGGGCCTTTGAAACCTTCAATTTCTTGATCAGGACACAAACCCTAGTTTTGACTGCATAGGAGACAGTTGCCCTGAGCAACCCTTGGAGAATTTTGCAGCTTGACTTGGCAATTTCTTGGAGAATATGGGAGGGCAAATTTTGGGGTACAACAGTTGCCCCTGTTCAATCTTCTTAGACCTGAGGATGCAGATTGGCTGGCGTGCCTTTCGTAATCCGAGGGTAGAAGATGATTGGACACTAGAGTGCCCAGAAATTTGCGCTCACATAGTAACAGTGATGGGGGAATGGGCTTATAGATGCCATTTAGAGGTTGCCGGATAGGGTGATGGGCTTATAGATGCCATCGGGATGTTGATCGCGTAAGAGATTCCTTAGCGAGAACCTGCATACCTGCAAAACAGAAAATGAGTACCTGACACGTTGCAGGAGTTGATTTTAGGTGCTGGGTATAGATGTATCCTGAGTGGTCACAGGAACTGAGTCTGGAGCTTCAAACAGCGATGAAAGAACCAGGGATGGTTTAGCATGAATGGTAAGAGAACCTTGGGCGACTTTAGCTTCAACAACGCTCGTTGAGAAAAATCTTGGCGGGAATTACCATCTTCGCAGTATTGGGCAGAGAACCATAGGAAATTATAATCTAAAAGGAATGATCACCTCACTCAACGTCGGAGAGGGAAATATCTGAAAAGGACTTGTCACCTCACACACCGTCGGAGAGGGAACCATAGGAGACTATCACCTCACACTCATCGTCGGAGAGGGAAACATCTGAAAAAGGAATTACTACCTCACACACCATCGGAGAGGGAACCATAAGAGACTATCACCTCACACTCATCGTCGGAGAGGGAAACATCTAAAAAAAGGAATTACCACCTCACACTCATCGTCGGAGAGGGGACCATAAGAGAATATCACCTCACACTCATCGTCGGAGAGGGAAACATCTGAAAAAGGACTCTGGAAGCAGCATCAGAACGTCACTATATCTGGATCATATCCGAAACTATATCGAGAAGGAACTCCGGAAGCAGTATCAGAACGTCGCCATATCTGGATCATATCCGAAACTATATCGAGAAGGAATTCTGGAAGCAGTATCAGAACGTCACCATATCTGGATCATATCCGAAACTATATCGAGAGGGAATTCTGGAAGCAGTATCAGAACGTCACCATATCTGGATCATATCCGAAACTATATCGAGAAGGAATTCTGGAAGCAGTATCAGAACGTCACCATATCTGGATCATATCCGAAACTATATCGAGAAGGAATTCTGGAAGCAGTATCAGAACGTCACCATATCTGGATCATATCCGAAACTATATCGAGAAGGAATTCTGGAAGCAGTATCAGAACGTCACCATATCTGGATCATATCCGAAACTATATCGAGAAGGAATTCTGGAAGCAGTATCAGAACGTCACCATATCTGGATCATATCCGAAACTATATCGAGAAGGAATTCTGGAAGCAGTATCATAATGTCACCATATCTGGATCATATCCGAAACTATATCGAGAAGGAATTCTGGAAGCAGTATCAGAACGTCACCATATCTGGATCATATCCGAAACTATATCGAGAAGGAATTCTGGAAGCAGTATCAGAACGTCACCATATCTGGATCATATCCGAAACTATATCGAGAAGGAATTCTGGAAGCAGTATCAGAACGTCACCATATCTGGATCATATCCGAAACTATATCGAGAAGGAATTCTGGAAGCAGTATCAGAACGTCACCATATCTGGATCATATCCGAAACTATATCGAGAAGGAATTCTGGAAGCAGTATCAGAACGTCACCATATCTGGATCATATCCGAAACTATATCGAGAAGGAATTCTGGAAGCAGTATCAGAACGTCACCATATCTGGATCATATCCGAAACTATATCGAGAAGGAATTCTGGAAGCAGTATCAGAACGTCACCATATCTGGATCATATCCGAAACTATATCGAGAAGGAATTCTGGAAGCATTATCAAAACGTCACCATATCTGGATCATATCCGAAACTATATCGAGAAGGAATTCTGGAAGCAGTATCAGAACGTCACCATATCTGGATCATATCCGAGACTATATCTAGAATGAATTGCGATAGTTGATAGTAGTCATTTTTGATCTTTTTCCTGAAAAGGCAAAACATAATTGTATGCAAAATCATGATGCATGAACTGTATGTCTTTAAAATTAATGAGATTCGTGCCATATGATGCATATGCATGCTATAATGTACGAATGTATGATGTTTATGAACATATGTTTTCGTCTCAGGAAGATAAATCCTTGACGGGTGCCGGGAAGTCACTCCTGGGCTGATGTTGAAGAATAGCTTTGCTTCCGCTGGGGAGGATAGTTGCAAGTATACCGGTAGGAGAAGATAACTCCGTTGCGGAATAAACTTGGCAAATGGAATAATTCTGCGGGGAGAAAAGATACCCTAACGACCATGCTGGGAAGCAATACTCTGTGGGGAGATGCTTTTGCTGAATTGTTGAGAATGACTTGCTGAGGATACCCTTGTCGTGCTGGAAGTGTTGATAGACTTCGCTGGGGATAAGAGGATTCTGTCGACGACGATCTTTCCGTGGCTTTTGGCTGAGGATAACCCAGTTATATCCTGTTAAGGAAATAACTCTTTAAATCAAGTCGGACGACGCGTTCGTGCTCTGCGAGGGGGTAAGCTTCCAGAATTTACTGGGGATAAGCTTACTGCTTGGGGATGTGAATTCCAGCTTTTCTGGGGAGACTAGATTGGACTCTCCTGGGGAAGCATTGAACTGTATTGGTTAGGTCTTTCAATGGAACCTACCTTGATACCCTGGAGGATAGAACAATCAGACTGCTTAGATCACTCTTTATTGCCCCTGTTTCTTGTGGGGTGCTGATAGTTGTTGGCGGACAAACCTTCTTCTGGTAGACAGGTAGCAGGACAACGGGACATAATCGTACGCTTTAATCCCTAATTTTTGCCTGGACCGCCCTTTCGGGTTTTCAGTCCACCGGGATACCCATTTTTGCTCAAGCCGCCTTTTCAGGTTTTCGACTTGCCGGGTGTATAGATTTTTCATTTCATCCCTTCATTTTGCCCGAACCCTTTTGGTTCGCCGGGAAGCCCTTATTTTTGCCTAGGTATGTCAACCTAGCGGGTCTTTGATTTTGCGTAGTATTTTCCGACTATGTCCATGTTCTTAGAATGCAGGTAGGTGCCCCTGGCTGCTTGTATTGCCATATTACCAGAAGATGTCTGATCGGGCAAGATTCGTTGCTGGAGTTCCCCAAGTGACTCAGGCAGAGATTTGCCCCAGGCTTTTTGGTCTTTTGAGAGATTCTCCGAATCTTGACTGGATTGCCCCAGATGATGGACCATGATCATGTCTGCCCCTTGGTTGGAAGTGCTTTGTTCACTAGGTATTTCTCGTGCGAATTTCCCTGCTGTTCAAACAAAAAGTCATATGCAAACAAAGTTATGTTAAAAATGCAAGGCCTATATCTGTCTTGAAGACTTTTGAAAATGCATTCTTTTTCATAAAACAAGCGAATGTTTGTAAAACATGATGTCAATTCCGTATTTACCGTAGGCCTTAAGGAGTCAGGATACCTTTCGTAACAGTATGCTTTCGAACTAACCCGTGCTTCAGCTAGGACTTTTAAGGGTTATAACGTGGCCTGGTTCACGGTTTAAGAAACAAAGGATAAAGGCTCAAATTATTTGTACCCACCCGCTCTTCGTGATGTTCTCCAAACCTAAACTCAGTTGATCATACGTTAGACCTTGTTTGAGTCTTTGCTTTGATGTTCCAATAATGGTTCAGATGTTGATGACTTATTTTGAATAGGCAGTCCTTCTTTGTTTTTGTTGAGGGTTTGTGAGACCTCTTGCTTTTTGATTTTTGTTATCCCTGTTTTTTTTGCCTGAACTGTTTCCTTTTTTGGAATTACAGTCAGCGGGATGCCCCCGTTTCATAAGTCCCCTTTGTAGGTTTAGACTTTTTGGGCTTTTCATTTATGAATTTTGATGATGACTGCCTGTCTTTTTGATTGTTCCGAACCATCATTGTCTTTGTCCGTTTTGTAAAGATCTCTTCGGTGCCATTCGTTATGCACTTGGATCAACTGGGAGACTACCCTGCCCCAGGTTATGATTAAGGGTTTTGATTTTCAAAAATAAAACTCCTACTTCTCTGGCTCAGAGGGGTTGACGAGGGATTATCTTCCTTATAACTCCAGTGTTTAGGGATTGAAACAATGCCTGTACCTCATCAGCGGGGTCTGTTCAAGAGCATACTGTAGATCATGGTATCGTTTTCGTCATCCTCCCTCACGAGGCTCAGAATTATTAACCAGGAGTTGATCATCAGAAAAATATGAAAAGAATTTTGAATATAATGAAAACAATTGTATTAATTTCCAAAACAGACATATGCGATGCATTAATAGAATAAAAGAGTTTGCTATGACATTAATCGTTTATATAAGCAAAGAAAAACACAGCTCAGAAATTCAAATAAACAAAAGGTCTTCAACGATTGGGTAACGGAGTAGTGATGATGTTCGGAGTCTCAGGCACTTCAAACTGAGTCTCCCCGGCGTCGATCATGTCTTGAATTTTGTTCTTGAGAGGCCAGCAGTTGTCCGTAGTATGCCCCGGGCTATCGGAATGATATGCGCACCTATCGTTGGGATGATAGTTAGGAGCCGAAGTGTTCGGATTCCGAAGAGGAGCCCTTAAGGTGATCAGCCCTGCCTTCAACAATTGTTGCAGTGCTTGATCCATCGACATGTTGAGTTTGGTATACTGCCGTTTCTCCTTGCGCTGCTGCCCCTGTCCTTGTTGAGCAGGTCCGGGATTGGAAATCTGGATTGCCCCTGCCTCATGACGGCTCTTTTTACCGTGCACAGCATTGGATTCTTTCTTTCCATGATGAGGCTTTTTGTCCGAAGGTGCAGCCTCTTGAATTTTCCCAGACCGGATGCCAGCTTCTATTCGCTCTCCAGTCAAGATAAGATCTGTGAATCCAGCAGACGAGTTCCCAATCAGGTGGTTATAAAATGGACCAGACAAGGTCCCCAAGAACATGTCCACAAGTTCCCGATCAGTCAGAGGTGGTTGTACCCTTCCAGCAAGATCCCTCCATTTCTGCGCGTACTCTTTAAAACCTTCACTTGATCCCAACGACATACCCTGGAGTTGGGTACGCGTAGGGGCAAGGTCGGCATTATATTGATACTACTTGTAGAAAGCAGTAGCCAACTCCTCCCAGTTACGAACCTTGGTCCCATCCAGCTGATAGAACCATTCGAGATGAGTCCCTGAAAGACTCTCCTGGAAGAAGTGGATCCATAAATTCTTGTCCGCAGAGTACGGCTGAATTTTCCGCACATAGGACCTTAGATGCAGCTTGGGACAAGACGCCCCGTCATATTTAGTGAATGATGGTGCCTTGAACTTTCGAGGGATGATCACACCAGTAGACAAACCCAGATCTCCAAAATCCAGCCCAGGGACCTGTTTGATCTCCATAGCATTCAGCCTATCCTCCAACTGTTTGTACTTGTCCTCAGCAGGAGGGTACTGTTCGTCGTCGAAATCTGTTTCATTGTCAGAGACCTCTGGACTGGGCACCCTTTCCTCTTGATGACTGCTTTTTCCCACAGATGGGGTTGTCCTCTCAGTTTCAATTTGCGGTGTATTCCCAGATCTGCGTCTAGGGCTGAACAAAACAGTCCTCTTCTTCTTTTTGTCCTTCTTCAAGAGCAGAGCCTTCAGATCTTGTTGCCCCTGAGTCAAATTCATGATCAGCTCTTGGAACTGGGCGTTCTGAGCCTGGAGGTCCTTGATAGTCTGCTCGGCTGATGATTCAGGATTCATGATGATCGGCTGAAATAAACAGCGAAGGAGGGTAAGCAACCTGTCAAAGGGATACCTGCAATGCAATGTGATGTATGACATGCATGTAATGTTTTCAAGGACCTCGCGGGGTAAACAGAGAAACTTTGTTAGCATTTGGAACCGGTAGCTTGATTGTAAGAACTTCATTTTTGTTGAGAGTCCTTCGTCAAGGGTCAAAGGCTCACCATATCCAGTGGGTCATAGCCCCTGACAACCTTAGCTAGAGGAAAATAAATCCTCTTTGCCCCTTGCTAGATGTTTGATTTATCATGACCTGCATCACAAGCCCTTGAGATCCTTGAAATGGGTTAGGATGTATGCAATGGTATGCAATGGTATGATGTCATGCTATGCATGGGGTAATGTGAGTAACCCTGTTATGAGTCCCACTTAAGGACTATAAACAACCCTGCAAGAAATTTAGTACCCTGTTATGAGTCCCAATTAAGGACTATAAACAAGACCTGCAAGAAACTTAGTACCCTGTTATGAGTCCCAATTAAGGACTATAAACAAGACCTGCAAGTAGTTCATGTGTCAGCTAACAAGCATGCAAGTAGGCAAATACAAAGGCACACAAGTCACACAAAAGACCCTTAGAGTTTAGGCCAGCATGAGGTTTGAGGTACTACCCTCTTGAAGCTGGTGGGTTCATCCTGTCCTAATCAAAGTAACCGGGTTCTAAGGTTCCCAATATCACGGGATTGCTTTCATTGTTCATCGTTTCGATTTAGCCACTGAACTGGCGACCGAAATATTCCAGGAAAGCAACCCTCAATTGAGTGTAGTATCGAGTATCAACCAACCTCGGACTGCACCAAAGTCAGTTATCTCACTACCCTAAAGAGGCCAAGATAGTTCAATTAAGGTTCCTAAGGTCTGTTGATGCTTCACGACACCACGCGGAGGCCCCGTACTCTCCTTGACTGAACTCAAGGGTTACCGGTACACACCAAAGTGCCACATCAACGTAGCAGACTGTTTCAACCATGTCGGTATACCCCGCACAGTTCCCTCACAGTCTTGTTGCTACTTTCTAAGAAAGGTATCCCCCAGACCCGGGTTAGGATCTATAGAACTCCCAAGCAACCCACAATAATAAAGCAAGCAAGGAAAGCAATTGAAAACACAGTGATCTTAGTCCTAAGGTACACCTCACTTTAAGTTAAGTCCCCAGCAGAGTCGCCAGTTCTGTGATCGGTGGATCTGGAACTGACTGTTTAACGCTGGTTCGCGAAATGTCGCGGAAGCAAGAGTCGCCACCGTCTTTTATTTTCTCCAATTGGAAAGGACAATAGCACAGAAAAATTCCTTAAAGAGATTGCTCTCGGTTCGGGAGGTAGGTTATAGAAAGGGAAGGTGTTAGCACCCTTTCTATCCATGGTTATCCATGGGCTCTTGGATACTTACTCATTGTGTTTTCAAAAATGTTTGCTTGCTTTTCAATGTGGGTTTAAAAAAGTTTCTTTGAAAAATTTCAGATCGACTCGTACGTCAGAGTGTTTGAAAAATTTGCTTTGAAAGCTTTTGAAGAGTGTTGGTGTGAAAAGATTTCAGTTTGTTTTGAAGAGAGCAAGTATCTACGAGAACCTACCTACCCTAAGGAATTCGTCTATGTAAATGTCTTTTAAAGTAGTGCCATCCCACCATTGAGAGGTAGGTAGCACCACCGTTGGAGGTGTTCGGGTCAATTCGAGTTTGTAGGGACATGGTGATCACCAGAGCAATGTGAAGACACCTTAGAAGCTACCCTCATGCCAGGTTCCCGGATCATGAGGACTTACTAAGACGTCCTCTACTCGACGATCACCTTTCGAAAGGCAACAGTGAGGCGTACCCTAGGGGTGGTGTGTGCGATTCGTGTGTCGTTTTCAGATATTTGTCTTGTCATGTTTATTTGTGTTCTACGCTTGATTTTAATTAAGACATTTATTCTTGCATGCTTATTTAACAGTTAAAAGTATTTGCGGGAAAATAAATCTAAGGCTATTACAAAGGCGCGGGTCCACATCGCCAAAATTAAACCGGACCCGATTTGACGGAAAATAAATAAAGCGATAAAATAAAAGTGCGAGCAATTGTTTACACGGCTTTGGGAGAGATACATAATTATTTGAGCGAAATAAATAAATACGCGAAATAAAGGAATTACAAACGAAACTAGGGCGTTGGACCCTTTTGCAAAAATAATTAAATTAATGAGAATTAAAATTAAAATTTAAAAGAAGAAAAATGTTTTTTAGTATTTGTGGTTTTTTATGTTTAATAGGAAAAAAGAGAATTAATTACAATTAAAACAAAGTGTCGAACCCTAATTCTAATATTTTTTAGTTATCATGAAAATGTTATATTAACCTAAATTAAACCCTAAATTAATTTATGTGCATTTAATTATAAAAATAAATAAATAAATAATATTGTGATAAAAAAGGAAAATTTAAAAGGGAATAAAATTCATCAAACCTAAATTCTATATTTTTGTGTTTTTATGATGAAAAGAATTAACAATAAGCCTTAATTTAAATTAACTAATTTTACATGCAAGTTTTTTATGAAAAATAATTAAAATAAATATATATTATATTTTTGTCTTTTCTGAATTTTTGTGAATTTTTGTATTTTTGTGAAAACAAATTAATTATGTTAAAACAAATAAAATAAATGAAATAGCAAAAATAAAATATAAGAAGAAACATAGAAAAAATGCAAACCAGTGGGGGGGGGGGGGGGGGGGGGGTAGCCCCAAATTGGAGGTACATGCCTTAGAATTCTGGCCCAATTAACTTTGAATTCGTTGACTTTTCCAGATTTTGTATGGCATGTTGACTGCGTTTATGGTGTTCTTTGAATTTGAGCCCTTGATCTGCTCTCACTGGACGCGTGTATGGTGGGATGATGATGGAATATGGTGGTCCTCAATAGGCGCGCTGCATAAGAATTGTTAATGAAAAATAACATGGGAATTGTATAGACCTGGGGTTCGAACCCAGGTCTTGCCCCTCACCAGCCAACACCTGGACCACTACGCCATGTTAACATCTTTAATATATAAATAACGAATAAATAATATAAAGAAAGAAACACGTTAATGGATTGGAACGCGCGAAATTTCAAACTAGCGAATCACTGGCTGACAACACATCGTCTTCCTCGTTCTATTTTATTTTTCTGAAAACAAGAACTTTCAGCCACGGTTTTGGATGCGTGGTTTTAGGCAACCTACAAGAAAATAACGATTAGATGCTGGGTGTATATAAATTAATCGCGAAGGTCAAACTCTCTTCGTCTTGATGAGCTGATTGCAATGGTGGTACTGGGATGGTCTAATTTTGCTTGTATTAAGAATCCCTAATTTTGAAACCTGCAAACCCTAAATCTCATTCATGGCATGATCTCGTATAGCACAGAAAAACGCAATTAAAGGTACCAGTTAGCTTCAAAACATTATGATAAACATGAATCAATGGACAAAATGCTGTAAAAACGTTTAAATCATGATGCACGATTTTGGAAATTTTACTATACAGTTCGAGTTCAAACTACCAGTTCTTGAAGTTTTGATTGTTGTTCTTGATTGGAACACGTTCAGGGATTGCCAAGGAAGCTTTTGGAATAGGTTTGGTGCCTTAAATCGCCCTAGAACACTGATTTCAGAATTGAGTTTTATGGCAAATTTTTCAAGTTTGTATCTTGCTCTTTTGCGCAGCTTGGAGTGTAATAGCATTAGGTTTTTGATTCCTGATCATATGGTGAGCATTTTAGGTTAACAAAATTAGCACAAATCTCTTGCAATTATGGATTAAGGATTTGATTTGTTAAGGATCCTTTTTGAATCTTTTTCATGTACAATTTTGTTCAATCATGCCAAATCAAACCAAATCTTGCCTAATTAGCATGTGCACGAGATCTTGAGTATAGAATGTGCATAAAAAGATTTTTTTAGGTCAAGTTTATATTTTCTACATATTTAAATAATTTAAATGAATTAATATTAATATAAATTCAAATAAATAATTAAAAAATGAGAAAATACTTCCCCTTGGGATTAATGGTCGTGCATAGGCTTGGCATGAAGAAACTTGGAAGAAAAATGGGCCCATTAGCATTTTTGGATCATTGGCATCAATGTTGACTTTTCAAAATTCCCAAAAATTTCCCAACTTCCACAAGGCATAACTTGCTCAATTTTTAAGCTTTTCACATGTTCTTGGACATTTTGGAAAGGTCTTTGAGTCCTCTAACCAATGCCTTTGGTACCATGTCATTTTGATTTACCAATCTCAAGTTATGGCCTTTGACTTAAAGTCCCTTTTTGTTGACTTTTGAAAATGACCTATAATGTTGAAATTGATAACTTTTTGTGAGAGCATTTCTTGGACTTGAAGTATGAAGATGAGTTGTAGGAAATATCTTTCTCTTCAAAATGAGCTTTGGATGGAATTTTTCTGATAATCCATGTGAAAGTTATGCCCTGGTCAATTTCAGTTGACTTTTTCAGCTGTCCAAATATAGTAACTTTTGCATCTTTGATGATTTCTGAGCCAAATTTTGAGAATCATGATCAAGCATTGATCAAATGATGTTTGTGGCTTCAAAATGATATGTTGACCAAAAATTTGAACTTTTGACTGTCAAATGACCATTTTGTCCCTACAGTTGACTGTAGTGCAATTTAGGGTTTTGACTGTGCAATTTTGAGCTGAATGCCTTGAAACTTACTATGAGGATACTTGACCATATTTGTGAGCATGTGGGACTTGATTGGGCCTTTGAAACCTTCAATTTCTTGATCAGGACACAAACCCTAGTTTTGACTGCATAGGAGACAGTTGCCCTGAGCAACCCTTGGAGAATTTTGCAGCTTGACTTGGCAATTTCTTGGAGAATATGGGAGGGCAAATTTTGGGGTACAACAACGACTATGGTATGTGCCAGGAAATAACGCCTGAGTCTCCTTGTCGTGTTAACGATGGCTAGGGCCCCCTTTTCAATTTGCTGATATCTCATTTCTGGTCCATGCAAGGATTTGCTCGTAAAGTAGATTGGTCTCTGTCCTTCTGGAGTTTCTCTGATTAGCGCTGCATTTATTTCCTCAAAGGCGACAGCCAAATAGAGATAGAGGATTTCATACTTCTCTGGTCGAGAGAGTACGGGTGGTTGCGATAGCACCTGATTCAAGTGGGTGAGAGCTTGCTCGCATTCGGGCATCCATTCAAAGGCAGCTTCTTTGTGGAGGAGCTTGAAGAGGGGGAGTGCGTGCTGGGTGGATTTTTCCACGAATCGAGAAAGGGAAGTGAGCATGCCGTTCAAGATTTGAATGGAATTTTTTGAGGTAGGCGTTGGAAACTCAGAAAATGCTCAGATTTTTCGGGGTTTTCCTCAATTCTTTGTTCGGTTAGGTAGACTTCGAGGAATGTTCCTGCGCATACGCCAAAGGTACATTTTTCTAGGTTAAATTGCATCCGGTCCTTTCTGGCCTACTCGAACACTTTCTTCAAATGGAGGGCGTGGTCGACCTCTTTTGTGGATTTGACGATCATGTCGTCCATGTAGACTTCGAGCACATCGCCTATCTTATTGCAGAAGACTTTGTTTATCATGCGCTGATATGAAGCACCTGCGTTTTTTAGACCGAAGGGCATTACGTTGTAGTAATAGTTGCCCGACTCGGTCATGAAAATGGTATAGTTTTTGTCCGCTTTCTCCATTGGAATCTGGTTGTAGCCAAAACATTCATCCATAAAAGATAGCAATTTAAAACCCGTCGAATTATCGACCAACTTGTCAATATTGGGGAGGGGATAAGCATCTTTCGGGCAAGCCCGATTAAGATCGGTATAATCAATGCACATGCACCATTTCCATTAGATTTTTTCACAAGAACTACATTTGAGAGCCAGGTTATGTATTGGGCTTCAGAAATAAAATATGCCTCTAGGAGGTCTTTTACAGCTAATTTAGAAGCCTCCGTTTTTTCGAGGGACTGTTTTCTCCTACGCTAGGCCACCGCCTTGAGGGAAAGATCTATGGTTAGGTGACGAAATGCAATTTCTAGATCTAATATGGGCATATCGGCCGCACTCAAGGCAAATAGTTTAAAATTCTCTCTTAGGCAAGCTTTAAGTTTCCTCTTCGCCAAGTCGGCAAGATCGGCTCTGATCTTCACTCCTCTGGTGGGATCATTCCCGAGGATGACGAGTTTGAAGTCTCCGTCCGGGATGGGTCGCGCGGGATCTGAGAGTTCCTCGCTACTCGCATATGGGGTTGAACCTTCGACTTCGACCATGGGATCTTTCCCTTTTTTTATCTGTTTTGCACGATCTTCTTTGAAGAAGCGATTACCGATATCGATGGCGTCAACCCTCAACATTGGCTTGGCTTCCTCGAAGCTGGAGGGCAGTGCGGCCCTAGTGGTCGTTCAAGGTTGAACTTTGATGGAACTCAAACATCTGGTTGAGGCTTCAAAACATCTTCTTGCCACCTGAATGTCCCTGTGGAGGGTGGACGACCAAACCCTCTGCAGTGTAATACTTCATCTTGAGGTGTACGATGGAGGACACCACTATCAGTTCGGTGAGAGTGGGCCTTCCGAAGATGCATTGGTAGAGAGACGAACAATCAACTACAAGAAATTGGGTCCTGATGGCTCTGGCTTTCACTCCTCTTCTGAAGGTGACGATTAGCTCGACATATCCCCAGGGTTTGGTACTGGCCCCATTAAAGCCATGGAGATCTGATCCTACGTACGAGGTCAGATGGCTTTCATTCAGCTGTAGGGTAGCGAACAACTGGATGTACATGATGTCTACCAAGCTACCTTGATCGACCAGGATGCATCGAACATTGAAGTTTTCCATGCAAGCTCTTATGAGTAGTGGGATGGTCGAGTTGGAGGCTCTGCCTGATAGTTCCTCCCTATAGAAAGAGAGGGGATAAGAGCCTCCTTGTATCTTGTCCAGCTTGGCATCCATGTTAGAGTTGGCTTCAATGAGTTGCTCGAATCTTCTTTTCACTGATCCCACCATATGCCTATTGAATCCCCTGCTAGAGATGACCTTAGCAGCGAGGAATGATTCCCAAGGACTGTGAGAGGAGAAATACAATGGAACATTTCCCATGTCTTGGAAGTAGAAATCTTCTGTCTGCGAGATGCTTATGGCGACCGGTATGGTGCTGATGTCGGGGGACTTCTTCCCCTCTTTGATTCTTTTAGCTTCTAGAGCCTCTACACGGGCACCCTATTTCTTCTTGTATTGCTTGAGGTGTCTGTCTCGAATTAGTATATCTATTGCAACCTTGATATGGATGCAATCCTCGGTGTTGTTCCCGTGGCTTTTATGGAACCTACAATATTTGCTCTTGTCGGTTCCGGGTTTGGAGGGCGTTTGTCGGGGAAAGCGTATCCCAACCTATTTGAATTCGGAATTGGCACATTCAGACAGAATACGCTCTCTCGAAGTAGTTAGATGGGTGTAGTCATGAAAATAACCGGTAAGCCCCTTGTAGTATTTGGAATCCCGGGATCAGTCCTCCCATTTCTTTTCTCCCCGACAGGATGTCAAGGGCACATCACTTCTTGAGGACTTGGGACTTTCTCTGTGCCTCGACTCTCTAGCACTGTTGGCAGCTTCTTTCTCCTCATTTTGAATGTATGCTTGAGCTTTAAGGAGGAGGGAGTCGAGCGTGGCCGGTGATTCGATGCCTACTGCTTTTGCAAAGTCGCTGTAGGGACGAAGCCCACGCTTAAGAAGGTATTTCTTCACGGTGTTGGTCGTGGAGTCCTATACTGATTCCTTGTTGAAGCGTTTGATGTATGCTTGCAGAGACTCATCTCGGCCCTGGATGATTTCTTCGAGTGAAGCCTTTGATTTTGGGTGTCGAAGAGAGGCGGTGAAGTGTCTCGATAACATCCTCCCCAGCTGTGTTCAGGAGGTAATAGATTCGTCTAGGACACTCTTGTACCAAGACATTTTTCCTTTTCTGAGGGTGATTGGGAACAATCTGCATTTGATGGCGCCCCTAACCCCTCGGTAGTCGAGGAGGGATTCGATATTTTCTATGTGTTCATCAGGATCGGTCGTACCATCATATGTTCCCAGTGGGGGTGGATTCTCTAGGCCGATTGGGAGCTAGGCCTCTGTAATCTCTCTTGATAGCGGGTTGCGGGGCTCGTCATCATCGCTTTCCATAGAAGATGGAGATGAGGAGTGGTAGTTCCTTCCCCGTCGGGCATTGTTGTCTCGTTGGGGGGAAGGACTCCTTCATTGCAGCCTTGACTTGGGAGTTGGTGATCGATCGCTGTCAACTTGGCGGTTGCTATTTTATTCTTGGATGATGGAAAGTCTTGGTCTTTCGTGGGAGGTGTGCAGTTGCGTTTCTTGAAGAAAGAAATGTCGCGCTTCTCTTTTGGCGGATGGCCATGTCTAGGTGGAGATATGCTGGGGGAATCTCGTCGCCGGGGTCTCCGAGAAGGAGACTTTGATTTCTTCTTTTCCTAGACCCTACCTTTTCATTTTGCTGTAGGATAAGGGCGTTGATCTGGTTGATGGAAGTGAGCAATGCTGCAATGGTCAGATCGACATTGTGAGGAACGGGAACTGGTTCCAGAATCTCCGATAGTTCCTCAGTGGGGATCTTGGGATGCTGCTCGTCCAAGAATTGTTGATCGTCGCGTTGAGTGTCGACTGAATCTGGGGACGTAGTCTGACCATCGTGGAAGGCGAGGTTATCCTCGAGGTGAGGATTTTCTTGACTTCCGTCAGTCATGTGCATTGGGGAAAGTGAAACCTTTCCAGACGGGTGGTGATCATCACAGTTAGCCATGATTGTTCGATGAAGATGATCTTTGGTTTTCAGATTTTGAGGAATAGAAAACGGGGAAGATAGTTTCCCCACAGACGGCGCCACGGATTTTACCGATTGATCAGAACCTGTAAGGTGGCCGGATGATGATCTTCTGTCGGGCTGGAATTTCGAGGAGGAAAAAAGGGGTTGTACCTGCGAGCACTTCGACGATCAAGTAGTGTGGGAGAAAAGAGATACAAGCAAGATATTAAGATTTTAGTGGTGAATAGTAAATATTCGATACCTAACCCTCACATATGTGAGAGTTTATATAATGTCCCTGGCGTATTGTCATTGGTTCCTATTTTTAGGTCTAGATATGCGGATCCACAAAAATAGATAACTACCAGGACTTGGTCATACCGGACAAGTGTGTCCGTAACTAGCCGTTGGTTCCGAGAATAAAGTAGGTTACGAGCATCAATCTGATCGATTCCTGATTGTCTGGGCGACTTGATATCAGACAGACTGAGAGGTGCTCGTCAATCATCGTGGTTCAATGCTGGTCTAGAAAGGCAAACGATCGATGACGCCAACGAAAGATGAAGAATATTCGGGTCATGGTTCTATAGACCGCACCGAATGAGAAATCTAAATTGAACCCGTTCTAGTTGTTGGATCCGTCTAAAACATGGATAAACCAATTTTATAGTTGATTATATAAAAATATAATTATTTATATAGATTGATTATGATAACCGATTATAAAAAATTATTATAAGTTAGATATGGAAAAATGTACGTGAGCATTCCTACTTAGAATTGGTTTGTGCAATAAGGAAGATAGAGTTCGAACACTGGTCACATCATTATTAATTAAAAACATGTGGTAGCAATCTAATGAATTTTTAAAAGAGAGAAAAAGGTGTCATTCTTGTTTTATTGTTTGGAATGTTGTTCAAATAAAGAAAGAGCTAGAAATGAATATGTTTGTTCGTGAAAGATTATATACAGGTGTATGACCAACCAATAAATTTGAGATATGTAATTGAAAGACATATCTTAATGTGTGTTATTGATAGAGGAAATAACTCATTGTTAACACTTAAAAAAAAAAAAAAAGATTGGATAAAGGTTATGAGAATATAAAACAATCAAATATAAGATTGTTGATTCTTTCTTAAAGCCCAGAAAGTTTCATAAAGGTCGTGTGAGTGTTAGATTCAATCAAAGTAACGTGGAACTTAATAATTCAGTATTTTCCCTGGTGTTTCATGTTTATTGCACTACTAATTAAAGCAACTATTAGTTACAAACAGGTTATGAGGGTGAAATGCATGTGGGGATAGATAGAGTGGAAAATATTGTGCAGGAGGAAAGAACACCAAACGTGGAGAATTAATCTTCTTATCTAACAATTTTTTTCTTAATTTTTTAAGTCATAATTAATTAGAGTTGTAATCTAATCGATTATAATGTAAATTCGGCTAAAAAATGTTTCATTTCTTGATTAATTTCTTTTTTAATTTTTTAGATCATAATTAATTAGAGTCGTAGTCTAATCAATTATGATGTAAATTCGATTCAAAAAATATTTCATTTCTTGATCAACTTTTTTACTATATAAAAAGAATTTGTGTTCAGATAAAAACACACAATAAATCCAAATATAACTATTCCTCTTACACTCATTCTATTTTTAGAAACTTCTTACACATTTAGAATTATATTAGTGTTAAGAGGGCAAAACATTTAGTAAAAGTTTAAATCTTTTTGAGGTGTAATTGCAAATCAAGAGAGTTATAGGTTCTTGTAACTCTGATATAATTATAAATATTGTAAGATGAATTTGAAAAAAAAAACTTGGTGTAAGAAAATTTGGGGTTAATCTTGTGATAAAATCTGTATTCTTAATGGAATCTCAAGAGAATTAATTGGAAAATATAGTAGGTTGTATTATTTAAAGCGATAGTAGTATAATTTCGTCTGTGCTTTTTCCTTTTGTTTATCTCTTGAATTTTTAATTATTTATTCTTACGCAATTAATCTTTGATTAATCTATTTTCTTAAATTTAATCATGTAAAACCAAGCTCTTTCTTAAATTTTTTGAAGATATTTTTATCACAATTCACTCACTACTTGGATTTGAAGTCGTTTGTTCAACATTTAACATATGCACTTGCATTATGGTAAAAGTCTCAATATCATAGATCAACCACCAAAATCATAATCTAAAAAGTCATACCAACACATACATAACGATCTCCACAAACTTTGGAGATGCAAACATCAATAATTTCTTATGGTAATTTTTATTGGGAGGAAATCACAAACGCAACGGAATAAATCAACAAGACAATCTCTCTCAAATATCAAATGAAACTTAGAGATAATTAACAAAAAATACACCAAACAACACAACACAATTTTATCGTAGAAAACCTCCGTTAACTAGGAGTAAAAAACCACGGGACCTGTAGGCCACTTAAAAACTCCACTATAATCAACAACGGGCACACACAAGATTCTCTCTAACACTAGTTATAGGTATACATAAACATCATCAAGATTTGCAATAAATCTTGGAATACAACAATAATCAAGAGAGACAAAACAATTCAAAAAACACCAAGAAATTCAGACCTCACAAATGAACTCGACAGAATGACTTAGAAAGCTCTAAATTCAATCTCCACCATTCAGAATGTGCTCCAGTGAGTCATGAATGTTGTGTCAAAATTTCAGGACGATCTGACGGTTGGATTTTGCACAAGCTCCAATTTTCTGGGACTGACTTGTGCAGAATTGGGGCTGCGGGAGTAGGGTTTTCTCTCTAGCTTTTTTTATTTTTTCTGACACAATGAATGAATAACCTAATTCTATTTGTTGGGTAATAACAAAGGAATAGGCACGCATGGACCACTAATTCACATCCATTTGGGCCTCTCCAAATAGGAGGGATAACCCAACAAACTCCCCCAACCGACTAGTTGGAGGGCAACACCAATTCGGACACCATGCGACAAAACTCAAACTTTCCTTTAGGAAATATCTTTGTCAACGTATACGAACCATTTTCATCAGTGTGAATCTTCTCAAGCTCCATCAAATTAGAATCTACTGCATCACAAATCCATTGATAACAAGCATCAATATGCTTCGACCTCGGGTGAAAGAAGGAATTCTTCGATAAGTGAATTATACTTTGATTATCATAAAACAAGACATACTTTTATTGTTTCACACCAAGTTCTATTGCAAATTTCCTCAACCATAAAAACTCTTTTGAAGCTTCCACGACGGATATAAACTCGGTTTCGGTAGTAAAGAGTGCAACACACTTTTGCAACTTTGATTGCCAAGCCACGGTTCCCCCCGACAAAAGTCACCATATATCCCGAAGTGAATTTTCGATCATCTAAGCTTTAGGCCAAATCCGAATCTGTATATCCAACCAACATAGGCTGCTTAAATCCCAAAGTCAGTCTCAAATTCGAAGTTCCACACAAATATCTCATCACACACTTCACGGTCTCCCAATGATCTTTTCTCGGATTTGAGAGATAACGACTCACCATTCCCACGGCACGAGCAATATCAGGTCTTGTACAAACCAAATCATATATTAAACTACCAACGGCAGACGAGTACAAAATGTACTTCATACTTAACTTTTTTCATTTGTAGATGGACATAGTTTATAACTAAGCTTGAAATGAGAAGAAGGTGGAATGCTCACTTCTTTAGCCTTATCCATACTAAAACGCCGAAGGACTTTGTCCATATACTTTTCTTGTGACAAGTACAACTTCTTCTCATTTATATCTCGAACAATTTCAATACCAAGAATTTTTCGTGCCTCTCTTAAATCCTTCATAGCAAAAGATTCACTCAAAGTGTTCTTTAACTCTTTAATTCTTGAAATATTCTTTCCAACAATTAGCATATCATCCACATAAAGAAAGAGAATAATGAAATCACCTTCGAAGAAATTCTGGAAAAATACACAATGATCGACCTTAGTCATCTTGTACCCATGTTCAATCATCACCGAGTTAAACTTTTGATACAATTGGTGAGGTGATTGTTTCAAACCATAAAGACTTCTTACCAATTTGCAAACTTAGTATTCCCGGCCTTTCTCTCGGAATCCATCTGGTTGCTCCATGTAAATTTATTTATGTAGATCACCGTGAAGGAAATTCGTCTTCATGTCCATTTGCTCTACTTCTAAATCAAGACTAGCGTCTATCCCAAGAACCACTCGAATAGATTGCATCTTCACAGCCGGAGAAAAAATCTCGCTAAAGTCAACACCTTCTCATTGTTTAAAACCTTATACGAACAAACGAGCCTTATATCTTCTTTGAGAAGTACAATCATCTTGCTTAATCCAATAAATCCATCCATTCTTCAATGCTCTCTTACCCTTATGAAACTTCACTAACTCAAAGGTATTATTCTCACGAAGTGATTGCATTTCATCTTCTATGGCACCCATCAACTCCTTTTTGTTCTCATCCTCCAAAACTTCTTTAAAGCTTCCGGGTTATCCACCATCGATAAGAAAAACATACTCGTTTGAGGGGTATCGAATGGAAGGCCTTTTATCACGAATATACCACCTTAACTCATTAGAAGTAATCAGTTGCTCAACACTTTCAACCTCTTGATCAACCTCATTTTCAACTACATATTCTGTAGCACCTACATCAACAATGTCTTTAGGATTTAAAACATTATCAACATTCAAATCTATACCTTGATTTTCAATTGGAACATCTTCGAAAGTGATAGGGGTAGGAGCAATAGTAGTTAAGTCCGTATCAACCATTTCTTCGTCTTCAAAAGTCAAATATTTATTCTCAACTTTGTCAATGTTCTAAATGGTATAATCCTCCATGAATACGACATCACGACTACAAATAAGTTTTCATTGAACCGGGTCAAAGAATCAAAACCCAAACTCATAAAGTCCATACCCAACAAACACACATTTCTTGAACTTCTCATCCAATTTCAATCTCTCATCCTTAGAAATATGCATATAAGTCATGCATCTAAACACCCAAAGATGGTCATAAGTAACATCTTTACCACTCCAAACATGATTTGGAACATCAAACTTCAACGGGACACATGGAGTGAGGTTTAAAAGATGTACAACTGCACTCAATGCTTCTCCCAAAAAGTATTTCGGCAACTTTGATTAAGAAAGTAAACATCTCACCCTTTCCACCAAAGTTATATTCATTATTTTGGCTAACCCATTCAATTGTGGTGTCTTTGAAGGAGACTTTTGATGACATATACCTTGATCTTGACAATACTTATCGAAAGGTCCAACATAATCTCCCCTTTTATCTGTTCAGATACACTTGAGCTTCTTCCTCGCTTCTCTTTCAACCAATGCTTGAAATGACCTAAAGATATCTAACACTTGATCTTTAGTCTTAAAGGTATAAGCCCATGTTTTTCGAGAACAATCATGAATGAAAGTCACAAAGTAATATGCACCACCAAGTGACCGTGTCTTCATCGGACCACACACATCAGAATGTACTAAATCCAACAATTCTGATTTCCTCTTTGGTTCAGATGACATAAAGGAAACTCGCATTTGCTTACCCGCCAAACAATGTGAACACTTTCTCAACTTTGCATCGGAAACACCATACAACACATTATTCTTTTCCAAAATGCTCAAACCTTTTTCACCCATATGACCCAAACGCTCGTGCCATAATTCAGATGAGCTATCATTATCACAAGTGTTAACGTAGCACTTTGAAACCCTAAGTCAGACGACATAAAAGTTCGAATTCCTTTTTCCTTTAGCAACCACCTTTGAGCCTTTATTTAACTTCCACTCACTTCCAGAAAAATAATCATCATATCGTTCATTATCCAACTTTGCAACATATAAAATATTGAATCAAAGTTCCGGAATGTGTTTCACACCTTTGAGAACTAGAGCAGTCCCATTTCTAGTTTCGACACAAATATCTCATATTCCGATGACATTATCTTTCCCATTATTTCCCATACGAACAACCCCAAAGTCACGGTATCATAAGTTGAAAAATATCATGTCTTGAGGTTGCATGAGTAGAAGCACCACTATCAACCACCCAATCCATCTTGCCACGTGATAGATTGACATTCACAACACAACTATCACAAACAATAAAGAAATCATCAACAATAACAACATCTTCATTATTGTCACCTTCCTTTTTGTCGTTGTTTGTAGCTCTTCTTCTTGTTTTCCCTTTTCAACTTACGGCAATACCTCTTTATGTGTCCCTTTTCCCCACAGTGATGACACACAATATGAGATAATCTATTAGAGCCTCCTTGTGATTTACCATGTGAAGTTTCACAATTACTTGAACCTCTACTTTGATGTCTCCCTCTTGATTCAGTAATTAGCACCTCATAATATAAAGAAGAGCCTTGTGACTTACGCCTCAGCTCCTCATTTAACAGAATACTTTTATCCAAGTCCATCGAGATGATACCATTCTGAGCAGAGTTAGACAAGGATGTCCTAAAAGTCTCCCAAGAATTAGGCAAAGTACCAAGAAGCCACAAACCTTGAATTTAATCATCAAAAGTAAGATTCATCCCCGACAATTGATTTAAAATACCTTGGAAAGTGTTCAAGTTACCGGTCATTGGTGAACCATCACTATACCTAAATTAAATTAATTGTTTGAACAATAACAACTTATTGTTCCCCATCTTTCTTGCATATAACTCCTCAAGTTTGGTCCAAAGAGAGCGAGCATGAGTCACCAAGCTGACATAATTTAAAACATTATTATCCACCCATTGACGTATATAACCACAAACTTGTATATGCAACAAAGTACATTCTTCATAACTCTTTCCATCGAGTTTTTCATTAGATAAAACCAACAAGTGAAAACCTTTCACATAAAGCAAATCTTCGATTTTTCCTTTCCAAACATTATAATTGAAACCATTCAAACTCACCATCTTAGATGTGTTCGTCTCCATCATTACACAAATTAAACCACAACTCTAGATACCACTTTTTGGAAGGAAATAAAAAACACAACTGAATAAACCAACAAGACAATATCTCCCAAATATCAAATGCAACTTAGAGACAATTAACAACAAAACACACCAAATAACACAACACAATTTTATCGTGGAAAAACCTCTGTTAACTAGGAGTAAAAATCCACGGGAGTCGTAGGCCTGTCAAAAACTCCACTATAATCAACAATAAAATTTCTCTCTAATACTAGTTAGAGGCATACATAAACATCATTCAGATTTGCAATCAATCTTAAAATACAAAAATAATCAAGAGAGACAAAATAACCCAAAAAACACCAAGATTTTTAGACCTCAAATATGGACTTCACAAAAGGACTTAGAAAGATCCGAATCTAATCTCCACCATTCAGAATATGCTCCAATGAGTCATGAATATTGTATTAAAGTTTCAAGATGATCCAATTGTTAGATTTAGCACAAGCTCCAATTTTCTAGGACCGACTTGTACAAAATTGGGGCTGCGAGTATAGGGTTTTCTCTCTAGCTTTTCTTGTTATTTTTTCTTACATAATGAATAAATAACCTAGTTATCTTTGTTGGATAATAACAAAGGCACAAACACACATGGGCCACTAACCCACATCCATTTGGACCTCTCAAAATAGGAGGGATACAACAATTTTGAATACATCCCAGTTGACCCACCTAAACAACCAGTGATTATAACCATTTCTTTTATTTGACAATAAATCAACATGGAGATACATGACATAATATATGAGATATATCAATAACTTGTTGACATTTTAAACCAATATTTCATAATGTGGTTCAACAAGCTAGAAAGTTAGAGATAAAACGAGTCAACCTTAGTGATAATTATGTCACCTCTAAAATTCAAGTAATTCAAGGGATCCCGAGTTAGGCTTGCATTAAGCTCCAAAATCATTTGATTGTTGCAAAAGTAGGGCCTTCCCATGTTTATTCAAATCTTATTTAACATGTATCTATAGATCCTTTAAATTCTTACTCTACTAACTTTTCTGTGGCTAATCCTGAATGACATATAGTGGCAGATGATACATTTAGAAAGACTAATCTTTAATTTGAAAAAGTACATATGATAAGTGATTTTTGCATCATATTTTTAGCTTATTTTATTTCTGCTTTATTGTGTGTTTCCATTATTTTGTATATCTTTTATGCGTTTTTGTTTGTTTTTTTATTTCAACTAATAAGGAAGTGCCGAGCAAAATTTAATCCATAAAGACGGAAAAGTGTGTGTTGCAAGTCATTCCAATACAAAAGACTTATGACCAACACGGGCTGGCCGTGTCAGGTGACACGGGCCATGTTAGTTCTTAAAGGCTCCCCTATAGTAAATTCTTGAGGAGAACACGGCCTGACCGTGTTGCCTGACACAATCGTGTTGCCTAACACGGCCTGCCCGTATCAGTTGACATTTCCTATGTTAGACTCAGTTTCTGCTGTGAACTTTGGCAGTCTGTAATAGTTCTCGAATTTTGGACCTCTAAAACAGTTTCCTTTCTTACATAATTAACCATTTATGTTAGTTCATAAATTATGAGTATTTATGAGTGATTAAGAGTTTTTGGAATGTTTTTGTGACTTTTTAAAGTCTGTAATGGACAATGACTTAAAGCTTAGTGGATATTAATGGTGATGCTCTAATTAGGATTTATTATGAGTGAATGAATTTTTGGTTTTTGTATAAAGAGGGGACTAGAGCTTAAGGAAGAGTGGGAGATTAGAGAGATATCTAAGAGTGACGACTTAGAAAACTCTTGTATTTTCCAGCTTATTTTAGTTTATCTTTTGGAATTAAGTCATTTTTTATGCAATTTATTTATATTCTCTGGTTTTCCTTATTTCAATCAATATTTTTTATTCATGTTCTTTATTTGCAATCACTGTTGTTGTACCCCAAAATTTGTCCTCTCTTTTTTCAAGGCATTTCTCACAAGGATTCTCAAAATTAAAGCTTGCACAAGCACAATTGGATTTTCCAGCATCAAGTTAAAGAGGAAACTATTAAAAAGGGGCAAAGTAAAGCTTGCACAAGCACAATTGGATTTTGGTCTCCTGCAAGCCTTCTTCAATTTACCTTGTTTCGTTGGACTTTAGTCTCTTTCAAGACTGCTTTGATTGCACCATTGGCCTCACATGGTTCATAATGTACTGGTTGTCTGCATGACTACTTCGATTGGACAATTGATGCCTGCATGCCTGTGTTGATTGGACAAATAATTCTCTCCACACTTGCTTTGATTCATAAAGTAATGACTAGTTGCATACAACCTTTGATTGAGGAATAGATTACTTCTTGCATGCTTCCAAGCAAGAGGCTCCCACCAGGCCAACAGGCACAAGTAAAAGATCCTCCAGTAGCCTCCTTCGACTCAAAGAGGAAAAGCCTCATGTTGATGTCCTTCGATCCAAAGGGGAAAAGCCTCCTGTTGATATCCTTCGATTCAGAAGTTTGTGATTTCCTACTGGCCTCCTTTGATTTAAAAGACAAGTGTCTTCTTTACGCTTGCAAGGACCTTCTTCAAACCAGCAGGCACAAGGCAAAAGCCTCCTGCAAATATCCTTCGACTCAGAAGCCAGTGGTCTTGTATGTCTTCCAAATTCAAAAGGAAATGGTTTCCCTTCATGTTAGCGCCCACAAAGCAATGGCCATTTTTCACGCTAGCTTCGAATGGGAAATATTTTGTTTGGAAATAGCCAATTTTGATCATACATAATTCCTACACTATGACATACAATGGGTGTCCCATTAAAAATACATGTCTGGGTGTCCCATTCGAAAGACATGTTTGGGTGTCCCATTCGAAGGACATGTTTGATGGGCCATTCGAAGGACCTGCAAGACATACCTTATTGTTTCCATTCAAAAGACATATTTTGGTGACCCATTCAAGGGGCACACATTTGGCTCCTTTGAAGGATGCACAAAAAGGGCCCATTTGAAAGACACTTTGATTGGAAATAAATATTGTTGTATAAAGAGGAGTCTGGTCGAAGGTTGGACCTATGAAGTCAAAACGAAAGATGAAATATTCAAAGATGCTTGCTGCAAGTCCAAGCCTGATGCACTGGCCACAACACTCCAAAACTGTTGCACAATAGTCGTGCAACACGGCCCCTATTCTTACACCAATTTGGCATACGAATACTGCCCCTGGAAAGCTACAAAAATATTTTACCCATTTTGTTCAAATTCTTTTGTTTTCCCTCCTAAACCTCAGGCAACTTCACCTATAAATAAGAGGCTCCATAACACGTCTAAGGGGATGGACAACATATCCAGAGGCTTTTGGTAGTTGGGAAAAACTTTGATTGTGTGAAAATCATCAAACACTTAACAAATTATCATACCCAGATTCAAAAGACCATACCTTTGTTTCTGACCCTTTCAAATCCAACACTAGAAACATAACACGTGTTTCTTTTCCCTTTCGAATTCAGGAACAACCCCACACTTTGTTTTTATTTCGAATCCAGTAGAAAGAACATTACACCAGCTCTTCTCCTTTAAATCCATAAATAACAAGCACCACCCCACTCCTTTTGACCTTCGAATCCAGTCAAAGAAACACCACACCTGTTTCTTTTCTTCGAATCCAAAAGTATCTAGTACAATCACTCAAGGTCCAGAAGCACCAACTTCAGAAGCAAGGTAAGATTCTCTTAACTTTGAACTTTTCGTTTCTGGCATACCATGTGAATAGTCATTTCCTTTCGTTTCAAGCATGTACATAACATTTGTTCATTTTTTTGTTTCTTCCCTTTTCGTTTGTTTTTCTTGTCTAAATATATGGTAGAACTAACCAGTATAGGCCACAAACGAAAGAAGGAGTTTTGTGTGAAACGAAGCCTTAGGCTTCACCCTCTTTACTGCTTCACAACCCAAACGAAGGAGCAAGAAGGGAGAAACGAAAGGTGTTCACACTGATTCCCTAGCCCAATCGAAATAAGTAACCAGAAGGAGGAATCGAAAGTTGCTTCTCACGCTGACTGCTAAGCCCAATAGAAAGAAGCAGCCAGAAGGATGAATCGAAGGCTTCCTGCACACGTTGGCTGCTAGGCCCAAATCGAAAGGAGCCAGAAAAGTAGAATCTAAGGGTGCTACTGCCTGAATCGAAAAACTCATTTTCCATTCTTTTATTTTGTTTTGCCTTTACATTTTCTTGCTATTCAATATGGTTGTAATAATGTAGGATATTTACTTTCTGCATTTTTTATTGCTTTATACAAAATGTTAGTAATTAGGATGTATGGCAAGATAAAACCAACAAATAGACAACCCAAAAATCAAAGACAAAATGTATGCAATCAAACACACTTTGCACACATGCACCTCTAGGGTAATTCCACTTGTTGCCTTAGAAAATAGTCATATCCCTCGAATATGGGCGTTTTAGCAAAGACCCTCGATAAAATATCGTAGTCCCTTGATGACCCTCGATGTTGCCTTCGGTAAACGATCTAGTCCCTATATGACATTGCTAAAACATCCCATAGGTTGCCTTCTATGACTATATAAATGACCCACGCCCGTCCCTTCACATCCAACGATGGAGCTTCTTACCAAATCAATGGTAAGATAACAACATCTAAAGGAGGAGGAATAGAACACTAGACCTTTTGAGTAGGTAGATTGCTCATAGTTGCTCGCTTGCTCACAACAAAAATATTTTTCTACACCAACACTTTCAATTAAAACATTTTCAAAAGACAAAGCTCTTTGTATGCATTCTTATAGAGACGAGAATCATTATAAAGGCACTTTTGAAAATTACTTTCAAAAACATCTTCCTCTTTGAACTATTTTCGAAACCAACAATTTTTACGCATTCTTATAGAGACAAGAACCATTATAAAGACTTTTTTTCTAAATATTTTCAAACCCACATCAAAAGCACATTTTCAAACAAAAGCAAGTGATCTAGCGAGCAACTAAGAGCCCGTAGAAAACTACAGATGAAAAGGGTGCTAATACCTTCCATTTTCATAATCTACCCCCCGAACTCAAGAAATAATCTCGAAGGTATTTCATGTTTTTTCACCCTTTCCTTATTGGATAAAATAAAAGTTGGTGGCGACTCTTGTTATCCGCAAAAATTGCAATCAAACGCAAAACAACCAAGTCAGTTCTCCCACCGCATTATAGAACTGGCGACTCTGCTGGGGACTTAATTAAAAGCAGGGTTACCTTAGAGCTAGATCACCTTTAATTACTTTTATTGTTTGACTTGCATGCTTTACATTATGGTTCCTTGTTTGGACTTGTTTTTATCCTCCACCCGGATCTGGGGCACCTTTTAGGTAAGTAGCAATAGATTGTGGAAACTGTGCAGGGTATACCGACATGGTTGAAGCAATGTCTATATTAGTGTGACACATTTGTTGGTACCAGTAGCCCTTGAGTAGTCAAGGAGAATACGGGGCCGCTGTGTGGTGTCATGAAGCACTAACTGACCTTAGAACCTTAATTGAACAACTTGACCATTAGGAAGTAGTGAGATAGCCAGCTTTGGTGTTGTCCGAAGTTGGTTGATACTCGATGCTACGCTCATTGAGATCGGACTTTTGGGATATTTTGGTCGCCAATAAAGAGGCTTCCGCTGAAACAATGCCCGATGAAGAAAGATCAGTGATATTGTGATCCCCTAGAACCCATTTACTTTCTAGGACAGGTTAAGCCAACTAAACTTCAAGAGGGTACTTACCTACAAACTCCATGCAAGCCTGAAACTGAGGACTTGTCTGCTTTGTGTGTATATGACTATTTGTACATAACAACTTGCTTGCTTTGCATACTTGTACATAACATCATGAAATCATACCATAGCATTTTCAATAACCATTTCAAGGATCTCAAGGGCCTATGATACGAAGTCATGTTGAACCAGATATTTATCAGGGGGCAAGAGGATTTTATTCTCCTCTAACCAAACACCGTCAAAGACCAAAGCACGGTAACTTGAGTCAAGGGCTATGACCCACTTTACATGGTGAGATTGATTCTCGTGGAAGGACATCCACCAATACAAAGTTCTCATATCAAAGCGGTTGATTAGAATTCAAATTCTAACATCTTCTTGTGTTTACCCCGCGAGATCCTTAAAAACATTGCATCCACATACCATGCATCATATCTTGACAGGTTTTCCCCACACAGGTTTCTTATCTGCTTACTATTTATTTCAGTAGAGATGGCTCTAGAATAGACTGTCATAAATCTTCAGACCCAAAATGCTCAGCTATAAGAAGTGTTCCTGAATCTATCCAAGGGGAAAGAAGAGTTTAAAACACTTTTCATTGAGAGCATGACCAATGAAAACCCTGAAGACGACAAGGAGAGTCAGATAAGACAATTGCAAGCAGATATGGCAATGATGAGAATCCAGCTTTTGGGACAAATGGCTCTTATCCAAAATTTAGCTCGGGGACAAGAAGATTTGAGAACTCTCGTCAACAAACTTCATTAAGACGGATGCAACCGTATAAAACAAATAGTCAAGATTGGGGATCAAGTCATTACTCAGCCTCCCATGAGACAAGAAGCCGGTTTGATGGAGAGTAGACTTTTCCAAATTGCTGCTACGTCACGAGCCCAACAACAACCTCGCTAGCAATAAGGTAATCGGCGTAAGCGGGATGCGTCTAATAGAAAATATACCAAACTCAACATGATGATGTTGCAAGTCTTGCTACACATGTTGAATTTGAATTTAGTCACATTGATAGGACCTCATCCAAACCCAAAAACTTCTTCTCCTAACTACAATCCCAATGCAAGGTGTGCCTATCATTTCGGCAGTCCTGGGCATGATACAAACGAGTGTTGGACGCTTAAGTACATGATTCAAAACCTGATCGACAAAGGAGCATTGGAATTTGCACAAGATGGTCAACTGGAGTTCTTCTGTCACCCCTCAAAGGCACACCATCTGAAGTGACGGTCTAGGCAGAGGAATTTTCTATTTATTCGAATTTTCAGTTGTAATCTCTTTGTTGTTCAAACACTTATCTATTAATGTTAAACTCCATTTCATTAATGCATTGCATATGTCTGTCTTGAATTCATCCATTCGTTATCATTATATTTAAACTATGCTTTTTACTCCCTTTATGATAATAAACTCTTATTAAAAGTTGTAAGCCTTTAGAGGGAGGATGACGAAAACAATGTCATAATCTAATACAATATGCTTTTGAGTAGACCTTGCTGACGATGTACATACGTTCTTTCAATTCCTAAACACTGGAGTTATAAGGAAGATAATCCCTAGTCAACCCCTTTGATCCAAAGAAGTAGGAGTTTTCTTTTTCACACAAATTGAAACCTTTAATCAAAACCTGGGGTAGGGTAGTCTCTCAGTTAATTCAAATACGTGTTCAGTCGCAAACTTTCACTTCGTACACAACGAATGACACTAAAAACATCCTTCTGAATCCTAAGACGACGATGGTTTCCTATTCAAATAGGCAGTCATTATCTCCCAAAAGAAAAGCCCACTAAGTCAAAACCTACGAAGGAGACTTAAGAAAAAAATTGGGGCATCCCGCTGGCTGCATTCTCAAAAACCAAAACAGTTAGGCAAAAATCAAGGATAGTAAATAAAAAAAAGAGGTCACTACAAATCCTCGACAACATGAAAAATGTTGCAAAAATGACTGCCTTTCGACAAACTTAACTTATATGAACCATCACCAAAGCGTCATTCAAGATTCAATTAGAGTCCAAGTGCGCAATTAACTGAGTTTAGGAATGGAGAACATCATGGAGAACGGGCTGGGTACAAATACACTTTGAGCCTTATCCTTTGTGTCTTAATCCGTGAACCAGACCACGCTACAACCCCTCAAAAGTCATAATTGAAGGATGGGTTAGTTCGAAAACATACTGTTACAAAAGGTATCCTGAATCCTATAAGGCTTACTCTAAATCCTGAGTTGAATTCACATTCTTACAAAATTCTTTTATCTGCTAAAACGCATTTTTAAAACTTCAAGACAAACATAAACTTTGCATTATTTGAACATCACTGTTTGCATATGGCTATTTGTTTGACAGCGGAGAAATTCACACAATGAATATCCAATGAACAAAAATTCTCAAGAAAACAGAACCATTTCAAATGGGATGACGCTTGTAAATGAAAAAATCTCCTATAAGCAAGGGGGCATGACATGTCACCGTCCAAATCGTCTGGGGGCAGTCAAGTCAAGATTCCAAGAAATCTCCCAAGAAATGCTGAATAACCAGGGGTAGGTCTGCATTTGAATCACTTGGGTCATTGAACTTGAATCTCAATAAAGGGTCACATACGACCAAGCAAACATTTCCTGGTAGTGCTACAAACACTTGTTACTAGGGGCAGTGACAAATTCATACAAAGTCCTTTTCATAGGATGACCCCCAGTCAAGTCCCCACAAAGTTGGATCCAGGCAATTCCCAGCCAGAGTTTCAATCTCTAGAAAACCTTTCTTCCCAGCTAAGTTTGGTCTTAAGAAGAATCCTCGAGGAGTTCTTCCAAAATAAAATGCCTCTCCAGCAGATTGGCAACAAGGTCTATTTCCCCAACAAACTACAGATTCCCCAACTTGAATTTTCCCCTCAGGCTATCATAAATCAAGGGACCATAACCCCTCTTCCCCAGTAGACTTTCCTACAATCCCCAGTAAGTTGCTGCAAAGCCTGGGAGACAACCAGATAACAATTAACTTCTTTATCCCCAATAAGTTATTAACTTCCTTTCTCTTCCATCAAGAGATAAATCACCAGTAGAGCAACAGAAAACTAAGACTCTTGAACTCTTTTCCCCAAGCTGGAATCACCACTCTACATAGAGTTTTCTTCTCAAGCAAAATCAACATTCCCCAGTGGAGTTCTCCTTAAACAACAAGATGGGAATCCCTAGTGGAAACATTCTAAAACAAGGTCTAGAGAGGGGCATACTCTTCATCCCCAACGGCAGTCTGTGATTCAACTTCCCAAAGCTCCCCAACGCTTGTCAAGGATTTATTTTCCAAGACAAAATTACATTTCAACAAATACTTCACATTCATGCATCATATTACATACATGATAAATGCATAAACATAATCTCATTTATTTTGATAACATCATTACGCCATACATTTCATACATCATGACATTACATGCAACTAACTCTTTACCTTTTCAGGAAAGGTCAATCAAGACAACTATCTCAACGACCAACAAAAGCAAGTTCGAAATTAATACCTAAACAAGACATAACAACTATCTGTGAATAAATTGTAGATTAATTCTTGAAACAAGACGGGATGACTATCTACATGACGAACACTTCCTTCAGACTTCTACTGGTTCATTTTAAATCGATCAATGGTTTATCCTAATTCCATTCTGGTAGACACTTTCTCTGGTTCAGATAAATCGCTCCAAAGATTTATTCTGATTCTTTTCTAGTTAAGGAATATTCAAGACCTCTGCTGGTTCAATTTAAATCGATCCGTGGTTTATCCTGATTCCGTTTCGGTAGACACTTTCTCTGGTTCAGATAAATCGCTCCAAAGATTTATTTTGATTCTTTTCCATTTAAAGAATATTCAAAACCTCTGTTGGTTCAGTTTAAATCAATCAATGGTTTATCCTGATTTCGTTCCGGTAGACACTTTCTCTGGTTCAGATAAATCGCTCTAAATATTTATTCTGATTCTTCTCCAGTTAAATATTATCCAAGACCTCTGCTGGTTTAGTTTAAATCGATCAATGGTTTATCTTGATTCCGTTCCGGTAGACGCTTTCTCTTGTTCAGATAAATCGCTCCAAAGATTTATTCTGATTCTTTTCCAGTTAAATATTATCCAAGGCCTCTTCTGGTTCAGTATAAATTAATTAAAGATTTATTCTGATTCTTTTCCAGTTAAAGAATATTCAAGACCTCTGCTGGTTCAGTTTAAATCGATCAATGGTTTATCCTGATTCCGTTCCGGTAGACACTTTCTCTAGTTCAGATAAATCGCTCCAAAGATTTATTCTGATTCTTTTCCAGTTAAATAATATTCAATACCTCTGCTGGTTCATTTTAAATCGATCATGGTTTATCCTGATTCCTTTCTTGTAGACACTTTTTCTGGTTCAGTCTAAATCAATAAAAGATATATTATGATTCCTTTTCCAGTTGAAGTCAAGTTTAGACTTAGTCTAATTTCTGTCAACAATCCCCTTTGGATGGCATCTATAAGCCCATCTCTGACAACTCTCCATCATCTCTCAAAATGGCATCTTTAAGCATATTCCCTACATAATCAACAACCACATCATCGAGTGCAAATTTTTGAGCACTCTAGTGTTCAATCATCTTCTACCCTCAAGCTACAAATGGAAACGTGCCATACTTGCTTTTAAGGTTTAAGAAGATTGAACAGGGGCAGCCATTGTACCTCAAAATTTACCCTCTCTTTTCTCAAGGCATTTCTCACAAGGATTCTCAAAATTCAAGCTTGCACAAGTAAAATTGAATTTTCTAGCATCAAGTTAAAGAGGAAACTGTTAAAAAAGGGCAAATCAGATAAAAATAATCTCTTTGAAAAAATTAGAGAAAACATAAGTTTACTTCGATTCACAAGGCTTCGATTGGATTTTGGTCTCCTACAAGCCTTCTTTGATTTCTCTTGTTTCGTTGGACTTTAATCTCTTTCAAGACTGCTTCGATTGGACAATGGTCTCCTTCATGCCTCCTTCGATCCATTCTTCATGCCTCCTTCGATCCGTCCTTTGTGCCTCCTTCGATCCACAAAGAAATGACCTCCTGCATGCAAGCTTCGATTGCACCATTGACCTCACATGGTTCACAATGAAATGGTTGCCTGCATGTCTTCTTCAATTGGACAATTGATGCCTGCATGCCTGTGTTGATTGGACAAATAATTCTCTCCATGCTTGCTTTGATTCATAAAGTAATGGCTAGCTGCATACAACCTTTGATTGAGCAATAACTTCTTTCTTGCATGCTTCAAAGGAAGAGGCTCCCACTAGGCCAACAGGCACAAGGCAAAGAACCTCCTGTAGCCTCCTTCGATTCAAAGAGGAAAAGCCTCATGTTGATGTCCTTCGATCCAAAGAGGAAAAGCCTCCTGTTGATATCCTTCGATTCAGAAGTTTGTGATTTCCTACTGGTTTCCTTTGATTTAAAAACAAGTGTCGTCTTTACGCTCGCAAGGACCTTCTCCTAACCAGCAGGCATAAGGAAAAATCCTCATGCAACTATCCTTCGACTTAGAAGTCAATGGTCTTGCATGTCTGCAAAATTCATAACGCAATGGTTTCCCTTCATGTTAGCACCCACAAAGCATTGGCCATTTTTCACGCTAGCTTCGAATGGGAAATATTTCCTTTGGAAACAGTCTGTTTCGATCATACACAGTTCCTACACTATGGCATACAATGGGTGTCTTATTCAAAATACATGTCTGGGTGTCCCATTCGAAAGACATGTATGGGTGTCCCATTCGAAGGACACGTTTGATGGACCATTCGAAGGACCTGCAAGACATATCTAGTTGTTTCCATTTGAAAGAATTATTTTGGTGACCCATTCAAGGGGCACACATTTGGATCCTTCGAAGGATGCACAAAAAGGACCCATTCGAAAGACACTTTGATTGGAAACAAATATTGCTGCCTAAAGAGGATTCTGGTCGAAGGTTGGACCTATGAAGTCAAAATGAAAGATTAAATATTCAAAGATGCTTGTTGCAAGTCCAAGCCTGATGTACTAGCCACAACGCTCCAAAACTGCTGCACAGTAGTCCTGCAACACTGCCCCTATTCTTACACCAATTTGGAATAAAAATACTGCCCCTCGAAAGCTACAAAAACAGTTTATCCATTTTGTTCAAATTCTTTTGTTTTCCCTCCTAAACCTCAGTCAACTTCACCTATAAAAAAGAGGCTCCATAACACGTCTAAGGGGCTAGACAACACATCTAGAGGCTTTTGGTAGTTGGGAAAACTTTGATTTTGTGAAAATCATCAAACACTTAACACATTATCATACCCAGATTCAAAAGACCATACCTTTGTTTCTGACCCTTTCGAATCCAACACTAGAAACACATCACCTGTTTCTTTTCCCTTTCAAATCTAGGAACAACCCCACACTTTGTTTTTCTTTCGAATCCATTAGAAAGAACACTACACCTGTTCTTCTCCTTCGAATCCAGAAATAACAAGCACCACCCTACTCCTCTTGACCTTCGAATCCAGTCAAAGAAACACCACACCTGTTTCTTTCCTTCGAATCCAGGAGTATCTAGTCCAATCACTCAAGGTCCAGAAGAATCAACTTCAGAAGCAAGGTAAGTTTCTCTTAACTTTGAACTTTTCGTTTCTAGCATAACATGTGAATAGTCATTTCCTTTCGTTTCAAGCATGTACATATCATTTGTTCATTTTTTCGTTTCTTCCCTATTTGTTTGTTTTTCTTGTCCAAATATATGGTAGAACTAACCAGTATAGGCCCCAAATGAAAAAAAGGAGTTTTGTGCGAAACGAAGCCTCAGGCTTTACCCCATTACTGCTTCACATCCCAAACGAAGGAGAAAGAAGTGAGAAATGAAAGTTGTTCACACTGATTCCCTGGCCCAATCGAAAGAAGCAACCAGAAGGAGGAATCAAAAGCTGCTTCTCACGCTGACTGCTAAGCCCAATCGAAAGAAGCAGCCAGAAGGATGAATCGAAGGATGCCTGCACACGCTGGCTGCTAGGCCCAAATCGAAAGGAGCCAGAAAAGTAGAATCGAATGGTGCTACTGCCTGAATCGAAAAACTCATTTTCCATTCTTTTATTTTGTTTTGCCTTTACATTTTCTTGCTATTCAATATGGTTGTAATAATGTAGGATATTTACTTTCTGCATTTTTTTATTGCTTTATACAAAATGTTAGTAATTAGGATGTATGGCAAGATAAAACCAACAAATAGATAACCCAAAAATCAAAGACAAAATGCATGCAATCAAACACACTTTGCACACATGCACCTCTAGGGTAATTCCACTTGTTTCCTTAGAAAATAGTCATATCCCTCGAATATGGGCGTTTTAGCAAAGACCCTCGATAAAAGATCGTAGTCCCCCGATGGCCCTTGATGTTGCCTTCGGTAAATGATCTAGTCCCTATACGACATTGCTAAAACGTCCCATAGGTTGCCTTCTATGACTATATAAATGACCCACGCCCGTTCCTTCACATCCAATGATGGAGCTTCTTACCAAATCAATGGTAATATAGTAACATCTAAAGGAGGAGGAAAAGAACAATAGACCTTTTGAGTAGGTAGATTTATCATAGTTGCTCGCTTGCTCACAACAAAAACATTTTTCCACACCAATACTCTCAATTCAAACATTTTCAAAAGACAAAGCTCTTTGTACGCATTCTTATAAAGACGAGAATCATTACAAAGGCACTTTTCAAAATCAATTTCAAAAAAATCTTCCTCTTTAAACTATTTTCAAAACCAACACTTTGTACGCGTTCTTATAGAGACGAGAACCATTACAAATACGTTTTTTCTAAATATTTTCAAACCCACATCACAAAGCACATTTTCAAACAGAAGCAAGTGACCTAGCGAGCAACTAATAGCCCGTAGAAAACTACGGATGAAAAGGGTGATTATACCTTACCTTTTCATAATCTACTCCCCAAACTCAAGAAATAATCTCGAAGGTCTTTCCTGTTCTTTTCAGCCTTTCCTTATTGGATAAAATAAAAGCCGGTGGCGAATCTTGCTATCTTCAATAATTGCGATCAAACGCAAAACAACCAAGTCAGTTCTACCATCGTATTACAAATGTATTTCATTTACTTTTCATATTATGTCTTTTACTTATTTAGTTGTTGTTAATCTCACCATGAATGAGTAGTTTTCTAATGACAATGGGCTGTAAGATTCTATCTCATGGCAATCCCAGAATGATTTATCTAGACACGAAGTACAGGAATCATATGTATATTTATTTTAGAATCTGAGTTCTTAAAAATATTTATGTCTCGTGTGAAAGCAAAGGAAACCAAGATACGAACATAGTCCGAAAGGATATCAACCGACATAGGACTGCGGATTACTAAAAAATCGAGTTTGAGGCACCACTAACAAGGCGACTTGATCTTAGTTAAGAAACAATTAAGTTTCGACATCGTGTGACAAGGAGTTTTTCTCTTGGTCGAACTGTTTAATTGTGCCAGAAACACGTCTAGATATGCACGCCACGAAAGTGGGTATCGTACATATTTATCTAATGTTCTATAAATTACTTAGATATTCTCTTTTTTGAATTTGGATAATCAATATAATAAGTCATAATAGATGAACACAACCTCGTGCCTATTTTTATTTATGTGCTCATTTTATTTTATTTACACTAAAACCAACCAATATTGTGTTCGCTTTAGCAAAACACGGTTAGGATAAAATTCAATACTTATATACATCTCCCTGTGGGTTCAATCTTATTATACTACTTGGCATTGTCGTGTACTTGAGGCTTGAGAATGTCAAGTTTTTTGCACCATTGCTGGGGAGATAGTTTTGATAGTGAAATTTTACTCTAGCACCGTATAAACTAAATCAAATTTTACTTTTTTGTTGTTTATTTTATTGTATGCATGGGGTCTATCCAAAATATTGTAAAATATGTGAATAATAACCATGGAAACCCTTACCACAATACCTATAATCCGGGGTGGATAAGTCACCCAAATTTTCTCTACAATAACCACCCTTAATATATCGAGGAACCACAAGATTTCCAATAATCCAACTTTGAAATTTTAATGGATAATTTTATTGCATGCAAACTCACTCTAACTTGGAATCTATGGTGGAAAGTTTTTTGGGGATGCAAACTCTTCTGAATGATTAAAAGCTAAAATCTCCATACTAGTGAAGTCTTTTGGCAGTAAAACACTATGGTCGAGTCCTCGTGACTCACAACAAGACATTAGAGACCCAAATCTCCCAACTTGCCCACATCCCTCTAGGACCTTTCTCTGAAGGACATGCGAAGTTGTAACAACTAGAAGTGGAAAATAAGTTAAGAGTTATGGGGCAAGAGTAGATAAGTTGGGGAGAATTCTAGTAAGGAAGAGGTAGAAATTGAGAAAAATCCACTAACACCGCCCAAAAAAGAGGCTATCAAAGAGGTAGAGAATGAAACACCTTATATTTCTCCTCATACTTACAAGCCATAGATTCATTTCCCATAAAGATTTGTGGAGGCTAAGATAAGGGCCCAGTCCCAAAGGTCTGCAGAGATACTGAAAAAAAATCCACACTAATTTTCCATTGACCGAGGTCTTGTCGAAAAAGAGAAAATTAGAAGACTATGAAACTGGAAAAATTATTAAGATGGAAAGGTTAAAATTTGAGTTGGGGGATGAAAGGATTAAAGCCAAACCATAACAACTGATACTTAGGATAGAACCAGAACCTCCCCCAAAGGTTAAAAAATACACATTATCCTATAGGAAGAAGAAAAAGAAGAGTAATGAATACGAGAGATGGCTAGATAGTTGGCCATGGATTCCTAAGACCACTAAGCTTAAGGTCAAAGGACAATATTTGAGGGAATCACCATGAGTGCTTGTACTCATGAGCCATCGAGTTAAACGGTGTTAAACAAAGCGTTTCGTAGGAGGCAACCTTCACTTTTAATTTCTAAAGTCTTTCATTTTGTTTGATTTTTATGGTTTTGTTTGTTTTAATAAGGAAGGAAAACTCAAGATAATAAGGCAAAGAGAGCAAAAAATTTATAATTCTCTTATATGCTTCATTTTTCACCTCCTCCGAGAAGTGCTTTGTAAGTTGTCTCTTCACCTTCTCTTCTCCTATTCTGGAACATTAGGGACAATGTCCAATTTAATTTTGGATGGGGGGGAGGGGGGGGGGGGGTTATGTCCCTTTTCCGTTATTATTTGTGCATTTTAATTTTATTTGTATGTTGTGTGATGTTTAGGATAGTTTGTGTATGTTACATTTGTCATTATTAGAATTCCCCAAAAATTTGAGTTGTTAAAAAAATTCTGAAAAAGTTTTTGAGTTTGAAATTTTTTTGAGAAAGTATATTGCTTTGAATGGATGATAGGCTAAGTTTAGGGACCCAAATAAAGTTGATAATTGGTATTACTCGAACACCTTAAGTTTCCTGGGTAGGATACGAGTCTAACGTGTATTTTGTACCATATTACTCCAATTTTGAGAAATACTTCCCGAGTAGTTGATTTTGACAGTCTGGTATATTCTTGATTCACATGCATGTACGATTCATAGAGAAGAGAAAAATTTTCTTTTAGCACCAAAGAGATGAAATATGGCGGTAAAAGGCAACTACACCTTCTAAGTTGGGTAACCCTCATCCGACTATTCAGCCTAGCGATGGTTGAACCCGAAATGTCAAACCAAAATGGTCAATAAAAACATACATAAGTGTGTAATTTCATTTTCAAATAAAGATGGAAAGTAATTTCTTATCCGGTATAAAAACCAAAAATTTCTCGATCGATCGTGTGCATGTGATGATTATCGTAATTCTGATTTCCTTAATTTGATTGTTTGAACAAAAGGGAAGGAAAATCGAAAAAGGAGACTTAAGTCCAAAGTATAGTTAGAGAGGTAGCCAAAATATGAAACTTTTGTCTGTATCTGTTTTACAGACTTGTGTTCTTGTAATGCTTTTGGTGTCAATAAGTATTGGGGAACCTAGATCTTAGCCAATCGGAACAACGAGCCACATATTAGTACTAATGATTTCATTATTTTAAGCTTTTGAAGAACTGAACTGCTTGATATGATTTTTTCTAAGCAAGCTTTGTGCTTGAGGATAAGCAACCATTTAAGTTTGGGAGTATTTGATAAGTGATTTTTGCATAATATTTTTAGCTTATTTTCTTTTTTGCTTTCTTGTGTGTTTTTCATGATTTTGTATCTCTTTTATTCATTTTTGTTTTCTTTTATTGATTTCAGCTCATAAGGAAGAGTCGAGCAAGATTTAATCAAAAAAGACGAAAGAAAATGTGTTTGCAAGTCATTCCAATATAAAATACTCGTGACCAACACGACCTGGTCGTGTCAGTTGGCACGGGTCATGCTGGTGCTTGAAGGCGCCCCATAGTAATTTCCTAAGGAGAACACAAATTGGTCGTGTTACCTGACACAACCTTCCTATGCCAGGTCCAATTTTATTGTGAACTTTGGAATTTCGTAACTGTTTCTCAACTTTTAGACTTCGAAAATTGTTCCCTTTCATCCATAATTAACCGTTAATGTTAGTGCATAAATTATGAGTGATTAGGAGTTTTTGGAACATTTTTGTGACTTTTGGAAGTCTGTAATTGACCAAGACTTAAAGCTTAGTGGATAATAATGATGGTGCTCTAATTGGGAGTGATTATGAGTGATTTAATTGTTTGTTTTTGTATAAAAGGGGGACTAGAGCTTAAGCAAGAGGGAGATATTAGAGATAGATCTAAGAGTGATAGCTTAGAAAACTCTTGTATTTTCATGTTTTTTCAATTTAGCTTTTGGAATTAAGTCATTTTTTTAGCAACTTATTTGTATTATCTGGTTTTCGTCATTTCAATCAAGATGTATTTTTTTCAGGTTCTTTATTTGCAATCGCTTTATTTCATTTACTTTACAAGCTATGTCTTTTACTTGTTTAATTGTTGTTAATCTAATCATGAGTGAGTATTTTTCTAAGGATAAGGGGTTGTGAGATTCTATCTCATGAAGATCCCCAATTGATTTATCCGAGCTTGAGTTACGAGAATTATAGGTATTTTTATTTTAGAAATTGAGTTCTTAAAAATATTTGTGTCTGTTGCGAAAGCAAAGGCAACTCAGATACGACCATAGTCCAAAAGTATATTGTGATATGGTGGCAGAACCGATTGTTTTGAAAATGCTGGTTTGCATTTTGTGTTTTATATTCGCAAATTGTCGCGGTAAGCAATAGTCGCCACCGACTTTTATTTCATCCAACCGGAAAGGAAAAAAGCACAGAAAAATCCTTTTTTGAGATATTCTGAGTACGGGGGGCAGATTATAGAAAGGGGAGGTGTTAGCACCCTTTCTATCCATAGTTTTCCATGGGCTCTTAGATACTTGCTCATCTTTTAAAATTGCTTGTGTGTGTTTGTTTTGAAATTTTTTGTTTTACTTCGTTTTAACCCTTGTTTTTGTCCTCAAGAGTGTTACGAAGTGTTTTGAAAACTTTAGTTTGAAAAGTTTGTTTGAAAGTGTATGGTGTAAAAGATTTGTTGTTTTGAGCAAGTACCTAACATTTATCTACCTACTTGAAAAAAGATCGTTTTTGTTCTCATTTCCTTTAAACAACGCTATCCTACTATTGAGAAATAGGTAGCACCGTCGTTGGAGTTTGTAAGGGTCAATTCGTAAGGGACGTACGATCACCAAAGCAATGTTAGGACATCTTAGTAATAACCCTAGAGTCTTAAGATCATATTCGAGGCAACATTTCTGAGGCGACGTTTCCGAGGCAACATTCCCGAACGAGACTTTTGATCTTTGTTAGACAGGAGGGCAACCACTAAGACACCCTATACTTAATGATCGTTTACCGAAGGAAACCAAAGTGAGAGTATACCCTAGGAGTGCACATGTGCGAGTGATTTGATTTCAGTTATTATCTTTGCACATTAGGGTTTTCTAGCCGCTTTAAAATTATCATGCAATCTTGTCATACAATCCTATTAACATACATCTAAACAGTTAATATTTGCGAAAATTAAAATGCAAGAAAATAAACCTACGCTATTACAAGGCTTCGGGGTAAGGATTAATTACATAGCCAAAAAACCCCGCAAAAGATGATAAATAAAGAAAATCCTAGATTAAACTATTACATACCAGAGACAGTTACATCAATATTGCAAAAAATAATAAAAATGCGCGATGAATCGAGTGCAAAGTAATTTAGGGTTTTGACCCCAACTATACCTAATTGTAATTTAAAGGAAAAATCATTTTTTGGTCGTTTTTGTGTTATTTGAGAAAATAAAGCTCAATTGAATAAAAAAAACCTAATTACTAATTAATCTTAATTTAAGAAAAATAATTAAATTGACCTATTTTTTGTATTTTTATTTTGAGAAAGAAAAAATATTGAATCAAGAGTCTAACCCTAATTTTTCTAATTGATTTTAATTATAAAAAAAAGATAGAATTTCCCTAAATTAAATTAAAATAAATCGAATTAATTTAAATTAAATTTGATAAAAGATCCTAAATCTAATTTTTTGTAAGCTCTTGATTTTATGATTTTTTTGTGAAAAAGAAATTAATTTTGTTATAAATAATTAAGAAAATTAAATTAAATAAAAGAAATAAATTAGAGAAAAGAAAAAAGAATGGGCCTGATAGCATTAGCAAAAGAGGGGGTATTGCTTGGAATTTCTTGGCCCAACAAACTCAGGCCCCTTTGACTTTACCCAATCCTATGGGCATGCTTGACTCAGGCGCATGGTGAACCTTCAAGGGATAAGCCTTGGATCTGGGGCATTGATGGATTGAACGATCAGATCTGGACAGTACATGATGGACCCCTTGCCATGTAACACGCTGGATTTCCTATTCAAGAAAAACATGAATAAAATTTGGGACCTGGGGATCGAACCCAGGTCCTTAAGCATTCTCCCCTTGCATGCTTGCCAACTGAGCTGGCTGTGTTAGTTGTATAAACAATAACAAACAAATATTATATAATACAAACAAAATATTAAACTTTAAAACGCGCGAAATTCAAACTGGCAAGTAAGGGAGCGCCACGTATCCATCTTCTTCCTCCCACCGTCGTTGTAAGTTTTGCAACTTTTACCTACTGACATTAAGCGTAGGTATAACCCCTGTGCATTTCCAAAATCTTGTACACGCATGATAAATGAAAACCAATGGTACGAATCAAATCATTTCAACCTCACGAGCATCATGGTACCATTATTAATGTCCAATTTTCCCTGTATAAGAAATCCCTAAAAACAAAGAAAAAACCCTAGCCATGGTAGTTTGATGTACAATTGATAAAAATGCAATTGAATACAATCATTAGCTTGCAAACATCTCAAGGATTATAAATATGCCAATCAATCATGCTAAATATGTCTAAATCAACATATTCGAATTCAAGAAAAGAGACAAACCGTGTGACCGCTACAATGCGTTTCAGGGCGTGGGGAGGCTTGCTAACGATTGAAACACGATCCTGGGGCGTCCAACAATTGATTGGTATGGTTAGAATGGCTTGAGATGGTCTGCAACTTGGAATTTGGTCTACACTTTTTCTTTGAAATTTTTCAATTCTTTCTCTGCCTTTGCACGCCTCTAGCCTCTTTTTGTTGGTCTGCTTTTGTTCCTTATGTATACTAGAGTGTATTAGGGTTCAAGTTTGTATCAAATCTTTTCCAATTATGAAGATTGATCCATGATTTAATCCTTGCACCAAATCTTTCCAAAACAAGCAATTTCAATCCTTTTTTTTTCCATATGAAGCCTTGCACGATTTGATTTTGTCTCCAGTTGTGTAATGAATCTAATCAAGCAAAACAATCTCAAGGTTTTAATGATTTTTGATATTTTCACTATTTTATATTGATTTTATTTGATTTAAATGAAATAAAATCAAAATAAATAACAAAAATAAAATAATGACAAGTGGAAGGGCTCATGGGTCATGGATCATATTACAAACTCAGTGCAAGCATAAATAGTTGGGCCCATTTAGCAAAAAGTGCAATTTTGGACACATTTGACTTTTGGCAATTTTACAAAAAGGGTCAACTTGGCAATGCTTAACTCTCTCAATTTTGACCCTAGAGATGTGTTCTTGGACTTTTTAGAAAACTTAGGATGTCCTCTAAGCAACCCTTTTGGTCTCATCTCAATTGAGTCTTCCATGTTCATGTGTGAAGCTTTGACCCAAAAGGTGTTTTTGTTGACTTTTCAAAATGACCTATAATGTCCAAATTCATATCTTCTTGTGAGTGCATATTTTGAACTTGGGAGATGAAGATGACTTGTAGGGAATTACATCCTCTTCAAAATGAGCTTTGGATGGGTCATTTTGGATAAAATATGAGAAAGTTATGCTTGGTCAAAGTTGTGTTGACTTTTCCTATAAAACCCTAATTTAGCAACTTTTGGGTTTTGATGAATTGTGAGCAATCTTTGAGGAATCATGATCAACCCTTGATCAAATGATGAATAATACTTCAAAATGATAATGTTGACCAAAAATCTTGAAGTTTGACTGTATGTGGGCCACAGTTGACTTTTGCCCTAGCACAATCAATTTTTAGGCCTTTGAGCAATTGACTGAGCAAATTTTCTCTGCAAGGCTTGAAACTTGACATGGATGATCTTGAGAACATATTAGGACAATGGTGAGCATTTGGGATTCTTTGTACTCAAGCATCTTGATGCAAAATGAAACCCTAATTTGAGGTAGACTGCCTTAGGAGAGAGTTTGTCTGGTAAACTCTTGGACTTCCTTGAGCAATTTAAGGACCTCACTTGAAATGTATTAACAAACATGGGAGGGAAAATTTTGGGGTACAACAGTTGCCCCTGTTCAATCTTCTTAAACCTGAGGATGTAGATTGGCTTGTCTGCCTTTCGTGATCTGAAGGTGGAAGATGATTGAACACTAGAGTGCCCAGAAATTTTCACTCGCATGAAGTGGTACTTGTCTTGCGATATCGGGAATGGGATTATAGATGCGATTTGGAAGTCAATGACGGTAGATGGGCTTAAGGATGCCATCCGAAGAAGTGTTGATCGCATAAGAGATTCCTTTGCGAGAACCCGTATACCTGTTGTTGAGGAGGATTTCGCTGGGGGCACGATGGTCTCTGTCTTGGGAGAAATAGAATTTTAGGAGATTCAGTTGTCAGTTACTCTACCGGGGAATCATCTCTTAGTTGAGGAGGTGACAATGAACTTCTATCTGGTCGTGCTCCAGGCCTTACAGTGATTTGCTGAGGAAAATGAGACTGACTGCTATCTGGTCGTGCTCCAGGTTTTACAGTGACTTACTGGGGAGATGAGATTAAACTTGCTATCTTATCATCCTCCAGGCTTTGCAATTTCTCAATTCTTATCTGGTCGTGCTCCAGGCTTCAGAAGTAATTAGGTGGTTATCCGGTCGCATCTGGGTTTCAACTTGAATTTAAGGTGTACTAATATCCGGTCGATTTCCGGGCTTCATAGTAATTGGCCGAGTAAACTGCTATTTGGTCGAATTCCAAGCTTCACAATACCTTATACTGTTATCTGGTCATGTCCCAGGCTTCAGTGTCCTTTTCCGCTATCTGGTCGTGCTCCAGTCTTCACAATGTCTTATATCATTATCTGGTCGTGCGCCAGGCTTCACGGGGTCTTATACCACTGTCTGGTCGATTCCAGGCTTCATGGTATCTTGTACTGCTATCTGGTTGATTTCCAGGCTTCACAATAACTTGCTGAGGGTTAAGCTATTTTCTAATCGATTTCCGGGCTTCAAAGCTTGAACTGGAATAGAAATCTTAGTATCGATTTTACTAAACCAGGGGAAACATGTGGGAACTTCAACTGGGAGAGAAATCTTAGTGTCGATTTGACTGATCCCGGGAGAAGTCTCGGATTAACTTTGACTGGCATAGAAATCAGGGGAATCTTAGCGGCGATTCGGCTGACCCAGACGAAAGTCTTAAAATGTCTTCAACTAGAATAGAAACCTTAGTGTCGGTTTGACTGAACTAGAGAAAACTTATCAGAACTTGATTGCATCTTTCCCTACAAGGTAAAGAGTTAGTCATATGCAATGTCATGATGTATGAAATGTATTGAGTAATGATGTTCTCAAAATAAATGAGATTGTGCTGCATGATGCGCATACGCACACCACGATGTATGGATATGCAATGTTCTTGTGATATTCTCCGGCTGGGGAGAATAAATCCCGGACTACTGTTGGAGAGTATAAGGAGTTGAGTTCTTTGTTCTCGCTGGGCATAGTGATCGAAGATGATTAGCTGGAGACTTGCATCCATTCTGCTCGAGAATATTCCTTCGGGAAAGACTCTGTTTGAGAATAATCCTGTGGGAGAATGACTTTGTGGGGAAGAGAGATACTCTGTTGGATGATCTGCCGATTTGGAGAAATAAACTCAGCTGGTGGTGAGCTTCTATTGCTGGTGATAGATAAACTCTTCTTGGGGAGAATTTTGCCGACTCATTCGCGATTATGAACCTCGGCTGGGGAGAGCTAACACCACTGTCTTTGGATACTTCCAACTCTACGGGGAGTGTATGCACCTTTAGTTATATTCTCAAGCTGGATCTATCCCTGTACCTGGTGGGTAGAGTAACTATAAGGTTTGGACATTTCTTGTTTTCCCTTGTTCCTGGAATTACGAGTAATTGTCTTTTGTTTCTTATGTAAATATTTATGAGCAACAATTATTTTCAAATGCATATATCAAAAATGAATCATTGGACGTTCTTGCAAAACAAAATAGAAAAAAGAAAAAACAAGTTGAAAATTCTTGTGAAAATGAATTGTATTGGTTTTGAAATTGACCTGTAACAGGCGTTTTGTACAAAGAGGCTGACGTCCTAGTAAGAGAATGCTGCCGAGGGAACATAAATGGTACAACTTGTGTAAAATAAAGAAAAACAACTATGTGAAACAATCCCATCGGGTTCCAACTCCGCTATTGCCTTTATATCTTCGAGCATCTCATCTCTTTGCTACTTGGTCGAAGGTGGATCAGATTGATTGGCGCCGTCCGAGCTTGATAGTCGATACCAAAGTCTGGTCGCAAGATGATCCAATGAGAGATAGTGTTACGCTTCGATCCCTAATTTTTACCTAGACCGCCCTTTCGGGTTTTCAGCTCACCGGGATACTCTTTTTTGCCCAAGTCACCTTTTCAGGTTTTCGACTTGCCGGGTGTACAGTTTTTTTTATTTTCATCCCTTACTTTTTCTCGAACCCTTTTGGTTCGGCGGGAAGTCCTTATTTTTGCCTAGGCCAGTCAACCTAGCGGGTCTTTGATTAGGCGTAGTATTTTTTCACTATGTCTGTATTGACGGGGTGAGGAAGGTCGTCACCATCCATGGTGGTTAGAATCATAGCTCCTCCCGAGAAAATGTTCTTAACCACAAATGGCCCTTCGTACGTGGGGGTCCATTTACCCCTGGGATCACCTTGCGGTAGTATGATGCATTTGATCACCAGATCCCCGACTTGATATTATTGACGTCTGACTTTCTTGTTAAAAGCCTTGATCATTTGCTTTTGATACGTCTGACCATGACAAATAGCAGTAAGTCTCTTTTCATCGATTAAATTCAGCTGATCAAGCCGAGTTTGGATCCAGTCGTCTTCGTTCAAACCTGCATCCTTCATAATACTTAGAGATGGTATCTGGACTTTGATGGGTAGGACTGCCTCCATGCCATATACCAGAGAGTAGGGTGTTTCCCATGTTGACGTCCGTGCTGAGGTGCGGTATCCATGAAGAGCGAATGGTAACATCTCGTGCCAGTCTTTTTATGTCACCGTCATCTTCTGCACAATCATTTTGATGTTCTTATTAGCTGCTTCAACAGCCCCATTCATCTTCGGCCGGTAGGAAGAAGAGTTATAATGCTATATCTTGAACTATTTGCAGAGCTCGGTGATCATTGTATTGTTGAGATTTGTACCATTGTCCATAATGATCCTCTCTGGCACACCATATCAACATATCCGATTGTGTTGGATAAACCGTGCCATGACGTTCTTGGTTACTATAGCAAAGGAAGCTGCCTCGACCCACTTTGTAAAGTAATCAATAGCCACCCGAATGAAACGATGACCGTTAAACGCAGTAGGTCTAATCTCACCTGTCATATCGATGCCCCACATTGCGAAAGGCTAAGGAGCTGTCAAAACATTCAGAGGAACTGGAGGTACATGCACCTTATCAGCGTAGACTTGGCACTTATGACAGGTCCGAGAATGCTGATAACAGTCGGCTTCCATAGTGGACCACTAATATCCTTCCCGTAGGATTTTCTTCGTCGTAGTATGTCCACTAGAATGAGTTCTGAAGGTACCTTCATGTAACTCTGCCATGATCCTTTCTGCCTCGCTCTTGTCCATGCACCGCAGTAAGGTTAAATCGTGGTTACGCTTATAGAGGATACCATTACTGATGAAGAATTTCACAACGAACCTTCTCAGAAACTTCTTATCATTAACAGATGCCCCATCAGGGTATTCTTGGGCCTCAAGATACCTCTTTACCTCATGAAACCAGGGTTTATCTGCTACCTCTTCAGTCTCAATGTCACAACAATGTGCGGGTTCGTCCAACCTCTCGATGGTGATCTGGGGAGCTTCATTGTCCCACCTGACCTTGAACATAGAATACATGGTAGCTAGCGCGTCCGCTAACTGGTTCTCCTCTCTCGGGAAGTGTTCAAAGGTTATTTCCTCAAAATGTGGGAGCAATGTCAGCATATATTCTTTGTAAGGAATAAGATTTGGGTGCTTCGTATCCCACTCGCCTTTGATCTGACTGATCACTAGGGAAGAATCTCCGAATACACTCAAGAACTTAATCCTCAGGTCAATGGCAGCTCGAAGACCCGTGATACACGCTTCATACTCCGCCATATTGTTGGTGCAGTTAAAGCATAATCGGGCGGTGAACGGAGTATGACAGCCCTCAGGAGATATAATTACATGACATTACCCAATGTGTTTGATGCTCCATCAAAATACATAGACCATTGGGATCCTTCCTCAAGTCCTTCATTCGGTCCAGGTTCTTCGCAGTCGGTCACAAACATGATATTCTCATCCGGGAACTCAAAATTCATGGACTGGTAGTCATCCATGGCCTGATGCGCCAAATGATCAGCCAATACACTCCCCTTGATTTCTTTTTGGATTGTGTATTGGATGTCATACTGGTTAAGATCATCTGCCATCTTGCTATCCTTCCGGAGAGAGCAGGCTTCTCGAAAATATACTTGATCGGATCCATCTTTGATATCAATAAGGTGGTGAGAGTTAGCATACAGTCTCAGCCGACGAGCAGCCCATGCCAAAGCGCAGCAAGTTTTCTCGAGCAATGAGTATCGGGTCTCACAGTCAGTAAAATTTTTTCTAAGGTAGTAAATAGCGTGCTCTTTTCAGCCATACTCGTCATGCTACCCCAGCACACACCCTATCGAATTGTTCAGCACTGTCAAGTATAAAATCAAAGGTCTTCCTTCAACTGGAGGCATCAAAATTGGCGGTTCTTGAAGATATTCTTTGATTCTTTCGAAAGCGGTCTGACATTCATCATTCCATTTTACCACTTGATCTTTCTTCAACAGCTTGAAGATTGGCTCACAAGTAGCAGTCAGATGTGAAATGAACCTGGCCATGTAATTTAGACGTCCCAAAAAGCCTCTAACTTCCTTTTCTATACGGGGAGCCGGCATCTCCTGTATGGCTTTTACCTTGGCAGGCTCCACCTGAATACCCTTATCACTGACGATGAAACCCAACAACTTACTAGACCTTATCCCGAAGGTGCACTTGTTTGGGTTCAACCTCAGCTTGTACGTCTTCAACCTGTCAAACAGTTTCTGAAGATAATCAAGGTGCTTTCCCTCAGTCTGAGACCTGGCTATCATGTCATAAACATAAACCTAAATCTCATGGTGAATCATGTCGTGGAACAAAGCGACCATGGCACGCTGATAAGTTGCCCTAGCATTCTTCAACCCGAAAGGCATTACTTTGTAATAGAAGGTGCCCCACTGTGTAACAAAGGTTGTCTTCTCCATATCTTTAGGAGCCATCTTGATCTGGTTGTAGCCAGAAAAACCATCCATGAAGGAGAAGATCTTATGTTGCGCGGTGTTGTCGACCAGAACATCGACGTGAGGAAGTGGGAAATCATCCTTGGGGCTTGCCTTGTTCAGATCTCTATAATCCACACACATTCGTACCTTACCATCCTTCTTAGGCACCAGAACAACATTGGCAACCCACTGCGGATAAGAAGTGACAGCTAAAAATCCCGCGTCGAACTGTTTCATGACCTCAGCTTTGATTTTCTCATACATCTCAGGGCGCATACGACGAACCTTTTGTTTTACAGGAGGGCAGTCTTCTTTAGTTGGCAAGCGATGAACAACAATATCGGTGTCCAAACCAGGCATATCTTTGTAGGATCAGGCGAAGATCTCAACATAGTCACGTAGCATTTGTATCAACCGTTGCTTGACACTGAGCTCCATATTCGCACCTATCTTAACCTCTTTCCTGTCTTCCTCTGTACCCAAATTCACTGATTCAACTGGCTCTTCATGAGGCTGTATGGCCCTTTCTTCCTGCAGTAACAATCTAGCAAGTTCTCCAGGCACCTCACAATCATCCTCACCTTCGTCCTCAGCTTGGTTGATTGGATTTTCAAAGTCATAACTGGAAGTAGCAGATTCGTTATCAATGGGATCCAGAGTGGATATGGATCTGCATGATGATACGTGAGTGTGTGTAAGAGAATAGCTGTTTTTGATAAAGCGAGAGACAGAAAAAGAAAAATAAGGAGCGCAAAATTTGTAATGCAAGAAACTTCCAATGTTTTATTAATGATATATGAAATGACAAATAATGAGCCCTCACAAGCAAAGCCAAGGTGCCTTGGGCAAGGCACCGAGCCGTAAAGTTTCAAACTGTTTATTACAAATCTTAAAACAAAAGTCAATTACTGTGGAATAAAAGAAACAGGTATGAAGTCCTTCGCCGTCCAGTTGTTTAGTCCACCATTGGTTGTAGGGTAGATCCAGCTGTCGATATTTGAATCTTCTTCACGATCTTCAATTGCATTAACTCCCTGATTGCTGATGTGCAGAGGAGGTCTTCCAATTCGCGCGCGCCTAACAGCCCTTTGAGCCCCTGTAGTAAAGCCCAAACCAAATTTGTCAGTGTTGTTCATGAAATCAGGGAGCTGACCCCAATTTGTACACCCTCCTTCTTCAATTACAGCCCTGGCATCCTTGAGAGAAGCCATCTTTAATTGGGGTTTGTTGGTAGCAACTTCAGTTGACGCCAAAGTCTGAGGGACCTCTTCAAAGTTCTGACAAGGGGTTTCGATGAACTCCCCATCCATCTCCACGTAGCGAAATGAGTTGAGATGACTCACCATATACTCCTCTTCACCTTGTACCATGACAATCTTCCCCTTTACCAGATATTTCAGCATTTGATGGAGCGTTGGAGTCACTGCCCCAACCTTATGAATCCAAGGACGACCCAGCAAGTAAGAATATGATGGTCTGATATCCATCACATAGAAGGTGGATGCAAAAGTCTGAGAGCCGACTTTAACAGGGATGTCCACCTCCCCGTGAACCATCCTTTTTGACCTGTCGAAAGCCCTGACCACAATATTGCTCGGCTTTAGAATCAAACCTTCACAATCCAGACGGTCTAACACTTTCTTTGGCAAAACATTCAATGAGGACCCGGTATCCACCAGTACATGGGCCATAGTAGTTCCCTTGCACTCGATCGAGGCGTGCAGAGCGTCATTATGATTTCTTCCTTTAGCAGTCAGATCTGCATCTGAGAAACCCAACCCATCTGAAAAATTATGTTTCAAGTACATGCTCAATGCATTCCCACTACCAATTAAGCTGTAGCTTAATTCGTAGTGGGAATGCATTGAGCATGTACTTGAACCCCAGGGTACAGGGTTCGATTCCCACGAAAGGCAAAAACTCTACTAGTGAGGGGGGTAGAGAAGATCGTGAGGTAATAGTGCCGGGAACGCTGAAGGCTCGGGCTGGTACATAAAGCCAGAGCCTTCAGCGTTCCCAGCACTATTTCCTCACGATCTTCTCTACCCCCGTCACTAGTAGAGTTTTTGCCTTTCGTGGGAATCGAACTCTGTACCCTGGGGTTCAAGTACATGCTCAATGCATTCCCACTACCAATTGAGCTACGTAGCTCAATTGGTAGTGGGAATGCATCGAGCATGTACTTGAACCCCAGGGTACAGGGTTTAATTCCCACGAAAGGCAAAAACTCTACTAGTGAGGGGGGTAGAGAAGATCGTGAGGTAATAGTGTCGGGAACACTGAAGGCTCAGGCTGTTACATAAAAAGGCGAACAAATATGCACCCTAAAAATTATGTTTTATGAACGCAGAAGTTCTGACCATATCCATCAGAAGATGAGCCATAAGAGCTTCACACTGAAGCAATCAGAACATGCGCTGAAGATTGATGACCAGAACCTGCACTTAATCAAAGTAAACTCTGACTCTGAACATACCAATCCAAGTCATTAATATTTTGAAGCGTTATCAGTAAGTAAGGAGATAAGATTCTGAAGAGTTACTGATCATTCAAGACATCATCAATTCCAACGGCTTCTTTCAGACAGGATCTTCTCCAAACGAAAAGTGTGTTAATGACATTAAACATGCTTTATGATCAACGTCATTCCACTGCCTATATAAACAAAGTCAACATTCAAAATCAATAACGATTTTGCCATATTATCACTCACGCATATTCAAAGCTGCAAGCAATATTCTTTATATTTCCAAGCTATAATCTTGTGTAATTTATCACAGGTGTGATAAACAGTTTTTGTCAGAAACACAACAACACATATCTTGTATAATTGCATTGAAACAATGTTCCTTGAGATTAATCAGAATGTGGTTATACTCAAGAAGACTTTAACATTTGTTAAAGTAGTGATTGTAATATTTTGAGATTAGTGGATTAAGACCTCGTTGGAGAGAGGTGAAATCACCTTGACGGGTGGACTGGAGTAGTTTGAGATCAAACGAACCAGGATAAAAATACTGTGTCATTGAGTTTTTAAATTAAAGTTTTCAATTCAACCCCCTCCCCCTTCTTGTGTTTTTCACATCTTCAATTGGCATCAGAGCGCCTGGATCTGAGCTTAAACACTTAACCGTGTCAGTACAAGATCCAAGCTTCAGAAAAACACTATGGTGGGACCAACCCAAAACATCATCAATGACAACCATGAAGACAAGGACAGATTCAGTGGCAAACCTCCAGTCTTTGATGGAGAAAACTTTGACTACTAGAAAGACAGAATTGAGAGTTTCTTTCTGGCTCATGATGTTGATCTGTGGAACATGCTGACTGATGGATACACGGACCCAGTGGATGGACGTGGTCATAAGATATACAGAAAAATGATGTCTGATCAGCAAAAGCGTGAATTCAGAAACCACCACAAGGCCAGAACAATACTTCTCAGCGCCATCTCATACTCAGAATATGCGAAAATATCAAACAGAGAGACTGCCAAGAACATGTTTGACTCTCTGAGAATGAAGCATGAAGGCAACATTCAAGTCAAAGAAACCAAGACCCTTGCGCTCATTCAGAAGTATGAGGCATTCAAGATGGAAGATAGTGAATAAATAGAAACTATGTTTTCAATATTCCAAATTCTTGTTGCTGGACTAAAGGTTCTTGACAAAGGGTATTCTACTAATGATCACATTAAGAAGATCATCAAAAGCTTGCCCAAACAATGGAGGCCAATGGTCACAACACTTAAGCTAGCCAAAGATCTCAACATAATTTCTCTGGAGGAACTTGTTAGCTCCCTCAGAAGTCACGAGATAGAAGTAGAAGAAGATGAGCCTCAAAAGCAAGGTAAGCCATTAGCTTTAAAATCTAACAGAAAATCTGACTCTAAGGTTTTGCAGAATGTGGAAGAAACTTCTGATGGATCCTCATCAGAAGAGGATGAACTGTCTCTCCTCCCCAGAAGGGTGAACCAACTGTGGAAGCAGAGACAAAGAAAGTTCAGAAATCCCAGAAGATTATAGAATCAGAATGAATCCTCCTCCAGATATAGAAAGTCTGAGTCTTCCTCTGGACATAGAAGATCTGATGGTTCTTCAGGATACTGAAAGCCAAACAACAAGGACATCATCTGCTATGAATGTAACGAGCAAAGGCACTACAAAAGTGACTGCCCAAAGCTTCAGAAGGAAAAGCCCAAAAATAAGTTCTTCAAGGAAAAGAAGAAAAGCCTCATGGCTACATGGGATGATTCTGACACATCTGAAGATGACTTAGAATCAGATGATGAAAGAGCAAACATAGCTCTCATGGAAAACGTATCAGAAGACAGTGAAGCTTCTGGTTCAGACTCGAAATCAGACCCCGAAGAGGTATTTCCTGACTTTACCATAAACTTTACTAAGGCTGAACTTGCAGAAAGTCTAAATGAAATTCTGGAAAGTATCAACAAATCAAAGTCAAATTCAGGAACCTGAAAAGGAATCTTGCCTCTGACTCTGAAAATTCTGAGAGTCTCAGATTAGAGAATTCTGAGTTAAAAGAAAAAATTTCAAAATTAGAAAATGATTTGCAAAACTCTTAGAAGGAAACAATCTCTGAAACTCCCAGCAATGCTGATGAGATCATCAAAGAGTATGATCACAACTTTCAGAAGTTTCTAGCTAAAAACATAGACAGAAGCAAGATGGCTTCAATGATCTATGGAGTTAGCAGAAATGGCACAAAAGGGATAGGATATCAAGGTAAGGTATCTACACCAAAAAATTCCATGGACTTAGTTATAAAACGCACACCACTAAATTCACATTTTATATATGGGCACACACATGACATAAAATACACAAGTAGTGATTATTCTGTCAAACCAAAATTCAATCAGAATTTTGGTAAAACTAACAAATCAGGACCCAAGAAAATGTGGGTACGTAAGGATAAAATTTTACATGTAGCAGATATCTTTAGCAGAAAGGTTAAGACACCAATCATGGTACCTGGACTCTGGCTGCTCGCGACATATGACGGGAAGAAGGCATATGTTCCAAAGCGTGGAACTTAAGCCTGGAGGCTATGTGGGCTTTGGAGGTAATCTGAGAGGAAAGATCATTGGCTCTAGAACAGTAGGTAATGGAAATCTTCCCTCTATAAGTAATGTATTATTAGTTGATGGATTAATGCATAACCTGTTATCCATAAGTCAATTAAGTGATAATGGTTATGATATAATATTAAATCAAAATTCATGCAACGCTTTCTGAACTAAAGAGTCAGAATGTAAAATGCCTACTTTCTGTTCACAACGAGCAATGGGTCTGGCACAGAAGATTGGGGCATGTTAGTATGAGAAGAATATCTCAGATTAACAAACTCAATCTGGTCAGAGGACTTCCAAATTTGAAGTTCAACTCAGATGCTTTGTGTGAAGCATGTCAGAAAGGCAAATTTGCAAAACCTGCTTTCAAATCCAAAAATGTTGTTTCCACATCTAAGCCATTAGAACTTCTGCATATTGACTTATTTGTACCAGTAAAAACTGCTTCAGTCAGTGGCAAGAAGTATGGGTTAGTAATCATAGATGACTATAGCAGATGGACATGGGTAAAGTTCTTAAGACACAAGGACGAGTCACACTCTATGTTTGTTACCTTCTACAACCAAGTTCAGAATGAAAAGGATCTTAGAATTGTCAAAGTCAGAAGTGATCATGGTGGGGAATTTGAAAATAAAAATTTTGAATTATTTTTTAATGAAAAAGACATCTTGCATGACTTCTCTTGTCCTAGAACTCCCCTGCAAAATGGAGTTGTAGAACGAAAGAACAGAACATTGCAAGAAATGGCCAGAACCGTGATCAACGAGACTAACGTTGTTAAGATCTTCTAGGTAGAAGCAATTAACACAGCGTGTTACATTCATAATAGAATCTCCATAAGACCTATTATGGAAAAGACTCCATATGAATTGTGGAAGAACAAAAAGCCCAACATTTCTTATTTTCATCCATTTGGATGCACATGCTTTATTTTAAATACAAAAAATTATTTGAACAAGTTTGACTCTAAAGCACAAAATTGTATTATGTTAGGATACTCTGAACGCTCAAGAGGGTACAGAGTATACAATACATAAACACATTTTGTTGAAGAGTCAATCAGTGTTAGGTTTGATGATAAGCTTGACTCTCAAAAGTCAAAGCAGAATGAACTCCTTGCAGGTATGGAAGTTGAACTCACAGGTACTAAAGACAACTCATCAGAAGTTCTCAACAGAGACACTCCCTCAACATCAGAAAGAGTTACTTCAAGCAATCCAACACTTTCTGTTGATCAACTCCAGAAAAGACTATCCAGAAGCAGCATTGATCACCTAGAAGATACAATACTGGAAAGAAGGATGATCCAATCAGAACAAGATCAACATTCAGAAACTCTGAAGAATCTCTCATGGGACTGGTCTCTCTGATTGAACCAACAACTATTGATGAAGCACTTATGGACAATGACTGGATTCTGGCAATGCAAGAGGAACTGAATCAATTCACCAGGAATGACGTATGGGATCTGGTTCCCAAACCAAAAGGATTCAACGTCATTGGTACAAAGTGGGTGTTTGGAAACAAACTGAACGAACAAGGAGAAGTCATCAGAAAAAAAGCATGACTGGTAGCACAAGGTTATAGTCAGCAAGAGGGGATAGACTATACAGAAACCTTTGCTCCAGTCGCCAAGTTAGAATCTATCAGACTTTTAATATAATTTGTTGTACATAAAGGCATCACTCTGTATTAGATGGATGTCAAAAGTGAATTCTTAAATGGCTATATAGATGAAGAGGTATATGTGCACCAACCCCTTGGGTTTTAAAACTCCAAAAATCCAGAATATGTTTTCAAACTAAAGAAGTCACTCTATGGTCTGAAACAAGCTCCCAGAGCTTGGTATGAAAGACTAAGTAACTTTCTGTTAGAAAAGGAATTCACTAGAGGGAAAGTGGACACAACCTTATTCTGTAAGACAGTTAAGAATGAAATGTTAGTATGTCAGATTTATGTTGATGACATTATATTTGGATCTACTAAACCCTCTCTGGGAAGAGAGTTTGCTAAATGTATGCAGGCATAGTTTGAGATGAGCTTAATGGGGGAACTCAAATTCTTTCTGGGTATTCAGATAAACCAAACTCCAGAAGGAACTTACATTCATCAGAGCAAATATGTTAGAGAACTTCTGAAGAAATTTGATCTCTCAGAATGTAAGCCCTTAAAGATTCCAATGCATCCCACGTGCATTCTGGAAAAGGAAGAGGTAAGTAAAAAGGTAGAACAGAAGGTCTACAAAGGTATGATTGGTTCTCTCCTCTATCTGACGGCTTTAAGGCCTTACATTTTATTTAGTGTTTGCTTATGTGCTAGATTCCAATCAGATCCTAGAGAATCTCACTTAACAGCAGTTAAGCAAATTTTCAAGTATCTGAAAGGTACTGCTAATATGGGTTTGTTTTATAGAAAATCAAATGATTACAGCTTAGTAGGATATTGTGATGCTGACTTCGCTAGAGATAGAGTAGAACGTAAAAGCACTTATGGAAGCTGCCCGTTTTTGGGAGAAAATTTGTTCTCATGGTCCAGTAAGAGACATTCCATAATAACACTATCAACAGCAGAAGCTGAATACATAGCAGCTGCTGGATGTAGCACGCAAATGCTTTGGATGAAAAGTCAACTTGAAGACTTCAACATATTTCAGAGTAACATTCCTATCCTCTGTGACAATACTTCTGCTATTTGTCTCAGTAAAAATCCAATTTTGCATTCTAGGGCTAAGCATATAGAAATAAAACATCATTTTATTATGGACTATATTCAGAAAGGGATTTTTAACATAAAACTCATTGACACAGACCATCAATGGGATGATGTCTTTACAAAACCTCTTTTTGAAGATAGGTTTAACTTCATTCTGAAACATCTCAGCATGAAGCTATGCCCAGAATAAATTGTTTTATTTTTATATCTTAACCTTTAGAACTTTGTTATTTTCTGTGAACTACTAATCAACCTGCCTTCAGAGTTTTAGAAGTACAAATTGCATCAGAATCTATCCATGAAGATTTGAACGTTTCATTTTAAGGATAGAAGTGTGTTGTTCACATAATCAAACAGTTGTCATCGATTCATCAGCTACTTTCTGAGGCTGAACACGCGTTCACTTTTCTGAAAGGTCAAAAGCGCTGATTGGGTGCATTGAGACACACGTCATGGGTAACCATTCCAGTATCTTTCTGAATCACCTAATTTCAGCTGTCATTAATGCTTATAATCATGACTAATTATTTCTCTCTCTTACTGTTTACGCTTTCAAGAAAAACTATTTAAACTCAAATCTCACTTTTTACATTCACCTCTTTTTACTCTCTAAATACTTTCTATCGTTTCAAGTTCGTATTTTCAAAAACCCCTTTCATCTTCCTCAAATCTTGTGTGAATAATAGCTTCTTCAAGCGTCCAAAACATCAATACTCAGGAATCTGCTTCAATGGAACAGTACGAAGAACCTTACAGAATGCTACTCACTCCCATTGATAATCTGGAAGACCTTTCAGAACTGATTATTGACTTTGAAAGCTTGCAAGAAAACGACTTTAATCTATATGAAGACGTTAATGCTCAAGGTTGGAAAAGATACTTTGACCATCTTCTGGGGCCAACATTTCCAATTCTTTTCACAAAATTCTGGATACATGCTTCTTCTTCAAATCATCAAGTTACCTCTTATGTCATGGGGAAGAAAATTGTCATTACAGAAGACCTAATTTCAAAGCTTATTGGTTACAATGGTGGAGGTGTCAGATGTATTGACATGGATGAGAGATGCTCTGACGTAGGCTCTATTGCAAGGGGAATATTTACTCATGGACTTCCCTCCAGCAAAATCAGAGATCTGAAGGATCACCACAAAATTTGGGCAAAAATCATTCTGGGGTGTATCAACCACAGGAAGCCAACTAGCTCTCCTGATTATATAAACATTGATCATCAGTTTTTGATCTATTTCATTGCCAAGAGGACTAAGGTAAACCTCCCACACTTGTTGTTTAATCATCTTATAACTAGTGTGAAGGAAACAAGAGAATATGAACGAACCAAAAGGGACTGGATATCCTTAGGAAGACTCATATCAGATATTCTGATAGAGAATAGGTTGGTAGAGCATTTGACTGAAGCCCAGGAAATCAACACTTTGGAAGCAACCGCTGGGAAGCCCCTGAACGCAAAAAATCTGAAGAAGATGAAAATCATTGAGAATATCAAGAAGGAACCTTTTATTACTTCTCATGCAACCATCACTTCAAGAAGGATACCTCTGGATAATTTTCCTCTATTTTCTAATATTGACTCAAAGCCAGAAATAATAGTCAGATATCTGGATGCTTGCAAGGAAGATGGTACTACACCATAAATCAATATCCAGGACTTACACAAGGCTGCTCCAGAAGTTGCTTTAAAGAAGACCAATAAGAGGAAAGTTGCAGTAGAAGGACCATCTCAGAGGACTCCAAAAGCTACCAAAAATAAAGGTAATCCTTCCTCTATTTCTATTATGGAATCAATTAATGTATCAACATCTGAACCCATGCCTACTCAACCAGAACATCCAACTCCACAAACATTTGAAGACTTTGACATAGGGTTTGATCCATCAGAAACTCTAGGTCTGAATGAAACTCACTCCCTTTCTCATAATCCAAATCCTGAACAAACTCAACCAGAACTTGCCAAAGTTCTGTCTGATATTGATTCATTTGACCAAGACTTTTCAGCTCCCGTACCACAAAATCCAAATTCTCAACTCCCTGAAAATCCAAATTCTGATACAACACCAAAAATTCCACAACCTCACTCTCCACAATCACCTCAACTTGAAATACTACAACCAGAAGCTCAACCTTCTAAGAATCAATCCTCTGATATCCATGAACCAGAACCTCACCATGTTTCAATAAACCAATCTGAAGAACCTCATTCAGATTTTGATACAATCCCAATACCTGGAATCACAGAACCACTCGCGATTCGCATGCCTCTCACCATCCACGACATTCCAGAAATTCCTTCTTCTCTGGAATCCACACCACCAAACTCCCCTACCAGTCCAATCATCATACCTGACTCTCTCACTCCTTCACCCACTAGCAGTCCAGCTGACAACGTAAGACTTGTCATTGATCCAATTGCGCTGGAAAGACTAGCTGCTATCTCTCACAAAACTTTCATTCCCAAACCTAAACTAACTGAAACCACATCAGATGTAGGTACAAGTTTGTTGATTTTGAAAACAAGAATACAGGAATGGATAAAATCTTTGAAGCATGCTAGTCAAGTGATGACTAATCCTGCTACTTCTGATTATATATGGACAAAATTCAGAAACTGGCTTAGTTTTGAAACACTGAAGCTGAAGGAACAGAGTTATGAATAGGTTCAGCAGAACATTAGTGCTAAGCTAAAGGCTTTTGAAGACCAAGTTTTGAGCCATCTGCTCAAGAAAGATATTATCTCTCTGGATAATGCTCCCTGGACAGAGCATCATTCCTCAGATGAAGTTCAACCAGAATCAGAAAGTCTCTCCCTGAATGCTGCTCCAGAAGAGATTATCACAGCAGAGGAAATGGTTCACTATGAACAAGCTGCAGAATGCTCTGAGCAACGTCCAACTCTTGAAGAAACTCCAACACCTTCCTTAGTCATGCAAACTCTGGAAGAGTTGAAGAAAGAAAATGCTCTAATCCATGCAAGGTTGGATAAGCAGAAGGACACAAACAAAGAGATTAAAAGCATTTTGGGCAAGCAAGAAAAGTCTAATACTCAGATCAAGAGCTTGCTGGAAGATTTGTTCACACGTCTTCCTCCTCCATCTTAGATTTTTTTTTGTAAATCTGTTTATCTGTAACGCTTAATTTTTTTTTTACCTTTTCTGTTTTGGAACTTATCATTGCATCATGCTTTTTAATATAATTCAACTATTTTTGCTCTGATTATATTGCCTTTTTGATAACTGACAAAAAGGGGGAGAAAGTAAGATATTTTCAATAACAGTTTATCGAGACAGAAGTCTCAAACATTCTGAATTACTTAACCTCTATCTTCTGAAAAGCTTGAACAGGTACAAACTCTGATGAAAGATGCAGCTAAACTTTGATGCTCAAGGAACTTAAGGGAAGTAATCAACTCAGGGGGAGTTTCTCTTAAACCTTTTATTCTTTATTTTTAATTGAAAAATCTAGTTTTTGTCATCATCAAAAAGGGGGAGATTGTTAGAACATAGTTTGATTCTACAACCCTTGGTTAGAGTTTTGATGATAACAAATACAAAGAATAAATAAATACAAAGAACAAATATGCACCCTAAAAATTATGTTTTATGAATGCAGAAGTTCCGACCATATCCATTAGAAGATGAACCATAAGAGCTTCACGCTGAAGCAATCAGAACATGCGCTGAAGATTGATGACCAGAACCTGCGCTTAATCAAAGTAAACTCTGACTCTGAACAAGAACATACCAATCCAAGTCATCAATATTCTGAAGCGTCATCAGCAAGTAAAGAGATAAGATTCTGAAGCATTACTGATCATTCAAGACAGCATCAATTCCAACGGCTTCTTTCAGACATGATCTTCTCCAAATGGAAAGTGTGTTAATGACATTAAACATGCTTTATGATCAATGTCATTCCACTGCCTATATAAACAAAGTCAGCATTCAAAATCAATAACGATTTTTCCATATTATCACTCACGCATATTCAAAGCTGCAAGCAATATTCTTTATATTTCCAAGCTATAATCCTGTGTAATTTATCACAGTTGTGATAAACAGTTTTTGTTAGAAACACAACAACACATATCTTGTATAATTGCATTGAAACAATGTTCCTTGAGATTAACCGGATTATGGTTATACTCAAGAATACTTTAACAGTTGTTAAAGTAGTGATTGCAATCTGTTGATATTAGTAGATTAAGACCTCGTTGGAGAGAGGCGAAATCACCTTGACGGGTGGACTGGAGTAGTTTGAGATCAAACGAACCAGGATAAAAATACTGCGTCATTGAGTTTTTAAATTAAAGTTTTCAATTCACCCCCCCCCCCCCCCCTTTCTTGTGTTTTTCACATCTTCAATAGTCTCCCGATTCAACATCGGGAGCTCAAGTAAAGCAAAACCTTGATCTACTTCCATAATGTCAATCATGAAGGGAGTAACTTCCATTCTCCTACCATACCCATTTAAAGGATTTTCTGCTTCCATGGGATCTTCCAACTCATCATCATCTTGGCTTAGACTCCCCATAGTATTATAGCATTCACTAATCTCTATAAAATTAACTAGGGCATGTCTTATATCTAAAGGAGACACCTCAAGTATTTATGGGTTTAATACTTTGGTTCATGAGGTGGGATCACTTATGCTATCATTGAAGGTGTGAGAAACACAAGAAAAGGGGTTTGAATTGGATTTCACCAAATAAAATCTTTTTGATGGTAACAAACCAATTACGCTTAGAACATAAAATAGTAAATCAACGCAATGATTTTTATCCTTGTTCGTTGTTAACTAAGCTACTCCAGTCCACCCTCTCAAGGATGATTTCCCCTTCAAAAAGGACTTAATTCACTAAAACCAAACTAATTACAGAACAACCCATAAAAAGTTAGATCAACCTTATTGGCACCTCCATCCTTACTGTAAATCCACTTAAGCCATAACATGAGTCTTCTTGAGCTTAGACCTTCACTCAATCTCTCAAGGTATCATTCAACAACAGTTGAGCACTTTCAATGTATTATAAATTTGCTTCTTATAAGCAGATTACACAGACTTTTCAGTACAATGAAGAACACCTAAGTGTTCTACTGCAAGATATGAGAAACAACTCCTTGCTTATTTATAAAACTATACATAGATGATTTCTCTATAGAGTTTGCACAGTTCTTTGGTGTAGTCTTGTTGAGCTTGATTTGAACTAAAAGATTTGTCGTTGTAATGTAGTTTGTAACTTTTATTTAGCTTCCAAGTCTTCCATTTATAGCTTGTAAAAGGGATCCGTTGAAAGGGTATAAAGGTAAATTGGAAATCTAATTGTTGGTTCTCAATGGTTATAATGAGAGTAATCACTGTCAAGTACAAAAGAACTGTTCTTGCACCACTCTAGAAGAGTAGAGGTCACAATCACTTTATGTACCTTTGGTACACTATCACACATTAAACATTTTGAACTTTTTCTTCTTGATCTACAAAGGCTTCAGATATTTGAATGTTGAGTTTTGAAGCTTGTTGTAGAAGAATCTTTCTTAAGCCTTAGAACCTAAGTCTTGGAGTCTTCATAATTTGTCACATAGTATCTTTTCTTCAGAGTCTTCAGCACTTGATTGTAAGAACTTCCTTTTCTTCAGATCATCAGAACTTGTTCAGTAAAACCATGTCTTCATAATCTTTAGAACTTGTAACACACAGAAGTAAAGCTTTATAAGGCCTCTAAAGCTAAACCATAAAGCCATGATCAAAACTTCATGTACTAACGTTCCTAAGACACACACCTTATTTACCGAAACATGTAACCACATGTTTTCTTCCAGAGTGTGTGTTTAGAACCTGATGACGTCACACACCTTGTACCAGAGTCAGAATATTATAGCAGTAACTACACACTAGACGAAACCATTAGTGTATTCAGTTATTCTTTAAGATAACATGTAAAGTTATCATCAAAATCTCAAGGTCAGATGTAGGAAACACTTCTTGTTCTTACAATATCCTCATTTTTGATGATGACAAAACCATATATTTTGATAGAATAATTTATACATGGTAATCACCGTAACCTAAAAATTCAGAGTTAAGCTCACAACTCCTCCTGAATCTGTTAAACCAAAAATTCTATTTAAGCTTGTTCAGAGTCTCCCCCTGAGTCCAAGACTCATAAAATAAATTTTGAGAATTCAAAACATAAAAATAGTAAAGTAACACTTCCCTATAGAAACTCATCAGAGTTTGACTAGAACGCATGGTCTTCATCTCAGAACATGGTTTCTATCAATGCTTGATGAAAAATCAATACTTGATTTGAGTCCGATTGAATAATGCCACACATTATGTATCAGTGCTTCTGGACCAAGATTCTGATATCATAACCAAAGCACTATGCTTCTCAAGCATTAGTGTTTGATCTGATATTATCCATTGTAACAAACATTCAGACAATTCACAACTTCTGAATAGAGCGTACGTTGCTGAAACACATGTATCAGAGCATATATTTTGAGAGGCATCTATATATGAGAGCATGCATCAGAATGTTGACTTATCTTCCTTTCAGTAGAGCACAACTTCTAAGCTTTGAGCCTGAATTTCATATTTTCAAAAAGTTAACAACTTTTGAATACTATGATATTAAGAAAGATTACCTTACTTTCAGTAAGTTTATAACTTCTGAATTGTGTTTGGTATATCTGTTTGAATATTCATATATTCACAAGATGTACAACATCTTAGATATAAAATCATAATTGACTTTATCCATTCATCATGATCTTCTTCTTCAGCCAGTCTGGATTTCATACTTTCAGAAAGTTAACAACTTATGAACACTATGATATCAAGCAAGATTACCTTACTTTCAATAAGTTTATAACTTCTGAATTATGTTTGGTACATCTATTTGAATATTCATATATTCACAAAGTGCACAACTTCTTAGATATGAGATCATCCATAAGGTTTTCAACATTTGCATTAGGATCTTCTTCTTCAACCTGTCTTAGAATACTTGGCGAACTTTTTTAGAGTTCTCAGATTGAAACATCAAACAAACAGTTAGTAGCAATAATATTATACATGTTTGTTATTTGTTATCAAAATCATATTTTACTTTCTCCCCGTTTGTAAAAAATAAAAAAGGTCATAAAGGTAAAAGAGAAATGATCTTTGGAGATAACATTTTTAATCCTAAATTGAAGATTTTCTTTTTAGAACATAAAGAATTATTTGGTAAGACTTTATGGGAATGAGAAATATTGAGCTAGCACACATATATTCAAATAAAATCATAACAGCAAAACCAGAATAATGAATTGATTAAACAGGGACGAATAATAAAACACAACATAGTTAAAATAGAGAAGACACACAAACGACAAACATGAATAACTCATAAACAACTAGACTTAGAGAAATTGGCAAAGAACTTCCTCAAGAACTTCCTCTGGACCATTATGGAAAATTACTCCAAAAATCCTAGCCTTTGCAAAGAGAATAGAGAGAACTCTAACAAAAGGTATAAGCATCTGGTGCTGTGTTTTGGAAGCAATGATTGAGTCCCTCAGATAGTTAAAGATGTATTGAGGTAAGTTGACTCTAATATGATGCACAAGAAAGTAGATGAGAACTCTATCCTCCTAGGTTAGGGTTTTTAGTATATAAGTTCTAGGTCTAAAGTTTGTCACCACAAGCTGAAACCAGACCGAAGCACTAGGAGAAGATTGGAAACATTGGTGCGATAGTATTCATGAGATACATTGTGAATGGTATAGATCCATTCATCAAAAGAGTATCTATTTTGGAAGGGTTCTACGGTAACTCTTGCTTGAGAACATCCAATAGCATCAGCGATAGACGTTGGGGGTAACGATGATGGAATTTCCAAAGACAAAGATGAGTGAATGGAGGTTCCATTTGACCTAACATCGGCATGCAACCAAAAATTCCTGACTAGGTCAGGATAGATTGGTCAAAACAATGTTGCAAAGTATCTGGAGCATCTTTGTGCGGAGATGCTTTGAGTAAGGCCCAAATTATTTTTGATGGATCTTAGAATATTTGGACGACGTTCACAAATAATTTCAAGAAAGTCTTCATCTCCATGAAAGCTTCTTAAAGCCACGAGGAGAGAGAGAGAGAGAGAGAGAGAGAGAGAGAGAGAGAGAGAGAGAGAGAGAGAGAGAGAGAGAGAGAGAGAGAGAGAGAGAGAGAGAGAGAGAGAGAGGAGAGAGAGAGAGAGATGAACGATTAATGAGAGGTGGTCAACATTTTTTAAATAGAGGAAAAGAAAATGTAATTGATTGTATAAGAGATACGGTTCAGATACCCAAGAAGGATGACCACTCATAGAAAGACATTTTTAGAGAGAGAGAGAGAGAGAGAGAGAGAGAGAGAGAGAGAGGAGAGAGAGAGAGAGAGAGAGAGAGAGAGAGAGAGAGAGAGAGAGAGAGAGAGAGAGACTACAGGTTTCAAGATGCAAGATATGACACATGATAGACATTTATGATGAAAAATTGAATATAGCAAGCTAACGATTTTCATTCTCAATGAGGCAGATTACCAAAAATGTCAGATAGTTAAGGTCTAGCATTAATTAATGAAATGACTCTTCAGTATTCGTGATGTAAAGATTTCTCTAAAAGATATATCTGACCAGGAGTACTTTAACCTTTTCCTTGATAAAATAACTTATAACTTGTAAAGATATCTATAAGTACTTTGTGAGGAAAGCATATAAATACCGACTTGATACTTTATCTCTTGAAAAATCATCTTTGTCTTTCTATCTTATGAGGTTCTC